>OX458979.1:1402306-2802112 GCA_949774945.1 Hoplodrina ambigua
TAAATAATCTGTTGACTTATGAGTCATGTGAAAATGTTCACAATCAACCTTCACAGCTGTGAGTGCAATTTAGCATGAGTACTGATTATGATAACTCAATTTTTGTTGATTATCTGATAAAATGTATGTAGGCTTGGAACGGAATTTCTGAACATAGTTTTCGTTCTCATCCTTTAATCGAGCTGAATGTGTTTGCCAGACACCTATTACGTTTATAAAGTATACTAGCTGTTGCATACGATTTTGCCCGCATGGAAGTCCAGTGTACCATAAAACATAACATATTTGGGTCTAACCACAAAAGCTTAGACACTTGTTCAACACGTGTCTAATGTCAGTCTTATGTCAAACTCCATTAATAAATATCATGTTAAACAGTCTGTTGTTTAACTTAGACATATAAACAAAGTTTTGTGGTAGTAAGATACATGTCCCTTGGCAGTACTGTGGCTTTCTATAGGTGGAAGAATCAGACCAGTGCTTTAAAAGATTACCCATACAAACGAAACAAACTGTACCCTTTATAATATCAGTAAAGTCAATAAAGTTTTTGATGTAGTGAAATAGGTAGGGTTTTAAACAGCCTGTTGCTTCTCACAGTTCATCTTATCAGTTTATTATGGTATCCTTTTATGTCAAAGGCCATCCTGATAGATGTGATAGATCCTTCAAAATAGCTGTTTTATTATTGTGATGTTATTTATCTATTCTACTTTTATTATTTATTACGTCGATTAATGGCAGGGAACCTTTCTGCCTAGATCCTAGGTAGAATGACACTAGGAGTATGCCATTATTATGATCAGATATTCCAAGTCACTTATGAGTGTTTCATAAACATTGTTTACATGTAAACAGTAATGTTGTAATTATCTTTGGTTTTCTTATCATATTTTCTGATAGCTAATGTTTATTAATATTGTGGTCTGATGCAGTTTTATAATATAATTATTGAGGATTGTGATGACTTGCCACACTTGCATAAATATGTAAGTAAGAATCAGCATTATTTTCTTTTCTACACCTTTGCTAAGCATTGGCACTGCAAGCTAAAAATATATTCCACCTTATATTATCAAGTTAAAAGTCTTTTTTTAGCGTGCTAATGTCCGGATTTACTGGTCCGATTCTTCAAGTTCTTTCGTTAATAGGACGCTACATTGTCCGTGAGTACATTATACATGAAAAAGCCACAATTTTATATTAAAAAAAAATAGGAATCTATAAGAAAATTTATGCGGACGAAGTCGCGGGCAAAATCGACTAATAATGAATATGTTTGTCGCACATGTTTACGACCACGCAAATAAGTGTGTCAGGACTCGTCTCCCCCGGGATGTGGCCGCTCTAATTTGACGTCGGTGTTCGTTATCGCGTGCGGTCGCGTGAGGCGATGTTTCAGCGACCACATGACGTGGCCGCGACGTGTGATAACGATTGTTTTGAAGTTTCCACTGTCTGATCGCCACTACGCGGCTACGCTACCGCTTAACAACCCACGTGGGCGCGCTACGTATTAATAGATCGGATCGATTATGCGCATTTCAACTGCCAATGTTTATCACTGCCGTACCTATTGCCTTTTCAGAATTACTGATAAGAATATTGATAGGGTTTTCTTGAAAGTTCTAGACGTTTGTTTACGTTTCTGTTATCAAAGTATTAAAAAAAATACATGTATGTATTTAGGTACCAAGGAATGTATATTTTTATTACTTGAACAAAAATTTTCCACTTTATTTTACATGGAGTAATTTTGTCGCTTATAATCGTGTGATTGGCACCCATTGAACGTGTCCCGTCGTATGTACGGTGACAGCTAGGCAAGAGTCTCCAACTCTTTACGCAATGGTTGCCGGGTTGCATATCCCTAGGACTGGTTTCGGGTGTCGCGGGAAAACGAGTGCTTGGAACGACTTCGGGGAGGTCCTTACATGGTCCTCATCCAGCATTGGAATAATAAGGGCTAGGTAAAAAAATATATTATTATAATGACATGCCATGACATGTCTTTGAATTATATCACAATAATTTCAGACAAGGGAGGTTATGTACCTGTGTAGGTATGTAAATTGAATACGAATTTCGCAATCAGACGTAAATGGTAATGTCTTTCGTGACGTTATTTCATCTTATATGTAGGTATATAATCAATAAGTAGCAACAGCACAAACATCGTTTAGGTATATCCCGTAAAGTATAGGCGAGATAATAAGAGAACCCACAGCCTAGAAAGAAGAAGCAGGTCAGAAGATTTTCAGGACAAGCTAAATCTAAGAATATTAAACGAAAAATACATGTTAAAACAACCTACATCTGGAATAATAAAGTCACAAAAAAAACTCTTAATTCTTTTAACTTGCATAGACTGTGGATGATTAGTATTTTATTTAACATATTCTTTTTTTTCTCATTTCAGGGCACCCCTCCAATGTTGAACGATCTAGCATTCCTAATGTCAGGCGGTCGGTTACGGTAAGTAAATACATTAATCATGTTATGCACTATGACGTAGCTCAATAACCCGTAAAGTTGTAGTGGGACTCGTATGTCCAATGAGCTGTGGGCTAAAGCACTATATGGTGCCCAGGTACAGCCAGGGGGTGTGTTGGGAGACCATGTAGAAGTTGGTATCAAGGGCTGCTCAAAGACTAAGATCATGGACCTCATTATTGCCATTAGATCAATTCGCGGCTGTAGTGGCTGACAGTGGTGCCGATACCCTTGTTCACAAACTAAACTAAAATAATATTATTTATATCTTTTTCTGTCCAATAAAACAAGAAAGGGGTGGAAACAAATTAGACCTGTCAATTTTAGTTAATTCAAATCTTCTACGCAATGTTAGTTGACATGTCAGAACGCACTGATTAAAAACACGGATAAGTTCAAGGCAAAACTAATTTTGACATCTTTAACTTAGTTCTAAATTGTCACCGTCCTTTTCTTTTCCTGTATGCTAGCAAGAGATGCCAATTCTCTAAGTTAAGTGTGGTTTGTGAACAAGGGAATCGGCACCATTATCTCGGTAACCAGAAGGTATGATCCAGAACAAAAAATCTCATCGCAATGATGTGAAAAATATGTAATTTTCGACTATGTTGATGGTCTTTTTACACCCGTTTTAAAGTTCAAGTATATTTTAAAAACTGGATGTTGAGTCGGTACTTACATACCAATGACCTTGCAGCGCACGCACGTTCGCACGATTACGCCCTCGGGGTCCAGAGGGCTGGATCGTGTGTCTAGTGCCTATTACGAATGAAGTACAAATACGCACGCCGTTTGTGCATATTATTCTGTGGTGCGATTTAACGGTTATATAGCTGCGTTTCAACTGAAAACTGGCGAGGATGCGTAGTGAGGGATGGGTGTGAAACTAACATAATTATGGGTAGTTGATCAAGACACAATTTCTCTATAAGAATACCAAATTTTCAATCTTAATTAGACTAGGGTTTGTCCGGGATGAACTTCGAACTAATTAACCATTTCTTATGAAATGTGGCTTACTATGTGTAATTTAGTCAAACTTAGAATAGTTTTTATCTCGATTATTGACCTCAATATCTTTACTTACTTCAAGCCACAGCAACGCGTGGTTGAGTCAGCTAGTTAACTGTGAATTTGATTTTCCGTCAACCCGTTCACCCACGTAAAAATGCACTGATACAAATTACCAGACCCTTATCCATTATATGTAATGTAATGCTACTGTCGCACTGATCAGAGATTTGATCAGGGTTTCAGAGAGCCTCGGTAAGTGTATCCCCCCCTGTTAGCAGAGGAGCCGGGCGGCGCGAGACGCTGATGGAGCAGCTGGTGTGGATGATCGGCGGCGCGCGGCCCGCCACGGGCGCGGTCACGGCGGGCGCGCCCTTCGTGCTGGTGGGCGCGCCCGGGGACTACGTGTTTGGCGGTGAAGGTTACTACATATTTGTTCGCTTATGTACTTTTAGTTGCGTTTTCTTAGCAGGCTTTCTTTTGCTGTTGTTCCTTGTGGAGAGGAGAACATCACTCCTGTTTTAGTACACCCGCACTTCCCCAGTTATGCTAAGTCCCATGTAAAAGGGGGCGAGCGTATTGCCATCAACCGGGTGGCTTTTTTTTTATCTTCTTCCCGTAATCGCCAAATCGTAGCGACTAACTCCTCTTGTAAATGGGCCTTAAAACGTCCCCTGCTTATTTGAAGTTTAATATATTTAAAAAACTTGTGTTATTTAAAAAATAATGACTTTTACATGCATATCTGACCTTCATCAAAATATGGCATGCGTTGATTTACTGTCGCACAATTTTATAAAGGAATTCTCATTCTCCATAGCACCAATTAAATAATTATTACGTCTGAATTCCAGGTCTAGACGCGGTAGTAACACAATTATTAGGTCAGCTAGAAAATGCGGGCCCTCCCCCCTTACCGCGGGAACAGATAGCAGCCCTGCCGTCCGTACTGGTCACTGAAGAACAGGTCGCAGCCAACACGTCGTGTTCAGTATGTTGGGAGAACTTTACAAGTGGTGAGTTACATCTCTTGCTAATTATGGTTTCCTGGTAGTTGAGAGTGCTAAGTGTGAGATTTTTTACTCACGTTCGATTGCGAGTGCGTTAGAATTTTTATATGAGAAACAGTTGTAGCGCCATCTGGTGGTCACTAGGAAAACCTTATTTCCTATACAAAACACTGTCGCACTTACACTTTACTTTCAGATACACCGAAAGATGATTTGTGTATAATTTTTGCAAAGTAATAAAATACTCTGTTCGTGCGGCAATATTAATATTTCAGTTCAGACCTTGCACCTCGTACATCATTGAACGAACATTACAGCACGACTAGAGTATTTATTACTTTTTGCTTTATCTGCCTAATCCAGGCGTTTCATGAAATAATGTAACCTGTCAATACGCTCTAAGAATCTGTTTATAATTCCAGGCGAGTCGGTATCGCGGTTAGAGTGCGACCACATTTTCCATGCGAACTGCATCACACCGTGGCTACAGCTACACGCGACGTGTCCCATCTGTCGGCGCTCGCTGATGCCCGAGGAAGCCCCAGAGGCCCCGGCGGCCCCCCCGGGCCCCGTGGACCCCGCGGCGCCCGTCACCGGCACCAGCACGCCCGCCACCAACACCGACACCTCCGCCAGCCAGTACCGTGAGTCCTTATGTAAGACGCACTGCACACCTCATGCGATCCTAGTAAGGATACAAATCACCTAACGCTTACCATATTTTATCAGACTAACTAAAGTTGAGTGTCAAGAAAAACATTATTTTGGCGTTAATCACATCATTTTGGGTTTGGGGTTATTTTTATTTTTATTTTGATCGCTTATTGAAACGAAGTTCCTTATTACTTTGTAACTTAGACACTCCCTCATTGTGTATGCATGCCATTGGATACTTCAAGCAGAGAATTTAGCACTCGTAATCCATCTAATACTAACTACGGCTTCTGATAAGAAGCATGGATCATTTATACATCCAATCTAGGCTTCCCTCGTTATGCACGAGATTGTCAGTAGGAGGAATTTATTTGTATTAATTGGATGTTGAAAATATTAAGAGATTTATTCTTAGAGTAAGTTGGTTATTGTTCTTTCAAGGGGTTTACATTTCTAGTGCACAAATATGTGTAGTGCGACAAGGATTATAATGACGTGGAGAAATAGAGCACTTACGTGAAATGTACTGGATTTAACACTTTCTTTACGTTCATTCATGATCCTTGTCGCACTGGAGGTACGGGCTCGATCCCTGATGGCGCTCGTGTTGCAGCGTCGCTGACGCAGCTGCTGGTGCGGCGCCTGCCTCGGCGCGGGACGGCGGGGGCGGCAGGGGCGGCGGGGGCGGCGTGGGCGGCGCTGGGCGACTCCAGCAGTTCGTCCGGCAGTATGTCGACGTCATCGTCGGTGACGGCGGGCGGCGTGTGGGCGCCGCAGTCGCGCTCCAACACGAACTCCACCAGCTCCAACTCCACGTCGTCGCTGAACTCGACGGAGCGCGAGCGCCAGTACAACATGGACATTGACTTCGACTAGGGCCGCCTCGGCCCCTCTGCCGCCCTGGTACTCTACTCGACAGTGACGTTCGCCTCGGCAATGGTTGTGTTGGTGAAGTGTTATGTTGTGATGTGCTCGTGATACGACATTCTTGGATAGTAAGTTGAATCGTTTATTTTTTTATTTATGTCAAATTAATAATATTTTTTCATAATGTGTCACATGAATACGACCATTGTACGAGATCTAGTATAAAATATATAGTTGATACCATTACTTAAAGTTCTTACTTTTAGATGATAGATCATCATATAAAGGATCAGTCGGAGTTGTGTGCCTTTGATTTGTATTTTCAGTGTAGTGTAACATATCCACACGAGACGACACAGTCATATTGCTTTTTAAATGCCACATGCTATGTTACAACACTGTGCCCTTGATAGAGACGAGCGTGTACATTTAACACATAATTGTAACTGGATAGTAAATTATTTTGCTACTTACTGTAAACATAATTTAATAAGTTGTTTGCAAAATATTTAGTTTTCCACCTGTACAAAATTTTCCGAGTGAATAACAATTTAATGTTTGTTATACACAATTTTCTTATTGCATTGATTTTCTTTTGTAAATTTTGTAAATAAGCATGTAAGTTAAGAACTATGCTATAAGCTGTAGTATATTTAATACTCAGATAAATAGCTGAATATATATTTCGCCAAATGAAGTGATTTTAAATTGGGTTTTATTGATAATAAGGGGATCCTTTTACTACATATTTCTATAATCACCTAGTAATCCAAATACTTTAGACATAAAGGAATATTCCATCTATGTTGACAATGCAACAATCTTTGAATTGAGTAAGCACATATTTTTGTATATAATGTATGAGTTTTAAAGAATAATACTTTTATTTTCTGCTTTTGGAAGAGAAGTTTTTTTTCGTAGTGGAGACCTTTTATATAAACTGCTTTTTTACTTTGGGGAAATAACTAATCGCTACTGAGGACTTAGTGAGTGTATATGAAAAGTATAGTCAAATATATTAGTATGAAACGAAGTTACGTAGCGTAGATGTGATGAGACTAACACCTGTACAGACGTTACGGGTGTGAGTCATGACTCGTGCTAGCGAGTCGCCCGGTCCTAGACTGCGACGCATGTGAGATATAGCGGGGTTTGTGAGTGAATGACTACATTAAATTATTTTACTATTATAATATGTTTTGTTTTCAACTGAGTGCTGTATGGTTACTGTTCTGTTTGTGGTTTGCTCAAGCGTACAATGATAAACAATGGGATTGAAGATAATATCATTAAACTACTAACACATAAGTTTACGTCCTGACTAAAACGGTATAGTGTAATTATCTGAGTTTTCAATAAATATTACTTATGATGAATATTTGGAGTAAAAATGTGTAATCTAATGAATACTTAGATGTCGTGTTTATCTTCATATTTTTGTAATACACACGTGGCAGGGACATTCCTGGTAGACTTGACTTATGAATATGATTAACTCTACAATGATAGCAGAGTGACAAGTTCTTGGAATACTTTTAAATAGTGAGCTGGCTACTAAGTCTTTGAAGTGTGACTTTTGATGGAGTTTATTGAGAATATTTGTAAATAGCAGGCCACGGGCTCGAGTGCGGCAGCTCGCGCCGCGTCGCGCCGGCTCGCGCTCGCCGCGTCCCGCGCCACACTCGAGGCCGTGCCCCATAGGAGATACGAATGTAAGTAGAATAACCAGCAGGCTCATAACGAGACACCAACATTTCTTAATAGCTGGTAAACAATACTCGATGTTCCTATCCGACTTAGGTTACTTACTAGTGTTGATTGGACGGATGTTTCACCAGACCCGACTAGCTGTTCTAACTGGCGCTTCAATTGAACTAGATACGTGATGATTGTTCTATAAGATAATGTATTAAATTATATCACGCCTAATTACTTTTATAAATAAGGTAGAAATCATAATCATACTCTAGGCTCTTGGTGATTCATGTGTCTCAAAATATGCATTTCAAATTTTAGGTCCGGGCAATCTGGACCATAAGACTGATCTCTTAAGTGATAATACTTAAGTATATAAAATTTGAAATTGTATTTTTGTATAATCATCACTTATTCGTAGAGTAGGCCTAAACATTCAGAGGTTAGACAAGAAATATGATGCTAAATCTATGTGTCTTTATAAACGTTTTGTTTGGTTTATAGTATAAAACGATGGCACATCATTTATAAAGTTTTTTCCACCTGGTTCATATTTATTAGTAGTTAGGTCGGAACACGCCAGTTTTAAGTAAATTACGATTGAAACAATTTATTTGATATGGAACTTTGTAGGCTCTTTAACTGTGGCTATGTTACAGGTGTTTGAGGTGAGAATATATTAGGATTGTTGATCGTTTTATAGCGATAAGTGATACTATAAGTATCGATTAAAATAAATATTGAAATCAAAGGCTGTTAAACAAGTCAGCAAGCCAGGCAAGTCGTGATCAGATATATTGTTGACATACCTTATTTTCTTAGTGAACTTATTTTCCGTCAATCAACAACTAATATTGTTATCGCAAGCCACTGCCGGTCACGCTTTTTTAAATAGTTTCATAATATTATCATAGTTTATAAAAATATCATCTCATTATATTAACAAACCACACAAAAATAGTCAAATATGTAATGGAAATATTGTCACAACTCAATAGAAAATACAGTATTGTACCTACATTTACTTGTCTTTTATTATTGTTTCGCCCAATTGGAAAAGGTTAATGACACAGGCAACAACATTGGAACAACTCGACACACACTTGATTCAAAGTAAATCATTTAATTTTGAGCTTTATGTCGTGTAACGTAGAGTGATATTTCCAAAATTAAGTGACAGCAGTCCACGACGCTTGGACGAGGCATTCCTCGCGCGTCGTTTTATAGAAGAAAAGTAATTGTACTGTATAAGGGCGTGTTTCATAGACCGGGCTTTGATTTTACTGAATAAAGAAAGCTTTTTGTATAAATATATGCACACTATTTAAATGGAAATAAGGTTCATATTCGTAGAAAACACTTGTTTATTTTCGTTTATACGAATATGTACATTAATGACATGTTTATAAAGTTCATATTCATATAAAACGCTATTTTAGCAATGTAAAGTCAAATTGTGATCTGCGAATCTCGCTCTACGGTCAGTATTACAGATCTATCTTAGGATAGATTGAAAACTCAAGTATTGCTTAAAACTTGTATCAGCCAATCAAATTGCTTTAAATTAGTTTCGAGTAATACTTGAGTTAATTTAGTATTGAGTTGTCTCAGTGTTTGTCGGCCATTACACATTTAAAGTGTGTTAGTTGTAGAACAGGGTAGCACAATGTTAGTTTCATAGTTATTGAATTCTGATTGACTCTTGCGACTATGAGTGACTTGCAATAGTCGCAAGAGTTGTCAAAATTGATAATGATAACCAACTTTCTACTTAGGTACGTCTTAGCTAAACTTAGCTCATTCTTGATTTTTGTTTCGTCAGAATCAGCGCAAACAGCATCAACAGGATCGAATAGTTTTTATTAATTAATTACTAGCTTCTGCCCGCGTTTTCGTCTGTGTAGAAGTCAAATAAAACATATCCTGTGATACTCAGCAGTAGTGTAGCTTTCCATCAGTGAAAGATTTTTTGTATTCGGACCAGTAGTACTTCCAGAGATTATATTACATAAAAAAAACTTTACTCTTTTTTATATTAGTATAGAATAATGAACCAAAATACATCGGAGATACGGATGAAAATTGTTTATAAGATGTAATTTCACGCTGCATTAGGTATTATATACTTGGACAAACGCTATTCTCATTGCAGTTGTAATTGAGTTCATTATCAATTGATCAATGAAAACTATCCGAGCTGTTCTGTTCTGTCTGCGTGGATTATTAGACCAATGATTATTGACACTTTTGTAATTAGTATATCTCTTTTCTCTCTCTATTTTCCTCTATAGAATAGTACTAACACTAAAAGTTCCACAAAGTTCTTTATCAAATAATAAACTTGTTACATAATGTATAAAGGCAGTCCTAGAGATTTGTAAAAACGTTAAAATTACTAAGAAATGTAAATGTTTAAATAACATTAAATTTTAATGTAAAGTTTGAAAATAAATGCAAGTATATTGATTTCAGTGTTGTTATTTTTATTTCGACGTTTTGGGCCCTGCGGGTTTGATAATGATTTAAACCTTGACCGCTGCAGTCATGTATAGATGACAAACGAATATGTGCCCAGCATACCACAGTCACGACTACATGACAGACTAAATACGAACAATTACGATTTTATACGTAAATAAAGCTCGTAAAAAAAATATTTTTTATTTTCTGCTAATTATCACCTACCTTGGGCAACATTAATGCACGCGTGATACCCAATCATTATTTTGATGAGGAGTTATAAAATTTTATTTATTTATTTAAAATTATGATATTTCCTAAGATAAATAAAAAATGATGTCAAGGACAATTTCGTTTAAAATTAAGTACTTAACTTATTAATAACGTATTTATTATTAATATTTATTATAGTAATAGATTTGATTTAGCTGGACCCCATACAATTTTGGTCACTATCTTTGTTCAAAATCTTGCGACAGCATTTCAATTTCTATTGCTGAAAGATATACCTATTATTACGTAGTATTATATTATCTGTTATATTATTGATCGTCAAAACACGACATATCGAGTGACAATAACGATCGTCAACAATCGAGCATATCTATAAGCACCTTTATTGATAAAAACCTTTAAACATATAAATGACAGTTATAGTTAGGGTTGCCCCCTCCTATATAATATACTTAGTATCCTATTTTGTTACAGGCCCGAATACTATATTTCTGAAAAAGTATATAGTAGGTGAAAACTACTCCTCCGTTATTATTTTCTGATTAATTTCGTTGCGGGGCCCAAGACAATTGTATTGTGTCTCTCTCTCTCTGTAAACTTGTCGAGCTTCATTGTGTCGGCGCTTTTCTGGTGGCCTCCACTGTTGATTCTGAATACTAAAACTAGGTACTACTTATATTCATTTTAAAATGTTTATGCGTAAATCGAAACATCAATAAGTATTTCTAAATATTATTCTGGTATGTCAAGTTCAAAGTCATATTATTTATTTAAATTAGGCCATTATAAGGCACTTTTGAACGTCATATACAAATTGTATGGAGAAGAATGGGCAAAAAACTCCATACGTACTCTTTTAAAATCAATATTTATACAATATTTGCATACATAATCATACATGTGATACAATGTAGCTTATATAAAAACTACTAAATCATAATGTTGACGTTCACTTTTTACCTACTTACATACAATTTTTTTTCACTATAGCTATTTACTATATTTTTATGGGTAATCATTATAAAACTACTATTTTGACAGACAAAGAGTTGGCAACCCTACAGAGGGCACAGATTGACGGTCAAATATTATTTTAGTTAATTCAGAGTCTCATAATTAGTAAACGGTTTTGCCATATTGAATCGAGATCTTCTCTTTTATTGACGAATGTAATTCAATAGATCCGAGTGTTAACGGTTGCTTATTCACTGCCCACGACCACAACATTATCAATTAAACCGGTTACAGCTATTCAGATGTTTTGTTAAAATACTTACAATAAGTTTCTGTGTTCCTGTGTGTTCCTCGGTCTCTATTTGATGCTGGGCTAGTCTTGTTTATGTTCTGAGCTGAGCTTGTAATTAATATAAGTCTGAAATCGTCAATCCGTTTTGGACAAGCATGGTGATCAATGCTCGAGTCTTCTCTTTATGACGACACACACACACGCACACACGACACACAAGTAAACATATACACACACATCTACCCACTGCACTCATTAAACCCCTTTTACTTAGTTAGATACGGAAATATTATAGTAGTTTAGTAGTTAGATCGACATCACTACTCACTTTTTATCGGATTGTATAAATCATGTTTGTATAAATACTGTGGCCGAACACTGTCTCCTAAGATACAGGTCACCCTAGTTTAGGAGGCAGGGTTTACCTATTGATTAACAGATCTTGTAACATAAATACTATTATCTTTGTATTCTAAAATATGTCAGTGTAACTAATTTTCATAACTTTATGTTGTTCCTTGTATCTGTATTTATTGGAAAAATAAACATTTATTATTTATTATTATTATTATGAGAAGAGGCATTTGCTTTGTAGTTGGGCAGTAACAAGCTGGTATTATTAGTAGGTATTACAATTATAAATTCTGCGAATCAGTTTGTTGATAAATTCAAACGTTCTACCCTACTGCGCGCGATAGAAAGACAGGATTATGTTTTTTGTTCAACTCTATATATGTTTGCCAAAGCCGTTTACAAAGAATCCCTCTTTTTAGAATACAGTTACCTACATATAATAAAGGACTGGTTTCAAAATTATTAATTACGCAAGCGTGCTTCGACCGTCGCTAAGTCCAATTATATTAATTTAAGGTCTGATTATTCTTTTGTCGAAAAACTCCAAATTGATGAGTGTTGTGTTGCGGAGGGGTTGCGCAGGTAACACAGGTAGATTGATTATGAAGTACCAGGAGAGCAGATGCGCAGACACGTGCTCGGGCGCCGCGCAGGCGGTCATTGGAACCCGGCTGATTTATTTGAATTGGTGTAAGTTGGGACACGGTTCATTGAGATGGTCGTATTAGATTAATAACTTTAAAAGCCGTTTATACTTATTGAGTGAACTAAAATATTGGATGAGTAGCAAAGACCAGTAACCGATACTTTAAGAAAACTGTAGAGTCATTTTTAAGGTTTTGTGTTTTGTAAGTGTTTGGACAGTGGTGGCAAACCCTTTGTATGGAAGTCCGATTTGCACTTGGTTGGTTTTTCATTTATACGCAGCACGGGACGCAGCACCTTCCCAAAATGTAAAGAAGGTATCTCCAATCATACGCTGGAGGTACCTGTCTCTTTACTTATTAATTAGCTTTTTGCTTGACCAGAAACCAAAAAAACATATTTAAATTACTAAAAAGCACGCACAGATACGAAATTAAACCAAAATAATAGTTAGGTATAATAGGTATCATTACGTTGAGTCTGCATCAGAATGTAAAATGTTGTTTTAAAACATGTTGCCCTCGAGATGTTTATTAGGTTGGCATTCTTAACACTACGGGGAGTGTAATAATGGGATTTATTAGTGTAAACATCTTTATAGCACTCGGCGGCCATATATTGTTCCTGGAACAAGCATATTGTTAAAAGAACTACACGTATAATCGATGTAGGATGAGTCAAGAACCTCTCATCGCTACTTTTATACTTGCAGCTGCAAACTAAATAGTCCAGTTCAATTAACAGGTGGGGAATAATTATTAAAATGTATGCTTAATAAAGTTGGCACCATTAACCAACAATTCTAAGACATAACATTTTTAAAGGAACATTTGATTTAAGCCCTGAAACTTCTATTAAACAATTAACTGTAATTTTTTTTTTTTATTACTTTCATATCAAAAGACAAAGTAAAATCATTTATTTCAATTAGACCATTAAAAGGCACTTTTGAACGTCATTTACAAGAGAAAAGAAAAATTATAATATTGAATCTAGTTGCCCATTCCAAAAGAAAACGTATGGAGAAGAACGGGCAAGAAACTCCAGTAGTAGGTACATTAATTCTATTTAAACGATTAATAAATAGATAGTCAATTTAGTCGGCATTTTGCGACCACTAGACCAACGAAGTAGACAGGGTTATGTATTATCATATTCAGTAATAATATTTGTAAGTAGGTACCTACCTACACCCCTGCCGGACACTTTAGTGGTTACCGGCGTAACGGTAACACTACGTAACAACTGTTACTATGGCTCATTTAACCCTATTGATAAACAGCATATGGTGGAACACCACGTTTTGGTAACCACTGATGCATCTGAATTATAACGGTGTGCGATTGTTCCATTTGCGGTTTGTGAGATGGAGGGCAAACGTAGAAGGAATTAGTAAAGGCTGGTTATTTAATAAATTGGCCATTCTTCAGAGAGTGACATTACTTATTAATACTCACAAAACAGTTTCAATATGGGAAAAAATCGAAAAAACAGCATTTTCATCGTGTTGTAGTGTATATTTCAGAGTGGGTCCCATAATATTTTCTAATTACTACGTCCACCCCACGAAAAAAGCTTATCTCGCATCGATCAAGTCTTAATGTACCTATGATTCTAAAGCCCTTTATAGATAAATAACTATCGTTCCTTCTTATTTCTTATTTAATAATCTGTAGGTCATACAATTATTTGTTCCGTGCGGGAATCGAACTCGTGACACGCAGCGCTGCAACTAATCGTCAACACCTATGTACCTATAATATATTTCTAAACAGACAAGTAGTAACGTAGATTTCTAGAACGACTATAATCTATATCACATTTATTAGTGATACCTCGCATGGTGATATTAAGTTTATACATATCGCTTATAGTAAACGAACGCTCCACATGACCATAAGCTATCACAGCCATAACTTATGTATAACAACATACACCTATATTTTATCGCTCCTTATATTTAATTTAAATCCACGATCACACGCAAACGCGGCCGGCACAAAACGATACAAAACTGATGTGGCGCGGCGAGGTAAACAAAACGAACGCGCGGGCGCAATGCAATTATTACAAAGGTGCGTGCGCGCAGCTGACACCGCACCTGCCGCCATCTTTAACATTTCTTTAAGTTTTTTTTCGCCATCGGAGTTATTGGCCTATTTTTTATGGCGCAAGCTGTCCCGGCAGCTGACGGCCGCATGTGTGTGGATATAAAGGCTTTGTTGCCGTTGACTGGCTGACAACGATTCCTTAAGGCGGTATCTAGGATAATAAGGGCAACGCCAGCTGCTCAGATTGAAAGGTTTGAATCTTCGCCAGCTGTGGGTGCGTGGCTCTGTCACTCATGGATATCTTTAACTTTTTCTACCGCCTATTGTTGCCGTGTCGTTTTATTTGGCTTCCAAAAAAGTTAATTGTGTGATTTCATTCGGCCGTGAGAATGTGTTATCAAAAATAAATGACAATCCGTACCCTTAATGGATTTTAACCTGTAAATAATGCTGGAGTCGCCAGTTATTTTAGCAAAGCTGATAGAGTAGGCACACAAGTGCTTCTTAGCTTAAATACTGGGTCCTTTTAGAGGTATTAGGTACCCTACTCACTAAGTATCAAAAATCTGTTAAAAGTGAAATACAATCAAAGTGTATGGAACATTTTTTATGATCCACGAAAAGTAAATATAATACATAGGTAAAGTACGCTAGTGTTAATTATTTTCCTCAATGTCGACAAAATGCAAGATTACTAATACCTGAAATTCCTCGTATTGTTCACATGATGATTCTAGAAGCAAGTCGTTCGAAGGTGACTCAGGAGGTCTACGACCTATGGCTCCACGCAATAAGTCTGACAAGAGCGATATATACGTGTTTGTGTTGAAGTTGTCCAGTGACATTATTATATGGCGGTTGCACTAACTTTTGTTCGGCCACCTGCTGCACTTTTCTGTAATTACAAGTAGTCGAGTAGCTAAAGAATACTGCGAGGACAATGAAGAGGGGTAAGGTTGTGTTCTAATTATTCGTAAGTTATCGTAATTATGTTGAGGATGTGTGTTTAGTGTGTTTGCTGTTAGTGGTATTCGTTTTTTTTCTTCTAAACTTTAAATATTGTGGTTTTTAATGCTTTATAGTTCACACATTAGATACGAGTACAATGTAATAGGGTAGTATACTAGTAAACAATTGACATACTTTTTATGAGCTTTTAAATGTATGACAAACAGCAAATTGACGTCCCCTATTTGCCAACTAAATTGAATGACTGTTCATTGATTTCAATGCAACTAAAAATCTAAATATTTGATAATTAATCAGATTTTCAAAGCTAAATAAAGTGCTTTTAAGAGCAATTGTTTCTTGGATTTATTAGTTAATGGTTGTTACTAACCTATTAAAATTACATATTTCATGAAAAACAATGTTATTTTTGAAATCTAATTAAAAGTAGTACGTGTAATAATTCCCATAGCTTTACCGTATCAGCAGGTCCCCATGGATCGATGGTGCACACCGTTCAAGGAGCACCCTCGCCAAAACTAGGTCATGTTCCCCCATAGCCGGCACCCTCGATACCAGGAAACTAGGACCACGCAAGAGATCGAGCTTTAATTCTACTGGAATAGATAACGTCGTTTTATTGTTTTCAGAATATTGTATTACCTATGTATGTAGATATAGACAAAACTATACATGGTATAATATTAAAAACCTTTTAAAAACGAAGGATAATAAAGACACAAGTAAAAAAAATTGTTTCTGTTGACGTCGGTGCGGAAGAATTGTTTGATGCCATTTAGTTTTACTTTCTTTTTTTCATTATGATTGTTTTTTTAATAAATAAGACTGTAAATATTGTACATATTATTGATTAAATCACTGCTTAACTTCTGATACAAGAAGCAAAGTCAAAGCATTTATTTCAATAAATTTACATTTACAGGGATTTTTAATAGTCAAGGAGTCTGTCAGTTAGTCAGAAAATTGAAGCTAGTTATCTGTTGAAGCGCGTTCTAAAACGTATGTTTATAAGTCTTTATGGAGAAGAAGAAGTAACACATTCTTTTCAATGTAGGTCATTCAACAAAATGTTGGTAAAATATATTATTCTTTTTCACTAAACTTTCGTTTATAAAATGGTTAAAACATTACTGTGTTCGATATATATTGGTAGGTATGAATCTATTAAATTAATGATTAATTATGCTCTACTTCGCGTCTTGAAAGAGTCTGTATTGTGTTCGCACGTACTCTGTATTTAGCAATAATTTTAAAGCCATTTCAAGTTATTACATGTCAATTATACGTAATTGGCAGGCTTTTGTTTTTGATGGAGAAACACAATAATATAATTAATCGACTTCGGAGGTCAGATGACAGTCACTGAATTGAGAATAAATCTATAATATTACAAAGTTGATCGGGTTTGTTTGTTTGGTTTTTGTTTAAATGATTGATTTTAATCTCCGGAGCTGCAATTAAGTCCGATTTCCATTTCTTTTTAAAGAAGCTATTATTGATCTATTTTACTCCTAAGTCTCATAGGCTATTATTTAGGGTATAGGTACTAGGTTTTCACAAATAAACAAAGAGTAATACATGATACCGGGGGTAGAAGCTAATAATAAACAAGTAGGTACAACGTGTATTGTAGAGTTCTTATACTAAGAGAAGGGATAGGTAGGTAAGAATGTATTATTACAACTGGATTACTGCTCTTTTTACACGACTGCCCCAAAAAAAGGAGTGTTATGTGTTCAGGGTTAATGTATGTATGTATGTATATATGTATGTATGTATGTGAGATTCTTTATTCCACCATAACTTTTAAACGCCTGAACCGATTTAGATGTATGGGGTATCGTTACAATCCTTGCATCGTTCCAAGTAACATAGGCTAGTTAAAAATAAAAAGAATCCTTTGTGGTCACTTTAAAACGTAAATTTATACCAGCCTCAATTATTTTTTTTAATGAATCTGACCGTGTCTCTGTTTATCGTCTAGAATTTGACAAGTAGATCTAAATAATATATAACACTGTAAATAAAAAACGTCGTAAAAAAAAACTGACGAGTAAACAAAGTACAAATATGTGCAAATTGGCAGTCGTGTTTTTTAATTTTTTAAATTATAGTAGCTTGTTAAAGTAATCTATTCTATGCTTTTGTTTTAGTTTTGATTTTTCAATAGACAGATAAAAAAAAACATAGTAAAATAATTAAAAAAAATACAAACGCTGTCAAACCGCCATATTTATCCCTCCGTTAAGAGTTATCTGACGGTTGAAAAGTTTGCTCGTAGTCTCTTCTTCTATTCTAGTCCTAGATAAAATCCTTTCCACTCTTTCGCGATACCGCGCTTTCGCCTTTTAGTTCTAAAGGAATCTACCAACTTCATTCTTTCCAATCACTATTTAGGATGACACAATGACCACAGTAATGTTTCAACGAAATAAAAGTTTGTTTCCAAACGAGAGGTCCGAGGTTGAATTTTAGCCAATTATGTACCGTTTCTAGTTGAACAACGTTGAGCACGTTAAATACAAACAACGAACAGCAAGCAAGCCTTGCATTTCCTTCATCATTCCACTGATATTTTGTCATCCCCTTCTTTATATGTTTACTGTTTATTCTATTTAGGTTAATACCCCCGTTAAATATGCGCCCTGTTATCCCTTTTATGACGTATTGTTGGAGACATAATTGTTTTCCTCATTTGGATTTTATCGATCAATATCGTAATGGGTATTTTATTATGCTGTTAATTGTTTTTGATTTGGTAACGAAGGGGTTTTCTTGTATTTTCTGTAATAACGGCGGGGAACGTTCCTTCAGTAAATGCTATGTAATCTGGAACAGCCTGTAATAAAAGTAGAAAATAAAGATAAAAGTTTTTCGAGTTCCTGCTTACTTATGCTTTGAGCTATAACTATGACATTAGTTGGATGGATCTTGGTCTTAGATTAATAATGGATTTCATTTTATTCTAAAATGTTATATTCATACGTATTTTTGGGTTCTCTGTGGTAACTGTATGAAAGCTAATGCATAGATAACTGTCGGTCTGCATAACACAGCGTTCGTCAGTACGAAATTCTTTTGGCCATGGACATGTTCCTGACCCGAGTGCAGCTGCAGAAACGATCAAATATGTATCTATACCTGACTATAACCAATGCAAAATATAGGTGAGCCATTTAATTGTTCGTAAAACTGCCTTGTCATTTTATTATTAATTCCTTTATTCATTTTTTTTTCTTTTTTTATTTTCCTTTTTTCATGGGACTAAAAACATAACTGGCGAAATGTGGGTGTACTAATGGGTACACCTCTGCCTAACCCTACGGGGATTACAGGCGTGATGTTATGTTATGTTATGTTATTCATTTTGTTATTTTTTTTCTGTTTCTACATTTTTCTATATTTAATTATAAATACTTTGTAAGCTATTTGTCAACTTTATTGTGCAAGCTGTGGTATAAGGTATTTCCTTTTGTTCACTATTATTTGTATGTATGTTGTATCTTTTGTTGGAGATAATAAATGAAAAAATTAAATAAAAATAATCGGTCTTTATAATCAGATACTTATATTACCCGGTAGGTATACAAACCGAAGATTCAGGTAGTACTTAGGTGTTTAATTGTATTACTCTCGTTTCATGGTGGCCTGGTCGTCGTATGGGGTCACGGAGGGTTGTATCGGGGTCGAGGACTCCGGGCACACCCCTGCTTTCACCATGGCGTTACTATGGACGAGTATATTAATGATTTTAGTCCCCATGGCTTCGGCAGTCATGGTGAATTAGAACAATAAATAGGTTGGTACAATATCGTGTTGGGTACAATACGTTTTGGTGAAAGGGATCGATCAATCAAGTTAATTAATTGTATGTGTACGCCTATAGTAGCTATGGCGCAGAAGGGTTCTAAATGGAACATCAAAAATTGATTTATTCTTAATCCCTATTTATAATCCTTGTTCCTTGATAAACAATTTTATTAAAGTCAACTTAAATCTTTTTAATTTTCATTCAAACAAAGGAACTAATGAACTATCTATCTTCTTCTATAGGTACATATAATATGCTTTGTCCTGAATGACTGACTGACGGATCAACGCACAGCCTAAACCGCTAATCGTAGAGACCTGAAACTTGGAAGGTGTGTTCTTTGTATGACGTAGGCATCCGACAAGAAAGGATTTTCCCTTAGGGGTTGAAAAAGAGGGGCAAAGTATGTATGGGATAACAAAATTAATAACGTAAAAAACCAATAAAAATCCTATTAGACCCACTTTCGACTTTTACGTGGAGAATAACAATAAGAAGATAAGAATTAGATTAGAATATTAGAATTGATTCTAGTTGCTCCTTCCAAAAGGTAGGCAGGTAGGTAGGTAGTTAAGGTTTATATTATTCATGGAGATATACTTAATTCTGCCTATCTATTTCGGGAAATTAACAACCACTACTCAACAAGAGCACTTGTTTGCAACCCACCCATCCCCGCCGGTCTAGCAAGTATCGTCACAAAAAACTAGACCCAAACAATCCCAAAGATTTCGCATGAATGGCGAGGACCTGAATTAACCCACACATAATTATAAAACAGGCCTAAATAACAGTAAATACAGTGTATTAATAGTTGTTAAGACCCAAACATGGATAATAATAGCACCACAATTAACGGGTGGGTTCACCGGCCTGGTCGACATCCTTGGACGGGCCGACACCCGCGCCCGGCGCACACGCAGCCGGGTGTCAACGTGCGTCCTCCAACTGCATTCGATACGAATACTTTTACTTCGGAGCTTCGCATAAGTAGGCTGTATTTGTTGTAGGTTGAACAGAGATGTAGGTGTGTGCATGTTAAGCTTTTTAATTTTATTTGGATATTGTTTGGGTTTTTACTGTTCGTACTTTGGGTCATTGTACTATCAACTTATTTTTATTTATTTATTTATATTTAAAAGCCTTAAAACTACTATTACAAGTTTCTTAATAAAATATACCAACACATAAAAAATAAAAATACAAAATAACATAAAAACAAAACCAACCAAACTAAACTCGACATGGCAAAAACATGGCATGGCTTGACTTGATAGTCTTAGCGGCTTGCTAATCGATTTTCTAACAATTTGGGAAATAGTATTGAGGTAGGTTGGTACCTAAATAGTATTATTTTTAAGGGTTGCGCTGCACCACACTTGTAATTTCTCATGTATCGTGGATGTGTTTACAAACATTTAAACTCAGATATACAAAGAACTACCTGTAGGCTATACAAATATTTTTTTCGTACTAAATTCGAACCCATGTAGCGCATCGCCCAATCATTTAGCCATTGCGCCGTCACCCCGCATCGTCAATCTACACTAATATAATAAAGAGGAAAGATTTGTATTTTTGTGTGTGTAGGTATGTTTGTACTGAATAAACTCAAAAATTACCTACTGTGTGCGGATTTCAAAAAATCTTTAGACCTTTTTCTACCATTAGAAAGCTGCACCCTGAGTAACATAGGCTGTATTATATTTACAAAAAAGTTATTGATCCGTAAGGAAAATCACGCGAACAAAGTTGCGGGGAGAGTGCTAGAGATACATAATATAAGCATTCCTGCTTAATATCTAAAGAAGGTAAATCAACAGGCGCGTTCTCCGCAATCAGCGATATCTGCCAGACAGCCTCTGAATAGTTCGTATTTATATTTAGGTTCACTAATAGGCTGATTCATTCCAGTTTCTCCTTGAAATGAGTAAATAGCGCTTTAGTGGCGTGTTGTATTACCAGTTTGAAATAATAATGCGTTATTGTGCCCTTTAGGCTCCATACGTAATTATTGTAAACGGTATTTAGTTAATACACGTCCTTCGATTTGCTACTGGTGTCTAAGTATAACCTATAAGGGACTAATGGTTAAATGGGCAAAAAATACGGGATTTCAGTTTTTTACCCGGGACAAATAAAAAAGCAGAGCCGAGTCAGACAATGTTAACAGTAAGTTTTACGAACGATTTCATAATGAAAAACGAAATACGGGACAGAGTCAGTCCCGCCATGCCTAAAATACGGGACGTTCCGGAAAATACTGGACGTCTGGCTAAGCTATCTAGTACATACAACTTGAAAAATTTTGCTAAAATACATTATTTTGATATCATGTAACGATGTCCAACGTTAAGAGATTATAAAGCAGTTATAAAAAAAAAAAATTGCCTTTGTTAACATAGTTAAATTGTTCATGCACCTATAAATATTCAGACTGGGCCGGTTCGGTCATCTATGCAAATAAATAAAATGAAAGTGTCTGTTTGTAATGTCAAAATAACAACATTTTACTGAATGAATATGAATGTTTACTAAGTGCGAACACGCAAAAACCAATAAAAAAAATTGTTTGTCTGTTTTTTCTACCTAATCTCCGGTTAGACTGATTTTGATGGCACTTTCACTGGCAGATATGTGATGTTTTTATAGAGTAACTTAAGCTACATTTCTGAGTGGTGTGACAAGTTCTGCGCAAAATTAAAAAAAAAAAACAAATGATAACCGACTTTCACGCAATTGAAGTCGCAGGTAAGTTAGTATTCACTAAAATTTATTCCTATTTTGCAGGAATTGAACCCGGGCTTCTACACTACAAGTCCAGGTTCAATTCTCGCCAGAATACAAATCACTAACGTCACGATACCTAATAGACATTGTACCTACATTTCACCACAAAAAACACTGTTAGTATTAATCACATACCAGGGGACTATGGCTGTAAGGAGTTAACTTTATATCAGTTACTTCCGCTCACCCCTCGAACAAATAATGTGCCGCGTAAGATAAGCGAAGAATCTCGCCGGTGTTTGTCCACTTTATGATATACAGTCCTATTTAGGATGGGCTCGCCCCTATACTAATACGACATTTGATATGTAAGATACATACGAGAATATTTAAAAGTAGCCGTGTTAAGTCTTTGGATACTGCTCTGCTCGCGTGGGGCGTAGCGAGATGTTTTATAGTCTACTAGCTTTCGCCCGCGGCTTCGCTCACGTTAATTTAGGATTTGCTAATCAATTCGGGTTGTACTCTGCTTGAGTGAACCCTTCATTTTCTGACACCCTAGTACTTTTTTTCATAAACCCAGAATATTGACCTCGCTCTGACTAAAACTTCTTATTTCTACTGCCATAGGGATATACCTTTTTATAACACCCTAGTACTTTTTTTCTTGGGTAATCGTAAATTGGTTGTAGTAACCCCGAATTATCAATAATCGATTTTATGACACCCTAGTTGAAGCTAGTCCATCGACAGTCAAAACTCACAAAATGTATTAGGTACTTAAATTTAAAATTCGAACATGATTTCGAAAGACATGTGGCGCCATCTATCACCAAAAGTAGGTTATTGTGGTTTCCCTCGGGAACAGTACTTTTTTTCGGGATGAAAGGTACCCTATGTTTGTTCCTGTACACCTGGCATTGTATATGCAAAATTTCAGGATGATCGGTTCAGTGGCTTAGGCGTGAAATGGTAACAAACAAACAAACAAACTTACTTTCGCATTTATAATATTAGTTAGGATTTTATTCCTTATGGATCTGGTTATCATATAGGTACAAAAATATTTTTTCCAATTGGACTGACAGTTCGAGATATAAGCACGTTTCAACAAACAACACAGAAACAAACAAAAAAATCTCTTCAGTATTAATAAAATAGATAAAATAAGTATAGATTTACTCCATCATTTTTCTCTAAAGTTTTCTAGTACGATCGGCAGTTTGCACAGATGGCACAGTAGCTAAGTGATTGGCTTCTGCGCTAAGGGTTGGATTTTCGATTTGTATTGTCTAAAAAATATTTTTTTGGGTGTTTCATGTTGTGCTGAGATATTTATTTTCTTTAATCTACACTGTTATACATAATACAAACCTTCGAAAAAATATTTTTGTATATGATAGCTAAATTCATGAGGAATAGTTTATCAGTAATACTATAGCTATATAACATTACGCTACAATAACCAAAAACGTAACTTTTTTTTACGTACTCGTACGAAGTCGCCGAAAGCAGTTAGTCCCAAAACTAATTAGTTTCACTAAAGACCCCAACAATATTTTAACAATCTTCATTTTGAAACTACCAGGCAATCATAAGCGGGCAGGTACCAACAGCACATTTTGTTGCCAGCTAGTTCTCACCTGGCTGACATTTTTTTAACGATTAGACCGACACACAAAGAGGTTTTAATATCCACCAGGTGCATCACCCATTTGCCATTTGCAGCATGTGTCGCTAGCTGTACTGATTATAATGATTGTGCATACACATGTCGCTAGGACAGGTGGCTAGCGGCGCTTAGGAACTGCGTATGTTAATGATTAATTAAAAGATGACATTAAAATTATATGAAATGTTTGATATTATCACGTTGTAATTACTCAAAAGCCTATACTCTGCACCCTGCAGTGTTTTCTAATTTTGCATGCTCGTAAAATTTTGGGAGGTTGTCATAAAAGAAATAAATAATCAAAAAAAATACCCACAACACCTGGTCAATCTATAAATGTACGTAAAAAATGAATCCTTATTTCCTTGGGCACGGCATCACGTGTGAACAGCCGGAGCAATTTCGCTAATTCTTTTGTTGTTATTTTTGTTATTGTAAGGAAAAGGTTCGCTTGCTCACCTAGTAATAAATAAATACTTGTGTATGTTTGAAAGTATTTCAGAATACACCTCTTTCAATAAACAATCGTCCCGTTGCGTATGCGGTAAGCAGTGTCGCGCGACTATATCTCTGTAGTGGAGTTTATCGCCCCATCTGTCCAAACCCAGAAGCATGATTGCTAGTTCTAATTCAAAACTGACAAAAAAATCCATAACATCACGCCTGTAATTCCCGAAGGGTTGTGCAGAGGTGTACCAATTAGTAGGTACACCCACATTTCACCAATTACGTTTATACTTACGTAGATGAGGCGAAAGGAGTATGTAAGGATCGTAGCAGGTGGTTGCAGTTCTGTAGTTTCTGCCTACCCCCATGGGAAAAAGGCGTGAGTTTTTGTTTAAGTCCCATGTTATAGAGAGTAAAAAAAATAACTATTTATTTTATTATTGATTTCTGTTGAGAATCACTAGTTACTTACCTCCTTGAATTTAACATGAATGAAATATAAATTATACAGTAGCATTAAACATAGCCACAAAATGGATTACCTGTGGTTTATCAGTTCTCGCATTTATTTAAACAAACAGAAAAGTTTAAGGCTTTAAAGTTCATATGAGTTAATTGCACTCTGGTAATAATTAATATTCATCGTTAATTAAGAACCGGTGCGTTCCTTGATCGTAATAAGTGCAAAAGTGATTATTGCATTTTAATTATTCGATTGAACGTAATCGGATCGATTGAGTGATAAACTTGTATTTTGACGTTTATTTATTTAGTGGACACCAAGGCTGAATGCGGTGGGCAGTGTTGCGCGACTATTTCGCTGTAAGTATGCTTATAAAGTAAAAAATAAAAACATTATATTCTGAGGTTATAAAGACCCATAGATAAATTACCTTAACCTAAGTATAAAATATAATACAACCATACAAACAATGGTAGTGTTAGTAAATAAAACTGAAAACTATGTTATTATCACTTAGTTGCACTAATTCTTTGTGCGTGTCCGTGGCACTAGTCCGCGAAAGCGGCGGAATACCATATCCTTTGGCCGAAAGGTTTGTCCCATTGGTTCCGTGGTGACTGCTGAGCGCGGGGTCCTAGGTTTGATTCCAAATTCGGGCAGTGTCATTAGGTTTTTTCAATTGGAATTCTCAGCAGTATGTCGGAGTTTGGAGGTTAATGGTGTGACCCTCTGTGTGAAAAGTACGTAAAGCCGTTGACCCTGCACATGATTTCGTTTTATTTACAGAAACTATCAGAGTGAAGAAAGAATGGGTGCACCTGTCTGTGAGCATACACTAGTGCATTAAGATATCTTCTACATAACAATATAAATAAAGAGAAAATAGACGTTTTCTGAAAAGCTGTAAATATTCCACAGTAAGTCAAAGGTTTGCATTCATAACCGCGCTTGCTCGAAGCGTGTTACCAATTTCAGCCCAAGACATTTCCTCGCGATATTTTCCTCTACCGCCTGTCATGTCCAATAATAAATAGAAGTTAGTTCCTTGTGGGTGTCTGTGTGTGCATGGAGGGTGAGTGTGTGTGTCGTCATTTTATTATTGGCTATTGATCAATCAGACCCTTCGTACATAAATTAAAGTAGGAGCGGTACTGACGATGAGAAAACTGTTTGTTGCTTTGATTTATTTGTTTATCCTTACTTGTCTTTTAGTATGCTATTAGTTGGAGGGTTGCTAGAATGGTGGGGGGCCAATATAAGAATAATAACGTAATATATTTTGACTTCCTCGTTGGTCTAGTGGTGAACGGACTTATGTTTTTTACGTATTAGGGTTGGGGTAAAGTGTTGACTGGTCTTTGACTGCCTCTTTGGTCTATTGGTCGCAAAGCGCGACTGCTGAGCATGAGGTTTTGGGTTCCATTCCCAGGTCGAGCAAAGTGTTACTGGGTTATTCCATCAGGAATCTCTCAGTAGCAGTTTCGGAGTCTGTACCCGGTTGATGACAATAGGCTCGCCCTCTATTACATGGGACTAACATACCTCGCGAAATGTGGGTGTGCTAATGGGTGTACCTCTGCCTAACCCTTCGGGGATTACAGGCGTGTTGTTATGTAAAGTGTTGTAGAATTTATCTATTAACAAAAAGGCAAGATTTTATATAAATAAGCGAAACGTGGGTCCAAAATGCTGCTGCCGGCTCCTTCGGGGACACATTGAGCGTGATATTTGTACCTGTATCTGACAATCTGTTATAGGAAAAACGTGACTTCGAAAGAGGACTTGTGACGGCTCTAACAAGTTCGTTACAGGTAGACAGCAGTTATGATTCCCTGGTACAGCGATTGTGGATATTTATATTGTGAACATGATTCTTGCTGAATTATTCTCGTGAATAATAAATATTGTCTTTTCTCTAAAAGCTAGTCCTTTTATAAATCGCCAGAGGACTTGCGAATAGTTTGATTAGTAATGAGCTGTAGCATATAACCTTTCTCGATAAACAAGTTATACAACAAACAAACAAAATATTCAGTAGTTCCTGAGATAAGCGCGTTCGAACAAACTCGCCAGCTTAATAATATTAAATACAATAGTGAACTACAATGTAAAAAAATCAAAGGTTGGAAAAATGCAAATATACTTCGTATTTAATAATTATGCAATTTTCAACCCTATGTAGCGACATCTATAGCACAGCATGCGAACTACAACTGAGAATTCCTACATCGCGCAATCAAACTTTGCCGCGAAATTAGCATTTAAGTATACAAAATACCGACAACAACCGTCAGGCCCACCAGACATTACATCCGTCTGGTTGGAGGATCCTCCCTTTTCTATGAAGGGTGATAAACTTTACACCCTGTTTGTCATACCTCTAACCTATCTCTATGAAATTTTAGTTTATTATCAATTAATCTTTAAAAACTGCATATTGCTTTTCAAAACGAAAATAAAAGTATTGTGATAAAATTCCATACAGATATTTCGAAACTATTATAAAAGTTCAGTTTCTGAGCTCGCCAGTACCTACTATACAGTCGAATTAATTGTTGGCCAAAACCGCTATTTATCTTCTTCCTGTCTATTACGTTTCTGACGTATCTAGGCACCTTGAGATGAGACCTAGGATGTGTCTAGGGACAGATATTGAGTGAGATAGATGAATGCTTGTTTGAGTTCAATTTCAGGTCATACTAATCAATGGGTAGAGATATTTCAGCGTTTTGAAGGTTGTACTTTACTACTTTAATGGGCTTCGTAAAGGGTGACTTTTAGTGGAAGTATTTTTAAGTAGCTTTTGCCTGCGATTTCGTCCATGATTACTGACATTTACGCAGACGAAGTCGCAGAATAAAAAGTAGTATATTTCCTTTTTTGGTGTTCAAACTTACCCCGTATTAACTTTTTTATCAAAATCAGTGCAGTACTTTCGGTGCAGTACTTTCGGTGCAGTACTTTCGGTGCAGTCGTGAAAGCGTTACAGACAAACAGACGAAGTTACTTTCGCATTTATAATATCAAAGTATGGAAGTATGGATTTTAGATAGCTGTCAATTTTACTTTACGTTAATATGAGAAATGAGTATCTATTTCGTTCTTCAAATATTATGTTTTAATAAGTTTCATTTTTCATTGTTCTTCTTTGACGGGATGACTTTAATGGATTGAAAAGGTGTGTTAGAAGATACTGTGATTGGGTTTTCCGTAGTTTATAAAAGGTGGAAAAGAGTGAGAGAGAAAAGTTTATAAGCAAACTTTTCTACAAAATACCGACAACATTAATTTGTTATTACAAAACATTAAGACTTTTTATTTCATGCGAAACTGTTCATCTGATTACATATACATGCATAAGATAGGGCTTAATCTTCTGAAAGTAAGATTTGACCTTTTTTTAGTTGTGACCTGATTGTGACCTTTGTGCACTTCTGCGGGCTTTCCCTCTGTACGATCCTACAAGGTTTATCCGCAAGCTAAAGTTATTGTGTTTGTTCTCTCATGTAGATACAGAAAGCGATACTATCTAAGGCATTTTTGGACATAAGGTTGTAGTAACATAAGTACCTACAAGGATTTGAAATTCTTAAAAAAAAATTGTCCTCTCAATTTTAGTTTCTTAACACTTTTGAAACAAAATACCTGTTACTTACTAAACAGTGCAAGTACCAGGGCATCAGCTGAGGCAAGAGTTATCGTCGTTCACAAGGGAACGGCCCGAAAGCGCATCTGGCAAAGTTTGCAGTGCAAACGTTCACTCGGCGGCCCTTTGGTAACCGATAGATTGCAACTTGGCTGCCGTACTCCTAAAGCCGTGATCCTGTAGAAGCTAAGAAATATATGAAAATATATTTGAAATACTTTTAATTTAATAAAAATAAGTAAATTAAATGATTTTAAAACATCTTTTATAAATATTTTACTTTTTAAGAAATTTTAGGTTTAAAATCTTGACGGAGAATGCCTAGTGTTAATAGACACGATTAAATAATATTTCTGTTTTTTTTTTTACATGACTCACTTTGATTATTTCGTACTTGCAAAAACGAGGGAATCGTTCAAAGCTGCAATTTTTAATTTACAATTTAATTATGATAATGATTGTTGATGTTGATTTGTAATTATTTTCTATTGATTTTTTATTATTCTATTGCATGTTTTCAAATTACTAGTTGTTGACTCTCTGCACAAGTTGCTTCTACATTGTAGAGAGTAAATGACAAATAAAAATTAACTGTATATTTCGAGATATCCTAATAACTTACAAAAAACATATCTTGTAGTGTAGTGCGTGCACGTATCGGTGCGCAGTACAAATATTGTCTAAGCGTCTGCCGCCGCCCGCTCGCTGACTCACGACCAAATAATGGGAAAACTGAGAAACAATACACTAATCGAAGCTTTTTTGTAAAGATTATCGACTTATATGGAGATCAAATTCTGATTTCGATAATAGTTTTTTGGTTATTCTTTTTGAATCTAATTATGATAAAGAAAAAAGTAGGAGAGGGTCAAAAGAAAAATTCCTCAGGTACTACTCGTATTATTATTAGACTGTAACATAAAGCGGTCTTATCAATGGACAAGTACCGCAAAAGTCTGGCAACAACTCCTTACTTATAACTAAAATGTCAATATAGAAGGATTGCAATAAATTATGACAAAATAAATATGATAAAAAAAAGATAAAAGATATTTGTAAAACTTGTATGTAGCGTAAAGTATACATATAAAACGTGTAAACATATTTCGCCGTAAATTATTGTTGAGTATTAACTAGTACATATAAAATGAGTAGTTAACGTGTTTTGCTGTAGATTTTGCCGTACAAAGCAACAGTTGCTTATACATAGGAACACGTGTAGACTGTGACTAAAATATTTAACATGATATAAGCCGTTTTAGGCGTTAAAAACTCATTTTCTTTCGGTTAACATAACATAACATCACGCTTGTAATCCCCGAAGGGTAAGGCTGAGGTGTACCCATTAGTAAGTAACCTAACCTACACCCAAATTTCGCCAATCATGTTTAAGCCCCCTGGGGCTTAAACATAATTGGCAACCCGGGCACAAAACCTAATAACACTTTGCCCGACCTGGAAATCAAACCCAAGACCTCATGGTTAGCAGTCGCGCTTTGCGACCACTACACCAACGAGGTAGTCCTTCGGTTAATAAAAATTAAAAAATATATATATTCTATTTGTAAATCACAACAAAGAAAACAGCCTTTATCTAAATTGCTACAGAATCAAAACATTGAAATCAAACACCCATATTTGAACGTTCCAGACCAAAGTGTAGCTATACGGATCGTTAGCTAGATCTGTGGACAGACAGACAGACTGATCCATTTGCGGGGCTGGCGATGGCGCGATGGCGGCAGACTAGTGAAAAAGCAAATTAAATATTTAATACTCGCAGTGAGGGGGTGTCGGGAGGCGAGACGAGTGTTTTTCCAACGCGCTGCATTTGTTTTTTCATGGCTTTTTTTTAAAAAGCAGACGTAACGTGGTGAATTTGTAAGTTCGATTGATCGGGCTGATGAATTTGTAAGCCTTGATTTTTAATTTGCCTTTACTGGCTATGTCGGCCTGGTACTTCCACCGAATATGGAAATTTTGATTAATTTGATTTATCCAACATTTATTTACGGGGGGTTGGTTATGACATGTTTTTATTATTCATTAAAAAACGTTGCCCCACTCTAGGAATTTCAACTGTATTGTGGGTGAGTTTAAAAACTTAAATCACATACACAAACAACCAGGCCCGGGGCAAGTACCTATTTCTGTTCTGTGCGGGAATCAAACCCGCGACATGCAGCGCAGCAGCCATTCGTTTACCCAGTTGTCAGTACCTACTTCCAACAAGTGATTTCTTAATATTAACATACATACATATATAAACTCACGCCTTTTCCCCATGAGGGTAGACAGACACCACAGAACGCCACCTGCTACGATGCTTACATACTCTTTTCGCCTCATCCACGTTCATACATCTCGTCATACAAGCACGCCGGTTACAAGTACTGCGCACCTGACCATAGGTCTTCCTAGGGCGACGCTGTTTTAGCATAGAAATATTTATGACAGCTTTTGTGGTACCCATGAATAAAATATTGAGTGCAGTACGCGCTGACTTTTTCATATCTCTCAACGATGTCGTAAAACAGAGGAATTTAGGTCGTAGTGACGCATGAGCGATGAGCTTGCAACCTGTCGCTAATTGCACCCTCGTGCGAGGATTTATTTTAAAAGTTTTTCATGTGTACGTACTCTTATTAGATAGTAATGGTACAAGTTATCGTTGTTATGGTTACTAACAGTGTATTCACAAGAAAAATAATAATACCAGTCTATTAATTTCTCAGTACAGTGCAAAGACCTCTCTTCTCATACAGAGAAGACACGAGCATTGAACTCGACTCTTGCTCAAGAAGCTATTTTAGATTTAGCTATCTATACATATAAAATGCTTTGTCCTGAATGACTCACGGATCAAGGCACAGCCTAAACCGCTGATCGTAGAGACCTGAAACTTAAAGGGTGTAAACTTTGCATGACGATGCAAGCATTCGATAAGAAAGGATTTTTCAAAAGTTTGTAAGGAGATACCTACTTTGGCGCGGATGAAGTCGCGGCAGAAGCTACTATTATCTATAAGTCCAGGTTTCTTCGTGATGTTTTCCTTCACCTATGTCAGAATTGTCCAAGATAAACTTAGAAAATACATCTGAATTGAAAAAGTCACATTGGTAATTACAAGAATCAAAGATTATAATTGTTTGTATTTCGTTAGAGTCTGTCACTAATGCACCTCTTCAACAGCGCAACCATTACGACCAATAAGAATAAACCTACCAGGAAATCCAATTCCGCGATGATATTTTCCAGAGTTGTTTAAAAAAGAGTTGGCTGCGGGAACAAAGAGTAAACATAACAAAAGTTTGAAATACGCGAGTCAGGTGCGGTGCGGAATGATATTGCGAGGCGGGTGAGGTCCCACTTTGTCGCAAATACAATCTGCCTGCTACCAGCTCTGCGGGCTTGGTACTTTACTATGCATTTGTGGAGTCTATGATATTTGAATTCTTAAAAGACTATAGACGGTATACTGTTGGAAGTCGAAATAAATCTTGTAATGGTATTTTGGCCCTTATTGTAATGCTTTACATTTTACTGATGCTTTGCACGGTCATTATCTTATCTTGGAGATGTTTTTGAAAGTTAGATCAAAATCTTTTCTTTATTCTGTAGTGTGCTTTTTGGGTTGTTCTGAGAAACAAATCTTCATAAAGTCAGCATACTTTATTTAAGTTTGAAGATCTTAAAGTATCAGTGTTTTAAGAGCCATACTTTCCATAATTCTTTTCCCAGGCCGGGTGAAATGGTATTGGGTTTTTCCATCATGAATTTCTCAGTACCAGCCTTGGAGTCTTGATTTGTGCCTGGTTGATGGCAAATAGGTTTACTCCTATTATACGGGATTTAAACATAACAGGCGAAATGAGGGTGTACATAGGTACACCTCTGCCTAACCCTTTGGGGATTACAGGCGTGATGTTATGTTATGATACTCACACATAATTACAGGCAATAGTAGTGGTCTTTATGCAGCAAAAAGGGTAGTGAAGATACATTGGCAACAAGCCTTCTATTCTATTTGTTTTGGTTTCTACCTATATTTATGTTTTTGTCACAACGTTAGAAAACCTAGTAAAAAGTTTTACGCGGCAAGCCAGAGGGCCTAGCAGGAGCGAGCCGAGTAGACACAACGAGAATTCGATCGATTTTAAATTGGAAATACCCATTTCGGGCACAATATTTATTCATGTGAATAATATGAAAGACCATTTTTTTTTCAATTAGCCCATTACAAGGCATCTTTGAACGTCATATATAAGCAAGCAATATTGAATCTAGTTGTCCCTTCCCAAGCCAAGAGTAGTTTTGTATGGAGAAGAATGGGCAAGAAAATCCATAGGTACCTACTTACTCTTTTAAAATAAATGTTTTACAATCTTTACATACCAGAATCATACAGGATCACGCGTCATACGACGTAGGTACAATACGCGCCACGAAAGATGAGACTTGACACACAACACAAATTTTATTATTTCGTAATAAATATTATAATAAAATTTTAATCTAAATGTTATCAAAATATCCCTGAATAGATACACAAATTATGCATAACTATTTCGTACATCCGTATCTGCAAAAGCTCCCCATTACTGACGCTTGTCAAGTCTCATCTTACGTGGCGCGTATTATACCTCGCATAAAAAATTGATGATACTAATTGTGCTTGTCGTACAAAATTAAACCAAATACTATAAAATAGTCGTGTCGCCTAGTCTACTTGTCAAACGCGTGCTCATACTAGGCCCTCAGCAACCAACGGAACAATAAAATAAAAGTATTGTCGAGAAACGTTGGCGTACGTTTGGTCGCACACACAATAAATAAACCACGGCTTGAACTAACAAATGACTGTTACGTTCTGTTATAGCGTTTTGTTTACCATAATATTTGTTTAAGCCTTTGCACTACAGCTGTAGTGTTTCCTTAGAAAAGTGCGTAGAGCATATTTGGCCATTGAGCCAAACCAAAGGGCCAAACCAACCACAAACATAGCCCAAAGTTTAACTGAGCTAAGTAATTGTTGCTAATTTGATATCTTTGAATATAAAATTGTCGCGTCGCGATGTTTCTCCGGGATAAAGTCCGGAACTGCTTTACCATTTCTAACTGTGTGTAATTCAATCAAACTCCAAAGATAGGATAGGTTTCATCTCGATAATTGACCTCAAAACTTTTTTAATGCAGAATTGAGCCAGAGTAAAACGCGTTGCCGGGTCAGCTGATATGTATGAGTTCATAAGTATTTGAAAGAAAGTGCGTGAAGATTTTTGTTCATCCTTAAGTTGCAAGTCATGCAGGTTTTATGAGCGACAAGCGACAAACAAATCGCTGATAACTAAGTGTAACATTTGATTTGTTTTTTGTGCTTTTTCTTCTAACATTTAATAAAATTCAGGTTTCTCCCATTGAAAAATTTTAGTGCCTACACTACTACTGGATACATTGTTACGATCCTTATAACTATTATTGCTTCGTAGTGTTATCATACTGTTATGCCTAAAAGAGAAAATATCTAAGGCAGTACGTCCGCCATTGCACCAATGTTGTATAAATAAAGACAAAAGTGACAATTATTGATTTTTACGGTACCTAAAGCGAAAGATTTAAGCCGCTTTCTAAAAATAGATTCTTGAAGTTTTTAAACCAAATGCAACATCTACAAATATTGTATTTTCAACCAGAGAACCGCTACCCCAGTTGTAACGACACAGAATTTCAAATGAAACCTAAAATTTACGACGCGTAATAAAAATGGTACCCACTTTTGTCCTCATTTTTTTTTTGTTTTTATATTGATCAATCAACGTAATATTAAGGTAAAATATTCGTAAGCAAATGAGTTAGAAACGTCACAATAACACGCAAACCTTCAAACGAACGAACATAAATCAGGGCTGGGGCCGTTGTACCCTAGCAGGAAGCAGAGTCGATGCACCCTACGCGCACAGACACACCCCGCCGTCAATACGGTTAGCTCACCGTAATTACAACTGTGTGCGTGACACGAATACACGAAAACGCGGAAGTACCACATTAACATATATTTTCGACGCACACAAATACACCCTCTACAGTGTCGCTACTAGTCTCTGACTCACACATTTGCTAATTTTCCTTTGATTTTGTGGGTGTGTGAGTGCCGCCCTGTAGCTACGACTTCGGGGGTGTGGCGTTCACAGAGACGCTTTGAAGAGAACTGGGCGAGTGCGAGTGTGTGCGTCTGGAGTGTGCCAGTGTGCGTGACTGAGCTGAGTAATGTCGATACAGCGTGTATTTATTTAGTTAATAATTCATAACCGTGATTTCGGTGCGTTATTTCAATACATTTATAATGTGAAAGACGACGTAATTTGAAACGGAAATTGTTTATAATGGTTTTTCTTTGTTAAACCTGGTATTTGCAGTAATTTTAACAATAACTAACTGTTAACTTGTAAATGGTTAATATCTGAAATTATTAAATTCACAGAAGAGATAAATTGACACAATTTTCGCATGTTTACGAATATCCCATATCATATAAGCATAATAATTCAGTTCAAAACCAAGCCAAAACCTTAACCAGAAATGCAGCACTGCACAATCCTTAACTACGTCATTTATACAGCAGCCTGTGTATACAGGGTGCGGCGAACACGTGTCTACGGCGGCTGGCTGTAGCAGTGTGCGGGGTCGCAGGGGGTGGGGGACGCCCGGCTCGGCAGGGGGGAAGAGGGGAGGCAGTGCGGCGCGAGCCCGGCGCGCCCCCGTTCACGGCCAGGGGTCGCCGACCGCACCCCGGCTACGCCGTAACCCCGCTACGGAGCTACGGAGCTACGGAGCTACGGGCCGTAGCTTCCTCTTTTGTTTTATAAAATTGTAACCGTCTACGTAATTTGATTGTTTTTTTATTTGGGTCACATCATTATTTTGTAATTGATGATTGTATATGGATTATTGTAATCCATACCTCTGGTTTACAAATTCTGGGTTATTTATTTAAAAGTGATTTTGTTTAATAAATCTCTCACCTACTCCTTTTTTTGGGTTTTATTTTGCGTTATAAATACTGCATTTTTTTAAAAGTTATATTTGGTATCGGTTGAATATGTATCGATACTTGGAACACGAAAGGAATTTCTATGGGATTTCCTATTAGGGACGCACCCCGGGGGTGTGTCTGAAAATTGGTTTTTCCCTTTAATAACTGACATACTTATTGATTTGTAACAATTCCAAGTTAAAATAAACGTTTACAGTAAAACATAAATACGGATTTCTTTTATTTATGGATATCGGAAATGGAATTTGAAAAAATCCAAATATATTTAAAAACCATACGACATTTATCAATAATACTACTTTAAAAAAATATTCTTTGTAACGTCATTACCACAGATAAATAAACAGATACACCCAACTACCAACTACCCTCTTTTTGCCTCGTTACAAAAAGGAACAGATATGTACGAGCTCTTCCTGACCATAAAGAACGTCGTTGTAAAATTGGCCACGATTCGGTGCCGACTAGCCTTAATTAATGTCCTGAAATATATCACGACATGCTTGCAGCAGGGAGGGCAGAACCATTTGTATTGTAGTTTAGATATTGCGAGTTCAAAACTATGGGGAAATTCTACTAACTTTTAGGAACAATCGCAATCTAATCTTAGTCCCAATCTGTCGAAAATTACTGTAATTTACCTACGATTTTGGCAATAATTGCCGCTGAGATGAGATTGCGACTAGATTTTGAATGTTTTTAGTTAGCAGAATTTGTCTTTTGATATATTAATAAGGGTGAGTTCATGAATAATTTCTAAGCATCGAAGTTTATTTCCCGCCAGACTGATTGAGCGGGAAAATCCGAACGAAGGCCACCGTATCAGTCAACTTAATTATTCATGTCTATACACACAGATAATTACTATGAATTAATTATGTTTTCAAAAACAAATCTTCAGCTAAAGTGCTTACCTAATTAAAACAAACTTCCGCTAACTGCACTTCAGTTCAGTTTTTCCCGCCATTTCGTCCACCCAGCTGAAAAGCAACGCATCATTATTCCGCCCCATCCTTATTTATACGAGGACTGCATAATTACTGCAATCGGGATGCAGCAGAAAAATCAGGAAACGATCACGCAAACCGCGTCACTGTTACATAAGCGCGGGAGGGGGGCGGTTACGCAAGCGGTGCGGCGGGGGGGGGGGGGAGGCGGCAGAGGGAGGGTCGTCGATCGATGCGCGGCCGTTCACCCGCCTGCAATGCGCCTCGCCGCCACACGCTGCCTGCACACATCCGCCTTCGTTTCATGCGGCCCTGGTACCTCAGCCAGCGCCCGGTCGTTCGCTTTTGGGGAAAAACGGGGAAATGACGTTTGATATACGAGTTTCAGTTTCAGATTACCTTTGTAATTTCGTTCTTTAATTAAGGTTTTAGTTTAATTTGATATTTTTCGGAAATTCGAGTTTTGTATTTTTTGTTCAAACATAAAGTCGATCTGGTCGGGACTTTCACGTCTTAATAATAATCGTGACCAAAAAAATCTCAAGACAAAAAAATAATACTGCTTTGTAAGTAAAAGCATAATCATTAATCAACCAATTTAAAGTGTTTATAATGCGAAACTGAAGATTTTTCTGTAGCGGTAAAGTAAGAAACAGCAACACACTGTATCGGACGTAGACACGGCTACGTGACAGCACGCTACGCGCCGCCGCCGCCGTAGCGGGTCTACGCGCGTGCTACGAGTACTTATACACTTGCAGGGGATTGATTTTTCCTTATTCCGTATTCGCGTCGTGTTTTAAGATATTTCGGATAATGGCACACTCTATGGGGCACGGAAGTTTTCCTTTGTGAAATTGAATCATAGGCCTTGTTTACTTTGTTCTTAATACGCGAACAATACTTGTTTATAACATTCCTAATTTTGTAGAACTCGGTACGTATACTTTTGTTTCAGGTACATTGTCTTTACATTCGTATATTTACGAAATTAATGTTGCAAATTATTGTAAAAAATATTTTTTATTTTTTTATGTTTCTTACCCGTTCTTCTTTATATGAAGCTTTTTAATAGGCAACTAAACCACTAACTAACGACTTTTTAATCTTTTGTTGACGTTCAAAAGTACCTTTTAGTGGTCTTATTGAAATAAATGATTTTATGTTGACTTTATTCATTAACATAACATCATAACCTCCGAAGGGTTAGGCAGAAGTGTATCCATTAGTATACGTTTAAGTCCCACGTAATAGGGGGCGAGCCTATTGCCATCAACCGGGCACATTTCCAGACTCCGGGGCTGTGATCGAGAAATTCCTGATGGAAAAACCTAATAACACTTTGCTGGACATAGGAATCGAATCGAAAACCACTCAGCAGTCGCACTTTGCGACCAGTAGACCAACGAGGCAGATCATTTACATGTTTGAAACAAAATTTAACGGTAGTCCGACTACAATGGTCGAAGTTCCAATAGAACTGAGCGGGAATGAAACTGGGATTTCATTTGTAACAAAGGCCGAGCTTATGAACGTGCGGGAATGTGTCATGTGTTCCTAGTGTTCACGGGAAAATAGAGGTTTGAGTGCAACTGAGATTTGAGTGCAACTGAGATTTGTTCACAGGGTAACTGATTAGGGGGCTTAAATCAAACTGGAATAATACTTGATAATTAATTTTAGATATAAATAAAATCAAAAGTATTAGAGCTATTCAATTGAGACTGTATGTTTAGTCTAATATTGACATCATATCCTGAGAATATGAGCTATCTGGTACATCGGCAACCAACTCTATGAGAGTTCAACAAAACGACGAAACACTTCAAGAAAAGGTAGGTAGTGCCCTTGCGCTTCGCTTGGCTTGTCGGGGGCACTACCGTGCCAGCAGATTTTAAATTAATTTAATTTAATAATACAAATAAAATAAAAAACAACCAGAATATAAAAAAAGAGAAACTAAAATGAAATGGCATCAAAAAATTCATCCGCATCGCTGTCTACTGGAAATGTGCCCAAAAGACTGGCCGCATTGCCACGTTGAATGGCAATGCTTAACCTCTGGCCAAGGTAAAAACCAGCCCTTGGGTCACGGGAATCAACCAATCGTTTGGCCAACTCCTTGAAAAGGCCATGGGCACACGGACCCCACGACCCGAGAGTTTCCACCCCAAGTTGTGTGTTTTATTTTATTTGTATTATTAAGCTTGTAAATAATGTATATATTAAATATTACTGCGATTTAATTTAGAATTTATATACCTAAACAAATAGTTATATAATAGTTAGTCTTGCGTAAACTCGAAAACGGCCCGGCTATAGCTTTTAAATCGCAGACGCAGACGAAGTCTTATGTTCTTTCTTGGGGTTCATAGGTACTTATCCTGTACAAAATTAATTAGTATAAGCGTTACAGAGAGACAGAGTTACTTTCGCATATATAATATTAATATGGATAGCACTAGTACACAAAATAGTTCCCTGTTACGTGCTGCTGTCATGTCTAGCGTTAAGAGCATGTTGGATTGATGGCATCGTTCAATCAATATCATTCAATGGAAATAAACTAGTTGAAAGTACTTTCATTTTTAGAACTGACCAAAATAACCAAACTAATATTTCGTTCTTGTTATAATTAATAATACCAGCCTATTAATATTCAACTGCAGGGAAAAGGCCTCTTCTCATACAAAGAAGGCACGAGCATTAATCACCACGCTTGGTCAAGGCTGATTGGCGATTTCAGACTAATATTAACTACAAGTCCAGAGGTTACTGGGTTGTGAAGGTCAGATAGGCAGTCGCTCCATGTAAAATACTGGTATTCAGCTGCATCCGTTTAGACTGGAAGCCGACCACGACATAGTTGGGAAAGGCTAGGCAGATGATGACGATTAACTACAAGTTCAGGTTTCCTCATGATGTCTTCTTTCACCGATGTCAGTGATGACCAAGATAAACTTAGAAAGTACATAACTATTAAAAGCTTTACAACAACTTAGTTACTGAGCAATCCCCTTGCACTTGTAGGTCTCCTTTGGTAGCAAGAACCAGTTTCCATTTTATGGGTTTATGTCTGACTTGCAATATTTCAATTACTAGATTTGTAGTTTTTTTCACCAGTTTTAAGTTACATCTTTGGTTACTGCTCCACTTCAATGGGTTGTTGCGTGATGTTATACAGCCTATATCATTCCTCATGAACTGGCTATTATAACACAAAAATATTTTTTCCAATCCGATTGCTAGTTCCAGATGTTTGAACATTTAAACAAACAAACAAAAAACCTTTTATAGTAGTGTAGATAGAAGTGATTAACATAGCCACATTCTGAGCCCAAGTACTTAAGAAAAGGTTGAAACAATATTCGATTTAAAAAGAAGACGAAGTTTAAAAATAAACGAAAACAAAATGTGGCATCCTGTCTTCGAGTCAAGCTGGTGCAGACCGTCAAATCAGAAACGGAAATAGGCAACGTACTTACAATACATTAATGGCGACGCTCCATCAAATGTCGATTTCCTCAATTCCTTATCCTCGATAAGTTTAAAAGACGTTTACAGAAGTTTATAGGTCCGCAGCGCGTCTGTCAGGTCCACAGGAAATTGACAAAACTAAATCTCGCTACTGCAACGTAGGCAATTTAAAGAATCATATTTATTTATTTATTTATTCAGGTTTGCCAACAGCTTCTGTTTAAATAAGATCATATTTCAATTACTGGTTTAGTTCTTACACATTCGAAAATAGCAGGCGAACAAGTTTGGAATTTGTTTGGTTTTTTTGGTTGAGAATTTGATTTTGAATAATAAAAATGAAAAATAACACAGAAAATAAATTGAATAAAAAGAAATTATAAGCATATTAGGTGTGTTTGTTACTTCAATTTGACAGCACGGCGCAGTGGCTGATCGATTGGCTGTTGCGCTGCATGTCGCGCTGTTTGATTCTCGCACGGAACAAATATTTGTATGGTCTACAAAAGGCGGACATAGACAACGAACGTACAAAAACATCTAAAATCTACTACGTCACTACTGTCTGTTACATACTTATATTCTACTTTATATTATCACAACTCACCCGCCGAACCCTCGTTCGGACATCGGACCCCCGTTACATCCCCTAAGGGGGTAAACTATTGAAAATCCTTTCTTAGCGCATGCCTACGTCATAATATCTAGCTGCGTGCCAAACAGCGCAATTTGTTCAGTGATTTGAGCTGTCGGTTGATGTATCAGTAAGTCAGTAACGGTATTTACGGTATAACGGTATTTATTTAATATTATTTATTTTATTTATAATACTAGCACTCTCCCCGCGATTTTGTTTACGTGATTTTTCTTACGGATCCCTATTTTTTTATAATAAAATATAGCCTCTAGTACTCAGTGATAACGTAGCTTTCAATTCGCAAAAAAAAATTAAAATCTGTATAGGTAGTAGATTCAGAGATTACCCCCTATAACTTAGTATAGGTATATAGACAGATTAATTACTGTTTCAGTAAATGTATTAAATCTGTGCATTGTTAAAACATAACATCACGCCTGTAATCTCCGAAGGGTTAGGCAGAGGTGTACCCATTAGTACACCCACATTTCGCCAGGTATGTTTAAGTCCCATGTAATTAGGGGGCGAGCCTATTGAAATTAACCGGGCACAAATCCAGCCACCGAGGCTATTGAGAAATTACTGATGGAAAAACCCAATAACACTTTGCCCGACGTGGGAATCGAACCCAAGACCTCGTGCTCAGCAGTCGCGCTTTGCGACCACTAGACCAACGAGGCAGTCCATTGTTAAAAGTTACCATTAAATGTAATAGTTAATCGTAATCGATATTAAATGTAACCAGTAAACCAGTCTCGTCATATAATGTCTGGCTGTGAAGGTCACAGTATAATCTATACGAACTGCATTAACATTCGAAGACAGTCCTTTGATTAAATTAAAATACATTTGGAAAGCTTTGTCTTACGAACTATTATAATGTGAAACCGAATTTATACCCTTTTGATTCAGAGCGCCTTATCTACTAAGCTATCAGAACATTACAACTAGAGTATATACACATAACATCACGCCTGTAATCTCCTCGACATGGGAATCGTACCCAAGACCTTCATGCTCAGTAGTCTCAGCGCTTTGCAACCACTAGATAATCGAGGCAGTCCGAGTCAGAGTATATACATGATACAATTGTCTCACATCGCTCCAAAAGTGTGTGATAAGGGTTGGTAACTGCTCTTTTTAAAATCAAGCGCGCAGCACTCACGTTGAACAATGGCAATTAAATAATTCGAAATGAAATAATTTTATATACCATACTTGTATTTGCCATAACTTTTTTAACCTCGTGCTAATCTAACTCTTAGTTAAAGTAATACTTTTCATCAAGAAAATCTTGCTTAAAACTGATTAGCAATTATGTATACAATATTCACAGACCATCAAGTATCAAAAATTTCTTCTCGCCGTCAACTAGAAATTAAATGTCTCCAAAAGACTGGCGGCATTGCCGCGTTGGTTGGTAATGCTTAGCGTCTGACAACTGACAATTCCTTTAAAATACAAAATAACAAGCGAAACAGCAGTAAATAAAATACAACACCACAAATCCGAACAATAAAAAATGACAACATCGCTAAGACTCCTAATCACGAGATTTTAAACCTCCCCTTCTCAAAATAAAACACATTAACACAACATACAAACGCATGAAATTGCAGTGTGTACCTGACCTACCCCTACCGGCGGCGCAATGCGACGAGCGTACACCCTAAGTATAGCTAGCCAGACTTACAGCAGCGCTAAATTATACACCACTAGGTTTATTGTGGGGGCAGACATCACTGATACCATAGACTTGGGGAATTTAGTTGTTGATCGATGCGGGATATCGATTTGTTGTTTTTTGAAGTGAAAACTTTTTGGTACGAGGAAAACTTATAGGTTTGCGTCACCGACATGTTAATGTGACGTTTAGTTTTCTCTTGTGTCGGCAGTCCGCATGACTGCCTATTTACTTCTTTATTTAACATAAGTTACCCGTACACTCACATCCCGCATTCCCGCCAGATATATTTAAATTAGAGTAAGCCTATTGCCAATAACCTGCTGCTACCGAGAATTCCTGGAAATTCCCAACACTGACCGACCTTTAAATCGAATCCAGGATCTCATAACTACTCAGTAGTTGCGCTTGTGGCCTCAGATCAACGACGACGTATGTTAGCAAAATGAATGTGTAAAATCAGCAGTCGACATCGAGAATATTGGGTATAGTACCTAATTCTTTATTTGCTCTGAAACGTGGTTTAAACAAAGATCTTACAATAAATATTCACATGTGATTTTGAATCAATTCCCACGGGATCTCTCTTACTGTTGAATCAAAACAAGTTCTCTTTTCAAGCGGACCACGTGGATCCAAATACCGGGTGTCCTTGAGCAAAGTGGCCGAGTCCACAGTCCCCGCGGTCGGCCGGCAGACAGCCTCTAGTCTAGACGTGGGGTTCCAAGTGCATTTTTCTGTCTGGACCCCTCTTTCAATATAAAGCGAACCCCATCGTTTATGCGTGTGCGTTATTTAATTTTAAGTACAAAAGTTTTGACGAAATCATTCTTATTGGCATACGCTAACGGTTCATAATTGTCTGTTTTGATTTTATTGGGAAGTTCGATGTAGGTAGTGATTGCCTTTGATGTATTTTGCACGTTTGTGCTTTCAATTTTTGAGTAGCAATTATTTGTGTGGTCGCCGACAGACTGATTTGTTCAAAGGAAAATGTTTAATAACTTTTGCTGTTTTGATTTAAATTAGTACACTTGCATGTTTGTATGAGTTATGTTATAATTAGTTTGATGTAGGTTTGTGTATAAAATGATTTAGTTTATGATAATTCTAGGTATTTTTCGTAGAAAATGTAAGTTCTGAGTACTAAGTAGGAAGGTACTTGTTGTTGCACTTTTTTCTGCTAGACAGATTTTATTTTATACTGTTAAAAAACCCAATAAATAAAATTCTCGTATCGCAGTGTTTGTTACTAAACAGGACCGATTTTTATGAAATTTTGTGTGCATATCGGGTAGGTCTGAGAATCGTCCAACATCTTTTTTTCATACCCGATGTATATGGCAAAACCACGTATGGGCGATCAGCAAGTTTATTTATAAAAATACACATAACTAAACCCCAAAAATGTTGTTGTGTGTTTGTTATAGTGTTGTGTGTTGTAGTGGTGTGGTTGTGATGTGATGAACATACAATTAGGAATTGCACACGTTAAGCTTTTAAAAGATTTCAAATTACACAAAATAAGGCATCAATCTGTTATGTATTGGTTACCTACTATTGAATGACAATATATTGGATTTGATGCCCTTTATGCTTCCTCCTTTCTTTTTTATAAATTGTGCATACTTTGTAAATATATTATTATTTAAATGTTTTGTGTTTAGTTTAATTATTATAAAGTAATGTAGTTTTGATTTAAATAAATTAATATATTAATTTAAAAAAAAATGTATTGTAAATTACTAGTAATTCAAAGAATCATTGTAAATCTACCTTAACACTAAATGTTTTTAGTCCGTTTTTGTAAACACCTGGGATAATTTAAGACGTTGGCTTAATTCTAAAGCCTATGCAGACGAAATCGCGGGCAGATGCTAGTTATAAATAAACTAAACTATTTTTATTTTTAATTAAAATTATATTTTTTAGCATCCGCACACGGAATATGACCAACTCATTAAACAATTCATAAAGTCCAGTCACAACAGACATTCATATAATAACGATAGAATTTACATAAACGAGCTTGGCTACATTTCATTCCCTCTAAATACATCTCACTGTCTAGACTAAACCTCGTCTTAACAGACTAGGAATTTATAACCCCTTAGAAGTCTACACCAGAGCCGCGGGCAGAAGTGAAGGGCACACAAAGAGTGAGTTAAAATGGTGACAATATTAAATCGCTTTCGGTGTAGAAGTCTGGAAGGAGCCGCGTGTTTAGAAGTGGATGCTTGAGGGTTTATCATTCATTCATTTTCATTGTTTTTTAAGTGTTGTGATGGCCCGGTGGTTAAGGCGCCTCTCATGCATGAATGAGGTTGTGTGTTCAAATCCGGGCAAGTACCAATGTGACTTTTTTAATTCATATGTTCTTTCTAAAGTTTATCTTGGAAAATATCGTGAGGCAACCTGGGACTTACTGTTCCACTCAAGCAATTTCAGAGGCCCTTGAGGCGGTTAGAAACTCAGACACTAGGGTGTGTGGGGTCGTAAGACCTTACTCCCCACACGATAAAGAAAGATTGTTTTTTTTACATGTGAAAGCAACAAGAATAATTATTGTAAACAGGATTTTGTTAAAACCTAATTGAAAATAATGTCCTTGGAGGTCCTAATAATCTTCTTTTAGTAAACTCTGAAGTGGTGTCAAAAACCGTAACGTTTTTTTTCTAATAACCTGGGTTTTTAAAGACTTATACAATCTAATGGATGTACTAATGGGTACACCTATGCCTAACCCTTCGGGGATTTCAGGCGTGATGTTATGTTATGTTAGTGTAAATGTCGATTGTATATGCCCATTCCATATCATAAACTCAAGTTACCTCTTTGTCCATTACGATCAGTTCAAGAGTTTGGCCATGATGAGGTTACGTAAAGACAGAATTACTTTTACAAACAATATTGGTTTGAATAAGTTTGTAACTTTGTAGGGGTACTTGCATCTGAGACTAAGTACTTATATTTGGCATACGTTGCCTAAGATGCCGTGTTATTCAGGTCCTCGGAACACTTGGCTAGTTAAGCGGAAACTAGAAAACTGGGTGTAGTGGGGCAATTTGGGAGAATGTTTTGTCTTATTTTATTCAGAATTATTTATTTATTTGATCAATATTTATTTATTTATTAATCCTCTTAGCAACAATCTTTTCAAGGCTTAAACCAGCTTAACTTAAATTCGATATTTTAGCACAGTAATAAGGTCGATTTAAGGCCGATTTTTAGGGTTTCGTACCTCCAAAGGAAAAAACGGAACCCTAATATAATATTACAACGGAAAAATATTACACTTTACAATATGGCGGCTTGACAGCGTCTATGTGTCTTATTTATAATTACTTTAGAATAGATAAAAGTTATGAACAAATCAGCTCTTAATAAATAGTAAGTTCATATTACGCTGGATGAAGGTAGCGCAAGACCGGTCATTGAGGTGATCATTAGGAGAGGCCTTTGTCTAGAAGTGTTAGTCATTCGGATGATCATAATAATGATTATGACTTATTTTCCCTTTTAACTAACCACATTATTTAATATTTTTTTGAATTCATTCAAATGTGAAATTCATAATCCTGTAATGTCAAAAAACCAAGTAAAGTCATTTTTCTGAAAAAGTATATTTTTTGGTATTTTAACAGTATTTTATAGAGAAAAAAACTACAAGTAAGGAAATTAAAATCTTTACATATTACTTTTGTTGATTCTAATAAGAGATTAATTTTAATACGGATTAAGTGGAGCTTGGGATTGGCTTATAAACAGTTTTGTAAATAAGAGGATTTATTTTTCAAAAATAGAACCTTTCGCGCTAAATATTTTCCTCTTGTTTGTGTGGCAATCCCTTGAGAGGTGACTGAAGGGGAACGTCAAACAATCCTACCGCATTTCAAAATTGTATCAAGTAATTATTAACCCTCAGATAATAATTGTTATTACATTTTTTCTTACTTATTTACAGATAACGTACTTGATTTTGTGACGTTGTTATCTTCAATAACCTGTGAAACAGAAGGTATATAATGAGGGCTGCTACCAGGCTGGCATGACAGGCGAAGAGGTCGTTGCTCGTAGGTCTAATAATCGTTTCGATACTCTACATAAGCGTTATAGGAGGTAGCTATGTACGATGCGTACATAGCCAGCTCGGAAGTGGCTGCAGGTCGTTGCACATCCCGGCCGACGTAACAGGGGTTTGGGGGCAGAAGCCTCGCCCCCCTGCCCGGGCAATTGCCCCTTGGTTCATTATCAAAGTTCACTAGTACGGTGCACACATAGCTCGTTGTATCGACGATGTCGCGGTGCATACACGTCTGCGTACTGGACCACGTTATCAAGAGCTCCCTGACTCTAGCCGCGGAAAGAGAGTAAATCGGTTTGAACAAATATTGCAGCTCAATGTAAAATGGCCTCCGTGTCGGGGTGTCGGACCGTGCCGACGTTTCACGGAAACAGTCGAACCCCGAGCGGGAGTTTTGACAGCTCGCCCGGAAAATCTGCAGCGAGGAAATGCGCTCGCAAACTTAGTTAGATGTTTAATTCGCGGATTTTAAACCTAATGGTTATTGAAATAAGAGTTATAGTATTGATTTACACATGGTTTGCTTCCAGGAATTTTTGGTTTCTTTAGCTGGTTAGGTAGGTGTGCATGTGCGAGAAAATGCTATTCCCTATACTAATTATTTTAGTTACCGGGTTTTTTTACTTAAAACCTAAATATTCGGCATATTTACACGTTTCTAAATTAGCCTTAATCTTACTTCTATCGGCTTTACGCTATAAGATTTCCAAAAAAATTATCGTAGGTCTATGGTTATCCAATTTATGTACAGAATATCTCTAATTCGCCAATTTTTTCAAAGTATTGATTGACAAATAAGCAATAATAAATTCCTAGTAGGCAACAAAGAGAAACTGTCTGGGCACAAAAATAGTCCATCACAACCTGGTTGTCATGACGACCGCCGGTACGCAGACAGCCGCGCGCGCCGTATCAAAGCGTTATATACTACCAGGCTTACATAAGTCGAACGTAGGCGAAGGCGATTTAAATTAGTTCGATGGGAAAAGAGAGGGAGTAAAACCTTCAATAGTTTTCAAAATTACTTTCCTCTTGAGAAGTAAAATAAAGGGAGGAATTGAGGGGCTAGTGGCTAAGTAACAGCCGTGGATTGGTGATCATTTATTTCATGACGAAATGCCTCTATGCCTCGGCGGGTCCAGCTGTCATACAGAGATCTTTGACAGTCGTAACAGATTCTAATCAGTAGCCCGAAAGTCTCACAACTTATTTTACTTAAGAATATTGTGCTATCGAATAACTAGGTTGTGGAGGTCAGAATACTGGTATTCAACTGCATCCGGTCAGATTGGAAGCCGACTCCAACATTGCTAGGAAAAGGCTGTTTTTCTTTTCTTAGACAGATCATAAAGTAGCTGAAGTGAATTAGCCTAATTATTTGTCTATACTACGTATATACTAAGTACTATAAAGATTAAAAGTTTGTTTGTTTATATTTAGACGCGCTAATCTCAGGAACTATGGTTCAGATTTGAAAAATCCTTTGCGTTTTAAAGTCACTTTTTCGAAGAAGGTTTTATAAGCTGTAAAACATCACGCTACCACCCACTGAAGCGGAGCAGTAATCAATGATGTAACATATCACGAGAGAAACCGCGGTTTATAGCTAGTTTGCAATAAATTATGGGTTCTCTTATTACACAAGATCACAAGATTATAGCAATTAAACCCTTACGTTAAATACAGTGTCGGCAACGGGGACTACTTAACTAATGACTTTTATATCTTCTTAAACGATCGCAAAGTGATTTGAATGGCCTCCCGGGGGGTCGCTGAAAGAATACTAATGTTTAAACTATTAAGGACCCGGACTTTAGTGTCGTTAGATCACATTAAGAGTAAAGAGGGGTATATTTATGGTCTTTTAATATAGTTCCAGACTAAGTAACTTCCTATTTCTAATTTTTTTCTTTTTTTTTTCATACTACTTGCATACATAACATCACACCTGTAATCCCCGGAGGGTTAGGCAAAGGTACGTAATAGTACACCCACATTTCGCCAATTATGTCTAAGTCCCACGTTATCGGGGGCGAACCTAATAACTTTTTGCCAGACCTGGGAATCGAACCCAAGTACCAAGGAAAGACCTAGACCACAGATTACTGAATAGTTACTACGTAACAGATACTTCACTCAGTACAAAATTTCCAATACCTATTACGATAATTGCCTACTCCCTCGCGTCAACAACCACTGTATGCTAAAATGCGCCTAAATGCTCAAGCGTACAGCAGTGATTGGTTCGCACCGCGCGATTCCACAGTAATCGCAGGGCTGCGTCTTCGATAAAATTAAATTAACATAACTTTTTATCTATGTTATTGAGAACTGTGAATATGTTCTGACTTTTATGTGGCAGTTAAAAATTTTATCATTTATAAAATATTTAACCAACTTAACAAAAAGGAGGTGATCAGACATACAGGCCAAACTGAGAAGTTTGACTTGTATGGTTTGTAGGTATGTATGTTTGTGCGCGATAATCTCGCGTTTGGCTAAACCCATATCGATGGGGTTTTCAGAAATGGATTTGTTACCTTTAAAATAAGTATAATACTTCTTAGTTTGATGATGATCTTCGGAGATGTTCACTAGAAATGAAAAAAAAAAGCCTTAAAAAAAGAGAACCGACTTCAAATAAAGCACTAAGCCGTAAGAAATAATTAGTTTTTTTTTTATGTTAGTGCTAACAGCTGGTAATTACGAATCGAAAAAGCACCGACATCAAAGAAGAAATTATTTCTTACGTTTTATTGTTTTGAAGTCGGTTCTCTTTTTTAAAGTTTGTTTTATTATATTTGTAAGTTTGTTTTTGTATATTGGTGCTGACTGTGGAAGAAACCTAAATAAAACATAATAACACGGCATCGTAATACGCGTACGAACGAACAGCACTATTAAAATTGAACGGCGTGCGCGCGCTTCGCTTGCGAAAACCGCACTGAATTTGATCCGCCGGCGGACCGAGACCGCTCGGCTGGGCGGTAGGCACTTATAGCGCGCAAGTACATGGAGTGACGGAGGCCTGCCTAGACTATTTAAAATAGAGTCAAAATCATACCCATTATTTTAAAATTTTGACTGTCTGTCGGTCGGTTTAAATCCAACCTCCGAAACGTCGGGACCGATTTTGACAGGACTTTCACTAGTAGATAGCTAATGTTATAAGAAGTAAGTACGGTAAAAAAAATGGTCCGCGCAAAAAAAATCCCTTGATTACCAACATTATTGCGAACGAAATCGCAGGCATATGTTAGTAGGTAAATACATAAATGTTGATGAACACAGGCCTTAGTGTTACCTACGCATACCAGGAGTACATACACCATAAACAAGTCATGCGTTAGCAGCCCCGTCTCGGGGCTATTAATTAATTACCGTAATTGCGAGTGAGGATGTGATCATGTTCGCAGACAAGGGGTGGAAACAGACGCCTATTATGAGTATAGCCATGTTTTGATATACTGTACCTATAGTACTTATGTTCATGCCGCTGCGCCAGACGGAAGCCAGTCTGAAAGAGAAAATTAAATTATGCCTTTATTACTTTTTTAAAAGCTTTTGATGCGATATTGAAGGGGCGCTTTGTGATCGACCGTGTTGTGACGAAGGCAGGAAGGAAGGTAAATATTATTTTGGTAAGCGAGTTAATTTTGTAGACAGTGCCCTCGGTCAATACACTTTGTAGTAAAACTTTTGTTGGCACGGGAAAGTTGAAAAATAGGCATGGCTTTTCAGAACTAAATTAAAACTTAGTTTACACAGTAAGATCGTACGGCGCCCGTGATTTGTATGACTGAGAAAATGAAATAAAGGTTTTATGTTACTAAATGATTTGATCTCATAAAATTGATTGATGTATTTTTTTTTTTTAATGAGGGCCTTTGCCCAGGTTTGCGGAGTGAAGGCTACCAAAAATAAAAACAAAAAAATATATAATATACACATAAACAAATTATCTTTATTTCAAAGTCAAATCATTTCAATTAGGCCAATATACGGCACTTTTGAACGTCTTATACAAAAAAAAAAGGTTTAAATCTAGTTGCCCCTTCCAAAAGGTAGTTTTGGATGGAGAAGAATGGGCAAGAAACTCCATAGCACTCGCATTTTGAACTAGCAATACATGTAGCGTGTAAGTTTCGACCAGTGTACATTTTAAGAATAATCTAAAATAAATTGAAAAAAAATAAAGAAGTTCCTTGCTCATACAAAACTATATTTTGGAACGGTCAAATAAATTAAATTCTTTTTTTTTTTATTTAACGGTTAAAAGTACCTTTTACATTTAAATTATTGATTTTGACTTCGATGGAAGGCTCGAGAATCGACATAACATACCCAAAACAGTGCTGCAGCTAATAGACAAGCACAATTAGCCATAGATTAAATAATACAATTAGCAGTATCAGATGTGCATGACTGCACATCCCTAATAGCACTGGAATACAACGCCTCCAATTATACTAAATGCGCTTCCACTGTGGCCGGCCTATTACGGAGCGTGTAACAGCATCCCTGCAACGTTGGTATTGTGGTTACAAGCGCCTGGATTCGTTTCTCAGGTCGGGTGAAAAGTATTATTAGGTTTTCCCACTAGGAATTTCTCCCGGAGTTTGGAAGTTGGTGCTGCCTAAGGAAACACGCAAAGCCCTTGGTCCTACACCTGATCTTTCCCTGGTTGTGTCGGATTGCCGTTCCGACTATGATAGGAAAGAGAGAGTGCACCTGTGTTTGCGCACACAATTGTGCACTGTATACACATCTCTTGCGAACTTGGTCTCTATTGAGATTGGCCGCAGCGATCTAAACTAGAAACCTTCTGTTTACAAGGAGCTAGTTTCAATTTTCTGACTGACTCTGACTCTTTGATAATTCAAAAGTGGCTGTAATTGGTTAATTTAAAACAAATGAGTTTGACTTTGATTATGAAACTACAAGTCGGTGGAATGGTATTAAAAAAATCTAGTTATTATCTAGTCTAGTTAAGCAATCGACTTCGATTTATTTATTTGTATTTATTTGTCAGAATAATGTTACAATAGATCTTAAATTACCTACCTTTATTACCTATTACCTTATTTGCTTACTTGCTATATTATTACTGTATTGTGTACTTTCGTATTTATTTTGTTAACGAGGCAAGCCCACCTACCTATACACCTAAGCATATCCTGTCGTGGAAAGTTTGTCTCCTCCATAATGATGTTATTATGACGTTGTGTCTACAAAACATCCTGCCAATTAAATCTATTTCCATTTTTATATTTCTAGAGAAACAATTCGGATGATAATAACAAAACATCACGACTTTAATCCCTGAAGGGTTAGGCGGAGGTGTACTCATTAGAACACCCACATTTCGCGAGTTATGTTTAAAAGTTTTATGTAATAGGGGGCGAGCCTGCTGCTATTAACCGGGTACGAAATTCCTGATGGAAAAACCCAATAACACTTTGTACGATCTGGTAATCGAACCTAAGACCTCATGCTCAATAATAATAGTTCGGTATAATTGAACTAAAATCCAGCTGCGACAATACAACCCGCCCACTCGTGTTCACTTAGGTCCAAAACAATGTATCGCATCAAATACCTCTGTTACATACTAATTGAGTGTTCGTACAAAGCGTTTGAAACGTTCGACGTCACATAACTAAGTAAATATGATTAGTACGTACATAACATGGCATCAACACAGACGCATCATATACAAAAAGCAAATAGGTACGATGCAGGATCCTATCTGCACAATCATACGTACGCAGCGATATCTATGTGCGGTGCGGTGACCAAGTTTAAAGGGAACTTGGAATATTTCCTGGTTTTTATGTAGTCCTTGTAGAAACCAAATAGGATTTAACCAATTTTTAAACATGGAATGGAAATGAAAATTTTATTACGTCCACGGGTTTTTCTGGCTTTGAATTTACAGACGAGATTTTATCATTTTTTCAGACTGAATTCAGAAAGGTAGCTAATTAATCCAGTTGACGACTATCCTTAATTTTTTAAATAATTCCGCTTGATTTGTTGTTATCCGGTTTCTATGGTATTTTTTTCTAATGTAGGTATCCCATGTCCTTTTTCTACAGTGACCATCCATTTTCATTTCACGAGAGAAAATCTTCTCACCTGCACTAACATTTTAAAATATAGTCCGGCTCAATGCGCTTCTGATCATAATTTTATTCGACGTAATTAGTTCATATTTTCCCATCTATCGAATATCAATCGTAGCCACCCCAATGCCCAGGGTTGCAAGCTGGCGGGCGCATCCGGCGGTCGCCATGACTACCGCCGCCCGCCGCCTGCCGCATCCTACACACCTATACCACCCTGGTACCGCGCTACGCAATACCAGCCTTTGACGACTCCTGGAGCGAATATTATCCCCCCTGTTAGTTTGTGTATATTGAGAGATTTCAGAGAAATGTTTACGCGCAATAAACGGCGGATGATATGTACCAAGGATGAGATAGGTACCAATATGTATACAAGGTAAAATATTTTCCCGAAACGGAGATTTATGTTTTACATAATTAATTAATTGTATTTTATTTTAGGTATTTACCTTGTAGGAAAATTGATCTTATATAGTATATGTATTTGAAACTTGCTTGCTTGTTGAATTCTTGCGTTACCTGATTTTCAAGAATGAGCAATAGGCTTCGAGACCAAGAATAGGTGCCTACTCAAAGAAGCGATTGTATCGGTTGTGTCTTTGTTACTGCGGCAATGCGTTTATTTGAAACTAGCTTTCGCCCGCGGCTTCGCTCACGTTAATTTAGAATTTGCCTATCAATTCGGGTTGTACTCTGTTTGAGTGCATGAGTGAACCCTTCATTTTCTGACACCCTAGTACTTTTTTTGATAAACCCAGAATGTTGACTTTTCCACTCTGACTAAAACTTTTTATTTCTACTGCCATAGAGATATACCTTTTTTATGACACCCTAGTACTTTTTTTCTTGGGTAATCGTAAATTAGTTGTAGTAACCCCGAATTATCAATAATCCATTTTATGACACCCTAGTTGAAGCTGGTCCATCGACACTCCAAACTCACAAAATGTATTAGGTACTTAAATTTAAAATTCGAACATGTTCCGAAAGACATGTGGCGCCATCTATCACCATAAGAAGGTTATTGTGATTTCCCTCGGGAACAGTAGTTTTTTTCGGGATGAAAGGTACCCTATGTTTGTTCCTGTACACCTGGCAATGTATATGCAAAAATTCAGGATGATCGGTTCAGTGGCTTAGGCGTAAAATAGTAACAAACAAACAAACAAACTTACTTTCGCATTTATAATATTAGTTAGGATGGGTCATAATTAATTAATTAGGAAATATCTATTAAATGACTGAAAAGCAGACAAGAGATCGTGGCGTTGTGCTAGAATAAATGGTCTGCGCAAAAAAAATCCTTGATTACCAACATTAATGCGAACGAAATCGCAGGCACATGGTTAGTAAATACATAAATGTTGATGAACACAGGCCTTAGTGTTACCTACGCGTACCAGGAGTACATACACCATAAACAAGTCATGCGTATGCTCCATTGTCGTGGGCCAAAGCGTGATGTTATACTACTCCGAATTAATCTGGCTATCATACCTATATACAACAATATGTTTTCCAATCAAACTGGCAGTTCCAGAGATTAGCGCGTTTAAACAACCAAACAAAAAAACTCTGCAGTTTTATTATCACGTTTACATTCTTGCACGTTTTCATTTCTGAACTTTAAACAAAATCAAAGTCAAGAAACCGATTCACACTTCTCGCTCAAGTTATCAAAGTAATTCATAGCAAAGTGAACGTAAAATCTGTGATGGTTACAGATAAGCTCTCGATCCTCATCAATATTTAACAAGCTCGGTGAAAATCAACAGTCACCTTGGATGCCGAACTTTGGCATATCCTTTGTTGTCACAATGCACCCGGTGCAGTGGTGGGGAAAGGGCAACGCGCTTTGCCTTGGGGTAGGTCTGGCACGCCAATATAAGGAGGCGTCGAGACAGATACCCTTACTAACGACACTTCAATTACCCCTAATATGCAGACTAAATTTCTTTATTCGTAATCCATTGCTGCTTCATTTAGACGAAGATAAAATACTCTTTGATTAAACCCAGCAATGGAATAGAACATGGAGATGGCTTCGTATTTCAAAACGCGACACGGTTTTAAAGTTGTAAGGGTAGTGCAGCCAAATTATCGGACTTCCCGAAGAAAACAAACCCAGGAGGCTAGTTACTCACGCGCTGCCGCTGCGACGCTCGATATACTTGTTTGCAGGCACTACACGTTTACCTACTTGGATTTATTGCATCCTGGTATTTTAAGTTATATTTATGTTTAATTTAGTTTGAATTTATAAGGAAATGACTTATTGTATTTTCTTTTTTTTAATAAATGCCCATGGAAAATCATGTGATAAATAGCTACATTAAATTTTTCGATAATTTTTGGAGGATGTCCACAGATTTATTTGTATTTGACTTTGCTAAAGATAAATAAAACACTTTTACATTTTCCAGACAATTACACGTATGTATGTAGCAGCTGATGATAGATGAAGCTCCTGGTTACCTATGGACTCCTAATACCAGGCGATGTAAGTGCTTCATAGTACCCAAGTAAATCTTCTTCTAATACATACAATTCTTGTGTCGCAGTGTTTGTTACCAAACTTCTCCGAAACGGCTGGACCGATTTTCATGAAATTTTGTGTGCATGTCGGGTAGGTCTGAGAATCAGCCAACATCTATTTTTGATACCCCTAAATGGCAAAAAACGTTTGCCGGGTCAGCTAGTATGAAATAACGCCTGCCGGGGTTGCGGGACGTCTTAACAGGATACCGTGGCCCCGGAACGTAAAGGGCAACATAAGGAACAGGGTGGTTTTTTAGTCAGTAAAAAGTCTGACAGTCCCTTCCGACTTCCGACTTCCTTTTTTATCACCTAAAAAAAATAAAGAAGCTAGTATGAAATATACTTTAACTACATAAAACACCAAGATGTACATTTTGATATGTATGTAGGTATATCAAAACATCGTTAGATGGAATGGAGTATAATAATTTCAAATTAGGCTAAGTAAGTAGTTACTTGGCCTCGTGAAGAATTCAAGATGATGTAAGAGAGATAATGGGAGCCGTAGGTAAATTAAGTTCAGAAGGCAATTCTACTTACTCGTACTTTTAGGAACGATCTAAATCTATTCGCGGTCTAGTTAATTTATCCTTTTTTTGAAATTTTTTATGTGTCAAAAATGCTGCTGATTTCCCTACCTATATTTTTTGACACTGCTTGTCGCCGAGATGAGATTACGACTGGATTTTGAACGTAGTAGAATTAGCTTTCAGTTGTATTTCAAAAGGAGGTTGTTAAGATAGTAGGGTAATTTCTAAACGTTTTATCCTATAACTGATAAGTTTTCACAGGAGTAAAACACAGTTAGTCAGTCAGTCAGTCAGTTTCACAAGATAAAATCGTTTGTGTCTAGTTTTCTATACAATTTGGGATATCAAACAAAGCTGCTTTAGATTGATAATTCTATTTTATTATTCGTTAATGTACACTTGACGACCCACGATGCTTATTTATAAATAAAATACAGAATTTAGTATACCGTGAATTTGCTAACGGATCAATATTTTTTAAAACATAGATTAACGAAGCTTTCATTGAGGGAAAGAATTTTCAGAATCGGACCAGAAGTAACAAATACAAACGCGCTCTAAAAAACAAACTACAGCTTAACAATAGAAAAAAATTATGGCAATAATCTATATTTGAATACATAGAATGTAGACGACCGCGCTTTAATGTTTTAACGCACTCATAATACAGCATAAATAACTTCAGTTTGGAAAAGTTGGAAAAAAGGTACCCGTTATCCTCAGCAGAGGTCCTGTCACCATCCTCCCAGGGTTGGGGCCGACACACTGTAATCCTCTCATCAAAAAGGTGCCTTGTACTACAGAATTCTCATTAGACCGCAAATTAAAACGCGCACGGCTTTTAATGACTTTTGACACATTTGTTATAAAAAATACAGGCGGTATTTTTCCTAACAAAATAACGATTACTGGGGAGGTCTCATGTGGGTGTTTATTCGGGTCTCTCTGTGTGATTCGTGGTAAACAGTATTGTGAAAGAAAATCATGAGAAAAATGGGAAAATCTGACAGGTGGAGTACTTAGAAATTATTGTTATGATATTATTATATAGACAAGCTTCTGCCTGTGACTTCGTCCACGTCTAAGTTGATATATATTATTATCCCATGGGAAAAGAAAATTGTGCTATTACAGACTATAATCGTGTTACATTTCATCTAGATCCGTTCAGCCGTTCTAGCGTGATTTATAAATAAGATAAGAAAATAAAGTAGATTAAAAAGTCTATCTAATCTGGTTTCTCCATACAATCTTTGGACCCCCGTTTCATACCCTCAGGGGATGAATTTTGGAAAATAACGTTAACCATCATAGCTCTGCAGTCACATGAAAAGACATTACATAACCAATTTTAAAAAGTTCAAGAATGTTCACAATATAAATACGACTTCAAAACTTAATACCAATTCTTTTTTATTGTTACGATACGATTAAGTACATATTCAATTAAATTCTATTCACAAAGAATATGTTACAATATTCTTTGCGTGAATTCTTTATTGTTTTCACATGTAGAAACAAGAACATTGTTACCAGGATTTTATAAAAACCTAATTGAAAAGAGTTTCCTTGGAGTTTCTTGCTCGTTGGAACGAGCAACTTGCTTCATTTTTCTGACTAACTGACTGACTCCTTGACAGTCCAAAAGTGCCTGTATGGTGTAATGGTCTAATTAAAATAAAGGTTTTGACTTTGACTTTCGACTTTAATATACGTACGTCATCACGACCCCCGCTAAGATTTATTAGATAGATAAACAGGCACAAAAGCTTAGCAACAGAGTTTTAATAAATTCTTCGCAATCATCAAATTACGCAGTAACATTTCATTAAGCTTATTGGCCCACCAAAATAATTATTGAAACCCTACAAAACGTAATCCCCCTTTTCGAGATTCGACGGAGGGTTGGTTATTAAAAAGTCTCCGGCGTGCTCTAGGCGGTAGGTAGGTAGATAGGTTATAGGTATGTCTGGTCGTCTGGCGTGCAGTTTCGATCTGTTTTGGTCTGTTGCCGTAATAGCGCAGCTTTTATGCCCAGACTGGGTGATGTCACACTGCATCGCTCGCACTCTAATAGATAAAATGTTTACACACCACTTTTGTTAATAGTTTACTGTGGTGTGTCATTGTCTGGGTCAGCTTGGGGGTTTTATTACTCACCAGCCCCTGACTGTCCGCGTAATTTTTTTCACCCACGCTAATATACGTCTTTGGTTACTGAAAAAGTGGTAAAACTACCAGTAAGTACATGGTGTAATTTAAATAAATGCGTAATGATGTGACTTTAAATGCTCCGCTCAATCCGGTAGTTACAGAGATTAGCGCGTTTAAACAAACAAACACTTCTTCTTTCGCTACTTCTTTAGCTTTATTTATTAGTATAGATTTGTATTAATATAGCTTTTTAAACGATGAGCATGACAGTGCTTACCCTATTGCAAAGTTCTAAGGGAGTGTAATATTTATTTGCTCTCTTCTACCATTTTCAGCGATAACACGTAAATTTTTAGGAGTGTCCAAACTAGATAAAACTACAGGCTTCTATATCACACATAATCACATTCCAATGCATCGACCAAATTCAAACAGAGAGTTCATGTAATCAACCAAGGCCGGTACCAGGAATACACAGTGCGTTAAAAGCATAGCCGCGTGGCCGCCTCACCAATCAGCGTTTCCTGATTGAGCCACACACACAGTGATTGGTTTAGAAATGTAAACAAAAACTGAAAACTGTATGTTGATTATTACCATACATTTTTGGTAGTACTGTTATCACTATATCAGTGATCGAGGTACTGATTCAGACTTATCTTTATTTAAAACATAATATTGATGAATAATGAACTTAATATTCCAAGTTTGACTTCAAAAGTCTACTTTTGGATAGAAAACCTATCAAAAGGGATTAACATGTTAATTCAATGGAGAAAACTTTAGAAAGCAATTACTGCGCCCCAGACAGTCACATTCGGGCTGACATGTTAAGGTTTGTTCGTCTGTGATCTATGGAATTGCCCCGTATTCATTAAAGCTCCGCTAAAAGTAGACAAAACAATAACAATTCTATCTAATCAAAACAAAATGGCGAATATAAACACGTCTGTTTCGAGCTGTTTATGAGTGAATGATTGAGTTTTTGAGCGAAATTTTTGATTGCCTCATATCTTTTTGAATCACCATCAAGGTATATAAATTTAATCTTTAAATTTTCTAACTCTGTAGCTACGAGGTGCCAGGTTCTTTGCAATATTTGTAAAAGGCTAAAAATATTTATCACTAGTCGTGACGGCTCAGTACAGCTCAGTTTCGATACCGGAAAAGTACTAATGTGACCCTTTCTTTTCATATGTATGTACGTTTTAAGTTAAACTTAAACATCACAGTTTATCTTAACACATTTGTGAAGAGAAACATCTTGAGAAAATCTGAACTTTTTTTTTATATCTGATCAATCGTAATTTTTACTGCCTGCTTTGTTGAGAAGCTGCCTCTTCTTCGTATTATTATTTATCTTTAACAAAGCCAGAGCCGCACAGCCAGCACAAAGCGGCACATAACTAATCGTACTGCAGGCGGCAGTCGTTTTCACAGTTCTTTTGTGTCTACCCGTCTGGCCAGTCTAATGGATACCGGATTCAGCCGGTTTTTACCTCGCAGCCTTTTGATTACTAATCCCAGATGAAAGGATGCAGATTGTTTGGATGTAATGCTCTTCTGGTCTTTGAAGGGACAGGGATTTAATTAATTAAGGCTTTTAACAATGTAAATGATTGCGTTTTATTAATTTATATTATTGAAAAGGTGTACCTCTTTCCTCAAGACCTCACAGTGGACCGTCAGTATTTTTCCAATTCATTAAACACAAAAGAATTTACAAGTGAAGAACCTGGAAGCCTGTCCATTCCATATAGAATAGGCGATGTCCTTCAATAAGGCAAATACAGAATACTATCTAAGTCTTCTGTTGACAAGCATCTATCAACGCTACCTTTTCAGATAACTTGAACACAAACTCAACAAACAAACAAAAAATACAGTTAAATCTCTATATCGATAAAGCCACTAAAGCTGAAAAATATCTTTGTATTTGTACATCCTTAACGTGGGAGGGCACTAAAACAGCTTTACACGGAAACGCCAATTAGAAGGGTATTAGGCACCGAGCATGGAATTATTAGGTACGTCTTTATATAAAGTCCTTGAGTCGGTGTTACTTCGTTCCTGGTATTAGATATTAATGGTAAAAATAGGGGTTTATACAGACGATAGACTTTGTGCCTTCAAGTCTGCGGCGACAAAATGATTTGCGTTTATAACTCCGTTTGTGTTACGGCAAACGTACCGCGACCACATTTTCGACTGCCAGAATAGATCTTCTTAGCGTATCGATGGAAAATATAGATATTTATAAGCTCTAATCGACAAAACCGGCCTTGCATGTAATCTCAATCAATGTAAAAAAAAGTACATCAACTATCATTTAATTTAGTTATGTGTTTAAGATTGTGTTTTTACAAAACAAAACTAAACTTTTCCCCTCATTATTTTTACTGTATTAGTACTAAGTACGAAAGGCGCGCGTGCGCACGCCTTTTGAGCTGAATTGGTAAAGAACTTAAAAAAAAATAAAAAAGAAATGTATTTCTTTGGAAAAATATTTTGATCATGAGTACAATGATCTGTAGAAGTACCGGGCACCTACTGTTTACCAGTCACCTCATACATAAAAATCGCTCAGACTTCACGTGGCGCGGACTAGATCACTCAAAAAGTATTTCGTCTACTTAGCCCCTATGAGAACAGTCGACTTTGTGTCGACGTTTCCCTGGATACCAATCGGTTTTATTTTTGTACAAAAGGTATTTTCCTCTTCTCCAACTACGCAGTACAGGAAAATAACCACACGAGTGATAATGGACAAAGAGGGGAACTAGGCTGGTAACAGCCGCAGATTTACTGGAGAAGAATTATATATTTTTTCATTGTTCGATTTATTTTTGGCTTTTATGTGTTGAGGACATTGTCATATAGGTTTAGAAGGACATTGGTAGGTAAGGAAATAGTTACAAAAAATGCGATATTCTCCTCTATCTTATATTTTTTATCTATGTAATAAAAATGGATGGCTAAATCTGTTGCTAAGCGAGAACGGCTGGACTGATACGGCTGATTATTATTTTTTGAGTTTGTAAGTCAAAGTCAAAATATTTATTTAAATTAGACCATTTACAGGCACTTTTGAATTGTCAAGGAGTCAGTCAGAAAGTTAGAGCTAGTTGCTAGTCCCACAACGGAGGTAGGCAGGTAGAGAAAAACGAGCAAGAAACTCTTAAGTTTGAATAAAAGTCTGCAGGACAGCGAAATCTTAAAAAAAAAATAATTATAAAATGAATGAGTACAAAAAAAAACTTCTCCACTAACAAAATTCTTATTCTAATTAACATGAATTCAGCTCCCTCACTACAAGAGTGCAAATCTCTTTAATTATTTCAAGTAGCAGTTAACCCCTACCCGCTGCGCTACCCGCTGTGAGGAATCAAGAGCGGGGCGAGGACGCTCCACGAATTCATGAAGCCCTGCTACATTGACAGCGAGGAGAGAGCGGTGTACCTACGTGTATGAGTGTGTATGATACGGATATCCGGACTTGCTTTAATCGTAATTTGTCTGAAATTATAATAACTTAATTTTATGTTTACACAATCAATCACTTTGTACCTGACTATCCTCGATTATCCTTGATTATATATTACCCTTATTTTGACTGCCTCGTTAGTATAGTGGTCGCAAAGAGCGACTGCTGCGCGAGCATAAGGTCTAGGGTTCGATTTCCAGGTCGGGCAAAGTGTTATTGGGTGTTTCCACCAGGAATTTCTCTGTAGCAGCCTCAAACCTGAATTTGTGCTCGGTTGATGGCAATAGGCTCGCCGCCTCCCATTTCATGGCTTAAACATAACTGGTGAAATGTGGGTTGGATACACCTCTGCCTAACCCTTCGGGGATTACAGGCGTGATGTTATATGGTAGTCAAATCCGCTACGCTTTTGGCTTACGTCGTCACCTATACAAATTGCAGTCGCCGCTACTCGCGTTTTTTGGCCACTCAAGAGCTAGGTTACTGTTCGTATTCAGGGTGGCGACTGGCGACCAAGTCATTGCGCGCTGTACGCGATATTAAGTTTCGTCGTGCAATGTAACCTTATAGTACTAGGGCAACAAAAATTTACTGTAGTAGACACAAAATGAGACTGGTTTTTGGATTGACAAGTTCAGATCGGATGTCAAAAAAAAGAATTTTAAATATTCTAAAAAAACACTTATTTTATTAGTATAGATATAACTTGAAATCTGTTTATAACTTTTTGATAATCGTTTTTACTATAGTTGGGTTTTAGTTATTTTTTCAAAACTATATTGAGGTCGGCTTTTAGTCTCACTGAATGCGGCTGAATATCAGTGTTTGACATGGAGCGACTGCCTATCTGACCACCACAACCCAGTTACTAGGTAACACGATATCCCTTGGTAAGACTTGTTGTCAGACTTCCAGGTTTCTGACTACCTGTATCAATTGTGAAGGATCTACGGTACGATGCACGTGGTTGTCATACAAACTTCCATCCTTCGGGCTGCTATTGAGAATTTACCTAATGGCAAAAACCTAATAATACTTTGCCCGACGTGGGAATCGAAAGGACCACACGCAATACATTAAATGAAACGAAATTAAATATTAACAATCGCGAATGACCGTTTCAAAGACGTTTTTACATCAACCCACTTTGTCAGCCACCTCAATACAAATACAAGAGGGTAGGTACGTAGGTACATAACAATGCCATAATACTCTTAAAACTCCATAGGATTAATTCAACCCCATTCTCTCTCAAACAACCCTAGCTATTGTGTTGGTCGCGTACCGTCAAAATGATTACCTCAATTAGGGAGAAACCCTGCAAGACGAATAGGTATTTAAGGAGTTCCTTTAGATCTTGTACCAGGATATCATAAATACAAACAATTATTTATCTAACACAAGCATTAATTAAATTATCTAAAGATCAAATTCTCGTATTTAAAAAAGTTCAATCTTTAGTCGCAATTATTGGTGCCGATTCTGTTGTTCACAAACTAGACTAAATTTAGAGAATTGACATCTCTTACTAACATACGGCGAAAGGAAAGGACGGTAACATTAAAGAACTTAATTAGCGATGTCAAATTAGTTTTGCCTTGAACTTCTCCGTTTTTTAATCCATACGTTTTAAGATGTCAACTATAATTGTATGGATGTGTCAGATTGACTAAATTGACAGCTCTTATTTGTCTCTTTCTTGTTTTATTTGACAGAATAAGATGGAAATAGTCTAATTTTAGTTTAGTTTGTGTCCAAGAGAATCGGCACTAGGTAAAGTTAAGGCAATTTTGACAGATTGATTAGATTGCGATCGTTATCAAAAGTTAGTAGAATGACTAAATGACGACTCTTTTAGGTCCGTTCTTCGAGTTCTGCTTACCAACAAACTGCTTTTTTATTTTACGAAAATCAATCATTTTACTTCTCCCGGAGAAACGGACGGAGTGGAAGGGAGTGTCAGAATCTTACTGACTAAAACCCATCCGTGTTCCTCCTAATGCCCTTAGCGTTTCAGGGCCGCGGTGACTCCTGGTAGACCTACAAACTACCAGTAATAAAAGCCACTCAACCCACTAACATCCAAGCCTGAGTCACGCACACACGCACGCGCATTTAACGCAGAATCTCGAGTGGAAATAAAGGGGAGTAACTCTTGTAGCGTGGAACAGACGCACTGCAGCATTACGTAAGTGTGAGTGCAGGACGCATGCAGGAAGTATAAATGTATAGGTACTGCTAGCGTGAGACAGAGCGGCAGCAGCGTCGGGGCGGTGGCAGTGTTAAGGAAACTGTACCGACACCTACTTTGTTATTAATTTTTTATATGTTTGCCAATACTTTGGCCTTGCATGTTTCCCTTGCTGTTGTATTTTAGTTCTAGGTATAAGAGAGCGCCTTGACTTCTATAGTAATAATAAAGATTTTTATTTTTATTTATTACCTTAAAACAAAACGAAGTCTATTCCTAATTTGGTATTTTTGCTTGATAATAAATCGAATAATTTCATTTTAAAATTATACAAGTTATTAAGTAAGTTTCTTTATTTGTCTAAACATACAAACATACAAAAAAACAAGTAACCAGGGTCGTCTTATATAGTTGATTTTTTTTAGGACTCGGCGGATGTTTTGGTTTGAAACCTAATTCAATTAATGAGCTGTTTAATAACTTAATTTTAAATTCCTGACTCAATTTAATTATTTATTTACGGAAATATGTCTAGAGTGTATTAAATGAAGCACGCAGTAGCTCGCTGTCGATGATATACCGCTCTTAAATCCCCGCCCTGTTACCACGTGTCTGTTTCACTTTGCGTCTGGCGCGTAATTTATTTATTTACAGCATGTAGGTATCGATGAAACTGAAATCAATACACGTGTGGTGCATTAAACGAGCCTTCACGAATGATGATACCGCATATTTCCCGAACCGACACCATCCTTGTTGATCAGAGCTTTATTATTTATTGGTTTCTGCCCGCGTTCGTCTACGCAGCCGAACGCGGGCAGGAATTGACCGTTTTTAATAATTTAGGACTTTGTCTTTATTCTGAAAAGTGTGTAGTTTACAGAATTAATTCATAGTTTTAAATTATATCACAAGAAGCCGTTTAAACGTGAAAGAGTAACAAACATCCATCCATCCATTGTCACAAACTTTCACGTTTAATAAATAGGATTATGCTGCATTGTGAACTATTCTCATATAGTTCGGCAAAATAAATATTTTGACAACACCCCGTCCTTAGCCATCACATCCAATTTTTACCCCTTAAAGTCATCCAATCCCCTGAGAGCCGACCTACTTATAAACCCACCGTACCAGAAATTATAAGCTTTGAGAAATTAAACCAACCTTCTGCGTGTTCGTCCATTTTGCATACAAATTCACGGCGCAGTAAATCTTATACGCAATTCTGTTACATGGTGGCAGTGCCATGTCGGAACGTGAGCGACAAAGGAACTACAACGTCTCAATTTGACGCGCTTCGTTTGTCGCGAGCGACAGCGATGTCGCTTTGTATAGCTTGACGCTTCCTCATCGCGAGCAGTAAGCCTTTTAGTTGCCTCACTTTGTGCAGTAACATGATTGATCATCTTTCGTACATATGCTTGCCTGGTATGTGACGTGGAGTTTTTAGGTTAGAAATAATATTGTTTTATTTTTTTTGTGTCAATACATGACGTATGATAATTGCGTATGATAATTCTAATTGTAAGAAACATCATCGGAAAATCTCAACAAATCTGTAAAGATTTTAAGTAACTAAGTACGAATATTATCCTTGTATTTATGGATGGCTAAAATCCATACTATTTATTGTCATGGCATGGGGAAACATTTATGCCGCATCAAATCTGTCGATATAAGTACTTTTATTGATATACCATGGGAGCAAGCTACGCAGTTATCATTCTGGAATATGAAGGCTAAACCTACTCAATTTTTGTACCTGAATGTGAATTTATTTTATACTCAATATCTCTATAGCTTTTCCATATGTTTAATTCGCTAACAGATACATTTGACAGCTAAATCTGATATCGACAGAAAATAATGTGATAACGACACACCCATCTCCAATACCATTACAGGTGTACAGAATCAGCCCCACTTCCCACGTGAAGAAGGAAAATTTACGACGCCATTGTACTTACAGTTACGTGGCTACGTTTTTCAAATGCCCTCGTAAAAAGAGGCGGGAAACGGCATCCCTTCAAATAGACCGCCATTTACCACCATGCATCGTGTTTTTGTTTCAAACTCTCATTACATAAGACAAATAAAAATCTAATAAACCGGTGTAATAGAAAAGTTTCTAAATACGTAGCGCAGGCGGGGTGCAGAGGTGGGCGGTCGTCATGGCAACGGCCGGTTGCAGGAAACTGCACAATCGATGTTGCCAGACGCTCTGCTGCCGCCTGTGGATCAATGTGTCTCTAGTACTACGCCCGGCTCCCGGGAAACCTACCTTACTGCGGCGGTGTGAGTGCGCCCTCTGCGATATATAGCCGTCCTCTTCTAACAGCGACCATTTTCCCTAGAGCTCCGTTGCTAGGTTGAGGCAATCTGAATGTTTGACAGGATCCTAGCAGGCGCGAGCTCACTCGACACCGGTCATAGATCGCAGTGTGCGGCGCTTTTCCCCGGGCGTTTGGTAAGTGTGCGTGAGTTGTGTCAGTGTTACGTAGATCGCGTTCCATTTTCGAATGTTCACGTCGGGAAACTTGTGAATCGGTTATCTGTGTGGAGTTGTTTGTTGTTGTGGGTGCGTTCAGGAGCTCCGCGCCGCGCGCCGTCGGAACCATTGTTTGTTTTGTTGTTATTATCGTTCAGAAACTCTTCAGTTACTGCATACATACTGTAATAGGAAAAAGCATTAAAAATTAATGTTTCCCGATGGTATATTTCAATTTATAAACACAACTTCAGCTGCGGTGGGCGTTAAAAGCAGTAGACTTAGTACATAATAGGACACATACAGTATCGAAACTACGTGACTATAAGTTTCTCTTTAAGGATTTCAGAGTTTGGTAAACATAGGGCGGGAATTTCTCCGAAAACTACGTAGCCAGTTCGAGCACAGTAAAAAGAACTTTGTGTAGACACAATAAGGTCGGATTTATATGGAAGAGGATGCGCAGGGGAATGCTATTGACGATATCTGATGACTGGCTTAACGATAAAATATTTAGATGGGACCAATAATTAATAACGTTGTCTTAAAACGTAGGGAACAGATTTTATAATCTAAATCTGAGATGAAGCGGCGGTTTTGTGAAAGGGTTCATAAATTCAGGCATCATTTTTTATTGTCCAATAATATTTTTGAATTTACGTTAGCATAAAAAGTAATCTTGGTGATAAAAAATAATCATACGAGCTATACTCGTTGTTAATAAGAGTTCTTGATGTAGAACCTTCTCACAAAACGTGCCTTTTCCAGGACTACTGCCTCCTTTATCAGACACTCGTCCATCTTCACGTAACAGTATCTTTTGTAAGAAGGCGTGAAAGCTTCCCACTCTAGTTCCCTCTAATGATCAGGGCTTTGCTGCAACCATACAATGGGGATTTTATATATCTAACTCTATTACATTAGTGCATCTCCCCTTTAAACTCAGTTCAAGATCTGGGACAATGCGCTTGCTTTAGTCCACCGGCTACCAAGGCATCATGAGCATTAAAGAGTCATTTATGAGGGTTAGCGAAGTGAAAGGCCTACTATCACTTTCTTTGAAGATTTTATGCGTATGGAACGCTTAATGTACAGATGAAGTACATAAAAGCTAATGGTAATTGTTTATGCGTAAGAGTACATTTCGAGTGGCCATTTTTTAGCACATTTTTTTTTCAATCTGCTATTCTAAAACAGTCGTATTTTTTTCAATATTCCGTGATGAATAATGTTTTATGTTCATATTATACCGTTCGTAATTTTTTATCAGGATTCCGATGACAGACGCCAAAATTCACCATGAAATATTTAATATACCCCAACCGCGATCGTATGTCAAAATAATATCATAGTGGATAAATAACGGCCTTTGACAAAAGACAGTCGGTATTTACAGTTAATTTACAGTGTTTTAACGACACAAATTGAAGCCTGGCTTTTACAAATTCACGAAATTAATAAACTTGGGTTCTTAGTCCTAAGTTTAAGGTATTTTTATGACTTTAACCTCGATTGAGTCAGGCTTTTCGAAGTAAGTGTACACTCGTTGTATGAGATATCAATTAGAAGAAATAATCTCCTTTTATATAATGATTCGATAAGCGTTATTTACTGGTTTCATTTTCAATGTGTACTTTTAAACTAAGCGGGAAGCGCTGTAAGTTCATAATCATAATTTATTGCATTTTCATGATATTTACAAGACGAAAAGGTAGAAAAGTTCCATACATGAACCCTGCTAGGGCACAACAATTTACATATTACTAGTTGCTTCCTGCTACTTCGAACGCGTGGTATTTTTTTACCTGTGCTAAGTTACGTCTTAGTAACTGTTCGGCTGTCGTGGATTGTAGCGTGATGTTTTAGTCGATACCTACTATCCCTCAAGAATCTAGCTATTAAATACGTTAATACAAAACGAACTTTTCTAACTATTAGGTCCAGAGATTTAAACAAACATTACAAACATACGAAAAAAAAATGTCTTCCAAATTAATCAAGTATAGATTTAAAATAACAAGTTTGTTACATGTTATTTTGAAAGACCACGCTTGAAGTAAAATGAGTCCTATTCCTAAAATAAATGAATCGAGGGAAACGAAATAAAATCTCAGCTCGTTTTTGTTTTATTATAAGTGGGTTAACTATATTTTACTTAGAATAGGTATAAATAATTGACTGCAATGTAGAGATTTACAAAAGATACATTATAATGTCTTTTATCTTGAGAATTCGTAGAGGCCAACAGAGGTTCTCAGAATGTTCACAGAGGTGTCTCCTACATTTTTGTATGATACGAAAATCTCTTTTAAATTAAGTCTTACAATTTTTTATAGTAAGTACAAAAATGTCTTTAAATTAAGCCGTTATTGTGATTGCAACAATGACATGAGAGGTGTCACCTCCCGATGAGATGTACAATATTGTTCGGTCCTGTTCATGAATGGACGGACTACTACAATAGATTGTTACCTGTCGTATTGTAGTATTGAGTAGAACACACGTGGTTAAGTAGTATGTGAAATTGAGAAACACTGGTGCCAATGGTTAGGAGAGAAGATTGATAGTAAGTATTTATTGATGTTAGAAATGAGTTATTCAGTATTTCATCATTTTCAGGATTGGATAAATCATTTTATCAAAAATTCTTTGTATGATGGCCAGATTCATGAGGATTAGAATAGGCTGTGTAACATCACGCTATGACCACGGGAGCGGAGCAGTAAAAAAGATGAAACTTAAAGCTGGTGAAAAAACCACGCTACTCTGAACAACTAAACAGCAAATCTGTGACGAAATTTAAACACGAATAATTAAACGTGTGTACCAGGAGTGCATATTTTCAAGAAGACCCAACCTTCATGAACACGAAACTGAGAATTAAAATTTCACGAAGGCCGAAGGTTGTAGGGTGGCTACTACGTAGTAGTAAATCCAACGTTAACGGCACCGTGGTTAGTGTTACGATGAGTTTGTGGCTAATTAGCACTAACGTGTAGGTTAACTCAAGTCCCCACGGAGCACAAGAGGTAGGATCACTGGATGCGCTAATTAGGGGCGGTACTACAATCGAGTTGTGAGTGCTTGAGGAAGTAATATTGCTTATCGGGTCTACACGTTACAATTTTGCTTTTGATTCACAACGCTGTTAGATATTTTATTATTAGAAAAAAGCGTATCAGTCAATGACTTCATCATTTATGATAATTTAGGTGCTATTTGATTGGATTAAATTCTTTCGTTGAATTTCCTATTATTATAGTATTGTTTTGTACATGACATTTTATTGTCTGTACTTTGTTTTTGATATTTGATGTCATTATTATTAATTAAAGTCCCATATAATATGTAATAATAACCAAAAATAAAATAATTGCATGCCCTTTACATTTGAATTGGTCAGCTTCATTAAATTAAACTAATTTCATTCATTTTAATTTTGTTGGTTTAAACGCGTTAATTTTTAGAACAGCTAGTCAGATTGGAAAAAATCATTTTGTGTACGATAGCCAAATTAATGAGGAATAGTTTGGGCTATATAACATCACGCTAGGTCTACGGGAGCGGAGCAGTTGATAAAATCCATACGGACGAAGTTGCGGGGAGAAGCTAGCGAAATAATGTAATAATGTACAATTTACCCATGTTTATAATTAAATAAATGAATTGATTAAATATTTCCAGGTACTTCAGCCCGTTCCACAGCTCGCTATGCTCGTGTGAAGCAGGGCGCGTCGCTCTGGGCGCGACCATGCGTCACGCACTGCGCCCAGCAGCGACCGCACTCGACCGCGTGGTGCCCACGTGCTACCACCGTGGAATGGTGGTTCATGGTGGAACTCCGCGACCAAGTTATTTAGAGGCCATCTTGTGGATGTGATAAAATAAATATAATAATAATACCAGCCTATTATTGTCCGCTGGGAAAAAGCCTCTTCTCATTGAGCATTGATTACTACGCTTGCTCAAAGTGCATCGGCGATTGCACACTTATATTAATTAGGCTCACCTCCTATTACATAAGACTTAAACATAACTAGCAAAATGTAGGTGCGCACCGCTCCACTCCGCCTCAGTGGAACTGCAGCCTTATGGGTACACCTCTGCCTAACCCTTCGGGGATTACAGGTGTACCTATGTATTAATTATAAGTCCAGGTTTTTTACTTCACTGATGTCAGTAATGTGAATGTCCAAGATAATCTTAAAAAGAACTTATGCACCTTATGAAAAAAGGCGGTTTTAATAATTGTTACTTGCAATAATCAAATCTTGCAATAATCAAATCAAATCTTGCAAAAAAATAATCGATCTCGCCACCTCATGCATGAAAGGCGAAATCACTGGACTCGTCTAGATTCCAAAAATATTACTGTGCAAAATAAAAATAAAATTCAACTATTCACCCTAAATAAGTAAGAATTCGATTCATATCGTGTGTCATCGGAATTAACGCCTCATGATTCATTCTACTGGTCCTAGACATATGAATAGGCAACCGCGCCCCCTACTGACTACATTAGTTACTAAATTACTAACATAATGCCATTATTTTAACGTTCAAAATAGCATTTTGTCAATGGCTTTGAAGACAGATGACCACTATACGCATTCGACTACTTACAGTGAGTTGTAGGCACTTCGGACAAAGTGTAATTTATTTTATTACTGCTACTATAGTCAGAAATGAAGTTCGAGATAAAAACTATAAACAAACAAATGTCATTGTCAAAGTGACACTTCAGGGGTAGTCAACATTTCGTAAGTAAAGTCAAAATCGAATCGTTTATTTCAATTAGGCCATTATAAGGCACTTTTGAACGTCAATACAAGAAAAAAAATAGAATTGAATCTAGTTGCCACTTCCAAAAGGTAGTTTTGTATGGAGAAGAATGGGCAAGAAACTCCGTACGTACTGTTTTAAAATCAATGTTTTACAATATTATAATTATTTTAGTAAATCAAATATTTTATTTTTTATTCAAATAATTTATTCAACGCAAAAATAAGAACAAAATGTTGCTCCCTCTTTTACTAAATATCAGACGTTTAAGAGGACTTTATCGGCAGCACTCTCCGTACAAAATGTAGTCTGTAGTGACTAGACATATCTTGGTCAACCTAGACTAATATTCTAAAGCTGAAAAGATTTTTTGTTTGTTGTGTATTGTATTATGACAGCCAGATTCATGTGCAATAAATAGTAAAGGCTTTATAAAATCTACCCTTGGGAGTGGAGCAGTAACTAGTGGGCAGAAGCTAGTCCATACTATTATTATAAATGCAAAAGTATTTCTGTTTGTCTGTCTGTTACGCGTTTACGAGCAAACCACTAAACCGATTTTGATAATATTTGGTACGGGGTAAGTTTGAACCCCAAGGAATGACATAGGCTACATTCTATCCACCCACTTCGCCTACGTCTGCGATAACCAACAGACGATTTTGTAGATAGGATAACTGTCTAAAGGACCATAGACACCAGGCATTTAAGCTTATAGTTAGTAAATATTAACAAAAATATAACTTTAAACAAATGAAAAGCGCTGTCAATAAAGTCCTTTTAAAACAGATATGTCCCCCTTCACATATCACAGATGCATTATGCCCCATCCCTCTTCGATAAATTTGCTTTATGAGCGAGGCCCCTTCATCCCCTGCTAATATTCAGTCTAGTTCGTTAAAGCGTTAGGAATGCCTAGCCCTAGGGTTGGTGACCGCGGCGCGACAAACAAACACACTCATTGTCACGTGGGCAGTAGATAGAAGGTTTTTTCTTAGTTGCAGTAGTATGAACTTCTTACAATTTTGATACCCTAGTACAAAAATCAAAATAAACAGTAAAATTCCTTTTTTTTTTTGTATTGTTAGCATTTTTTTTTTCTTCCTTTTTCATTCACTGTCATGGTTATAGCTTTTCATTTTTGTCTTGATTATTAAGAATCTAATAATCATACAAATAAATAAAATCGAAGTATTTGTAATATCAAAATAACAGCTTTTTACAAATTAAACATTAAGGTTTACACGAAAAAAAAACGATTTTAAACATTTTGTCTGTCTGTCTGTATGTGTGTTCCGGCTAATCTCCAAAATGGCTAGACTGATTTTGACGGGACATTCACTGGCTAGATACAGATAGATAGCTGATTTCGTAAAGAGTAATTTAGAGTAATTTTAATGATGAGAATGGCTAGAGAGACCGAAAAAGATATAAGTATGATAAATATTACCCAAGTTTCTGTAAAGAACTACTGTATTGTGTGATATAGCAATCGGAAGTAAACAACAAACACCACATAATTCAAAAACAACGAAAGCCATATAAAAATAAAAAAACCATTTCATATTTTATCAAGTGCCTCCAGTAAGGATAAAATCTCTTCCGTTATCTATCGATACAAGATTATCCCTTTTCTCATATCGATATATCGATAGTACAGTAACATCCCTAGCAGAGACGGGAGGCTTTGTGTCGCAAACATGTCGGTACCTGTCTCGCCGGATATATCTATCTATACAGATTTGTTTTTGAATCATACACTTTGGGAAGAGAGTATGTTTATGTATAGTGAATGTCTGCAACATTTTCAAGGCTTCGAGAAAATTATTCTGATCGAATTAGGTAACTGTTTGTATACGTCTCAACTCTTTCACTCGTAATCTTTTTGGTTTATTTTGAAATCTCTATTGTTGTCTTATTTATGGAATTTGTATTCGTACATTTTTCCTCAAACGAAAAAAAGGAGAATTGAAAAAAGATCTGACTGGTTTTATGAATGCCGGCGTTTTATTGTGAACAAGAAGTGGTTACGTAACACAATTTCGTAACTTCTGACTTAAATGGCACTTGAAGTTACGTAGGGTGCTCGTAAGATTTATTTTAGAACTTACTACTTACATAATCTGTTAACTTACTCAACTTATATAATCTATTTCAATCGTAGAGCTTATGTTACAACAATGAACAACTCAATTCATGAATATGTTACCAAGACCAAAGTCTAAAGGCTAACTTGACCTCGAAAAAATAAACTTTTAGAAGTAACCCTGAAAGCAGAGAATTTAAATCCAAGGTCAAAGTACCAGGCTATCATAATTCCTAAGATAATGCTAAGTCTTTTATTACAGAAGACATTGCAAGCGTGATTTAGGCGCGCGCCATATTTCGTCTGTTTTGTCAATAAAGAGGGAAAGTAAACGCAATTGTTTGCGCGTGGTAACACTCGATTATATTATTTGCTTAGTACAAGGACGCCAGAGTCTATGAGGAGGTTTCATAAGTCACTGAGAATAATTGGTTGAGTAAACACAATATTACAGAAACTTATTATTTGGGGTGTAATCTAACTTTTAGGATTATTAAATCTTTGTTCTTTAAAGTTTAAGCGTTTTTGCTTGCCTGGTAGGTCTCGTTGCAGATCAGAGGACTGCGTCATCCTGCGGAGAAATGTCCAACATCTTTACATTGTTGTATTCTACCTATGATTGCAACATTTGCAATCAACAATGTTTTGGTCGAGCAGCTAGAAATAATACCTGCAGACTGTGTTATTCTGTAACATCTCTCTCGGTGAATTTAAGTGAGTTTGAAGTAAGTTGCGATCCTACCTGATGCTGGGAATCGACGACACAGTTGGCGCAGTGGCTTTTTAGCGATTTTTTGCTGCGCTGTGTACCTATGGCAAGTTCAATCCCCGTACGGAACAAATATTTGTATGACCTTTAGATATTTGTTCCGAATCTTACTATTTATGTCTGTCGGTACATATTTTTGTAAACGTACCCACAATACAGGAAAAAATCCTTGTTTGGGGCAACGTTTAAAAAAACAGAATTGACAGTCATTTTACAGTTCACCTCAAACTCACTTCACCTTAATTCACCGAGGAAAACTTTTACAAAATAGGCCGACTGTTTAGGGGTAATTACTGTACCCACAAATAAGTAAATACGAAGTTAAAGTTTCAAGAGTTATTGTGCTACTTATGTTCGGGGTGAACACCCCTAATAGGTTTTTAACTAATCTTATCGTGGTATCTTTGGCCTATAAAATAATACTACTATTTACTTTTTACGGTTCAAGCAGGGTTCAATTAAGCCACTCACAGCCAAGCAGCGGCCCACAAAGTAAATAGCAAGAAAAATTGTTTATTTGACATAGATCATTTGTTCACTAGTACTAATAATAACTAGCCTTTACTGTCCCACTCTTGGGCAAAAGACTCCCCCCATTCCTTGATGCTTTGCTTCATCTCACCAATTTCGGATGTAGCTATCCAAGGCGTCTCGCCAACTCCTCATGAAAAAGCTATTCGATTAAAAATACATCGTTTGATGCCATTTAATTTTATTTTACTTTTTTTTAACTCAGTTTATTTTTTATAAATAAGTCTGTAAATATGTACATTTTATTATTGATTAAAACATGAATAAATTTACAAATAAAATACATTAAATAAAAACATAATTATGTTCCCCACAGCTAAACTATGCATAGACGGTTATCGCAATCATTAATTTGTTCGCGACCCTCAGATTCTAACGCGTTGTCGCGCCGCGAGAGGGCGTGATTGGGTTTGCCGAACCAAATTAGACCGCGACTATCGCTTGCTCTGGTCTTCTTATAAAGTTAACAGCCCTTCCAGATATCTTCACAAGGTACAATAACCCATATAATAACGTATTGTATAAACGATATGCCATCGCAAGACAGTTTTGGTAGCCTGCCGTTTGTAAGTATTTAAAGCTCAAAGATGCATTGAAGGAATGATACAAATCTTACTGATTATTTTTATAGTTGAATTTTACGTTTTAGTATATTTTATATTTTTATGATATAGTTTAATTTGTATAAAACATCGTCCTAGTCTGCAAAATGATGTACTTATTGTTGTAAATAAATAAATGATAAATGATTATGTCTAAACATTTAAAGACAGAATGAAAGAAAGAAAAAATGTTTATTGACACAGACCATGTGCACGCAAGAATAAAAAACTAAAAACAAAAATAAAGAACAAGATAAAACATTATCGTGTGCCCCACAACTGTATTTCAATTAAAATCAAATGAAAGTCATTATAAAAATATCTCCATCCCTTTCTTGGCATATTATTAATATCGGAGTGACAAAGAGCTAAAACGTGAGTTCGTTTCCTCCGCATTATCGGAACGTCTTCATATTAAACTTTTGATATCTATTTGAATAAAGTTCATTGGAAAAGTTAATTTTCTTCGGTATTGAAAAAACTATAAGATGTCGGAGCTTACAAGTGTTCGGACCGCTAATAGAAAACGCTTGGGCCATTTATTAAAATAGTTTGCCAAGAATATTGGTTGCAAATTTCTTGTATTTTATAGGATTCTCGTTCTCTTTAATATGGTAGGTACCTATTAAGAGTTACGAAAATAGTTCAATGGTTGGGAATCGCACATAAACGGACAAAGATGTAACGATCATACGCACATACAGCTTGACGACTTTTTCGCCTACGGGTTACAAATAGGTACCCAGTTACTTCTTACTAACAAACTGACAAGGCGTCGCTCAGGTGCAAATATCTTTTATGTAGATTTTCCGAAGAAAACTTTGTTGGGTAAACCTTGTCTGGAAAAATACGAACACCACCAAAAAAGAATCAGTTAAATCGGTCCAGTCGTTCTCGAGATTTACGCTTAGCAACACATTTAGCCATTCATTTTATTTAAATAGAAGAGAGATAGGGATACATGGAGCCATTTGGCTTTTAAAATGACACAGTATTTATGTTAACACAAGTTGCAATACCAGTATATGTTTATATTATGTTGCTGGTACCTATTCTACATATCTACTCATTCACACAGTACCTCTGTTGGTACATGCAATGTTGCCAAAAGTTGCTGTGACACAAAATACAATGTGGCTTTTCGACTTCAACGCAATCTGACTCGTGGACACAACACCTATATAAATAACTCGCTATTACTTTGATTGTTCGTCATATTTCCATAATCAACCAGGTGTAGCAGACTATATCATTGTATATCTTATAACTAAGCTGTTAGGGTTTGATTTACATTGTTGATAATGAGGCAGAAATTTATAAATGCTTAGATATAAAGCGTACTGGATGTGTCAATAAAAGTTAGCATCAGCTTATTACAAAAGCTCGTAAAGATTCCCTTCAGAATTTGAAGATACATTGTAAGTATGAAAGTAACAACGCTACAAAATTCGTTCTCAACGTAGACTATATGATCTCGTCACCTCCAAGTACTACCTTGGGACCAAGTTACCTAGACTCATGTGATGTACAAACATTATGAAATTGCACGAATTTTAGTTTAAGTAATCTAAAGTGACTGTTCTGTGAAAATGCTCAAATCGACCAGGCGCTATTCTGGAAGTTGCCACTGTTGACTTTGGCTTTTAGGAGTACATAATAAAAAAATGCTCAAATAAACCAAAAAAAAAATGTCGGCCTTCATGGGACACCCAGCAGATGTGAAACATCTCAATAAATATTCAAATTACTTTTCAATAAAAACCAAAAGATGCAGTGTTTGTGTTGCAGAGAATAATAGGAGGAATGGGGGAGGCCTTTGCCCTGGAGCCGGGCAGTAATAGCTAGCAAAAAAAAATATCCAAAAGGCATTAGAGAGCGTCAAGTCATTAAGCATACTTTTACTATTTTCAAGCATGCCCCCATTCTACTGGCCCACTTATCTAACCAGAAGCCACATCCAGTATCCTAACATCCACACTCAAAGCCCCAAGGTGGTAGTATCAGGGAACCTCGGCACGCGATTTGTAAATTACCCTGAACGGTGGCGCGGCGGTGCGGCGTCCCAATTCTGAAGCTCACCTACTTCTAGGAGGGCAATGAGGCAGGGCATGCACCCTTACCACGTGGCAAGGAAACAAACAAACTGGAAAAACATTTAATGTTTATGCACGGTGGAAGGTACAGTAAGCGGTCGTAAGTGCAGTAGCATGCTAAGGTGTGAATTGCTGTGAACGCGCGGTACAGGCCGTACCTACATCTGTGTGTAAAAGTGATACACAATTCCTACATACAGCTGAAAATTCGCATAGGGCTTCGGAAGGTTGTAAATTTAACCAAAGTATCAACCTATTGCTTTGTGGGATTGCTATTCCATATATGACCGTACTGTATGTACATCGTAACGAAGACTTTACCAAAGATTCCGTAGATGATTCTAGACACACCAGTGTCAACATTTTTCGTCGATAATTATTAAAAAACAATTAGGCGGTCATGGAGTCTGCCGACAGAAGTACAAATTGAGCATGTCGATGACGCGGTCACATTACCGGTAAATCGAACCCATAAGTTCTACCCTACCAAAGATCGTTCGACGCGGCTAAAGGTTTTAACTCCTGTGTAGGAGTTGTTCTTGCATATGAAGCAGTTTTTTTTAATACTTGTTTCATACCAAAAAGTACCAAAAAGTCTTCGTTGCGATGTTCTGATTCCATTTCACAGATCAGTGCAACCCTACTGCGAGATAAAGTGCACATACGCGTAGCGAGAACAATATGTGAGAGATAAGTACACTTGCGCGTTACGACTAGGGCAGATAGAACCAGTACTTGAGCAGTTTTCATCAATAATGAACTAAATTTCAGCCCATCATCATCTGCTTAGCCTTTTATATATATGAAAATGACATAACTGTGGGCAAGAAGTAAATACCGCACGGTTGTAGTTTCACATGCAAATTTTAACTTTACTCCTGTTGTTTTTAGTTCATTTTCAATTTATCATCGAAATACATATATTGCAGATCTGTTTGTAGTGGCCTTTATTCGCCGCGTGCATCCATTTTGTATTTCATTGCACATACATATAGGTAGAAATCAACGTAACACGTGGCAAAGCTGCCAGCGTTTTGGGCACTTGTCCCATTGATAGCCCTTTTTTATTTATAAAATCTTACTTAATAGGTATTATAAATGTAAAAGTTTTGGATGGATGGATGTTTGGATGTTTTTTTGCTCAGTTACGCCAGAACGGCTAAATGATAAAGATAAATAAGAGTATAGTCTGAAATAGTACATAGGTTACTATTTATCCCGGGATAATGTACGTTTCAAGTGGGATAAAATCTTAACTTTCACGCAGACGAAAACGAAAGCTAGTTATTTAGAAGTTATACACATAATTTTATTTAGTAACTAGTTAAGTCCCAGTTCTATTTATTTCTTACAAGTACCCTACTGCTATCCCAAAAAAAAACTGTTAATTTGAGTTACCTCCCTATTCGTAATCACCTGCTAGACAAACAGGTCAATGACCGCTATCAGAGCTCGCGATGCAGCCGTGTAAACTATTTAAGTGTAGGTAGTTAGGCACACAGCCGCATCTGGCTAGACGGAAAACGGACACCGGTACACTTGGGAATTTAAGGATGATGAATTTGGTATACACAAAGGAATTTTAAAACTTAAAAACTAACCCGATGTTAAGAAACGTGGTACCAGGATATCATAATTTGGTTGACGGTGTGCGGTAAGCTCGCTATTTCGAATGAAATCCTGTGGAAAGTGGAAATTCAATCGTAGTTCTGTTTGTTACAACTAGTTACAATGTTACTTCCTACATAATTCTGCGGTCCTGGTAGCAGAGTCAGAAAAGTGTGGCTACACACTAAATGCTGGAAAAAACTATGTGGTGCCGGAAGCAACGTTAAATTAAAAGTACCTAATTTTTAGATTAAAGATTGCAATTAAAAAGGTCGAGTTAAGGGTAAAGGGGTCAATTAGGGTTAACAAATTTATAATACTGGTTTAAAAATCAGATTAAAAATGTGTAACGTTTGAAACTTCAGATTTAAACAGTTTAACATAAAAGTTTAGGTTAGGAAGTAGAAGTGGTTTATGTAATTTGTTTTTCACATGACTAGACCCTAAACAAACGAACAATTAGGCCAACTAACTGTTGTTAAGTTAAAAAATGCTATAGTAAAAGCTTAAAATATAACTAAAAATCATTACTGCATGTATGAAAGATGCGGCAATGATGAAGACTTGAGAACGGTTCGACCGATTTGGATGATTTTTTCTTGTGTCCTTAATTGTCAGGTAATCCAGGCAATTCAGAACAGACTACTTAAAGAAGGAAGCAGATTGTAGGAAGAGAGACATCCACCGGCTCACGATTACTTGGAGCCTCAAAAACACTTACCTCCCGGTCATGAACTGCAGTGGTCTGTCTGGAAGGCACTGAATCTGGACTGGATGGTTTAATTTTTCAAAGGGGGTAATTATAGACCTTTCCCTATATCCCATATGCTGAAGTGTCCCAATCGTCTGTTCACCTGCACCCTTGAAGACCTGTGCATCGCTTGGACTGGCCTGTGAAACTGACCCAAATATTTCAATTTATTAAAGAAGTATTATCGATGGTAAGAAAAGAAAAAGGACTAAGAAAGTTTTTGGAAAATCCACAGAAATGTAAAAATTTGATGTTTAGTAAATTACACCTGTGCGAAGCCACCCGGGTCGCTAACAGTAAACAAAAGCGGAGTCCTAACGAGGGGGTAAACCCATGAGTCAAGCAGGGCTTCCCTGATGGTTGACAGCATATTAAATGGCGCTTTTGGTAATGGCTGGTCAGCTTATTCAGTAAATGAAAATGTTCGTGACGTTTTAGTAACTTGCACATTTTAAACAATATCAAAGTTGACATAAGGGCTAATTTTTTAATCGTCAGATAAGTCTTAACGGAGGGACAAATATGGCTTTTGTTTAGAGAATATGTCAAACTGTCATATATTTATTCTTTGGATAAAAGTTATCTAACTATTGAAAAATCAGCCTCTAGTAAACTAAGTAGTTGTTTTATCTATACATATAAAATCCTTTGTTTTTAATTACTGATTGACTGATTGATGGATCAACGCTCAACCTAAACCGCTGATCGTAGAGACTGAAACTTGGGGGGTGTATTCCTTGTATGACGTAGGCAAGAAAGTAGATAAGAAAGGATTTTCTAAAAGTCTACTCTTTAGGGGGTGAAAAACGAGGGCACAGTTTGTTCGGAGAAACAAGATTAAATTGCCAATAACTGTCATTTACGTAGACGAAGTCGCGGGCAGAAGCTAGTTGTAACCATTACAGTTATTATGAGTCACGTTGGTCTAGTGGTTGCAAGGGCGACTGCTGAGGATGAATTCAATCCCCAGTTCAGGCAAATTATTATTGAGATTTTCCATGAGCAAATTATCCTGAAGTCTATACCTATTTATGGAGCCCTAGTTGAATTTATCTCGAAGTCTAGGTTTATTAAGGTTTGGTAGATAGACATAAGCTAGTCTATTTTAAGACTGCTAGGTAGAACTTCCGCCTACATGGGTACACCTACATTACATGAGATTTTAATCAAATAAGAAAAGAATACACTTTTCAGACACTCTGCCTTATTATTTGATGGCTTTTAACATTAGTATGATTTTAAATGAAACGGTTTCTTTGATCAATTGTTCCATTTAAATATTTTAACAATGTATTTCGAGTAAAAAATGTACAAAAAGAACTCCCAAATGATGAGTAATAAAACAATGTCTGGAGAAGATTTTCATTTTTGTAATTCAAAAATATGACAGCAATTTATTTAAACTTCAAGAGTTAATTGAAATCCTTTAATTATTTATAGTCCAATTTATTTAAAGCTAGAAAAGTAGGTAATAAAAATGTAGTAATACAAGTACATACTTATATTTTCATCAGGAATTTCTTAGTAGCAGCCTCGGAGTCTGGATTTGTGCCTAGTTGTCTCTCTAGTGGTCAATAAACATTTTTTCTTTAAATGTTGAAAGCTTATTATTATTGTTTGATTTATTTATTTATGACTGCCTCGTTGGTCTTGTGGTCACATAGCGCGACTGCTGAGCATGAGGTGTTGGCTTCGATTCCCAGGTCGAGCAAAGTGATATTGAGTTATCCATCAGGAATTTATTAGTATCAGCCTCGGAATCTGGATTTGTGCCTAGTTGATGGCATATGCTCATCTCCTATTACATTGGCGAAATGTGGGTACACTAATACTCTACCTTACCCTTCAAGGAGTACAGATGAGATGTTAGTTACATGTAAAAAGTCGAATAACATAAATGCGACGTCAGCTGCTTGACTTGTTACTAACATAAGTCTATTTAGACGAGACTATTAACCAACTAGGTACTTTGTGTATACCTATTAGTAAGAAGCTCGTACAAAACAAAGAACAACAATACAATCAGCTGATTACTATTCCGCGCCAGTAGCAGCCGTTAATTGGGGAAGTGGATCACTACTAAGTTGTACTACTGTTTGACTACACTCACATAAACTACTAGCTATTGCTCGCGTCTTCGTCCGCATATAGTCTGTATATTCTAGATGGATTGTAGATTAAAATGGTGTATATTGTATATTCTACATCTGGTTAGGGAATAATCCGGATCTTAAGCTACCTACCACTTTGTCCTGCGAGGCTTGCGGAATTTGTTCAAAAGAGTTACCGCGGCCCTGGAACTCAAGGGGCACTAGAAGAAACACGGATGGGCTTTAGTCAGTAGCAGTCTGAGACTCTCTTCCGCTCCGACCAGAGCGGAAAGAGTCATTTGATGATTTCCCATACTTAAAAAAAAAGCTACCTCTTTAAAATTCATAACAATAAAAACAAATAAGTCTTTTAATGTTTACTTAACTATTAATCTTAACTAGAATTTTATCGAAAATTAATGACTAAATTAATCAATCACGCAGTGGTCATGTGCTGCTATAGCCTCGAGAGTAGGGGGTACAACTTTGTATCCCTTGGGATGTACTTTGGTCTTAGCCGGTCAGTAAGCGGAGAGCCAGTCCTTACGTGAGAGCGGATACCAGGTTGTATGTTTCGGTATAGGTACAATTTCAAATATTCACAGCAACACTAATATTATAACTGCGAGAGTAACTTGTATCTGTCGTTTACGTTTTCGTAAACCATTGAGATAAAGAAGAAGCTAAAAAGGCATAAGGATTTCTATCTAAATATATGTATAAAAGGGAAAGGCACTCACTCATCACGAAATATCGGAAACCGCTTGACGTATAAAGATGAAATTTCACAGGGTGGTAGATTATAGTTAGTAGACATCCGCCAAGAATGAATGGGGCCAGTATAGGTATTATTGTTAGTAACAATAACACCTATACTGGGCCCAAAAACTATAAAAAAAGGGATTGTCTTAAATCATCGACTCGAAAAGAAAAACGGATTTTCCAAAAGGGGGGTCCGTCATTTACGCGGACGACGTCGCGGGCAAAAACATGTATTACTTATAATCACTCACTCTCAACATGATCAAACACAAATATTATCTCACAGCTTCCCACACAATACATCAAAACCCAAAAAAACAGCTCAATCTCAATATGGATATTAAATATATTGTACAAAAAACTCATCAATTTAAAAAAAAAGACCACATCCAGTGGGTCATGGGAACAGGAAACGAGGGTATGTCTGTAACGTGAGCGGGCGGAAGGCGCCGGATGCAGCACCGCAGCCTCCCGTCGCCGGCAGATGAAGTGACCATATGGTAGACAGGTACACTCAACTAAAGAGATAGGTATGCTGGTCGTCAGACATAGTTGAACACATAACATCACGCCTGTAATCCCCGAAGGGTTAGGCAGAGGTGTACCCATTAGTAAACCCACATTTCGCCAGTTATGTTTTTAGTCCCATGTAATAGGGGGCAAGCCTATTGCCATCAACCGGGCACAAATCCAGACTCCGAGGCTGCTACTGAGAAATTCCTGATGGAAAAACCCAATAACACTTAGCCCGACTTGGGAATCGAACCCAAGACCTCATGCACAGCAGTCGCGCTTGCGACCACTATACCAACGAGGCAGTCATATAGTTGAAGTTTTCTTAGAAACCGATCTTCTTCTTTCATTATCGTGTGGGCAGTACGGTCTTACGACCCCACACACCCTAGTGTCGGAGTTTCTAAACCGCCTCAAGGGCCTCTGACATGGTTTGAGTCGCAGTTAGAAACCAATGGTTGTTTACAAATGTAATTTAATTTAAAAACTAGTTAATAAACAGTTCATTTAAGGAATTTTAATCGAAGACTTCCATCAGTTTCTAGGAAAACTTCAACTATATCTGACGACCCTGGATACCTATGTCTTTGGTTGACTGTACAAGTGAGCAACTTATCTCTACACTACAGGTAGGTAAGTTTAAAGTAGGTAGTAGGCCTTTTTCGGAAGTTATTTGGTTTCGTTCAAGGATAGTATCGATGAGTTCATAAATGATAAACAACAAATAAAGGTATTTAAGGTATTCCGTGATTGGCGAATTGTTTTTCTATTTTGTTTTTTTTTGACTTAGTAATGTATTAAAGTTGGCATTGAATCGGAATATGTTTTTTAATACTCAAATTTAACGTTTTTATTTTTAAGTAACTATGTTAATGTAATTTAGATTAATAACATTACCTGTATACAATATATATTTTTGTATAATAAATTACATAAGATTTACGACTTTTTTGAAATAGTCTTATTCTTATAAGACTAATTACTAAGAATATGAAATTAAATTCGATTAAAGAGTTTGATTTCGATTTAGGTTTTATTTATTTGTTTAACTGGAAGTGTGACGTCATACTTGAAACGATTCTGTTATAATACGCTCGTTGTTCGGCTCATTAATACTCCTTGATCAAACTCAACTCATTTTTTTATTTGGCAGCATGATTGATTTTGCTCCAGGCTAAGAGACATTTTCTGATCAGGAGCTCCGCAATCGCATTGTTTTACTAACATAGTTTTAGTATTTGTTACTAATTCTTGAGTCCTGGTACTTGATAATAAATAATTTATAAACCGAAAAGTTCTTCAAATAATAAACCTAGCAACACACTTAGCATACGTAAAGCCCACGTCAGACGAGTGCCCACCTGCTGATGGTAGCCGTTCGGAACATTGGGGGCAGAACAACAAAACATTCAGCCTCTAGCGATAAAGACTGTGAAAGCCCGTTTACATATTACGACTTCTGTCTGTCAAAATTCCAGCGCCACACATGTTTGCATTGTTAGTAAAAATTCTTTGACGTCAAACTGTATACACGTCGTAAGACCTATCTTAGAAAAATAAGGGATGATTCTCATTAGAGTGGGACGTGCCCGGGGCGGGGCCCGGACGGGGCACGGACAGGGCACGGTTTTAAATCTGTTACATATATTTTGCATGAATCAATTTATATTACACAGTGCATTATCCGTGTCCCGTCCGGGCCCTCTCGACGCACTTCAATACCACGTCGGCTCGTCCACGCCCCGGCCCGGGCACTGCCCGCTCTAATGAGAATCATCCCTTATGTTGGTTGTATATAAACAAATAATCTTGATTTGTGTTACTATAGAGACAAATAAAAAAAAAACAAAAAAAAAACAAAAAAAAACAAGAATCGTTATAATCAAATATCACGAAAAATAATTAGCAGAACCATAAATTTTATTCATGACAGACCAGGTACATAATTTAATTTAAACGTAATTTTAAATGGCACTGATGTACTATATGCTGTTAAATTATAAAATGTATATAGATTTAATTGTGAGTAATACCACAGTAGGCTACCTATAAGTGACTTACGCAGTATCCGATCTAACCTAGATTTTGAATCCTTCCTTAAATTGGTTATGCAAGCAAGATTTGATTAGTATTATGGGCCGACACTCGTCACAGACACACGCTCAAGTTTCATACTCGTGCCACTCAAGTCTGACACTCGTGTCTGAAACTCGTGGGGCTCAAGTCTGACACTCGTGACGCTCACACGTTGTTTCCTAGTTTTATCCAAGAGATGAAATCAACAGAATCAAGGATCAAAGAGATAGTACAGCACAATCGTGCCATGTAAACGAGCAGTAACGTCTACAGCGCGCCGTTGCTAGGTAACCATGAGCGCGACACGTGTACTCCAAGGCCGCGACCTCCGAATGTTGCTACTATAGCAAAGATGTCATGACGTCTGTCTGTTCAATAGTTTCACAATTCGATTTGATATAACGACTTGCAGGAGGTCAGGGGACAGACACTGAGGTTAAAGTTAAACTTCATTTCAAACGAGATTCAAATATGTATATGTATAGCGAAACCGCTTAATTGAATCCTGTAAGAAATAAGTAACATATATATACTGTGAGTGAGTGACGAGCTCATGGCTAAGTAATAACAGCCGCACGGTTCAATCCATCAGGTTAAACTACGCTTGCCAGGGTTAGTCCGTGGATGGGTCTTTTAACCGAGACTCCTCCTTGCCTCGGAAGCAGATCCCAAGGCTGCTACTGAGACAACCTTGTTGTAAAAACCAATATTTTTGCCGACCTGAGAATTGAAACCAAGACTTCAAACTCAGCAGTAGCGCATTGCGGCCACTAGACCAACAAGGTTGACACCGAGGTAGAGAGGTAGGTAGTCGAGGTACCTCTTAACAATACGTAAAAAGTCTCCATTATCATTCAACGCATTTAGGGTGCTTCTGGGGTTGCCGTGGCGATGTAGCGCATCTGGGATGTTCGCGGAAGCGTGTGTCGACGGGTTTGCCGCGAACATGCGAAAGCGATGCGCTTCCATGATGGCGCGCTTGCGCTTCTCCTCCAACAGCATCCTGAATGTGTTCATGGACCGGTGGGACTCTCCCCTCACACGGAGCTGGGTAAGTGTTCAGACACACTTAACCAAATAGCCAGTCTATTTGGGTAAGTGTGTCTCATTGAACGAACAGTTCAAAGGTACAATAGTTGTTAATTATTGTAAATTTAATTTAATACTAACATTAGGCTAAGTTATACTACTACTAACACTATATCGATATTATTTCTGAAATAAATTATTTGAATTTGAATTTGTATTATTATACCATCGTTAACATCGTTTTATTTATTACAAGCCTCCAATTCCGATGCGTCATAACACACCTATTCTACCAGTCATTACCTAATAGCAGCATTGTCAGGGCCGCGGTATACTTCTCACCTACCTTGAGCTTAATATGTAATTCCTAGAATCTCCGATCCTATTTGCCTATACGCATAAAAATTAAGCGATTTTTTACGGACACGGTTGAAGTTGGCAGTTAATATTTAAAACTGCGCAAAATATATTTAATATATTTTTTACTGCTATTCATATGATTTTCTTAAGTTTCGTTTGTGGGTTTATGTGTGACTCGGGGTCATCACGCATTATGCAAAACGACTCAGCATTGCCATTCAAGTTAAGACTTTAAATCGTGTGCGTTAAAATATTTTTTACAAGTACACTAGCTTTTGCCCGCGACTTCGTCCGCGTAAATTTCTATTACCGCAGATACACGAAGTCGCGAAAAAAATCAATGAATCATGATTTTAAACGACACGTGGCGCCATCTATGATCATAAGAACGTTATTGTGATTTCCCTCGGAAACAGTGCTATTTTTCGGGATTAAAGGTACCCTATGTTCGTTCCTGTATACCTGGCAACGTACATGCAAAATTTCAGGTTGATCGGTTCAGTGGCTAAGGCGTAAAATGGTAACAAACAAACAAACAAACTTACTTTCGCATTTATAATATTAGTTAGGATTCTTTACAGTCTAGACCGATTTACGATTTACTGAAAAAAGACTAGCCAAGTACGCAGGACATTATTACAGTGCACAAGTGTGTGCGCAAACACAGGTGCACTCCCTCTTCCCTTACTCTCATAGTCTCTCATAGTCCGATGGGACGACAATCTGACATGACCGGAGAGAGATCGGGCGCAAGACCATTGGCTTAACGTGCTATCCAAGGCACGGGGGCGTCACACCACCAATTTCTCTTCCACTAAACTCCGGGCTACTACTGAGAAGCTCCATATGCATGAACCCAATAACACTTTTTGCCCGACCCGGGAATCACAAGATACAAAAGGCGACGACTCGCGAGCGGCGTTCCGGTAGCGGTTGGAGTTTTAGGTGCTGGTTAGGGACACGATGAGCGATGACTATTAAGACGGTCAGTGTGTTCCTGGGTTCGATTCTTGACTTATAATAATAATAATTTCAGACTTCAGTCCATAGTTTCGTTAGTATTTTTTTGTGTTAGTAACGATAGTGCTTAAGCAAATACCTAAGTTGGTGTTGTTACTTTTACTTAATTTTAATTCTTTTTTTAATATAATACGACGCACAAGCGGACCTGGTAAATAAAACAATATATCAATTGGAATCTATAATAACATTAACCTACAATTGTTTCGTATGTTACCATGGACGGGAAATTATAAACGATAAATTATAAGAAAAGAATATTTGTTATAGCCTTTGGCACTTCATATCAAATTACACCTATGTGATTGTTGAGAGGTCTTATAATTATGTGTTTTTATATGGAGTAGGTATAAGCTCCTCCCACATTATATATTATTTTTAGTTGGCTAAGGATGGTCGGCGTCACTTAGGCCAGAAAAGAATACTTAGAAGGACTTGGGGTCTTTGCCCAGCAGAGAGACATGATAGGCTAGCTAAAAAAAACGAAGTCACAGGTTAAAACTAGTTATTTATATTCTCGGACATTTTGCGATGTCATCATGTGCTGTCAAAGTTGTCCAAATGTCCAAACCAAACCCTTTCGCAAGAAAACTTTTAAAACGTGGTAAGCAATTTTTTTATACAAGAAACTGCTTGTAAAAATATTTCACCATGTTGCAAAAGTAACAAATTGTTTATTAACCTATAACTGACCCGTGTGAATGAGTTAACCCTCTAATCCGACCGGTACCGGATAATCTCCCTACCGTTTAGCGTGGCGATGCAAGGGTTGCCGTAATTGGCTTGAGTTTTAAATAGTGACAACACTGCATGGCTGTTATCGGTGTGTTAGTTTATGACATAATGGCTGATAATAATAGTATGTGATGATCATCTCTCAGTGTCAGATATCGAATATAAGGGTAACCGTCTGCTGATACAACCAAGTTCATTTTTACCTAAGGATACGAGAATAAAATCGGTTGTGGTGTCGCGTCAATTCTCTAAATTTAGTCTAGTTTAAAAACAATTGAATCGGCACCATTGTCTAGGTAACTACTACTAGGTAGGACTAATCTACCTATATAAACGGTGCAAGTCGTAATAAAATCGGTTGTGGTGTTGCGGGTCCGATATCTGTATGAAACCAATATTTGCTTGGCCTACAGATACTTGTTCCGAGTCTGGCTGTTTGTATATGTGAGTTTTATAATGTTTGTTAACGCAGGAGAATATAACAGTGTGGGACTAAGGTTTAAAAAAATACTTTAGTGTTTATGATAGAGTAGCTAGACTGTAGACCATATTCTCTCATCATCATCATTTCAGCCGAACGAAAGCTACAATAATTAGTCCTGGCTGCCCTATCCTTTTTGCTGGTATTCAGTTCAAAACCATTATTTTGATTATTATGGCCCGGCTGTCATACCGGTATGACAGAACAATAGATAATCAATTGTGTCTCATTACGTGGGACTTGATTAATTAATGTCAAACATACCGAAAAGTACATTCAAAAATTGCAATCCCATTATGTAACAATCATTAAACATTTATCAATCAAAACAGCAACATTACCTTTATAAACGCAACAACAAATCAATCAAATCAATTACTGTTACGATTGGATAAACGCAGCATCTATTAGCAGGATGTCCCTGCAACTTGACACCCTGCTGCTACCAACTTAAATTTACCGACAACAAACTAAACGCACAAACGCTCACAACCCTTGGGTTTATGGTAATAAAAGTGATTTTTGAAATGGAGTTTGTTTTTTTGTTGTTTTTGAAGTGTTGTAATACTTAATAGCTACTTTATAAGCACAGGCAGATGTCGTAGATGAGTGTAGTTGGATGCCGGTCGGGTTTTGAGCACGATCACACGTTTTTCTCATAATTTCGTACAGGATGTGTTCTATATTTAAGTGCGCAGGTGGCGACCAATCAGGGATGTTTGTTGTTTAACAAAAGATGGAGAAGAATTGATTTTTGATGAGATTGTCTTTTAAATTTGGAAGGAAGTTGTTACAAGCTCATGTTACTTGTTGTTTACTTATTCTGTTTGTGATACATACATAGTAAGTTACGAATTAGTGCTTTAGGTAAATAAATCGGGTGTTGTAATATTTATTTACTTAAAGAAAGAAAGAAAAACTATTTATTGTAAAAAAAAGCATAAATTTATTTATTTATTTATTTATTTATTTATTATAGGCTTCTCAACAATGAGTACACTATACTATATAATTTGTACATTTCAAACTTAATTCTAAGTGCCCCATTACTTATAGAGAAGCACAGCATGCACTATAATATTATGCGCGGGTATTAAAATAATTAATCGATTTTGAATAAATAATACATTAGCAGAAAAGTTAAATTAAAGCTGAATTGATTACAAAAAATAAAATCTAAATTAGATACTTAACACACAAAATTAAATTAAAATTAATAAAAATAGATTAGATTTTAAAAATTAAATTAAATTAAATTTGATTTAAAACAATTAAACTTGACTATTTGATTAGAGGTACCCATTAGATAGCAAGCGTGGCTTTTTTAATAGTATGTACAGAAGAGGTGAACAAGTCAATATCCGCTTCGTGCTCTTTGTAAGCAGTATACATTCGTGATAGTGGACAGTGTTGTCTCAAATTGGTGCGACATCTCGGCATGCAAAAAAGTTTCCTGTTAGAGCTTCTCGGCAGAATACGTGGCACATGGAATAAGACCCTACTGAGCAAGTCGGGACAGTCAAGAGAGCCCGTTACTAACTTCTTAAGAAAAACCAAATCGAGCATAACCCTGCGTTTCTCTAGCGACACCATCCCAAAATGCTTCAGTCGCTCATGGTACGATTTAAGCCTGTTTCCCATATTACTGGCATAAGTAAGATGCCACAGGAACCGCTTCTGCAGCCGCTCAATGCGTTTGATGTGGACCTTATATACAGGCGACCAAACCACACTGCAATACTCGAGATGGCTTCTTACCAGAGAATTGTACATAATTTTTTTGATGGCCGGTTTTTTGAAATTTTTACACTCTCTCATTACAAAACCAAGCATCTTGATGGATTTTAAAATAGTTTTGTCAATATGTTCGACAAAACTTAGCTTTTTATTGAACTGTACACCTAGATCTCGTATTGTTTCAACTTCAATAAGTCGCTCACCATTAATTTCGTATGCTGACTGCAAGATATTTTTGAAAAAAAATAAACCAAAAAAAACAAGTATTAAATCTATAAATTGACAATTCATTATTTAAACACGTATGGATACGAAAATATGCGCCACTACCGCGCAAAATATGTTTAAATCGAGCTTAGTATCAAGAAACGAATTCAACATGAAAAAATGAGTTTTTACTATTCAGCAATATTGAACGCACATTCCGATTTAATGCTAAGAAATAAATAGTCTACATAAAATAACAAAAATTCGAACAAATTTTTGACGTGAGTTGGTACGTTTTGGCAAAACTGACTGCCATAATGCATTAAGTTTGTTTACTTTGTAAACAAAATAGTTGAAATTAAATACCATCAGATGATGTTAAACCTAAAACTAGCCTTTTACTAATTATATTTGAATTGGCCTGCAGTCTAACTGGATGCAGCTGAATACCAATATTTAACATGAAACTACTTGATGTTAATAATAAATGTAGGAGAGCAAAATGGTAATGGAAAGGTAATACAAATGATGATGGGAATGGCGTCAAATGCTGAAATACAGACTTTGAACCTATTTCGGCAATGGATGCTGTTTACAAATAATTGCCTTACATCCAGCCCATTTAACGATGTAAACATTTTGTGAAATTGTTTTTTTGGAAATAAATTTCTTATTATAAAAACTGCTCCAAAATTGAAAATCTGACCAAATTCTTTTTCTCTAACCCATTTTTTTTTAAACTCCACCCCCTCTAGTAATTTCTCCTGTATCGTGGGTGCGTTAACAAACATATAAACTGACACACACAAGCAACCAGACCCAGATTCGCTTGTCATATCACAAAGTGCGTCGAACTAAAAAGTCCTCATTAAAAAGTACAAGTAAATCAATACTAAGCGAGTATCGTGCCGTCACCGACCCCTCGTCACCTGGTCATATTCCCAGGAGTTGTGACACTCACCTCGTTACGGGTCATTGAACTTAACTACTATTCTAGTACCTTCCACCGGTCAGTCATTCATTTAGTATTCTATATTTAAATCGGTCAATAGTCGGTTTCTTTAATAAACATGGCATATTTATAAACAGCTAAAGAGTTTATTTGTTTGACTGACTGCCGGTCTAGTGGTCGCAAAGCGCGACTGCAGACGCGACTTGAGTTCAATTCCCAGGTCGAGCAAAGTGTTACTGGGTCTTTTCGTTAGGAATTTCTCAGTAGCAGCTTCGGAGTCTGGATTTGTGTTAGTTGATGGCAATAGGTTCGCCTCCTATTTCATGGGACTTAAACGTAACTGGCAAAATGTGGGTGTACGAATGGGTACACCTCTGCCTAACCCTATGGGGATTACAAGCGTACCCCATTAAAACAGGTTTAAACTTTACTTCTTATTTCATGAACCTAAAAAGATTCAATTCCAATATTTGACATTAAAGATGGAACTTGCAGTCTTAAAAACCAGAAAAAAATGGTTATTATAACCCAAAAATGCTTCCACACTTTGTAAAATACTCATTAATTGTCATCAACCCTCAAGAAATGATAAGCGCAATATTACTCTGTATAAAAAAATATTAAAGTACATACAAAACCATATCTATTGGTACATTCCATATTGAAATCGTGTGGAGTGGGCAATAAACACGAGCAATATGTAACTACCGCTACGTGTATTGCGTAGTTCACGCCGCTACGTGCTACGAATCTCGTAGCACGCCTACGATATCATAGCGTACAATTTTGAATGTACTAGCTACTGACAAACGAGAATTATTGTTATGCTTATGTGTTTCTGATTGCCTGGTACTTTTGTGCAGGAACATACTATTATCATCACGCTGATTACCACGGATGGGGAGCAGTTGCAAGCTTTGTTATTTATTCATATTTTCCTATAAAGTAACTATTCATCAGATAAATAATAAAAATAATTATACCAGCCTATTATTGTCCTAGTGCCGAGCAAAGACCTCTTCTCAATACAGAGAAGGCACTTACAATTATCACCACGTTTGTTCAAGGCGGATTGGTGATTTCAAACTTAAATTATTTATAAGTCAAGGTTTCCTTCAGATGTTTTTCTTTTACCGATTTCAGAGATGTCCAAGTTAAACTTAGAAAGAACATATGAAGTAGAAAAAGTCACATTGACACATCTTCGTGCATCTACATAACTTTCAATGTCATCATAGACTGTCTACATTCGTAGACAGCCTCGTTGGTCTAGTGGTCGCAAAGCGCGATCGCTGAGCATGAGGTCTTGGGTTCGATTCTCAGGTCGGACAATGTGTTACTGAGTTTTCCACCAGGTATTTTCCAGTAGCAGCCTCGGAGTCTGGATTTGTGCCCGGTTGATAGCATTATAGACTCGCCCCCTTATAACATGGGACTTAAACATGACTGGCGAAATGTGTATGTGTGTTAATGGGTACACCTCTGCCTAACCCATCGGAGATTACAGGCATGATGTTATCAATGACATCATTAAATTTAATTAATGATGAAATGGCATCGAGTTCAGATATTCATAGCTCGAGTACTTATTCAAGCAAATCTTCAACAGGCTCTTATTATGAACACTTTCATTGAGATCCCTCGAACGATCTCAATGAGGTTCAACATTATTGGATTATACGGATTTTCAGTGGAAAATAACTATTCACAAGATTTGAATGGGTTCAAATGAATCTTTGAACTATGTATCTTGTATTCAACATTTGAACTAATGAATTACAGTGGTCTGACAAAGTTTAACTATAAAGATATTACGCCGTTTATCTGCTTAGCTAGAGTAGACGGAGTGTCTGCTTAGGCATCACTGACAACCTTTCGTGCTTCGAAAAGCACGTTAAGCTATTGGTTAAGCTTTTCACCATTTTACCGGTAATTCAACCGCACAAGGCAGCACTTCTCTTTGAGATACTACTGGAGAATATTTATCAATTTTCCTTAAGTAATTAATAAAAAATACGTATCGCAATGTTAAGGTTTCACCTCATTTGCTGCGTTCATTTACTGATTGCTTTCCCAGAAGACTCGCTAACGATGAAGATATAAAGTACTGAGTTGATATTTTCTTTTCATGTTTTCATTACTAGCTTTTGCTCGCGACCTTTTGCTGCTTTTTTGACGTACCCCTATTTATTTGATAGGAAAAAGCACAAACAGCAGAACACAGCATATTGGACTCAGAAATAATTAACGTAGCTTCCTATTAGCGAAAGAATTTTCAGAATCTAATCAGTAGTTCTGAAGATAACGAGTAATTTTTCAATCGTTAATAGCATTCAGGTGCAACTAGACTGCGGCAGAACAACGTCTATCGTTCAGATCGATCTATGTTGTATATGGCGACCATATTCTTCAATCGACTATCGATTGTTTTGTGGCGATCAGTATCGAAGTCGATCGAGTGCAAGTGCAGTGGCAGAGTGATTGACTGCTACGCTGCATGTCTCGGATTCAATTCGTGCACGTAACACGGAGTTGCATGGCCTACAATTGGTTACTTCAGGTCTGATTGTTTATGTATGTACTACCCCTACTCTCACTCACGCATTTGCATGCTTCTTGTCTAGTTTTAATTTTCTCTTTTTATTTTAAATCGCCTGTTTTTATAACACTTAAAACAAGTAATTTTATGTTAATATTTTAAGTTTTGGAAGAGCGGAGTCTCCTAACACAAGCTTTTTTGCTTAAAAGGAGGCTCCAATTACTAGTTGTTAAGTTTACTTGTAAAACAAATAAATGTTATTTATTTATTATATGTGAGTGTATAAGTGTGTAAACGCACCCACGGTACAGATATCGTGTGGGGCAAAGGCTTTTTATAAAAGAAACCTAATGTATTAACTTTCTGTCTACCTAACCGACTCATTGACAATTCAAAAAAGCCTGTAATTGGTCTCATTGTAACAAATGTTTCGACTTTGACTTTTTGCCTTAATATGGGTTTGTTTGTATGTGTCGTTTAAGTAGATGAATTCTTGGATACAGATCTCTAAAAGCCAGTGGGTGATGACTCAGCCTGGATCAACGATGTACGCGCTATCTCGGATGATGCTCGTCGAGTGAAGTTCTCCCGCCAATCATCGGTAAGCCGCCGTCTGCGGGGCGCCTGCGCCCCTCCACCGCAGGGGTCAGCGTGTGCGTTGCTGCATATAATAGCTATTTCTCCATAGCTCTCCATTTGACCTCGCCCTTAACCTTTCATTGCGAAATTGCGTTATACACAAGTTCGAGAAAAATATTGTTGTTTATAAACAAGTTTTTTTATTGCACTAGCTTCTACCCGCAACCTCGTCCGCGTTAATGACGGAACCCCGATTCATCCCCTTAGGGGGTGAGTTTTGTAAAATCCGTTCTAAGCGGACGTCTACTAACTATAAACTATCACTCTGCCAAATTTTATCTTTATACATAAAGCAGTTTTCGATATTCAGTGGTGAGTGAGTGTTTGACCTTTCGCTTTTATATATTCAGACTTTCATGCAATATGCATGCAAAGTTCCAGCTCAATTGAACACCGGAAAGCGGGTCAAATGGATTTAACTTGTAAGATTGATTCGATTCAGATCCTATAGCCACTTTCCGGCTCCATCATCAGACCAACCCAGTGTCATCATTATGCACATTTACGAAAAAAAAATAACTCAATCAAACATCGGGAAGTGGTTCAAATGCATTTACCTTGTAAGATTTGATTAGCCACAAACAGTGGACAGGCGAATGTAAATAAAAGCTTGTAATAACCCAGAGAGTTAGCGTATGGGCTTACCGTAATCAAAATTGTGATAGACTACTGCATTTTAGAACAAACGAGGCTTTACCAATATTAAGTTCGTGCGGGAATCGAACCCGCACAACCTTGCAACTTGCACTTTCTGATTTTCCTCATATAAATGCGGCAGATAAATATTTTGTAACGTTTCAGACTGTGAGGTCGAACCTAAAACATCGTGATCGACAGTCGCTATGTTGCTGACTAGACTAATAGGTGTCAGTCGCTAAGTTTCAATTTGATTGTCAGTGTAGACACTACGCTACGTCTACGCAACATGGCGACTATTCGAGTGGACTCATTTGTGTGCCACGGCGTAGCGGCGTAGGCCGGGCTACGAGCATCGAACGATGCTACCTTATCATATTGTGTGTAGAATAAAATACTGTGGCTGCCTCATTGGCTCTCGTGGCCGCTCTAGCGCGACTTTGGGGTCCTGGATTCCTTTCTCAAGTGGGACAGAAAGTGTTAATGGGTTTTCCATTAGAAATTTGGTGGTGTGACATCCTTGCGGCTCAGAAAGCACGTAAAGCCATTAGTCCTGTGCCTCTTTCCCCGATTTTGTCGGATTGTTGTCCCATCGGACTATGAGTTAGGAAAGAGGGTGGTTCACCTGTGAGTGCACTTGTGCACTATTATATCTCCTGGATACTTGGCTAGACTCCATTGAGATTAGAGAAAGGTCTGGAGAATAGAATATTAGGATAAAATAAAAGATATAAATTCGAAAGTTATAGTTTATATTAGATTTATAATAAGATATGTAGTCTACAAAATTTCACAAATTTTCACAACGTTATTTGAACCTAAAGCGTCTACCCATTTTATTATGAAAATAAAATTATCGAAATCACTGGATCTACGTACGGCGGGGGTTCATTTTACGTAACCATTATTTTTTAAAATATAATCTAATAGGCTGATATTTTATTCTCGCGTATTTTTACATGAGTAAGTCAAAAACTAATAACGGTAAAAAAATAAAAAAATATCAATCCATAAAATGAGCCCCCGGTGAACTCAACAACACAACGTCGCTCCCATACATAAACAATCATATTTGTTATTGTTATATTTAACTAGAGTTATACAGAATAATGATCCTATGAAATATAATTATGCATTCTTTAAATTTATTCAATAATATAATAATACTTAATAAGTATCCATAGGTAATGGTTAGTCAATGTCGTGCTACAGACTACTATAGTTTATATAATAATAATAATGAATGAATCGTATTATTTCTTTATCATTTATTACTTTAAATTTATTATTCGATATCATAACCACTAAACGAACATACAGCAGCCTCGGCCCGCAGCGCGGGCGCACGTAATCACAAAAAAACATCGTCAACACATAAAATAATAATCAATAATAATAATCATACAGATAAAAATCATTCATAAAAACATTACAATAAAAATCTAAACATTAAAACACACTTAAAACAAACATTATATTAATATTATCATAATCATAGTGTGTACGTATGTATAATATCATTTAAGCGAATATTCGTATAGTCAAAAATAATGTGAGCATGGCGCGCGGGGGAGCGGGGCGGGGGCCATCCAACGTACACTAGCGACGCGCAGCCCGGGCCGGTCAGTCCGGGGCCCGGGCCGGTCCACAACCGACTCATTACCTAACAACACATTAGCTAAGGCGCCCTCGGGTGCCACATACACTACATTACTCTAGACTCTGAACAGACAACAGGCCGCGACCCGCTCCCCGCGCCGCCCGCGTCTCGCCTATTATATTATTATTATAATATCTTAATACTTTACGCTATTACGTTAGTAAGCTTTATAAATTTTTTCGATTTCTCATTACGCTATCAATAATAATTATACAACTTTTTTTAAATTTTATGTTTTTTTCGAAATTTCTATCATAACGTACTTTCGACTCTCTCTGCGGCGAAGAGCGCGGCGCGCGCTCGACGACCTAATAAAAAACGTTCATAATAAGAAAATATATCGTGAACAACTCTGCCGACTTAAGATAGGTACGGCGCGGCGGACGGGCCGTGCCGGCGAGGCGCCGACTTTTGGCACCAGGATTTCGATTACGCGATTTTTACTTCTTTTAATATTTTTTATAACGATTCGAGTAAAAAAGATCCCTACTACGAGAACGTGCGACTCGTGGTTGCGGCGGCCGCGGGCGGCGTGGGCGCAGCGCTTTACGAGATGATGCGGATGGCCTGGTGCGCGGGCGCCGAGCACGCGGGGCACGGCGCGCCGCCCGCCGCCAGCCGCTGCGCGCACTCCAGGCAGAACAGGTTGTGTCCGCACGGCACCAGCGCCGCCGCCACGCCGCGCTCGGCGCACACGGCGCAAGCGCGCGCCGGCGATGCTGCGGGCGAGGGCCGCGTGGGCCCCCACGCCCACACGCCGGCCGTGCCTCCGCTGGGAGACTCGAACGATGGCGACTCGCCCAGTCCCTCGTCGCGCTCCGTGGACGACCAGATGCCCAGCAGGTCGCCGAGCCGCGCCGACGATCCACCCGACGAGCAAGAACCGGCCGACGAGAAAGCGGCCTCCTGTTCGGGCCGCAGCAGCGACGCCAGCCCGGCGCGGTACAAAGTAGCCAGCGGCTCGCTGTCAGTCTGTGCGGGCACGCCGGTTCCGGCAGCCCCCGCCGCGCCCGTGCGCAGCGCGATGTGCGCCTCGATCTCCTTGCGCGCCGCCTCCACGCTCTCGGGCAGCCCTGTCACCTCGAACACGGGCTCGCGCTCACGCGATGGTGTCACGATGTACGTGTGTGTAGTGTGCTGGATGCGCTTGATGGTGGCGCCCTTGGGGCCCACGACAAGCCCGACCACGCGGTACGGCACGCGCACCTGCGCGGTGACGTGTCCGGGCGCGCCCGCCGGCGGTGGCGGTGCGGCGCCGCACTTGCGCGACGCGCGGATCTGAGAGAAGTGCTCGGCCGCCGAGAGGATCTCGCGCTTGGCGCGCGCGACGTCCTCCTTGCGGCCGGTGACTACGAACACCGGCTCCTCGCCACGGACCGGAGTCTTGATGTATGTGTTGGTCTTCGCGCGCAGCGCTTTAATCTTGCAACCTGAAACAAAGTATAGGAACTTTACTAAAAGTTATGTTTCAAACATTTTTGGTGGCTTGTGCCAAAGAATTGCGATAGCAGGCGCCCAACGGCAACGTAGGCCCGTGAAAATCCAAGGTTATTTAAATAAACGACATTCATAGCGGTCGTGGCATTGTATAGTAGTGAAGGCCGCTTAGACATTGTACATTTTGGGTATGACGAAGTAGCTGCGAGCATGTTCTCTGCGTCGATAAGGCCCTCGAGACAGGCCCCCGTCCCGTGCCACCAGAACCAGACGGGTAGTTAACCGAATACGTAATGTAATTCGTCAGTCGGCGTCAAGCCGGCGCGCAGTGCAGACGCGCACGCTGTATGCCTAAGCTGCGTGATGATGCCGACATGATGACTATTGGATTGTATTGATTGATAGTTGACTTGATGACATAAACACTAGTCAATTATACTCAAACAATTCATGTATAACAGTATAACACCCTACAGTTGATTAGTTTAATTTGTCGAAGTTGTAAATAAGTTCGCAGCACGTGTGCGTTGTAACGTATTGAGTAATATTTTTGTCCCGCATCAACACGTGGAGTGGGCACAGCTCCGTCCCGCTCGCGCATCTTACTCCAATGCGGCAAAAACATGGCAATGTTGCGCGCAGCATCCGCGACTTCGTTAAGACATGACCTGACTACTTAAAACAAGACTGCGATGAATTCAGAAGAGGGACACATTTGTTGGACAATCGATTTTTTTAATATTGATTTATAATACTTGTCGGTACAATACATGAAGACCTTTTATAAGTAAACTTATTGAGTTATAAAGTACATCTATCATTACAAAGAATCAGGTCAACAATATAGAGACCAATGACCGACTTTAGATTACAAATACTCATAATCAACCGTCATCATACAAATAGTTGAGTAACAAATTAATGAAACAATACATAATGGTTGGCTTGAATTCAGTTCGCGTGAAAAGCAGGTATAATCCCCGGCGGTTACAAATGGGAAAGGCCTATATGTAGGGTAGTTTTATGAATCACAGGTTGACGACCCGGGCGGTAACCTCGTCCGATCGCGTCAAACCAAACTGAACTCTACAGCCTATGAAATAAAGATATTGGTTTATTTATACAACATGAATTCCGTTCCGATTCTGGCAATGATATTTTGAGCTTTACGTCTGTGCAAGTAAAGTTTTAAATGTATTGTTTGGGTTTACAGTTCGATATTTAGTGGTAATATCGGTAAGGTGGTAGAGTATGGCTTTTCGATTATGATTCAGATTAGTCCGTCTGTGTTTCAATTGATTACCGCGCCAGCGAACAGCGGCGTGTCATTAATTTGCCGACAATTATTTGTACTCTTAATTTATTACCATAATTGATTTGACACGTTGTTTTTAAACGATTTAATTTCGCACTAACAAACTTAATTGGTGGCAATTAACTTTTTTATGATATTTATAAATAACTCGAATATTCTTTAAATAAAGTAAGTCAATTATGTTTTTTTTTTATTTCCCACAGATTTTTTTCGTTTATTGACTCGTTTGAAAAAACCTTGTGGTTATGTACGTTCGTAGACTGGTTTGCTACGTCGCGGTGACGTAGGCGGGTGCTACAAACTTCGTAGCCGAGTTAACTTCTAAATGAATAAACTAGAATGACCGTAGACAGTCTACTGCAGAGGGAATGTACTTAATTGATATTTTGCTGCAGAATGTTTAATCAGAATCACACTAATGCAATGCTGTTATAATATTGACTGACCTACATAGGTAGTCTCTCTACATAGTACAATCTGTTTGTATTTCAGAACGCAAAATAAAACAACTGTTTAACTAAACATTCCAAGATTCAATGGTTTAAAAACAAAACTTTCTGTTTAGTAGCTTTAGCGAACCCTCATGGCGTGTACAATAAGAAGCCTTTTTTACCCCACCTAGGGGTAATTACAGGCTTCCTATTATATTCTTTGTAAAAGTTTTGAATTCCAGCAAAAAAATATATATTAAAAGAAAATGGTAAATCAAAGAAGGAAAAATAAAAATTACAAATAGATATTAATAGATTATTATGATTAGGTACGTTTTGTTTTTTTTTTTTTTTGTTTACATTGTTCATAAACCTAGATTTCTCGTAGGTCCAAATGACAGTAAAGTAGTAAGTCTTAAGAAGGCATCTCCACGCACAAGCGATTTTTTTTTTAAATGAGCGATTGCTAATCTCTTCTGTGCTGCGTGTCGCGGATTTAATTTCTGCACGGAACAAATATTTGCATGGCTTTCAGGTAGCTGTTCCAGGTCTGGTAGTTGGCCTACGGCTTTATTGCAAGATTAGTTCTTTGTGTGTGTGTATGTGTTTATATGTTAAGGAGGAATTCCCAGTGTAAGGCATAACTTATTTAAGACAACAGTTAAAATCTAGTTTAAACTATCATAAATATCACCACCACCATATCTCCATCACGTTTGGTTTACTGGTAGAGAATGCCTAAGGCCACCTTTGTACTTTTAAGTTGTATAAAGTTTAAATAAACTACATAATAAATTAAGAAATCGTAAAAAAATATTACCGGAGCAATATTTGGATATGCCTACGAGATTATCGCCCTAGCGATAATATAGCTTGTGTGTAGGTATGCCTTTAACAAAATATCTCGTAGTAACGTTAAGCGCCGCGACTTGCTGAATGTGCACAAGTAGCTGGCTCCCTGCCAAGCGCCTATCTGGACAAATTAACATGCGCATTGTTAACTAACGGTACTGCCCGCTCCCGGAATGTAGGGGGGATTAACATAACTATGTTTTAGATTTTTCAGTTTATGTATGCCGCGTAATATTCGCTGCATTCCTTGTCATACAAAGGTTATGTTTGTGCCACACGGCGGCGCAAAATGAGTTGTCAATTTCAGTTTAATATAAATTACGCTACTCAAAAACCGCGACACATAATTTGAATAATTACGTTAGTTTGGTGTCACACTAGTATACAGTATAATTTTTTTTCTAGTATTTAGTATACAGGATTTTTCTTTTTTAATTTCTTTTCTTCTTCTCAAGGGAAGAATCATAGAATTGTATTCTATCGTATCTCTCTTACTTATCGAGAAAGACCAACTTTGGAATATAGAAAGAAAATAAATAACTGTTCCATACAGGGAGGATGTAACGATCGTAGCAGGCGGCGTTCTGTGGTTTCTGCCTACCCCCATTGGAAAAAGGCGTGAGCTTTTTGTATATTTCATACATTTTAGTCATGTTAAAAAGCATTGATGAATGGAACATCTGATTATTTTTAAGTTAAAACTTCTTAGCCACGTTAAACGATTTTCGGTAAAACTTATAGGTACGCGTCACTGACAAGTCAATTCTCAGGTTCAAGTGTCTCACTTTTTATATTAAAAAATTGGGTCTGTAGTAAAAGTCATTCTTATTCATGAACACTAGAAATAATGTTTTACCACCTAAAAGCATGCTAATTAATTAAAGAACACCCACTTTTACTTAAGCAAACAGATTGATTGCGATACTAACTACAGAAACATTAATCTATCTTCACCAAAGGTAGTTTACAGTGTTGGCCACGATAATAGACCATTACGACGACAGTCTGCGGTCACAGACCCGCACGCGGCTATAATGTCGGCTATCAACACTACAGCGTGTTAGTGACCCGCCGACGTGACCGCACCACCTACACTGGGATTTATTGTCCATCTGCATAGACTAGACAGGTAGACGAGTGTACCGATACGTACATGACACGTATGGTTTTGTATCGTACTGACGAACAAGCCATTTGGTACACAAGCTAAACAATGACAAGGTCAGTAGTATCCAGAGTATCTGGATGACAAATTTTGATTAATTTTATATATTTTTTTTAATTGTTATTCTTTTTGTTTGTTTTTTTTTAGGCAAACTTTTACATTATGTATTTTTTTTTCTATTATTTTCATGGCATTTTATTTTATTATGATAATTTTATATCTTGACATGCTTGCATTTAATTGACATTGTTCTTATTTTATTTCTAATTAAAGTCCAATCAAATTTTGTATGCGTATCGGCGGGACATGGTTTGTACAATTGACATTTATATTGAAAAACACCAATGTTCACAAAATAAATAAATTGAATTGAATTGAAGCTATTTGGTAGGCAGCTAACTTGCAACTCATTTTAAACAATGTTTCGAGTGTGTGTTGTTTTTTTATTGTTATCTGTAAACCGAATAGCTTGTTCGACTTACGTCAAAGTAAAATCATTTATTTCTATTAGGCAATTGAAAGGCACTCTTGGATGCCATATACTAGAAATAAAAAATTGAATCTAGTTTCCTATTTCAGGTAGTTTCATATGGAGAAGAATGGGCAAGAAACTCCACATATACTTGAAATTCGACAATACTTTTTATATTTTAATTTTGTGTACATTAGATGCTTGTTTTTTGGTTCCATTTCTCTTGTTTCTGTTGTAATTAACTATAAATTAATGAATAGTTAACATTATCTATGCCAAATATAACATCTAACGTATTCTGTTCATGTATTAATATGTATATACTCGTACTTCTTTACTGACAAACAAAACAGAAACGATCAATTAAATTATTGAATGCCACTTAAACTTAACTTAAGGAAAACCACAAATTGGATAAGTGGTTCTCTAGTTGTAACGGACAGATGAGTTTTATAAATAAAATTTTAAGTACAAGATAAAATATCACTGTATTTTGAATTAAAACTTGAATGAATTGGAAATCGCGTGAACACAAAACTTGGTTGGAATCACCGTGACCTATATAGGGTAATAAAATACTCCTTCGTATTTCTGTTGCCCTATTACCAAAGTATTCGGCGCATAGTTTAAAAACCGATCGCTTGAAGGTTTACTATGAAAATATTTTAGTTAATTAATTACCTTGGGAGGAAGGACTTATTTTAATGTTGTTGTTGATTTATTTATTTTAGTTTTGACCTATTATTACATTGGAGGTATTTAAATGGTAGCAGGGAACTGTAGGCGTTGTATAATGAAGGCTTTTTCCATGAAGTTAAAGATGGCTTTTTAACTTATTGTATTATTTTTCTTTTGTACTTGTTAATTCCTGTATTTTTTTCCTTTTATTTTTTTACCCTTTAGGTACTAGGAATATCTCCTGTATTGTAGGTGCATCAACAAAATATAAACTTACATACTCAAACATCCAGACTCGCATTTGTTCCGTGCGGGAATCGAACCCACGACACGCAGATGTTCAGCCAATACTACAGTATTTATTTTACAAGTAATCTATTGTTATAACACTTATAAACCAAACTAGCTGCAATAACAAGCATCCAATGCAAGCGTACGACAAAGTTGAAAGCCTCCTTCCGTACGCGCCATACATACCATTCATAAGGGTGCTACGTGTCTACGGAGTGCTACGCGGGCACTGCACTCTACGCGGCTACGCGGCTACACGGCTACGCGGCGTAGCGAACCGGGTCACCGGCCCCCTTCCCGCTCCCCCTCGTAGCCTTTTCATGAGTAATATAAAAATGCGTATTTGACGTGAATTTTTACGTTATTTTACGTAAAGGCCGTAAATATTGAGCATTAACTACCGAATTATTATAACTGACATTTTTATTCTTTTTTTTATATTCTGTGGTATTCTGTGGTGTTATCGTAAATTGTCAATATTTATTTTGCATATAAATTAATTTAACTCTGAAATAAATTTACAAAACCGCTTTCTAAATATATATAACGTGGAAGCTTTTATAAAAATCATTTATCAGTTGAATAAAAAAAGATTTTTTTAATGACAGTATAATGGTAGTATTTTGAAAGGGAATTTCTTCAAAGCATCGTAGTCAGGAAAAACCACAAAAGCCTAAAGGCTCTCATGAGGTTAACGGCCTCAGATTTGTCACAATAAAAAGGTTTCAAGTAAACGAGATAAATGTTTGTATTATTTGGAGATAACAAGTTTTCCTTTCGACACGTTCTCTTATTAACTTTTGGTATTGAGAGGAAAAACTAACAAATTCTATTTTAGTTTTTTCACAAACAGACTTTAGTTTTCTTTCCTTCGCCGAGGTTAATGATCCCAATTCGTCTGCAAACTTGAGAGAGATTAAAAATAAAATATCCATTACAAAAATTTTACTTCTTTAAAGTAATAATTCTTTAAAGTAATCTTTTACAAATAAAGCCAAAAGATAAAAACGTCCCCTGTATAAAAATATGGCTACGCCAGTGCTACGCGGCTACGAGATCGCTACGGCGGCGGCGGCCGCTACGATTACGTTTGTAGTCGATCGTGCATGACTGGGTCGCTGTTTTATTCGAAGGCTTTTTTACATTCCTATTGTCCTAGTCCCTTAGGCCCGGTTGCGTCGAAAACTTAACCCAGAGTTAGCTGCTAATACGAAGTTGAGTTTCAAATCGTCATGCAAAAAGGGTCCATGTTAGCAACTAACTCGGAGTTAAGAGATAATCTTAGCTGGCGCATGCGGATCTTGTTTTTGTTTTGTTTTGTCACTAGCTCCTGCTACTGAATAATATACAATCGTTTCTAAGGACAGTAACGGTTGAATATTTTCAAAGAATATTATTTTAGTTCGTGATATTTATTAACTAAACAGTACATCTCTTTTTGAGAACCTAGTTCCTACTTCATGGTTTTTAATGTTTTTTTAATACTAGGGCTATGTTTCTCTGTCTATAAATAGACGTCACAGTTCACTGGATAAGATGGTGGTAATTTAAAAAAAAAAAGTATTCGCAAGAAGTTATCTGCATGTAATTTAACCGAAACTTATTCGAAAGTGGTGAACACAGGCCCTTAATGACACAAAAAATATTTCGTGTAACCTTCAAGCTAGAAAATAAGCTAAAAGTTGATAACTTAGCGAATACCTTGACTTCGGAGGCTTTCCGCCATGCGGTGATTTATTAACGTGTCGAACACAATACAAGCGAATATAGACTTTATCATCATAGACATAAGGATCATAATATTATAATGACATTAGACACGGTTAAGACACTGATAGATTTGCAGACCCTGGTTATAATGATGGGTTCTGTATATTGGTAAATATGTTTGCGTATTAAGAAAACACATTTGCTAATTGCTGACACGTACCTACTATACACTATTACGAAGCTATGACTTATTTTTGATGTGACCAGCGGGATTTTATAACTCTTTGAATTTATGGCAGCCTGGTAGACTGATTATTATTTTGCTATAAATGTAGGCTTGCAATTAACAAAATAAGATAATTAAGTGAGTGTGTGTCACAGCCTGTGTATTTAAAACTAGCGATCTGCCCCGGTTCGCTCGGGTGTAAAATTCCGATTTTTCTTGTGGATATTCCATTTTTTTTTTATACCTTTGCTCGGGATATTAAAAACAACAATAAAATATAATCAGTCAAATCAGTCCAACCGTTCTCGAGTTTTGCGCTTAAGTTAAACCATTATATTTATTTTTCTCATATATCTGACGATTGATAACTCGTCTCCCAAGATTTATTTTAATTGAAAGATTGAACAATGCGATCTGTTCGTGTTTATATATTTTCTTTTTACGCTTTTAATAAAGTAGTAAAACATATAAGGAAATTCGTGCACTTTTCCTTCACACATTTTCCTTATCATGCATCCAAATGATAATTTCCTGGTGTAATCAAGATGGTGAACGTTTTTGCCCTCTCCCTTTTAGGGGAAGATAACAATTTGCAAAACGCCCGGTTGTTATATCTATTAAATGAACCTCCCTTAACCACGTTACTTTTCGTACATAAGAAACGTTTTTATAAGACAAATAATTAAGATATTAAATAAGAATTGTTAATTTAACCAACCATGACTTCTTTTCGTGGTTTCTTTTACCGACTAAAACCCCATGGTTCCCTCTACTACAATATGTGCATAAAACTCTTACTCGTTTTCCTATGGAGGTAGGCAGAAACCGCAAAACGCCACCTGATACGATCCTTACATACAGTTCCTTCTACTTTCATGACTAAAATGCATAACCATACACAAATATTAGGCTCATTTCCCTTAATACACCATTTACACGCATTCTGTTTGTTCTTACACATAACTAGCGACCCGCCCCGGCTTCACACGGGTGCAATATCGATACATAAACTTTCGTGTTAATCATAACTGGCAAAATGCGGGTGTACTAATGGGTACACTTCTGCCTAACCCTTCGGGGATTACAGGCGTGATGTTATGTCTAGTATAAACTTAAATTAAATATCATCAGACAACACACCAGTCCCAAGTGCAGTAAGAAAATCTAAGCGTAAACATGTAGGTCAAATGTAGATATAGCGGTACATTAATACATAAGTGAGGGAAGCACCGAAAAGCGTAGTCACACTGAATAATGAAGAAGACAAAGCCTCACTTCTGTCTCTCTCCCACAAAGCTTCTCACTCTATCTGCAGTTTTTGTTATTGTATTAAGATTAACTGATTTTGATACTTTATAGTTTTAGTATTTAGTGGAATTTTATGTTGCTTTACATTTTTTTGAAGTTCGAATTTTGTGGTAATTGTGAAATTGTTTATTGTATAAGGATGAACTAATTTTGGTACTTTACAGTTTTAGTATTTAGCGGAATTTTATGTTGCTTAGGTGCATTTTATTAATGTTTTAATTATGTGATCATTGATAAACACTCTCAGATAGCAGCTTTCTACGATATCAGACGGATGAAAATGGTTATTTAACAAAGAACATCGTCTTTTATCTGCCCGAAAATTATTATTTTATTTTCCGAAGGGGGATTCAGTTCGCAGTGTATCGGCACTTATTGCGTCGCAATATTATTTATCCCGGATCCGAATACCAGGACCCTAGCAAGGGGAGGAGGTGATCGATACCTCACGGCGTTTGTATCCTCGCAACGTTAACCTGAGACTCTTCACAAACGACTTTGTTTTGTATACAAACAACGTTTAATTCAAATATGCAAATGCGTAGCCCCAATTTACTAAAACAATTTTGTACCTGTCATCTTTTATTTGTCAAATGTCGGTTACTGTTATTTATATACTTTTTCGCTTTACGACTGCTGCGTTGTTCAGATAACAGACTTCACAATGTTAGTTATGATCTAACTACGGCATAAAATTTTATAGGGGTTTGGTTACGTGCCGCGTATACAGTACCAGGGATGGATAAAGAAATCTTTCCAATAACAAGACGGTGGAACATCGACTAGTCACCAGGCAAACATAAATCATAGGACGTCGCCATAACAACGGCGCGGTAGGCCGTGCACAGGGGTGGGCAACCTCGGGGTACCCCACGCTCTGAGGCAAGCTGTTTTCCCGCCCGCCTTACTACAGCTGTTTCCCTATACAATGCTATAGAGATAGACACTCTTCCTGTCTATAATGGATGCCCGGGAAGTCGGGAATGAGTTTTCATTTATACTGCCTTTTCTCTGTTCTGATTCGGAACATTTTCTTGTTCCATAATATATCTTTACCAAGTAGAGGCTAATGGTGGTTTCGTTTTGATCGAATGGTTTGCTATTATTTTGTATACCAAAGGTTTTTGTGCACGAAAATAATCAGATCGATTGTTCGCATTATTAAGGCCAAGTCTTTTACGTTTATTGTAACGTTACTTTTAAAGTCTGCTTCGATCAAACTCGGATAGAGCAGAAATAGTACGGAACAATGTTAATTTCTCTGAATTAAAAAACGTCAGATAAATTGTATGGTTTTGTAAATAAAAGCGGGCGCAATAGGAAAACGTTGGCCAATACTGTTTAACCAGAGACACGGTTTCGTCATAACGTTTGGCGGCGCGCCAGAACCGCGGGGGCTCATCAGATCAACATCCAGTACTGAACTGCAGTGAACTCGGACTACGGCGTCAAAAAACTGTCAACACTTAACGAATTGGACAAACAACGTACGAGGTGAGTACCATACAAACAGTTATGCGGACAAGACAATCTCACCGAAGTTTGCTATCAATACTTATTTGCAATCAATAGTAAATTAAACTTTCATGACAGATTCAAAATCTACTGCACTAATGTGTACTGTATGCAACCAAAAGAGTGTTATATCTAGAAAGGTTGTGGATAGGAAAAAGTAACAGGTTTAAACTGTACCAAGGGGTTTATCACACAAATGAGTCAACTGCTACCAAACTTTTAGCAAGCCTCAACTCATCACACTTGAACTCGATGATAAGACGCGAACTTTCTTCAAAAGTGTCGTGAAGTTGACCAGCGTGACGCATGCGGTAGCGGGACGAGTTCGGCGAGGCTGCGTGTGTGCGACGAGTGGAGTGCGGGGGTGCGGGGTGCGGCGCCGCAGGGGCGCGTGCCGTGTCGCACCCTCGCCACCCCGCGATCGATACCGGTCAACGACCCCGGCAGCGGTCTGCGACCGGTGCACTGCCGGCCTCGCGAATCTAACCCACATTCACGCCGACGCAGCGCGGCCGCCCCGCTAATTACTACGCGCAGATTACGCTGAAATATGCATTGTTTGTATTTGGGTCACGTCAAGGGGACGTATGGTTTGATTCTACGAGTGAGTGCCTTTTTTTAAGCCTTGAATAAATTATTTTCAAGAGTTTTTCTTTTTTTTTTAATCAATATTTTAGGGGGCTGCAACTCTGCAGCAAAATTAGGGACCTCACCTATAAATTGTGGCGGTTTTTTCTATTTTATTAGAGAGGGCGTAGTTATTTTCATACGGTAAAAATAAAATTGCTTTCCAGTTATTTCAATTGCTTTTATCTAAAAAAGTTTACAGTAACACAAAGTTTGTTACTCGAAAGCAGAGCGATACAAGTGATCCCACGAATTCTTCACTAAAACAAAACATCCCCGGCCTACTTATCGCAATCTTTATTAAAAAATTATGCCAGCCACATTATAAAGGCGAATCATCACCATTTTTCACTAAAATTGAGGTAACTTAAAGAAATTTTACTCGAGGGAGTAAATGGCAGCTTTCCTTGAGTTTTGGAGCGGCCATTGCACTCGGCTTATATAACACCAGGGGCACAGAGGTAAGAAGAGGTAAGCAGACACTTTACCTACATAGGCACAAACAGACGTATTCGGCGGCTTTGCGGCAAATAATAAACGTCTTTAAATCCTGGAGAATAAATTCTAAATTTAAATGGCTCACGGTCAGGAGATGTGTGTACAGGAATGATTAATGATGCGTCTTAGCGAGTGTGGGTGACACCGGGGGTGCGGTGCGGCGGGGGAGGTTGGGGTTGATCGAACTGAAATTGGCAGCGTTCAACGTCCGACCGACATTTGTTTTATTCAGTAATTTGTCATGGTAGTTACAATGATTAACGAATAATTTATAATTCTTCTGACAATTTAAGTCATAAATTACAGGTTTTTAAATATTTTAACCGATATTAATTCATGTTTGTGGAATATATCAAAAGTATCAAAATTGTTTACACTAATATATAATTTAGTATAAGTTGCTTCAAATTCAGAAACATTTGAAAATGGAGCAGTGGATGTTTTGAATACGAAGCATTCCGCAAAGCAATGTGGATCTTAACAAGTTACAATTAGGTTAGATGTTGAATGGGAGTAGTAGACATGTGCCTTTCTGCGTCCAGCAGTAAGAAGCATCTTTGAGTGTCTACTTTAGCAATTAGGGACCTTGTTCCTTAAGCAATAAATGTTAATCTCGTTTAATGTTTTGGCATCGAGTTGATACATTGCAGGAGTGGGTTGACACGTGGCGTCTAGGGAATGTCGCGTGGGCACGAGGGAGAGAGGTGTTCGCCATTTCGCTCTGATTGCCCGAGATAGACATCTTCCGACGAAAGGGAAACAGCGGGACGACTTGGGACGAGCGAGACCCATGTTATTCACGTGATGGTTAGTTTTTTCAATCTAAATATTGTACAAGATTGCGGTAAGAATAGATGATTTGTTTTTTAGGTTTGTTATTAACTTAATATAGTTATCCAAGTGGTTTTCATACTTGGTCTTCGGTAAAAGTTTATATATCTCGGAGTTACTTGATAACACGGGCCTTCATTTAACCTCGTGTTAGCAAAAAAACTCAAAGTTAAGTTTATGTCGCAAGTTGGCCTAAGAGGAGGTATTCTAACGAACGAAGTACCAGGCCAGCATGACCCGCTAGAAGCATTCAGGAATGAAGATTTCTGTACAGTTACCGACTGTACCGAAACTGTAACACATTGTCGCAACTCAAACTCGGTGCCACGCTAATGACTTGCCACTTATGACCGCCATGAAATGGTTACCTAACTAATGTATTGTTGTTCAGCTCTTAAAACTAGGATACTTAGGACTTTCTTCTGTTGTACTGGAATTGATGGCTTACCTGGAAAAAAGAGTAAACGTTAGTATTTTCATAGTTCAATTAATTATGTGAGAGGAAATAAAGTAGATGATATTCTTTTTCTTAAAAGGTCTATTACTTTTTTTAATGGTCTTGAATTTAAATATGGAATATTGATGACAAGAAAATAATGGCCAGCTTCAAAATTGCATAGAAGATTTCTGATGATGAGATTATTGTAGGTAAGAACAGTGATAGCATCAATTAGTCACATTACAGAATAGATATTCATAATTATCAAGTAGTTAAGCACTTTACTATTCACTTAAGTGAATCGATAGCTTACTCGATTAACTTCAATTAATCTGTCTATTCAAATTATATCCGAAAGGATACAGAATATACATACATAAATTCTCCATTAACCGAATAACATGTTTAGTCAAACGATTAGTTAATCAAATCGAACTTGATACTTCTTGTTATGACTATATTAATTGAGATTAATAGTCCACTCAAGCAAAGAATACGGGTATTTTTATAATATCAAATCTTCGACGTAGGTAGGTAAAAGTCGTGGCAAGGTCAGTACTGGGCAGCAACGCAAAAAACTTGCCACCCAAACCCTCAGCCACAGCCAATGTTAAAGCAGTAAATCAATTATGTTGGCCATTGGACATAAGTGATTTACGTATTGGTACACCTAATGTATCAGCTGTGGTGTACAGCAGAATGATCGCACGAGTGATGTGACAGTGTGTTTGTGACGTATCTCTGAGCGGATGTTGATTTGTGTCGTTTGCACAGAGTTGCATTACTGTGTTTTTGGTGCTCTGTAACACAGGTCGGATTATGTCTGACACAGTTGGCAGGCTTGTCATGTAGCATTACTGTTCGCCGATAACAACTTATTTTTATAAATGTTAAGAATATTTAGTTTCATAATAAAAGTAAAACTTTGACTTGAAGTCTCCGGGGACCACTAAAAAAATCTGTTAACTTAACAAGAAAATAACCTGTGAAAATATCAAGGTTTTTATCGGTAAATCCTTACTGCCTGAATAATGTAATTGTTTTACTAAAGCTTGTATAGATATTGTACAATTACTTAATTAAGTGATATTTTTGTACAGTTCCATATGAATGGACAAAAAAGTTGTTTCGATAATTCGTCCAGTTTTGATAAAATCCTGGCTTGTTTGATATGAGCACATTTAGCAGTGTAAAATTTTATTAAATGATGACAGAATAAAAAATACGTAGATGTTTGTTACTCTATTACGCCAGAACGGCTGAACGGATCTGGATAAAATTTGGCACAGAGATATAGTCTAAAATAACACATAGGCTTTTTATCTCTTAAAAATGCACGTTTTCCTTAGATTGATATTACAAGCTTTTATTTAGCTTGCACTGTTCGTATGTGAGTACGTAAATAAGTTTTATTTCAGCTTTGAGCAGCGAGAAGCTAGGAGAAGTTAGCAGTTAATAAACCATGTCAAAAGGATTGAATCTTCAAATATTACTCAAAATCGTATATTCTGATTTAAAGCAAAGGTATCAGAGTCAAGGCTGCGCTTGCACAAATAGCTTTCAAATATAGAACGCGAATTAAATAACGTATTGTGTTGAACAATAACAATAGTAGAGCGATCGCTAGCATTAGTATAGATTAGGGCCGCCATCACCTAAAAATTTTCGACGCCGGACAAAATATTCAAAAACTCCGGACATTTGGGTGTAATGGTGTTTTTTCCCCGGACATCCCAGAAAACAATATTTTTACAATAAAATATTAAAGCTTAAGATATTTTTTAAGTTAGATTCATTATGATTCTTTGCTTATCTTTCGATTAATCGGGTTTCCCCTGACATAAAAATGTCCGGATTTTTCCCGGACACCGTAACAAACCCTTCCGGACGTCCCCCGGACGATCTGTAAGCAGGACAAATCCGGGGAGCCCGGACGGATGGCAGCCCTAGTACAGATCAAGGCGGAGATGAGCATCATGCTACTTATACCTTCGAGCTTTACTTTAATTCAATAAATGCTTTATTAACTGACATTTAATGGACTTGAATCATCCTTCACGTCAAGGTGAAATATGCATATATTCCTGGTTATAATAAAAATGCAAGAGTGAATAGTTTTTGTTACGTATTTTTATGGCTCAAATTCAAATTCATTTATGGTTTGTCTCAGGTGGAAAAGTAGTTCTTATCATAATAATTTATAGATCACTGTAACATGACCGTGGGGCGAGCGAAATCTTATAATCATGCAGCATCTATTATATCATTATACTCATTAATCTACATGTAATAATATACAGCCTGATTAATTGGCAATACTTCAGGAGGTCGAAATAATACCAGACTATTATCGTCCCACTGTCTTCTTCTTAGCGTGTCGATGACAAAGATATTGTATAAATATAAATTTATTAATTTTTTTGTTTGGCCCAGTATTTTGGCAGTCATTAGGTCCTCACATGTGCAGGAGACTAGGCACGCGGGGCAAGATATTAGGTGAGCCATGGTCTGCGGAGAGACGCCGCATAGGCACTGAATACCCACTGTAAGGCAGAGGTTTCTTCTCATGTAGAGAAGCCGACGAGCTTTGATCACCACGCTTGCACAAGGCGGCTTGGCGATTATCGGCATATATTGATTTCTAAATCCATATTTTCTCACGCTGTTTTCCTTCACCGATGTCAGGAGATTAAAGTGACTCATGAATACATACAAACTAATATTACTATGGGCATTTGACTTTAAGTTACTTTGAAATCAATAAATAGTTGGTAAAAGTTGGAAAATGTCCATACAAAATCTATGGAGGAATCGCGAATTAATAAAGCTCATAAAAAGTACTTATGTCAATTGATTGGTCCTGCAGGCTACTCCCCTATTAGGTTAGAAAAATCTGAAGTGTCAAGTTACTTTTGTCGCTGAAAGTACCAGGAGCCCATGAGAACATAAGGAGGCACTACGCCACATAAACATAATACTTTATTGATCTCCAGACCCGACTAATTACCACTCTAAACACACCGCGACTGCTATTTGTTTAATTAAGACATAATCAACATGAAATATTAAGTTTTTAAACGTGTAATTAATATCAAGATAACATAAGGCACCGCCTATCGAAGATTAAATAATTACACGCCCATATTTGCATTCATATTTTATCGATTAACAAATCAGAAATATTTTCGAGACATTAAGCCGAAGTCCCACGAGCTGGGGTCTTAAAGTACGTATTTATTGAATGTGAGAGTGAATGAAATATAAATGTGCAAGTTGCTTGTGTAAACACTGCATTATGAACTTACGACTGAACTCGCACTCTCCGGACCCTGTAGTATTGATATAACAACCTATTTCGTAGGTTGTTATAGCTGGCTGGTGGTGTACGTTTATTTCTTTGTTGCATCATTCGATTTTTGTAAATTAATCATCCGCTCCGCCCAGAGCGAAAGAAGTCTTGTGATGATTTCACATCCTCAACAAAAAATGGGTGCAGATAGTAGTATGTAACATAAGATTAAGGGGACTTTCCCCACTTGTGGTTAGTAAGTTTCCTCGTACGAGATTTTGAAGAATCATTTAAAAATTAAATTATTTGTTTGTCGACAAACTGACTTACCACAAGCCTGCAAAAGTTCGAGTGTAATTCCTTATTGACTAAAAAAAAGACTAAGTAGACTCTTTTTGAATACAGGTGTCCTTTATACTATCGTCGTGTTTATTGTAAGAAGTAGGATGATAATTGGACTTTTCATTTATTGTAATGTTTGTCTGGTAGAGTAGGTAGAAAAGTGAAGCTTTCACTCTTGTTAAACCTTAATTCCGTTCCTAGCAAAATATTATGTTGAATTGTAATGAAAAGGGTTTATTTTTTTTCCTCCGTAGCATTTATACCCAAAAATAAAACCACCTCGCGGGTTGTTTACTTAGATAAGGCTTTACACCATTTAACAAGTTTGACTTACATATTTTTATAAAGTTTTTGTTACAAGGTACAAAATAAAAAAATGTTTAATTTTTTTTACTGTATTTTCGAAATTGTCGTGATGGTTCTTAACCAGGCACGGGCAAGTACCAATGTGACTCTTTTAAATTAATATGTAGGTACTTTCTAAATTTATCTCTGACATCATCACATCACTGACATCGGTGAAGGAAAACATCGTGAGGAAACCTGGACTTATAGTTATTGAGTCTGAAATCGCCGATCCGCTTTGAACAAGTGTGGTGATCAATGCTCGTGCCTTCTCTGTATGAGAAGAGGTATTTGCCCGGTCGCTAATAGGCTGATATTATATTATTTATGTTCAATGCCGAACGCATTCGACCCTAATCTCTTCGAAGTTAGAGTGAACAGCTTTCCTCTGAGTAAACTCACTCCATCGTAGACTTTGTCTCTATCACCTCGTACCTAGACTAGAGTAAAGAGCAAAGCCGTCTTATATAAAAAAAATATGAAGACTACTAAGATGAGTCAAAGTTGATGATTAAGTAGGTACTTAATGAACGAATCTTACGGTAACAAATTAACATCTGGGATTCTGGAAATTCTCTGTTAAATATTTATACAATATAATAACAATTTATTGCTGGCCACTCTGGCTACCTGGCAATTAATTATTACGCAGTGACGACATCTGAGACACGTGTAACTATGACATATCATGGGAAAACTGTCTCGTTGGTCTAGTGGTCGCAAAGCGCGATGCTGAGCATGAGGTCTTGGGTTCGTTTAGGTCGGGCAAAGTGTTATTGGGTTTACCCATCAGGAATTTCTATTATTTCTAAATATAGGTGTACTCTGCTCAACCCTTCGGGGATTAGAGACGAGACATTATGTTATCATAAGAATATTATTATGAAACAAAGGCTATTTTAACTTTTGGAAGCTAAAAGCCAGTTAAATAGGTACCTATCAATATTATTTTGAACCGTTCTCGTATCCCTTCACACCAATAAAATGAGTCAACTTGGAAACTGCGCATTTACCAGCTAGATATGATGACTAACACAAAGTGCATCGAACCTAATTTTGACAAGTCGACGCACTAGGTACTAAAGCAGATCTCCAAGATAAACTTTTGTATTTGTCATAAAATAAACGAGAACAGGTTTATGTTGTACCTACGTCAGCGTATGGACAGAGGCGTAATTTATGTTAAAGATCGTATAATGCGACGTCAGATAAAAGTGGCAGGAGAAAATAAATGGACTCCCGAATGTTCCCGGTCGAGTGATGCAGCGCTGCAGGCGCGCCGTGACGTCACCAACGTGAAAAATAACGCATTGTAGACCGTTCCGTAACCTACATCTTAGAATAGCCATCTATCTCCCGATTGGTTATTGCTATTACATATTGTTAGCACACGAAACATGTAACAGCTAAAATTCCTCTCAAATATTTCTTGTCCGAAATAAACAGCTGATTACTATCTCCCGTGGGCTATAAAAGCAGATTTTATTCGTCTCGCCACGTGATAACGACACATCGGTCATCAGCAGTTACAAAACGTCGGGCGAGTGACGAACCAGCGAGCCACACGCGTCGCCTCACCTACTACGTCAAACGATCTTCCAACAATTTGTGTTCTCGTGAAAATCGATCACAAGTTCATAACATTCGATTGCAACAGAAATTCAACATATTTGGGATAGTAGTAGTAGAAATAAAAACAATGGTAACTAATTATCTTTACGGCGTGTGTGCCTGTGGGTGAACGCACCGGCGTGGCCTGGTTGGCCCGTCGCCAGCTCTCACGGTAAACGCTTCTAATCACTGAACTCTTAGCGAGTTAGTATGCTCCTGATAGCTTATAAACGCCTGGTACTTGCTAAGCCGATGCACCTAGCAGTCATGGGTCGAGCTATGTCACTGCCCAGTGTTTTCCTGGACGATAATTATAAAGGTCATTAAACTGTATTACGCGTGTGACGTAATTAGTCATGTGTCGCCTACTAATTAACCATTATTGCGGAACAAATAAACTCTGCTCTGCTTATTTTAATACGTGCAAAACTATTCAATGAAAGATTTATAAAGTAATAGTTCATTCAAAAATTCAACCGTCAGAAGATCGTTAAATTGTGCAACTTTACCAACATTGGGTATTGCAGGAAGATTTACGTTCGGGCGATAAGCGTTATCGGTTAATCAACCCGGGTATCTCGCGGTGCAGTGACATAGACCTTACCGCACCTCACGTCCCGCACAAAAATTCGGTCAAGTGTGAAAATAAACGTAACCGCTAAGGATTTCTTACGACATTTAATTTTAAACTTTAATGTTATTAATTTATTTCTGAGTGATGAATGAATCGGTTAATAATTAATAAGAAAACGAGGTGAACAGTTCATCAACATACAGTCACAAATATTCCTTTTTCCAAAATGCCTGACGGACCATGAACTTTTAATCGAGACATTCTAATAAAGCCTTTGCCCAATTCAATTGTTTTTATCAATTTTTAGTTGGTATTTCGTAAGACGGTTGTAAACGAGCAATCTGCGGATTTGTCTCACTAAGCGACTGGACCCCAAAAAAAAGATTGGCCAAAAGCACGTATGTTTTATTGGTCTGCCGGCGAAATATCAAAAGTTGTTTTAGGTATAGACGTGTATATACCAGGTCACCATGACACGCGAGTCATGTTTAGATGTTGATAACTTCGTGGCTATGACCTCCTTCATTGCCGAACGTTAGAGCCCGTTTCCGGCTAGCAGCCACATACTCGCGAATCGCAGCTGAGGTCACCCTAAGGCTGTCGAGAAACGTAGCATTTGATACACCTTTTGTTTATATGTCATCGCATACATTAGCGTATGATCAAATAGCTCGTGAATGTTGATGGTCTTGGATGTTCGGACGAGGTGACTGACAGATGGGCCGCGCTGAAGTATTGAATGAATTACAAGAGTTATGTTTCTGGAGTCTGCACTAACATCGGTCCATGATAAAGGCACAATGGAACGTCCAACGTTGCCGCGTTAATAACAGCCCACCCTCGAGCATTGAATAAGAAACCGTTAACAAAGGAACATAAAACGTTGTATACCATAGAGAATCTTCTAGGCAACAACCAAAAGGAGTCGACAAGAAAAGGGGAACACACGCTGACCCAAAATAAAGCGAACTTGTAAAGAATCTATAGCGGAATCATGTTTCGATACAATTGGCCAAGGTACTAAGGCCCCAGGTGGTAAGTGGAGTGCGTTCAAATATTACAAAACATAAAAGCCGATAGTATCTCGGCCTTGAGTTTAGCTATTCGGTAATGACCCTGCGCAAGCGACGCTAACCGTCGTCGTAGTTGCGATTACATGTTAGACCCGACCCACAGCTGTGCGGCTAAGCTAAGCGATTGAGACAAAGATTAAGTTGCGTAACATTGCGTCATATGAAATGCTATAACAGTCTAATGTTGTATAATCTGTAGTACAGAAAATTCACGTTAATTACTACGCATAATAAGCACGTTACTTATCTTAATTTTACAACTACCTAGTCTGTCGCTACATAGCTTAGCAATCGCGTTGTCAAGCAGTATGCCATCAGCTTTAGACTATGTTTATTTTATAAAGACTGCGAATAGAATCTGATACAAATTGTATAATATTATTAATCTTGTTTGTATGAGAACCGAGATCAGTCGAGCCCATCTCCTCTGTAACTTAGCGAGACATTTTGTTTAAACTTTGTGATATTGAAAAGGCAAGTATGATGACAACAAGTTTATGTATGTCGACTTAAAAATGAATTTATGTATGTTTCCTCCTCATCCATACTTAGCGGATGTTCCATAATTATTTACGAATGACACTTATGTGCTTATAAGGGCTTATTCAAACTGTTACTTTTCGTTTTAGTGGGTTATTTTTGCTCGCGTTTGTCAAAAGTATGATGTTAGTTTTCCTTGTGTAAAACGGTCTCATACGAAGGTAAAGGTAAAAGGAAGATTTTGGATGTCGAAATGAAGACCACAAGATAATGCAATATAATTTAAAACATTAATTAAATCTGCCTCGTCGGTCTAATAGTCGCAAAGCGGGACTGCCGAGGTCTTTGGGTTCGATTCCCAGGTCCGGCAAAGTTTTATTGGGCTTCTCCATCAGGAATTTCTCAGTAGCAACCTCGGAGTCTGGTTTTGTGCCCGGTTGATGCCAATAGGCTCGCCCCCTGTTATATGGAACTTAAACATATCTGTCGAAATGTTGGTGTACTAATGGGGTAATGGGCCGAAGAGTTAATACTGATTTTTTAACGTACCTAACATATTATGTTAAACAATTCTTTTCTAATATCTTTAGCTTACTTTAGTCTGAATGCGTTATTTAAGTGCGGAAATCTTACAAGTGGACATGTTGAAGTAAATGTAAGTATAATGAAGTGTCGTACTGTCAATATGAACATAGCTTTGTTGTGTGGAAAGCCGCACGAGCTTGTGGTTAATTTGCAAATATTATTAAACGCGAACAAAAGACTCGCGCGACACCCACATGTGGCAGTGTGGCACATTTGTGAATATTATGAGCATTTGAAGAAAGTTTACGTGAAATGAGGTGACAATTAATGTACTGTGTTTATGTCTTTCCGGCAATTCACGGCTGGCGCAGTAGCTGGGCGATTGGCTGCTGCGCTGGGTGTCGTGGGTTCGATTTCCGTACGTAACAAATATTGGTAGTTCCAAGTCTAGTTGTTTGTGTAGGTCTTTTAATGTGGGAACCCATAATATAAGAGAAATTCCTAGTGCAGGTCAACTTTATTTTTAACATAACGTAACAATGGCGTGACGACTTTAAATTAAATTAAGAACTTCTGGGTTCTTGGATCTTAATTAAAGTAGTTTCTAGTATCTGACAGTTTCCTGCATCATGCACGTCAGACCCCAAGTACCAAAAAACATTTGAGGTATTGATTTGATTGCAGAACAAGAGGTTTTTTTGCAGTAATTAATAATGCATTGTTAATTTAAACTCGGCTGCAGCGTCGATGACGTTATTATGAGGTAGTCAAGTGCAGAGAACTCTTGACATCTGTATCGTCGACGCCTCGCTTTGATTTATCGAATAAAGTAATTCATTCCATTGTGTTTTTGCGAACCTCGTAAAACATAACGCCAAAGGTCAACACTAGCAGGATAATGTTACAACCAAAAAGACAAAGTTCCCATTGTATAAAAAATAAGCCGGCAGGGCGAGCGAGCGGCGTGCTCGGCGGACGCGGTGCGCGCCTCACGCTGCGCGTTTACGACGTGCCGGCGAAACCCGAGCTTAAAAATCTTCATTATCGCAACCATCAACCATACATTATGCCCAACAACAACATAAACAATCTCAAATTTAATAAAAACCTCATTAACTCTCCTGTCACAACTCCCATGCAAATATTTACAATAATTCAACGATGAATCGAGAACACAGAATTACTTAGTCGATATTCAACCGTCCATTTAGTCTTGTCTCATCACTATTCCGTCCCTGAGGATATGAATGGAGGATAACATTATTAAGCTCCACAAATAACGGTCCTGAATGCAGATGAGCCCTGTAGCTAATCTAAAGTTGGCGCCTGCCGACGCTAGAAATAACAGAGCTCTGTAGAAATGTCGATGTCCAAATACTATGAGTGACGCACTGGCGGGTAATCCCACCACGTGGACATCGGCTTGTGCACCACGGTAATGTGTGGAATTACAAAACTTTAATTGAGATCAAGAGCGACACCTCGGATGCAGCCTTGAGTCAAGAAATTAGACACGAGCTTCCATTATCAGTACTTATTGAATGTTGAACCAGAACCTCGCTTGCAGAGTGTCTGGGAAGTCAGCCCGCGCGTTTTATGTGCAGCGAGTTCCAATATAATATCTGTAGCAGAGGTTAGTTAATTTTAAATCGCGTCATAGCCCGTGACGCTCGCGAATCGACGCTTCCTATATTGTAAATAGATAGAGGAGGTAATAAAGCTGTGATTGTGTAATAAAACTCAGCTGCTCGGAGTGGCGCCACCATCGTCACGGAAAAAGTGTAATGGACCGCGTTGTTTACTAACATTCAGTTGTAAGTTTCACGAACGTGGCGATTCGAGTTCAGCGTCTTTACCACAATTATGGGACCTTTGACTTTGCTCTTGGACGATTATGCGATCCTTGTACCGGGATAATATAGCCGTTGTAGAGCTTTCAACTCGAGCTTGTGAATTTTATTTACCGAGACCGATACGGTTTGAAACGATATTAAATAATCGATTGTTATTTTTTTCGTCTGAAGGTGTCAAGTTTTTGCTGCACCGTCATTATGACGGGTCGAAAATTGCAGTGCTATCGTTGCGGTCGGGTACCATACTAACGCTCAATTAATTTCGAATGCGATTTGACAGCATCAAATTACAAATAAATAATCGGGTGTGGAGAATTTATTTAGCATTAGGAATATGTGCAATATTGTGCAACCTCGATCTGTCAAATGTCGAAAACCGAAAAAGTTTGGGTGCGGTTGTGCGAGTCGCTTGTGTTGTGTACATTGAAAAGTTTGTTCGGTTAGTAGACGTGTTTGTCTAGTGCGGCCGTCGATGTAAAAGGTCAGCGGTGGTCGGCGAGTGCTGATGACGAATGTAAGGGGTTGATGAACGCGAACACGATCTATTTCGGAGCGACTAAAACGGGCGGCGGCTCACCGAGTGACATTTAGTCGGGCTAGGTGCATCCGACTCGGTACTATCAGATACTATAGATAACTGTTCTGATACTATGTATAGTTTTACTATAACTGGAGCTTATAGACGTTTTAAAGATCTGAGATTGAAACGGCGACGTCTGGTCTGAAACAGATATATTTCAGAAAAAAACCGTCAATGTTTTGCACAAGTTTTCAAGTGTTCGAGAGCTATTATAGGTAGATCATTAAGAAGCATGCGAAAAACGCATAGTTTATAACGACTAGGTTTAACAGATTACATTATCATATATTTCGCAGATTTTCGCAATAAACTCGAGTGTTTTTAGCCAGCGCCTACAGATATTAATCGGACGAAGATCAAGTTTTTATTTTTATGAATGGCCGTTACACGCTGTGTATATTTCCTAGCTATATTGTCTGTTTATGACTCGTAACCTGTTTTAAAGGCCTTTAGTATTAGAATGCGTTGAAGGATGTTTAACTAACGATGAAACGGACATTCCTCATGTAACGAAGCTCGCGATTCGATGCGAGCGAACGCGTGGCCAATCTGATTAAACTGTGAAAATATTAGTGTGATCATGTGCCACATAACATGTACATAACGTGCACGCACGGATTTACGAGCTTTGTACATATTTAAACGTTTCAAACAAGTTTTGTCAGCAAAAACATTTATGGTGTGCCGGCTTGTTTTATACCTAATGTTTTAAAAATATCTGTTGGTTCACAAAATGCATACGTACCTGAGGTAAAATTTTCGTAATGAAAAATGTTTAACATCTAGTTGCAGTCTCATTTCAGCGACGATCAATGTCAAAATTTTGTCAGAAATCTAACAAGTCAAATAGGTCTATTCTAATAGGGCCATTTTTGACAAATTGAGACTATTCCAACGTTCGTAAATGTTACTAGAATTGCTATTCTGAGTAGAATTTTATATTACTTACTAAAAAAAATCACAATATAGGTAATTTACGACTGCAAAAAAATATTGAATGAATTTAAAATTGATTTCTTTAATAAGTGCATCAATATTGTAGAGAGATTGAAATTAAAAACTAACAAAACGGTAAATGAATTCTAACATTATTTAAAGTGTCTCAAACAAAACAAAACAAAAAAGAACAGTAGACAAAACAAAACAGTAGGATAGCAGAAGGCTTCAGAATATTTCCGATAAACGTTATAGCCACACTCAACACAATAAATAGAGCAGTAAATCAACAGCTAAGCATAGATACAGTATTTTGTATCAATCATCGGTAAATTAACAATAAGATTTGAAGCGTTAATTTGGCAAGACTGCAATAAAAGAGGGATCGTAGCACAGGAGTGATTCACTCCCTGCAAGACGTCATGATTGATGATGCGATTCACGGAAGACGCGGACCATTTGATGAGCTTTATTTATTGTGAGAAACAGACTCTTAAATGAACTTGTATCAGGAAAAACAAGCTAAAACTACGCTCAAATGTTTGTTTTGATTCTTCGCATTAACATAGATTAGCTACACGATGCGGGACCATTCATTCTTTCAATTTATAGGCTACCGTCCTATAACCAGATTGCTGATAAAATCATTATTAGTGTTAGCTTCGCGAAATAACTCATTAAGCGAAAATGATACGAATCGTAAACACACATGTGTGTGCGCTCGCGACAGCTCCAATTCCGAACATTTTAATTAAGGTGCGCCTGCGCCGCCGTCGATACAGTTCGAGACAAAGCGAGAGTATAGAAATACTTGTTTATTTAATATAATGAATCGCTCGGGCGGCCACCCCGCGACCAGCTACCGGCTACACCGCGAGCTTCGCAGAAACATCAAGTTTTTTCACAAGCATCTTAACACTTCGCCGCGTCGCTCAATTAACCCAACTTTTCTGATCGATTTGCCCGAGACTCCATCGAGCATCGGATTCGCAACCAAATAGGTTAATGGGTTTCGACTGCAATTAGAGTTCGGTGACCGCTGCCTGCCGGTGACCGCCGGATATCTGCTCGATCGAGATCTTTTCGCACGCACTCGACGAAATAACAAACAAGCAAGTCATTACAATGACTAACGACCGTCTAATCGACCTTTCTTTGCTAAATAAGCAGATTTTTTTAATTGGCCAAATGAAAGTGCCATAGACGCGCAAGATAAACAGTGCTTTCATTTTTATTCGTCCTCGCATTCTATTCAGGTTTGGGCTGTCACTTTTTGTTTCGTTGCGCCGGTAGTGCGGTGCGAGTAGGATCTCGATCGGTCGCGGCCAGCCTTGACCTTCGGCAGCGATCGGTCGCGCGGCCGAGCGTCGACCCGCGCCGCCCCGCCGCCGCGCCGCGCCTCCAGCCGCTAGAGATGCACTACTACTTATTGTATTACACTGGAATAAGTATCGATGCATCGAATAGTTCCGAGACATATTATTAAAGTCGCACATTCAGTCCAAGTATCCAATTTAACGACAAGCCTCCAAGACAAGACTAACCCTACCTATGGCTCATTGATTAAGTAATATGTATTATGTAATCACTTCATAATTTAGATATGACGCTTCTAACAACGAATAAATTCAAAAGCCGCTGTTAAAACAAGAACAGTGGGGCTATTTTATTTTGGGTTTTCCTTTGCTTTGAACATGTGACGTTCACAGCCATAAATCAATTTATCAGATCACATTTTTGTGATACCTATCTTCTGATTGTGTGTTATTTCTAATTATTATCGATAGAAGAATAGTGTTCTCGTCTCTAAGCATGGATCGTACGTAAGGAGCGGTGCCTCTGGCTGGACGCGTACGATGCACCGCTGCTGCACTATGCGACTGTCTTCCGCAATAGATGCAGGTATAGCATAGGCTCACCTAATCACGTGTTGCCAACCTCACAATATTATTAAAATGTAACAAAACCTCTTCCTCTTTCCTATTTGTTTGCAGCTTTCCATCCAGCCTGTTTAATTTGCAAATAAGAGGAAATGGTTTCAAATGAGATGGAACAGTGTGTGTAGTAGTGTCAGTAACACGTCGGTAGGCTCGTGTGTGTCTTGAGGGGCGCCTCGCCAGCCATGACAGCTCAGTAGGTACCTCGCTTCCGCTGGACACGGGACTTACGGACACGCCGAATGAACAACATACACGATAACAAAGAACGCTTTTGTAATAAAGTGCTTCATATTAAAACTATATCTCAAGGACACAAATAGTTGGTTGGTCAATATTTTTTACCCAAATCATGTAGGTACCTCAAGTCGTTTTTTAAATAGCTAGAGGATCACGATAAATAAATTGATTTCCGCAGTTATATTTATACAAATCTTTATCTATGTTTATCACGAACTACCGGAACTTTTCGCGAAGCTAGGCACTGGTGCATGTTGGGACGCGGGCGGCAGACGGGCCGGGGCGTAATCTTGTTAGTCAAACATACGAGCACTTGAATTATCGTGCGTTAACGGCGGCGCGCACACATGAATGGTACATACGGCATGTACGTGAGCGTACGCGATTCATTCAATTTGTTTACTCGGAGTCATCGCATGCCGCCGCGACGCCGCGGTCAAGGGCGACGTCCATCGCGCGCCACGCACTCGCCCCAATTATTACAACACCCACTGGAGCCGCGATGATCGCTGTAGCGCTCCATAAGCACGGATTATACGATACACTATCTAGCTTTGTTATTGTTTACACATGCCGAAGTTTCGTGTGAATTCATGTAGTGTATAATGATGAAACTTGAATATCTTGATTTATTGGTGTTTCTGTAGGTTAAGCCCGTAAATTCCTGTAGTTGTGTTTTCAAGCAGCGGCTTTGTATTTGATCGTAAGGCACGGTATAGACGTAGGAGCGTGGCAGCGTGGCACGTAGTGGTGTGGCACTGGGCAGCATGTGCACAACGTGACCGGCGCAGGCGCGCCACGTGGCGCGAGACCTTCGTCCGGACCACCAACTCTTAGGTCATTTACTCCAATTACGTAACACCCGTGTAACAACTACGACTACGTATATAATCGGCGGAATTTTTATTGACTAATTATTCGCAATTTTTTATAAGCGGTGAAGTCAGCGGATATAGCTAAATATTCAAACAGTGTATCATTCGAGGCTAACAATAACGTATAAAAAAGCCTTCGGATCGAATTATCTCATGTCGATATCTATCGGTCCGTTGGCGTGTAGGTACATCACACAGGCAGCGTGCGCTCGCTCCTGACGCGCGTGGAGGAGGCTGCCCGGCTGTCCCGCACCGCGCGCGAGATGCAGCCACATTCCACGCCGATGACTCGCCCCCGCCGGACCACCGTCGCGAGCTTTTCACACGTAAACAACATGTGGAAGACGTTCATTACTTAGATTTTACTACTTTCGACGCCGTCTTGTTACAAAGATAAAGTGAACCATTCATCGCCATCGCGCGAGCCCGCGAGCCAGCGCGGAGTCAACGCCCAGACGGATTAAAGGGCCGATTAACGAGCACAGTTTAATTTATAACCGGAATAATAAAAGCTCACGGAAGGACCGCCGCGCACCGCGCAGCCCGCCTGCCCTGGCTAACCCATATCGCTCCCAAGTCGTAACTCAAGTGTCAACAAAACATTCTGCTCTCAGCGCTAGGTATTCTTCCACAAACGATTATTTTTCAAAGGCGACAGGCTCCTACCCCGACTTGATAAAGAGATGCTAATTCGACGCAATCGATCTTATTAGCTAAACGCGCCGACATAACTTTCGGTTTCGCACAAACGTTAACATTGATTTAGAGCAGAACGATAAAAAGTAAAAGAGTCGGGACATTGAAACCGGTTGAAGCATCGGTCGGAGCAGCCGAAAACTCCGTAATTATGTTAACGAGACTCGCCAGAGCCCAGAGACCCACGTGGTCGCCGCTAAGTTTATTAGTGCGATCGTAAACTCAACGATAGTGAAAGATGCTTTCATAACTTTGAGCTACTTTTATAGATTGGTAACGCACGTGTCGTCGCGATAGGGCCCACATCTGCTCGATAACTCTGATAGTATATCGGGACCGGAAAACGCGGTGAGATTTGCCGGTGAGCCGAGTACAGGAGGTACCAGGGAAGCGTGACTGATAAGGAGGTTACACAACGGGCTGAAGGAGCCAAGGTCGCGGCAGATGTGGGAAGCATAGGCCCGTCGTTGACGGCTTATCTCGTCGAATGTTTGCCAAGCATAAATAAGCAGCGCCTCAACACAGTACGATCGAAATACTCGTCGAAATACGGCGCACCATGTTTATGGGTGTGAACGCACTCGGCTATGGCGTCGTGAGAACTACACTACCACATATTAGGAGCGATGATACGCGATAACGCGACACGTGGTAATCGAAGCTCGGAGACTACAATGTGTCGGTGTAACATTGCGTAACTGTTCCAAAATATGTATGCTTATCGGAATTCGGAACCAAATGCGTATACTTTTTGGTTGCGAGCTACCTACTCGTTAGTCAGATTAAATGATTTTTTAATTCCCAGTGTGAGTTCACCGAGGTTTCCGACCGATAAAGAGTTCACGCGATCTCCGCGGGAGGGCGAGATGACGCGCCGCTAACATTCCAAAACTTATATTATTTATTTTTAATAATGCCAATGAACGCTTAGCACGTTTACCTTCGATTTGCATCTACTCCTTTACCGAAGCGCTTCCTGCTCGAGCCTTATTTGTGTTGAGATTATTTGTGAACGATATTCATTCAAGTGGAGAGCGTCGCCGGCGCGGAACGGGCTCGGACGCTGACGAAGCGAAAAGCATTCGCCGGTCGGAAGCCGGCCAGTGCCAGTGGGTCAGTGGACCCCGGCCGGGAGCCCGTGCCCCCACAGGAATCCCGGCTGAAGGCCGCCATTCATAATAAAAATGACATCAACCGCGTGGGAACATATAAATGCCAAGCAAACGACCGGTTGGACCGGCAGATTTAATTACGACACCGCTGATTAATATTGGCGTATATGACATTCGGCGAAACTGTTCCTCTTCGTCGTTAACACAACGAAACTGAAAGCTGCGGGGGTAGCGTTCGTAAAAAAGACAAGAAAGCGTGTAGACGATCGTGATGCGTCAGCGCAATGCACTTCTGCCGTCCCTGTCGCGGCGACGCGTGCACTTGTCACAACTCACAGTATGTTCGTCCTTGTCGCACAACCGTCAGCGCCGCCGCGTCACGTCGCTCGTCTCGCTCGCGCCTCATCACTTTGTTTGAGGAAGTGCGCCTCATGCTTACGGGATCGCTCCGGCCGGCAGCTGCTTTGCATCGCATACCGAGCGGATTAGGAGCCGAAGGTTTAGTCATTGAAGAAAATCATTCGAATAGCAGCGCGTGTGGCCGCGACATTTCCCCCATAACAATGAGTGATAGTGCATCCGTCTCTCTCGCGGCGAACCTTGTCGTGCTGTTGCTCCGAGCCAGGTTCAATATCCCAGACCTTGGGCCGATCGAGAGTACCGATGGCCAGTTGAAACTAGTTACTCATACCTACCAAGTACCACCTGCTATCATTGTAATTTAGCCAGTATTTTTAACTTCCTTACTCCGAAATGATACGATTCTATTTATAATATTAATGTGATAGGTAGCCATTGTCATCGGTGTCGTGAGGCTACCTAAGGAAATGGATTTTTCCATAGCTTTGTCGGCAATGTTTGGGCGATTCGGTCGGGGTCACGTTTTGACATAAACGACTGAACATAAAAAATTGAGTAGTTTATGATTTCTCTACCAGGAAAACTAATGAAGCGTCGGTGGTCGGCGCCGAGCCTCGTACCTACATCAAAATATACGAGCACCCAATTAGATGTCGGGCGCATTGCGAAAATAATATAAATATTAGTAGAACCGACAAAGGTTTTTAATCACCGATCTCGATGCGTTTTGTTCCTTTTGCGGTCCGAAATTACAGGTTGCGAGTTCGCTCACCCCGGCACGCCGCGCTTAGGGCAACTATTGCTCTCGTGGATCGTGTGAAAAATTACCACAGATTTTGCTCTTATTTCGCATTATAAGTGGCATTCGATATGTATAATTTCTGCATCCGGCCGAATATAAAACAGCTTGCACGCACGGTGTCGCGGTTTTGGATCGGATTTGTAGATCGACGAACTCTTTATCGGAAGGGCCGTTGTCGTTTGTGGTTAGCATTATAAATAATTTCAAAAAGAACAATGAAAACGAAAGCGTTGTCGATGGCGGCGCGGCGAGCGAGTAAGCTCGGCTTGCGGCCGGAGCGGCACATCTCACCGCTCCGCGCTCCGCCAAGGTTACGTCGTAGGGGCGGCGACCGACGACCGGCGACCGGCGAGACGGCCGTGACGTCACGGGCGCCGGAAACGATTGTCCGCTCATAGTTACGGTTACATTTTGAGTTTAGAAGAAAGTGCTCTGACGCCCGCGCCGCGTGGGCTAGGTCAGTGCGATGCACTTCGATCACTCGTTACGTTACATCACTGCATTTGTAACTCGTTTGGCGTACCGCAGACGAAGTTATTAATAGACTGGTTTCCAAATAAAAATAAACAATAAAAATGGTTGTAAGTAGGTAGGTCATAAAGCAAAAGTGACAACAAAAGCCTGGTAGGTTTTGTTCCGAAAACGGCAGATGTACAAGAAAGCGGACGACCTCGGCTGATAGCCGGCTGATAAACAAATTAATTGTGTACACGACGACAATGGAAGCTGTTTTATTTAGCATGCACAAGTACTAAAAATAAAAACGATTGTACGCTTAAGCACTAATGGCAAAAAAAAATGAATTAAGTAGGTACCTACTTTTGGTTCATATTTTTAGGTGTTACCCTAACGTGACGATTAGGTGTTTTATTACGTGATTAAGATAATTTAAATGTTGTGGAATTAATTATGTGTTATGCAATAGGTACATCTACATTGTAAATGGATTCAGTAGGTAGTAGGTAATTCTAGTTAGACTAGCGTTATTTATTTTTGTTGTTGTTCCATCTCACATTTTGATCGAGTAGGTTCTTATTGGACTTTTGTATTGGACAGAACATTTATTTGACTTCTGACTGTGTAGAATCATATATCTACTTAATCCATAGTTTTCGTTACCCTCCCTACCTCTATGTATAAAGCAACGTGTAAATAAAAAATATGAAAGGAAGTACATACAACTTCTTCAGTTGAAATACTGCCGATGCTTACCTGGAAAAAGAAAATAACACTCGTTAATTTATTTATTTCGTAAATACATAGTTATTAAACTGAAAAAACAAATCAAAAAATAAAGACAATGTAAATCTTATAACTAATTAATAACTAATCAAATATTAAATCTGTCTGTATTCATCATTATAAAGCTAAGTTTAAAGTTAGGGGCCCAATAAAAAATCGTATAACGGTCGTATAAAGTTGTCTTTTGCAACAGAAGCCATTTTGTTTCTTTGTTAAAAACTATTTTTTCTTAAGTTCTATTAGATTGAAAAAAAAAATACAAATATTGTCATTGTCATACTTGGAATTCATCTGAACTCAATCTCTGTGTTTAAGGAGAAATGTTGAATAATTCGTAAACATCGCAATGCGTGTGCGTTGTGTATTGCAAGTACACACCACATTTTTGCGTAAAACGATAGAATGACGTATGGTACACAAGGGTGTTTACAAACATACCAATATTGTCATTATAACACACCAAACTTGGTAGGTCTGTTGAAACTTGTTACAAGTTTCCAACTCCTGGGTACCTAGTACCTATGTAGAAGCATTCATTCATTATTTACATTTCACGACCTACTCAAACAGTTGCCATAACCCTCAAATGTCCATGAAGTTCATACCCCAATTACAAAGTATGCACGCATCGAGCTTACTTTCCTTATAAAAATATTTAGCTTTACACAGCATATCGCGAGTGAGACGCGAGTCACAACGTTCACAACCAGGCATTATTGTGCCTCCGGTTTACCGAGACCTCCCGTCTCACCTTCCAATGTTAACACTTGCTTGTAATCGAAAGAATCAATGTGGACTAAGAGGTCACACTAGGCTGGTCAGGGTGTATTTAAATACGCGTCCCGGCCGTTAGCGTTTCCGATAGGCGCGTGACGCAGACGTACGAACAGAGAATTTAAAGTGACTCATAGAGTAGGCACAAGAGCAATGCGCCGCACACACGCTCCCTACGACGCACTGGACCTCAACACTCAATCAACTAATTATAATCCTCTAATTGTTCCGCTGACGTACCACAACTTACGCCCAGACGCCAATTAATAAACGTAAGTGACAGAAATAGCTTATTCACGCTTACTACCTTACGCTTACAAGAACTATAACGGTAAACTTTCACTATTGTTTGACTTTTGTCCTAATTTCTATCGACCTAAAACAACACGATGTCACACAGGTGACTTCAACAAGAGACTAACAATGCCGATTAAAAAGACCTCAAATAAAGTTCCATTACTTAAGTCAATTATCGACGTTTAATCGAGTCGACAGGCAACAATGTCGACGAACCGCTCCTAGGTGAATAGGAAGAGGCACTGGAACAAGTCTCGCGGGGAGCGGGGTAATCGAAACAAATAGAGTAGAGGCTTGAGGACATCGATGATTATTTGCGTAGTCGCGCAGCTCTTATTGCCGCCACATAAAGGTCGAGCTTACAGCTTGAAGTGGCAGTCGGAGATGGAAATAATTGTAGAAGCGAGTGAAGCGTGCGTCGTATCGCGAGGCGAGACAAACATTATCAACAACACTGACGCTAATTTTCACCAGAACCATTTAAACCTTTAATGTGTTATAAAAAGTAATGGAGGAACTCACGCCGGTCGTCATTATCGTTCGCAGGGACATAATTCAGCGTTCTCCGGGCAGTAAAATTAAAAACGCGTAAATGGCGCGGTGGGCTCGCGGTACCCTACCAACTTCAATTAGATTTCGCGAAAGGCGAACAATAAGAAATAAAATCTGATCTTTTACGATCGCTCTGTCAGGCGTCGGTCAGGGGAGATGATCGTAAAAACGGGAATGCAACGGGCCCGTATTGCTAAAAAACCAAAAGTTAACCGAATCTCCACAACTTTTAACCCGAAACTGCCGGGACGAAATTTGATGGGGCGCTTTACGGCCCAAAAGTGGGTCACTCGCGTACAAAGACACGGCCACGAATTTCCACTTCAATTGACGCGCGCAATAAAAATGACGCCGAAGGTGAGATGAAACATCGCCTCGGAACAATACCTTCGTACCTTAGCCAGGGCCGGCCAGCCTGATCCGCCAAGTTTATAACTTTTAAACCAGCGTGGGAATCGTGAAACGGATAATTAATTCTATTTACTGATGCGACTTTCTTAGGTATCGATTCAGTGCAAATTCGCATTTCAAAACATAAAATTCGCAGTCGTTCGTCGCACACGAATACTTACGGAATGCAAAACGGAATCTCGCTCGGTCTTTGTTGCGGATTCCCAGACGGCGGCGGTGGACGGCGGTCGAGGTAAAAAGCGGTCACATGTACCGCCTTATAAATTATGAACTCCACCGGGGGTTATTAGTTGTCGAAATGACAGCGGCGGGCCCCACCAGTGCCGAATGTGACGCCCGGTCGCCCGCTTTACCGTTACAAAACCTAGACCACTAAAAAACTAAGGGCGATAGGGTCACCGAGCCTGTTTGCGGCTCCACTCTACTTTTATTTTCATCAAATTCGACTGCGCTCGGAAACAATGCCTCACGGCAACAAAAACATTTTGAATATAGAACGCCAAGATAAACGTATTATTATTGAATAACTATTAATTAATCGTGATGAACGTGAACCTTGCGACATAAAATTACAATAACATTGTTATCAAGTCACATTATTGACCTATCAGAGAAAGCAATAAGTCAACGACTCTAGTGAAATGAAAGAAATCCTCTGTTGATTGATGACGCACACGTCAGTGCAAATAAACGTTATTATAATATAACGTAGGTATATTAAACGTTACATCATTGATTTAATACGGAACATAGTTTTTATTTATTATTCTATATATCATAGTAGTTACGGTAAATAAATTGTAAGACAATCTATTAATAGGTAGTTAAATGGCGTTATACGCCTATGCATGTATGATAAAAGTTATTTATAAGTGCATAAATCAGATAGAAGGCCGAAGCGTCCCACGCAAACAACATCGAGGTAGGTCGGGATAAAAACAAATACTGAAAATGTAAAAATACACAAAATGTATTACATGACATATTACTGGGGTCCTATAACGCGCCAACGTTACCCCATTCACATATTAAAACTTCAGTGGGTGATTGATGCTGAGTAATCGCATCAACTTCAGTAACCTTGCTAACTTGATCAGTGTTTTCGCTAATTCGACCGCCTACTAGGTCATAGCTGCCTGGTACTTCCATTGTGAGCCAATTAATTTGCTAAACGTGATGTTTTTAAATAGGAACTAAGCTAAACATTATCGAAACAAATTAAAAATGGTTTCATTATCGTCTAAAGAAACACGATGCTTGTAATACCTACCTGACTGTAATTACAGGTTTACAGCTAATCATATTAATAGTTACATAGTTTTTATGTTTAAATCACCGGGTATGTAATCGGTAGGTGTGTTTTGAATCGTCCTTTTAGATCAAGACTAGAAGACCTCTGATGTCATATTTTTTGTTTTTTCAACAACACTTAGGTTATTTTATTTACATTTTCTATTGAAAGACGTGTACATTATCCCTCGTTAGGTCTCGCCAATAACTGGCACTTACCAGGGCATCACGAGTGCAGAGGGAGTGCAGAGGTTGTGAAATTGCGTGTGACCGCAAGACATCCGGCGGACAATGGCGCATGCGCCCGACGCGGCAGACGAAAGCCCAGCGCGCCGGATGTATGTAATAATGTTCAGATATTGGTGTGCATCATGTACACATTTATTGAATAATGCTTTACTTGTAAGGATGCGAGTAGTTTAAGAACACGAAACGCGAGATTGACGTTGATCGCTGAGAATTTTATTATATCTTCAGACAACACAGCTTTAGGTCTTGAAAGCGCTTATTCGGGAGCTTTCTCAGCTTAAATTCAAAACAGTTGTGAATTAATTTGAGATTTTGAAGACGACTGAAAAACATTGCTAAAGCTCTAAGCTTTTATCAATTTATTAAGTAGTACAACTTGGCAGTGTGTGTGAGTTAACTGAAGTACATAGTAATTCGATAAATAATATACCATTGTGAACTTTCGTAACATACGAATGGAAAGGAAACCGCAAGGAAGTGGGTTCAACGCCAAGGCCTCGTAATTATTTTATATCCCCGTTTTTTTATGTTTTACTATAAAAAACACAATGGAAAAAATAATCAATTCACTTGCACGTATACTTTGGCCAGTATCATGTGGTGAAGTGACAACTGGCAGGGGCTAATAATAATGAAATGAAAGTGGTCATCAGAAGTATCAAATGAAGCGATCTATCAGACGGGTTGTTACCGCAGGGCTCGTTATAGGGAAGCCTTGTATGTGTGGGAGCTGCATAGTGCAGAACTGGTTTGTCTATGTGTACCGAGACGTCCGATACCTCTTCTTGTTTTTGTTGTCCTAGTCCATGAAAACGAGCGTTGGTGAAATGTAAAAGAAAATAAACGGCTACGCAATAAACTTTTTCGAATTATTACGTAATGTTTTTATTTTGAGCCGACAACAACAGAAGATTCGAAGTTCAAAAGTTTTAAAAACTTCGTATTGCCTTAAATTACATCACGAATTTCGAACCACTCTTGAGTTCTTTTGTAACCAAATCGTTTACACGTAATCATAATGTGGGACCAACGAAATTATAAATAAAAAATAACCGTATATTTTTCAAAAGATTTCCAAAACATGGCCTAACTCTTTTGTTCGGCTGTAATTTCGAAAAAAGCACGCATTCCTGCTCTGAAACTGCGGCATACAATACTCGATCACGAAGTATGTACTCTTATTATTCAATAATTATAATGACTGATATTTAAAACTAGATTGACAGCGGGCTATAGGAACTGTAGCACCCATTTATTACCATCGACCTTCAACACTAAATAAGCCTGATAGGTTAATTGCTGTGTACAGATTAGTTTTTAGCAGTTTTTTTTGGACCACCAAAAACCCGATGCTCTTTGTTTATGATTCATAATTACAATACGATGGAGAGGCAATCACCAGACCTGTCATTATACTGTACAAATAACTACTTATTTATACATTCGAGTGTGGCCAGCTAATTCGATACCTGTAACGGCCATGTTATCCTAGTCGAAGCCTCATTTAGGTATTTATTTATCGATTGGCCAATTGATGTCTAAATAAAAAAGGGGTTTCTTTATTATATCGCTATATTTCATCGCTCCGTTTCTCATAGTTTACGGTTAACAAAAAACTTAATGTTATTTATGGTAACGTGGAATTAAGATTAATATGCTTATTTTTTTGGGTGTTATTCCTCTAAGCTCGATGATTATGATTTGTGGCCATTAGACCTACATCAAACGGTTCGCGTGTGACCCATGCATAGTGCAGCGCTGACGCAATGCATCGCAGACAAAAAAACAACTGTTAGATTAGAAGCTTTCAACAAAAAATGTGTGTTTACCTTGTCTTTATTTGTAACAGGAATTTTTTGTGCGATATTAATATTGGTACTTAATAATTTTATGCCAAAAATTTTATACGATGCAGAAATAATTAAGTGGTCATAAATTTGAGCAGGTGGGATCGGTTTATAAAGACTTATCATAATGCGTAACGGATTCGTCCTCCATTAAGACGTACAAGAACGTCCCTGAGGTGGGGCGTCCTCTCCCGCGGCGGTGTCAGCTCCTTCATCTCGAGCTCCGATATTAGGTAGATGGCATAACCAGCGAGCAACATCGCAGCTCAAGATAATAGGATATTATAATAATAAGATAATAACACGTCTGCTCTAAGCGGTACGGCGAAACGGCGCGCTTTTTTCCCGCCGCTCCGGTATTGCCATGTCTGTCTCGCAGAATCATTCCCGCCCGGTTTAACTAGTTCAAGGTTGTTTAAGATGTCGTGCTCGTGAATGGGCGGCTTTATTTTTTGTCAGCAATAGGTCGTCTTTAGGTCACCGGAGTCACCCGGAACGGACGATGTCGTAAAGTGATACAAAGAATCTTGTGTTGTGTCCTAATCCTCCTCCTCCCATACACGCTGATCATAATGTGCTACGGGTATCTACCTAGCTATTTGTTATTCGCACACAATTTGTTTCGCAAACATAATAAATTACCCGACGACTGTTACACATTTGGAACATTACAACAAAAACAAAACGTTGTCGCTAAAAGGATCCGATTTAAAAATTAATTAACAACTTATGATAATAAGTTTGGGGTACGGCCAAAAATGCATATTTAATTGTGGCAAAACATCACAAAAAGTTGTCTCGAATGACGAAGACATTAAGTTATTTTGTAACAGAGTGCAACGCACTGGGAACTGACCGCGTTAGGTTGGCAACCCAGCGGAGGGCGCAACTAATATGCATCCAATCCAACCGTAAACGATTATTCGAATTTCGAATGTGCCACGTGACCATCATTTTGCGGCGTTTGAATTTAAATTTGGAACGCGCCTTGGACGATTAGTTCGTTAATTAAATTAGGGTCTTTCGTTTATTAGGTCTTCAACTGACCGTCACATTACGATGAGGAGTTACTTTAAATAAAATATAATCCCCCATCCGCATAATTATTGGTGCGGAGAATATAAAATTGACATTTAACTTTCCGGGTACGTTCGCCAGGTGCTCGGAGACCACCGTGCTATCGAACGCGACCGATACAAAGTCACTTACAAGTAACTTTGTTGGCAAAAAAAACAGGCCACCAGCGCACAGTAAGTCATCCATGCATATATTAAAATAATCTGCGAAATATCAAAACATCTGTCAACCGGCGGCTAACACTTTGATCTATGAGATGGGGTCTGCTCCGCGCCGAGTAGATGACGAAAATCGGTAAAAAAACCCGAGTCACGATTTTTCGCCACTTGAATCGAGTTAGATTACTTATGTGCTAAATTGGTGATGGGTGGCTCTAATGAGATTCTAATTTGATGTTTATTGTTCGAATTTCAATTAGATTTTTGCATACAAAAAGGTGTATCATTGCAAAAAGGTCAATTGTCTGTCTATTATATCTTCATACTTAATCAGTCTTGCCTTATTTGATGAGTTAATTATGTATAGAGCTTTTGATGCTATGTTTTCCTGGTACAAAAGACAAATTTTCGACGATGGCCATAAATGGGGGACTGTAGCTTTCACAGAGGCACTTGAGACGAAATGAGATGGAAATGTGGCCACAAGGAGGCGAGTGGCATCCTTATTGACCTGGATATAAGGGAAGTGGATACCGAGACTTTCACTAGCGTTTGAAACTGATTTCATTAAAGGAAGAAATTGTTTTTGCTTAAAGTTGAGCTATAATGATGTGTGTGTTATGCTGTAGTTAAATAAATAAATTTGTATTTGCTGTTCTTGCCTAAATTTCTTTGCAATCAGGCTAATAACTTTGGCTTTTATCAGAACTACCACTAAACTTATGATAAAATATTTAAAAAGCTCTGTCCAATTTAGAATTCACACAATAATATACTAGCTTGCCGTTTAACAAGCTTCCATCTGTCTCGCTAAACTTCGCCCATTATTACACATAAGAGCCGTGACGTTATTAGTTTTTCGTCTTAAAGTGATAAACATCTGAATGAATTGTGATTCATTATGTTCGAGGTCGATCTTTATGTGAAATAAATCGTCCGATGAAACGCCGGCCACATCAAAGGACTGCGGTTCTCCAACCGGACCGCCATTTAATACTGACCCACCGAAATACCCCCACAGACCGACTCCTAGCCTATATTATTAACATACAAGGGCCATGAGGGAGGCCGCAAACAACCAGACGCGCGCTAAATACTCAGATTTGTCCAAAACCGTGAGATACTCACAGAATATAAAATTAGCCGAAACTAATGTTCGTTTTCGTTAAAAATGTCGCCGGCATTTTAATGACTGTTCGGACATACTCGAAATATCGAATTGATAATTTATTGCCTTTGTTATTGTATTTAGGACAAAATATTCACGATTGCAAACGATGATCTTAAAAATAATTAAAAACTTGATTTATGGAAGACCAGGTCCATTTAATTGATTCTTTAGGTAAAATAAGTAGTTGACTTTTAATATTGTGATACGGTTTTATTAGTAAAAATAAATTTGAATAGTTAGGTATTACAGACAGCGCATATATTTTCTGTGTGAATGGTCTCGGTTCACGGTTGGTCGGGCGTCAGCTGCTCGTTCCCTCGGGCTCCCACACTACCTCGCCCTGTTACCCCTAATTACGGGGACTGTGTTTCTGTGTCAACACACAAATTAAAAAAAATAAAACACACATGTCATGACACTGACGTTTCGGTGGTTCCATGTTTAAAAATATTTTCAATTCTAGCTTGAATTTAGAACTTCTTGTTAGAATGAGATAGGTCTATTTAGATTCCCCCAGACATTTCCGCAGAAAGCGATCCCTAACGTTTGGTTAGCTAATCGTCGCACAATAGATCACACCGCAGACTTTCACTGACTTTCGTTATTTCCTTACCAACTGTTCGACATTAAAAACAATATGGCGGAGAACAAAGGTCCATTCGAGCGATTCCGGCGCAAAAACAAGATCGGTTAAATGTTGGAAGTAAAGGGACGAAAAAAGCCAATTTCCAAGAATCGTTGACCGCGTTGCCAATTATAATAAAATTGTTGTTCAATACTACCAGCGGAAAGGTTAGCGAGTTAGCATACATTTGTTATGGCGATGGATGTATGAACGGTTCTACACGGCTCCGTTGGTCTGTTGGTTCGTTAGTCTCTACGAGGTAACATCTCATCTCGCCCTCTTAAAACGTCCAGTAGTCTGTGGCACTTTAATTAAAGGATGTTAACCAGACGAACAACAATCATCGCAAATGAGTAAACGCAGCCAGAAATTCCATATAATAAACAACGCTACTTTTCGCAGATTGTTTTAAAATGGGATAGCAATTTTGTTGTCAGGATGCAAGAGTCGCGTGAGCAGCTATCTTGTGCCATCTTGTAAAAAGTGAACGAATAGGGTCTCAGACTCCGAAATCGATTGTCGCGAAAGGATGTCGGTCGTCGGTGCATCGTCTCGATTCTAAGGACTATTACTGAGGAATGCCACCCTGCGGCTCTCGCTTTCCGAGTCAGCGAGCGCGTGATATAATCGTTTTATAGTTTATTTAATACGGTCATCATCGATACTTGGACTTATCGATATTCGAAAATGAACGATGTTCGAAAATCGAACGAATATAACATGGGCAGTTAATCGTGGCTGTCATTTTAAAATCTGTTGCTATTGTGCGCACACGCACGCCTTATATGCAATCTGCTATACGGGAGACATTTTTCAATTACCCGGAGAAGTCGAAATTACAGGTCGGTGCGTGCGCAGACGATGCGTGCGATTTTTTCCTTCCAATTGATGTAAAGGCGAGCTGCATGGATCGTGCCTCAGGTGTCAATTGCTATGTAAATGTCTGCCTCTGATTGACGCAATTGGCCAGTTTTAAATTATGTTATTGAAACCAGACTTTAATGTGTTGTTTCGTTTGCTCCGCGTCAAGCTGCTGTAAAGGAGTCATGAACGTTCTTGTGTTAAAAGCAAAATAAGTATTTTGCATGTCGCGGCAATTTCGAGAGGCTTTACATAAATGCCCAACAGTGGCCGTGGGCTACGCTGATGATACGCAATTGTTGTTCCATTATTATTCTTTTCAAAATTCCTTCTTTTGTAAAAGAGAAAGAAACGGGAAAGTCACAGTTCTGGGAAAGGATCAAAATGTTTTAGGAGCTAGTGAGCTTATCTGCGAGCCTCATCTCGAATACTTGGTGTGTTGTGTGGCGGCGGCGGCAAAAACTTGAGCAGGTGCAACCGGCAGATGTTGCCACCACTGATTGACGGCTTTTCGTACGGAAATACCAAATTTTAAAATAACTATACGGTTTTTGTTAATGTGTTTCGGCACCATTATGTGTAATTTCGTGTTATCATTATCCGTTCCCCCACCTTCGACAGTAGAAAGGTAAAGGTTATGTATTTAATATCCACGTGTCAATATCATTCGTCCTACAGCCATCAGTAATTCATTTTCGACGCTTGAGTTATTTTCCTGTGCGGTGAACAACTGGCGGTGTTTTGACCCCTTAATTTTATTAGCATGAATAAATTAATAGTTCCTTTTAATGTGAGTTTAAGGTTTATTATTCGAAATATTTTAATAATATCAGAATTACGAGCGAGACGGGCACGCGACTGTGACCGCTGATGTCACGAATAATGACGCTGACTCCTGCACTACAATGTAAGTACATCAAGTACCGTGTGCTACCAAGAATCGAACCGATTCCGAATTCGAAAACAAAACAAAATTGCGTTTCCGGGGCACCGCTCGGCAGATGGCGCCTTTCCGCCAGCTGCACCGCCTCCCGGGAACTAACCGACTCCAAATTAATGCCGCCTCTCGAACGCGAACGAGAGCGGCGACGACCGCGGCGCGGACCGAAAGCCCAAACTAAACTAACATTTCCCTCAGACCTTATTAACAGCTTGATTAACCATCACCATCTAAAATGCTGTCATTGTATTAAAGTGAGTATTGAAGGTGAACGTGTACGGACCGGAGCGACCGGAGGAACTTCTTTTATCGAGCGAGTCTGCGCGCAATCTTTAATTACAACAACCTCCGATGCCGACAGGTGGCTTATGCGAGCCTTTAGAGTAGGTACAAAAAAAAAAGCTGAACACAATAATTAACGACGCGAAATAATGTACCGGCATCGACTGCGAGACGAAAATCTAAAGGCTCGACACGCATCGGACGCGGGAGCAATACGACACCGGCCATTGAACACATTTTCATGAGGGAAATATCGGCTTACACGCTGAGAGTTCGCCACCCACTACGCACACTATAGTCTTTCACAACTAGACCTCCACTCAACTTCTGCGCCCCTGGTAAACAGGTTAGCGCTGTCAACAGGGTGGATTGTAAATGATGATCCTGTTAACCCAAACAAGTTACTTTATCACTTTATCTGTCAAATTAATATACATAATTATGATAAAAACATCTCAAGTAAATAAAAAAAACAGTTCCGATGGGTCACCGCTTCACCCATCTACATGGAAGGTGCACGTGCGATACCCCACACATGACAGATAAGGCACATACGCAAATGCGACAATAATGAACTCCGGCGACGCCATAAATCCCTCTCTAAACGTTTAAACGTGCATTTAATTTATCGTATAAGTCTGATTAGTGTGCAGGTAGACCGAAAGGAGCAGGTAGACTCTTTCACGGGAATTTAAAGAACCCGTGATTTAATAGCGGCCCCAAGGACCTTTTTTTCGGTGGTCACTTTAAAGATACAGTTAAGTTTCTGACAATCGGTCCTTTTGTTGCAAGTGTTAACAATTTCACAATTTCGAAAAATTCGACGAAGCTTTAGATAAGAATTCCTTTTGCTCTTGCATCTTATTGTTTCAAAACAAAAGTTTAAAATGACACCAAGTTTATTGTGCGTTAAAATTGTCAGCTTATTCACAGAGCGGTTCTTGGGCAGGCTTGGTTGATTTGTGTCGCTCCTACTCCCGAGTTCCTGACTCCTTTCATCCGTCTTGCCCGTGTGTGTTCACATTAAGTTATAACTTTCCGCTTATTGTGATAGACGAGCGATAACCTCTGCGTCCGCAGCCGGTAACAAATACGCAATAAGTCATTAATAAAATGAATCATAGGAAGTCCCACAACACTGCGTACACAATCATACCTAGTACGAGACGCGCACAATTATTAAACATTTGGTTTGCCCCAGTGTGCCAGCGGGTGCACTTCAATAAGGGGCTCGGGAGCTCGAAGGACGCCACAGTTAAAATCGGTTAAACCTGTCTTCTACGTTTATGATGCCCTAGTAAAGTCATGTTTGCTACCGCCCCTAGTAATCTGGTTGATTTATTTTAAACGCCACGTTGTGGCTATTTTAGGCAGATAATGTTGTACTGTACTTATGTACTAACTTCTTGTAGTTGCTGCGGCAAAAATATAATAGTCCAATAAAACTTATAATTCAGGTTCTTGTAAAAACTTTCCCTATAACCTTTTTTTTATACTTGTGCACGATTAAAGTGCACGTTTAAAAAAAGAAAAGTAAAAATTCCTAAAAGCCTACTATGCCTTTGACTTACTTTGTACATCATTAACCACTTTATTACAAGTTTAACTAAGTAAACAGTTTTATTACGGACTAGTTAAATAAAGGAGTTAATAGTTGTCAAGTGTGGTAACTGTTAGGTGTCAACGGTGGCGCGCGCGGCCGTTGGGCCGGTCGCGGCGCACACGCACACCGTTTCGAAACGGAAAGCGCAGCTGCCAATGTTTGTCGGTTAAAGGCAGAGTGGAGCTTTGTCGTTGCCCTTTTTAATAAAAAAATATCATTGAATATCTGGCGTACGAAACGATTTGGATCTTGTTGCCTTACTCTTAAAAGAACAATTAGTATTTTTTTCCACTTCTGCTAACTAATAAAAACAAACCTTTTTTTTTAGATTACGTAATTAATTAGTTCTGTGTCGTTACTTGTGAGAGCAATATTGGTTCATAATTTAAAACAGATTTCACAACGTTTAATAACAGTAACATGTGTTCTGTAACGGCCATAAACAAGAGGCGTAACGCTGACTACTGTCAAATGTTCAAATCGAAAATAACAATCGCAGTTTTGAAATGTTAATTATGTTCATCCGAAGTAGTTGGAAACTAGTTTTTTTTTTTTTAAGTAGTACGTTTCTGGCTTTCTTATTATAGAACCTGGTCTTAAGTACAATAAATAGGCAACATTCTGTAAGTCAGTCGGGTACATAGGTATTTGCCACATGCTCCACCTGCCTCAGTTTTTTTTTATTGTTGTTTTAAAGCGGTCATACAACAGTCACCCGTTAAAACGATCGCTATTGAGCGGGAATCGAATAAATAGTTTCGGTAAACCTGTAATGCCAATGCGAATGCGAATGCCATTCAGCGTTAATTCGATAAAATGAAAAGTTTAACAATAAATCGAGTTTGGGCTCAGGAATGCTACTTTTGTTTTTCTTATGTAGTTTTACTAACTTGCAGTTATTGAACTGTAGGTTTACCGATTTGCATAAACAAAAAAAGTACCACTTTTTTTTGTTACTTTTCATTATGTCGAATCTTCTTTTTGTCATTTAATAGTGTTTCCTTGTTAACTAGCTGTTGATAAGTCAACAATTGTTAAGCTATCATGTGAATGTGAAGACGGTTGAGGGTCGAGGGCAGGTGGCGCGCGCGCCGCTCACAAGACGGTTGGCAGATGGCAGCCCCAGCGATAACTTGGAAGAATTTGTAAACGGCCAATTTATTATAACGTCCCTAACCGATACTACTGATTGGCTGGTTTTAATGTTTTTTGACAGTAATGCGGAGTACTTTCAGTTTAATGGTTATTAATATTTATTTACATTAATGTCAGGTTTTTATATAACATAACATCACGCCTGTAATCCCCGAAGGATTAGGCAGAGGTATACCCATATTTCGCCAGTTATTTTCTTTTTTTCATGGATTTTAATCCGTCTTTAATGTTTTTCTTCAAGCGAAGCACATGTAAGGTTACGACGTCATATGTTATGATCCATGTCCTCGGACAAGGACCTTGGAAAGCCATGTTAAGGATTTTGGCGTTTATTTATACCATATTAGTTTGAGTTTTTGCCAAAAACTATAACTTTCTTTGATTACTGTTCTAATGGCGAATAAAAATTCCATGCACATATTTGAAATCACCCATTTGCCAACTTGTCCTTAAGACACTGAATAAATAAAACACTAGTTGAGTACCAAGGCGACGCTCGTAAGCGTATATCTCTACTTACCTTCAAACAATTAAATTATAAATTCGTCAGTCGACGTACGAAAGCTTTAAATATTAATCAGCCAGTACACTAATCGTGTAGTAAGTTCGTGTTCGTACTAGCACACATGTGGTGTTGCTAGGTAGAACGGAACAATTCTTCATGGCGACAACATTTTGCACATCTGCGCTCTTCGGACTTTGACTCGAAGACATTAACATCATATCCTGTCATTAAACCTTCACGAGAAAAACGTACGCTCCATTTTTTTCCCAACAATAATGTAGTCCACGGTCCACGACAAATAAATTAATCTCGGACAGAAATTGCTATCGCATAGTTCTCTCGGAAAATAACCGCGAACGTGTAAGTAAGGCGGATAATGAAAGTCGCCCGCGGGATGGCCGCTTATTACTAGCCCTGGATGAAGAGTAAATCGAAATGGGAGTGAGTCTAATTCGCGGCGCCGGCTGACAGCCCGAGATGGATTGTTGTCAACATTAGTGCGGGAGCATATCGACTTGTCGCTCTATAACATTGCCCCCGCCGACCACAAACCCATGATGACATAATTTAAAGCGCGATCAATCTAAATTAGAACCAATAGCTCATAACATAAGAGTCCATTTCACTCTGCAACGTCACGTCATTGCGGCTTTACGATCCGATCACAGCCACTCTCGTCCAGGAGTACATGTCGCGAGACGTCTGACATTCGATTTCAAGCTCAGAAACAAAACGGCTCAAGGTCTACAATTAAACGCAGGAGCGGTTTTCGCGCCGGATTACGGGCTTATTCGTGCTGCCGCGGCAATTAGGAAGTCATTCATTAGGGTCCCTAAGTTTCGCAGACGTGGGGGTGCCGTCGCACCGTGACGTCACGCTGTTCTTTCGCAACGCGCTACGATTCCAAATGATTTCTAGTTCACTGCGCCTTGCCGCTAGTTAGTGCTCCGCTTCGAAAACAAAAAGTAACCATGTTTAAGAATGCTGTTGGTGCGACGTGCGCAATACAAACAGGAGCGAGTTGGTTCAGGCTCGGCTCTTTCTTCCCGCGGCCGTGGCGCCACTTCGAGCGACAAGGACGGAGAAATGCACCTTAAAATAACCCTCAAATTCGACGTAGTAGATACAAAACTCATACAACCGTAGATTTCATTTCCGAATGCACGATAAGGATGCAAGATGCGGTTAGCGGCGTCCCAGAATGCATCTGTCAAGTCCCACAAAAAATGGGGCCCTGGAATTTCGGGACGTCTTGGCAACGACGGGACACATGCTTGTTTATTTTTTTTTTACCGCCAGAGTAGGTTCATTCAAAAATTGTCGACGGATAGAAGATTTGTGTAATCTTGTTAAAGTAATATCAGGCAGCTCGTTAACAACCAATTTAGCAGTCTAAGGTGACTTTTATTGCTTTTGAATGCACATGAAATAATTTGAATCATTTCTTTTGTCTTTTGTTGCGTGAGATCATTAAACATAAAGATATCTATCGAAAGTAAGTAATTTCCTTAAAGCTGAGCCGAGTGTTGTTGCGGTGGACGACATAATTCCATATTTACATCGGCATTGGTCGTGGGAATCGTATAATTTAAGTGGTACCTATCAGTTTCGCTTTTAGCGTCCCATTTCCGCTTGGCGTAGCGATAGTACAAGACAGCGGCGCGGCCCGCGTCCACCAGGCGGGCAGCAGTGTGCAGGAGCCGAAGCCTTGACCCTGACTGCGGTGGCGTCGACCGGAACGCACGCCGAGCCACATTGCGAATCTTGCCGATTGGCGCTCACTGCCTAGTCGGTGTTGCGATCTTAGTACATTCCGCTCGCACGTGTGCTTTACGAGATTGTTTTCTCTTTCGTTTATGTTGGAAAATTACATCGATTATGTTAAATACAACTTGCATCTATTTTCAAAAGCGTAGGTACTTGTTTAGATAAAAACTAAGTAAGTAAACTTTGCTTTCGGATATTTCTTTCGGTATAGTCATACTTCCATTGTAATATTACTAATGTCCATAATTTCAATTAACATCCGACCTACTTGATATAATCAAAACTAGATGTAAGTAATCAAAATGCGGCTACTACACAAGAAACGGCCTAGTAACGTCAAAATCGAGAGTTACTGTTGAGAAAAAGTTAAAAGTATCTCGAGGAGTAAACAGACCGGGAGAGGGGTAGGCAGTCATTGATGTAGAACCGGTTGCAGCGACTCGTCATCTAGAACCGGCTTGTGACGGACAGGGATGAATTACTCACCGAAACACCGCGGTTTGGGAACATTGGAACTAAACGTTACAAGCATAGCTCGCATGCCAGAGCCAATGAATACTGAATAGGTACTACGGGCCTACGATGTTAATTTAAGAGCTCGGTTGAGTTTTATCATAACAAAGGAGATAAGTCTCAGACGGAAAATTATTAAAGCAAAACGCTTAAAGAATATAAAAAATACAATGCAGTATCATAAAGTATCGGCCGTGTAAATACCGCTGCGACAGTTGGACAGTTTACCTTACAATACATCGAATTCACAGATGCAAAAACATTGTTCGGCGCGCCACTACAAATCAAAACAACAAACGCGCCGACAGGAGGTCCGATCGACATCGACATCGAGACAATCATCGACAATCGTATCGATAGTCGACGCGGGTCCGACACGAGTCGACAACCGGACGTGACGTCACGCCGTCCGTGCGTAAACGCGAGAATTTTAAACAACCTCCTTTTGGTATATTGCGTTGTCTTGAACAGATGTCATTGGTACAAACAAAGATGTCTCATGCTTTGACATTTTATTGCCATGTGTTTAAGGTTCACATTTGTTACAAAAAGTTTTGGATCAAAGGATAGACTTATTTAATATTCACACCGTATGAAAAGTGCGTTGTTAAAAGGTCGTATTAGGTTTTGACACGAATTTACAATAGATAATAGTACCTGTACATATGTATAGCTGGGGATCCATGGAATTCTATTTTTACCTTCTTTTGTTCTACTACATTTGCCCGGTGATGCCTCATAATAATACGAAGGTTAAACACGAATTAATAATAAATGTTGTAGTCAGTCTGAATCCTTGCTAACAAAAAGACCGATAGCGGTTAAGATAACGTATTCCATTTTTAATTCAAAAAACTAGACAAAAAACTAAAACAAGACCATAGAAAACTTGATAAGGATGTCAGACTTTTTTAATTTCCAAAGAAAATTATGGCACAGGAAGCAACCAAAGGGCCTAATCCAGACAGAAATAAGAAAAATGAAATAAAAAGACGCACCAAGTACCTGTACTTGGGGTTCTTTTTTCTGTTGATAAAAAAAAAGTTTCTTTAAAGTTGTGTGCTTTATAAGAATCTCTTCATAAAAGTCTTCCACGCGGAATGATTTGGCGAATCGAAAGCGCCAGTGTTGAATTACTGACTATTGTGCCATGGGGACTCGGGTATTAAAAAATATAAGCTAACCTTTTTTTTTTCAGGTAACTCGAATTAATTTTAACGCTAAAGGGAAAACGCGGTTACAAAGAGAAAATACGCTGTATATGCAGTCTGACGGTGAACGCTCTGTATCTGTTATCAGCGCCTTAATAAAGTAGAATTAGGTGATTTAAAAAGTTTTGATGATAGCCTAAAATTCTAAAACAAGTCGATCAGTAGGCGGTATAGAGTATATTTTATTATCTTTATTTTCCCATCTGCTTAAAACAACAACACCCGATATTGTTCAAATTAAGTATTTTTAGGTAAAAAAACAACTTTATTAATATCAAAGTAAAACAAAAAACCTTTTTATAATAAACATTAAGACTTTAAACATTATTACAAACTTTAAATTGAATCCTAAACGTGTTTCAAAAGCTACTGCCAAAGACTAAGGAGGACGCTTTTATTTACTTTTTATCGCCAACCGATCAGAATATAGCAGAGGAAACAGAACGTAACGCCCTAAATATAACAACTGTTTTGAAACCCACGGCCCACCTTATCGCGTTTTAAGTTTACGGCCCTCCTAATTATGTCTTTCGATTTAAATATGGGACAATGATGTGTCCTCAGTGTTTCAGCTACTCTTAATAAAAAGTTAGGAAGTTAATTTCCTTCTAAATAACAAGTTTTGTTTTAAATGTCTTCGGCATTTAAAAAGGACATGTTGTTATGACTTGTTACAAAGCACATCCTTGTGTTCATAAAGTTTCTTAACTAATAACGTCAACCCAAATCCCAAAGCTACAACAAAAGGGAGGCAGGCAGCAAGGTGAGTACGATCCGTGCGAAATGCTTCAACTTGTACCGTGTACTATAAAGGACGCGCGTAGTTAGACAGAGTCGTAAGTGAAGCAGCTGCGTTTTTTGCTCTCGTTTTACAAGTTCCTTAGTCTGGAAATGCAAGGGACCTCTATACCCACTGCCTACCTATAGTACGGGTATTATTGTTTCGTTCTACAGCTATGGGAAAGGTTTCCGAGCGAAACGGCCACTATTAAACGGGTCGGATCGAAATAGGTACCAGTTTTTGTATAATGCGATGTTATTATTGTTTAGTTTTTAACTTTTGTGTTTATCTTTTGATGTAAGCTGCAGGGCATGTTTAACATTCGTTTTCAAATATTAGTGAATGTTAAAATGAGATTTTAAAGATCAAGAACTCGATTTAAGAACAGATCTACTTCAGTAGATTAAATTCTATATTTTTTAAGTTGTTTTAATCTGAGTTATAAATGGAACTAGTGTTTGCAGTAGACTTGAACAATGAAATTGAAGGGAGCTTTCATTTCCATTCAGACTTATCAATGATTTTACTAATGAAGTAGCTTTTATTAATATTAAAATGTGTGCCACGAGGGGCGATTCATTGTCATTATTCTTTGTGAAATAGAACTTGTGACCAAATTATCACAGGGATAAAATTATAATGAACATAAGGTAACTAAAAAAAGCAGAAAAGCGGACGACCCTCGTCTCTTTAATACCTTGATCAGTTCGAAAATGCGAAAGTTAAATAAATAATCAAACGGAACGCTTTTCAAGAATGCGAAATTAAGTGTCGCTGTGTACCCAGACGTCACAGCGACAAAATAAATAACAATTAAAAGCCCAGAGGTACCAGGACCACATAACTGCCAACAGGGTCATTTATGTTTGTCTTAAAAAGAGCAAGTATAATAATTATGTGTAGCGATCGAGCGACAATTAGCGACCTGTCCGTTGCAAAAGGTGAATTCGTATAATAACATGTTAATGAGTCTAAAAGAAAATGTTTTTATTTTTAATTATGACAACTCAATTTCGAAAAGTGTTTTTTTTTTTAAAGCATGCATATGACAGATGCTAGTTTGAACTTAGCGCGTTATTTTTATAATTTTTTCGAACTTTTTGATTATTTTAATGACTTAAGGTCAAAAATATGAATCAAATTAATTGTAATTTATTGAATAAATCGATAATTGATGAATATAATCGATTTGAATTTCGATCTTAGTAATCGATTTATGTGCTTTAGTCATACAATTTATTTGAACTAATGGTCGAGGGAAGTTTTGCCAAGCGACGCGAATGACGTTGCTCTTGCTATCGGCCCGGGCTATTATTACCAACTTGTCGTAGGTTATGTGCCTACGTGATTGTCGGAAGTCTAGGTACCTATGTACCCGGGATACTCATTTCGTCATAAATATTAATTAACGACTGTTACCGATAATACTTCATCGGGTAATGTGAATTGTAATTTATTAGGTATAATGTAACCTCGACTTATGTTGTATTTATGTATCGGTATGTGTACCTATATTTAAGAGGAAAAATACGCGATGAATCTTATGACAGACGAATTGTAGACTAATCAAATGCAGACGTCAATTTTCTTAGTTTATGATTGAATACAAAATGCACGAGTTCACTAAGCTCTAAATACAATAATGCCATGCTAATAATTAGGTAACGAAAATACGAACAACAATAGTTATACCTACCTACCAACTACTATGTTTTTATTACCTGTGAGCAAACTACGGACTACGCTAAAGTACACACTGTTCTACCTACCTATGTAGTGGGTAGTGCGGTGCAAAGAACAACAAAAAATAAATAAACTGAGGGTGAACGGAATTCCAACAGTTTTCGACCACGTAACTAACCTACCTGTTTACACCGTGATCTGCTAAAAAGCAGCACAGATAATTGATTCCTTACGCAGAGAGCGCGTAGATTTGAAAAATTAGTGTCAGATAAGAACTGCCGACTTCCTTTGTCGGGAGTTTTTGCTCATCCCTTACAAAAAAGAAAACCAACCCTTGGGTACCGTTTTTTGCCGAATTGTACCTTTTAATTAGAACCTACGAAATGGTTTTTCGACTTCGAAACCCAATTTGGTTCGACTGATACCGAGAAATTAGATCGAATTTAGGTAGGTAGATGGATGCAAGATAATGACAATTTGTGGGTAGCTTACTATTAGGAGATGCCATTAAATGCTATCTAGACGGGAAATGACTGATGCAATAACAACTTGCACGTTTCGTCACAACATAAAGTTTTTGAGGACGTAGGTAGGTGACATTTTGACCCAAGTTACTACAGGAGCCACATCGAAATAGAAAGTAAGTATTTAATTTAGGTAGTAGATTATGTACCTACCTACGTACATAATCTACATAAAATATCTACGCATGTTACATTAATTTACAGTGTGCACGCGATTGACGCAATCTACACTATCTACAATTCTACATCAGCAGTTCAGCATTCAATCATCATGAAGCGACGTGAACGACGGTGACCGTCGAGCCCCGCGCCCCGCCAGCTCGCTGTCGGAGCTTTCAGTGTCTGCGGAGATTCCGTCTGCTACGAGTACGTACCTACTACGGCTACAGAACAGCGACATATTTACGCATACTTATCTACACAGCACTACGACTCGGTGCGGCCATCGGATAAAGCGTAACAACAAATATTACGAGGGTAAACAAACAAAAACAATGCAAATTTTTCGCCGGTCGTCCAATATTTGCACGGAATCCAGTCACTGGGTGTTGGTTGTGATCGAACATAACCTAAAAGCGGCCGGCGGCACGTGCGCCCTTACATAAGGGTGGCGCGGTCCAACCCCGACGTCTGGCGTGACACCGAATAACCTCTACAGCTGTTCAGCGTGGTCGCGGCGTGACGGCGAGACAACAAGCAGGCGACGCGACTAGGAGCAGGTGGTGGTAACATGCAGCAGTACCTTGGCGGCCGACGATCTCGGCGACGTGCTCGGAGGAAGGCACCGGCACGCACTCCGTCATGTTCTGCGATTTCTTGGCGCGGTCCTCCGGCGGTGGCGCGAAGCCGAGCGGGCTGGCCAGCGACCCCGAAGTCGGCAGCGACTCGCCCAGGCTTAGCATGCTCAGCTCCAGCGCCAGTTGGAACGCGCGCTGGTCCTCCACCAGGCCCCCGCCGCCTCCCAGGTCCCCGAACAAGCTTGACGGCATTTCCACTTGAGAAGCTATTTTTTACGATTTACTGAGAGGTTACCCTCTCTGTCACTGGTAAGATAAAAATTGGGGTGCGTTCGATCGTTTCAAACGCCGCGTTTTATCATGGGAGACGCACGTGTGTCTGGCGCGCGGCGCGGTCGTGAACTGATGTGCCGGCCGGCGAGCGCACGCGCCCAGCGCGCCGGCGCGGGGGCCGGGGGGCGGGGACCGCGCGGGGTGGGGGCCGCCCGGCGGGGCGCGGGCCCACTGCAGCCAGGGCGGGATGCGTCGCAGCTTCCGCCCGCCCTGACTGGCGGTACCTACACTACGCTTGTCCGTGCTTTAACACCTTGCCGCGCGCTCTCAGCTAATTATTTCGAGATCACGTTTTATGCTGTAGGTGGCCGCCGCTGATAACGGATGGAAAAATTACATTGATTTATGGGGATCTGAAGTTTTATAAAAGTTTATAACGTAAACTATTATCAATTTATAATTTGGACACTGTAATTTTTATATCTAAAGAAAAATAATAATGAGCAGTACATAAACAGAAGTTCTGTTATAAAATGAATAAGTTCAATACAGTATCGATACCGGAATCACTAGTCACTGCCTACTTAGATGTGGTGGAGCCGCGATCTTCAAAGAGCGATAATGTCGGCACCTCGCTTGGCGGGCGACGCTCGCTGGCAATTGTTTTTATCCCATCTTCACGAATGGACCCATAAATCGAGGAATCAAATACCTCTCAGGTATTCTAAAAGTAATGTCGACTGGAATGGTATTTTTAAGTTGCATTGTCTGCAACTAAATAAAAATTGGTTTTATAAAATTTCATCATGATCAATCGTAAAGAACCACAAGTAACCTCAGAGTCATTATTACAGGCAACGAATATAACTTTTATAAAATCTGCAAAATAAAGGTCACACAGATTACATTAAACAAAAAGTTTTTATGTTGCTTTTACAAGAAATAACGTTACTTAGTAATAATTTATTTTTTGTAAATTGTAAAGTTTAAACAAACCAAAACTTTTACTATTCAATATTCTTACAGACATTAAACAATGTATCTGTCGAAAGCAACGGAATATTAAGTTTTGAGCTTTATACCTAATGATAAAAATAAACCGCTTTTTCTTATTGGATTTCTTGCAACGTCCAAATTTCAAAATAGAATCGAAAGAGAATAGGCATTTTCTAACATAGTCAAATGAGCAACATTTGATTCTTGTATAACGTATTAACACTTAATACTTTTTGATACGTGTTAATACTTTTTTAATGAGAAAAGTTAAGAAAACAAAGCTCTTGGCATAATGAATGAGCAACATCCTTTGTTGTGCTGATTACAGCGAGTACCTACAATCAGTAATCGGCATTCAACGACATCAAAGTAATTTAATGTGCTCTTATCAAGTTGGCGCGACATGAAATTCGAAGAACGTGGTCGTTCGCCATCTGACCTCACACCGCGTGTCCGCGTCCGGTTAACAGTACGTCATCATAAACTAGCGGAATTTAGTTTTAGTATTTTGAGTCTTCCGTTTTCTGTGTCAAAAGAATATGAAAAATCCCAGACTTTTAGAATTTTAGCATTATTGAAATTTTGAGAATTATTAGATCTAAGAGGAATACCTATTTATTTATTTATTTAAACTTTATGCAACAAAAGTACAAAGGCGGACTTAATGCCTTAGGCATTCTCTAACAGTCAACCAGAGGTGGTGAAGAGATAACATGGTAGGTGTAAATTAAAGTACGTGCGCTAAAAAGCAATATTAATTTGAAAAAAAAAAATCTAACACAAAGTATTTAACTAAATAAAAACATACCTTTACCTATGTTGTTGAAAAGTAGGTACCTATGCTTTTTTTATGACTGAAAATCTTGAAATGACGGGCGTAAATGAAGGGAGCGTCAGACTCATACTGACTAAAACCCATCTGTATTTCTCTTAATGCCCTTTTTAAAATATTTTATAATAAAAATAATTAGGGATGCGACTGGTCGATTCACGTGGACGAAGTCCCGGCTTTAATTAATTATCCTTGGATCTAAAATGAACCGATTTTGAAAATTGTTTTGCAAATTGGATGCTTTACTGAGCATTACTGAGTGCTATAGGCTATAATTTATTGGGATCGGTAAGAAAAATCACGCGAACGAAGTTGGGGAGTGAGCAGTGCTAGTAGTGAATGTCTGAAATCGCCAATCTGTATTGAGTAAGCGTGGTCTTCTTCTTCTTATTGTGTGTGTAGTAAGGCCTTACGACCCTACACACCCTAGTGTCAAGAGTTTCTAAACCGCCTCAAGGGCCTCTGACATGGTTTGAGTGGAACAGTAAAGTCCAGGTTTCCTCACGATGTTTTCCTTCACCGATGCCAATGATGTCCAAGATAAACGTTAGAAAGTAGGTACATATGAATTGAAAAGTTCACATTGGTACTTGCCCGGATTTTAACCCACAACCTCATGTATGAGAGGCGGGAGCCTTAACCACTGGGCCATCACGACACTTAGTAAGCGTGGTGATCAATGCTCGTGCCTTCTCTGTATGAGAAGAGGCCTTTGCTCTGCAGTGGGACACTAATATACTGGTTTATTAGTTATTAGTTATTTTTTAAATAGAACTTACACTTTCTTGGAACTACTTACCTTATAAAAACTTTCATAATATTCGTCTCCGTTTTCATTAATGCTCAATACGAACTTACAATGCTTCACTAGTCCTCACAAGTTAGTGTTTGTTACGTAACAAAGTCTCCAATATTAAGGCTGTTGTGAACAAAAAGTTAGAAGAAGTCAGTATTTTTTGTTATTTCCGGATCCATGACCTAGAGGAGTGACGGAAGAGGGGTCACGGAGGGACGTTAACGCTGTTTTTTGTTAACTTTGCCAACTTATTTTAGTAGGTACTTTATTGTTAGTATTTGGTTGCGAACTATGGATTTTAACGGTCTGATAGGATGTTTGGATGATGTACTGGCTATGACTGGTGGCTAGAGACTGTTAGTTTCTTTAACGGGAGCTCCGTTAAAAAACTAACAGTCTCTAGCCTATTGCTCTCGCCCATCTTTCCGTCCGTCAATCTGTTCCTCTGTCACAGGACTGTATCTCTTAAACCGTGGTAGGCAGACATTTGATTTTAATGAATAATATGTATTAGTACGGCCGCTATGATATAAAAATAACAAATTAAAGGTTCTAATACAAGAATATAATAGTATTCGGCGATTTTTGCACGATATCAATATTGTACTGTGGAACGGAAAGTTTCATGTCCAACTCGCACCTAACTGATTTTTTATAATATATTTTTTTATTGCCTTATTATTTGTCCAATCAAATAATACATGATATCTTTTTAAGATAATAATAACTATAAATAAGTTAGAAATAACGCTTGTTTGTTACACGTGTAGACAAAACAAGGGATTGTTTATTTCTAACTACGTGGACAACAAGCAGATCAAATGTCAGAGAAATAAATACAGTCCAATTATCAGATTTCCATGTGAGAGGCCCTTGAGGCGGTTTAGGATCTCTGGGGTCGTAAGACCTTGCTGCCCACACGATAAAGAAAGATTAGATTAACTAAACAAAACAATTAAAGATAGACATTTTCATAAACATGTAATAAAAATCGCTTAGGCTAACTTAGAGTAAACACGTGTACGTGGGTAGGCGTAGGTAGATAAGATTGCGAGTAGGTTTTGAACGTTTTTAATTAGGAGAAGCGCACCAATCTTCAGTGGCTATGCGGGGTCTCTTCGCAGACCATGGCCCACCTATTATCTTGCGTCGCATACCCTGTCACCTGCACACGTGAGGACCTAAGGATACCGTGCCCCCGGAACATAAAGGCCAACAGAAGGAACAGGGTGGTTTTTTAGTCAATAAAAGTGTGATAGTCCCTTCCACCCCACTCAAGGCGGAAGGACTCATTTGAGGATTTTTACCACCTCAAAAAAAGCGCTTAATGACTGCTTCAGCATCACGGTGTTGTCGAAGCTAACACTGGGCCATGCAAAAATTTTTTTTTTTATTATCTTGTATCTTTGCTATCGTTAAGTTAAGAAGAAGATTAGCAAAATTGGTTTTCAGAGTCGATATCCTATTCTGGTGTAATACAATTACAGTCCTTTTTCCAGTGTCCACAAAATTAATTTGTGTAGTCAATGATTGGATTAAATCTACGATATTCATTAATCAGGAACAGATTAACCGACGAGGCGGTTATTGAATGACGTCACAGTCAACTATTAATACGAGACGGTGCTACGCGTCTACGATAGTGCTACGACGTGTAGTTTTCGTAGAACCTAGAAAGTTCAAAGTGAAGGGATGCCTAATAACAATTAAACCTTGAATGATTCCTTATAAAAATAACAATAATACCAGGCAATTATTATCCCACTACTGGACAAAGGCCTCTTCTCATACAGAGAAGGAACGAGCATACTACGTTTGCTCAAGCTGGATTCACGATTTCAGATTAATATTAATTAAAAGTCCAGGTTTTTTTTAGGTATAAAAGTGAAATATAAATGTTTCGTATTTGTAGTTTTTATTTCATACTTTCAGATTTGTCCCAAAGAAATTTAACCAAATCGGTTTAGCAGTTTAGTTTTTGAATCAAAATAACTGTTTTAACGTAGTCTCATAAATTTTAGGACAAATTAAGTAAAAATATCTACTTTAAGAGAATTTTTCGCCCCACACACTACTTGAACTACGAAGTAATACAATCTAGCTAAATATCATAAACTCTTAGTCATATTTTTCTGGCCAATCGATAATATTCTCAGCCAGCAACTGATCAAGTTAGCAACAAGGTGGGTAGGTACCTAGACAAACACAGACACGAGATCCAAGCGTTAGAGGAGCTAGACGAATCGTCTCCCCTACCACTATTTTTGGCGCGCTGTCTGTGTATCGGGGCCTACAGATTCCATTCTGTATGTATTTACTTTTGAAAATAAATGCTGTGCTGTGGTTTTAGATTGTTCGATTGGAAATTAATTAGGCCTTATTTTGATAGTAGGTATTGCCCGCGATTTCGTCTGCTTAAATGTCGGTTATCGCGGATATAGACGAAGTCGCGGAATAAAAAGTTGCCTATGTCTATTCTTGGTGTTTAAACTTATCCTGTACGAAATTTCATTGAAATCGGTTCAGTGGTTTAGTCGTGAAAGAGTAACAGACAGACAGAGTTACTTTCGCATTTATAATATTTTAGAATGGATTCGAAAACGTAGGAGTTTTACAAATTTTCCAGCTGCCCTTTGTGGTCGGCATTTCGAGTGTTAATTATTATGTAAGCTATTATTGTTTGTAAGTGTTTAATTTTGCGTTAGTTAGTGACTCCCTTGTGTTTATGTATCTCTGTGAGGTATACCTAATCAATAAGTGTATGCACTGTATGTATATACCTGCCATAGTGCCTAGCTTAGATGCAATCAATTTACGAGGTGGAACATTACGTCCGCCTTTGTACTTTTGTTGCATAAAGCTTAATTCAATAAAAAATAAAGATTGATTAAGTAGGTATTTTTTTGTCACAACACAAAAAAAAAATAACGTGTGACGTATCGCATATTTCACAGAATTAGAATTTTGTAATAGAAGCACCACATGAATTCTGGTTTTAAATATATTCGTTCATTTTGAACCAGAAAATAGCTGACTACCAACCCTCTAAATGATATGACCTCCTAATACCTCCCTCACGTGACGTACGAAATTGATCTCTACGACTTTAGGAATAGGTGCGATGCATGGGTCTGAAGACACGTCGTACTGAAACTAGGTCGACCGGGGTTATTGCCCGGGCCTCGAAATAAAGGGTGGTTGTCGATATCCGAAAGTTCATTCTATAATAAGCCTTCCGTGTTATTTTTCTGTCATTCCCTTGATTGTTGGTGTACCGTGCTTTTTCATTGTTATTTTTCTAACGGTTAAGATTAAATTAAGAAAAGATTTGCGGTCACGACAGAAATTTTAACTTTAAAAATAAGCGCAGATATCCATAAAATAGCGATTTAAGCGACCTCTGTATTGGCGCTATTCTATAAATCTCCGCGCTTATTTCATTTAAAGGAACAGAAGCCCCTATAAAATCTTTTAACCTAATTTTCTCATTTAAATAAGAACATGTTGGTATGTGTACCTACATAAAGAGTGGGTGTACTGCTTACGTAGGTATCTTTGTAGGCTGTGGTCTCTGATTACAACAAACTAATTTCTTCAAGCAGCGTGGTCGTTGTCTCATTCATTTTTTGTAAGCATCTTACAAAATGTCATTCGTGTTTAAAGATTTAAGTACCCCTTCCTTTGGACAAACAAGGATCATTTATTTATTTATTTATATAAGTTAGCCAATAATTTTTGAGTTACAATATTTTCTTAGTTTGTGGTTAATTTAAAACTTGGTTAATAAACATTATTATTATTAAAAGTGAATATTGTTTACACAATACATTTAAATTAATTTCTTAATAGTGCATTTATATGTGCAACAATTACTTACATATGGGCTTTATTGCGATACAATATGCACCATTTATGTATTTATTTTTATTACTTAGTACATAGAAATATCATCACATTAAGACAAAACAAGAAGTACAGTGCCCCACCGCTTTCAAAGTTTATCTTGGACATCACTAACATCGGTGAAGGAAAACATCGTTCGGAAACCTGGATGTGTAATAAATATTAGTCTAGAATCCGCCTTATGTAAGCATAGTGATCAATGCTCGTGCCTTTTCGGTATAAGAATAGGCATTGGCCCTTTAGTGGGACAATAATAGGCTGGTATTATTGAACTGCTCCGCATTGCTGCATTTTGGGCTTTTTATGAAACGTCAAAGGTAAGTCAAAGGTAAGTTCCAGTGCCTATGTTAGATTATGTTGTTTCTTAGTTTGATAAGCTTCTGCTGTTGTCCTGTTTTCTCTTTTTCTTTTCTTGTGCGAGCAGTACTGAGTTGTTCACACCATCTTTGCCAGCCTGTTTTTTATAAGTGAAGACTTGTAATTGGCTGTCAGTTTTATTTACTATTCTTTTAATATTTCTTTTAAATTTGACGGGCCTGTTGGTCTAGTGGTTAGTGGCCCTGACTGCTAAGCCGGAGGTCGTGGGTTCGATTCCCACCCAGGACAAACTTTGTGTGATGAGCATGATTGTTAGTTCTGTGTCTGGGTGTGATTTATCTATAATATGTATGTATTTATAAATTATATAAGTATGTATATCAGTTGTCTGGTTACCATAACACAAGCTCTGCTTAGCTTGGGATCAGATAGCCGTGTGTGAGTTGTCCCAAGATATTTATTTTATTTATTTATTTTAATATGTTTTATTTAGCTGTAAGTCTTCCATAAACCATAAATAAATAAATAAATATATACCTACATTTATACATACATAATATCACGCTTGTAATCCCCGAAGGGTCATTAGGAGGTACACCAACATTTCCCCACTTAAGTTTAAGTCCCACGTCATAGGGGCGAGCCTATTGCCATCAACCGGGCACAAATCCAGTCTCCGGCTTCTACTTGAGAGCTGCTACGGAGAAATTCGTGATTGAAAAGTCCAATAACACTTAGTCCGTAAATCTAACCCAAGACCTCATGCTCAGCAGTCGCGCTTTGTGACTACTAGACCGACGAGGCAGTCAAAAAGTCACAAAAAAATCATACATTGACAGTTTATTAGAAAGATTATTATTATTGTTTTTTTTTAGCTATTTAGCAAATACCTAGCATAGCCTAGGTATGCTCTATGGTAGGTAGGTATGCTATAGCCTGGGACCCTAGGTAGACTGAACCTACTTGAAATCATACATTAAATTCTCACTTTAATATTTTCTCATGAAAGATTTACCTATAAAGCCGATGTGCGTATGTTTTTGTCCATATTTATATACTTTTTGTTGAGTTTATTTATATTATAATACGAACTCAAGCTGTATGAAGCTGTGGAGTTCTCTTCAATACATGCATTCACATATAAATGGTGTGGCGGGACTCAGGTGGCCATGCTTTGGTTTGAAAACTTGAGAATATTGTAGGATATTTTGATTACATATTTAGCATTTAATACGCTTGTTATTAGAGTAACATCTACTGAGCGCAAATTATTAAAAAAAAAAACACTATTAAATCATAAAGAAGTAAAACTAAGCTGTAAGTTAAATTTAAGTTTATTTATATAAGTAGTATGTGCAATATTTAAAGAGTTAATTATAAGAAAAGCAATCAGATTAATAAAAAAAGAAACTAAAACTAAATGCCATCAAAAACTTCTTCCGCATCGCTGTCAACTGGAAATGTACTTACCCAAAAGACTCGCGACTTTGCCACGTTTGATAGCAATGCTTAGCCTCTGGCCAAGGAAATAGCTGTGAGTTAATTGAAAGTGCAGGTAAATCTGCATTAAATTCATTACATTTCTCCACAATAACCTTGAAAGCAATGAAAAATTATTTAATTACCATCACATTTGCAGTGCATCGAGTAGTTTTGCATGTAATTTTAATGACAGATCGATTATTGACAGAGCTTATTGTAGTACAAGGAATCCATATCGTATAAATCCATCCCACTTCAACCGTGAGAACAGTCTCTATTACTTCGCTTAAGTTTGTCACCCTCAGTCTGTACGTCTCAAGTTCAAGAATAAGTACACTGCGAGACAACAATGAATATAAGCAGGTAGTGATTTTTTTTAGCGTAAGGCCCTTTCAGACCATCTGCTCATAATACGCCGGATAGCAGATGTGAGACGGGCCTTTTGTCCGTAAGTGTACTGTTTTTTTTTTTCGCCTGTTACACATTTCTTTGGATGTCGTTCGATGTTTAAAAGATAAAAACGGATGCTGCCAGAGACGTATGGAGAATCGATTTTTGAATATTGCAAATAGTATCCGGTTCTTGTTTCCTGTGTCGTCTTTGAGATCTTGTGTGACTATTGTTTGACGTACACTTAATAGCGGATCTTGTTATTCAATAGTTTAAAACTATCTGCATGTCTGTATTGTTGCAATAAAGGGAGGAAGTATTTGAGTTGCATTACACTACACTACAGAACATGAATTTTAGACAGGTATCAAAAATATATTCAATAAGCAAAAAAAAAATTATGAAGATACCCCAGTATTTATTGACTAACTGGAAACAAACCTCTGTGCTCAGAAAATCAATAAAAAAAATTAGAACACCATATTCTAAATTCAAATTCAAGTACTGGCTTTTTATAAACAAAGGTAGTAGATAAGTACCTCATTAAAACCTCACTTTGTTTCCTACTTCTAACAATGAGAAGAACATTGTTTTTTTTTTCTAGTAAAAGTTAGTCTTGAAATCTTTAGAATATCAGCCGAGTGCACACTCCTAATCCTTTAGTTGTTACCTGAGCGGTCGCTTTGCTTTCATAAACTATTTGTTCGATTATTTCACGTCTTTACTTTAAATTTTCAATATATTTTTATAAAATATAGTCTTTGTTGTGATATTTCTATGGGAAGCTTAATTTAATACGAGATTATTTCCACGTTTTGGAAGTCTTTCGAGCGCATGAGTACAGCTTTTGGTTTGCAACGTTGCCGCGTTGGAAAATAATACCACTTTTTGGCAAATAAACAGTCGATTTCTCGAAAGTTTCTGAAAACCAGTCTAACTTTTTATCGGCACCCCACAATAAAAACTTTTCGGTAAATCTGTGACTACGATGCTGCAGAATGTATTTGTATTTCGAACGTTATTAATTGGTATTAACCTCCTCAGTTCTTTAAACGCACACCACGGCACTTATGGCATCCTGGTATGGCATCCTGGTTCTTTCAAAAGATTTTTCTCTTTCTGGCTTAGCACCAGGTTAATGGGCTCTACCTCCTCACTTGAGAACTAGCCTGGTCAGATGGCTGTTCGGTTCAGCGGCTTATTATGTCGCTGATAAACGCGTATAATGTATTCGTATACGTTTGAAGTCACGAGTATCTACACAGTCATAGCACTAGGGAACCATTTCTGAGTCATAGGCTAGACAGTGACAGCGTCATGTCTGAAGCCCATTAAATAAAACAAAATACAAATCACCACTTCCAAATTTAAATCAGTACGTTTATGTTAAAAATTACAAATCTTGGCTCTAGTACAGTTTAGGGCTGGTTTCTTGGCGAAGGGTCGCGACCCTCGATCAAGCCTGCAGCAGCTGGCCGCGGTCAACGACCTCTCCTAATGCCGACCGGACGGAAAAATCGGCAAATTACTTGTTCGCCAACTTTGATTTGGCAAGAAAAGCATCTGTGTAGGGTGAACTTACCTACTAAGATCTTTAGGTACTGTTTCTACTGAAATTAAACTTGGATAACGATTAAAAGATAATTAGTGAAACTAATATTTGAAAATTCTCCGCCTGTCAATCCTACGGACTGAATGACGGGTCCCTAATCTTCTTTTTAAGAACAGCCTATGCCTTGTAATTCAAATTACCAAACATAATCTGTTATATTTTATTAAGGATGATTATTGTAAAACCAGCATCCACAGTATTGTTAAAAAAACTGTTTTGCTGTAAAAATAAAATAGAATAGGTTTTTATTTTCATACTGTTTATAGTTAACTTTGTCTACAGATACAATTTTGTAGGTATATCAATTCTGTAAGCCTGGTGCCTAAAGTAAGTCTTTTTTTTTTCCAAAAACATTCATGTCAGGAGGTTAATTAGTAATTGCTAACAATGCTAATTCATAATAATTAATGCTTAAATGTAAATTATGTTCCTAAGACTTCCGTGACTGGACTAGGTAATACTGTGTTTTAGGCGAGAAGTGCTGAAATAGTCTTAAAAAAAATAATAATCTCAAGAGTTACAGTTACAGTTAGGGGTCGCGGATGAAGATGGCGGAACACCTTGGATGGCTTCCTCAGGAACAGGAACTCAACACAGAGAGCTGACAAGAGGAGACACAACACAAAAGGAAGTGGAAGGAATGGACGGAGGCATTTGTCCAGGAGTGGGACAGTAACGGTTAGCAAAAAACTTAATATTATGTAAAGAAACAGTGCAAATGTATCAAAAACGTCGTACTTAATACAAATTAGAGAAGTGCTGTTGGATTTAAAAAAAGACGTGATGAAAATAATGTAGAGGGATTAATCATAGAATTCGTCATGCGTTATCATTTCTCAGAAATATTGCGTCTTGTTAAATGAACTAGCGACCCGCCCCGGCTTGGCACGGGTGCAATGTAGATAGGTACTAATGTTGTGTCACGGTGGAGTGATTATTATTTTTAAACGAGCTTTTACCTGCGACTTCGTCCGCGTAAATTTCAGTTATCGCGGACGCAGACAAAGTCGAATGTGTTTTTTCTTAGGGTTCAAACTTACCCTGTACCAAATTTCAGAAGAACAGTATTTTCGTTGAAAGCTCATTCGCGGCTTGATTTCGTTCGACATTTTGTAAATAATTAATCCAACAAATTAATACAAAACAATATTAAACTATACGTAGATATAAACATTCCGCTTGAATCACTCTATCTATTGATTGTTTCAAAATTCGTTGCGTAGTTTAAAAGATCTAAGCGTACAGACGGCGGGAAGCGACTTTGTTTTATACTATGAAGAGATCATTTTATTTACGCACAGCTTTTTAGGTTTTACCTATAGTCGTAGTTAAAACTGGTTCTCATTTCGAAGGGTGCTCTAATTCCCAAGCGAGTCGAGATTAAAGGGTTCAGTTTGTAACGGATCGTTCCTAACCAGTTCCAACGGTCTTACAAACAAAACGGTAACCCTTCTTAAAAAAACGTCATATGGTTTTACACAATGGCCCATTCCTGGCCACGTTTTCAAGGTTATCACTGGCCAGCTACAGTTGCAGGTTCTGATATCGTCGTAAAGTCATCAGCTGTGGCATGTTGTATGAGGTGGAATTTCGTCATCAATGCAGGTAGTAGTAGAGGCATCACTAAGTAGGTATTGAAATAAATGATTTGACTTTGCCTTTGAAGAATTTTACAGAATAGCACCGCTAGTCTTCTTTTTCAACCGACTTCAATTAGGAGGAGGATCTCAATTCGGCGGTATGTTTTTATTTTAATTTTTTTTTGTATGTGTTTTTATTCCGCCGATTTCCCGCCGGTTTTCATTCCCGAATACTCCGCCAAAATTAAATTGATTTGGATGATTTATTTTTTCTAGTGTTCGGACTACAGTGCGTAACCTAAGTATTTGCAATTGAATAAGTAAGTTTTTTTCCCTCTTTTATAAAGCTACTCAATCCATGCACATTAATCGTATTTAGCTGCAAAATTATATTGAAAAGATCGCCCCACGAGTGCTCAATGCAAAGCTTTTCCCACCGACTCTTGCGTCGCCCCAATTTCTCGAGCTCTATAAGATTTTGCTTTGCGAAATTTCTTTCACATTGCCGTCTGCCGACCCTAGCCCCAAGGTGAGTATTGTAAGGGCCCTTTTCTCAGGCCCTTGGCTCGCATCTGTCGTTGCACCGGCCGTCGGCCCTACTTGCAGTTGCATACAATGCACGACGCTTTATTTCGGTTATTTCAACGGTTGAATTTGAAATAAGAACGAGTCAGTTGATGCCTTGAAATATGGATTTAAGAAAACTTGTTCGTTTTATATAATTTAACCGTAATTTGGTAATTAGAGGTACCAAAGTGGATCAATTTTGTCTAGACTTTGGATAACTGGCTAATCTTTCATACTCTTGGTAGGTTGGTACGAAAGTACCTAAGTGTTTGTTATTTTTGGTACGCTGTTTCGGCCAAACTATTCAACTGAAAAACCGTGTCTGTTATTTCATATCGAAAAAGAAACACAACCTAAACGTAGCTAGATAAAACATTCATATATTTTTTATGAAGATTCCTGAAACATTGATATGTTGGAGTGATTCCGAAGGTCGTACGTCAGTAAGAGGACTAAGAGGACTCAATTTTAGTTTGTTCTATTTGAAGGAAATAATGTTACAACTTTAATAATTTAAATTCACTCCATATAACGCTTTTGCTAAACAAATACATCTTTGATATGTATGTTGCAGTCAGAACTTTTAACCAGTTAAAAGTAATTTTAACTAGAGAAATCGTTTAAAGGTACTTCTGACCGTAGGCTTTCGATATTAGTGCTTTTCAAATAATGTATGTCAATTAGACCATTAGAAGGGACTTTTGAACGTAATTTACAAAAAAAAAAAAAAATTGAATCTAGTTGTCCATTCCAAAACGTAGTTGTGTAGTCGTATAGAAAAGAATGGGCAACAAACTCCATACTGACGTATTTTTACTGCCGAGTCAATCAAGCTCGACGAGGCCCTAAAAAACGATTCAACTGTCTTGAATCCTGTAACGAAATTTATCAGAAAAGAATAGCGGAGGAGTAAGATAAATATAATTTCCACTTTCTTCTAAATAAGCAGGAGATAAAACAGAACAAGGCCAATAGGCACAAAGGGATGTTTACAACTGGAAGAAGACTAGATTGCTGTAGCGATTAAAAGTAGATTTAACTAAGAGTGTCAGTTAAAACAACAACAGTTAAAAGCACTATTAACCAACCTGTTCAGTTGAAATTACTTTAACCGGTTTTTCTCAGTTGAAAGTACTTTTGACTGGTCAAGAGGTTTGACTGCAACATAAATTACAGTTCAGGACTTCGTATGTATTCAGGGCAATATACGTCCTACCTAAACTATGTTTTAGCTTTAAATTAGTATTTACATAGACTGATTCTAATTTCTAATAAAGGTTCATAAGGATCTATTTAAGTATCAAACATACTTATCTACTCAAAATATATTCATTTTCTTTTGATATTTGCGTAGTAAAGATAACTATTTATGTAATCGAAGAGCTTAATAAAAAGTTTTATAGACCTTTATTTTATTGTAATAGTTGATTTTAAGTCAAGGTTATTAAATGTTTCTTCACGATGTTTTCCGTCACCGATATCTGTGACGGCCAAGATAAACTTAGAAACGTCATATAAATTGAAAAAATTACATTGGCACTTGGCACCTACTTGCCCATGCCTGGTTGCGGGCGAACCGACAACCTCGTGCATGAAAGGCGGGCTGGCTTAACCACTGGGCGATCATGATATCTGAGAAAAATAAGATACCTATTCAATAAAAATTATTGATTTATGGAAAAGAATTATAAAGAATTTGGGCTACCTAAACGCGCGGCAAGAGTTTTTATCATTAGTTTAACGTTTCCTTCATAATTTTATCCTCATTGTCAATATCTGTTTTCCTAGTACTTGAATGACCATTGCTATAGGTACCTATAACAACTCAGAAATACCGTAATCTTATTCACAAACAGCGACGACGGATTAGTCATCGTAGTATTTTGTTTTAGCGGGTAATTACCAAAAATCGTAAAAATTATCACTTCTTATCTTTGTAAACGTGAACTATAATTACCTATTAACACCTAAAAGTAAGCTTCTCTCTAAAGCTTTTTAGTGTCTCTTAACATTACCTACCTACCTGATAAATTACCTACTACACAATGAAATAATATTTTCTTATCTCTTATACAAAAGAAAGGTGCGAAAATAATGTGTTATTGTTACAAGCTATAGTTTATTACCAGACATTGTCGCTCGCTCTTATCCATTCATGTTCCCCTAGTTCCATTGAAATTTTGACAATGTATATTCTTGGTAGGAATGTTAAAAATACTCTGTTTGTCCTTGTTTTTTTTTTGGATTTTGAGATAACTAAGTATTCTTTTTCTTCAAGATCTTTATTCTGCGTTTCCTTTCCTTATCATGAATCATTGAAACTTCCCTGTTGTAAAGCTACGGGTATTTAGGTCCCTAAGTAAAATTTTAATTTTCCTCTAAAAGCTACTACAATTAATTAAATTCACATTAGAATATTTGTAGTGAAAAAACTCGTTTGTATTTACTTTTTTTCTTGACATCAAGGATATCAAAAATCTTTCCTCAAAAAGAACCCCATTTTAAACTAAAATTCGGTCATTAAAAATAATTTATTTTATCAACTATCAGCATCACGCGTTCGAAACGAAGCCAGGTGGTATTCTGTCTACCTGAGTCTTCGGCATCATAAGAAAAAGCGCGGCAAATAATGGACGAAGATTATTTCCTTTCAACAAAATTGTTTGGCGTAAGATAACAATTTATTTATTGTGCGAAAGTAAAGAGAGGTCCATGTACAACAATGCACATTATCGCATGTATGATGTGCCGCTTATATAATTAATATTATTTGCTATTTTGAAAAACAATGTTGTCTTTAATTTTTATACTTAAAACTTAGGTGTTTTTGAAACTTAGTTTAGATCACGGACTGATAATAATATAAGATTTGTTTCTTAATTTCTTAGTAGCATAGATACCTAAAAGGAAGGTAAATAAACAGTAAAAGAGTAAAAATTACTGCGTATTGATAACTTGAACACCGCAACCATGACTTGCTGCGGTGTTCAAGTTAGGTAGGTATATTGGAGAAACGTAAGGGTGAGCGATATTATTCTGTGATGTTAAAGGTAATATTGTTTCACAACTTATGTATGTAAACAAATATGAATGGGTTAAGTAAAATGTAGTAAAATAAAAAAGTTATGTTAAAGATTCTATCTGTTCCCGCTGAGACCCGTGTCGAAGAATTCAGCCTATTTTGCTAATAGTTTAACCTATTTCCTTGCATCATGTTTTGTATTGTTAATCGTATGTATGTTACCAAGACTTTTGCATTGACTCTAAACCTTATTATTTTATAGGTGGCGTAATGATAATTCTGTTCGATTGTAGTCAGTAACGCCCTCTAGCGACATTTAACTAAACTTGCAACAACTCCAAACTTTTTATAATTGTTAGAGTACGGCAACGTCGGCAACATTGAATGAAATGTTTCCCGACATAAATTGACAACACTGTTGTTAAACGTCAATTGGTTGTCAAAATGGCACGTCAGCAGCAAGATGTTGATGAACTTTTCGATGTTAAAAATGCATTTTATGTTGGAAATTATCAACAAGCAATCAATGAGGCACAAAGCGTATCTGTGAGTAACATTTGTACAAACAGAACTTTATTTAGTTTGCCATTTCGGAGTGTATTCCAACTTGTTTTGGGGCGGTGACGTTGTGCCGCATCTATTTTCCTCAATATTCTTGAAAAACCTTTGTTTCAACTAACATTTATGCTAAATACACACTGATTATTTATAGGTTAACATATTTATTTACTTTTACAGCCATCAATACCTCTCATAGCGCTACAACGAGATGCATTTCTGTATCGATCGTACATCGCTCAAGGCAACCACAGGATCGTGTTGCAAGAGCTTAAAACCGCGGATCCTATGCTGCAGCCGCTGAAGACGTTAGTGGAGTACCTGACACCAGGCGCCAACAAGCCAGCAATCGTTGCTGACGTTGATGCGCGCGTAAGTAGCAAGTTGTAGACCTATGACTGATAGAACCAGAAACGGTCACCATCTGACGCCACAAAATCATGTTTCTAATAGCAAATCTCGAATGGTGATTAGTTATTTAAAATTTCTCAAAAGGTGGTAATAAGTTAACATATTGCTTTTACTACCAATTCCACAGATGAATCAAACCTAGACTGTATTTTGACATCAACAACCGAATTCAACTCTAACTTGTGGTTGACGTCTATACCCACTATCGAACCCTTAGCTGGTATTTTCTTCAATCCCAAGCTTTGGACAATGTTTTCCGTGATAAATGATGCTTGAGAGCCTTGATCTAACAAAGCTCGTACCGTGAACAGCGACCCGTTTTTTGATACAGCATTCACTAACGCTGTGGCTAATAAAACTTGTTTATTAGTTGTACCCTTTGCAAAACAAGCAACCATCTCTTGCTTTTCGTCTTCAACCGTATGAGTGCTCTTTTCCCCTAAATATTCCTGTTCACTGTCAGAATGTAATAAAGTGTGGTGCTTACGTTGGCAAATTCGACAAGTGACTGTACACTTGCAGAACCTGGCAGAGTGATTCCGTCCTAGACAATTAAAACATAAATTGTTTTCTTGTACAAACTTACGCCGAGCATCCACATCTTTAACCATGAATTGTTTGCAACTTCCTATCTTGTGATCATCATTACACACAGGACAACTCGAAGATACTGTGTGAAATACCTTTGCTTTAGTTGCATTTACATTTTGATTATTATTAGACTTATGTTCTAAGAATTCAAATGCTCTGTATCTACTGGTTAAGAAATCTTTACATAACATAACATCACGCCTGTAATCCCCGAAGGGTTAGGCAGAGGTGTACCCATTAGTACACCCACATTTCGCCAGTTATGTTTTTAGTCCCATGTAATAGGGGGCGAGCCTATTGCCATCAACCGGGCACAAATCCAGACTCCGATGCTGTTACTGAGAAATTCCTGATGGAAAAACCCAATAACACTTTGCCCGACCTGGGAATTGAACCCAAGACCTCATGCACAGCAGCCGCGCTTGCAACCACTAGACCAACGAGGCAGTCAAGAAATCTTTAAATTGATCAAATGTTGGTAGCTTCTCAGAATCAATGTTTGAGGTCACCTTTAGCTCCCATTCTTTGCGACTGTCTGAATCTAACTTTAATGTGAGGATATGAATTATGATTAAGTCTCTAATTGCTGTGTCATTTAACTCTAAATTAATTAGTGCATTTAAGCAATCAGATGTGGTATCCATAAGATCCTTTAAACTACTAGCTGATTCATTGGTCATGTTTCTTTGACTGAATAAACGTTTCAATATACAATGTGAAATATATTTTTTATTGTTATAACGCGCTTCTAATTGAGCCCCGCATTTATCATAATTGGATTCAGATATTGGAATGTGTCGCAATAGCTGTTCGGCCTCACCTGTAAGATAACATTTTAAATAATGAAGTTTCTGCACTTTGTCTAGCTTGTCGTTTTTGTGAAATAAAGATACAAATAGATCTCTAAAAGTGATCCATTCCGTGTATTTACCGGAAAATGTTGGAATCGATATTTTAGGTAATTTGATCGACATGTTTCTCCCTTCTGAATTTGATGACGATCCCGCTAATGGAGAAACATCACCCTTGAATTTATTTAAAACAGTTTTTAACTCACATTTAAAATCTAAATATAATTCCTCAGTGTTGAAATAAACTTCGTTTATAGTATAAGGCGACTTTGATACCTCAGTAGGTTCACAATCTTTGACCATCTGCGTATGTGTTAAGCTAAATTGAGCCCACAGCTCTTCAACATGTTCTAATCTGCCTTCTACATATTGTTTGGTAATTCTTTCTTTGGGTGACTTCTTAAAGTTACTTTTCACTCTCGAAATCCGAGCATACAAATCATCTTGTACTTTGACAAATGGTTGTACTTTCGACATTTTGACAAATTAAATTAAATTTATTACAAGTTGAAAATATTTCTTTATAAGTCTATGTAAACAACTCAACTTATAGGTATATTAATACCAAAATTTATAACCAAATATTTATAAGTCAATAATCAATACATATAAACAAACTCTTTAGTCGAAAAAATATTTTTAAGAAAATATTCTAAGTCAATGTAAACAAACAAATTATTCTAAGTGTTTGACATTACAATTCAAATGAAAATCGGGCATAGGTTCCCCGTCTGAACACAATTTGCCTTAACCACTCTGCTCGACAAGATTTTGACATTTGACACATCCCTTGACTCGGCAGGGTGTTGTGGGTCACGTCATAAAATTCTGGAATTTACATCAACTTTCAGGATTCAATTTTTTAAGAAAAATTAACGTTTGCAGCTATTTTATAGAATAAGTTTGTGGCAAATATCTTTAATTATAACTCGAGGTCGGTAAAACCACTTCAGATCACTGCAAAATTGGTACAATATAAGTTTTTCTGCACCCTATCCAAAGGCAGACCACTCAGATTAGCTAAAATTAAGTACATAAAGAACCTTCTCGCTTGCTGAAAAGATGCCTTCAGACGAAATAAAGACATTATCATTCCATCTCCATTGTTATTTTTGGCATTATCCATACATAAGTACTTTAAAAATACAATCAAATTTTGTCAAAATTTACACAAAATTGTGGCACTTCTTAGTGCTGACCGTTTACCCAAGTTTCATAATTCGATTCAAAAGTCGCGTTCAGCCTAATCGATACTTGAAATAAAATCGAGGTTGGCCAAAGGAGTCCGAATGAAAAAAAAAACATTTTGATAATATTTCTCAGGATTTATATTTTATATTAAATGGATAAATAAACGCAAAGCTTAATCAGGAGCGTAAGTTATTTTTAATAAGGTATAAGATTTACTTAAGTAGATATTTTAACCGACTTCAAAAAGGAGTATGTTCATAATTCATTAAATACATAATTTTGCATAAATCTGCTAAAATATTTACTGAATTATTTTGTTATTTGACTTAAAATAATGAGGTCTAAGTGAAAATCCAAGATGGCGGTCGTGATATTTTACAAAATATGCGTCATGGGTGTTGGTTTTGGGTTTATTTCGTGGTCACGAACCCATGACGCATCTTTTGTAAAATTTCACGACCGCCATCTTGGATTTTCACTAAACTTAGACCTCATTTTCGGCATTAGCACCCCCTAAAACCATGGACATGACACCCATGACGCATAAGTCGTTAAATTTAGCGGCCGCCATCTTGGATTTTCACTTCGACCTCAATTTCGGCATCACCACCCCCGAAAACCATGGATACGATACCCATAATGCATATGTTGTAAAATTTTGCGGCCGCCATCTTGGATTTTGATTGTGACAAACGGACAGACAGACGAACACACGCGTGATCCTATTAGGTTTTCGTTTTCATTTGAACGTACGCAACCCTAATCCAATGTTACAGCCCCAGTCAAACTAATTAGATAAGTTAATTATTAATATTGATGCACATAATTAGACGTTCTATTAAATGTGTGAAAAACGCGATATACACCAATCTGAGATAAATGTATGCTGTGCACGCTGCATCAAATTTAAAAAAAGTAGGTAATGCACCAACATTAAAATTCTTAATTAAATTTAATATAAAATTTAAAAAAAATATATAGATAGGTATCATAGGTATAGTTCATTGGTAAGGACCAATGAGCTATACCTATCGTAGATACATATTTTTTCTGTTGAGTCTTGAACTAGAAAACTATAAATAACAATTATTAACTGAGCTGGATAGCATAAATAATTAATGTTTATTGTAATTTAAACTTAAATTCCATTTATATTAATTTTTACTAGTCGATATCTGATATTAGTAATTTTAATTACTCGAATCGATTGAAATATAAAAAATAATCGATTGACATAATCACAATCGCACATCAATGCATTAAAAAAAAAATGGTTGACAATTTCTAAGAACACAAAATGAGTAGTGGTAATAAATATTCCGTGTTTTTAGACCCGTGTTTGTAATTTACACTAAGAATTAGGCATTTTCTTGTTGTTTATTATATTTTGAATGACATTTGTCATGTTTTTAATAATATCTAAATGTATTATAGTGATATTAGTGGCAAACAAAAATGTAAACACGCACGGATTGGCGCGAAGTTTCGACTTTGGATATTAAAAACTTTATTACCACTACTAATTTATACTAAACTATGGATGAAATCGACAAATAAATCAATTATGAGCTATTTACTGCTCCTGTAGTGGAGCTTGGATGTCTAAAATCCACAATTTTTATGTTTTTTAGCCTCGACTACTATGGTCTTCAAAATGGCGATGATTGCATTTTCACACTTGGATTTTAAAACGGTAATTTTATATACTCGCGTGCTAAATCTAAAAGAGTGGATGGCGCTAACATTTAAACATTTTAACAAACTATGTTACTTAATGCTCACACATGAGATTAGATGGCTACCATAATCAGTATTTACACTTATTGGTCAGGATGACGCATGCGCGAACTCCGGGGTCCAATTGGAACCACTACCGAGCCGGCGGAGGTTTCTGTGTTCGGGTCCAATTGGGGGCGCTTCCGAACTATACGGTTAAATCTAACTAAGTCTAAAATCGCACGCACAAACACTAAGTTATTTTCCACCTTGAAATTAGGATCACTTTTGCTTGGCAGGAATGAATTTGAAAAGTACTCACGGTTTTCACTTCTAATACTTAGCTCCTTACGACTATAGTCGTCTGCAGCGCCTCCTTGCTGCTGTCACGTTGTATCTCCAGTTCCTCCCCCCGCACGTCCCGTTGCTGCTGATTCCGAGTTCGGTTGCTGCTCAACCGTCTTCACACCGGAACAACTCCACTTGAATTGGGCACGCTTGGCTGATGCTATCCACAGTCACAGTTGGCTTAACATCTGATGCTTGATGAACTGGTTCCACTCGTCGCTAATATCCGGCTCGAAGGACCATGTTAAACCCTCGGGCTTTGTGAGAGTTTATTAAGGTGCTCGCTCACCTTGCGAGCTGGTGTCAGATAGGTCTCGTGAACCCTCGGGCTTCGTGAGGGTCACTAATGACACTATCTGACTGTTTCCCTACGTATCATAGGCTGACTTCAAAAATAAAACCCTTGTGGTATCACTAAGTAATTTAATGTACAAAATTGAACTTTAAAACATGAAGCTATATACAATCGGCGGAGAATCTTAACACCGCGATCTATTTTCTCGACATAAATAACAAGTGCCGTCTAGTGCTCTATAAACTAACTACTATTTTTACATCAAATATTAGAACAGTTGCAGTGTGACATTTATTTCTGTCACTGCCCGATAGATGGCTGAACACATATAAACTGATGTCTTTTATCTGACGAGCGAACAGACTACTGGCCTCATCTTTCTGATTAACTGTCCCATTCATACACAGTTACTTAAAGTACCTATATATATTGCAATAAATGCTTTGAATTTGAGTGTATGACAATCATTACTAGTTTAACACACACAGGTTCTGATGTAAATGGAAAAGAAATGATGCAATATATTCTCAAAACTGATCATGGTACAAATCTAATGTTTCAGGTGGCTAAAGGCACAGAGCTGTCCAATGAAATCTTCCTTATTGTAGCGGCCACTATCTACTACCATGAGGAGAACTATGAAGCAGCACTAAAGTATGTTTATTTTACTTTGATTCTTTATTTGATATTGGCTTTTCCAATATTCTGCTAATAGCACTCAGAGAAAATGAGGCTTCCTATTAGCAAATCAACAATGAAAATTCGACCAGTAGGTCTCCAGATTAGTGGATTCAAACAAAAAAACAAACTTTTCATCTTTAAAATATAAGTAAACATTTATAAGCTGTTGTACTGATGTTTGGTTTAAAGGTGACCCTTTAGGACAAGATGAATGTTGGTTGAACTTAATTTTGTGTGCTATGTCCACTTTCATGATCATCTTGCATCCTGAACATTTAAATCAACTCGCATCAAGCGCACGCCTCATCATCATGTTTTGAAGTAGTTTTATCGCATGCTCTATTGCTCTTCATGCATGTGTCCGACGAAAAGGCAAGATGAATGTGAAAGCGCACTAATGTGGACATAGCATTATAGTGTTTACATATTTATTCACAGTTGGTATTAAATTATCTGCCAAATAAGTAAAACCTTATTTGTTGAAACAAACTATAAAATTTTTAACATATTGTATGGTAAAACTCATAATTTTTTATTTTATTTCTAGAATCCTGCACAATGCTGAATCACTGGAACTCCGTGCATTCACGCTGCAGTGTCTCTTGGCTATGAATAGACCGGACTTGGCTCGCAAGCAACTGAAGGCTCTCCAAGACATTGATGATGACAGCACACTGACACAGCTGGCGCAAGCATGGTTGAATTTGTCACAGGTAAGCAGTAATATAGACACAGATTGACCCGCGTATTGCGGGTTCGTTTGCCGCACAGAACAAATATTTTGTATGGTCAACAGTTGATATAGACAGATATAATAGCTGTACAGATACTTGTCTGGCTGTTTGTGTGTGTAGTTATGTTTGTTACACCCACGATACAGGAGAAACTCCTACAGTTGCCATACAAACGATTTAAAGAATATAAAAGAATAGGATAGTAAATTGATACATTTCTGGGTGCATATCTGATGTATTTAGGTATATTCCGGTTCATGTATTTGCAGGGTGGACCAGGAGTTCAAGACGCTCACTACAGTATTATGGAGCTGTCGGAGAGGCTCGGCGCGCTGGGTGCCGGGCCGGCCGCCGTCGGGGCCGCCGCTGCTGCCTCAAGAGGTACTTTTAAATATACCATTAAAATTTACAATATTTACCTAAAATAGCTTTCGTTTGTAGATAACGCCATCTGTCGGTCGTGATAGGAACATGTTGCTTGCTAAGTTCGTTGGGATCCCTCATTCTACATACTATCTCTAGAGACGACGTCGTGTGATGCTGGAGAGATAGATGGCAGGACTGTGCTAGTAGCCCACCTTTCCTTACCTTTGCACGTTCTCATTGTCAGAGTCTGACCAGACGGAGAGCAGACGCTCCGTCCTGTCAGATTCTGATTGTAACACATTGGTTTTAATTCATCAAAAATGACATTTGCCAATATTTTAACACGTTACATAGCAATCAATAGAAACAAGTAATGCTCTGTAGTAATGTGTATGAGTATAATAATTGGGTATTTGACCAATCAATTGACATACTTTTTATGAACTGTCAAAACGCGATTCTCTCAGATTTTGTACGGCAAAAGACAACTGTGACGTCACTTACTAGCTAACTCAATTGATTAACTATTTATTGATTTCGGAGCAACTAAAAATCTAATTTTACTGTTCATTAGCTATGTCCGCAGCCGCCCCACGTTTCGGCCCGTATGACAAGAGTTGGAAGGGCCATGGGAAGGTGGAGGGAGTGTTCATTGAACATTTATCGGGTTTATAGGGCTAAAATGACGTGTATTTTTTATTAAGATGTCTTGGAATTATTAGTTAATGGTGTCAAATACCCAATTTTGATGGTCTCTCAAAAGAATTGCCGTAAAGGAGACAGACCCAACAACATTAAAAAAAAAAGCCTTGAAACATGTAATTTTTTGTTCTATTATTATATTTTTCAGGTATGTGGGAAGAAGCTGAACAGATGCTGACGGAGGCACAGGCGCGAGCTCCGCAACAACCTGACCTGCTGTTAGGACTCGCTGTTACTGCCGCTCACAGCGGGAAGGCACCCGAGGTCAGTACTGTAAGGGCGAGACTCCACCAAAGCGAAGACGAGAAAAAATGTGTCTCACAACCAATCAGCTTGCGTCATTTCGACAGCTCAGCGCTTAGCTTCAGCACAATACAATATGCTATTAGTTAATTACGAGACATCTCCTCTCGTCTCCGCTTTGGTGGAGTCTCGCCCTAACACTTGCTACATTTTTTCACTAACCCTCATAAATCCGCTACTTTCTGAAGACCCGTACTGTTGTGTCCCTTCTTTGATGTTTTTCACTACCTACATGTTAGACTAATCTCTTGGTCATCGTGGCCATCTAGACAAACTTGCCCGTGACTTCGTCTGCGTGGATGTTAAAGTTAAATCCGTTCTTAGAATTTCAAGATTTCGTGTTTAGCCAATGACTAAATGAGCTATTATAAAATAGCAATTCTTAATACTTTATTTTAATTCCAGGTATTCAACCGCTACATAGCCCAACTCCTAGACAGCCACCCAGATCACCCATACACGAAGGAGCATCACGCTAAGACCAACGAGTTCAAGCGCCTCGCCGCGCAGTATCAACCCTCCGTGTCAAGTTAAACCTTACTGCTGTAGCAATAGAGTTCAATTACACTTATGATTCCATACATGTTTGTTTAAATTAAAAAACCTATATTATTATACTATTTTGGAGTTTTATTTAGTTTTTTTTTTTTTGGTGTAGCTTGTGATATATATATATTTTTTATATTTTAGACCAGGTAGGTGGCAACCAGTACAGAAAGATTATACAAATACACAAAATGTACCGAAATAGCTTAAAAATAAAATAAAAATGAACATAAAACATCAAGATAACTAAGTTGAATTGTTTTAAATACTAGAAATTTATGTAGGTACGTCGCTGAATCGTCTGTACCAGTGTGGTAAAAAAAAATTAAGGCCAAAATGTACAAAAACTCCTTTATCCTCATGTAATCCTAGTAGAAGCTGTAATCGTAGTCGTTGTCTGGTTCCTCATCCTCTTCAGAATTGGTCAAGTTACCCAGAATGTGGTACTGGCGGAGTTTCTCTAAGGCTGCCATGTCATCCATTAGACCTAGAGGCAGGTCTGATGGGTCAGGCTCGCCCTTGACCAAGGTCCAGTCAGTTGTAGACTCGTGTAGGATCTCTCCGTTCAAACCTGCACAGTATAAGGAGAGCCTACATTTAATGAACACGAAATAATGAAATTATATAAATAAAGGTAAAATATACATCAAATTCTGATAAAAAGTTCTGACGAATACACAGACAAACCACAAGGCTACTTGGTACACCAATGATCTATTATTTATTTAGCCTCGACACATACCTAACTAACACAAAACCATTGCTAATCATCACAACACAAGAAAGTACACCGAACAGAATCAACACAATAGTATTACTTTTTGACTTTGGAAGTCTTGTTCATAATTATATCTACTTATGTGTTATCGTGAATCATATTATTCGACATGAAAATGGATAGTCGGAAAACGACGGCATACCGGCTAATTAAATTAACTATAAATAATATCTATACAAAATTACAAACCCAAGCCTGTGGCAGACGACCATGATAGTAAAATAATATTATAGTTAATAAAATTCTTCAATATAATAATGGGATGTGTTTTGTAATTTTGTCTTGAATATTTTGTTTGTCAATTGGCCCATACAAGACGCGATAGTCAGCATCATACTCTGTTACCTGTTAACGTGCATAGGACAATCTTTTATTTATTTATATTTTATAATAAATAATATAAATATATATTACATAGACATTGGGTTTATAAACTCTGCCGAAGCAGAGTATTTTAGTGATGAGCCCCTCACTCGTGAGGTACCTCAAGTGAGTACCTCGACTCGACGAATTGAAAGAGTTACTCGATTCTCAAATTTGAACCACCTCATTCAATTCCTCACGAGGTTTACAGATGATTTACTACTAACGAGTAGTGCGACTCGCATAATGTTTCGTCCGAGAACTCACGAGGCGAGCGACGAGTGGCATTGATGAGTGAGCGAGGTTTCATGATCGAGTCCGTTTATTGATTCGTCCGAGTTTATTGATTATTATGAACCTTAACTCCTTACAATAACATTACTAATAAATATTACCTACGCAGTCGTTTTCGCACTCGCTCACTCGTCCGTTCGCTCACTCGCAAGCCGCGGCGCTTAGCAAGATTTTCTGTCTCCCTCGCGCTCGATGCTTCGTACTATGACTCGTGAGTACTCGTGACTACTCGTGAAGTCGTGAGGCGCATCCAATAGTTAGATCTATTCAAAAACCTCGCCTCATATGAGGGGTACCTCGCGAGTACCTCGCGAGGTAAAATGAGGGCCTCCCTCATTCTCATTTTTATTAGGCGAGTTACTAGGCATGGGTCCGATATATCAAAACGAATTCAAAATCCGATTTCATACAAAAATCGATTCGTATCGATTTCTCAAACTTCAAGATTGGATTTCAAAAATCTACCTAGCCGAATCAAACGCTAACGATCTACCACCAAACGGATCGACAATAAAATCACTCAATCTCATCACCAAACGGAATCAAAACGCTGAAAACGCAAACTGGCCACCAGTTTGCGTTTGGATTTTGTAAGAAATTCGCTCTCTCTCTTTCTAACTAATCGTAACTTTAGCGGAGTAAAAAAGATAGCGCGAATTTTGTTTTAGATTCCATACAAAAATCGATTCGTATCGATGTCTCAAACTTGAAGATTATCCGAGAACCGAAATCTAAAACAAAATTCGCGCTATCTTTTTTACTCCGCTTAAGTTACGATTAGTTAGAAAGAGAGAAAGCGAATTTCTAAAAAAATCCAAACGCAAACTGGTAGCCAGTTTGCGTTTTGATTCCGTTTGGTGATGAGATTGAGTGATTTTACTGTCGGTTCGTTTGGTGGTAGATCGTTAGCGTTTGGTTCGGCTAGGTAGATTTTAGAAATCCAATCTTCAAGAGGCTTGGCGCTTTAGAAATCAGATTTCTAAAAACGGATTTTGAAATCGATTTTGAAATCTGAAATCGGATAAATATCAGTTTGCGTTCAAAACCAAAAACGCCCATGCCTACGAGTTACCCAACACTAGAGTATTTCAAAAATGATATTAGACTCATTTGAGTGTTCCCCTCCACGGAAATCTTTAGTAAAAGGCGAAAGATTTATGCGTTTTGAAGGGAAACCAGAGATAACTGAGCTGCGGCCGCCCGAGCTTATATATATCGCGCGGTAACGTAACCATAGCGCGATCTAATTCGATCCCAACGCCATCTAGGGAAGTAAGAGTTAAACTTATACGGTTTTATAAAATGAATAACACTATCTTTTACTTTTCATGTTTTAGTATATAAAGAAAAATAATAATAAATAAATAAAAATAGTAAAACGCTAAATTTTTGGTAAGAAAACAGTTTAAGGATGAATCTTGAAACAGTCGAGTTTGAAATGTTTTGATTTTTCTAATGGAGTAACAGACATATCTAGTTACAACTTCAGTAATTAAAAAAAATCCCGTGTGAAGCAGGAATACGATAATAAATCAAGATAGATTGATTAAAACAGTCTAGCCTTTCCTAGATAGGTTGGAATCCAGAAACAAATACCTATTATAATACTAACCATTAGGCAATATATCGACAGATCCTTCGACGGGCGGTGCGGTGTATGCTTCTAACTCCTGCTCTGTCTTGCTCTCCCGGTCCAGCTTCTCCTGCTTGCGTTGGCGACGCCATGCCTTCTGAAGGTTGAAGCGTTCTGGCCTGGAATGCCAAGTCATGAGGAACCAGCTGTTATGATAATAATTAAAGTCAAAGTTGATTTCTTTGGACCACCGTTTCAGCCCCTAAGGGGATGAATTTTGGAAAATCCTTTCTTATCTCATGCCTACGTCATACAAAGAACACACCCTCCAAGTTTCAAGTCAGCGGTTTAGGCTGTGAGTTGATCCCTCAATCTGTTATTCAGGAGTCAGGATTAAGTATTTTATATGAATAGAATATATATTTTCCTAAGTTCTAAAGTAAGTCTCCTCATATAGTATTACAAAATCTACATCAAAAGCGGCTGCTCTATCTATATAAGTATAACATTGACATTTCCTATAACAGTGATAAGCAGACAGACGACGCACTCTGATTCCAGACGTTTTTTTTTATATACTTCGTGTTAACAAAACAAAACAATCTGTTCCATATTTATAAAAAAAATCGTACCAAGGACAAACAGGTTTTAGTTGAAGCTTATCTCACCTAAAAACCTAAGCCGGCAGAAGTTCGTTAATCTCTAGCAATGTACGGAACAAACAAACAAACATTGATATCATCGTATCTTATCTATTCGTGAAATAAACATAATATTTACTCCATCGGTTACTAAACTTAGTTTGAGATCTTTGTAAACGTGTCGGTAAAAAGTTTAGCAAGCAAAAATTTATTGGATAAGTGCTGGAAGTAGTTGAACATTGGTATTCATAAGAACTTAGTAATATAATGCATCACTGTTGAGATGATGCTAATGCTTTTTATACTACTACTTACTTCTCCTCATCTTTGTACACGCGTGCTTCTATGTTCTGGATGTCGTGTCTCAGGTCTGCTATCATGAGCAGCATGAGGTCTAAGGAGCCTTTTGGTCCTCGTGGGCCCCGAGGACCCCTTGGTCCGCTGTCACCTTTTAGTCCTTCCATACCCGGTGGGCCTGCAGGTCCCTGTGACATGAAAACATTGTGAGAACACTGGACTTATAATTAACATAAGTCTGAAATCGTGCCTTCTCTGTATGAGAAGAGGCCTTCGACCTGCAATGGGACATTAATAGGTTTGTCATTTTCATTGTTTGTGTATTATCATTTTTATTTTTTGCACTCTTTTGGGAGAGTTGTAGGGTTAAGTTCTAAATAGTTATTGTGCCATCTTGAAATGCGAAACGGCTGTTTTTGTTAACTTACTCTTGGACCTCTTTCACATCGGCAGTATCCTCCTTCTAAAGGAGCCGTTGAATCTAATACTCTGTAGGCATAGGTACCATCTGCGAATCTATCTCCACCTTAAAAAATAAAATATTATTAAAACAAAAGACGGGATAAAATTAGATCAATATCGAAATGTGTGCTATTTTCCATCTAACTCCCTTCAGCCGTTAAAGCGTGATAGAATATCAAGCGACCATCCATTCATCTGTCCTTATAAATACATTTCACATTTTCGCAAATAATAGTAGTGGAACATATTATTATGAATATTCCATTGTACGATTGATTTGAGAAACGGAAACTAACGGAACTGATTTGTTGATGGCTTTTTATTCGATCAGTATTGAACTCAGTATCAGTAGAGTCAAAGAAAAGTCTTTTAATCCAACCAGACCATTAAAATAAGTCAAAATTATGTCATTCAACTCCATTGCTATTTGGTAAAGGTATCATTATTGGTGAGTATAATTATATCTACTCTTTTATATAAATATGCATAGCTACTCACCGTCTCTCAACGCAGGACTATCCATCAGCTTCTTCAGCGCCGCCTGCGTGGTATGCAGCTGATCACTCAACAGCTTGACCTTCCGGGACAGCCAGGTGACAGTATCACAGGGTGCGTAACACCTGGACGACGCTCGCACCAGCGGCAACGGCGCCTGGAGAAATGCGGTTATCTAGGCTGATTTACATGACATCTTTTGTTTATGATTCTGTGCATTGGCCATCAAGATGATTAACATACAGGCAGAAGTGTACCCATTAGTACACCCACATATATTATATCCAGTTATGTTTAAGTCTCATGTAGTAGGAGGGGAGCCCATTGCCTTCAGCCGGCCTCAAATCTAGATTCAGAGGCTGATACTGAGAACTTCCTGATAGAAAAACCCCATAACCCTTTGCCCGAACTGTTAATCGAACCCAAGACCTCATGCCCCCACTCGACCAACCGGGCAGTCAAGATATTGAAATACAAATAAAACTATGAGGTTTCACAAAGATTTCTATCCTTTCCTCTGATTTGAAGAATGTTGCTAATCAGAGACATACTATGACACGTCATTATGCAGCAACCGTGGTGATGGCCCCCTAGTAGGTCAATCACATTGTGGCGTACGTTAACGGCCGTTCTTATCTTATTACTAAGCAGTTTAGTAGCTAAGGAGATTTAGCAACCTTAAGACTAAACAGTTCTTCTGGAACTTTATATACTGCAACTTACTGGGACAGCAATCCTTTGTTCACACTTCTTGCCATCGCTGCCGAGGACCAGTGGAGGTGAACACTCGCAGTGAAACCCGCCTGGGTCATTGATACACCGCTGGTCACAACCACCATTGTTAGAAGAGCACTCGTCTACATCTGGGTAGCAGGAATTTAGGAATTAATTAGCGTTTTTTTTTATTAGGAGTTAAGATAGAATGGTTGCCGAAAAGGACGCTCAATGTTTTCACTGAATTATAATTAAGTTTTCTTATTGGCAGTAAGTAATCCCTTTTAAACGTCCCAATTCATTGTCTACCCGTTTCGTGAAGAGGTTTTTGTTCAGAAACTCCTACCCTTACAACGATAAAGAAACTCATATAAGTTACGGCGGTTCTTGTCTTACGATACCTATGTCAAGTTGTACTCAATGTTCTATTGACAGACAAGAATTCTCAAGACTTATATAACGAAATCATTGTGTTTACCAACGCAGTAAGGCTGCGTCTTCCTCCTGTAGTGGTCTGCATGGAACTGGAAGCCGCTGTGACACGTGCACCACACGTGATCACCGCGCACCTCGCACGCTTGCTCGCAAAGCTGCAGGCTGCATGGGTCTGTAGTCCTTGGTATACACCTGGACATTGCGAACATTGAGGTCAAAAGGCAGGAAAAGCTCTGAAAACTTGAGTTGTTAAGAGGATGCATTTATATTTTAATAGGAGCTACAAAAAAATAAGTAATTATCTATCCTCCTGAAAATTGTTCTAAGGCCTGTTTGCGCTACAGAGGGTATTTTTTTACTTTGGGTTATTTGCTAACACGGGCCCATTATGTATGTCGACGGCCCGTAAATATCATTGAAAGTGAGCCAAAATTCACATTCGATTCAATTTCGATGATTTGACGAATGACTTAGGGGGCCTTCGATGTATGTTATTTCGAAATTTAACTGCGTTCATTATGAATTAAGTTTTTGGCGCAAATAGGGCTAAGCGTAATCAATGACTGAGCTATCATAATTATGCAGTATCCTTACATGACCACTGCTGAATATTGGCCTCCTATAAGATCTCCATATCTTTATCGAAACTTATAGTTTCCTGCCACGTTAGGTCGTTTTGAAACCCAATGAGGTAGTTCGTTAATTATTGCCAATTGCTCAAAATTGTGTTAATGTGACACGCGTACGCGTATTCTTTGGCAAAGGAAACAACGTAGCGGTATCAGCAATCCTGCGCTCGATGCCAAAATATTTCAAATGCTAAACATTTTACAACTGCCTGGACCGGCACCACCTAGCACCTATTGTTTCCCTTTTAACTTACAAGTAAAATAAACGTCAATCAATTCAAAACAATTAATATTCTGTTTAGCAAGCAGAGTTAATCAATTACCATAGTGAATATAGTGATTGATTATGCTGGCTACCCTGTTCCTCATTCCTGTGCTTCGCATGACAACGAGACACGTCGCCCTTCGCTCAGACGCGGCTGGAATATAAATCTAATCTCGTCAGCGTCAGAGATAGATGAAGATGGAAAAGGCCACAGCTTTCTTTGTTACTAAATCCCTTGGTACTTTGAGCGGCATATAACTCATATTTATAATTGGAATCAGGCGTTCGTCTTCGATTTAACTTTGACTGTGATTTGCAAATCAAATGGTACCTAAGTATTCGTATGAAGTAATCTGCATTAACTAAGGGATCCTGCCAAAAGGACCAGTGAAGGATAATTTGTCGTAACGGATTCTACTGAGACATATTTGAGGTTGTATACATACAGCTTTGGTATGAATTGATTATCAGGTTTCTAGTTTTTTTTTGGTCATAGGTTTAGTATTAGGCTAGAACAAAGTTCTTACCTCCCAGCTATGAAGACATGAGTGTCACAGCACCTCAACTTGATGCACTGTATGTCAGCACCGTCGACGCGGCACGTCTCCCGAGTGCGCAGGAGACTGTCGGTAGGACATGGCGAACTGCCGTCTAATCTGAAATAAAATTACTAGTTCAGGTTGACAAGCTACACAAATCAGCGCTATATTTCTCGCCCGTCTAGTAATAAAATGTTTGTGGGACAAAACATGATGATGTGATGACATCATTGAAAGTTTGATAAAAGTTGGCAATGAATATTCTAAGAATACTCCAGACTTCTGATAAGAGTTCTTTTTTTGCTAACAAAGTTTTGTCCTACTTAAGTAAATGTTTTTGAATAATTACTCAATTTTGCACCCGTTTTGTTGACTTTAGTTTTTTTGCAACGTATTATTTTTTTCTGAATTATTATTTTTATGTTGTTTTGGTACACGAATAGAACCATGGATATTGATGATGGTTGCGTTTCTGAACGTGAAATGTATGAAGATGATCTCGACTCATGTTATATATATATTATAATAATAACAAAAAATTTAAATATAATCGTTTTTTTGTGTAAAATCAAGCAGAACGGCCTGATTTTACAGACTTGAAATTAGTGGAAGACTAACATAATACCAGGAAATCATAAATCATGCATGATTATTTAAAAAATCCACATCTGTGGTTTTCTATAAATAAGTATCTGTCACACGTCATTACATATAAATCATCTTTGTTTGACACAAAGACATAAAACTTCGGAGGAACAACAAAGTAATTTTATCTTATCTTTTTATGTTCTACAAAGTCGTTTGGGATGATAATTAACTCATTCAGACAATAATGACCTAATTATTGTTAATAACGCCGATCATGCGTATGACCTTCTAAACGAAGATTGCTAATAGAAACGTTTAAAGCTTTTGATAGTGCTTTTTGGGAATAACCAAAATTATAATGGATGAAAGGACCATAAACCATTTCGGTATTTCTTTCAAAGACATGTACTAAGTAACTTTTAAAAGTCCTTAGTAACTTCTAGTCTTTTGTCTTTTGAAGAACACTAATCTGGAAATTAGGACCAGTATTTGCCAGTATGTCAAAGTGCTCCTAACCGGGTAATACTTTGGTTGCAATATGTAACTTTAAATTTTCGAAAATGACCCAGCAACATTTAAAACATTGCTAGCAATATTTTGTAGATACATATTACGTAGAAACTTTTGGAGCAATTTATCTAGAGGAGCCGGGCTACACTATATTGCAGCCACACATTGCAGGCAATATATGACCTGTTTAGGAGCGCTTCAATAGTTTTCTTTATAATCAAACAAAACATTTTAGCATCTGTGTCATTTACTAATACGACATACCTTCATCCTTGCCACATACTTTGATTTTTGGTCTTTTGGTCCAAAATCAGCTTATAAGCTTCTTGACATGCTTTACTAGGTCCTTAGTGCCTACAGAGGAATGTGTATGTGTTATAAATGCAGTTTTTATTTAGATGAAAGTGAATTATATGCGTCCACAGTCCGTTCTTATATGATTTAGCATAATAAAGAAGCTCGATACTCAGAAGCTTAGTAACTCAAGTGCTTTCGCCTCGATCACATCACCAGTACCTACTTAAGTAGCTAATCTCTCGCCTTGTGATTTCTAAGAACACTTCAATAGGTTCTTACACTGGACTATTAATACCACGTGCAATAACGCTCTGGTGTAATACTTCATTTATATTATGATGGTGCAAGTGGTGCAGCGTGCGAGCACTTCATTCAGTAGCAGTCGTTGAACCCACGCACTTTGATTTTTAAACGGGCCAATGCAACTGATTCATAAATTAATTGAAGTAATAAGAGGAAATGTGGATTCTGGGTCACTATTTCTTTATTGATTGGTTATTTTGTAAAGCTGTCGCTCTAATAGAGCTGTATCGACAGACAATACACGTAGGTTTTATGGGTTAATCTGTATTGTATTAAATTGAGGCAATTTTTTCCCTCGCACTTGTTAGTCCACAGGTGCTATAAGCTCACGCCTAGGTTGCTAAACAATTATTCTTTGCTTTAGATGTTTTACCTAACTTTGTATCAACACGTGATACAGGGTTGAATTAATATTATCATCATCCGCAGAAATAAAGTTATTCGGAGCAACCATTTTACGAGCATCACTTCCGCCAACCAGCCGATACGTCTGACAGAAATAATTAAAATGAAAAAAATCACTGAAGAACACTAGAGATGAACAGCTTCACAGAATTACTAGCAGCACATGAATCACTCACACGTCTAACACATCGTCGTGATATGCGTCCTCTGCTTGGTATCCTCGCTCATCCTGATAGCAGAGTACCAGGGAGGCAGGCCAGAGCAGAAGTAAGGCGGCAGAGGCCGCGGGCATGAGCGGCGCGCGCATCGCGACTGCGAGTGCGCGCCTGCCGCGGATATGCGTTTGAGCAGTGATAGCCAAAGTTATAGTTGTATGATGTATGTACGCATACACGACTTCCTATTAGTTTGAATAACACAAAATAATAGTTATATGTTTTTTCTCGTTGCAAAAATAATGCTCCATATTTATGCACTTTACATTGCAGCACTCATTTGACATGAGTTATCCAAATTACCTATGGTCATTGAGAGTTATTTTACTCTTTGTAAAGAAATTGAACATATGGCTTCTATAAAATCAAAGATATATGAAAAAAAAATACATTAGAGCAAGATCATAACAAACCTTGAAACCCACACCTAGAAACCTGAAAAAGTAATAAATAAGTATGATAAAATAGAAATATTACAAAGATTACAACAGATAAACAAACTTGGACACTGAGTTATATAAAAAAGCACGGTAAACTTTGTTCGTTTTCTTCAAAATATATTGAGAATTACACTCTGAAGGAAAAATTGTTGTATAAGTACCTACCTGTGCTAAATATTAAAGATGAAAATAAAATAGCAGTTACAAAGACTGAACTATCCAGGGGTTATGTTCCATATTTACGATTAGTTTTTAGTAAATATAATTATTGTATCGGTAATACTAGCTAATTGTACATTTTTTTTTAAGAGTTGAAGTTTATTGCCCGTTCTCCTCCATGAGACCTTTTGGAAAGGACAACGTTATTTAATAAAAATTTGGTCTTGTAAATGACCTTCAAAAATGCATTTTAATGGTGTAATTGAAATAAACGATTTGACTTTGACTTTCAAGATAATTTATGAGCCTGAACAAATTAAACATATCGTGGGCCAGAACGGCGTGAAAGGCAGTATTGTGGGATGAAAGACTGTCTTAATTTTGATCTCTAATCAAACTGGAAGAAAGTTCTCTCTTGCTAAAATATAACAAAAAACTTTGAGCACCGATGGATCTAGTAGTTAGTAATAGTCCCGAAATAGCCTCCAGTGCGTGTAGGGTTGATATAAGACGGATATAAGCCGTTCGAGTATTTTGGCCGTCACGGACGATTCCGTGAGTTATCTAGTATGGCCATCTTGTGGGAAATTATTGGGAAAAGTATTGCTCTCAAATAGCTTATTTAAGAAAACAGTTGTCAAAGTGACTAAGCTCTTAGGCTGCTGCGCTTCGAATCGCGAGTGTCAATACACTTTTTTAAAATAATCATTTTTATTTTTAACGAATGAGTGTTATAAGTTTGACGTGTCTGTGAGGGTGTGCCTGTCTGTGGCATCGTAGCTCTCGAAAGAATGAACCGATTTTGATTTGGTTTTGTTTTGTTTTAGAGGTGATTTAATCGAGAGTATGCTTATCTATGTATTAGCATAGGTTTGTTCCCACTAGTTCAGGGTAGGCATTTAGCTATTATTTTATCATTACAAACAGACACTTCAATTTTAATTTTTGTACAGATTTATATGAAACGTGAACCCGTAGAGAAATCTTTAATCATCCTACTTATGTATTTATTTTTTACATTTTTAGAGGCTACATTTGAATTCAATTGGTAATTCAATTTCGGAAAAAAATATTAGTGCATAGTTTGTTCTCATGTTACTTAAAAAAAAATCTTTTTCACACCATTTGTGGCCACACCAGTTTATCTGTCCGTAAAGTATTTGTTTACGGCAACATGCGCGAGCGCCGACGGCTCACGGCCACGATCCATCGATCCACTGACACACTGCCGCTTATGCAATAGACACATAACCATGTATTTATAATATCCTGGTACACAATCTGAACTCCTTTTGATGTAACTTTTTTTATTTGCCTTGATTTAAAGGCCGTCGATGTTTCTAACTGATATCGATCCAGAATAAACAAACGTGTTCAACTTGGCTTGCTTTTAGTTTTTGCATATTTATTTACTTTGATCAGTACAAACTAAAGTATAATTATCCAGTATTAATAATAAAAGCTTATTATTGTCCCACTGCTGGGAAAAGACCTTTTCTCAGCATTGATCATCACGTTTGCTTAAGGCGAATTGGCGATTTCAGATTTATCTTTATTAGAAGCCCAGGATTCTTCACTATGCTTTCCTTCACCGATGTCAGTAATGTCATATTTGTATTTGCCTGCAACCTCGTGTGATCCTAAAGTCCTTGATGATCAAGTACTAATTTGTGGTGATATTGTTCGAAAGATTTACCGCGGCCATGGAACGCAAAGAACATTAGGAGGAACACGGATGATCAGTAAGAGTCTGGCACTCCCTTCCGCGCCGTCATTTGATAATTTCAAATACTTCAAAACAAAAAAAAATTCAACATAAAATATGTTGTAAATGCTACAACCAAATATTAATACTTTTATTATTGTATCTACATAAGAATGAACGCAATACTAAATACTTAGGACAGTCAGGACGTCATACTCATAACATTTAAAACTAAAGCGTGGGACAAATGGACGTCGCGCCTCCAAGATTAATGACTAGGAATTAGCGTTTAACTACCAACTCTGCTCATAAAATACTTCATTTGCAAACGTCGTTATATTCATAATCGATGTCTTAGTGGTGGTTAATGTATATTTGTGTCAAATGCCTCGTATAAGTAATGCTAACATGTTTCAAAAGACACTTTACAAAGCCAAAAGTTACGTTTTGTTCTTTTTATCATGGCGATCATTGTTTAGTTCGGGATCATACTAGGAAACTTTCTCATTACGGTGATATTGAAGGTCAAAGATCCAACAATTATTTAGGTTCTTTTTAAACCTATAAAATACCAATAATAATGAAAAAAAAGAAACTAAACTTAAATGGCATCAAAATGTTCGTTAGCGTCACCATCAATTGGAAATGTGCACAAAAGACTGGCGGCATTGCCACGTTGGATGGCATTGCTGAGCCTCTGGTCAAGGAAATAGTCAGCCTTTGGGTCACGTGTGAACTAGCTTTTTGGACAACCACATATACATAACATCACTCCTGTAATCCCCGAAGGTTTTGGCAGAGGTTCTGGTTAAAAAAGAAAAAGCTATGGGCGCACGGAATAGAAAAAGAAAACAGTAACTATAGACGTAACATCCCATCACAAATACCCAAACGAAGTTGCGGGCCGAACCTAGTGTACTTCTTAACAAGATTTTACTTTATTATAGGTTAGTAGACATTGCTCAACACATCGATAGATACTTATATCGCGTCTAAAAATATATAAGCACTGTGTTATTGATCATTTGTTTGGAGGACAAACATTCTAATATTGTTATGATGGCGTAATTATCTTCCTTAATATTCCTTAGTAGTTTTTCCAAAAGGAAAACAGCTCTATTATTGGTATTGTTTATAATTAACTAACTTCCGCACGTGCCGTTATCCGCGTTAAAGATAATATTATCTCAGAGGAATTATTAACCTATGTGCTATTCCGGACTATAACCTATCTCTGTATCCAGATCCGTTCTGCCGTTTTGGCGTAATTGAATAACAAACATCGATCCTTCCAAACTTTCGCATTTATAAAGGTAATAAAATTATCTCGATGGTTGATGGACAATTAAGTATAGAAACTATACTCAACTTAAGTCATAATAGAGTGAGAAAGTACAGTTAAATACTGAAACAAAAAATTACGCACTAAATTCATTTGGTGAGTTGCAAACTATCCCCGAGATTAAAGGTTAGAAAAAATCCTGTTATGAATATTGTTCTATATGCTCGGTACTCTATATAATTAAATAAATAACCGCGTCAGTTAGAGATATTTCAAATATCGTGATGCGAGTTATCTGTGTATTCAGCGGCCACTGTTTGTAATGACTGAAACGGGTATACCCGACTGCTGAAAATATTCATGTAAAATCGCTGATGTGGAACTTTGAACAATGTTTTTAAACTACATAGGTATAATATTATTTGGTTATCAAGTATTCTAGACTAAATAATTTGTCAAACGTTTTTAAAACTCTTCTCTAATTGTTGCTGTGAAGGTAAAAATATCTTGAATATTTTTTTAAACCGATGGTTAATGTAAAAAACAGAACCAAAATAAAAAGGTAACCTCCCTTACAAAATAAAAAGAAAGTATAAATTCGCTACGCAGCTACGCGCTACGTAATTTTACTACGAGTACATCAGTCGGGTATACCGCCGCACCGCTTGGGAAAAATCACACTTTTCCTCTCTTGTTGTCTGCCGGCCGTTAGTGTTTGTTTGGACACCGACCTCGCTCGAACTCCCCATGAGCCAATACAAATACAAATAAATAATACACCATAACGTTTAAATGACGCTCTTTACTCTTCTAATTGCCAGTTTATTTACTTCTGTTGTGTCATGGTATCCAAATGAGCCCAGACTTTGGGTACCAAGACACTATGGGTACCAAGGAGTGCATAACGGGTTGGAGCATGCGAAGGATTTTGTAAACGAGTGGACCGTGGAAGTGGAAGGTGGTGAAGAGGTAGCCCAGCTGGTCGCTTTGGAACTGGGATACGTTTTCGGAGGGAAGGTAAGTTTATGATGTCCTGGTGTTTACAAGAATAATAAACAAAATTGTTTACTTATATGTTTAATGATAATCAAAATAATTAATTACCAGTAAAACCTAATCCATTAATGAAACATTTATTATTTAAATACAACAATATGGGTTCCTTTATTTTGAAACTCTTTCAAAAGGCTTTTATGTTATTTTATGCGTACGACTCAGGATTTAATTGTTAACGGATGATGACAGAAAGCTTTTAAAAGATCTTTTATGATTTGCAGACAATCTAAAAATAAACAGGCTTATGAGTAAAATGCTGATATTGTATCAACTAAGTAGGTATGAAGGTTATTGTGGATCGAAGGACCAAAAAATATAAATTAAATAAATAATCTTTTATTACTATTTGTTTTTAACTTAAGTGACGAAACAATTATTTCAAACTTGAAGAAAACTAATTAATTTTACTTAAATTATATTCTGACATACGTTTGGTCTCCCCTCATGACAGCTTGTCTTTTGACAAAGACCTCCTATAAGGCTTTCCACTTGTTTTGTTCTGTTCTTTGCTGTAAGCCATTCTCGGGTTACTTCTTTCTCAAAATTAAATTCCCATTACTTCAAGTGTTTTAAAACAGTAAAAAAAATATATAAGAAGTAGAAATTCAAATATTTATCGTACTTTATCTGATTAAACCATAATGAATTAATGCTTTCTTTATATTACAATCCAGTACCGAAAGTTCAGAGAAATTTCATTTTACATTGAACAAACATTCTTGTTGTTTGCATTTTTTCTGAGAATGCTTTTAAATATTCACTTTGTTAATAGTTTTTATGGCAACATTTAACTAAAACTTGAATGGAAATCTTTAGGTATTTTTTTTGTCATTTGTTTGAAGAAGGGTTCCTATTTGAATACGAGTATAATGATTGTTAAATCAAGCTTCTCGGTTCCTTACTACCCTGGTTTTCTAGGCCGGGTTTTTGTTGCGTGAGAGCAAGTAAAAGACAACTGACAGAACATTCACAGTGCTATTCTGTAAAAAAATCCCTCGAAAATTTTGATAATTGCTTGGAAGTGAGCTGTCAGTCTTTAACACCAGTGGGATGCTAATTCACCTACTCACTTCATTCAAAATCACGGAGAAAGATTTTTACATAATGTGGGTACCGGTGGGACTGGTTAATTAGTGTGTAATTATACTTTATTGTTTAGCAGAAGATAATGTACTGCTGATTATGTTAAGTTAGAAGATTATGTGAACCGATTTTAAGACCTAAATTTCAAATAGACTACACAAAATTTCCAAATTGCAAGAACCGCGTCTCGCCCCAATGCCTATTAAGCTGACTGATTATTTCCGATTTTCATTACAAGATGATTCAGGAGCTATTTTTATTATGCTTTAAGATTCCTTAGTTGTCGTTATTTTAGCATAAAAATTTAGCTTAAAAATTTTGAGAATAGAAGGAATATATAGTAAAGAATATATAATGCGTACCTACTTGCTATTTTGTATATAATAACAATAATATTATTCGTTATTGTCAGACATTTTCCGTGTGCTTTTAACGCCAGCCAAACGCTTTAAAATTCCAACCTCTAAAAGGGTCTGGCTGAAGTTTTGGCCCACGGCAAGTATCCCGTAATACAATTACATATACAAAACCCAGGCGTCAAAATTGAACGTTAGTGAATAAGGTACCATTTGTAGGTACCTGATACCTTAAAAATTACCTAACATTGACTAGAAAGTACTCATAACTTCTCAACTACATACTCCAGGTCTAACAGCTTAGGATCTAACTCTATTAGATATCATAAGAGCATGCGTAAAACAGAGATATAGAATGAGATACAATTTAAAAAACCCTTCTCTGTTTTACCATTTTATAAAACGGGTTTCCCTGTTAAACAATTATGAATTTAATTTAGAAATAAGCTCTCGTTCCAGGTCTGTGTGTTAATTTTAATTAAAGAGCTTTGTATTTTTGATTCTGTTAAACCAAAAAGGGCTACCTGCCGCAATTCTGTTGAGCCAGTTTATTTAGGGACCCTACCTAAAATTCGTATTTTAGGGGTATGTTTACAAAAACAACCTTCTAGTTAAATAACATCGACACTATTTCGGACAGGACTTAGACTTGGCTTGCCGCTTACGACCGTGAATTAGATTTCCACACAGTATTTAATGAAAATATAGCTTTACATTCAAAGAACTGACAGTGCTTTTTCCCAACTTTTGCATAATTCTCAGCATCAGAAATCAAAGAAGCTTTGATACACATGTGAATTTTAAGCTAGCTTATTATCACTATGGCTACGTTTTACGTAGCGAGGGATGTATTACGTGGTATGAGTGACTAACCAATTAGTGCTAGCTTAGCTCAAGATTAGTCAATTTCAAACACATTTCTCGCTTCGGATACTAGCACATCTCTAGTGGAAAAGGAGCGTTTATGACGTGGAATTGAATTGGAGAGGCCTCAGTCGACTGCTGTAGGCTTACGATATTGTAGTAGATTATGTTTGGTCATAAAAGTACCTATGTTTTGTCAATGGCATTTTTCTGAATGAAATATACAGTATGTACATTCATAGTGATAAAGTAAATAAGACACTTTCGAGTACATCGCTTCCAAAAATTCACAATAATAAAGTTCGCAGTATATCATATAATGTACTTGAGATAAGGCTGAAATCAAAGCTATGACGCCGTACGTATCTGAAGTGGCACTCGTCGATAGCAAAGCCAGTATATTGCATAGATTACACTCCATATATCATGAATGACGTGAAAGGCAGTAATTAATCAGCTTTATTAGGGCTGCATGAAATGTAGAAAGTAACCATGAGGAAAGATGGACGCTTAACATTACGTCTTTTCCTTGAAGCGTCTTGCTCTTTGTCAGTCTTATTGCCCTAGTACTAGCAGCAGTGGTAGAGTGAGCTATCAATCCCTAGCATCAGTGTGATGACAGCTCACCCAAAGCTCATTATTATATTAGCCGAATTTTATTATAATGATAACCACAATGACCGGCCAGCTAACCTAACCTTTTTTTTTTTTTTTTTGTTGCCGGGGTGGAAAATCCTCATGGATGTCCACCGCCCTGGGGAGGGCGGAGGGGTCTGTCAGACTCTTACTGACTAAAAACCACCCCAGTGTTCCCCTCTCACACTTACGCCGGGGATCACGGGAACGTACGCGCCTTCCGCGATCCCCAACTGGTGCCGGCCCGCTTCCGCGGGCCTCCTCAGGTCAGGGGGGGGAGTAGTGAGGTGTTTACCTCCCCCCGCGACGGCAAAGAGGGGCGCGCGTGGAACACTACGCGCCGCCACCTCGGGTCCTGATGAATGGTGGGCGACGGACGTCCCCAAGTCCGCCGCCCCTGGACCCATTTAAGGGGGCCGGAAGAGGGCGTTGTCCGCCCTCCGCCGACGCCCGGTGCGCCTGCTGCGGGCCGGGAGAGAGGTTGTAATCTCTCTCTCCCTTTCCGCAGCCTCCTTCAGCGAAATAACCGTTTCGCAGAAGGAGACCACCGCGTCCCAGGACCCCTCGCCGCCAACCATCGAAGCGACAACAGTCGGTAGCGACAGGTCACTGCCAATTTCAGAGATGAGGACACGACGCGGCTCCTCCCAAGCCGTACATTCTGACAGCGTATGCCGCGCCGTGTCCTCCCGGCAGTCCACGCAGTGATGACACCGGGCGTCCGGCTCCCTGTTTATGCGACACAGGTACTCCCCGAAGCAGCCATGCCCCGAGAGCACCTGCGTCGCCCGAAACGTCAGGGAGCCGTGCCTTCTGCCGAGCCAGTCCGCCAGCACCGGCCGGATCGCCTCGATAGTGATGAGGCCGGCGGTAGGGCGTGACAGCCTGTCCCGCCATTCCGCCACTAGGACCTCGCGAAGCTGCGACCGACGCAGCTCAAACTCGCGCTGCATCGGCCGCTGGCCTCGAGCCCGCGCTTCCTCGCGCCACCGATACAGTGACGCGAGTACCTTCGCCTCCAGGTCCCAGGGCGGGGATCCAGCCAGCACACAGGCCGCCTCGTAGGAAATCGTGCGATACCCCCTTATGGCTCTGACGGCCATCGCCCTCTGCGGTTTGCGGAGAACGGCGATACTACCGGCCGTCAGGTCAGCCGCCCATATTGGGGCCCCATATAGGGCCATCGGTCGCACGACCCCCACATACAGACGCCTGCAGGCGGTGCTCGGGCCCCCCAAATTGGGAAGCAGCGTTGCAAGCGCACCAGCCGCGCCCAGCAACTTGGGCGCCAGCCGCCGGAAGTGGGGCTCGAAGTCCCACCGGCTGTCGAGCACCAATCCCAGGTATTTCATGGTAGACTCGACAGCGATCCGAGCCCCCCCAACCACGATGTGTGAGCCGGGTGGCGGCGCCCGCCGGGGGCCATGAAACACCATGGCCTCCGACTTGCTGAGGGCCACCTCCAAGCCTAGGCGCCGTATGCGGCCCACCACCTGTGAGACCGCAGCCGTCACCAGCAACGCTGCCTCCCTATGCGAGCTCCCCCGGGCAGTGACCAGAGTGTCGTCCGCATAACACGTCAGGTCTACCCCCGGACTGAGCTCGCCCCTCAGCACCCAGTCGTACCCGATGTTCCACAGGAGCGGGCTAACCTAACCTAACCTAACCACAATGACCGGTCCAACGCTACCCGCTGCCATCACACTTCACTTAAATTCATCGAGGGAAATTTAATTTCTTTACGTATAAATAAGTCGTAATCGTAAAAAGATAAGTCAAGCTAAAGGACACCATTATTCTTCCATAGCAGTAGACATAGGCACATGGACTAAACATGAAATCTAGAAAATTACTTGACTTAAGGAGCTGTGGCAATTGAACTGAAAAAGCAGCTAAACAGATTCGATTTTGCTTTTTAAAACTAGTAATAGATACTACAGTCTCAAATACTAAACATACAGACAAACAAAACATGTTCCTTAACCTTGTGAGATGTTTCATAATACCCGTATGAGCCTAAAGTATTAGGGACTTTCCATAGCAGCTCCGCCGCCCGACGGTTCCCAGGAGAAATGCGGTCATCAACACGTTTGACAGACAGTTTTGAGATTGCAGTACCATGTTATTAGTACTCAGATGGATGCTGATGGTTTGTGTAAGCTCGTGGTATACAGAGTGTTACTATGAAAAAATTGATAGAGTGAAATATTGTTGATAATCCTACAATTAAAATATAGGATAGATTTACATTAAACACATCTCTATATAAAAAATAAAAGTCAAATCTTTTAAACTACACACGGTTTTCAACAACAGATAGAGTGATTCAAGGGGAAGGTTCTATCTAAATTGCAACCGTGCGTATCCGGAACAGGTAGTAACTAATAGTTCTTATAGTAGTATGGTCAATTATGAAAAAGCTATCTAAGTGAGTTAAGGTGAAGTAAGCTGTTCCTTTATTTATAGCATGAGATGGGATGACAGCTCACCTCAGACCTCAAGTTCGTTTCACCCATATTCACCGGGAGTGATAATTGCAGAATTAACTTTTACGGAAAAGGAGAAATAAAAATGATGCCCCCCACTAAGAATTTTACCAATATTGTGGGTGCATTTACTAACATAAACTAACTAACAAAAAAATCATCAAGATATCTCACGTCTAATTAATTTATAAACTGCACACAGGGGTTAATGTAAAAAGTAGTTATAAATTTAACCAAACATGTAATTATAATTATATATTTTTTTAGCTCTGCCTTGTTATTAGGAGTAAATTTTCCTAAAAAAATGTTATTAATACTACATCCTGTATCTACAACGGCGACGTGGACTTGAAGTAAGAAGTCATAACAAAGTAAACGAAAGTCTTATGAAGTAGATTTAAACAATTTCCTTAAAAGATTTTAGTGAGTATGTACTCACTAAAATCTTTTAAGGAAATTGTGTGTGTGTGAAGCTAGGTCGGGTATGTACCCGACCTAGCTTCATATTATGTCAATCATCATTAACTTCTGAAATTTAAATGATGAACATAACATAACATAACATCACGCCTGTAATCCCCGAAGGGTTAGGCAGAGGTGTACCCATTAGTACACCCACATTTCGCCAGTTATGTTTTTAGTCCCATGTAATAGGGGGCGAGCCTATTGCCATCAACCGGGCACAAATCCAGACTCCGAGGCTGCTACTGAGAAATTCCTGATGGAAAAACCCAATAACACTTTGCTTTAAATGATGAAATTATAAAATATATTCGAACATTTGTTTTAAACAGATTTTGTATGGAGTTTCTTGCCCATTCTTAATACAAGTAGTTTTTTTTTTCTACTAGGTTAAAACGTATTGAACAGCCGATGTCTACTACACTAATATTATAAAAAGGAAAGATTTGTATTTTTGTGTGTGTGTATGTGTGTAATGAAAAAAACTAAAAAACTACTGTACCGATTTCAAAAAATTTTCACCATTAGTAAGCTACATTCACCCTGAGTAACATAGGCTCTATAATATTTTCAAAAAAATTAAGGATCTGTCAGGAAAATCACGGGAACGAAGTCGCGGAGAGAGATAGTTTTAATAACCAAACAAAATGTTAGAATCATATTCTGAATCCTTGGAAAAAGTTTTCGTTACAATGGCCCATCCACTCCACATTTTTAACTTTCTTTTATCTTGATATTTTTCTATTAGTAACAAGATAAATGCGTATTTTAATTGCATTGTCTCTAAGCTCAAAGCGTCCAAATAACGACCCACGCTGTTTCCTATTAAACCATTATCTATTCTGTGAGGCGAATGTTAATTTTGGTAGTAAAGATATCTAAACCTCTGTTACCCTAGTATTTGTTTTTCATTGTTTCGGGTATTTGCTTTGGTCAAGTTTTCCATTTACCAATCACAATTTTTGTTCAATTTGATCTTGAAAATGTAGTCATACTTCTAGCTTCTGTCCTCGTGAATTTGATTACATATTCCTAATATTTCATATTAAAAGATACCTACCTTTAGCACTTGGACATAAAATGGCTTCCTATTAGTGAAAGAATTTTCAGAATCGAACCAGAAGTTTCGAAGATGAGCCGTTCAAACAAAAATACAAAACCTCTTCTATAACTGTGTATTATTGTGTAGACTTGGCCAGTATTTTTAAGCTATGGGGCTATTTATTTCTATTCATTTATTTATAACTAGCTTTCGTCCGTGGCTTCGCTCACGTTAATTTAGAATTTGCCAATCAATTCGGGTTGTACTTTGCTTGAGCGCATGAGTGAACCCTTCATTTTCTGACACCCTATAACTTTTTTTGATAAATCCAGAATGTTGACCTTTCCACTCTGATTAATTCTACTGCCATATAGATATACTTTTTTTATGACACAGTACTTTTTTTTCTTGGGTTCTCGTAAATTCGTTATTATAACCCCGAATTATCAATAATCGATTTTATGACACCCTAGTTGAAGCTGGTCCATCGACACTCAAAACACACAAAATGTATTAGGTACTTAAATTTAAAATTCGAACATGATTCGTAAGACATGTGGCGCCATCTATCACCAAAAGAAGGTTATTGTGATTTCCCTCGGGAACAGTACTTTTTTTCGGGTTAAAAGGTACCCTATGTTCGTTCCTGTACACCTGGCAATGTATATACAAAATTTCAGGATGATCGGTTCAGTGGCTTAGGCGTAGAATGGTAACAAACAAACAAACAAACTTACTTTCGCATTTATAATATTAGTTAGGATATTTCTATCCATTATATTCACGTATCCAAATTATCTAAAATAAATCCTTATATCTACGTTTTCTTATCTATTTGTGTTTTTATTTTCTCTTCTTCTTTGAACGTAAATCATGCTGAAAATATAGTACACAAAACGTGTTGCTTGTCCATTTACTTACCTATTATAAAGGCTGACATTTAAGGGTAAGACAACCTTCAAAAGACCTAGGCGACCTAGTAGACAGAGTCCTGTATAAGTGATGGACAGGTCTTTATCAATGAAAAGCTAAGTGAAAATATAAAAACAATCATTTTCTTAGACGTCTATGTAAATAATAGATAATAATATATATATTCATATTGTGTTAAGGCGACTTTCAATTCGTAAAGATTTTAAAGCAATTATGCATATTGGGGTTGGTATGTTTAGTGCATTTCTCAATTCTGAGTTTATCCACACATCCTGGGATTACACATCACTGACATCGGTGAAGGAAAACATCGTGAGGAAACCTTGACTAATAATGAATGCTCGTGCCTTCTCTGTATGAGAAGCGGTCTTTGCCCTGCAGTGGGACAAAAATAGGGTGGTATTATTGTTATTTAAGTATATTGCTAATTTGCTATGTGGGTGAGAGAGATGAGGGACTGTTGAAACATCATAATGACAACACTGTGAGAGAAAGAGATAGTAAGAGGGTAATGAAGATAGCCGACAATGTGACAAGACGCGCGTAATCAGTTGGGAAAATAAAATTAAATAAAAAAACTGTATCTTATTATTTAAGTTGTAAATATAAGATACAGTTTTTTATTTAATTTATTATTTTATATATTTTAATATTTTATTACTGAAAAGAATTTTGCAACGATTTTTGTTAATTCATTATTCGATTAATTATTCGTGGATTTTTCGTATCTTTGTTATATGAAAACAATTATTATTATCAACGAGATGAATGTGTAGGAGAAGATATCCATCATCCTTATCACATGTCTCTATTTACTTGAACTTTATATAACCGATACCACAGTAGTTTTCTTCCATTCAAAAGTAGTCTGCCGCTCAATAAGTGCTTGAAGATTTTAGATAGAATAGGCCTGAATAGGGCCACTAATGTCTTTCTTCGTAGTTATTACTCAGTTTTCCATCAAATCACTTATGAAAATCAGGTTTCAGGAAAAAAAACAATATTATTTTTGAATGTTTGGAGCAAGCTACACTCACATAAAAGTTCAAAACTCAATAAGGTCAAACATTTTACGTATCTGGCTACAGTAGCAGGCTAAAGTGGTTTAAGTTTCCCCAATCAGCTGTCTCATACAGTACGTCAGTCGCCTTCGGTCTAATCGAGACAAATGTTCAGGAATTAGTTCAAACAATTTGTCTCAGTTTGTGTCGCTAATCATTTGTTTGTCCGACCCTCTTTATTTTATGGACTCCGTGTGGGACAACGTATTGAAACTAATTACAACGATTGTGTTTTAGCTAAACTTATGTTTTTGGCTTATTGGTCACAAGGCCGCTAGTTATAGATGTTAAAAAGTATAATTAGGTGTAAATGGAACCTCATTCGATAGTTTCTAGTAGACTTCAATATTATGACTCGGAGGAAACACTAAAAATGTTTATGGACTCGTATTATAATAATAATAAAGTTTATTTACTGTTGTTACAGTGGTTACCTTATAACTAGGTTTACAAAATAATTATAAATCGGTAACATTTGGCGGTCCGTAGTTTGGTGAAAACGATGGTCCCCAAACTAGGCGATGCCTGTATCTTGGGGACCAGCCTATACCTACTGTTGTACCAACATTGGTACTATTACGGTCTACCAAAGAATAATAACTATTTTAATATTAAACTTACGGTCCAATCGAATCATTATTTAAATTCTTGGATACAATGTTTGACGTCCATTGATGCTCCCTTCATTATCCATTCCTATTCACGTGTTGAGTGCCACTGCTTACTTTGTGAGCGATGAATGATTAAAAGCAGCGTAGAGAAAAATGAGTGCAAGCTTGCGATCCATTGATACCAGCGATTGCTGCCTGTTTTTTCAACCGACTTCAAAAAGGAGGAGGTTCTCAATTCGACGCGTATGTTTTTTTTTTTATCAATCTAACTACGAGAAAGTTTCCTATAAACAATCATCATTTCATGTTTTTGAAGCACCGCAGTGTAATTAGTATTTTCGTAAGTCATAAAGCAGCTTTCATACATTTTGTATTAAAAACAAACAGCATTTTCAATTTGAATTGTTCAATTAATTCGTAGCACTTACACTTGTTCATTAAAATAGCCGCGTACAACGCAGGTGACGCCTACACAATCCGACGGCTAAACTGTGGGTAGGTTTATTTTTCTAGAACTTAACTGGATTTACGTCAGATCAAGTGAACATCAGTGAAGCACTGGAGTTAATCAGTTAATCCACAAGGAACAACCTAGATGTTTATGTCAACATTTAAACATTGAACTGACACTCGGATAACGCTTCATAAAAAATGGCTATTTTTATCGTGAAGAAAGTTTATTTACCTATTGTTGAGGTTTTGTAAAATTGTGAATCTTGTTGTTTTTGTAAAGTTGTGAATCTTGAGTTGATTTTTTAAATATAATTATTTATCAACTAACAATACAACAAAACAAAACAATTTCTAAGTAGAGAATTATCCTTTGAATTCCCTTGTTAAATTGAAATAAATACTAAATACCTAAGAGTGAATAGTTTTTTGTAAAATTAAAATGTCTGTACCTACCTTTATGTTTTATATTTTTGATAAAATAAAGTTTATGTTTTTGATAAAATAAAGCATTTTCATTTTTTTAAACCTGGTGAAAAATCGCATCGTAGTGTTATATCGCACACGAGAGTCATCTTTGAACATTTGAGAAAAAGTCTCCAACCAGTTGCACAGTCGGACACGTCGTACTATTGGTACCGTTTTACGTTTCTGGATATTCGTAGTGAACAACTTCTAACTAAACTTGATAGATGGCGCTGTCAGCAAAAGTATCATAGCAATAGCAACATTAGAATTTTATATGTGGCCTACCCTCTTGCGGCTAATAGCGAAAACATGCTGAAACACAGCGTTCAGTTTTTCAGGCGGCGCTAACTGTGGAATTAGCGTCGCGCGTACCAGGCTCGCAGAACCACGTAGGAAATGTTTTTTCAGCGAGTTTCAGCGGCAATCTATTTCCGTATTTTACAGGGGGCGGGCAGTCGGGGACTTGTAGTAGGGCGCTTGCCAACATGTGTGTGTCCTACTCCTAAACGAACATTATTATGCGCGTATAGGTGCTTTCGTCATGCTTCCGTTGCGCTGTGCGTGTTTCATACTGAAAATAAACCTGGACAGTAATTAATTTATAGTTTACGTCGAGCTATGTCTACAAAAATGTGAACAGCTTTATACCAAATGATGACAGGTGTTTCGTGTTGTATAATTTAAGGTTTAATTAAAATTGTAATGTAAATTATCGTAATGAATAAAATAAATTGCAAATATTTTGTCTTTCTAATACATATACCATCTGATAAACTCGAAATATATGAAAGATTTCGGTTCAAAATATTTTAATCAAAGTAATCCACGCATTGTAATAGACTGTATGTAATAAAAAAAAAACGAATAAACTTTTAAAATCGACACTCATTCATTGCGCCCAAATGTTATTAAAACTTTCTCTTTCTCAACATCTCCACAGATAAAAAAATATTCATTTTTACTTAAAACGTAACAAAAATGTGTACGGTATCAGGGTTACATAAAACAGCTGTGTTAGCCCGTTGTCGAGTTTACGCAGTTTCTTACAAAACCGAAATGTGTCGTTCAACTTCACGAGAAGAGTCAATGACATTGTGTACCACGTGCGACTATTCATGTAATCATGAGATCTTTTTTTAAATGAGTATGTAATTTGTATAATATTATTGATATTATATTTTAACGTTTTCCGAGTGTTTTGGTTAAATAAGGGACACTAAGCTCTGTTTATAATTAAATTAATTACTAAGAACATTATTAAAAACATTAGCTTAATTAAAGGTTTTACCTGTATTTGTAAAACGGTATCGCTTTGTAATTGTTTATTTGGAAAAATATTCGGACTTCGTTTAACTATAACAAATAATTGGTTTGACAATTGATATGAATAGTAGACTACTTTTATTGAAACATTTATCGATACGCAGTAATGAATTGTCTAGTGGTTGTGTCTATTTATTTATTTATTTTTATTTATCAAATACGGCTTTAGATAATTATCCAATCCTGTTAACACATAGTTTTGGTACAATGTTTGTTAATATTACCGCCAAAATGAATGCTACGCCATACAATCATAAACATTATGAATAGCTATAGGTAATCTATTGCTATACGCGTCGCACGACTCACCCTTCACGTAGCCCGACCTACCCCAACAACAAACTCCCTCACACGTACCGGGCATATGTGCGTGACATCTCTTCAGCTCTCCTGCTTTCCTAGTACACATGTGACTCTGAAAACTCACATGACTCTACGAAATGACACGTGCTACACACGTGTGACGTTTCCATACAACATCTCCCATGTGTAAAATGTATGTATGTTTGTTTGTGTGGTATAGATGCGAGAAATTAGACGTATGTGTACCGTAGACATTTTCTATGCGTGTATAAATGTTATGTTGTGTGCGACCGTTACTGCTGTACCTATGTGTAGTGGTAGCCAATAGCTGGACTTCTATCGTAGTGGAGAATATTGAGTGGTGACATAGTTGGGCGTCTCGAGTTAAAACCAAACAAATGTTACACAGTTTATTAGAAAAATGGTAAAATGCATGAATTTGTATACAATCCAGTTTGTAAACATCTCTAAAGGATAAATCGTGTTAAAAAGGAACGACCTTTCAGACATTTTCAAGACAGCCATGCCACTCAATAAATTTTTCAGGCCCAATAAATTGCATCAAATAACTTTATACTTCTTGCAGCCCAAAGTATACCGGCTTTTATAAGAATGTGGAATTCTTGTATCTACGTAATTATTTAATGAAATTCATAGTTTTTATTCAGCTTTAAAAATATAATTGAATAGATTTTTCAATGATAAATAAAAAAATATTGTTTATTCTTTCAAATAAAAATGCGTAAGAAATCATGGATTTATAAATAATATTACCAATGTTATTTCCATACAAAATCAAACAGCATTTTTTTTAATAAAACTGAAACGTAATCTCAAATATGACGAATGTTATCTTATTTATCACGTGCGACTGTGTGTTATCGAATCGCTCGCGAAATATGGTGTTATCATATCACAGGCACGTGTAGGCGTTACCATACTCATTCGTGTTGATAAGCCACATGTGTGTGAAAATGCGTTATCGCCTCGCGTTTATGCCGCCCTAGTACATACGTGTGTTCGAGACATCATATGACGGCATCCATTTTCATGTGACACAGTCATGTCACACCGGTGACATTTGTCGCGCATACTCGTTTTGTTGTTCCTGCACGAAGTTAATTTTGACAAAAAAATTACCTATGTAATAAACTTTTTGGGGCACTTACTTAGTTATTATAATCTAACGAAATTAAAAATAAATAATTTTATAAACGCGAAATAATACGCAAAGTGGAAAGCTTTTAAGAATTAAAATAACGTAACCTATATAATTTTTATATAAATTATTATTTCTATCGCAGTACCCACTTATATTTTAAAACTTACTTCGATATCTGACTACATAAGTGTCTGTCTGTGTTTCTATTTGTCAGATTATTAATTCAGCTTTAACAAGGTCTTTCCCGTCGTTCTTATCATAAAATATACGATTTTCAAAGATATTGTTTAATCGTAGAGTTACTACGGATTATTACTTCGTCCAGTGACTAGAATAGACCGCACTACGATATCTCAAAGAATTTGTAACGTTTAAGTTTTTTTTTTTTTAAGTAGGTACATCCACATATATGATTTTACACACTTACTACATACTTTTTTATTTATTAATTGTTAATTTTTCTCGTAAATTGCAAATGGAGTACATTTTATATGACCTCATTATTATGAATTAGTATCAACCCTAAAACGCCTTACCATATCCATTCATTTTGTCGAGTTTTACGAAAAAAAATTGGAATAGGATCAGCTGATTTTTTGGCGCGTTTTCTGGGATGGTAAATACTGTTCAATTATTATCATGAGTGCAATGATCTCTTTTCGGGTTTTCAGTGCTACTCATTCTTTTGTAGGTAGGGGCTTACAATATACAAGTTGTCAGTTTCAAACTCTTTGTTAAAACTGTCTACTGTGAGGGCAACAAAGTCCTCCCCGGAGGGTTGAAACCGCCCAACTCGTGCTTAAATCCGTGCTAGGGCGCCGCCTACATCCCATTGTTTCAGACGGCAAATACCAGGAACAGAGAAGTGCATCGGAGTTACTCAAAGCGTTACACATTAGGGAAGGGTGGTAAGATTTGGCGAGGGTGGAAATAATATTGTTGAATGGCTGGCGTACATGTGTTGGGTGCTGTTGTTTGTTTTGTTAAAAGTTTGAAACTCTAACAAAACTGTTGAGCAACAAGTGCAAAACAAAACATGTGCAACTCGAAAATACATGTTTTTTTTTCTTCTATCAATACAATAGTATTTTTTGATTAGTAGCTAAAACTAAAAATAACCGATGATTTATTTGAAATGGAATCAACGTGTACTGCGGACTGCAAACTTCAGATTTAGTAAGAAGTCGCTGTAAAAGACACCAATGCCATAGCTAACTCATTTCTGGCAGGATAGGCAATTGTGTATACTATGTATAGGTAGGTATCCATGCCTTGCCAGTCATGTTCAAGTCCTAGGACTCATGTAATACACATAGGTCATGCCTATGCTCATTTACCGGGTAAAAATCGAATCTCCAAGCTGCTACTGTGAAATTTCTAATGTAAAAACCCATTATCACTGCCCGATATAGGTTTCGAACTAAGTAGTTAAGATGCAATACACTAATGCCGTAATACTAGTAGTTTTCTGGTCAGGAGATTGCTGAACGACACAAGCGGCATCTCTGCTGCAGATCTTCTCGTAATCAAATTTAAATCACGTTAAAGTATTATATTAAGCTATCTCTATCACATACGGTGTAATAAAGCGACAGAGATATATTTCGAAATGTCTTTAAGTTAAGTGTTATTTAAGAATTAGGGGGTTAGTCGCTTTGCGGTACAAACGAATGGCAATAGAATGAGAGAGAGTATTTATAAATGAATCTATTTGTTGGTTCAAGTAGCGAGCGGCCCTGAAAAGCAATTGTAGGTTGAACACTTAATTGAACAATTTCCTGTACTAACGTATAACGATGTTTAGTGCATTCATAATGCATACAATATTGATAAAAGAGAAAAAAAAAATCAGCACTGGAAAATCTGAAAATGTTAATTTCAGTGACTCTTTTTACTGGTATTTTAAAGCGTACTTTTATTTATTTGAGTAGTTATTTAATTATTTATTTATCTCCTGACGATCGTTAAGGTCTTTTAGCTATTAGGTAATACATTTTCTTTAAAATTTTGAGATTATGGTACAACTAGCCCTTTTAAATAACTTGTCAAAGATGGGCTGTTTAGAGGTTGACATTGTCATTGATCAATTTCAGGGATACCCACAGATTATAAAAATAACTAACATATTCCATGAACATACCCCTTGTATTCTATAAGCGCCTGGTAACTTTGAACTCTGCTTACACGTGGCTGTTTCACTTTGCTATTAATACAAGTAGGTGCTGCATGTGTGTTCTTCTACACTAGTATTTGCCGTGACTTCGCCGTGCTGTTCAGAATTTTTTGAAGTATTCATTTTATTTACCCTTTCAAAATCTGTTTATTTTTTTATTTTGCTCTTTCCTTATTGTGATTGTAAAACTTAGGAACTGTTCTTTCAGTTTCAACTTCATAAAAATATTAAAAAAATAATTGAGCGTTGGATGCAGTAAGGTTTTTAATACGTTGCTTTCGATGTATAATAGAATTCGTTTAGCAAGTTTATGTATTTTATTCGATTTGTTATATCGGTATTTTTAAGCAATGCGTATTTTTGTTTACTAGGCAATTAATAGCTCCTACAACATTTTTTGGACAAATAGTACTTAACCTTGAATTAAAAAAGCAAACAACTTAAACTCTTAAAAAAAGTATTTAAGAAAGCCGAGAGCAGACTGTCCACTTCAAACACGATATTTTGCAATTACGGTCAATTTGTCACTTATGATAATTAACTATTAACATCATCATTATTCATCTTCAGCTGTGTGTGTGCATAATTTTTATTCTAGTTTATCCTCATTATACCTATGCGCATTGTTTTCTAAACGCAATAAAGACGTTAGGTTTAATTCTTTAATTATTACCACTCATTTTGTTACCTCTAACATATTAGTTTGCGTCAAGTTCTACAGATCACAATGCTAGTCAACAATATTTTGTACATTAGGGTGTCCAAAATTTCAGCATTTAACATGTTTTTCATTATTAAAAATATTGTTTTATCAGGTCAACGGATTCCCAGACACGTACACATTTTTGAAATATGAACATGGGAAGCAGCGACGCACCCCCAGTCACCATACGTCGACACTCGTCAAGGACAGGAGGGTGAGTTAAATTGCATCGCCTACTGTATCTGTGCGCCTGGTAACTTTGAACTCTGCTTACACGTGGCTGTTTCAAAAGCCGCTATATTTAAACATAGCATAGTAAAGTGGCACAAGGTTTTTGAGTGCATGTTCGATTGTGACTCGTGGGGATTTATATAGACAAGGTTGAATGGGACACAAATATCGTGACATCTCAGTTGGGATTATAAAATGCTATTTATTACTATGCAGCGTAAACAAACAAAAAAGACAAAATCGTTTTTTTTTTATTGCTCATTTTTTTCTGATTACGCTACTCTTTTAAAAACCAAATCAACTACAAAATAAATACATTTGTCACCAGGTGAGATGGGCTGAGCAACTTTTCTCAAAATCTAGGGTGAAACGTTACCCGAAGCCGGATTCTGACCAGACATTACATAGAGTGAAGAGATTGGAAGATAATGACACAATATTGAATCGTATAAATTTTAACGTCCATCGAACGAGAGAACCTTGGTTCAATGATGAACTTTGGAGTCATGAGTGGTACTTAGTAAGTGATAAAATATTTGTAAGAAGCATAAATTAATGGTTACTGGTCATCACCGGCTAATGGTTAATAGACATTTTGCTGAGAGAGAGATGTTTCTCATTAGTCATTATTGCCGTGGCCAGATATCCAAAATTCTTTTAACTTAAAAAATGTTGTAGTATATTTCGTTATTATAAAAGTTAAATAACGTGCTCGCTTTTGTTTAAATTATGTAAGACTATTTCAAGTAAGTATAAAAAATGGAATAGTATTTTTTTTACACGCTGCATATGAGTAAGTTATTGCTTAGTCTAAGCTAAGATTGCCAATTTTGTCACGGCAATCAATTTAGCGCATCGCTTTGTACGATTTCGTCCAAGAAATCTTGGGAAGGACATTGATTGCCCGAAAATAAAGTAGTGGTCTTTGTTTGAGGCATAGATAAGTTTATTAACATTCTTTCTTTTCTGTGCCTCATTTTAGAAAATATTAAAAATATGTTTGGCAAAGGTAGGTAATCGTTAATGGTAAATAAACGTGCGATAATAATATATATTTTTCTGAATAGAAAAATACCGAAAATTGTCCTTTATATAGGGGTACAGGAAAACCTGTAAGAAAGTCTATAAAATTGTGCATATAAAACATTTGCAGTTTTTCTGGAGGGTTATCATGTTTATTTTTCATTATATGTGTTGTATAAGTAAACAGCGAGATTCAGACTTGGACGATTTTTTAAAAATCGGAATAAAAAACAGTACAACATTATTATTTTAATTATTTATTTCCAAAATACCAAGATTTACATTTTAATGGTTTTTGCCACACAACGAAAACCTCCCAGGGTTTTAGTATTTTAAGCTGTAAATTCAGTAATCCCTTTAAAAGTCAAGTCTCATTTTTAGTGTCCTTCTAAATCAGCTACGTACATTGAATATAAGGGAATCAAATATTTAATTTAAATGCTATTGACTTGATAATACAAAATTTAACTTTATTTTTCAGCAAGACACACGCACTCTGCACAATTTGCCCCGGCTCGATCTGAACGTGTTGCCAGTCTACGAAATGGGGTACAACGGCAGCGGTGTGCGTGTGTCCGTACTCGACGACGGCATCGAACACAACCACACAGATTTACGAGACAACTACGTGAGTGTTATGCTTTCCTAGTACATTTCAGGCGGGTGGTTGAAATATTTTGTACTAAAACGGCACAAAGTTGGTTATGAAATAATGACAATAGATGGCGTTACCTGTGTATTGCGTGTAGAAAATAGAATTTTAAAATTACCTACTGTTTTTCTGTCTCTCTAACTCGTTTATACTATTTTTTTTTATTAGGGAACCAAAAAAAAAGCTTATGATTACAATATTACTGATAGTAAACTATAAAATGTACGGAACAGTTGATTGGAATATATTTTCGCGATTTTAGTCTTGGTTGTGATCTTTGTTTACTAAGCGCTGACGCTCTCGTCATTTCTGAAGCCTTGGTACTGGGAAGGAGGCAACTGCGGTGCCACTCGCCCGTGCCACTGCGGTGCCGCTCGCCGTGCCACCGCGGTACCGTAGCTTGGAGATAGACGATGCGCGGGCCCCAACATGCTTTGAATTTGGTGAATTAATTTCAGCTACATTTTGCCTCTTCTGGTTTCTGATGTCCTGGTACTAAGAACAAAATAGATCGAAATTTTCCGTGCTAAACTGGCACAACTGCAATGGTTGATTTGAGCCTTGGCGGCGGCGTGCGGCGTGGCTTCGAACGGAGATTCAATTCCTTGCCTTTAATAAGCTCCACAAAACTTATGTAGACTTAGTATTATTGAAGTTTACTTTGAAATTTTCGTGCTAAAGAGACACATCTCTGAATCAGAACGTTTTTTTTTGTGTTAGTTTATTTATTACATTAGATTATCGTTAACTTATAACAATTATTAAGTTTTATAACTGAAATTTGAAATAACGTGTATGCATACTTAAATAAATAATAATTATTTTATCTGTTAATTTTCCAAGATACGCCCCGTTGTAAATGCACTAATTTATTTCGTTATTTTTCTTTAATTACGATTCGGACAACAGAAATGAATGAAAGTAAACATATTTTTTTTTACTCCAAAAATATTGAATCCAACGGCCAGTCAGCAAACAAAGCACTGCATGCACTGCAGTAATGTAAAATATTAGGTAACACTATGCTTTTCAATTCAAAAGTGCAGTTTAATAGATCGAAATGTATGAAACAGCAGATTTTATTTCTTATTTAAGTAAGGTATACAATACGGTGGTAAATAAGAATAACGTCAGATAAAATTGATTAGTGTATTCCTACAGAATTAAAAAGAAACTATTTATTTTTCTTTATGTTAACTTTATTTATTATTATTATTTATTCGTTTTTTACAATACAAAATAAACAGTGACATGCCGCATGGCCGGCCCAGCTGTAGTTCTGTTGACGTCAGTGTTAACGTGGCGGATATCATATCTTCTTTAGAACTCCTTTAGCCCTGGTAAGTTCGCGGCCGATATGACGCGCCGGGCGTACCCCTTGTTTGTTAGGCAAGCGGATCAATCAGTATGCTTCTCAGAGTCGAATTACTTGTGTGACAGAATATGTCAAAACGTCGTACTTACAAGTAATAAAATATATGAATAATTTTAATCAATTCGATTCGGTCATTGTTGGTCAACATCAATAGTACAATGATATAATGTCAATCTCACTGTTAGACGAGTCTCGGTAAAAATGTTAACAACAGAGAAAAAATAACGAAAATCTTATTTAGAAAAAAAAGTGCCCAGCCTTTGACAGTAAAGTAACTGGATTCTCTTTTTTACATTTTTCTAATAAAGACTATTTTGACTCAATTTACAGGATCCAGAAATAAGCTGGGATAGCAATGATGGCGATTCTGATCCTTCACCTAGGTCTGAAGAACTCAAATTGAATTCCCACGGTACTCGCTGCGCCGGAGAAGTAAGATTTTTGTTTCAAGCTTTTATTTATTTTTAATCTGACCTAATACGTTTATGTCTTATTCTATTATTCTGATTTATTTGTTTATTCTTTAATATTACAGATAGCTATGACTGCAAATAACTTAAAATGTGGTGTGGGCGTGGCGTGGGGGGCAAAAGTGGGTGGAGTTAGAATGCTTGATGGACGAATCACGGATCGGATAGAGGGAGAAGCTATAGGTAAGTTTACTGCTGCATTTTATGAGCGCCTAGTATATTCGGTCGCCATGTTGAGGTAAAACGTCGTAAGCTTTTTTTTGTTTTGTATTGAAATTTTTATGATAATGAAAGTAAGTCACGAAGGTAAGTCTATTTACCACAAAGATTGCAATGAGATTAGATGCTTATTTATTTTGGTTTAATAACGGTAAAATAATTATGGATATTAAATACATTTCATTAGAAAGATCTCAAAGGCCCATTAATATTTTCCTCAAGTACAGGTAAACCTACGTTAGCTAGTTTGTACACTAGTTTACAGAGACATCTATGTTCATTGCGGTGACCTGCTGAAATGGACTTCATAATAGATCTCCTGTTACTTTATGATAACCTAGTAATATGGGTGAAATGTGACGTAACAGTACCGTTTCTATTGTCAACTTGTTGAAGTAAAAAAAAAAATAATGTCATTGCTATAATTATTTATAGTATCAATGATAAATTATAAAAAAAAGTTATGAAAATATCTGAAAAATAAATAAATGACCAACAAAATTACTCATTTGAAATGAAATTCATCTAAACAAGGCGCAAAAATATTTTAGGAACCTGTACCTACCTATTTTGTTTATCTAGCTTGGGCCCTCCAAATTTATCGTACAAAATATAATTTATTATTACATTTAAGTATTCATGTTAATAAAATAAAATTATGTATTATGTTAATAATAGTGAGGAATTAAGTACAGTATGGTAGTAGCTCTATACTGTGGTAGTAGGCAGCGCACGCTCATCTTTTTATCATCGATCCACAACAAGTGAACCACGATTTTGTTTTACTAGGAAATCATCACACAGTTGGTACTACAAATAACGATCGCTGTGTGAGATCAAAGAACCAATACAAGCCATAAACAATCTACGTTTGGTCGTTGTTGTATGATAGGCGGCCACATGTTGGTGGTGACCACGATTACTAGGGCGTTAGGAAATAAAAGAGATGGCGACCTAAATAAAACGCGCGACAAGCAGCGCCTTGTTTTTTTTGCTTGTTTTTCTTTCCTATTCCTATCACGTCTTTTACTCACTCTAGGCAGAATATTTTAGTAGTTTCAAATCTGCCTAGCCTTTTCCCAACTAAAAAAAACCTGGGTATTTAATTCTGCGTCCTATATAAAATACCGCACACGGACGATATAGCCACAGATATGGCGCGCCTGGCGGTTATTATGACTATTTCGCAAGATTTTCGTGCTCGGCACGCATTTCGGTTACGTATCGACTATCGTCGATTTTTACTAGGATAACAAAGCAATGGCAGTGGTACGTGAAAATAGTACTGACTGTTCACTCACTGTGTCACTAGAGGGCATTTAGACTCGTTGATTTTTGAGTCGAGGTGATATTCAAAATGTAATCCTGTATCCAATTCAATAAATGTGCATAATTTCTTTAAAAATATCTAATAACCTACTAGAGTTTAATAGGTATACTATTTTTTTTTAATGTATTGGTGAGAAATACCTATGATCATAACCTGCACCAATGTTTTCTACAGGGTATGCTTTAGACAAAGTGGACATATACAGCGCTTCATGGGGCCCTAATGACGATGGACGAACCGTCGAAGGACCGGGGCGCCTCGCTATCGAAGCGTTTAGGCGTGGCGTTACTGAGGTAGGTCATTCAACATTTTAAGATGAAGATTAACATTAAAATGACTACCTAATTAGCTAGGGTTTTTATTTTCAATCGTTCTATATAAATTTTATCCAAGGAATTTCTCCTATTCCTCGGATTCTCCTATTCGAAAATTATCAGACTAAATTAAAATAAGCAATTAATTACAAAAAATAAACGTATTCTTACTTATTTAGGCAAGGCCATCTTTGACATTAATAATATTTGTGCAGGGTCGTGGTGGCAAAGGCGCCATCTATGTTTGGGCGAATGGGAACGGCGGAGGTCATAGTGATAACTGTAACTGCGATGGGTATTGAATAATACACAATAATTATCACACCTTATTATACCTAATCAGTTAGGTATTTTTGTAAAATAATTTCGTTGTATCATTAATTTATAATTCACAGATATTCGTCTAGTATTTACACTATATCAATCGGTAGCGCTTCTCAGCATGGTCTGTTTCCTTGGTACGGAGAGATTTGTTCATCTACTCTTGCTGCAGCATACTCCTCTGGTGCTTACAAAGATCAGAAAATAGTAAGTTCACTCACTTTACACTACGTCACAAACTCACAACAACAGCTATTCATTATTTTACGTTGACGTAGTATTTCATTCATAAAGTGTTGCTGATTCAAGGTTAAAAGGAGATAACATTATATTGGCATCCCTTTCAGGCTACTACAGACACCGGTGATTCCTGTACGCTCGGGCACACGGGCACGTCTGCTGCGGCCCCATTGGCTGCGGGCATCATCGCTCTCGCTTTAAATGCCAAGTTAGTTGACCCTATGTGTGTGCATTCGATAGATAGACTATGGTATCCGTAGCCGTGCATTGCCTCCGATTTATGCGACTCTAATACCTGTGTTGGTATGCTCTGTTTGTCACAATGTCCCGTGTCGTGTTTGTCTAAAAGAATGTCGCTGTAGGGCGCACTTTGCACTTTTTTATGAATACTCATATTGTAATTAACTGTATTAATCATTATGTTTCAGTCAAAATTTAACATGGCGTGATGTACAACATTTAATAGTTTGGACATCAGAATATGCTCCACTCTCAGCAAATCCCGGATGGCAAAAAAATGGGTACATATTTTGATATCTTTGTAGGCCCAGACACTACTAATACCATTTCTTGTAATTAGCTGGTAAAAGATATATTTCACGTTCTTTCTAGCGCAGGCCTTTATTTTGACGTCCGATTTGGTTTTGGGCTTTTGAACGCTGCCGCTCTTGTAAAAATGGCACTGAACTGGACAAGCGTTCCGGGCGACCAGGTTTGTCAAGTAGATGCTGCACCGTAAGTATCTTTAAGCGTGATCATTAATAAATTCATAATATTTTTAACGAATCCAATTATGAAAAAAAAAAAAAGAGTGAGCCGGATCTTTAAATTAATCTTTTCACTTATGAATTCCTAGTGAAATATACGTAAAGTTTCATCATACAACAGCTGTTATTTATAATCCGAAAGAAGGTCATTTTCACGTCATCGACAATGACATTACATTGAATCGAGTTGCAAGTAGCAACCACGACAGCGTTTATTCTACTCATGTGACGACAGTGCCTGTCAACTTTGTGAGTGTTTTGTTTACACTTGCTGACTACATTTTTTTTGCCTAGTCTGCTAAATTGCTAAATAAGTCTCAGAATATCAGAAAATAATCTTACAAAAAACGTTTAATTACAGATCCAGCAATGAAGAGGCACGTTTATCTTCTGGGCAAACCGTTGATGTCTTTATATCAGTAGAAGGCGATTGTGAAGTTAATTACATTGAACACGTAGAAGTAACAATTAATTTACGATATAGTCGCCGAGGGGCGCTGGAGTTGTATTTAGTTTCACCTCAAGGTGAGGCCTTTGATGTTTATGATAGCCTAGTGCTTCAGTTGGTATTATACTGTTAAAAACGGTTGCGATTGCCGAACGGCAGCACTAGGTCGGCGGCGACGTCGTCGTCGGCGCCTTCATTATTTTTGAACTTGTTAGGATACTATCTTAAAAAATCCATTACTTTTTATATTCTTTTCTTATATTTTTAGGCACAAAAGTACAACTTCTTAGTGCACGTCCTAAAGACACGTCAACAACTGGTTTTGTCAATTGGCCTTTAATGTCTGTAGCCACTTGGGGCGAGAATCCTAAAGGCATTTGGAAGGTCATGGTTACCGATAAGGTTCGTCTCGGTTGATTTCAATATTATTTTGTTTAAAATAGTGGCTACGAGTTATGAGATTATTAAATCGGGTCTATATTTTTACAGACTTACGAAAAAAATACAGGCGAAATTGGACCTGTAAGTTTAACTATATACGGTACAAGAATAATGCCAGCTCACATGAGAAATGGACCAAGGATTTACAATGATTACTACAATTACCAAGAGGCGTTCGAATATTTCGAAAACGTAGACAAAGGCGTTGACGTCGCATCAAATACCGTTACAGACGACGAAGCTGTAGCCGTGGTACCAGGCGAGCATAAAGTTGAAGAGGTTGACCTTATTCATGACATTGATTCAACAGTATTGGCTGAAGTGGAAAAAGAATTACAAAGAATTCATCATAGTAGAATATCATGGGTAGGACTATAAAAATATAAATAATTTTATTTATAATCGGCATTCTTACCTATTAATTATGTAAATAATACCAGAAATATCTCGTAATAAATTAAGTTTTGAACATACATAAGTACTTTTTACGTTACGTTTATTTATTACTTTGCATAACTTCACATATCAAGATTTTATACTTTATTTATACTTTTAACCAACTACATAGTAACATACTTATGAATTACAAAATAGTATGAAGATGATCAAACGTAATCGTAGATGTTACTGAATAGTAAAAAATAAATGTTTTACCTACTACATAAATAATGTAACGACATTGATATTCACGGTTACAATAAAACTATAATACAACATGAAATATTACGTTTATTCTTCTTTTTGTACCCACGTGATATTCACGCTATAAATACTAATTGCCGTAAGTGCTTGGAAAGGAAATCAATATTTTAATTATAATCTCATTACAGTTAGATTGATTGATTCAGCCCACTAGGCTTGCGTGTTTCCTGGTTCCCAATTCCAGAGAAGTGCACCAATTTAGTAAACAGTAGGTACTCAGACTGCGCAAGATAGGTAACTAACTGCTACTGCAAAATCTTGCAATTTACTACTTGTTACTTCTGCGCTCCTAGTAGTTGGCACGGGGAGGTCTAAAAGTTCGCGGAATGGAGGGGTTTCCAGTTAAAAAAATATAGTTTACTTATTTACAGTTAATAGGAATTATTATTATGTATTCGCTGGCATAACAGGTAGGTTAAGTTTCATTAAATTGATTACCTATCTACTTTTTCCCAATTTACTCCGATTTGACTTAAATATAATTTTATTTTGATAGCGAATCCAACGCAATGGTATGATTATTTATTGTTGTAATAATTTACTACTACTGTTCGCTATTGGTATCCATAAAAAGGCTCTATCTTTGAATCTCACACGTGTAGGTCTAGGTTCTGTATGACAATGCAATGAAGACTAGTAAAATATTTTATTCATAGAAATCTGTTACAGAATCGTAGCATATCAAATTTATTCTGCGTAGCGCGGGGCACACTGTATGACACCAAACGTTGAATAGATGTTTCTTTCATTCCCTTAGCATTTGTTATTTTATTGTCTGTATTTTAGTTTCATCAGTTTCAATTTAACGCTGCACTTATGAGCATTATCATACATAATACACGATGTTTAACATCAATGATGTATTTATGTATACTAAATTACAAATCAAAGCACTCAATAAGTCATTTAATGATATTATTGCATCCTTAAAAGTTTCGTTTCTGTCTTGTGAGAAAAAAAAAGCCGGTATAGTCACAAATCATCATCAAGCTAAAAGCAGTTGGTTTTTAGGAAAAATAAAAAGGTTAAAATAAATAGACACACATTGTATTACTTTTGTATTTACCTAAATTCTATGTTGAGCATCAACTTTTAACATGAAAACCTAAATCTTTAAGTTCTTGAACTAAATAGTCATCTTTATACTCATTAATCTTGGAAAGCCATTCTTCAGTAGATATGACGTGGCGACATCGACCACCTAACTCAGGAGGTAAATATTCAGGGTCTATATGTTTATGGAGAGAGCTGACATCGTTGCCATGGAAATGGATACGATTCCAGACGGCTTTCGGCATAAACTGCTTGAATATGTAGAAGATGGAGTGAAGCAGCCAGTTGTACCTAATGAAATGAAGACTATGATTTGGCAGTGGGAATGATACCTGAAATGAAAAGGCAATGTTAGTGAGAACATAATCTTAAAACTATAGAAAGGAGAGCAGCGACATCTAACGTGATGACGTAAAACTGTGAGCTCGTACGTCTCGACACAACACGTACAAGAGCTCTCACTTTTACATCGCGTAAAGGTTGAAACAATTCCTTTCTAAAACTGTAGATGTCTGACGTTGCACGAAAGCGTACACATTTTTGTTTTATTTAAAAACCTAAATTATCGTTATCTTAATCTGAATCTAGTTTTACATGACAATTCTTGGCAATCGTTCTAGAATGGGCATTTTACTTTGTGTTTAATTAATTTTTGTTTCGTATTTTTACCCCCATGAGGCTGACTATCTGCCCAGCCACTGTTGGTGTCAACTGGGCCACCTGTCTCAGGTTTAGGCCGTCTAGGTCCACTACGATGGTGACTCCCAGTATTTGGATCTTCGGCTGCATGATTGCTATTTCATCCATTACTAGAGCGAGGCGGCTTACATCGTCTATTGGAACTGCATCTACGTCCCAGTGACCTGGAAGAGAGCGAAGGTAATCATTATTTTTAGTAACTATGACATGGTATCTGAAAAGATTATTTGTGATTATTTTGACGTTGCATTATTAACAAATGAGATGAAAATATTGTTATATTTCTTCTTCGGTTTCTGTAATATCTTACCAAACCTCATAAGTATGATGCGGCCATTCACCGGGCTTTCTGGCAGAATACCTGCGTACACGTTCTTCACCCGCACCAGATCGAACGGATCGCAGTCATACAGGTACGCGTTCTGTCGTTGAAAAGTTTCGTAGCGTACCATCTGAAGAAGACAAAAACATAGGTATTGGGCATTAACAAATCTTTTTCATAATTTAGTCTGACTGACGTCATAACGTAAGATTATTTGGATATTTTCTATAGAAAGGCAAATAAAAAAAAAAAAACAAGGATTTGAAGACATATCAGTGCCTTTCTGTAAAGAAAACACGAACATATTAGGAAAATAGAGAAAGAATACAAAGCAAGCACGTGCAGAGAGTGGCGTTGCTAATTTTAAAATTGCGGATCTTTTTTAATCTTAGAACGTAGATGACGTTCCAAGATTACAAAATAAAGGCAAAACAACTGCCGGATTAATGTAAAAAAAGAAAGACTAATGTGTAAGTAGTCCACTGCCATATAGTCTGCGAGAAAAGTCTTTGTAGTTATTAAAAAAAGAAAGTGTGAAAATTTTATTACTTTTACGCTTTCTTTACCATTACGTTGGTGATGATCGAAGCTTTTAAGCTAATTGACTAATGACATATGTCATTACAGACAAAAAGGATTAAAAAAAATTATTCTAATGGAACTGAATTTTAAAGATGACAATGATGATGATGCGACATAGGTATAATGGATAACTAAATAATTTATGCTGGTGAAAAATAGTTGAAATACCTTTAGTATTGATGACTTTAAACATCCCAACATCATTAAAGACAGACCTGCATAAGTAACAAAGTTCAATCAACAGGACAAAAACATTGAGTAGGTCACATACCTATTCTAATACAAGTTGCAAACATACATCACGCCTGTAATCCCCGAAGGGTTAGGCAGAGGTGTACCTATTAGTTCACCCACGTTTCGCCTGTTATGCTTACGTCCCATGTAACAGGGGGCGAGCCTATTGCTATCAACCGGGCACAAACCCAGACTCCGATGCTGCTACTAAGTAATTCCTGATGGAATACCCAATAAACTTTGCCCGACCTGGGAACCCAACCCTCATGCTCAGTAGGCGCCGCCTTGCGATGCGACCACTAGACCAACGAGGCAGACACAAGGTTTAATACAAGTTAATTCTGTAATTTTAGTGTTTCTTCATTGAAGGTTCCATTAAAGCTTCTTTGAAAGTTGACACACGTTTTCATGTCAAGGAATCTGTAATGCAGTGACCGGTCGAGCTTACGTTCTAAATAAACATTTTGATTCTATGTCTTTGCTCACTTTAAAATAATGGTGGTCCTTGGCTATGATTGTTGTGCCGGCGTGAACGGAAATTACCTGAGTCGAATGTATTCGATGATCGATGATGGAGTTGATTCATTTTAGTGGTATTATATTGTTACAGTGTGGTCATTAGCTTACCAATTTATGTGCTAGCGCAGGTATGGAACGTCGGCATCTCAGGAACCTTAGTAAATAGGCGTCATCTGTTCGCCGCGGATTGCATTCTCCTCGCTCTGGAACATAAGTTTTTATAATGACACTTTTGATGAGGTGGCTGAACCCGGATTTAGTAATATCTTAATATTCCTACCTAGATACTTCAATACGCACAGCTGTAAAAATCGATCAATAGCAGAATAATTTTTTTCTTCAAAAAGTTAGTCTTTATGATATCTCACCTCAGTAATTTTAATAACTATGTATAAAGGATATTTGTGCTTTTTAATATTGTTTCAAATTCCCATATTGGTAAATGTCTCGTAGTTCTCGTTTTAGACAAAATTACCCATGACAAAAAAACCTATTCTATGTAATTTAGTTTCTATTCCGCAATTTAAACAAGTAGAATGAATGTAATTCCTAAAATGGGTAAATTATACGTCAAAACATGGTATGCGTTGTTTACATGTAGTTAGGTATATGGAGTACATGATTTTATGTAATAGCTGACAGTTCCTCGCGTGCTTGAGCAATGCCAAGAAAATTGCCATTGTTAGTCGATGTCGTAAATTATAATCGTAGCAATGAGAACAATCACAATTTTGAGCAATCCCGTAGGATAAGGCAGTCGCACGATTTTGACCTTATCGCCTCTTGGTACATAGGTACTTTTTAGCTACGAAATACTCTACCCGTAGACTCATTTTCGCTGTCAACAAAAAAATATAAAACGAAGTAGGAATGTCTGCGGTGTTGATATTATAAAACAAATCATACGGTTCAAAGGTAAAAACTGAGAACCTTGTCCTTTTTTTTAAGTCGACAAAGCAGGATGTGAGAAAAAAATGTAAACAAAACATGAACGCGGCTGCTTTGTTTTTTTTTTTTCAGACTCAGCGGTTAAAATGTTACGGGTACTAGAATCACATAAGTATAAAAGAGTTTTATTTGTTTACTTCTTCTTACCACGTATCAAACGTCGCAACTCTTCGATTGCTTTGCCCCTAGTATCTGGATCTTCATTACAATGCCTTTTTGCATATTCTTCGAATTCCGAATCTTCATATCGACTTATTTCGGCTTGAAATGCAATTTCGATGAACGCTGCCATAATGCATCAGGTAGCCTGAAAAACAGAATAAGTTTTCATGAGATCATGACTAAATTAATATTTCGGGAGTTTAGGTCCATTTTTGTCATTATTTTATTGTACAATCGAATAGAAAATTAATAGGTATTAATTAAATTACTACTTTAAAACTAATCAATGGCTGCTCATTTGGAGGTAAGGTGTAAAAAGGTTACCTAACTACACTATCTTATACTTAATAAACCTAAAGAGATTTTTGTTTGTTTGTTTAAATGGGCTAATCTCTGAAGGTACCAGACAAATTAAATTAGAAAAAAAATATTTGTATTTTTTTTGTATTATGCTTCGATCAAAAAACAACGCGGAAGAATTTGAAACTGATGACTTCCAAACTAAATTGAATACCATTGAATATTATTAAATATTATTATTGATGATTATTATGCTAATAAAAACATAGGCAGGTACTTACAATAATTAATTATTCACGAGTATTATTATAATTATGTTTGCCCCCTCGTTCGTTAAGCAAGCTGATTCAGTTCGCTGATTTGACAACAAGATACTGGGCTATCATAGGTTCTAGTTGCTGTACAAAAATAATGAATTTAACAGTTTTTTGTTTGTTTATACATGAGAGCCAGTGTCGTGAGGAAATAATATATAGGCTTTAACATCACGCAGTAATCAAAGACGTACTTATCTTTAACGAGTGAAGCCGCGGTGTATAGCTCCATGATAATCGTAACTATTTCTATCCGAATGGGGCTATTGACTCTAAAGCCTTCATAAAAGTAATGGTCAATGTCCACGACTTTTTACTACGTACCAACTTTCTACTAACAAAATATTGTACTTGACAACAACTTGTTACACGGTACGTGTAATGTACTCTACCTACTGTACCGAATTTTGTATGGCGTACACTTAGTTAAGTGCAGGCAGGGGTTCCTAACATTTTTCTAGTCACGGACCCCTCTTAAAAATTTCAAAGAGCCCACGCACGAACCCTTTTCCCATAAAATAAAAAAGACGGGGTTTAGCTATGTATCAGCTTTTATTGAATGAGTGGTTAGTGGGACAGTTGCTGCTGCTTATGTGAGAGTTTCAAATTGAAGAGCCGTTTTTGATAATGCAAGAGGCACGTCATTTTTCACTTCTAACCGATTACGATTTTTAGTTTATCACTTACGCGCGTTTCGTAATGATGGATGACCGTCAAAAGGCATGAAAATTCCAATAGGTCATGCGTACTGTGTTTACTGATGACATATTGTATATTAGTCATGGGCCCCCAGAGTTACACAGACCCTTAGAGGTCCATGGACCACAGGTTAAGAAACTCTGACTTAGTGCAAGTAAAGTGACTCACCCGAATCAGCTTATCAAAACGGTACCATTGTTTACATTTTAGTTAAAACTTCGTGACCTAGATAATGATAGTTTAGCAAACAAACTCGACTGCTCAATCAAATTTAAATGAATAGCTAAGTGTTATGTTGCCTTGATGTAATATTAATGAGCATTTTTATGTAAATCTATTCTTTTATTATCTTCCATACATATAAAATGCTTTGTCCTGAATGACTGACTAACTGGCTGACAGATCAAGGCACAGCCTAAACCACTGATCGTAGAGACCTGAAACTTGGAGTGTGTGTTTATTGTATGACGTAGGCATCCGATAAGAAAGGGTTGCCCGAAATTCTACCCTTTAGGGTGTGAAAAAGGGGCAAATGGGACAAGGTGAATCCTTGGTCCCATCTTCTTACAATTTTGTATTTTTTTATAAACATTCTTTATCAGCATTGATGAAAGTCATCACCTAACGGGGTTAAAAAGGGGTAGAAAATTATCCTAAGTGCTTTTGATTTAAATTACGTTTTATTTTGCGTTTTGACACAGTCATGTTTGAAAACTCAATCCGATTTTGTTCAAAAATTCCTATTAAATCCATTTTCGACTTTTTTGCGGACGAAGTCGCGGGCAAAAGCTAGTTTGAGTATAATTGTTGAGCGTACATAGTTGCATAGCATAACTTAACTGGTGAACTGTTTCAAGTTCAAACTGCTATACAGTGTGTTTTGGCACACGCAACAATCAAACCATAATTTATGAAATACTAGCTAATGTCCGTGACTTTGTCCGTGTAAATGTCGGATATTAATAGAAGTATAGTATACCTGCACTGGGTATATGCCTTTGGGGTATTATTTTATTTTTCTAAAATAAGAAGCCTAAGTTATTATATGTATATAATAATATCAGATTCTTCTAGAGAAAGTCTTGTCAAAATTGGTATAGGAGTTTTAGACATTAGCCGGAACAAACAGATATTTGGTGTAAGTACCGTGTAAACATTCATAATTATGTATTTAGTTAAAAGCTTTTATTGTGACATAACGTTGCCCCACACTAGGAATTTATTCTAAATCATGGGTGCGTTCGCAAACATATGAAAAACTCACATACATAAATAGAAAACCCGGAACAACGACCTATAGGGCATACAAATATTTGCTCCGTGCGGGAATCAAACCCGCGACACGTAGCGCAGCAGCCTATCGCTTAGCCACTGCGCAAACCGTGCCGTTAACATTATAAACAGACACATTTGATTTATTTATATATATTTATCCAATTCTTAAAGGAAAGGTATTACGAACAGCAGTAGACTATCTATGAAAGTACTACCTTTGCAATAAAAGTACCTACCGAAGTTCATTACCCCATCGTACATGTCATTACACCTGCGCCTGAGCACAAACCTCGGTAAAAATGTCGGCACAGGTTGTTGAGACATCGTGCACTTAATTACTGTCATATTACGACACTCCTCAGGTAGCAAGACATGTCCTACCTACTCTCCATTTATTACAGCAATAAAAAAATAACAGAAGTTTTCTAAACTAATGTTATGAAGAGAAAAGATTTGTAAAATTATTTTACCTATAAAAAGTTACGCTACCAGCGAGTTACATTTATCGCCCGGTTAGTTAGACATAAAACATTGGCTGGCATTGTATGGAAGCCAGCCACACATTGCCGAAAAAATAAATGGCCTGTTAACTATCGTTATTTTAATTATTTTACTTTGTTTACAGCAACTACGTTATTATTATTCCTCTCTCTCTAAAAACACGCATTGGTACAAATAGTTCGAAACTAATTCTCATCATACCGATTCAGAGATGTGCCCCTTTTGCACAAAATTTCAAAGTTAACTTCGAAGTCTACCAAGGTTACAGAACTTTAGAGGAGCTCTGTTAAAATTTTGACAATTTGTCCACGTGGTCGAAACAAACTTGATAATTTCACGGTATTGCTTTAGCGACAGTTTACTAAGGAAATTTTCAATGAGCCCTGTTTCTTGTACCAAGGCATCAGAAGAATAGAGATGGTAGGGTAGTATTGCTAATATTGGGTTCGGATAAAAAAGTCATCTATTCTCGGGCAATACGGTCGCGTCGCAGTTGCGGCTTTTTACTACGGAAAATTAAAATTTACTTGCTACATACAACCAGGATATCATAATTATAAGAGAATGAGGTACCTAGTCATGTTTTCCAAGCACGTTGTTTTCGGAAGTTCCGAACGAACTCAGTCCTGAGCCAATTCCGAGATGTGTCACTTTAGCACAAAAATTTCAAAGTAAACTTCGAAAGTACCAAGCTTACAGAACGATAAAGGAGCTCAAATTAATTGGGAGAGGTTCTTTTTTCTTCATTTTGTTTTTGTGACATGTCGGTACGAATGAATACCTACTTTTCTTTTAGGCCATTTAATTTAAGTTTCGCTTTTTTATTCTGATTGTTATAATGTTAATTTAAAGGTAACCTTCAAAAGAATAATTAAAAATGATGAGTGTGTTATTATAAACTTTATTTTTTTTGGATGGTTTAATTGGCTACTTTTTTGTAATATTTCAATCTTTGCATAAAATGACGTTATAACGACGTTCGAGGTGTCTCTATGACGTTTACTAAGCGTAAATATTCCGACTGCCCTCGAATATCAAGGTCTTTATTTGCAATGCAAGGCCGCTTTGCATTGCAAATATTAGGCCTCGGATATTGTGTAACATGTTATAATTATTAGTAAATAAACATTCAAATAATATAATCCATACTAATATTATAAATGCGAAAGTGTGTATCTGTCTGTTACCTCTTCACGCTTAAACCGCTGAACCAATTTAGGTGAAATTTTGTATAGAGTTTGTTTGAGACCCGGGGAAGGACATAGAATAGTTTTTATCACGGAAATCACCCCCTAAGGCGGTCAAAATGGAAGTGGAAGTTTGTATGCAAGTACGATTTAAACTAGTTCCACGCGGACGTAGTCGCGGGCAAAAGCTAGTAGAAAATAAAACTTATTTCGTATGTTTGTCAATTTTATTAATGGCTTACCGGTATTTCGGGTTTAGATGGAAATATTATTATGTTTTGCTGCACCGTCGTCGTCACGTGTTAAATGATAAACCACAAAAAAGTTGCAGCGCTTGCTTGTCTGCGTAGGTTTTAAAGTTGATTTAGACGATGCGAGAAATATCGTGCTAGTAGTGGTACATTTCCGTCGATGATCGGTGATTTTTAACACGACAGCCGCGCGGTCCCGCAATGTACGACAAATCGCCCGATATTTCGCGCATTTATTCTGAGGTTATTTACAGACAATTATCAAATTATCTTGCTTATTACTTCACGTGAAAGTGTCATTAGTCAGTAATGTAGTATTACATCAAATACTACAGACTTATACGTAGATAGATATGGATAATAATATATTTTTCTGTATATTTTATTTTATATTTATTTTTAACTACCTAGCTTGACTGCCTTGTTGGTCTAGTGGTCGCAAGGCGAGACTGCTGAGCATGAGGTCTCGAGTTCGATTCTCAGGTCGGAGTGTTTTTGAGTTTTTCCATCAGAAACTCAGTAGCAGCGTCGGAGTCTGGATTTGTGCCCGGTTGATGGCAATAGGCGCGCCCCCTATTACAAAGGGCTTGACTTAACTGGCGGAATGTCGGTGTACCAATGGGTACACCTCTACCTAATCCTTCGTGATTTACAGGCGTGATGTTTTGTTTCAAATAAATATTGCTCGGTATCTGGTTATTCCACTAAGGTCCGCCATGGCCACCTTTTAGCGTGTCGCAAGAGCACGAAGTAGATTAAGCTTCGATATCATCATTTATGTTGTAATCGTGTTAGAAACCATAGAAGTATTCCATGGTATTCTAATTGACATTCCAAGCATCTGTATTTTAGAAAACAGTAATTTTTGTCAAGACCTCGATTACTGACCACTTGATGAAGTCCATATGCAATGAATGTATGAATGGATCAAGATAGCCCAGAATCTATGTGGTGATTTCCCAGTTGTTAAGGCAATCCGGTCGTCCGGAAAAATCGCCATTTCTCCCAAATGTTTTTAGGCTTGTGATTTTTTTTTGTTCGGAGTCAGCAATTGAGATTTCGGCAGCCCTATACTTTACCCACATACACTGTTTTGCTTCGCTAAGTATCTACTTATCTCTTTAATTATAATAGAAAAACAAAGTAACTCTGTAGCTAAGTAATTAATGAGATTATCAAGCTACTTCGTATAATTGCATGTAGGGTACAATGTTGCGTGAAAGTTGATAGGGCTTTGACCCTATCCTATCAGTTCTCCCGCCAAGGCTGGCTTGTCATTTTCGGTTCACTAACAACTGCAAAACTTACTTCGTACTTACTGAGTTCCTAGTACATATTTCATTTACTATGTTGTTCATAATTATTTATTGGTAACTGGTGTCTAGAATGTAAACCGAAGGACAGACTGCTTTTAAGTTATGCAATTCATTTTGAAGCTGTTTCAAAATGGGCTGAAAAATTGGGAAATAAGAGATAGGTGCAATTATTGTTGCCGACTGAATTGTTCTTGTGTTTTTGAAGCTTTAATTATTAATTAGGTACTACTTCTACCCGTCCGCGTAAATGTCGGTTTTTGGAGGTCTAATCCTGTGTCTCCGTGCAAACTTTGGACCCTCATTTCATCCCGTTGTGGCAGTTTATGGGATAAATTTTGGGAAATCCTTTCTTAGCGGCCGTCTCCTAATTTTAAACTACCTCCCTTTCCCTGCCAAATTTCATCTTTATATGACAAGCGGTTTTCGATATAATTTCGTGATGAGCGAGTGAGTGAGTAAATGACCTTTCGCTTTTATTAACAACATAAACACATAACATCACGCCTGTAATCCCCGAAGGGTTAGGCAGAGGTGTACCCATTAGTACACACACATTTCGCCAGTTACACCCAGTTTTTAGTTTTATTATAAGATTAAATGCATATAGAGGAGATTAGCTATACCCCGTGGTTTCACTAGCGTTAAGTTACATCTTTGGCTACTGCTCCACTCCCGTGTGCACTTGTCCAGTGTTGCACCCGCGTCTAATTCTTGAAGAGAATCATTGTCATAGATACCCTAAGCTATTAAATTCTCCACAGTTGGACAAATCAATTATAAAATAAAATAAATAGGTTTTTTTTCAGTCTATGATTATTGAATTCAATCTAGCCATCTTCTTGCTGGGTCTGAGGCTTAGGCAGGGCGATGAACCCGCACGCAAGTCGCGCGACACTGCCTACCGCATTCGCAACGCTGCATACGTTATTTGAAAGAGGTGTATTTTGAAATAGGTACTGTCAAACAATAAACAACTAAAAACCTAGTGTCGTAATTTTATTTGATCGATGTCTTTAATGACTTATACTCCTGAAAGACGAGAATGCAAAACTGCAATAACTTTCCTCCATAAACAGGCTCTATAAAGTACTGGGGTTCTAAAGACACACTATGTAATAAATTATCTTGTGTTTGAAAGTAAAAACGTCATCTGTTTTACGATGATGAATAAAAGTTACTTTTGCTCGTCATACTTTGTAACTTTAAAAGGATTTTTTTGCTAGTTGTTTTGGCGCGGCTTGCTTCTGTATAATTTTAGGGTTACGTACTCAAAGGGTAACAAACGAAACTCTATTAATTAGACTTCGCTGTCTGTCCGTCTGTCTGTCACAACAGGCTACAATTTTGGAACCTTAATAACTAGATAATTAAATATATGTATTAGTGCCACGAAAGATGAGATTTGACAAGCGTCAGTAAAGGGGAGCTTGCGCAGGTAGTAGGATGTACGAAATTGTTATCTATAATAAAATTTGTGTAGATACACAAATAAGGGATATTTCGATGATATTCAGAATTCTTAACAATATTATAATACTTATTACGAAATAATTGAGTTTGTGTGTTGTGTCAAGTCTCATCTTTCGTGGCACGTATTGTGCTTGATATTTTTATAGACTGTGTAGTATGGCCCTAATAGTAACAAATAAAATAAAAAATATACTGTATTTTGCACTTAGTGTTAAATATTGTACGGTGGTACAGACGGAACCTTTCGTTTATTTCGCATTAGTTCCGGCTTTTTTTTTCAAAGTCAAAAGCAAATCATTTATTTTAATTAGACCATTAACGCAATTTTGAACGTCATTTACAAGAGAAAGAAAAAATATAATATATAATGTAGTAGTTTTTATTTGGTGTTCAACTACTATTAGAATACTTACTTTCCTTTTAATTCGTAGATTGGGTTTGGTTATTATTATGTATATTTTTTACTAGATCCGAAATTTGTTTAGGTATTTAATTAATTATCTTATAAATTGTGTCACGCCCAACTTGACAGTTTGATAGCGAGAACCGGTTGTATTAAATTCACAAATAAAAATAACCTATACCTTACTATTATTATCTTAAAATTAACATTTTTGATAATAATAGAACTTTAAACGCAATAAATTACCCAGTTTCATAATTTGGTATGTACAAAATGGACCGAAATGATTTATGTATTTAGAAAAGTATAAGACAACTTCAGTTATTTTATAATGTCTTGGTATATTTAAAAATGCAAAAAAGTAGGTAGGTTATACTGAAATAAACAAAAACTGTGGAAGATTTTTAAACAAAAACAAACAATTAAAATTGTACTCACCGAAAGTTTAAAAGTCAATCCAAAAAAGTACACTAACCACTAATTCACTATATTCAATTAATTCTAAGTCACACAAATAAAAATATTAAATAAGTCTAAAATATAGGAACTAGACAGTTTAAATAGTCATCAATAAACCACGTCCGATGCAAGCCGTAGTTTGTCGTGTTATGGCACCCACTGATCCAATAAACAAACGTTTGCTGCGCCTGCGACGCGTGCTTGTCCGAGAATAAAATCAAAAGTCAACAGCGGTAGATTGTAGCCGTGATTGACGGGCCACGGACCATGCCGCATGGTCTAAATGTAGTGTACTGACCTTTTATGTAAGTTGGAGTACCTATCTAGCTGCCGCGCCATGACTCTCATTACTATTATAAGATTCTAACCCCCGAATTCTCAAAACACACTTAACTTTGTGACGAAACAGAAAAACTATTTGTTTTTGATCACTAACTTTGAAGAGATGAACTATTCCCGTTTGAGCACCAATGCATTGAGGACCAATCTTTACCTTCAATACCTTTGGTGCTCAATGTATAGGTGCTCAAAAAATAGGTGCTCAATGCATAGGTGCTCAAACTGGAATACTTTGAAGAGATTAGGGTCGAATGCGTTCGGATATACAGACGCAGGTAGAAGAGTTCCCGCTCCTTTGCTGTACGTATTATTGAAGATGTTGGGGATTGTTTAGTGGGATAGGGAGGATATAGTAGGATAGTGGGGTGGATGGGTGAGGTAGGGATGGTAATATGCGGTGTCTAGATGTCCGATGGTGAAAAGGGCCGGTGGGATGAGGTCGATGAGGATGAGTTCTAAATAAAGCCATTTATCATTATTATTATTTATTTAAAATGTTTTTGAATATATCTCTGTCGCTACAATACACCGTAACAAAGTTAACATAACACTTAAAGGCGACTTAAAACCGCGTTGCGTTTGAGAATTCGGCCGTAAGTCACCAAAACCGGATGCAGTTACTTCATAGGCAGACATAAGCTTTTGAAGCAACTGCAACCCGTAATATGACTATTAATTTACTAGCTTATGCTTGCGACTGTTTTCGCGAATGTCTGTTATTACGGTTTTTTTTTTCGCGTGGCACACTAATTATTTTTCTAAAAGAAAAAGTAGCTTTAGTGACTCCTTATAATGTCAGCTATCTGCCAGAAAAAGTCTCGTCAAAATCGGTCCAGCTGTTTTGGAGATTAGCCGGCACAAACAGACAGCCACAATTTTTTTAAATACGGTTTTATTTTTGTGTAAGTTCCGTGTAAATTATTCATATTTATTTTGTAAAAAGCTGTTATTTTGACATATAATTTGTCTCCTTTCTTATTGTGACTATTTTTACTCAGATTTGTTAGTGTTAAAAAAATATTAAGCGATTGCATTTTGACGGGAAATTAACATACATGTATGTGGACATTTTATTGGAATTCGCCAAGGATGCGGCAGATTAATATTATTACAAAAACATTAATGTAGTTGGTATAAGCACTAAGTATGCAATACAACGTGTAGTTCTACATGCTTGTCAAATTACAGGAGATTGTCATAAGAGAAATTACGACTCGGACCTGACCAATGTATGTAATTACATACATTAGTTGTTTATGTTTATCAGTATTTCAGAATACACCACTTTCAAAGAACAGAATCGCCCCGTTGCATATCGACGGAAAACGTTATAAGTAAACCTTACGTATTCCGTCAAAAGCATCGTTTCGTGCATAAGTAAACTTTAAGGATTACTCATTCATTGTCTATCTGTGTGTGCCTGAATGCAACAATACTTAGGTATAAGGTCCCTTTTAATTGTCAAAAGCTTCGAAGTCAAAGTCATTTTTTTTTTAATTTGAGTCGTACATTTTGACTTTCGTAAAATTTAAACATCTAAGGTACTTTCCGTTGACATAGGCATTGTTAAATTTAACAAGAAGCAAGGTCTCACAGCACATAAAAATATTAGTTATTGCGATTACAAACTTACATTAGCAGTTGAAGAAATGACAGTGACGTAAAACTAGGTATGGGAGAAATTTTTATCAATTTCAAAGTTAAGTTTGCCCTCCAAACCGGATTTGGTAATTCATAGGACGTCTCACTTGAGTGAAGAACGGGGCACATTTTTTAGAATCGAATACAAAAAAATGAAAGTATCTCCACTCCACTCTATAAATAGGTGATAAACTAGTTTCTTATCCATTTACCTTGATCTTGAGAAATGCTACGTTTTTGGGTTGACACACGTAAAATTAATGTTAACGACCATAGCACGACTTGTGACAAAATGTGTCTTGCAATCAGTAATAAGGTTGAAACGTTTGCGTCCTCTGCCCTGCCCAAAGCCCGATGTAAGTAGGCACCAGCGATGATCCAGTAATTCATTCATTGACCTACGCCTTTGATCAATTTATACACTGTAAATTTATACTTCGTACGGACACAGGTTTGGACTAAAGTATTTAGCGATATTCGTACTGATTTAGTAATATTTTTCAACTTTGAGAATAAAAAAGTATGTTATTTATACATATACTACACGTTTGTTACGTACAAAAAACAAAAAAAAGAACTGACTTCAATAGAACATAAATAAAAACGCCATCTCAATTGGCTTCAGAGTCATTGAATCTATATTTTTTGGTGAAGTGTTCCCGTTTGAGCACCTACGCATTGAGCACCAATCTTTACCTTCAATACCTTTGGTGCACAATGCATAAAATAATGCTCACACGGAAATACTTCATTTCCACAGACGTAAAAACGCAAAAACTTTTTTGAAATTTTGGGTACAACACCCATCATGACATTCTAAGAATGTCAGAATGTCTAAGTAGATTTCAAATATACCAAGGCTACAGACTTATTAGGGAGCTTAAACAGAAGGATCGGCATTTATTTAATGCCTGTGTTGTTTGGTTTCAAATACGTGTTTGACTGCCATCACAGAAAGATGCGTCTTTATTCCACGGAAAATTTCGGTTTGCCTGCTTCGTGGTACCAGGGTATCAGAAATTATGAGAGAACAATGACTAATCGTCTTCAATCTTCATTCTTCCGTCCAGCGCGGGCGTCCCATACCGTTCATCGCAGTCTTTTTATCACTAAAAATTATAATTTGCTTGCATCCCGATACCAAGGTTTCAGAAATTGCAACAGTCACTTTATTTGGTCCGCCCGCGCGAGCACACGCGAGCCCACACTACACAGTTGCGTCTTTCTTCCACGGAAATTTTGTATTGCCTTTTACCAAGTACCAAGGCATAAGAAGTTGAGGGAGAAGTAATCAGATTTCAGTACAACAGTTTTCTCACTTCGCTGTCCCGGTTTGTAGTTGGGTCTTTCTTGCAGTTGCCTCCTACGAAGTACTAGGAAATCAGAAATGAAGATAGGTGTTTTTATACTGATATCGCCTCGTCGTCGTCGAAACTGGTTCGCCAAAACTAGTTTAGTTCGTGTTGTTAAATAAACGTCTATTATAGTATCTTGATATTTTTATTTTATTTTATTAATTACTTTAATGCTGCTAGTTGGATATTTTCTTTTAATTTTGTCCGAACTAGAACTACAGCTTAGATTCCTAATGGGTACGTAAAAATAATAAGACACTCATTTGTTTACAATTTTTATTTAAAATAGCTTTTACCTTTTAGACCTCAAACATATTTTTTTAAATTTCCTTTTAAATAAATATCACATTTTCAATTACCAGTCACTCAATAGGTATGTTTATAATCTAACTTACCAAAATACAAAAGAACTGCTATGGCTATCTGTTTATAGCTAAACTTGAGATAATGGTTATCAGCAAGACGCCTATGACGTCATAACCAATAGCATTAATTTACGGGTTGATTTAATTCTTAATAATTATTACAAAACAACTAATTACAAGTAAACAGATAGTTACTAATTACATAATTATCAAGTACCTACATTTAGCAATATTAATTTAATTTTATTGTCATCTAAGTAGAGGAACATTACTGGCAAGATATAAAACCGTTTGCACCGACATACTGACACACTGAGCATAAGACGTGACTAAAACTATCATGTCTTCTGCTTGCCTAATACTTACATGACATAGGGGGGTTCTAAAATCAGTCATACCCACGATTGGAAATCGCCAGACATTCTACAACATTAAGCTCGATTCAAGAAATGTCAGTTCTCAATTTTTTAATTTGTTGTGTGACTGTCTGATTGTTCCTGCTAATCTCCGAAACGGTTGAACTGATTTTGACGGGACTTTCACTGACAGATAGCTGATATTATAGGAAGTAATTAAGGTTAGTTTTATATTTAACGAAAAGATTAAGGGATCGACGTTAAAATAATAAAACCCCGCGATAACCGATATTTTTCAGCTAGTCATCAAAAATATAGTTTGAAACAGAACTTATTAAGCGTCAAGAACTTTTGTTACCTGACTATTACTACTATAAGAGCGTCAATAAAAAAAAAGATTCCGACGAATTGAGAACCTCCTCCTTTTTTTGAATTCGGTTAAAAATAGGCTTTGCATACACACGCACAATGGCCCAATAAACAGGTTAAGTGCGTAAAAAACCCGGCCGAACTAACTAGCTATGCCAATGTCCAGTGCAAACGATTTATCGACGTCACTAGTCTACAGCGTATCCTAAACTCCTCATATCATTATCGAAGTCTTTGTTCTTGTACTGCTGTATCTTCGTCAGCCATTTCTCCAGAGACACCGGATCGCGATGCCCGCCGTATCTCTTCGGCAGGCACTCTGGGGGGATGCATCTGTAAAATGAGAGATCAATTATTTAGTTCTTATTTGTACGAAATACAGTTGTCTTTGTAAGGATATTTACATTTTTTTATGTGAGGGAGATGGGTTTACTTTTGACTCTAATCAAGGTCAGAGGCGACAGAGACAAAGTCTACGATGGACGGAGCTTACCCAGAAGAAGCCTGTTCACTCTAACTAAAGAAATTAAGGTCGAATGCGTTCAGAAATACAGATACTCAGGTAGAGAGTTCCACTCATTTGTTCTGCTCATTATAAAAGACGTTTGGAAACGCTTAATGGAAGGTTGGAAAGTAACTTCTGACAGTGCGAACATTCCCAGTTTTCCAATTATAACCGTAGTGCGGTGGTTGTTACTTGTTAATCGTTTATTATTATAGAACTCGATGGTGAGCTACACATTGCAAATAACGCAGGAATATTTGGATGTGGCGGGTTACGTTCGTCATCGTAATTGGAATCGTCACTGTACGCGAAAACGATTTTTTCCTCAATTTCTATTAGGTCGAATCTATTTCCAATCTATAGAAATAAAGTAAAATGGCGTGTGTCGACTCCTTAATATTCGAAGCACGTCGATGGGATCTACTGAGCGGAATTGATCGCTTGAAAAGTGTTTGTAGTCAGTTAGCTAAAGTGGTTGTTAGGAAGTTAAAAATAAGAAGGTACTGTAGAAAGTGTGGTTGGTAGCTTTAAAAAGGTTTCATTTCTTACCTGAAAAGGGGTGATTGACAACTTTTATTATGGGAGCAATCTTGAAATCGCGAATGTGTTTCAGAAAATGCTTTTATTGAGTAACCGCTACAGTAAGATCCGGTTTCACCACCTCTGATTAAGCGCTAATCTTCCGACATATTCAAAAATAGATCATAATTTATTTGAAATAATCTACCAAGTAATTCAATCGGAACTTTACGAAAAGTGGTGAAATAGGTCCTTAATGTTACATGCCTCGAGCATTACGTCGAACTCAACGTCGAGTATTTGCAGGAGCGTACATTACATGGAAATGCTCAAGAAAATGCTCAGCATAACCTTACACTGAATTTTGCTCAGATAGCCCTAAGGCTATGTACTAAGTAAAATCTAGCAATGCTATATTAACTCTGCAACAATGGACTTTGTCGTAACTTATCAAACTCAAGGAGCTAGATGAGGGAACAGTGGTTTATTATTTAGACGTTAATGTATAATTATAAATTCATTTTCCATTGCAAATACAACCACTGTGTAATAGGACAATAGCAAGTGTAGGAGAACAACATAAATATGAGTGGTTTATATTGTAATAAGGAATAAAGGAAGTACCAAGCTAGTTATAACAGCGATCTGGTGGGCTAAATACGTCTTTAGGTAAAGACGCTTGACTCTCTCTCCTCTTTGTAAGTTTATCTTGGACACCACTGGCATCGGCGAAAGAAAACATCGTGAGAAAAACAGGACTTATAATAAATATTAATATGAAATCGCCAATCCGCTTTGAGCAAGCATGGCGATCAAAGCTCGTGCCTTTTCTGTATGAGAAGAGGCTTTTACCCTGCAATGGGACAATAATAGGCTGGTTATATCAAACAAACATTACACCTTGGTACGAGAAAGTAAATATCAGTATAGCGCACCCAGAGATAACTATTGTTTATGTTCCATGCAGAGGGTAAGTTCGTCCGTAATACTGACTAGCTGAGAGACATGTAATGAAACAAAGCAGCAAAGCTTTCCTTTGAGATTAGATACTGCAAGTCTGCAACGTACCTACTTCCTACTGTGTAGGGTGGAAAGTGAAGCTACAGTGTCTTGTTTAGTAAGTTTTTACGGTTAGAACGAAGGCAAATATTAGAGCGAAACGATTAGTAGGTTTTGTTATTTACCAAGCTTTGTGTTAACTGTGAGGTTGGCTATAAAGTGTAAATAGATGCAGAAACATCAAGAATTAATAAGAAGTAACCAAGTTACGAAGAAATTTCAAAAAAATTGGGTTAGGCTATGTTGTCAGCTCTTTAGGAATTTAGCCCATAAGCTCAAATGAAAGGAACCATAAGTAAAGTGTAAGAATAATCATCATCAGTATCATATCCGTTGAACAACATCCTGCTAGACATAAGCCTCCCCTAAAGATAGCCATTATGACCGGTCCTGTGCTGCCCGCATCCAGCGAAAAAGTAAAGTATGTTTAAGAATACTCCCTTTTTACTTGGCAGAAAGGTAAAAGGTACTCCTGCCGCTGCATCATTGATACTCACTTATGTAATGAACCAAGATCACTGCCATGGAACCGCACCCTCTTCCACAAATCGTCCACGGGCGCCAGTCGTTTGAAGAAGTGGAACAACGTCTCGAAGACCCGGGAACAGTTGATCACGTGGACCCCCCGTTGGTGGTTCGGGAATGAGAACTGAAACGTGACAAAGCGGTGTGATTACTTTCTTATCACTGCAATATTGCCGCAGTTATCTGTTGACGAGGGACTGGTTTCTCGATCCAGTAAACACACACACACAGTGTTTTCTGATGGAATAGTATAAAAAAGATGCTTAAGGTACTTAGCATGTTAGAAGGAATTAAGGCAATCTCCTTGTAGAGAAGACCTTTAAAAGCTCTGACTAAAATTGAATTATCGGTTGCCACATGTACGAAGATACATCGCCATTCAAAAGTAGTTAGCAACTAAAGCTGGAATAATTCTTACCCCCATAACATTCATGGCTTGTACGGCTATAGCAGGTGAGAACTGCCTCATATGCTTCATGGTGAGACCTGAGCAGTCAAGCAGGGCGGTGCCTCCCAAAATCTGGAGCTTCGGCTGCATGATGCCGATCTCCAGAAGCAGTAGACAGCCACGGATCAGATCGTCTGCTGGGTAGTCATCTGGATCCCATTCACCTGTAAAATAGATAATCGATTTCCTAGTTCATTCACGATAAGCACATTTTCATGACATGTTTTACAACGGCTGTAAAATTTGCAATTTAGTTTGTTATGTTTTGTAATCGCTTATTTTTATGACATCGTTAATTTGATTGTCTCTCATTATCTTATGACGAGCTGGAGGGCTAGAGGTTAATGATGGTCGTAACTTCGGCTGAGTTTGGCGCCATAACAAAATGGATGGACTTTTCTAATATTACGACACTCAAATGCTGTCTAAGATGTTAAACATTGTTAATGGTTACGCAAAAATCCTTTTTTGCAGTAGAAATAAGATAATGCTTTTTTGACGAAGGCGTTGTAAAACTGTTTAGAAATAAAACTATTTAGAGAAGATAGGCTTTGGACATCTCTAATATACCATTAACACTTGCCTGATCTGGGCATCCAACCTAGGACACCACGCTAAACAATTCCAATTGCGACTATGTGGTCAAAGAAGCAATTCAATACGTAGATACTTGACAGTCATGTCGGATTTCTACACTTACTTGTAAATGACTTACCTAGCCTACAAATAATAAGTCTGCCGACATCCGGCCTGTCGAAGAGTACCCCTTCGAACACGTGACCCAGTTTTGTGAGGCCGAACCAGTCCACGTCGCGCCATAGGTGTGGGTTCTGGTCCCGGAAGTTGCAGTAGCGGACTAACTGAAAACAAATTGAACCTTTTTTTTATTTCTTTTATTTGGGCGTTTAGACTATCTGATAGTCGTTATAATTGTAATGGTTTTAGGATTACGCTAAAACGAACACTAGTATCACATTGTTGTCCGTGTGTTTGTCTGTCAGTTTTTAAAGAAAGGAAATATTAGTGTCGTTTTTCGAGTTTAGAAGTCAAGAACAGCATCAGGAATATTGGTACTGACCCTTAACAAATTATTTATTTTGTGTTGATTGTAAAAAAAGTACACTGAATTGATACATACGAGTCGATGCGCCCGCGCAGGCACTGATCGCCTCGCCCTCAGGAATCGCAATAGAAAAGCATCGTCCATCCGATGTGGATGACACTCGCCTCGCTCTGAAATGTAAATAATATATAGTAAATAATGTTTAACAATAAGCTAACAAGTCAAGAACACTCTGGCAAAGAAGAAAACCGTTTTCGATTTTGATTTCAAACACATGGTATTTTTTTAAGAAGGAAAATTTCATGAGTAATCCAGACTCCTAATAATTAATAATAAATCTGAAATCGCCAATCCGTTTTGAGCAAACGTGGTCAAGTGGTGATCAATGTTTGTGCCTTATCTGCATGAGAAGAGGCCCTACGACAATAATAGGGTATTTTTGTATTTCTGCAACATGTAGCTCTGAGAACTTTGTCAGGCGTTTGTGAACAATGTTATGACAGAATTGCAGAGGATACAGACACTTACATTTGAGAATAGTATTTTTTATGAGTATTTTACATTGTTTTCTAGTTTATTCTGGTGTAATTTATACTATTTTCCATTTTTTTAATTTAGCTCTGCGTTAATTTAGTTTCCGCAGGCTCGATAGATGGCGTTGTACATTTGACGCTCATTTCTGAATCGCGCTATGGTTTCGTTACCGCGCGGATGATAAGTCAGGCGGCCGCGGCTCACTTAATTATACCTTCAAAAACAAGCTTTTATTTTTACTTAATTTTTGAATACTCTGCTTCGGCAGAGTTTATAAAACTCGTTTTCTATATTCTAGCTTTCCTACAATTGTCTCTGTAATTACAAACACAATGTTGTTAAGACAAAATTACAGGAGATCTGTCTTTAAACAATTTTACCAAATAATTTACAATAGTACATAATACATTAAATGTTTGGTATGTAAGACCATTATAATTAGAGCTGTTTGTCTACCGTAAACAAAGCAATTTACATTGTTAATGAGTGTAAATTATACCTACTATCTTTAACTTTATCTCTCTACACATAATTCACTTATTACAAGACCCATAATTACTGATGTTTTTGGTAATTTACTATGTGAAAAGATGCATACAAGTAATAAAAGTAAGAAGGTCATTTTTACAATCTCTTGAAATAGAAATAAGTAAGCCAACGTTTGAATACTATGCTTCGGTAGGTTTTGAACCTAGCATCAAAACTTTTGTTTCGTATTTTATTATGTATAGTTGATGTTCTTCCTCGATAATCTTGTTGACAGGAAATAATCTGTGTAAGTACGCACCTTCATACTTACGAACTTGCTAAAAATGACACTTTTATCGGTTGTTAAATAAACTCAATAATTAATACTTACGTCATTCTTTTTTAAGCCGTATCGAACTTAACTTAAATCAATATTAAACAATAAACATTTAAACTCGTACTCTGGTAAGTCATAATAGGTAAATATCTTCTGTAAACGAGCACCTCCTTATTTGTGCTGCCTTGCTACTTGTCGCTTTTAACGAGCATTCCAGATAGTTGCTCTAAGCTCCATATTTATGGTATCGCTTACCTAACTCTTACGTGTACCAGGAAATTAGAAAACTCATTACATAGCAGCCGAGATAATAATGGTCATTATCATTCATCATTTTCATAATGTTAGTTGTTAATCATCATCATCCGTCGGTATCAGACAATCTCATTAGGTACTTTCAACGCCGAGTGCCGGTTAAAGAACAAAGATTTTAATATAGGTCATCCCCGTCGCTACTCCGCATGAGACGAACAGAGAAACAATAATAATTTAATTAATAATTACCGTATATCATATTTCTAAGGTCTACAATATTTCTATTTCTGGTGGCCGGGTCTTCTGCGCATAGAATGAACGCCTCTTCTGCTGACTCTGGGTCTTCGTGGCGATCCATCTCCGCTTTGAACGCGATTTCTTGAAAAGTCCATTGGTCTGCTGTGTCACCCTGGAAATAAGTACGTTTAAATCAAAGACTACACTAGGTTTGAATTAATAAAACTCAATTGTGAGTGGTTTTGTTTGTAAGCTCAATCACGCTGCCGTGATACCAATATTATTATATTCGTTTCTGTCGCTGTAAATAAAATTCCGACAAAAAAAAACGAACAATACATTATTTGAAGTAATATCCAAGTAATTATTGTCATGCTAAGGAAAGTATTTTTTTCCAAGTTCACACTGTTCACAATAAAACAAACCACTCTACACCAAGTTGTGGAGTTTTATTTTATTCATCATCATTGCAGTTACGCGGTTTTACCACGGAAATTTTGGTTTGCCTTCTACTAAGTACCAAGACATCAGAAATGTGCAGGAGATAATTTATTTACTGTCCGGCTCGAACACAACGCCCGCGCCCGCCGCCCGCCGCCGCGCCGCTATCTCGGCACGACGCGTCATGTTTCCGTTCGCTCCCGCGATCGTGACTTGTTGACGTCACAGCCTACATACACGTTTGTATAGTGTGACTCCACCAATATTCTGTAGCTCTAGTATTATTAAAGTTTACTTTGACTGTTTCGTGCTAAAGCGACACATCTCTGAATTAAACAAGTCAATGACCGGCCGCGGTGTACATAGAACACTACTTCTGCATATTTCTGATGTCTTGGTACTTTGTAAAAGGCAAATCGAAATTTTCCGTGGTAAAACAACGTAACTGCGCGTCGCGGACGACTAAACTTGTAAATTGTTTGTTTGGAACTTGACAGAGTCTATTATAGTGTTTCTCTCTATGGACAGAATTAACGTCAACACTTCACACATGACTTTTATGGAAAACTGACTGACCGAAACTACGACTTTGTACCTTGGACCGTCAATCTTTTCCATATCTCTGGTCTACTTACCAATTTGCTGACTGACGGATATTATGCCATGAAGTTAGCAGTCTCATTAACCTCGTAGGTACAGACAGGGCTGGGCGTAAACTACTATTGTGCTATTAGGTTAGTCGTAGGAACCGTTACAATTTAATCTCAGTTTCAATCTGCCAAAAATTTCTCCAATTTACCTACATTTTCTGACGTTGATTGATGCTAGATGAGATTGTGACTACATTTAGAACATTTTTTATTAGAAGATTTTAGATTCTGATATGCAGAAACAAAATGAAAAAACATTTTAAAATACGAGCAGCAGCACGCAACAGAAATGACAAACGCAACAGTGCATGTGGTTACGAGTTACGACCGTGGTCACGACACACCAGACGGTTCTATATAGATCTTATAATGCGCTAAGGTAGGTTATTTTTTTTTGCATCTTATTTTCACTATCAATAAATGGTAATAAAAAAAATAGACATAACAATTAAAAAAAAATGTGATTACATAATTGTTGTACATTCAACAATATAACTTTCTAAGTTATAATATTAATTGGCCGTAAACGTCACGTTTTTATTAAACAGGCACATTTATGGGTTAATTCTAATTTGGAGAGATATATTGATGATTTTACTGATTTTAAAGTTGTGTGAATTTATTATTAATTATATTAGTATAGCGTCAATTTATTAAGATCATGCAACCTGATGCTTAACTGCATATTATATAAAAAATGTAAGAAAATTTTGCAGGCGCTAGCGCAATCACCTTAAATAAGTACTAGTAAGTAGTCACCAGAATTCATTATGAGATCGTGTCAGTTTTTGCAGGATTTAACTCGCACGCTGCAGTAAACAGCTGCCTAGTTACCCAGTGTTGCATTGCCACAAACGCACTTGGTTCTTTGGTGAGATTAGTAAAAGATAAACTTGGTGATACCTCTCTCAAAAAAAAAACATCTCATTACGTTTGGAAGCCTGCAACCAAATCTCATCTAGTCTAAATACGAGTACATACGTATATAAAAACGAATCCCTATTTCCCTTGGTCACGGCATCACGCGTGAAGGGTTGGAGCAATTTTACTTTTTCTTGTGTTCTTTTTGTAGTGTTTGTAAGGAGATGGTTCGAAAAATTATAAAAAAAGGCGATACGAAGTTCGCTGGATCAACTAGTACTTAATTAATACAAATAATAAAATCGGTGTCAAGGAATGAGGTACGTTTAAGACATTATCTGTAGTTAAAGCATCGCGAAAATACTTGATAGATTCTGTTTTTGCTTGAATAAGTGATTGACTGACCAGGTCTCTATGACCTGGTCGGTAAATCATGCTATTGTGGATAAGCAATGTTGTATTTATTGTCTGTTCTCTTTCTTTTGCAGTCAACCATAGGAGAAATAAGGCGTAACAAAGTGTTTTAAATAATATTCAATATCAAGAATTTATCCTTCATCATCATCATGATTGGGATGATTATGGGAACGTTTATGTTAGGACTCATGTCAAAAAGGGCATAGCCCTGTGGTATATCAGAGCCTTACGAGACAGTATAAGTTTGAAGTTCGATTCGATTCAATCCAGACACGGGGCGTCCACAGACACATTCCCTACGGAATGCTAATTCGCTGTTATAAGACCCAGCTCATTGGTTCAGAAACAAAACTACACATCTAACGCACATATTATTAATCTAATCTTTATTGTCTACATCAACATGTTTATTTGTGTTTCGGTTTATTATTATTTATTAAGTTGAATGTCATTGCTATGTTTATACCAAACGACTGAATATGACCTTGGATTTAAAACAATTTAACGTTTTTAGACGGCCATTTAAAATTGTTTTATTTGCTAAAATTATTAAATTAAGTTTAATTTGTAAATGGAATCCTGATCACACATCTGATGCATGCATTTCAAGTTTTAAATCTTTATAATATGTAAAAAACTAGCTTGTGTATGTTTTTCCTAATGTTTTAACAGAATACCTATTGGTTTTTATAAGGTGGTCAGTTTATGCTAAAATTACAACACTATTATCTCATAGAAAGTCAAGGGCCTCATCTCATACCGAGAAGGAACAAGCGTTGATCAGCACGCTTGCTTACGATATTTTAATTCACCGATGTCTGTAATATCCATGATTAAATGCAAACAGCTCTAGGGATAGACTCTTGGCATTTTTTTTTAAGAGGACATAATTTTTTCTTCTTAGTAAACACTAAACATCGTTCTCCTCTCTTCTTGTTCCTCATTACCGAACATTCAAAGGTTGTCTGTCTGTCGTTGTGAAGTACGTACTTCAACTACTTCACTTTTTGTGAAACCATAAGCTTGCACACACGCAACCAACCACCAAGTCTTTCAACAGCCACTTCCATACAAAGATTTAACTTTCAAAAACCGTTGCAAATATAAATAGATTAACAAAATTCTTGATAGACTTGAACATGGATGTGGTAACAGCCGTACAGACATTGGCACTGTAGATGCATGTAACCGCGACCAGTGGGTTGTTAAGGCGAGCGCAGTCACCGAGTCGAGCCATGCGCGCAATTGCCGACTTGCAAGGATGCTAATACTACCTAACTATCCGTTTTTGCAGTTATTTGAATACTTATAATAATTTGGGCACTTAATGTGTTTTTGTTTTACAGTGTATCTGGCTGCGATGCAGTCCCACGAGGCACGAGGTCATTACTAGATATTAGATTGATTCGGACGTTGTATTGCTTTTTGTCGACTTTACAAAGTTAGGTTGTTTTAGAAAAAGCATTACATAGGTGGGAATATTTTAGTTAATTCTTTGCCTAACAATTGTTTAAACTGTTTTTACAGTAACGAAATATCAACGTGAGCTGTATACTGCCCCTGATCATGTGCCTTTAACAAAATAATAGCACGTGCCAAGGTAACCTAGGAGATCACTCCTGCCTCTGAACTGAGGAGGCCAGCAGAGGTGGGCCGGTGGCACTAGTCGGGGATAGCAGAAGGCGCGTAAGCTCCCGATATCCCCAGTGTAAGTATAGCAAGAGAACTGAGGTGGTTTTTAGTCAGTAAGTCTAACAAATCCCACCACCATCCCAGTGCGTGGGACATCCAAAAACAAAAAAAAAAGGAGGTTGTCGACTGCTACAAGCTGGTATTTTAAAATAGATCGAATGTACATAACGCTTACGCCGCTCACTCGTGTGAAGGTAGTTTCACACAGGCGGCGGCGGGGCATAGAGTAGAATGGATGGATGAGAATTGATATTGATAAGAAAGAGCAGCGCTGGCACTCTCCGCTTCAATGTTGTACTAATATGAACCAATATTTAATTTTTCGCCTTGATGGCCCTGTGGTTAAGGCGTCCGCCTCTCATGCACGAGACCGTGGGTTAGCAATCGCACACGGGCAAGTATTATTTATTTATTATATGATCGCAATACGCGACCGCTGACCATGAGGTCTTGGGTTCGATTTCCAGGTCGGGCAGAGTGTTGTTGGGTTTTTCCATCAGGAATTTCTCAATAGCAGCCTCGGAGTCTGGATTTGTGCCCGGTTGATGGCATTATGGGTCTTAAAACATAACTGGCGAAATGCGGGTGTACTAATGAGTATACCTCTTCCTAACCCTTCGGGGATTACAGGAGTGACGTCATGTTACTTATGTAAATTTTAATTTTCACCCTTCCATTCAACTCTTAGCCTGGCCGGTGTGAAACCACCTTTAGGCCCCCTGGTCCACTGGCAGCCTTGTAAAGGGACTAGCTAACGCGCTAACCAGAGTATTGTGTCAAGGCGAACTGTTCGTATTCGGCAGGCTTTGCGAGCTAGGCTCCAATTACTAACCAGCTATGCTACTAGAATGTTAAGTATTTAACTACACGTACCTACTTAGTTACCGTTAGGTATCACAATAGCCAATGGCACCGTTAACAGGCACTTTTGAATTGTCAAGGAGTCGGTCAGTTAGTCAGAAAGTTGAAGCTAGTTGCTCGTTTCAAAACGTAGGCCTCTGGAAATATAACGAGCATGAAACTTCACAGAGACTCTTTTCAATTAAGTTTTTACAAAATCTCTTGGATTTGATTCCCAGGTCGGGTAAAGTGTTATTGGTTTTTTCATCAGAAATTTCTCAGTAGCAGCCTCGGAGTTTGGATTTGTGCCCGGTTGATGACGATAGGCTCGCCCCTATTACATGGGGCTTAAACATAACTGGCGAAATGTGGCCTATCCCTTTGGGGATAACAAGCATGATGTTACATTATGTGTTTTTACAAAATTACATTATTCTTTTATATTTTTATACGGGAAAACAATTCAAGTGCATAACAGTGCAATAGCAATCTAAAACAATAAAAAAAAGATAGATGACCAATCCTAACTGACAGTGCCCGTTCACAGTAGGTAGGTATGTGGTAGATACATACAAACCTGCTTAACCGACTAAACATCGCCAACTACGTATCTGTTTATCATAACTTCTGACACATTGATTTACGACTAAAAGAAAAATGATTTAAGTACATAACCGCCATCTTGGTATTGTCGATTACCTACTATAACTTACCTACCTACAGACACCGTGCCACGAGTAACAAAAGAATCCTACTTCCTTCTAATATTTTAAATGTTAAAGTTTGTGAGGATGTTTGTATGTTTGTTACTCAATCACGCGTAAACCGTTGAACAGATTTGGATGAAAATTGGCACATAGATAGATAATTTCCTGGATTAACACATAGGATACTTTTTTTCCGGTAATGTGATCAATTACATTACGGAAAGTTACTATAGACGCGGGCGAATCCGTTGGCAGAAGCATGCATAGGTATAAAACCCGCAAAATGATTTTATCAAATCCGAAAGTTCTCACACAAAAGCTTCATTTTAACATAACTCCACTAGGGCTGTCATCATCTATAGTATTGCCGAATTGGGACAAAAACTTCAAAAACCCTAGACATTTCGATGACAATAAGAATTTTCCGATATTTTTACAATATCATTAATAATCGTTTCAATTATTTTTTATTATTTATATTTTTTGAAAGTGTATTTTATCTTAGGTAATTTTCTGTATCTGTGCATCTACTCCTTCTCCTAATCCTTGACTATTCAAAAGTGCCTGTAAATGGTCTAATTGAAATAAATGTTTTGACTTTGCATCACCCTAAGATAAACTGGTAAAAAGCCCAAGGCATTAAGTTTGCCTTTGTATAGTGTTTTTTTACATGTGCCTAAAGCTTAATTAAATAAATAAAGTGACAAAGAACACTTTTAAAAAGCCCTTCTGAACAACCTCCAGACACCCTCTAAACTAGTACTAATCCGGAAAATCTCGGGCGGATGGCTAGTTGGCTACCCTATCTACTTTTATTCTTTACCCGCAGTAAAAAAGACATGGCTATTTACGTACATCATGCATCCCACATACGATCATTGTGAACCAACACCATAGCTCTCCCATCAGAGAAAGCGTTGCTATGTTACTAAACATTCTAATTGTGACACTTCTATGGCTATGGAGAAAGCTGTTTATTTTAAAAGTTTTAAGATTAATGTGTGAAAAGCAATTAGTTAAATAATACCGGAATTACACGATTGGTGAATTTGTATCATTGCCTCGTTAGTCCAGTGGTTCCTAGGTAAACAGTGTTATTGGGTTTTTCCATCACGAATTTCTTAGTAGCTCGCCCCCTATTACATACGATTTAAACATTTATGCTGGCGAAATGTGGGTATACTAATGGGTAATGGCTCTGCCTTACTCTTCGGTTATTACAGGCGTGATGTTATGTTATGTGAACTTGTTTTAATGATAGCAAATTTTAAGTGATTCGTTTTTAATGTCGGTCGTAGATACTTTACTTTGTACTTTGTAGTAACGAAGACTGGACTGAGCAGAAGAAGGATTCGAAGCCGGATCGAGACTAACCTTCCAACACCTACATAAGTGGCCTTCACAACCTAGTTATGGGGTAACACGACATGACGTGATTATGGGGTTGTAGGGCCTCTTTAGTCAACATTTAAGTGTCATTTTGGTAATGTAACGGGGCAAAACCACAAAAAATAATGATGGTCATATTTCGCATATAATTTAGATAACGGGATCTCGGTTCGAAGAACATTGTTATCACAATTGTCAAAAGAAAATCGTTTTATAATTGGTAGGTACAGTCAACACAAGCTACTATAATTTAAAAAATTAAAAAACACGACTGCCAATTTGCACATATTTGTACTTTGTTTACTCGTCAGTTTTTTTTACGAAGTTTTTTATTTACAGTGTTATATATTATTTAGATCTACTTGTCAAATTCTAGACGATAAACAGAGACACGGCCAGATTCATTAAAAAAAATAATTGGGGCTGGTATTAATTTACGTTTTAAAGTGACCACAAAGGATTTTTTTTATTTTTAACTAGCCTATGTTACTCGGAACGATGCAAGGATTGTAACGATACCCAATACATCTAAATCGGTTCAGGCGTTTAAAAGTTATGGTGGAATAAAGAATCTCACATACATACATACATATATACATACATACATACATTAACCCTGAACACATAACACTCCTTTTTTTGGGGCAGTCGTGTAAAAAGAGTTTGCAGGGTCGTCAGATATAGTTGAAGTTTTCTTAGATACACCTGGACGTTTCGGATTTAAACACATAAACTCACGCCTTTTTCCCATGGGGGTAGGCAGAAACTACAGAACGTCACCTGCTACGATCCTTACATACTCCTTTCGCCTCATCTACGTTCATACATCTCGTCATACAAGCACGCCGGTTACGAGTACTCCGCACCTGACCTTTCTGAAGGACCAATAAGGTCAGTGTAGATCTTCCTAAGGCGACCCCTCCCGGCGTTGCCACTCACCTCTGCCATATAAATACCTTTTGTCAATCGTCTTTCACTCGTCGTTTCTCAACATGACCGAACCATCTAAGCATACCCTTTTCTATCTTTGTCACTACATCTTCTTTTAATCCGCAACGGTCCCGTATAACCTCAGATCGTCGTCGTCGTTTCGGATTTAAAGTTAATTAAATTAAATTAACTTTCAATCGGAAAAATCTTTCGATTTTAAAAAGTAGAAAACATTATAATAATTACTATAACGTTCTCTACTTTTTTAAATTAAATTACATTTGAAAACATCCATCGATTTCTAAGAAAACTTCAACTACATCTGAGGACCCTGCATACTTATCTCTTGTGTTGCCTGTACCTCTTCACGTTTTTTATGTGGGACAGGTCGCTGAACTCGTCACTTAGTACGTGTGAAGAACTATTATAGTCATTGATGTCGAAGTTAAAGTATTTATGACAAAGACGCTTTCATGGCAGATTGACGCCTGCCAAGTTATCTCTTCACCACTATTGGTTGACTGGGTACAAAATGCCTTATGGTCGAAGGCATTAAGTCCGCCTTTTATTTATTTTGCTGCATAACATTTAAATAAATAAATATACAAATACGTATAAGTACTTTTATTTATTACTCATAATTTTATAGAGAGGTCAAGTTTGTGAGGTTGTAGGATAATTATCTCACGATTTTGATAATTATTTCTCATATTGGAAGCTTAGTTATCACTGAGTGCTATAGGCTATATTTTACTATCAAAAAATTTGAAATCCGTAAGAAAAATCACGCGAACGAAGTTTCAGGAAGAGTGTTAGTTACCTATGCCAGAAAACATAGTCTATGGCACTCGGCAATACTGCAGCTCCCAGCTATCAGTAAAAGCTTTCTATCAGTAAAATATTTATTGTAATCGGATCAGTAATTCCAGAGATTACATCTTACAAACTTAAAAAATAGTATGACTATTAATAAAGATATTACAATAGTTTTACAGTTGTTAACATTTTTCTGATCAACAAAACATGTAGGTAATTGATTATTAAATATGAATAAATTAATAACTGTTTATGAAAGTTCGTAAAACGCCTAACGGTCCGTCGACGGTATGTACTTACGGATGACGGACAGATGTTAAAAAGTAACGGTTGACTATTAAACCAATAAAACTTGCCAACTCTCTAATTTCGCCAAGTTAATTATAGTTTCCACATTTTTATTACAGAAACATAGTAAACTCCCTTAGTTAGGTACAAATTGCATGAGTTACAACTGTAAAATTGGTAATAATTAACCTAAAAACAAAACTTATGAATACAATTACAAAGTATGTCCTACAACGTATGAAAAAGAAAGTAAAAAGGAAGCTTATGGCACAGCTTATAGGGCATCAAAAACCTCATCCGCGTCGCTGTCAATGGGGCAAGTGCCAAAACGATCGGCCGTTTTGGCACTTGCCCCATTGACAGCGACGCTACATTACTATTAGACAATGTTTAAATATGCATAATTATAATATATATGTATTATGTTTTTAAATATTTTAATGGCATGTTGTGTCTTACTCGCTTCTTAAATCTGTGAATTAATTAATCAGTACTTATGTTATAAGCAAGATTACACCAGCTTAACACCAGATTGACTGCTGCTCAGGGCTGCACTGTGTGTCGTGGGTTCGACTATTGCAATGAAACCAATATTTGTTGTTTAGTATAATGAATGTTATATGTTTGTAAACGCACCCAGGATACAGGAGAAATTCTTAGTGTGGGACAACGTTTAAAAAACATGTAAGAGGTAACAAATAAAACTGTCTAACATGTACCTACCTTGTTGCATTGTGAGCAGAGCAGAAGCCCGCGATATATATATGTAAAAAAAAAACATATCCATATATGTGCTGCCGCCTCTGTGGAACTATCTTCATTAAGTATATTTCTCTATACGAACTTTGGACCCACGTTTCATCCCTTTTGGGAGTGACTTTTGGAAAATCGTTTCTTAGCAGATGCCTACGTCATACAAAAATCCCACCCTCCAAGTTCCAGGTCTTTTCGATCAGCGGTTTAGGTTGTGCGTTGATCCGTCAGTCAGTCAGTATAGAAGAAGATTATACCTCCAGGAGCGTAAAAAAAGAAAATGCTTCCTTGCTTATTGTGGTAAATCAATAGCCACGACTTCGAAATGTTGTGGTCTAAGTCGTAACTAATTAATTAACAATTTATGCCGTGACTTAGATTTCACACGTTGCAATGAGGTAATCAAATTACAATAATAATTCCAAGCTATTATTCAAGCTAATTTACTGTTGTTGTTTTATTATTTATTGTTGCTAATAAATCTTTCAAACTATTAGTAAAGTCGGCCCAGACAGTAGTTAAGGCACTAGTTTCTCTCACTGAACTGAACTCGGTGAAAAAACCTGCGTGGTGATCAATCCTCGTGCCTTATTTGTATGTTAAGAGGCCCTTTGCCCTGCAGTGTGACCATAATAGGCTGGTATATTACTATTAATATAATAAAGAGGTAAAGTTTGTGAGTTTGTGAGGGGTAGGCTCTGGATCTACTGACCCGATTTTGAAAATTATTTCCCAATTTGGAAGCTACGTTATCACTGAGTGCTATAGGCTATATTTTAATATAAAAAAAAGTAAGGATCCGTAAGAACGATCACGCGAGCCAAGTCGGGAAGAGTGGTAGTTATTACTATAAGTACAGTAAGTTGCAACATTAACAATTCTTGATCTTAGAACAAGGCTAGCGCACTGAAATATTGAGCGCAAGAAGTAGTAGGTACTCCATAGTTATTATTCTTAGGCAAGACTGATTGAGGTTTTAGACTAAAAGTAAAATTGATGGGAGCACGTTACACGATTCGAGGACTCATCAATTTATCATAACTAGTGGTTGTTTAGTGAACGATATTCGGCCTATTTTTGTTTATACTAGCGACCCGCCCCAGCTTTGCCTTGGTGCAATCGTCGATGAAAGTTTCCGGCGGCGGCGGTTCGACCAAATAACTTCTTCAACTTAGTTATTAGGAAATCTTTTCGAACTGTCGTACCTTTTCGAAAACTTAAAATGCGTCGAACTAACAGCTTTGTAAGTCAATTTTTGAAAATGTTCTGAAAACTTATAAGACCTATGAACTCTTCTTTAAGGTAGAAAGTTTCATTAAAATTCTCGAAAAATAAGTTCTTCAAAGATTGTTTTCTTATAATATGCTAACTAATATAGAGGCAAGGTATGTGGCATTAAGGTATGTAGGTATATAGCTGGCACTAGAAAAACATCTAGAATGCATGAGAGCCTCATTCATTGTCATGATAAATTAATATTAACAACATTCAATTTTTCAAGGCGAACAAGAGTCTAATTTATATTTAACCTTTTCCGGATTATAATCATAATAAAGTCTTTCTGATATCCGTGTTTTAAAGGCCAAAATTGTCACCTTGTCCTCGACTTTGAACATTTATTGAAGGTGTGAATACATCCTTTGGGGTCTGTGTGCCTAGTGCGACAGTGCGAGTTTTTTGAACCTATTCCATCGCGTTTACGTAAACATTTATACATATAATTACCTCTGACTTCGTACACGTGTTTTTTTTCACCCGTCTTAAGTTACTTTTGTTAGGTACGTTTAGTTATCTTTGGTTACTACTAGTCGTAGCGTGCCTACTGCCTACATAGCCTGCCTAAAAAGATTATGTTCCAATACCTGGTAGTTCCAGAGATTAGCGCGTTTAAACAAACTAAGAACTCTTCAGCTAACAACTAGATAACAACTTGATTGTATATATTTCAAAATTTTCTAGTCCTCGGTAAGCAAATTTTAAAACAATAACACTAACGAATCGAGGAAAGTTAGCGAGTAGGTAGTACCTACAGTCGAACGAGCCATTTGGTTATCTGTAAACCAAATAGCTTGTTCGTCTGTACGTACTGTTAAGTTTCTCTATTTCACTTTGTTCTTGCTAAAGTAGGACTAGCTGTAGCGAAGCCGGCCCTTTCCATTTATAACTAATCTCCTTTCAAATCTAGGCTCCCGTTACTTACAGATTTAACAGCAATTTATATCTATACAACCCTTTTACCTAAACTATTATAATATATAACAGAGAAACGAGGGTTTCAATTGGAGTGCTGGGAGAGGGTTAATTAAATATTAATGTTTAATATTTAACTTTAATGGAACTCTTACTGTAATAAAATAAATTAATATGTTTGTTTAAATTGAGTGCTACATTATTAGTGGTTTCAAAACTTGTAACCTTTGATAAAGATAAACATTTTATAGAGGATGATAAGTCTATTAGATAATGACTTCCATTGTAGTAAATATTGATAGTAACATTCACAATTAAACAATAAAAAGGTTTTTTTTCAATCATTGATTCCGACGGCACTTTTTATATTCGATTAAAATTGTATGCCTAGGTTTGTTTAATCATAGGTATTGTTATTCGGACAATAAGATATCCGTTCATTACCTTCATAACATTAGATAGCCATAGTTAATAATTTAATGTTGTTTAAGTATGTATTTGTCAATTTTAATTAGTCCTTTACAAATAATACCGCAAAAAAAATGAAATGGAAATAATTAGAAATAAATAAGTGTTTGTCTTACTGCCAGTGCATTTTTTGGTAATAAAGTATTTAATAAAATAATTATTTAAAACCAACATACCATTTTGAACTTTTGACATCCAACAATTTTTTAAACTTCACATAAAAATCCACATAATTTCACCACACACAATAGTATTTATTTATTGTTATGTTAGATTAACTTAATATTTTTAACCAATGATTAACACGATCTATTGGTAATAGATCGATGGATGCGTGCGCGTGCGCTGCGGATAGTTACGGAATGTGGTGCACACCGCGGATAGACGGATAACGGTTCCGCCGCCTGCGGCATACACTAGCGGATTACCATCAATCTTTAAACTAAGCAGAATAGGTAGGCACGTGTAGGCAAGTATGTAGGTACCTAACTGGGTACAATCATTTGATTGCAAATGAAAAAAACTGGAAGCCAATTCTATTAATTAAAGAATCCAGACTCAATCTCATATCAGCGATCAATATAATAAAATTAGGTAACTTAGAGACCCTTCGGGGATTCATGCATTAAGTCCGCCCTTGTATTTTAGTTTCATAAATTGTAAATAAATAAATAAAATAGTGAAATAAATAAAAAAAAAGCAATTGCATTGCATTCGCATTGGCTTACAGTATCTTCAAACAAAAACACGGCACGGTTGGCGCAGTGGCTATGCGATTGGCTGGTGCGCTGCATGTCGCGAGGTCGATTCCCTCAAAGCCCTAATGTGGGGGAACGTTTTTTGGTTGGCAAAAGTCAAACTTAACCTTCCGTTTTCCGCACATCGAAGATATCCATGAGAATTACCATATACACCACAAAAAGGTTTAAACTTAAGATGTAATACCTATTATGTTACTGACCTTGTGAAGACCGGATATTGTTTGATCTACACAAGATTACCATAGAATACATGGCTATATATTTTTGTTATTCTAGCTTCCGCCCGCGGCTTTGTCCGCTTCAAAGCATTAGATTTTTATTTAAAAATGTTTTTTTTCTCAGACTATAATCTATCTCAGTGCCGAAGTGAAACGCCTATTCGTTAGGTAAGGAAACTTTGGCCAAGTGATGCCCAGGAAAAAGACAAATGGAAGGCATTAGGATTAACATCATAGATAAAGAAACAACTGCATTTTTTTACATTAAACTCAGTCAGGACTTAATAAAGATAAAAAAAAACATACATAATTTTCAGACTTTTTATTGATTGTCATTTAGGTGAATGGCAATAAACGATTGAGTGTTTTAAAAAATTTGCTTCTGATTCTGATTCATGAATAATTAAGTTACAAAATTTAGTATCTTTTAAGTATTTATTACATTGATGGGCAAAACTTGGCCAAAAATAGGCGTTTCCCTTTCATACAGATCCGTTGTGCCGTTCTGACAAGATTAAGTAACAAACTTCCATCAAACTTTCTCATTTGTAATAGTAGTAAGATAAGATTACTTAATTACTACTTTTTTACTACTAAACCAAAGTTGTAAAAAAAATTATTCATTGTACAGCAGTTATGACTTCGCTACACTTTAATTATTATGTAGGTAGGCATGTTTTTTTTTAAATTGTGTAACAAAACTACGAAATATGTAGTCTAACAAATTAAGGTAGGTATTTCGTAGGAATTAATTCTGCCTCGTTGGTCTAGTGGAAAGCGTGACTGCTGAGCATGAGGTCTTGGGTTCTATTCCCAGGTCGGGTAGGTTATTGGATTTTCCCATCAGGAATTCCTCAATAGCAGCCTCGAAGTCTGGATGTGTTCCCGGTTGATGGCAATAGGCTCGGCCGCTATTACAACGCGCACCGTGCGAAATGTGGGTGTACTAATGTGGGGCACACCTCTGCCTAACCCTTCGGGGATGACAGGTGTGACGTTACGTAATTAATACAATTAAAAACGAATATTTAATACAGGCGTAAAAAAAATAGCAGCTATTGCTTCTGGTTGCCACTTCGTCCGCGTGGGTGGCAAGTAAAACATAGCCTATGGCATCTGACAGTAGTATAGCTTCCTATCAGTGAAAGGATTTATCTAATAACTAAAAAAACAAACACAAGGACAAATACTTCCAGATATAACCTAGGAAGACCCTACACTGACCTTATTGGTGAGGTTCTTCAGGAAGGTCAGGTGCGCAGTACTCGTAACTGGCGTGCTTGTATGACGAGATGTATTTGAACGTAGATGAGGCGAAAGGAGTATATAAGGATCGTAGTAGGTAGGTGGCGTTCTGTGGTTTCTGCCTACCCACATGGGAAAAAGACGTGAGTTTATGTACGTATGAATGTATAACCTCTTACAAAAAAAACACCTTTACCTCTGTATAATATTAGTAGATAGCAAAGACACTTCGACTTAAATTTGATTGGTCGAACCGGTTAACATTAGTGCTAAGCAGTAAACAAAACTTGTTTTTTTTTTACGAGGTTCAATTTTAAACAAAAAAATAATGAATATTTGTAAAACATTTAAATTCAAACAAGTTTTGTGATTTTTGGTTTTCTTATCCTGTTCTAAACCACTACTGGGCAGAGAACTCCCTCATTATTTATGACTTTACGACCTATTCTCATACGTACTAAAGACACATGAAAACATAACATAACAACACGCCTGTAATCCCCGAAGGGTTAGGCACAGGTGTAACCATTAGTACACCCACATTTCGACAGTTATGTTTTTATTCCCATGTAATAGGGGGCGACCCATCAACCGGGCACAAATCTAGACTCCGAAGCTGCTACTGAGAAATTCCTGATGGAAAAACCCAATAACACTTTGCCCGACCTGGGAATCGAACCCAAGACCTCATGCACAGCAGTCGCGCTTGCGACCACTAGACCAACGAGGCAGTCGAAACGTTTCGGAGGTGTGCGACCACAAACGGCGTGACACTATAGATAATAATTATCCAATAAGAAAAAATGTTAAGTGTTCTTTCTCTTTCCTACTTATAAAATGATGCTATGTACGACCACCCCCATATGGTTTCCATTGACACCTACCACTTGTATGTTTCACGTTATGAATTGCAATAAAGATTTCAGATTTGACTTAAGATTTAACTCATATCTCTGCCTATCCCTTCTAAGACTTGTTTCTATTAGCTGAACACCTTTTACTAATTATAATGTATCTTAAATTAATTAGAAGGTTATGTCTGTGCTGAAATATCGTCTATTCTAGACTAAAGTAGACAGGTAGTAGACACTTGAGTGATCAGTTAGTAATCAAACTACAAATGTACGTACAAACCTATGTTGTAATGTTGCGATAGTCCATTGTTCTGTCAAATGCCAATAAATGACTGAGTTTCAGCATTGTATTATAAATGTGAGGTGCCTCTCTGTCAGTTAAAGAAAAAAGATACTGCTTTGAGACACAAAATGGCCGCAGCATGACGCGTTTTACAAATGTGAGCCTCACATTAAATTGTACAAGTGTTTAGGTGAATGCAGTTATAAAAGAATTTATGGATAGGTAAGGAATGTTGATACAAAGCCTTTTCTGTAGTAATTTTTCTGTGACCCTTCCATGCTATGTCACAACTCAGATAAACATACTTATGTGCTTATTTTCGTATGTTTAACACCATATTTTATGCAAATAATTGATTCAAGCTGACTTCAAGCGGTAACTAATACTAAAATTGACAGACATGCTACGTTCTGATCAGTAGTTACATCATACTTTCAGATGTTAAGAATAACTTCATAGGAATATCTCTTTGGCTGAAGTATTGTGTCCATGAGTCATAAATTCATGACAAGACGCAATTCGTCAACACGTGAGTGCTAATGATTTTTTCATAGTATCGTCAAGTTATTGTACACATAATGACGTTGATCATCAGTAGTGCGATAACTGTTGGTGCATTTAGTAAGAGTTTAGTTTTTGTTGGGATGCAATCTTTCGAATCATGTTCGAATTTTAAATTTAAGTATCTAGTAATATATAATACTTACAAACGTCAGTGCTTGTCTGCAAAAAAATACAGTGAGCTTGATGTTAATCGAGAGGGCTATGCTAGGGGTCTCTGTGAGATCGAATCAGAAATGAGGACATCCGCAGAAGAACTTAAAGTAACCGACATAGTTCTCAAAATTGCGAAACTCAGCTGGCAGTGGGCAAGGCACATAGGTCGTAGAGCAGACGGTCATTGAGGTCTTAAGGCTTTACTTCGGAAGGCGCAGTGGGCAGACCCCCCACGAGTTGGACTGACGACCTGGAAAAGGTAGCGGGAAACCGCTAAATGCGAGCAGCGCAGGACCGGTCCTTGTGGTTCTCTTTAGGGGAAGCCTATGTCCAGCAGTGGATGTCGTTTGGCTGATATGATGATGAGCTTGGTATAGTCGGATACACTCAGCACAGTTTGAGGTGAGCTTCTAATAGCATATATGTTTTTAGAATGACATCTCACCTCACGCTCATTTCACCTAAAATCCCCAAAGTATTGTTATTTTTACAAAGGTGAAATGCCAACTCACCTCTTTTTCACTTTATATAAAGTTACCGAGAGAAATTTTTAATGAGATTAGAATAGAAGCTGAATAAAAGACATTGCGGATGCACAAAAATAAAACAGGCAAAAAAGGTAAATAAAGTATAGCCGCATAATTTTTCAGCAGTAGGTAAGCCCGGTGTTGCTTAACTCAGATTGTCTATAACGGACTTTTATTCAGAAAGACTAAAAGAAAGGTGTAATTATGTAAATTGCTTGCTTACATGTGCTATTACAAAGTTTTTGTGAATTTCTCTCTACTCAGTATGCACTCAGCTTTGACGACAAACTGTTCACGATGACGGCGGTAAACACATTTTCTTCATCGTAGATAACTACGACACCTCTCACTTTACCTTAAAAAATAATTGCTTGAATTGATTATTTTTTGTCATTGCACATGCATTGCTTTATCAAAAACTCTCGACCTTATTCGAAAACAAAAACAAAAACATTGCGCGCTCTCACCTTCCATTATTTCATTTTTGTCGAATAAAAACCGCAATGAATTCGAAAGTGTTCGATAAAGTCTTAATAATGCCACGGGTGCTCGTTCAACCGTGCTGTTGCAAAACGCAACGGTTTCCTTTGTGATTGTAATGTTAGTTACGTTGTAAATGGCCATTGTGTACTGCATTAACCGTTTCAGATACCAGGGACTTAGAAGAGAATGGTAGACGATTTAAAAATAAGTTTACAAGGGCGAATTCAAATATTAGACGTATCTACCTACCTAATATGATTTTTTTTTAATTCAAATATAAATAATATAGATGAAAAGTATGATTTATTTTTACAAAATCAGTGGCATTGAGAGTTAAAATGCTGCTTAGCCATTTTGATACTATTTCTTTATTAATTAAGTGCATATTTAAATACAGACTTAAAGAATCCTTGGAACCAAAAAAATTTTATAATAGGTAATTATGATGTTCCTATATAAGAATCTACCTACGGTATATTCACGAGATAGCTTCTTCAAAGTAATTTTTTTGTTTTCGAACGTGACTTTCTTTCAATTTCCCAATAACTGTCTACAGCCTGTTGTGGAGGACCTTTGGGGTCTTGAATAGGAAGTAAAAGTCGATAATAATTATCCAGGTAATCTATACAGGGTTATTTTTAGAACACCAGCAACCTGAAAAGGGGTCATTGTACTCATCATTATAAACAACTTTTTCTATAGGACCAATCATGAAGTCATGAAAAAACATATCTGCTGTTCCCTACAAAAATGCTATGCAACATAAACAGCAGATGCCTAATACAAATGAAAAGAAAACTAGAGAAACATTAAAACTAGAAACCACAATTTTCCTTGTGGTTTAACTGTCGAGGTTACTAGGAAAGCAGAGCTGTTTATAGCTCAATCAATTCCTTATAGCAAGTAATAATGTGAGTGAGAGCAAATCCAATCTAGTAATTGGACTTTAAAGTACCACTTACTACTACAGTCGTTAAGTTAACTGCACTACAATTTATGGTAACATAAAATAGCTGTTAAGTAACAGGGGTTTAAATAGAATTGTATTACCCTGTCATCGTCCCCACTGCTGGGAAAAGGCTTCTTCTCCTACAGTCTTAGCCAGAATTCTCTTAATTTTCCTCGCCTATGGGCCCACCTAGAAGGGAAGACCTTACTTATCACAATAATATGCCTATCTTCAAATAATGTGATTAATATTGCTTTTACGTAAGATGACTAAACAAATATCTCTTTACTTTAATGTTGCATAAAGTTAAGAAACGTTTAAACGTCAAACAAGGCTAAGCTGACACTAATCATTAATTTGATTTTTTTTTTCTTATGTTTGCAACCTAAAACCAGAATCGATAACAAAATGAATATAACAATTTTAATATGTTTAATTTATAAAAAGGGAGAAGGGAAGTTCATTTGCATAAAAAATCTCGTCCACATCGTTCGTCAATGGGCCAAGTGCCTATGAAACTGTTGGTATGTATCCTTTGGAATTGTATTTAAAAAAGCCGGTATTCAAATACTCATAGATGGCGAAACCTCACTCGAAGATTTAAAAAAAATATTTTACCAATTAGTCCCCGAACAGCAAAGTAGGTAACGAGCAAGTTAAAGCCCCTCTCACCTCGGGTGTTGCAAAGGCCTAGGGATTATAATGACAACATTATTGTAATTGGCCATCACTGATTACCTCGCAGTCTGTTCATTACGACATTTTTACAATGACGACGATCGCGTCGACTGGTAATCTGAGTATGAATAGAGTGTCATTAAGCTCATGTGTTTAATCGAATTAAGTAACACTCAACATTTTATTTTAAACTCGCGAACCACTCCGGCTTCGCGCGTTTACAAATATTCGAGTATTTCAATATTTTTCTATCATTTAAACCTTGTTTAGGAAATTACGAACACAATAAAGAGAATCAACTACGTCGGTCGAGCCGTTCTTGAGATTTGCGCTTGGCAACACATTTATTTTTATTTTTAAAGAAGAAGAAGATAGAATATAAATAGATAGTCGAAAATAAGTAATAAGAATGTCTTTGTTGATTTTATGATGATTTTTTTAGACTAGATTTACCCGCGAATTCATCTGTGTAGAAATCTGGCATAATATATTATAAAACATACCTAACAAGACACGCGGCAATACTGTAACTTTTTATTAGTGAAATATTTTTTGTTATAAGACTAGAACATACATACATACATAACATCACGCCTGTAATCCCCGAAGGGTTAGGCAGAGGTTTACCCATTAGTACACCCACATTTCGCCAGTTATGTTTTTAGTCCCATGTAATAGGGGGCGAGCCTATTGCCATCAACCGGGCACAAATCCAGACTCCGAGGCTGCTACTGAGAAATTCCTGATGGAAAAACCCAATAACACTTTGCCCGACCTGGGAATCGAACCCAAGACCTCATGCACAGCAGTCGCGCTTGCGACCACTAGACCAACGAGGCCTTTAGGAAATTTTTAAAAAAAGGAAAAGACTAGAACTTTTACAGAAATAATTAAAACCTTCTCCTAAATGCGAAAAATACTTATCTGAAAACCGCATCAAAATCGGTTCAGCAAAACGCGAGATAATTGCGTACAAACATACAAATTAAACTGAGAAACTCCTTTTTTTAAGTCGTTAAAAAAGTAAACTTTACGTCTTTATAATGTTAGGCAGAACATAGTATAGACTAAAATGGATTGTATTTAACAGAACTGACTGCCTCGTTGGTCTAGTGGTCGCAAGCGCGACTGCTGTGCATGAAGTCTTGGGTTCGATTCCCAGGTCGGGCAAAGTGTTATTGGGTTTTTCCATCAGGAATTTCTCAGTAGCAGCCTCGGAGTCTGGATTTGTGCCCGGTTGATGGCAATAGGCTCGCCCCCTATTACATGGGACTAAAAACATAACTGGCGAAATGTGGGTGTACTAATGGGTACACCTGTGCCTAACCTTTCGGGGATTACAGGCGTGATGTTATGTATTTAACAGAAAAAAAAAACAGTATTTCTATTTTGAGAGTTACTTATCTTCATTATTACAGACAATAAAATTCTTTTGCATTAAAAGACAATAGGTGTCAATAAGAACTACCTACACAGCGTTTCACTGGAGAAAATACCTACTTACACAAATGCCACTTGAAGACGCGTAATACAATATTAGTTGTTTAAAGACTTTCAAGTCTTAGTTTCTAATGCTTTCACATTGCAGTGTTGATGTATTGTGTTCGACTTCTGGTGGCAACAGTGTTTTTTACCCGGCTGACTGCAGCCTAGCTAAAATGAGGATTCACGATTTCAGCATGACATGTATGGATGTATGTTTATCTATTGCCACATGCTTTGGGGTGTAAAAGACACACCACATAACTTACATACTAGAAGTAAATAACTTTGAGCTTACATACTACCCATCAAAGTAAACAACTTTGAGCAAAAATGATTACTGATAATCACTATTTATGTGTTTTTTTGACGGGCCTGTTGGTCTAGTGGTTAGTGGCCCTGACTGCTAAGCCGGAGGTCGTGGGTTCGATTCCCACCCAGGACAAACTTTGTGTGATGAGCATGATTGTTAGTTCTGTGTCTGGGTGTGATTTATCTATAATATGTATGTATTTATTTATAAATTATATAAGTATGTATATCAGTTGTCTGGTTACCATAACACAAGCTCTGCTTAGCTTGGGATCAGATAGCCCTGTGTGAGTTGTCCCAAGATATTTATTTATTTATTTATTTATTTATGTGATCGACTAGGCAAAGCCGGAAACGGATTATTTTACTTTCGACGTTTTACTGTAAAGTTAGGAACTTCTAGGTTAAACTAACAATTCTTTGCCCGAAGGCTTTGGTCAAACCTAGGATAAACTAGTCATTCCGGGAACAGTCTGGATATCAACTTTAGACTGTGACAATGAGTATTTGAAGGCAGGTAAGTTGCTATAAAAACGTGTCAAAATGTTGTAACTGGCAATTGGCAACTAGCTGGCAACTAGCTGTTTACATATTATACATTTCAATTGGACTGCGCACACAGAGCAACTCGAGTTTAGAGTTGCGGCAATCGTCAACAGTTTTCAGTTGCTGCAATCGATGACTAAGTTAGTTGCTAGTTGCCGCAACTAGCAACTTTTAAATATTATACCGGTTTTTAAAGGTGCCGGTTTCTTCAACCGTCAATCGCAACGCTTCGGGCGATTTCACACCCTCCCTCTCTCTGCGTGGGCCCGGCAATGCCAGTGTCGCTACGGCAACGGCATACGGCAACTCGGCTATGAAAGTTGCTCACAAATTGCTAAAAAGTTGCGGCAACCGGCAATGTTATAGCAACTATCAACTTTTACAGGAAACTTTTAAAGAGTTGCCAGTTGCCTCAACTTAAGTTGCTCCGTGTGCAAAGCGCCTTAGACCCTCAATACCTCCTTAACCAGAAGTTCCCAGGTATGGCCTAGAACAATGAAATGATGATGATGGGAAGAATATGTAATAATTTTCGGCTATGCTAAGCATCTTTTAACACCACCCGTTATCTTGTAAATTGCCTATCAGAATTTGACAAATAAAGCATCATTTGAAGCGTCTAATAGTCTACAAGTCAAGGCTATGTAAAATCATAGTAAGTTTTAAGAATCAATTGAAAGGGAAACATTAAAAGAAAAAATAAAGTTTAAACAATCATAATCTGACTAGGTACGACAAAAATCGAACTAAAATGTAGACAACAAGACAATATTACAAAATACAAATACAAAAATATTTATTTCATAGGTACTTAGGCTAATATTAAATAAAAAATAAAAAATAGTAAACAAAAGTAATATCGATTAGTTATGCACGCAACGCACACACACACATCTAGAAGGAAAATAATATTAGTCAGCAGCCATGCTAAAATTTAATTGGAACGGGAATAAATTGAGCCGATTAATGCAAATAGAAAATCATTAATATTCCTGATTGGTAAATACTATTTTGTTGAAATAATGAGTAGGTATAATAAGATAGAGCCAGCCAGAAAAATGTCTAAATTAACCCACGTTAATTAATATGAGCAATTATTTATTATTGGATCAAAGTATTATTGATTTATTTCATCATTAATTTCTTACTATCAGCCCGGAGACTGGATTTCTGTCCGGTGGATGGCAACCAGTTGGCCTTGGTGAAATATGGGTGTATCTACTATTATCCTATACTATACATCTTTAGACATCTCTGTCTAACTCTTTGGGGATAGCAGGCGTGATAGTATGATATTTATCAACGTACACATTATTGATGCATTTTCCAGTTCGTTCAAGAAGGCTGTATTAAGTTGAACTATTTGCTCAATGAGGCGCTAAATATTCACGATGTAAAAAAAGTGTTTTTTTATTAAAACTTAGTCGATTATTAAGCGGTTCATAAATAAGTTAAGTATAGAATGAGAAAGGATAAAAAAAGGGTTAAGTTATTTATATGCCGAGCGCCTGTTAAACAAAGTGTAGCTAAGTTTACTTTACACTACTTTTAGTTTATTTTTTTAATAGCTGTGTGTAATCCTAACTAATATTATAAATGTGAAAGTAAGTTTGTTTGTTTGTTTGCTACCATTTTACGCCTAAACCACTGAACCGATCATCCTGAAATTTTGCATATACGTTGCCAGGTGTACAGGGACGAACATAGGGTACCTTTAATCCCGAAAAAAAGTACTGTTCCCGAGGGAAATCACAAAAACGTCCTTATGACAGTAGATGGCGCCACGTGTCTATCGGATCATGATTAAATTTTAAGTTTAAGCATGTAATACATTATGAGTCTAGACTGTCGATAGACCAGTTTCAAGTAAACAACCTAGGAGTACGAAAGTTGTTTGCTTAATAATTTTTCATGCCCAAAACCGCTGAAGAGTATCCTGACATTTTGCATAAAGTGGCTTCCAGACGGACGGACTTGCGGTTACGGCAAAGCGCAGGCCGCGGCTCCTAACGCTCCAAAAACACACCACCGCGGTCACAGTGGCGGCCTGAAGTGTCATTAGCGTGGTGATTGTGCTACAATCGGACAATAGGACGTCGCAATCGGACGTCAGTCAATATGGTTAACCGTAACGTTGTCTTATTACTCTCATGACTCATTAGTCCTCTCAGAAGATAAGAAAAAAGGTAGGAAAACCGTTTATTCAAACACTTGAGGTGTGAGGTAGAGATAAACTACAGTAACATGACGCGCCCTTCCACAATTCAAAACGTTTGAAAGTGTTTTTAATAGTATTAAAAATACTCACAACGCATGTGTGCGTATTGAGACGGCTCTCGAGACAAAAACAAATCAGCGATTTGTTGTCCGACTAGCGGCGTCAAAAATTACTCATTATTATTAGTATGGCGCTGCACTGAAATTCTCCATGAAAATGAGAGGTACGCCGTCTTGCGCGGTCGGCTATTTATGATTAGTTGACAAAAAATATCCTAGCCTGCCACTGAAGACGATTACTCACAAAGTCTTTCATACGAATGTGACTACACACATTGAAATGGTAATATGGAGGGAAGCGCCAAGGTATAAGTAATAGTCTATCTCTACCTATATTATCATTAGCATCGCATATTACTCTTAGGAATAGAGAAGTGTGGGTTAAATTTAAATTATTATTTAAATTCAACTATTTCTATTACAATTTCCATATTTGGCGTCATTTTACAAAGCAGTACACGCGGCTGGTTGTTAAAATTTGCAATTGACGCGGCCGCCACAACATTTCGCGTTTGTCTGTGACCCACTTTATATACGTTGTCAGGGATACAGAAAAACTGCGTAACTGACACTGTTATCACTGACACTGACAGGTGTAAACGCATTCATAGAGGATGCATGGAAGAATAAAGGTGAACATATAACTACGCTCTGTCAATGAAGCATACTCTGCGATTACTCCGCTAATTGTAAATTGATTTGGATGATTCTTTTTTGTTTATTTTTTCGAATTCGTCGCAAATAAATACTGTCATGATCTGATGATGAACTTCGGAGATATGGAAAGGAAACTCCTCATAAGATCACAGCGCAGAACTGTCTTAACAGTAAAATTGCTTTGTTTAATGCGTGTAGTCGATGATTGACTGAAGGAAGAGGTTAGTTGCTAAACTAACCGTGACCTATGTCGATGTATGTAGACAACAGTTTTTCAACGGCAAAGTTAAGTTTGTCCCTCAGTACTGTTTATTTTTTCGTTAGGGGTATTTCCGGTGTGTTTTAATGAGGGTAGGTAGGTTACGTTTTTCAATTTTAGAATATCTCGCAGGTCCAACACACAACCAAAAGCTCATTGCGAGCCCGAGCAAAAATTACTGCTCAATCCTCGGAATCTTCCGTTCATGCCGCATTAAGAAGGCAAGCACAACCGGAGCGACAAGTAAATTTGAGAGCTGATGAGACATTTTCTTAAAGCCAGGAAAGACTAGAGAGCCAAGCCGTTCGCCCTCCAAGCTTCTCAGAGAATGACTGAAACGCCCTTTTAAACGCAATTGCTTTTGGAGGAGCAAGCGGAAAGCCAGAGAGCTGTAAGAGCAACTGAGACTCCTTTTCAATCAAACACAACTTCGTCTCAGAGAACAAGCTCAGCCATTACAGCGACAGAAACTCTAAAATAGTCGCAGGTGAGAAGGACCTCTCTTGCAGAAATGCAAACTGAACGCCGACGGACTTTTATGAGTCACAGTCTGTTGGTCTGTAGGTATTTAATAATTCTGGATCTGGCCGAACAACAAGCCGAGTACAGCCCGAATTGATTGTCAAATTCTAAACAAACGCGGGCGAAGCCGCGGGTAAAAGCTAGTAATGTTATTATTATGAAAACCGACATAGACATTTTCAGAAAGATTTTATCCTGGAATTTGTATTTAGTTTTACGAATGAATAATGTGTTGTGCATGTGCATATATATGTAGATACATAAATTAATAAAAGTCTACGAAAACACTGCTTTTGAATGTTATAGAGTGTCCTAATTTGAGGTGTACCACGGTCAGGCAATAGATGGAAGGAAGTTTTAAATGGGATAGCAACCAATTTATCAATCACATAGGCAAAACTTTGTTTTTAAGTAAGTAACGCCTTGTCGCTTAGTTATAGCAAAATGTGCATCTAGTGAATAATTGCGTATGCTCTGTGCGTCTCTCTCTAATTGATGTTCACGGATTTCATGCTTTTATTACATTACATTTTTTATATACAGGGTCTTTAAAAACATTCCAGAAACCTAAAAAGGGGTCATTGTACTCATCATTATGAACAATTTTGCTATGGAAACAAAACCAGAAATCATAAAATAAAAATCAGATGTTCCCTTCAAAAATGCTATACAACACGATCATAATATATGGCCATACAATGACCCCCTTTCAGGTTTCTGGTATTTTCAATGAGCAAACCTTATTTTATTTTAATATTCCTATCAGATTAACTAAATTGCTCCATTGGTATTGTGGTCGTAAGCATGAATGTTGAGCGTGGGGTTCTCGGTTCGTTTTCCCCTTAGGAATTTCCAAATGTATTTTAATCGAGCAGATTGAATTCTCCGGTACAGTAAACACAGCCTTGAGATTACAGTAACTACGACTTGAAAATTTAATAAATGTTGTTTCCTAGTCAGGTCTATTCAACAGAAGGGAGGTGTCTTTATCCAATTAAGAAGCTGTCAAACGGTATTGTAGCTCCTTTAGCTAACTTGATAAATTGGCTGAAATGTTTACGTAGGTATTAAAGTCCTTATAACATAAGAAAGTTAAAGTATTTACTTTACCTTAGTAGTAAGTTAGCGTTAAGTACTAAGTCATACCTACTTAGGTATAACTCAGTAGATACTTGCCGTTAACTTACTTCTAATGTATTGACGACCTAGTGGTTATAGAGTCCGCCTCTCATGCATAAAGTTGTAGGTTCAAAGCCGGGTACCAATGTAACTTTTTTTTTAAATCATATGCAATTTCTGAGTTTATTTTGGATTGGACATCTCTGACATTGGTAAATGAAACATCGTGAGAAAGACTTATGCCTACTCTGTGTGAAATTAAAAGCTTGATAAAAGGGCCTGTGCCCTGCAGTGGGGCAATAATATGCTGATATATTTTTTAGTATACTAACCTAGGTACTGCTTTAAAAAAAAAGTAGAAAGAGAATATTTTTATAACATTTCTGATGAGGTGGGTTTCTGTCTTAATTTTGCTTTGTAGAACTAATTAAAATTTCGCTTTATGTCACAGGATGATGCACACAGCGACCGCGCAGCCCACAACCGAAATAAATAAGCAGTCGACTTGCTGAAAATAGTGCAACGAAAAACAGAAATGTTTTAGTTTTTAGTCATTTTCGCATGCAAAGTTGAGTTGTATGATTGCAAAAACTAATTAACACATATGTTGTTTACACTTTATATACTCCATGTATGTGGACTGTGTATACTTTATGAAAATAAACGTTGAAGCGCCTGGCAAAAAAGGTGTAGCCATATAATTAAACAAGTATTGCAATGCATTTCTTAGCAGGCGTTTAATTTTTTATTTAATTTAATATACAAATTGCAAACAATGGTTTGCCTATTAAATAAATAAGATAATTAGTTAAATTATTTCTATTGTAATTGTTCTTAGTGTGTAATTATGTTTATTTTAATTAATTAAACCCTAGTGACTCATTTTCTAGTGTCATGTTCTGTGTTATTTTTTATGTGTCATCTAATTACTAGAGATGCTGGTTAGCCTGTTATTGGCAGACTGTATATTTAAGACCATAACAAATAATTTGTAATACATAAAAAAACATAACATCACGCCTGTAATCCCCGAAGGGTTAGGCAGAGGTGTACTCATTAGTACACCCACATTTCGCCAGTTATGTTTACGTCCCATGTAATAGGGGGCGAGCCTATTGCCATCAACCGGGCACAAATCTAGACTCCGAATGTATTTATTAAGATTTGCCAACAGCTACTGCATACTTTTGATGTAAGTATTACAAATTATATTAATTAATTATAGACTGCCTCGTTGGTCTAGTGGTCGCAAAGCGAGACTGCTAAGCACGAGGTCTTGGGTTCGATTCCCAGGTCGGGCAAAATGTTGTTGGGTTTTTCCATCAGGAATTTCTCAGTAGCAGCTTCGGAGTCTGGATATGTGCCCGGTTGATGGCAATAGGCTCGCTCCCTATTACATGGGACTTAAACATAACTGGCGAAATGCGGGTTTACTAATGTACACCTGCCTAATCCTTCGGGGATTACAGGCAGGATGTTATGTTATTTATTTACAACTTTCAATGTCCTCGATTTCGTCGCGTCTGTTTAAATGTCGGTATTAACGATCGCAGAAGTCGTTATGTCCTTAATCAAATCTATTTGTCAATTTTCATTACGATCGGTTCAGTGATTTTGCTGATGAGGTAACAAATTGACAGACAGAGTTACTTTCTCATTTATAATAATAGTATAATAGACTAAGCTATGTCTACTTCGCATGGGTACGATGTTATGTTATGACATGTTAAACCATCCAAATATGCCTGTGCTATGCTTACCTAAGTTTTTACAAAAAAGTCAACCGACTTCAAAAGCTACAAAAAAAGAAAATACTTTAGTTTTGGAAGTCGGCGGCTTTGGTTTTGTGTTTCGTGTTAGGTATGTACTACCACCACATTTAAAAACTAGTTATTTCCTTTTATTTTGTAGTTTTTGGAGGAAGAAATTTTCGCTTTTAAATGCAATGTTATTTGCCGTCAATATTTGTAATCCTTAAAACAATCGGTACAGCCAAACGTGAGACAATCCTGGACACACACATACATACATACGGGCCCAACTGACAACCACCTTTTTAAGTCTTGTAGTACCAAAACTTCTCCTAAATGTAACAAATACTTTATTGAAAATCCAAACGCGAGATAATTGCGGAAAACATAATTACAAACATGCAAACTGAGTACACCTCATTTTTTGTTTTATTGAAATCGGTTAAAAAAGTAATAAACCCAAAACATTGCAATTTACTTTATAATTTAACTAGCCTTTATGAAAATCCGAGTCCAGCGTTATGCTGGTAGGTATTAATTTCCCATTACGTGTCACAGGTCTTTAAAGGTCAAGGAGGCTCGTGATGGCGCTGAGAAATGAACACAACTAGACGCACGTGACTCATCAAATAAGGAAAACTTTATCCAAAAGCCTACGATAGAAACGTGACGACCATTCAATTACTGCCACAAATCATCGACTTATATTTTTTTGATGGAAATCTTAATTGGATTTAGATTTCTGCAAAACAACATTTTTTGAAGTATAACACAGCATGACGCCTGCAATCCCCGGGGTTTAGGCCGAACTGTACTCATTAGTACACCCGCATAAAGGGGGAGCCTATTGCCTTCAACCGAGCACAAATCCAGACTCCGAGGTTGCTACCGAGAAATTTCTAATGGAAAAACCCAATAACACTTTGCCCGGCCTTTGAATTAAACCCAAGACCTCATGCTCAGCAGTCGCGCGATACGTATTACGTTGTACGTATACGATTATTAGACCAACGAGACAGTCATTTGTAATATATGTATATGTACAATAAATAAGTCTAAACGCTATAGAATAAAGTTGTTGACCCTGTGGTCGTCCTTACATGATGTTTTGAAAGTCTACTTAAACCTAGTGTATTTCCTGTCATTCAGTATATAGTTCATAGTTAAATATGTAAATACTTGGTATAATATGCAAATTCACCTATACGGATGTTACCTTGTAGATTAATGGTCACAAGAACAGTTTCAAAAAGGTAAAAAGCATGTGTTTAGAGTCATATTTATTGCTTTTTCCACCGCAATTGTACTTCGTTCTGGTAAAATGAGCTAACAACCAGCAATCTCTCAATAATTATATGATCCGGGCCGCGAAAGCCAAATTGAGGGACCCGCCCCGGCTTCGCACGTGTTGAAAAGTTGAGATAAATTCGTACCGTATTTTTTCTTAATAAAATATAGCCTATGTGACTCGCTAATTAAAAGGATTTGTGCCCGGTTGATGGCAATAGGCTCGCCCCCTATTACGTGGGACGGCGAAATGTAGGTGTACTTAATAGGTACCTAACCCTTCGGGGATTATAGGCGTGATGTTGTATTATGTTATATAACAGATATTTTTTGTCGCATAATTTATATTCAACTGAAACTGACAACTCAATTTGCGACGCCTCGTGGTCACGACTTTTGTAAGAAAAAGAATGCAGCGTAAATTACGAGCATGTTCGATGGGCCTTCCATTAATCAATACAATGCAATATAATAAACAATTACACAGGAATTGTATGTGTGTTCATATGCCTCAATAAGTAAGTAACTCCAGTTAGATTTTTTGTCACAAGGCAAGGTATCGAGGGCCTATCAAATTAATACAATTCATTATATTTTTACGTCACATGGCAAGGCACACTCCCGGTTTCACGAAAAATAAAAACGTGCGCCTAATTGAACGTTGATTGAATTATCAAAAACCAATCACAGCTGCTCACGTGCGCATGACAATTTGTCACAATAATTGTTGATTGAGAAACCTTTGGTTTGAGGAAACAAGTTATATTGTTTACCTACCTACTATTAACATCGCATTGTAACAATATGTACCCAGTTAGTAAGTTTGCAAAGAATCAATTTACAAGAAAAACCGGCCAAGTGCCAGTCGGAGCCACACACGAAGGGTTCCTTACAACCATACAATATTTAACGCAACATACAATCAAATTCACGGTTTTCGGTATTTTTTTTTACTCATGCTACTTGGCATTGCTTCTTGCCATACTTCATGATTCTAGGTCAACAGGAAGTCCCCTATAGTACCTTGACCTGAGTATTTGATTAACTTTCGCTTGATACCTCCACGTGTTCCTGAGAAAAAAGAGTTTTGACTAACAAAGTGATCCTGTAAGGATTCCGTTTTGCCGATTGACGTACGCAACCCTAAAAATATCCGTTTCTATATTTTGTTGTATTTTTTCAGCCACGTGATTGTTTCTATCGGCACTTTAGCTCTTCTTACATAACATCGATGCCTATTCAACCGAAATAAACAACACTCCTTAAATTAATTGGATGAACGCGTTTAGTGCTACGCAGTCCATATTATGTCATTTTAAATTAACAGCTAAACAGTCTTGGGTTTGATTTCCAGGTCGGGCAAAGTGCTATTGGGTTTTCCATCAGGAATTTCTCAGTAGCAGCCTCGGAGTGTGGATTTGTGGCCGGTTGATGGCAATACGCTCGCCGTGTACTAATGGATACACCTCTGTCTTACCCTTCGGGGGATTGGGTACAGGCATGACGTTATGTTTAATTTAATAGGTTATAATTTGGCAGGCCTGTGTCCAGCAGTTGTCTTAGGTTTGATAGAATCCATAACATTTTTTAATAACATACTTACTTAACATCACTCTGAAGGGTTAGACAGAAGTGTACCCATCAGCACACCCACATTTCGCCAGTTATGTTTATATTAAATTTAATATTTAATACTAAATTCAAGGGTCGTGTTTAGGCGCCCACATATCTCGCTTGAGATTGTGGATTCGATACCCGGCAAGTAAGAACGTGACTTTTTAAATTATACGAACTTTCTTAGTTCGTCTTAGACATCACTGATATCCTAACTAATATTATAAATGTGAAAGTAAGTTTGTTTGTTTGTTTGCTACCATTTTACGCCTAAACCACTGAACCGATCATCCTGAAATTTTGCATATACGTTGCCAGGTGTACAGGGACGAACATAGGGTACCTTTAATCCCGAAAAAAAGTACTGTTCCCGAGGGAAATCACAAAAACGTCCTTATGACAGTAGATGGCGCCACGTGTCTATCGGATCATGATTAAATTTTAAGTTTAAGCATGTAATACATTATGAGTCTACACTGTCGATAGACCAGTTTCAAGTAAACAACCTAGGAGTACGAAAGTTGTTTGCTTAATAATTTTTCATGCCCAAAACCGCTGAAGAGTATCCTGACATTTTGCATAAAGTGGCTTCCAGACGGACGGACTTGCGGTTACGGCAAACCGCAGGTCGCGGCTCCTAACGCTCCAAAAACACACCACCGCGGTCACAGTGGCGGCCTGAAGTGTCATTAGCGTGGTGATTGTGCTACAATCGGACAATCGGACGTCGCAATTGGACGTCAGTCAATATGGCTAACCGTAACGTTGTCTTATTACTCTCATGACTCATTAGTCCTCTCAGAAGATAAGAAAAAAGGTAGGAAAACCGTTTACTTAAACACTTGAGGTGTGAGGTAGAGATAAACTACAGTAACATGACGCGCCCTTCCACAATTCAAAACGGTATAATAGTTTAACTCTACCTATATTATCATTAGCATCGCATATTACTCTTAGGAATAGAGAAGTGTGAGTTAAATTTAAATTATTATTTAATTTCAACTATTTCTATTACAATTTCCATATTTGGCGTCATTTTACAAAGCAGTACACGCGGCCGGTTGTTAAAATTTGCAATTGACGCGGCCGCCACAACATTTCGCGTTTGTCTGTGACCCACTTTATATACGTTGTCAGGGATACAGAAAAACTGCGTAACTGACACTGTCATCACTGACACTGACAGGTGTAAACGCATTCATAGAGGATGCATGGAAGAATAAAGGTGAACTTATAACTACGCTCTGTCAATGAAGCATACTCTGCGATTACTCCGCTAATTGTAAATTGATTTGGATGATTCTTTTTTAGTTTATTTTTTCGAATTGGTCCCAAATAAATACTGTCTATCTGATGATGAACTTCGGAGATATGGAAAGGAAACTCCTCATAAGATCACAGCGCAGAACTGTCTTAACAGTAAAATTGCTTTGTTTAATGAGTGTAGTCGATGATTGACTGAAGGAAGAGGTTAGTTACTAAACTAATCGTGACCTATGTCGATGTATGTAGACAACAGTTTTTCAACGGCAAAGTTAAGTTTGTCCCTCAGTACTGTTTATTTTTTCGTTAGAGGTATTTCCGGTGTGTTTTAATGAGGGTAGGTAGGTTACGTTTTTCAATTTTAGAATATCTCGCAGGTCCAACACACAACCAAAAGCTCATTGCGAGCCCGAGCAAAAATTACTGCTCAATCCTCGGAATCTTCCGTTCATGCCGCATTAAGAAGGCAAGCACAACCGGAGCGACAAGTAAATTTGAGAGCTGATGAGACATTTTCTTAAAGCCAGGAAAGACTAGAGAGCCAAGCCGTTCGCCCTCCAAGCTACTCAGAGAGTGACTGAAACGCATTTTAAACGCAATTGCTTTTGGAGGAACAAGCCGAAAGCCAGAGAGCTGTAAGAGCAACTGAGACGCCTTTTCAATCAAACACAACTTCGTCTCAGAGAACAAGCTCAGCCATTACAGCGACAGAAACTCTAAAATAGTCGCAGGTGATAAGGACCTCTCTTGCAGAAATGCAAACTGAACGCCGACGGACTTTTATGAGTCACAGTCTGTTGGTCTGTAGGTATTTAATAATTCTGGATCTGGCCGAACAGCAAGCCGAGTACAGCCCGAATTGATTGTCAAATTCTAAACAAACGCGGGCGAAGCCGCGGGTAAAAGCTAGTCGGTAATAAGACATCGCTGATTCGCTGAAATCGTGAGGAAACCTAGACTTGAGAATTAATTCAAGTCTGTGCCCACCTTCAGTCCCTTGTAAGGACTCCGAGGTTATTACTGAGAAATTAACCAAAAAAATAAATAATTGAAAAAACTTAATAACAGTTTGCTCCACTTTGCGATAACCAGACCAACGAGGCCGATAGATAATATTTTATGTACTATTAAAAGTCCATCCATTCTTCCATCGACAGACTAGAAAGATTGTGTAACACAGCTAGTAGGTACTTAGTTACATCAAGTCAATTGCCATAATATCTATAGTCTATACAAACAACTTACTTAGTAAACCTAGCAAACATTACTTTAAGTAAATACTAAGTAATACTAAGGTAAACAAGTACCTGCGAGTGCGGGTCATACCCGAGATCAGGTTCAAGTCTCGTGAGTCAAGGCGCCTGCGCAGCCGACCTCGAGACCAGTCGATGCTATAAAATACGTTGCACAACTCTTAGCGATCGAATTTAAGAAGTGTTGTAATTGAAATGAATTTAATTTATTTGTTAATATATTAAACTAGTTTCTGCTCGCGATTTCGTCTGCCTGGAAGTCGAGTGTACCATAAAAAGTATCATATTACACTCAGCAATAGTCAGCTCTCTGTGTGTGAAAGATTATTTGTAATCGGCTCACGACTTCCAAAGATTACGTACAGTCACAAGCAAAAACGAGTAAACACCTAGCAACATCACGAAGCGATTTTCTTTAAATATATTTAGATTGAAATGTTATGTTGTTAGGAATTTAGTATTTTGAATTCAATACTGCTATGAAAAAGGTCTTATATTAATGAAGTTGCAATCGTATTTTCAAAGAAAATCGCTTCTGAATTGAAAGTGTATACTTGTCTTTGCTCGTGACTGTACCACCTCTTACAAACAACAAACCAAGCCAAAAAACATTTTTTTATTAGGTATTAGTATAGCTTAATATAATCTATTGAGCGAAAATTTTAACATATATGTAAAATATATTATGTGGTCGTTGCACTCATGAATAAGAACAACTTTCACTATGAGGCAAACCCTGAAATATGAAAAAAAAAAAAAATGATTAGCACATTCTAAATTTGTGTATGAGTTGAACTTTTTAAGGGATAGCTGTTTTTTTTTCTTTATTAAAATAAAGGGCGGGTTCCATTATAAAATTTGTTCATATTAATGAGTGCAATGACCCCTTATAATACAAGATTAATTCTCTTCAAATTCAAGGAGGTAATCTATGCTTGTGATTCTCAACACGAATCAAAAGTAAATGATATATTTTTTTTATTTTTTTTTAGTATAGATGGTTCTCGAATTCGCTTTCCACTACTAGCCATCTTGTCGTTAAGTGATAGGCCCGTATGTACACAGTTTATAATATACACTGCCTACCGTATATACAACGGGGCGATTCTGTTCTTTGAAAGAGGTGTATTCTGAAATACTGTCAAAGAGAAACAACTAAAATTACAAGTACCTATTTGTTAACTAATGACCAGATTTATTCGTAATTTTATTTAATAATGTGTGTCTTTTATCACAATTTCCTGAAAAACGAGGAAACTTAACTGCACCATTTTTGTTACATATGAATGATAAAGCCTTATACATACATAAACTACCTTCGTACGTTTAGCATGAACAAAATAATGCTTTGTTTTTTTCATGTTTGCAAAACGAATTAATGCCTCGTTGGTCGCCAGTCTATAAATAACATTTATTAATCATCAATCAACACAACAACAACATCTAAGTATAAACTATACATCCCTAAACAGCCTGTAAATATGACGTCAAACACACTAATCGTCAGTTCTGATCAAAAACACGCTTGATATCGGCGTGCGCGCAGTTACCTTGCGATCCTTGAGCGAGAATCAAGACCAAATGAATTAGTGATGATGTCGGAATACGCCGTCTGATACGATTACATACGTTTTATTAGTCGCATAGTCGTGTCGTGTAGCAGGACAATAGTACCTTGACTGAAAATATGTAAAAAGGACTGTGAACAAATGTGCTGTGAATTGTGAAGTGACTAAAAAGTGATTACGAACTGTGATATTGTTATATTTTTAGCTCAGGTGCGTACGATTTAATAGTTCTTTACAGTTATAGTTACGTATATTTTTTGTTCTTCATGATCAGACAAAAACTCACACTTTTTTTCCCATGGGCGTAATAAGAAACTACAGATTGCCACGTGCAATGATAGTTACCTATTCATTTAGTTGTACATAGTACATTTTTTATGTTCAAATAGCTGCTGCCCGCCAGATTCTGTTCCCAGAGTTTTGCCTTTGTTTCTTGGTCCAGCAACCTTCGAGGGACACGGAACAGCTCACCAAACTTTTATCGCAATTAGATCAAGAGTTTAGGAACTCGTAGAGGACAAACAATCATCATCTAAATAAAAATCAATGGCTAAATGTGTTGCAAAGCGCAAAACTTGAAAACAGCTGACCAAAATGACTCATTTTTTTTAATTGTGTTTAGAATTTCCCAGAAAAGGTTTGTATGAAGGAATATTTTTGGAAAATTCAACGGAAAAATTTGTACCCGTAAGAAGCCGGAGCGGTTCGCTAGTTTTTTTATAACTTTTATATATACACATACATGCATATATTGATGTGTTGTCTGTATTTTCTTCATTGTCATGGGTTAGGTAATCTTGGTCGTGTACTAGGATTCTAGAACGTTAGGAGGTAATCATACACCGCACACGGGGAATTAATAAACAACAAGACATTTGAATTTCTTTCACAGCAATAATAATTACGCTAAGCGCTCGTAAATCTATTTGAAATCTGCCTGCAATTACCTAAAAAAGTAGACATTTTCTGCACTATACCTACTTAAAAAATTAATGTTTATGTTCTTCACACATTAATTGTTAAATGCTATAATTAGGTATAATTAGCGAATAATTTCCGCATTCTATGATAACGTTATCTATTTCAATCAACTTCTTTTTTATTTCACTCAAATTGTGTTACTTATATCTTATAGAAGGACCACACCATAACACAAGTGACATAATGAAAATTATGCGTGCGGAATTTGTTAACACATTTTAGAAAGACCTTGAACATGAAAGTCGCACCTAATTATCATAAAACCAAGTTCAAATTTCAAGTTTCGAAAACTTGATCAGTTACATTTTTTTTTTACAGTAAAGTCAGCGACTTTATTTATGTTTGTTGTGTTGTATTTCCACCGACTTCCAAAACTAAAGTTATTTTTCACTTTGTAGTTAAAGGTAGTTGTTTTTTTTTGCAAAAACAGTGATGTTTTTCACTTTTTAGTCCAAAATAAAGAAACGGTAACACTACGTAAATTAACAAGCAAAATGTGTTTTTTCTTTCGCATGATCTCCTTTGAATTAGTTGGCCACGATAGATAAATAACCAGCAATTATCAGTAAAGCAAATTACTTTTAAAATTAGTCGACAGTCGGCGGAGATATCATTGAACATACATTAAAATATGACTTATTCCGTCGAACATAGAACTACCTCCATCATTTGAAGTCGATTAAAAAAATAATATTTTTCATACACCTTTTGCTGATTTACTTCAACTAAACACTCCGTAAACAATCTTTCCTATAAGTTTGATTAATTAGTTATTCGATCAAGCAATTAGTACGGTTAAAGAATAAATTGAAGGCAATTAATTCAAGTCGTAAAACAAACAAAACCTTCTATAGGTTCACATTATATTATAATCGTTATTGAAAACGGTTGAGACTACTAGAATTACTTCACAAGCAAACATAGTAAACGTTTAGAAGCACAATGCTAATTGAACCAGGCATTCATGACACGTAAGAGTGTAACTAGACGTAACAGAAGGCTGCAGGGTTAATGTCATGTATATATGCGCAGCCTGCCGCGTGCATGTCTGTGCATGCCTTAACAATCTGTGTGTTGACACACTTGCGCAAATAGTCCAATACATACTTGTGTCCGGTTGATAGTGTTATCTACTTGCTAGCTGCTCCCTGCGACTTTATACGCGTGTCAAAGTCAAAACATTTATTTCAATAAGACTAATTTCAGGCACTTTTGTATTGTCAAGGAGTCGGTCAGTTTCTCTGAAAGTTGAAGCTAGATTGTGTTTTTTTTCTCACCCGTGTTAACTTATGTCTTTGGTTACTGCTCTGCTTCTGTAGGTCGCAGCGTCATGTTTTAGATATAATATTCGTCACGAATCTAGGTATACATACATAATTTTTCCAATCCGACTATAGGTAAGTTATAGATATTAGATTATTAGCACGTTTTAACAAACACAAACAAACAAAAATCTCTAGCTTTATTATTTTTTATACATTATTATAGATAAAAGTAAATTTGTATTCAACCTCGCTAATCAGTGAACTTTAAACTACAGATAACAAATTAAATGGTGTCATTCTGAAAGGAGATACAATAACAACTAATCAGCTGTTACATATGCATCGTGTTAAGCCGGGTACGCACGTACGAACAAATTTCTTGCGTTGCATGATACGCAACAACTATGTTCGAAGTGGTGTGATTGGTTGACCGAATAAACAGCCAATCAAATTACTTGATAAGATAGTCTGAGATCCTAGTGTCGCTAGACCTATGTCATGTAAATTTCGACGCATGCATTCATTCATCTTTCAGCATGGCTGTAATTTGGTCGATAAGTAGAGGAATATTATGCATTGCAGTATACATTTCCCATAAATTAAATTAAATTGTAAATCCTGTAAATTAAGCCGGAGCTGAAGTAAAGAGTATCCCCGTGTGGGGGCCTCGGGGGGAGTAAATTATATACAGAACTAGCTTTTGACACTTCGTCCGCGTAAATTTCAGACCCCCGGTTCATCCCCTTAGGGGGTGAATATTGGAAAATCCGTACTTAGCAGACGTCTACTAACTATAATCTACCTCCCTGCCAAATTTCATCTTTATACGTGAAGCGGTTTTTGATATATCGTGATGATGAGTGAGTGAGTGAGTGATTGTTGATTGCATTAACCGGAAGAATATGAGACTTTCAACTTCGTTATGTCTCTTTTACACCCATTAGGTATAACAAACATAGTCTGTCTGTTTCACTAACCTACAATGAACTAAATAAGACTAAGTTGAGTTGAAGTTAAACTTTTTGATGTTTGTGTATTATTATCTAATTTATCATAAATGTTTAATGTTACTTATTAATTAATTACCTAACCAGTTTATGGATAATTTATATAATTTTTAATTTATCTGAAATAAATGATTTGACAATTAGCAATGACACAGATTTTAAACTTTCCATCTAATTAATACTAAAATGTCATTCGATAAAAAATGCAGCAAAATTAAAACGAAATTCAAATGATTATTTTAATTACATTGAATGTGTTGATTTTATTGCCAGACTTTTTATAATGCCAGAAGTCAGGTTTCGATGGTAGCAATAAGAAAGTCTAGACTTCAGCTTGACATTGATGCATGTTCTTTTTCTTTCACCTTAGTTAAAACTATAATAATCATTATATACATAGTTATTCTTAGCACGCGAGATTGTGGATATGTGGGATGTTCCCCAATGTCAGTAATGTCCAAGATAAATTTAGAAAATAAGAGTAGATAATATGATCAAAATATACGGTGAATATTTATTTTTATAACCGAAACTGCTGCATCCATGTAAAGTGAAACGTTTAAAAGTTTGGTTGGTTGAGTCATTGTGCTGATAGTCGTGATGACCAATGGCATAATAGCCAAGAACCTCGACCAACATCTCTTATTGGTAAAGATTACATTCTGAAATTTGTTCTTCCGGACACGGGTATTGTAAGGAGATTCCCCTCGCAGGAGTCCTGACCACAGACCTGTAGTCTTTAAATAAAATAATAATGAAAAAATTCCCCTCGTGAATAAAAAAAATATTTTGTTTTGGTAGGTACAGTATAATAATAATTATCTGGGATTATGTCAATATAATATCACAACATGACGCCGTAATCCCCGAAGAGTAAGGCAGAGATGTAACCATTAGTACACCCACATTTCGCCAGTTATGTTCAAGTTCCATGTAATAGGGGGCGAGCCTATCGCCATCAACCGGCCACAAATCCAGACTCCGAGGCTGCTACTGGAAATTTCTTGATGGAAACACTCAATAACACTTTAATGTCAATGTCGACGTACCTGCATAACAACCCTTGAATTACATGTAGGTACCTTGACTTTAAAATGGTTTACAAGTTATGAATTGTGGCCGGCCTTTAAAAGCTCTCACGTATGAACTTGTCGCTTTTGATCAGTTTTATCTGAGATCAAACCGGATATATTACACGGTTTTGCGATTAAAAATACTTTAAAATATGTAAATAACACGCGTCCTTACCTAAATCACGATTGTTAATTTGTTTAATTAAATATCTTTATAAAGAATCAGTTTCCGTATGTTTGCCGGCAAAACTCGAATAGTAGTGACTTTGTGTGTTTGACTTGAATTTTTTTACACAGCATTTCTTTTTACCGTAAGCATTTTTTTCTCTAGCCTTTGCTGGAACGAACAACAACGATGTTTAGCTTGTAACTTGTGCAGTAAATAATATCAATGAATTTTATTTTGCGAGACTGCCTCGTTGGTCTAGTGGTCGCAAGCTCGACTGCTGTGCATGAGGTCTTGGGTTCGATTCCCAGGTCGGGCAAAGTGTTATTGGGTTTTTCCATCAGGAATTTCTCAGTAGCAGCCTCGGAGTCTGGATTTGTGCCCGGTTGATGGCAATAGGCTAGCCCCCTATTACATGGGACTAAAAAAAACATAACTGGCGAAATGTGGGTTTACTATTGGGACACTTCTGCCTAACCTTGCGGGGATTACAGGCGTGATGTTGTTTATTTTGCGAAAAGTGTTAATAGTTTCCGGAGGCCAATACAGACTGCTTTAAAGCAGGGGTCGGCAACCTTTTGGCAGGCAAGGGCCACAAGGTGGCAAAATAAACTAAAGGCGGCAGCAATTGTGACAATAAGCTTTACTAACAATTGTATAATAATTAATAATGAATTTAGAGCTGTAGATTTATTTTTTAAATGTTTATTGTAAATCTAAACTACTCCTAATTATGCTAAAACAGTAGTAGAGTAGAAGGTATTCTCTACTCTGTAATTAGCAAGTTTATATTCAACAGTATTTTTAAAATATGCTCTTATTGCTGTCTGTACTACTGGTATGTAAAATAATTTTATTTTTAGGCACGCTAACTTGAGATATTTATTCCAAAATCAACAGCGCGTTTCAAACAAAAAGTATTCGAGGCATATTTTGGTCAATATATAATTATCTCGGTGAAATTTTGTATCTCAGATAATGGTACTAATACCTAGGCTTGTGGTTAGTCAGCTTTCTATTGAATAACTTGATTTCTGAAACAAAATGGTTAATACGATTTGAGAATAACCATGTAAATGTGTGAGTCTCCGCACTGTCGAAAACATCCTTTTCGGGGCTCGGCAACCTTTTTAGACTGAAGAGAAAACAGTTAAAATTTTCCAAATTTTACAATTCATAAAGAACCACAAAAAAAAATGAATGGAATGAAAGGGGCGGTGCGGGTGAAACGTAAAATGGAAGTATATCTCAGCCATACTACATCATAGTAGGTACTTAATTATGGAAGATTGTACGATTTTAAGGGTTTTCATAGTGCTATAATTTATTTTACGTATGGAACTGGAGGGCTACAAATGTTGTCTACCCCTGTCTTAACACTATCTACAAGTAGCATTTTACATGTAAATATACCATAGCTAACGTCCACTAATCCAGGACATATACATTAGGCTAGTAATTACAATTGAATAATAATGTGTTAGTGCGGCTTGTGCTAGTCCAATTAACAGGGCTTTGCACGAGATTATTACATTATCTTGAATCTCCTCTACCTTAATGTTATCCTGGTATCATTAGCCTTAAATATTGTTGATGGATCGGAATTTCGGGTCGCAGAAACTAATGAAGAAACAAATAATGCTTATTGAATCGGAAAAAAAAAATAATTGAGTGAACTTTGAATTGTTTATTTATTTAAGTAATATGTTCTTACAATATTTACAGTATTAACTATTAAAAAAAAAACAATAAAAAAAGAAACTATAACAAAATGGCATCAAAAAAATTCATCTGCATCGCTGTCAACTGGAAATATTCCCAAAAGACTGGCCACATTGCCACGTTATATGGCAATACGAATTCATGGGAGAAAAAGATCTAAATGAGGTTTGAGTTATGATATCCGGGTGTGTCTAACGGCATTTGACGCAGAAACAGATTAAGCAGAACGTCTGAGCATTGCAAATTGCATGATCACTGAACTGGCTGACTTTTACAACTACACTGTGATGTAAGTTCATGGAGCAACTAAATTAAAAAGACGTTAGAACAAAGCATACATCCGTACTAATATTCCGTGCTTGATAATATCTCTTCTGTCTCGCTGGGATGGGGTTAAGTTTGAAACTCAAGAAAGGACAGGCTACTTACTATTTATTCCGCCACTTCGTCTGCGTCCGTGATCAACGACATTTACGCAGACGAAATGGCGTACAAAAGCTCTATATTACATAATCAGTTATTAGTTTTAACTACCTTTCTTTTAAGAACAAATACATGGTGTTTGAATCTAGTATTCCTGTAAAACTATTATGCAAAGCTACTATGAATGGCAACACTGTCGGGTCTGTTGGTTTGTCAAATTATTCAGGTTGGTTTTTTTTTCGCAAACCGCGAACTAGTTCTATTCTTGGCTAAGCAAGGAAAGTTATAAACGATGCAGTTATTTAAAGTGTGAGGTCGACGAACGGCATTTTGAGAGTCGCGTTTAGTGAGCCCGCGTAATTTACGTACAACTGAAACTGACCACACGTATTTTGCGTCGCTGTGTGGCACAAACAGGATTATATATGAGAAGGAATGCAGCGTAAATTACGCGACTCTCAAAGGCACAACTTACAAAGTTATGTTCGCTTGACAACACGCCAAGTTTATCTATGTCAAAACCATCTGTTTCATCCATCATCATGGATCGTTGACCACATTGCTTTGTTTATCATATTTTCGTAATCACTTTTTATTTCATTTAGAAAATTCAGTCTTTTTTTATCTTGACCCGCGAGGCTACCAGACACACAAAATTAAAATTAAAATAAAATAAAATTTTATTAATTTGTATATTTGCATAACCATTACGTAAACTGAGTACAGAATTAGACTTATTACATAATCGATATGCGGGTGAGTTGCATTTCGTACATATTAGAATGTCGGACGACTAAGGATATACGAAATTTTAAATGAATTTCGAAGTTTAAATTTGTTGCGCGACTAATGAACATGGTGGTCTTAGTTTCGATTCCTAGTTCTGGCAAAGTATTATCGGGTTTTCCCATCAGAAAATTCTCTTTAGCAGCCTCGGAGTCAGGATTTGTGCCCGGTTTACAATAGGCTCACCCCCTTTTACATGGGACTTAAACATAACTGGCGAAATGTGAGTGTACTAATGGGTATCTCTCTGCCTAACTTTTCGGGACTACAGGCGTGATATTCATGTTATAAAAATTAACTGGACAGTTCTATTAGACATATCCATTGAAAAAACTTTTTTTATTACATTACAAATGCATCATATTAAACAACATACGAGTATACCTAAAATCTAATTAGCATTGATGCCGCACTATTTAAAAGGATCTTGAAATGTAATAAGTTATAAATAGAAACATTATTTATAACTTATTACATTCATGTTATAAATCATACTTAACTTTCTAGAGCGAAAAAATGTTTGTAATCACTGACTGTTGGAATAAATGTTTCTGAGACAAGATTAATCACTTTATTTTGATTTGAGAATTTTGTTCCTATTTGTAGGTAAGATAGAAGTAGTTATTGAATTACAAGCATTATGTGAATAAAAAAAAACAGTAGAATTGCGAACTTCTTCCTTGAAGTCTGTTAATAAATTATAATGTGTTCATACACAGGTTTTTTTTTTATAATTATTAAAAAAAATTGAAATATGAAGAAACATATTATTAACATAAATAAATTAACGGAGTCATACATAATTTTTTTGCACAAACCAAGCAATAGACATAGTATGGCGGTATTTCTTCTGTCAGTATAACAATGGTTCTTTTATTAGCATTAATTATTTTATCTCTATATTGTGTACTAGCTAGCACTCTTCCTGCGGCTTCGTTCACGGGATTTTTCTTACTAATCCCTTATTTTTTGATAATAAAATATAACCTATATCACTCTGTGAAAACGTTGCTTCTTATTTACGAAAGTATTTTTAAAATCTGTTCAGTGGATCCAGAGATTACCACCTACAAACTCATAAACTTTACCTCTTTATAATGTTAGTACCTATAGACTAACCCGCGACTTTGTCCGCACGAATGGCGGTTATTTGCGGCGCGCGGCGTGTTCATTTTTTTTTGCACGAAACCCTAATTCGAAAATAAAAAAGCGCAAGTTCATTAAACATCTGCTACCTGCCAGTGAAAGACCCGCCAATCGTTCCAGCCGTTACAAAATTGAATGGAACAAACAGACGGACAGATATTTATTGGTATAAATACCGTGTAAATATATGTATTTAGTAAAAATGTTTTATTTTGACATTACAAAAAGACACTTTAATTTTATTTATGTGTATTATATCAATAAAACAACAATGAACACGTCTCATTAATCGTGAGATACTGTAAGTACCTCTTGTTGGTACCTTGAAGCAGCATTGTGCGTTGGCCCGAAACCAGTTTGCCAACGTTTTTACGGTTGACTAGCGACCCGCCCCGGCTTCGCACGGGTCCAATGCTGATACTAAATATAATATAGCCTATGCCCTATGTCACCCGTAGATAGTGTAGCTTCCCAACAGTGAAATATTTTTTTAAATCTGTTCAGTAGTTTTTGAGCTTATTCAATGCAAACAAACAATCGAATCTTTCCTCTTTACATTATAAGTATAGATTTAAATCAGTTATAAGAATGGTCGAGACAAACATTATTTGTTATTGAAACAAATTGATTGAATATATTATAACCTAACATATTGTAAAGTTCTGCTTGAGATGAATAATCAAATACCTAATATTGATTGTATGATTTCACGTTTTTTTCCAATAAATATGTAAAAGGTATATTTTACTACGAATCTTACTTTATTAAAAAGGAATGGGTTACATATTCCAGTTAATTTTTGTGTATTTTTTATACTGATTTCCGAGATTTATGGAAATTGCATAATTCTTTGAAAGAGTAGGTGTACTCCAGAGGCTATTCCATGTTCATTTCACGATGACAATTTATTTATTTATTTAAATAAAAACTGTAATTAACTTAATAACATAACTAAGTTTGTACAAATTATAAAAAGAAAGGAGGAAGCTCATAGGGTATCAAAAAATCCGTCCGCGTCGCTGTCAATGGGGCCAGTGCCCAAAAGGCTGGCAACATTGCCACGTTGTGGGGCAATGCATGATTTTTTATATAATATTATATATTTCATAATATACATATAGTTAGGAAGATAAAAAACACTTCCTGGTTAGGTTATTTATTGTTTCCATTTATTAATTATCATTTACTAGCTTTTGCCCGCGACTTCGTCCGCGTAAATTTTGGTTATCGCGGACACACACGAAGTCGCGAAAAGAATTACCCATGTCATAAAATCATGATTCGAAACGACACGTGGCGCCATCTATGATCATAAGAACGTTATTGTGATTTTCCTCGGAAACAGAACTTTTTTTCGGGATTAAAGGTACCCTATGTTCGTTCCTGTACACCTGGCAACATATATGAAAAATTTCAGGATGATCAGTTCAGTGGCTTAGGCGTAAAATGGTAACAAACAAACAAACAAACTTACTTTCGCATTTATAATATTAGTTAGAATTACCTCTGCCTAACTCTTCAGGGATTACAGGCGTGATGTTATGTTATTAATAGATTTGGAAGATAAAAACTATGTACAAAAAATCGGAAAATTAATGAAGGCGGTCGACTTTTTGTAAAAGGTTGTTATAGGTAGGTATCTTACGCTAGTTGTAAATAAATATAAAATGAATAGAAAAACACAAAAAAATAAACAGATTGTTATCTTTATACTAAACTATTAACATGATTATGTATGACGTCACTTTAAAAATTAAATGCATCTTTTGTTGACTACATCTAATTTAATGGTTGTTTTATTTTTCTTTTAAATCTCTGCGTCTCTGTTTGCATAATTAAATCTTATAATAGGTTATCTTATACTAATGTTACTAATGTTAAAAAGAGGTAAAGTGTGTTTGTTTAGTTATGTTTCTTTGTTTGTAAGAATAACCTCTGGAAATATTAAAATTATTTCAGTGATCGAAAGCTAGACGATTGTCAAGTGTCAAGATATGTTTAATGGACTATTTGACTTCCCTACGGAAGAAGTTGCGAACAGAAACTAGTTTCTAAAAAATAAGCAAAAAATGTGGTCTAACCCGAATGACGCAACTGTAAATCATGTTAGGCGAGAAAAAAATAATCGATAGATCCTTGAACTCGCCATAAGCCAAAATCTTATCGAGAAAAAATATACAGGACCGAAACCGTTTTAGAATTATTTCGAACCCATATTTTTTCTTTAGGGATTTTCTATTCTCACATGTCCGCTAACCAAAAGGCTACTTTCAAAAGGTTCATGTGGATTTTATGCACCGATGTTTTTGGTATACTAAGAAGGTTTTCCATTTTACATTATATGGATGAAATTTGAAGCCCATTATAGCAATAAGTTCGATGCTTCTCCCCCCATTACATGGAATTTAATAACGTAACTGGCATGATGAGGGTGTGCTTTACATTTACAACCTGTGACCAACCCCATGCAGAATATAGTCGTAATGTTTATGTCATCTTTTTTCTTTCAGGTCGCAACTATTAGGATATCATAATGTACGAGTGCTTCTTAGAAATTGGCTTCGAGGCCGAACTCAACACGAAGGAACATCCAGAGTTGATGGAGATTGCTTACGAACAATGTAAAGAGAATCTGGCTACCAGGGCGGCAGTCATCACAGAGTTTAGAAAAATGATATTTGGTGAGTTTTCTTGCATCGTCTTATTACGACGTCCAAGTTCGATGAGAAAAATATCTGATTTTTGCAATATGCCTATTTATTAACGGGCACGGTGCCAAAATCCTGTATTGAATTTAAATAGTAAATGTGTTACAAGGATCGGACAGAATGTCTTGAACTGTTATTTTAGAGTAGACAGACGACTTATTTATGCAGTTATGACCTCGGTCAATATTCGTAATACTTAGATATATATATTTTTAGTAGCTTTGTGAAAGTCTTTTACCGTTTTATTAAATGACCCTGTTTAGGTCATTGACCTATCTAGTCGCGGCGCCTAACGTTGAGGTGAAACAAGTGTAGGTTCCCAAAAGTGGGTAAACCCAAGTCTGCATTTTCAGAAAGTCGGTGTAAAGCATAAGTATTGTCCATAAAAATAAATAATATTGAACAAAACTGTGCTGGACAACCAATTTTATTTTTACTGTGGAAAAAAATGGTGGTGCGCAATAAAATTTAATAATTTTTTTTTTCCATACGATACTACCTGTCTTTTGGAAGGGACAACTAGATACCAATATATTTTTCTCTTGTAAATAAAGTTCAAAGGTGCCTTTAATGCATGAACAGTGAAGGAGATGAAGGTATTTAGAAGTTAATAAAACATTTATTTGTTTTCTTAAGAAAAGTTGGAATTTTGACCTTCAATTTCTTTGATTTCGCTGAATGTGAAATATGATTAATAACATGCAGTTGTCAACTACGTTATGCCACCCGTTACACTAAGAACTATTTATTGTTTCAGATCGAGGTGAATGTCATCCACTGAGGATGGATGACGAGTTTCTGCTGAGGTTCTTACGCGCCAGAGAATTCATTGTACCAAGAGCTCATAGATTGGTAAGTGCCCTTCTTCTTCTGACCTCAAATGTCCAAATTCTAGCCTTTTATGAATCTTTACCAAGGACGCAGCACTGGCCCGAATAAGGAGCTCTAATAATATCGTGGTGATCTCGATGGATTGAGGCCTTTGTCTAGCATTTCACTGCTATAGGCTGATGATGGTGATGTTTCTAATCTCCTAGTAGCAAATAAATGTTTAAAGAAGTTGACGAAATGTGGGCGAGCTGCTTGCTTCCTTGAATAGTTCAGGCGTAATGTTTAGTTTTATATTGTAGTCTGTTCAAGACCGACTATCGTTAGTTTACACACACATTCACATTGTATGAAAGGTCAATCACCATTTACCTACGAACTGTGTTCAATACTACACTGCGCCGCGGGTTCCCACTGTGAGAATTTAATTACCAGAAAACCCAATTACGCCTAAACATTTTGCCTAAACACGGAATTGAATGTATGATCTCACGTTCAATCAAGTAAACTACGTGATTATGTTAATAAATTAACATTGACTTGCCTTGAATATTATATTATGTTAAATAAATAAGCGATCCTAATTAAGTATATGTACCTACTCGTACCTACACACACTGACACACTAGATCTTTGTTTTGCTTACCTTTCAAGGAATAATTATAATATAATTATTCTGACCGAATTTCGATCACGGCCCCTAATGCACTATGCTAGTTCATCTCAACATGAATAGCGCACGCACACAGTGATAAAAACGGTCGCGCGGCACTGTCTTCCGCAGGGGTCCCCAAACTTATTTGGACTTTAAAAATCCCCAATTTTTTCACCTACATAAAAATCACCTAGTAGATTTAAAAATACAAATCGCTCCCCAAGCCTCTACACAACGCACCCTTTAGGCCTGCAGCGCCCACAAGGGGGCGACATCGCCCACTTTGGGAAAGGCTGGTCTACCGCAAACGCAATGGGGTAAGTCTGTTCTTGGAAAAGAGGTGTACCTATTCTGAAACACTGTCAAACATAAATATTTAAAAGCTAGGTGTATTTATTAATTGTTGACCAGGTGTCGTAATTTTATATGTCTTTTATGATAACCTCCTGTCAGACGAAAATGCTAAACTGCACCTTGTAGGTATATTTAGATACCTAATTTCGGTTACCTTCTCACAAAATTTGGATAACAATAGCGTAATAACACATAAACTGCTAATAAAACTGCTTTATTTTAAGTTGGTGTAGTAAAAAGTTAAGACTAATTAATTTAATATGAAAGAGTCACGAATTAACTCACCATAATTGTTCGTATGTATTATGTTTACGTATTTTTATAATCTCTGAAATTAAAACAATGATAATTTCACATGAAGTCACAGGTGATGTTTGATAATTAACCTAAAAGGACTTCTAAGTGTGTTTCTTTCGCAAATGTCTAGACGTGTAAAGCCAGATTAAGACAATACCTAATAACGTAATTTCTATGTTATATTTCAACTGTCTTGACTGATCCGCCTGAAAGTTATCTACATAGATCGTTTCTCACTAACCTTTGTTAACAATAATAACATTAAACTAAGTATATCTACTTTATAATTAACTAGGTACAGCGCGCGACTTCGTCCGCGTAGGATTTTTCACGCGCGGTATGTTATGTCTATCACTATGGTCATTGTGGCTATCTTTAGGGGAGGGAGGCCTATGTCCATCAGTGGAGGTTTTTCGGCTGATATGATGATGTTACGTCTTTGGTAACTGCTCCGCTCCCGTTGATCGCAGCATGATGTTATATAGCCTATTACTATTATATTATTGACGATGAAAAAATTAGCCCTTAACACTATTATTTCTCTTATGCGACTAAAAATCGACTTCAACGTAATTTGGATGAAGCTAGCTACCGAATTATGAATATAAAACTTTATGTGAATAATATAGTTGTAAATAGGTACCTACTTAGTACATAATATTACTGTTCTGTTAGCTGCTTAGTCATGTTATGTAGGTGTTCGTACATAATGGATGTTAAAAGTCAACTCTTGTTTTATATGGATAGATAATGATATACTTCTAACCGCAGCGAAATAAATAACACGACACGCCGTACTAATATGCCATTTAAAATAACATTAGAAAAATATCGTTATAACGTTATGTTATTTTTATGTTACGCATAATGAGCTATGTTATTTAACGATAAAACAAAGCAGTGTAGACTATTAATCCTTATCCAAATAAATCATATTTTTTTCAAGACTGTTTCAATTCATGTAGATTACTTTTTAAATTGTTCACATCAGCTATTTCAATCAATATAAATTACGAATATATTATAAAGAAAGAAAGATTTTTATTTTTGTATGTTTGTAAAGAATTTGCTCAAAAACTACTTGACCGATTTCAAAAATTCTTTCACTTTTGTGATGCTACATTATCCCTGAGTAACAAAACCTTTATTTTTTACTAGCAAAAACTGTTTCTACGTTGCACCCGTGCGAAGCCGCGGCGGGTCGCTAGTAATTTAGAAAAAGAAAAAAAACACTTCAAATACAATTATTTTAATCATACAACACATTAAAAGCCGTTATTTAAAAAAAAAAAACAGTCTGACGGATGAAGTCTTGGTAATGGGGTCCCTTTTTACCCTTCGGATACAGAACCCAAACACAAAATGTTGAAATCGTGTGGATGTCATTTGGGAGACTGGCTTTTTTTTATTAGTTATTGCCGATGAAAAAATAATATGTAAAAGAAAGTTTTTAAATCGATACACGTATGTTTTTTGAAGGTTTAATCGTAATTGACGATCAAAATTCGACCTGGGTTTAACCTGGAATTGAAATTCTTATTGTAAATTAAAAAAAAAAATCGTTTTTTAATAGGATCAGAGGGCCTTACGCGGAGTAAACGTAATTTCGTTGAATTTTAAAATTGTAATGAAAATATCCTTTTTGCACAATATTTTTATTCAGTTTAACTGTGCTTTTATTATTCTTTATAGACTTTAAACCTAAATGTTATTTAATAGTCGTATTCCGAAAATACAATAAATGCGATTCGCATCGAATACGTAATTGAAACCTTCAAAAACATTTTTACTGCGCTCAGAAGCGGATCCAAAAAATCTACCGTGATAAACTTGATATTATTTATTACTTTTAACGTTTTTTTGCAAACAATACCTTACCTAGGGAACCTTTGTCAACAATTAATATGTTACGTGTTATTTTACTCTGCTAAAGCCTATCCTACCTACCTACAGCGGGGTCAAACGACAATCCTGGATCCGCCATACTGCTTCCACCCGTACGTGCATCTGTTTTTTGGTTAAGAAGTATTAATATACTACACAACCAAAGGACGGGTATAAAATATGGGTCTGTTGCGGTGTCGTGGCCCGAAGCTCAACTGCTAAGGGTGGGACCCATAGGTCTTTGTAACTCTACTAAGTCATTGCCATAATGTCTTATGTCAATTAGTTAGTAAAGTTCAAGAATCAAGCCACTCAGGCCCATTTCACACACGCAAATACGTTCACACACACATTCACACTCACCCACGATAGTAATTAAAAATTTCATGATTTTGGAACTCTTACCTTTGCACCGCACCACACTTGTAATGGCACTGTAGGGACGGAAGTACGATAGTGCTTATAGCACAGGAATCCTCCTAGTTTAAGCCCAGTTGCACATGTTTTGTGTCTTGCCACTAACGTATAAAGTCTCAAAAAAGGTAAAAAAAAAAATTAAAGAGACTTAAAATTAAGTCTTGTACAAATACAAAAAAAAAAATAGTTAATAGGTATAAGGCATAATGCAGCAGTGTGCTAAATAAAATACTTTTGTTCCATGCAGTTGGTCCGGTACTGCACCTTCAGGGAACAGCACAAGCAACTGTACGAGGGTGTGGACCTGTGGGGGCTGTGCAGAGTGAGGGGCGCGTATGAAGGCACCTTGCTCGACAGACCTGACATTGGAAGACTCTCCATATTGAGATTTGGTAAGGGATTTTCTTTTCTTTTGATTTTTTACCGACTGAGGCACGGAAAATTAAAAAGAAGATAGGATTAGTAATTTGATTTTTTCTATATCCTACGCTCTTACATTAGAGCTTAGTGTTACGTGACTACCTCAAGTATCCTTTAGTTGACCCGGAGCAGACAACTCGAAACTATCATTAGAACTAGAACCAAAACAAATACTTGAGCGATTTACATAATAATATCGTCAATAACGCAGACGTCGAGGGTCGAGGGGGTCTACTCAAGTTCACATGTGGCGCTACAAGTTTATTGTTCAAACCTTTTTTATTGTATTAGGTTCAGATTCTATTATGTTACACAATGGTAATATAGATAGATATACATCTAAAAATATAAAAGATGATCCTGACTGTCTGACTGATGTAGGTGAACACTACGAAAGGATTGAGGGGAGGGGGAGGGATAAAAAAAGGAGTTCGGCTTAAATCTTATCTCTTGGGATAATCAACTGGAAGCTTGACACAAATGCGGTCCGCATTTGTGTCAAGTTTCCAGTTGATTCATCAGCAAAAGAATAAAGTTTTACGTTATAACCTTTTTTTAACTACCCCTCAAAGGGGTGTTGAGTTTGTAAAGGGAAAGTCAAGTACGACTTTATACGCGTGCCCTAATCTTGCAACTATTATAAATGCGACAGTATAAATGGATAGATGTTTGTTACTCAATCACGCTGAAACAGCTGAAGAAAATTTGACGTCAAAGTCAAAACATTTATTTCAATTAGACCATTGGCAAGCACTTTTGAATTGACAAGGAGTCAGTCAGTTAGTCCGAAAGTTCAAAAGTTGATTCCAGTTAGATTTTTACAAAATCTTGGTTACATTATTCTTGTTGTTTCTACATGTGAAAACAATGAAGATGAATATAAAACAGTAGTAATATAGTCTGATCAATCGTACATACACTTTTTATCCCGGAAAAATGTACGATTCCCGTGGGATATATTAACTTTGACTTAAACGAAGTCGCGGTGAAGTCACTAGTAAATAAATAATTAAGAGTCATTGAGTGAGCCTTTCTTAAAAATCTTTCTAAACTTGCTTGATTATCTCCTTTTGTCCAGGTGTTTGGGATCCGACCGAATATCCAGTCATCGAGTTGGTGCGCGCCGGTATGGCGATAACAGAGATAGGCCTCAGACAGCCCAAACTTCAGATCATCGCCGGCACCGCCATCGTGGACCTGGAGGGCATCACAGTACGACATGTGGCGTCCTTGACACCTACTGTTGCATACCAAATCGTCAATCTATTGGGGGTTAGTTGAATTTTTATATTTTAATTTTTGGCAAAGAACTCTGGCTCCGGTTCTTACTTGATTAAAATAAACAGTGATTTCCGATTTATACGAAACTCACCATTCTCCTTTCAAATAAGACTTTTATTAAAGACATATAGGCATGACCCTATAAAAAAAATCAACTGTGTCAGCCCATTGAAATCAAAGAAAATGAATTAGTATAGGTTCATCACTATAGTGAGCAACTCGTATAATCTTTATCAGCAGTAGGTATTATTGTGTTAAAACCAAGATCAAGGTATTTCTTTGCGTGTAGCTTTAGAACTATAAATAGGGATAAAGTTTTTGTTATAAAATCTGTCACATTTACACAAAGGAATGACGTTAACTTGTGACAATGCGCAGTGATTATACTCAAGTGCTTATAGAAACTACTGTATTGTACTTAGTAATCTAGTAATAAAACTAGTATTTAAATCAAAATGGTGGGTTTAGAACTGGGTTTCTTCTATCTGGTAGAATCTTGATGCTCAGAAATTGGTTTAGTACAACACAGTTGGTATAATTTTCATTATACGAATAATTTTAAGGCATTATTTATTAAAATTATTGATTGGTTAAATGTTTATATGTCCAAATTTACAATGGCATACTTTTAAAAGATGGCAGTATTTTATTTGGCATATTGAAAAGATGGTAGCATTTCATTTGGAATAATTTTATGTTGCATACTCGCTTGCATAATGCATAATTTTATGCGATGTTTATGTTATACGCAAAATAATATTATTATGTCATAAAAAATCTGCTATAAAGGATAGATCCTTTAGAACCTGTTGAGTGTCAGTGTGACTAGATCTTATAGGTGAATTATGAAACCAATTTCTCACTGAGAACGAAAATCATTATATATACCTAACATGTTTCTTTTATACGAGGTGCAGAAGGTTGTCATATAACAAATAAATAATCAAATAGAATTAAAACATCTCATCAGTTAATAAATACTAATTTTATTAGTCGTTTATGTTAAACAGTATTTTAATTTTAAGTAACACCTCTTTCAAAAAACAGAATTCCCATTGCGCATGCGTAAGGCAGTGTCGCGTGACTATATCACTGTGTGCGTTCTGCACCATGTTCATCGTTCCGCCTGCCTAAACCCAACCGCAAAAATAAAGAATATCCCATATAGGTATTTGATTATTCATTCGTCTTGAGAATCACTAGCATTGTTATCGCCTTGAATTTGACAAGGTTGCATGATGGCACCTTGCATATTCATATCATTTATTTGCATTCCTAATTAATTTATTGTAATATTTTAATTACTAGAATTAGCGTTCATATAAACTGTCGAAACAAAACAAAATTACAATATTAATTTCTTTCCAGGTAGCGATACCATTGCGGGCCAAAAGTATCCACCTCATCAATTACTCCTGGATCCTGAACACCTTCTTTTACCTCTTCAAGAGGTTCATACCCCAGGAGACGTGGCAGTATATCCACTTTCACGGCAACGACCTGAAGTCTCTTCATAAGCACTTCGACCTGGAGTGCCTGCCGCCGAGGTATGGAGGTACCTGCAGATCTAGCTCCACTTTCGGCGAGTGGTTGAAGAAGATAAAGAAGTACAGAGACGAACAGTTTGATAAGGAAATGAAGCAGTTAGGTTACGTTATCAAAGAGTGATTTGTAGCATTTAAAATAATTCGGAATGGATTGATAGATATATGTTTAATGCCATGGTTTCAATAGACCAAAACCTTCTCATGCGGCCACCATTGAACACTGTCTAATAAGCTTTTATGTTAGACTGTGTTAGCTTTTTAGACAGACAAACTTTCAAAGTCAAAGTCAAACTGAAAAAGAGAGAGCTTTTCAGTCTACGAGCAACGTTTTGTTCAGATTTCTGACTAACTGACTACCTCTTTGACAGTTCAAAAGTGCCTGTAAATGGTCTAATTTGAAATAAATGCTTTGACTTTGTTTTTTAACCTGTTAAAAAATAATATTTGACTTTGGGGGTATAGTTTATGTCCCGAGACCTACTGTCATTTTTTTTTATCTTGTCATTGTAAAAAATATTGTCGGAGGTGTGTATTTGCTTTTTGGTGCTACCATGCATTGTGGCTCAAGTGTTTTACTCATTACAATAAAGCGGAGCTTATTGCTAAAACTCTTGCGCCGATTCACGTCTCGTTTTAGTTTAACTGACATAAACAAATGTTTGTGCATTTAACGCCATTCTAATCGTGAAAAAAAAAATTACTATAAGTATAATTATGGTGACAGATAACTGACGTTATTTTTAGAGCTAAACTATTTTAGAAGTAGATGTAATTTTTGGTACAGTCAACTGCACGTTTGTGGTAACCTCTAGACATTGACAGAGGTTTTTTCAGTCAATAAATAAATAATTATGTAAAGGTAAGTTAGATATAATAATGTTTAAGTACAATATCTAAAAAAGTAGCAATATCTAAAAAAGTGGCAATATCTAAAAAAATTGACTTATAAATAAATCCATTTGTTTGTTTGTTTGTTAGATATAATCTCCGCAAGTACTGACTACTACTGTTACATGCTCTGTACCCTTCCTAAAGCTCAATATCAAGGTGCTGTATATTATTTTAAACTATTTTTGCCTGCGGCTAGCTTTTATACGAGTCCTTATATTTATTGATAAAAAGTATAGCACTCAAGAAAAACGTAGCTTCCTATCTGGGAAAAATATTCAGATTCACACCAGTAGTATCGGAGATTTACGCGTCCAAACAAGAAAAACTCAACAGCTTAATAATATTATATTATAGATACTTGAATCTAAAAATTGTGTACCCTCTTTTTAAGAATATTACTCTCATCGAGGAGCCTAAGAATTTTGCCCTAGTATAGCCCTGTACCAAATTTTTTTGAGTGCCCTTTCGACTAACTGCGGTAAAGCCCAAATGGACGGTAAAGATTTTTCACAAAATAAACATTATACATATTTATTTTTTCGAAAGTTTGAGTAAAGTTGGATAATATTTTACAAATTTTTGCTTACACGGGTTCGGGGCCTATGTAGCTGGAGAGCCTCGTATCTTTGATATGGTTGATAAAAGGGTGCTAATTTTTTTTTAAAAAAAACATACTCTTTTTACAACATTGAGCAACCACTGTATTGTATGTAATAATGTAACCTGTGTCTCTTAATAGAGTGCCTTAAAACAGTAGCTGTAAGCTGTTAAAACTATAAAATATTGAGTCAAATAAAAGTATGTAGTTTTAAGTATTTTATAAGAGATTTTGTGATATTTTTCCTTCAAAAACGATAATCTTTTTGAATAAATACTTTTCTTTTACAATTTTGAGGAGTAAAGTGACAATGTTGTTTTCTTATCCATTCCCTAGCCTTTTCTGGTAAACAACTAAGTTACATGCCTACAGAGATTATTCCGCAATGCGCTAATTATTCATTGTTCCGTCATTACCATTGTTTCTGCACAGTTTTTTTTTTAGTTCAAGCACGTGTCTCGCCTTAATCTTTTAAAAATGTGTTTAATTTTTTTAAAGTTCTTTACATATTTATGTACAGTCAACAAAAGACACAGGTATGCATGGTCGTCAGATATAGCTGAAGTTCTTTGAGAAACCGATGGATGTTTTCAAATGTAATTTAATTTTAAAAGTAGATAATAAACAGTTAATTTATTAAGTTAAGTGTTAATCAAAGACCTCCATCCCCTCATCAGTTAATCAAGTTCCTAAGAAATCTTCAACTATACCTATGTCTTAAGTTGACTGTACCAATGTTTTGGTACTTTTTTATAATTTATAAGAAAAGATACTTGCGTTCATTTTATTATTTATCAGTTTTGATGGACGGCCTCTTGGCTACTCAACATCAAAGGCATGTCATATCAAATGTTTCTAACAATCCACTTTGATGCTAGTTATAATAAACGTTACTGTCCAGAATTGTGTAAAACATTTTAAGGAGAAATGGACAGCAACGGAGTTTTCAGAAAAAATATTTAAGTAAAGATTTAGTAACATCATATTATCACGTCTGTAATCTTTAAAGGGTTTTACAGAAATGTACCCATTAGTACATCAACATTTCGCTAGTTACGTTTAAGTCCCATGTAACAGGGGGCGAGCCGAATGCCATTAACCGGGCACAAATCCAGACTCTGAGGCAGCTACTCAGAAATTCCTAATGGAAAAAACTTAGTAACACTTTGCACGACCTGGAAATCGAACCCAAGACCTAACCTCTCGGGGATTATAGGCGTGATGTTATGTTAAGTACTCTGATTAAGTAGGATATATATACCCACGTAGAGGTACCTTTCTCTTCTGTATAACCTAAGTACTACGTCATTTCCTTTTGTGTTCGAACTTAATCAGCGGAGCTTCCTTATAATAAGTCTCCTGTCAGCAGCAGAGAAGGCTTTGTTACTGCTCCAGATGAGCGCAGTATTGGAATTAATAGACGTATTGCTTTATAAGCAGGCTTGGCTTAATTAGTTCTGGAATTGTTTAATTGAATAAGTACTAGGATAGTAGGATTAGCACTGTCGTCACCAGAAGTGTACATAACTATGACGAATTAGCTAGTAGCGCTTTTTCTTCCGATTTGACTAGTTTCTAATTATAGTCCAGTTCTTCTTATAGGTTTTTTTTGTAAGTTGACTGCCCCGTTCGTCTCGTGTCTGGGATCTTGGATTCCAAAATAGGACAAAGTGTTATTAGGTTTTCCATTAGGAATTTCTCAGTAACAGCCCTGAGTTCGGCAGTTGGTGGTGCGAGTCTCCCGTGCCTTAGAATCGAGGCCGTTGGTCCAGCGCCATGCCTGACGTCTTCACATGGCATCGAATTGTTGTTCCATCAGACAATAAGAGTGAGGGCAGACGGAGTGCATTTGAATTTGCACACATACTTGTGCACTATAATAGCTACTATTCATGTCAGCCTTTGCTTTCAATTATGCGATACAATTCTGTTATTTTCAACGACAAAAAAGCTGCTCTGAGGACTGTTTACACCGAGCTTCAATAGAACATTACGTAGATACGACACACGTTAAGAACGAGGCATCATCATACGACAAAATGTCGAAATGTTTCTCTGTACGCCTTGTATGAGCGCGCTAACTAGCAACAAAAATCATTTAAGTTTTATGTCTAGGTTAGTTATGGATTTTTGAAGATTAAAGATAAAGATAAATTATACGAACTTTTCACCAAAAATCTACATATTTACTTTCGTGGGAAAATAATATTAATTGGGTTTTCACGGTAGGTCTTGGAATTATTGATTAATGGTCTACTAACTATATCTACTAACTACTTAATTGTATACGAGAAGCACAATTACTAACAACTAAGGAAGCCGTGAAAGAAATGCGTTTTACTAATTTTTAAACCAAACGACTTAACGTTACTAATCAAATCAAATCAAATAATTTATTGCGTTCCACAACGCGAACGCAACGCGCGTTATGTTTACTCTGCGCACTTGCGCTAGGCTCTCTGATGTTGATTGTGTGACTTTTTATTGGCCTCAAAAGTCGATGAGTGACGTGTATTGGCAATCACTTTGCTGTTCATGAAAATCGGGACTGATTTTTATAGTGTGAATGTTACAGGTATAGGAGATATATGGTCAAATTGACTTTGATGTTTGCTCTTTGAGTTCTGCTTATAAGAGATTTTACATCTACTATGTACTTTGTATGTATGTGTGTATATAGGGTTATTTTTAAAACACCAGCCACCTAAAAAGGGGTCAGTGAACTCATCATTAAGAACAACTTTAACAAAGGGAGCAACACTGAAATCATCAAGAAAAAAAGAAAAAAAAAAAAAAGAAAAGTTTTGGTTTTGAGATTTTTCATAATTTCATGTTTGCTCCCATAGTAAAAGTTGTTCATAATAATGAGTACATTGACCCCTTTTCAGGATTCTGGTAAATTTTCAATGACCCTGTATAATGCGAAAGTTTGGATGCATAGATGTTTGTTTCTCTATTACACCAGAACGGCTAAATTAATCTGGATGAAATAAGTCACAGATAGGTTATAGTCTGGAATAACACATAGGCTGCCTACCTTTTTATCCTAGAAAAATGACCGGTTTCCGTGGGATAATAAATCAACTTTGACGCGGATGAAGTTGCGGACAGGAACTATAATAACTGTATACAAGGTGGCCCTAAATATTACAAAGTAGGGAGACACCTCGTATAACATACCTACTGGGGATAAGTGCACAAGTGCATAGCCGTGAATTACACAAAACGCCCAATAAGCTAAGTAACATTGATCGAAGGAACGGAGTATTTATGATGTCAAAGATCATTGTTTATGGCAGCGTGCATTGATGTAATGAATACAAATCATAATGCTAAAAACTTATTTTTGTGGAAAGGTTGATTGGTCAAAAGAAAAGGTTGGAACTTTAATCTTCAATATCTCTACAACCAGAAGGAGGTGTTCCGAGTATTTGGTCACGGTATTTAACATCAATATCCCTATCATGATTAAATACTACTAAAATACGTAGTCGATATCATAGTGCGTAAGTGTGTGCTCAAACGCAGGCGCTTTCCTTCTTCCCTCACTCTCATAGTCCGATGGGACCGGTGAAATCAGGCGCAAGACTAACGGCTTTACGTACGTCATACTACCAACTGGGCTGCTACTGAGAAATTCCACACTATAAGATTTTTTTTTTAAAGAACGTTCTCCTACGGTATCCTGTGTCATGGATGCGTTTTCAAATATTTAAACTCACATACCTACACAAGCAACCAGACCCGAAACAAGTATCTGTAGGCCATACATTTAATAGTTATATGCGGGAATCGATCCTGCGACCAATAACTCACTCACTGCGCCAACCGTATCGTCAAGTAACTGAAAAATATACTTGACCAGCGGAAAAATATCGGACCCCCGTATCATCCCAGAGGGGGTGAATTTTAAAAAACCTTTTTTAGCGGACGTCTAGTACCTAACTATAAACTACCTCCCTGCCAAATTTCATCTTTATAGCGAGTCAAGCGGTTTTCGATATTTCGTCATGAGTGAGTGACCTTTCGCTTTGTATGTTCTTCTTCTTCTTCTTTATCGTGTGAGCAGTATGGTCTTACGACCCTACACACCCTAGTGTCGGAGTTTCTGAATTGCCTCAAGGGCTTCTGACATCGTTTGGGTGGAACAGTAAGTCCAGGTTTCCTCACGATGTTAAAAACTCAATAATACTTTGCCAACCGCGCTTGTGACCACAAAACCACTAAGGGAGGTAAGTATACCAAACTAGTACAAACTCGACATAAGGTCACAATTGGCACCTGGCACAGGAAATAATCTTGTTTGGTGAAGTTGTCCGTTATTTCCGCTACATTCATCATGTGAGCGTTACGTCCCGGACACGTGTCCGTGATCGATACGAGCCGGACAACGGCTTGATTAACGTTACGAAACGAAGGACCATGTTGGAAAATAAACACGGACCGTATTGAGTTTCAGAATGTAACAAATATTATTCTGAAAATATAGGGATATTTATCAGTCGGTTTTCTTTTATGGTTACAAGATTTTATTGGTTTAGTGATTATTTGTTTATTGGTTGTAAATTATTATCCTATAATATATCTAAACTATATTATAAAGAGGTAAACTTTGTGAGGTTGTAACCGTTTTTAAAAATCTTTCGCTAATTGGAAGCTACGTTATCAGTTCACTGAGTACTTTAAGCTATATTTTATTATCAAAAAATTAGGTATCCGTTTGAAAAATCACGCGTTAAAGTCGCGAGGAGAGCGCTCGTTGTTAAATAAATTTATTTATCGAGTGATAAATAAAGAGGTAAGTACTACCCATGTCATGTATGTTTTTTAGTTTAATATCAAAATTGCACGAACGTCCGTCACTATTAGCGAAGTCTTATAACCGAACTAAGTTTCATGAAAGCTTTTATGAAAACCAAACCCCACTGCAATTACTTCATTCTTAACGGTTGCGACACTTACGACCTGTAGTCGGCGTCATAGAAGACGGATTCTACTGTAACAACAAAATAGTGTAACAATGTGCACAGAGCTTTATGAAGCTGGCCGTAGCACCGCTACGACGCTACAGGTCGCCACTCCAGTCAGCCACGAGCTACGGCGTAGAGCGCTCGTGAATCTCGTAGCACCAAAACCCGAACACTCCCGAAGTTTGTTTTCGGTATTTTCATGAACATTAAAATATTTTTTATGAACACTAAAGTTTACGTGATTTATCTTTGAAAGTAATCAGTGGTTCGAATTTATTTCTGTACGATAGAAATCTTGAAGGTAAGTAAAGTAATCAAAGTTTGATGTTTCTTTTCGATATTAGTTTTCTGGGACGTGATTTAAATTATGTATGTTTCGATTAGGTAATGTAAACTTCTCATGTTGGGATAGGCTTTGAAAGATAACTTTCAGCTTTCTATGTATTTTGAGAATATACATATCTTACAATTACTAAAATGTTGTATGAGAAACTTTGTGGTGTTTGTATGTGTTTGGGATGGTTCAATGTCCATAGAAACATCCACTTGGTATTTGGACACTTGCTTGTCCGCTGAATACACTAAAGGCGAATACTGTGCTTTGATGAAAGCATCCATTGGGTATTGTGTACTTGTGTCTCATAGACATAAGAGATGAATCACTAGAACAATGAAGCAAATAATAATATGATGAGTTTAGCTTGTCCCCCGACTTCGTATGCAAGTGTTTTCTTACGGATACCTACTTTTAAATATAAAGACTAAATATAAAGATTGGCGTGTTCAAACAAAAAAACAAACAAACTTTTCAGCTATGTAATATTATTTTCTTTTCTCCTTACTTAATATTATAAATGCATATGTAACATTCTGTCTGTTACGCTTTACGACTAAACTACTGATTTTAGGAAGCCTTTTAATTCCGCGATTTCGTCTGCGTCCGCGGTAACTGACAATAATGCGGATGAAGTCGCGGTTTGCCCGCGACTTCATGCTAGTAGGTAGCTAGTATGGAATAAAAGTATATTTATTTGATACTAACTTTTAGCGAAAAAGATGAATGTTTGTTACACAATCACGCCAAAACAGCTGAACGGATCTGAATGACATTTGGCACAGAGATAGATTTAAGTCTGGAATAACACTGCTACTTTTTATCCCGAAAAAAATTACAGTTCTCGCGAGATTATGAGATTAACTTTGACGCGGACGAATTCGAGGGCAGAAGCTAGAAACACATAATAAAAATACCGGAAGATAAGAATAGACAATTTAATAATAAAGGGCTAAAGCAGACTAGTCCCTTATTGGTTCATCGATTTATGATATTGCGACATCAAATATCGTCGCAGTTAAAAATAGCGCATCTACTGTAACCCTAAAACAATCTTACATAACATCACGCCTGTAATCCCCGGAGAGTTAAGCAGACACATATACACCCACATTTCGCCAGTTATGTTAAGTCCCATGTAATGGGGGGCGAGCCTCAAAAATATTCTTATCGTTATAAAGATAATAAGGCGCGGTCCAAATGTTGCCTCTTACCTATAGTCTGAGACAGGGGCACGCCGCCGGCTTACGGTGAAAACCAGCGCCGTGGTTTTAGTACCTCCGTGCACAGACCACAGCATTATGCTGAGCGTAAGCCCTTTCGCGCGGTAGTGGCGCATATTTCTTTATGTACTTATTTGATTTTTAGTTTTTAGATTTAATACAGACTCGTTTCTACTTTGCTTTATGTACAATTTTTATTTTCACTTTTTATGTTTTGTGTGTCATTTTTCCGGGAATAAACAGTTTTTCTTTCTTTCCTTATATTATTCAGATTTAATACTTCACTAAAGATTAACATCTTATAGATTTAAGCAAGTCCGGTCACACCGTTTGAGTGATCGGCACCGACAGGCTCAATATTAATCTTCCTATAGATAGTTAACTTTGTAGATTGCAAAATTATCTCTCAACTCGCAGGCTATTTGATTTGAAACATAGATTATTAAGTCAGATATTAATTTTCTTTGTCAACTGACTAAGCGCGTGATTCACTGTCTCTTTATAGAAATTATTAACCAGTTGGCCTAGTACAAACGCGGTTGCGAAAAAGTACACAAATCGAGTCGACAAGCACAAATTGTATCATCCATTGATGATATAAAGTAAGCTTCAAACTATACTATGCTTATCACAACATTGTTACGTTTGTTATATTTGCCGAATTTACGTCAAGTTTACCCTCAAACATGATAGATTGATTTGCCAAGTAATAAGAACTTATTGAAATAATTAGCCAAGTTGTAACCCGTAACTATTCAGTAAGATGGATAGGGTATAATTCGGTAGGAAGTACCTACACCAAGAACATGAGTTTTTAGAGTCATGCGACTCCATTACTATGAAGTAATGGAGTCTTGTGACAGACGGACAGACATTGAGCAGTCAGTAATAGGGTCCAGTTCCCTTGGGGATCCTGTGAAATTACTTCTGAATTGAATTGTACCTATCTAGAATCAAAGAAAGAAACTTACCCTGTTTTTGCCCTCTGTTTATTTTACATCTTCGTCTCATCCATTTTAATAATACACTTCCCGACTCCTGAATCGAGGTGCTCATTATTATTTATTTAAAGACAGACCTTTTTTATTGACCGTGCATTTAAATTTGGAACAAACACCAAAATAATGTCCGGTATGTCAAAGCTTTAAAACTGCATATAACGTTTCCTTTGATTTGATATTTTAGGCTTAATGTTAGCTCGATGTAGTCGGGAAATGTTTTGTAGGTATATGTTTTTTAGGGTTCCGTACCTCAGTCGGCAAAAACGGAACCCTTATAAGATCGCTTTGTTGTTGGTCTGTCGTTAAGACCCTTTTTCTCAGGAAATGCGTGGAGGTTAAAATTAGTAGATATTCTAAAATGTTCTCTGATAACTTTTAAGACCTATGTATCCTGCTTATGTTACTAACTTTCGTTGGTTTCGGTTTATGTATTTTGAAAATTAAAGACTTGAAAAATATTATGAAATACCGTACGGCGTAAACACTCATAATATCTAGAAAGAAAAATAAGAAAGAATAAGTTTATTCCCACTTAGTTCCTAAGTCTATTTGTGCAGTATCCTCTGATATCATACTATTACCGATACAATCGAGAGACAATCTCTCGCAGCATCATTTCCGTTACAGTAAACGGGTGCACGAGGGCACTCCGAGATAGTACCTACTGACAGTACTGCCATTTATATCGATGTAGTTCAGTACCTTCTGTTATTCTAATTTATTTTATTGTAACATAATAAAGCACTGCGTTTCATTATCATACTAGCTTTTTTTCACGACTTTGCCCGCTTTAATGTTAATTATTGCGTATGCTGATGAAGTCGCGGATTAGTAAAAAAGTAGTCTATGTTAACCTGTACTAATTTTCATCAAAATCGGCTCAGTAGTTTAGCCGTGACAGCGTAACAGACGGAGACAGTATTGAGCAATTGATTTTAGAGCTGTTTTGATTTGAGTTATTTAATATTATCCAATTCAATTCAATTATTTAAAAAAAAAGACAAAAAAATCCATTCATATTATAAGTCGTACAAACGATGTCAAAACTATACATACCTATAAACATGATCGGCTATAGATCAGGTCGGGACCAACAGCTTGACGTGCATACTGAGGCACTGTAGTGCCACGCCGTGTACGTCACGATTTCGCCCGAATGAACGACTGTCCGAAGAACGTGTTGATTTATTGGGATGAAATCATTAAATAAATGCACTCGGAAAAATATGCAGGAAAGTACACACAAGACACAGAAGATAGCGAGTGAAAAAAAAATGTTGCCAACATAAAATAACATAAATTCCCCTTTTACTAACAGAACGTTCCCACCAACTTCCTAACACCGGGCTGCTATTAAGAAATTCTATATTTTTTAATAAGTACACTTTACTATGCTCGTTCAGAATTCTGTTATGATAATCTGTCCCTGAATGGTTCTTAAAATAAGTATCAATGAATGTTTACAGTTTTACTCACATGTGTATTTCGGGTTCATCGGATTAGTAAACTAGTTTTAGTTTGTAAAATCGTAAACAGTTAGACTCGCTAGTTCGCCGTGTGATGAGCTTAGCGAAGAGCGCCGTTTGAGTTCGAAACTATAGTCGTAAACAGTAATTAATGTGCATAACAAGTTTAAAAAGACAGTATAAGAAGCGGAAAGTTACTTGTTACACATTCTTCTCAATAATGCGATCATGCGAATCATTTTTTTTGTACTGGACCGTACCTGAAAACCTTCAAATGAATCTATATATGGAAGGTTTGAGTACCTCATTAACCTAGTGGTCGCAAAAACGCGACTGCTGAGCATGAGGTCTTAGGTTCGATTCCCAGGTCGGGCAAAGTGTTATTGAGTTTTTTCATCAGAAAATTCTCAGTAGCAGCCTCGGAGTTTGGATTTGTGCCCGGTTGATGGCAATTGGTTCGCCCCGTATTACATAGGACTTAAATGTAACTGGCGAAATGTGGGTGTACTAATGAGTACACCTCTGCCTAACCCTTCGGGGATTACTGGCGTGATGTTGTACGTAAGTGTTGTTTTTTTTCACATAGGTATTTCAAAGTTGGTCCGATACTAAAAATTAATCATATTTACGAGTACATTCGCTATCTAAAAATGTTCAGAGATTTAAAACCCAGGCTCTTTTAATAAAATGAAGTCTATTCGTTGCCAGGAAATTAAATTAATCATGCACAATGTGCTCGCCGTACCGTGATGAACTACGTGGAACCATACCGTAATGCGTTGTATATAAAGTATATATACAATGTACGTACATACGTACTATCGATTTATTGGAAAACTTTATGGAGAGAGGCTGCATTTTGTACACACATCATACATTTATTACGCTTGTCATAAAGATAGTTGATTGTAGGTATTTATGATTAGTGCAATATCTTCTATTTATATTAAATGCTTTGTTCTGAATTAATGACGGATCAAGGCACAGCCTAAAGCGTTGATCGTCTGTTGTTGATCGATCTGTTACGCATGCACGACTTTACCACTAAACCGATTTTCATAAAATTTGGGACAGGGTAAGTTTAAACTTTGTTTTGTCTGTTCGACTTTTTATTTCGCGACTTCATCTGCGTTTGCAATAACCGATTTATGATTTATGTGGACGAAATCGCAGGAAAACGTCTGGTCGATGGCAATAGACTCGCCCCCTATTACATAGGGCTTACCTTATTACCTAAACATAACTGGCAAAAAGTGGGTGTACTAATGGGTACACCTCTACCTAACTATTCAGGGATTATAGTCGTGATGTTATGTTATGTCATTTAAAAATTAATTTCTTTAAAAGACGTACAAACTGGAACTTTGACCTTCGATAAGTACTTCATATTCTAAAGAACCCTAAGTATGGTCCCCAACAAAAAAAGATCAGATTATTGGGAGAACATGTAGCTTAAGTTAAGTGTTAAGAGTCTTTTTACACCCGTAAGAAGTGTCCATTGTTCTTTTTCCTGTCACGTTAGATCTTTTTACCTACCCTCGGAAAGAAAAAAAAAACTTTTTTTTACCCTGCTAAGGCAAATCAAAAGGAGGTTTTGGATTTAAATAATTAACCAATCTACAAAATAAAATGAATTAATGATTATGGTTTAAAAAAAAATATTATTTGTATATTCTTTTAAGATTTTTTGATAGTATGTGATTTATAAAATTATAACACATAATAAGTATACCAATTTGAAAATTTTGTTTATAGCTCTGTTTTAGATAGTACTCGTACATAGTTATAGTTTTTTTTTCACAAACATTTTTCCAAATACCTACTAGATTTTATGTCTTTACTTAACGTCAAGTGAATAATTTATTGTTAACGTAAACAAATTATATATTATGTAGAGATAACATACGTGAATGCAACACAATACATATTACTACAAATTAATTAATTAGGTCACTCACACCTAATTGGTTTAATACCTATACCATCCACCAATATGAGACGTGGATACACTATTACCTACAATATTATGTAAACTTAATTCCTGTATTAGTCACCCAAGCAGATTCCAACATAAGATAAAGCGTCGTCGAATTTGATAAACAGTATATTCCAGTAAGGAGCTTAACGATACCACTTATAAACAGATGGGTAAAGACGTCTGCACGCACAAAGACGACTGCGTCTATCGCGGTTTCAATTCAAGAATGTATTTATTAGAAGAACATTAAAAGAAGAGAAAATATTTTATGATGACGTAAGATATAAAAAGCAAGCTTTTTTAGAGTAATGTTATTAACTTTGTCGTTTTCTACTCTTCAAGTTCTTGCATACCTATATCAAAGAGATTGAGAAAAAATATGCAATCCGCCATCTTGAAGCGGTGGCCATATTGAAATTATTACAATATTGAGTATTGAACATTGTATTGTCACCAGAACTAAAGGTGTATGCAAAATTTCAGCTCAATTGGACATCAACAAATAGTCGAAAAATGGTTTGCAAATTTTGAAAGGACACCTTACGTACGAAAAGTGCAAGCTAAATAAAAACTTTAAAAAAATGGTGTTCCTTATACAATGTAAGTAATTAATAAAATTATTAAAAGAAATAAAAAAATAAAATCTTGAAAATAAATAAAAATTACAGCACTGAGAAGTATATACTGCTTCTATTCAGCCTTTAAACATATAATTCGGGACCTTAGGTTCTCGGACGTTTGAAAAGCGTACGAAGGGTCGAAGGTAATTCGCAGAAGGCCTATAAACAGCTCTAAGGTGAAATGAAAACTAAACACTAACTATACAGTGTAAATATAATAACGGTTGATATTATAAAAACAAGTTCGCGTTACGAAAATTATTGTGTTAAATAATGTGTTAGCTCATGTTTAAAAATGTTTATAGATTCTCAAAAAAAAAAGTAGATACCTAATTTAGTCAACCAATCACAAAGACTTACGCGCTTTTCACGATTGGGTATTATACACTTTAATTGACATGAGCTGTCAAAACGCAATTTCCCCATAGTTTTCGTATAGCAATAGTAAATTGTGAGGTCACTTTTTTGCCAACTCAACTGACTAATTTATTGATTTCGCAGCAACAAAAGTTTTACAGCTAATTGAAAATAAGTAAGATTTTCAGGGCAATAATAAAATGTTATTTTAGAGAAGTTGTGTCTTGGAATTATTGGTTATTTGGTCTATTAACCAATTTATGAAATTAATTTTAGGTTTGTGAAATTGAGGATTTGTCAGTGCTAATATTTTTACTGGTTATTTTTAATAATTTTAAGACAATATCCAATAATTAACCTAAATATGAAACCTAGGAGCAATATGTAATACAATTTACAATCTATAAAAAAGACAGAAAGGAGAAACCCCATAAGGCATTAAAAATTTTTCACTAGTTGTATGAAATTGACCTTCTGTTGTAGGTAGTTTGTGACTATGCTATACTCATCATTTATCATCTGTCGCGTTATGCGGGCGACTTTTCAGCTCGGCATGTTTCATTTTTCAAGTTTAAATATCAAAGGGGAGGCTTGTGAGAGTATTACGTGTGTGTGGACACGAAGATGACATGTGTGCCGCTTGCGGAGCTTTTTGGGAAAATGGGAATAACTGGAAATGAACCTACAAGTTCATGAAAATATTTTAGGAATTAATGTTGTGATTTTTAGGAAATCTTTTTGTATATTATGAATCTACATAACGTTGGTATTGTAGAATCTCTGGCTGCATGAACCATATACAAGCATTAGAGATAAATGCCATCACTGCATATTACCTATAAAACACAGTCCTACTCCGCATCTGTCAGTTCGCGATAATCATAAAAACTTCTGAACGGATTTTCATGCGGTCACCGATAGATAGAGTAATTCATGAAGAAGGTATATTATTTATTAAAGTTTAGTGTAAATTGGTTGATTATATTTCAAGCTATTTACACAAAACCGATAATTGTTTTTCATATTAATAACCAGATTTATGAAGAATAGTATAGGTTAATAGGATATATAACATGACGCTTCGACACCCGGGAGCTGAGTTGGTGGGTGAAATGAAACCATTTCACCCGCCAACTCAGCTCCCGGGTGAAGTCGCGGGCAGAAACTAGTTTTGTATAAACAAAAGGTGCTACATTTATTACGCTTACAGTGTAATTAGTAAAATGGTATATTAATGTGTCGGCAGTTCGTTTTCTTGTCACGTCGTAACCATCTTACCAAGCAAAGGAAAATCGGTTATTACCCTACTAAAGCAAAGCTAAAAGGATTACCCGGAGCGTACCTACGAATTTAATTAATTATTAATTATCAATCCAATATGTAGGTAACTGTAGGTAATCCAGCAACTAGCTAGCTTTTACTAACTACTATAATACTTCTAACAACTCTTAATGGAGACTAGCCAAGTGCGCAGGAGATGTTATAGTGCACTAGTGTGTGCACTCCCTCATCCCTCACTCTCAAAGTCCGATGGAACGATAAATATAATCTATCTCGACCGGGGCGAGATCAGAAGGAGGACCAACTTATAAAAAATCCCAATAAAACTTTGCTCGACCTGGGAATCTAGAACCTCACACGCGACCAACGAGTTAGGAGAAACATAAGAAAGTAATTATGTATATTGTTGCTTGACTGTCTCGTTTGTAGTGGTTGCAAAGCGTGACCGCTGACCATGAGGTCTTGGGTTCGAATCCCGGGTCGGGCAAAGTGATTTTGGGTTTTTCCATTAGGAATTTCTCAGCCTCTGAGACTGGATTTAAGCCCGGTCGATGGCAATAGGCGCGCCCCTTATTACATGGGACTTAATGATTAAGTCCTGGCAAAATGTGGGTGTACTAATGGGTACACCTCTGCCTAACCCTTCGAGGACTACAGGCGTGATGTTATGTTAGGTTCATTCGATAATGGCCGTTTTTCTTTCCTAAGCATCTCTCTCTCCCAGCGACCACCAATCTTCAAGACTTGATTGGTAATTACGCTAATAGCCCCATTTCGATGACCATTAGACCTTGATAACAATTTATAAGACGCTGGGCAATGTTTTCAGCAATAAATGTCTACGAGGGCAATTTATGAATCGCGGGGGCATAACTCAGAGAGCAATGAAAATAAGTTGAGAACTTTCTAACTCAGCTGGGTAAACTATGTTCAACTGGAATAAATAAATCAAAACTATGTTGTCCAACATAGTTGCTGAACAAAACTAGAATAAAAAGTTCAGTTTAATTTGTGTAGGTTTAGTTCGTTTTTAGTTTTGTGCAAACAAGTTTAATTGCAACAACTGACTGCGGTTTCTAATTAGGTTAAAATTTCGTCACTCGTAGTGAAGTTTTCAGTCCCGGCTATTGCGTGCAGAAATTAAGTTAGGTTTCTTATAAAGTAATGCAATTACTATCTACTTACAATTTTTTTATCTACTCTTTATTTTGTCAGGGACTGACTTGCTTAATACCCCGCGGTTTTACCCACCTGCTCCGGTTCTATCGGTCGTAGCGTGATGTTATATAGCCTATAACTTTCCTCGATAAATAGGCTATGAAACGCTAGAAGATTTTTTCAAATCGGACTAGCAGTTTTTGAAATTAGCGTGTTCAAACAAACAAACTCTTTAGATTATGATAACTTAAAAGATTATTTCAGCAAGACCGTCTCATGATCATGGACTCCAATTGAGTCCGGAACTGCTTAATGGCGTAATTACCTTGTCTGTTCGTGTGAATTCGATTGCCTATAGAATTCGTGTGAACGACACTGTAAGTGAAAGTAGTCTAGTGCATCCGTCTTCGGATGGTAATCTCGTCCGACTTCATAGTTTCGGAACGCGAACGCAAGTAATCAACTATCCCATGCGATGACTATTGTAGGTATTAAAAGCACCGGGTGCCCCCCATTCAAGTAAATTCTTTCGAGAGTGTAAATTACGTGTACTGATTGAAAAATATGGTTCAGTAAAGAGAAAATAAGTAAACATTTTAGATTTTTGGGACAACCAGTGACGAAGGGTTTATAGATTATAAGAAAATTCTACTACATATCTACTAATATCATAAATGCGAAAATAAGTCTGTCTGTCTGTAACGCTTTCAGGGCTAAACCACTGAACCCTTTGATCAAGGGTACGGAGTAAGTTTAAACCCCAAGAAAGGACTTATGGCCTACGCAGATATGATGCCGAGGCATTCAAGCTCAGCAATTTATGTCGTATTTCTATAGCAATACATTGGAATGTCCATTAGTAAACAATTCAATCCCTTGCCATGCCGTCCCGGTCTGCGTAGGCCGGGACGGCAGGCTACTTTTCATTCTGCGACTTCGTCTACGTCCGCGATAACTGACGTTTACGCGGACGAAGTCGGGCGCGGCAGCTAGTTACTTTCATAATGAGTGTAGTAAATAGGTACCTACATTCAGATATACCTAACTGTAATCTGTACATACTTAACACACATAATATGTACGTACATAGTACCGACTTACAGCTTCTACCTGTTTTGTTTAACTTGCCGCACTAAGCTCCAGCCGGCACATTTATTCCAGCGAATACACCGTACAGCTAACGAACATATATCTACACATTAATAACGTACTGTGCTAGGATTAAATGCTACAGTTATACTATGAAATATGGCGGCGAATAAGCCGTGTTTTGATTGAGAATAAACGCTATTTTTTGGGTAATGCTATTACAAACTTACATTTGCAGTTGGAGAATTAGGTAGGTCGTTGTAAATTATCTTAATATAAAAAACAGATACACTTAATAAAATAGCCCTATTTTCTAAACATTTAGAACTAATTTTCATAAAATCAAGAAGCTTGAAAAGATTTTTCGTAGCTGTCGTTTGAATCGTAGCTGTCCGGTTTTTTTTTGGTTTCTAATAATATTTATACCAGTCATATGGGATATCTGTGGAAGTCCACATAGTCCTTTACAAACTTTATGTATGTTCAACTAAACACAATTTTGACCTCGCTTAGCCAAATCGCCCTAAAATCTATTCATAAAATTACAACCGGCCTTCATTAAAGGTCATTCATCACGCTTCGCATTCAGGAGCTGTTAACGATAGCCCTGTGTGGTGATTACACAAGTAATGACACCTCGTTATAGAGGGCAAATGGATTTTATGGCCCCCCTCGGCCATAATAGCAGTATTCATAATTCCTATCATGCGAAATTTTTGACTTCGGGCGACTTAATCGGGATGTTTCCGATCCATTATGGCGTTGCCTTAGGCGCTACTTTAGAACCGTAATCAGAATAAACAGGTGCCAAATAAGAACTCATTCAATATGTGTCCATAGCCTTTTTAAGAATTTGTCCAAACTATTGGGTGTCACCTCCCGTGGCTCAAGGGCTTGCTTTTATGTTGAGTCTTTTGGGCACAATTACAGTTGACAGCAGTGTGGAATTTTTTGATGCCATTTGGTTTCAGTTTCTTTTTAGGGTTCCGTACCTCAGTAGGCAAATACGGAACCCTTACCGGATCACTTTGTTGTCCGTCTGTCATGAACTCATGACCCTTTTTCTCGGAAACGTGTGGGTGTATCAAGCTGAAATAATTTTTAACTCTTAGGTCTGTCCTTGGAGCAGTGAAAAAACTTTTAAATCAACGTTAATCTAGAGATAAGTTTATGCACCGTTTATGGCGCATATTAAAAATCGCAAAGGAATCAAAACCTATAGGGGACTTCCCGTTGACCTAGAATCAGGAGATTTGGCAAGAAGCAATGCCACTTAGCACAAGTAAAGGAAAAAATCCGAAATCTGTTTACTTTCTGCGATTATAAACATATTTCTCATGAGTTTCATGTGTTATTAATATCATCGCTAATTAGCAGTCACCCTATATGATCAAATAGAATGTTTGTTCGCTTTTAAAAATAAATAAATCGAATGTTATACACGGCCACTGTCTCGTCGCTATCCATGTAACAAAAGGTTTAGGAGTGCAGACTAATTTAGACAACGATTCGGCGTGAATTTATTTTTGAGTTTTGTTCATCGATTCCCTACTTAAAACTGCCTGACTGCCTCATTGGTCTAGTGGTTGCAAAGCGCGACCGCTGAGCATGAGGTGTTGGGTTAAATTGTCATGTCGGGCAAAGTGTTATTGGGTTTTTCAACAGGAATTTCTCAGTGGCAGCCTCGGTGTCTGAATTTTTGCCCGGTTGATGGCAATAGGCTCGCCTACACATGAGACTTAAACATAACTGGTGAAATGTGGGTGTACTAATGGGTACACCTCTGCCTAACTCTTCGGGGATTACAGGCATGATGTTATGATAAAACTCTCACTGGACGATCATATTGTAAAGAGTATGTTCTTTATACGTTATTGACATTTTCTATTTGTGTGGTACAGATTTTAATTTAGCCCTGAGCTAGGTACGGTTATTTGCTCTGAATATTTTTTGCATAAGTATTACCCGTGTTTTTGATTCCCAGAAGGCAGGCGCGATTCTGTAAACTTTATAATATTGGTTTCTTGCTTGTAATTTATCAAAGAAATTGTTATGATTTTGTGTATTTAACGATATTTAATTTTAAACCTACGCGTACGTGTTGAATGCTTTGAGTTGTTGCTACTGGTTAAGAATGTAACACAGTTGACATATAGAATTTGTTTGATGTTATTAATAATTTAATTATTGAAATTGCTGAGCAAGCTTATTTATGATGGTATAATCTTATCCCTTTTCGAACGAATTTTAAACCAAGAGGGTTAACACGCACATTAAACTCATACAAACATAGCATGTCGAATTGCAGGCCAAATGTGGCCAAATGCTAATTGTCAAACATTGAATTGCAATTCGATTCAGATTAACTAACGAATAGTTCAGTTTACACCAACATAAATCTTCATGAACTTCAACAGATTTCAAGAAAAGTTCATGTAAAAACTTGTATCTTTCATAACAATGTTTTGCTTCAGACAACCACCGTTTAAATACGGGAAGGTTAATGGCGCTTTTAACAGACTGGTGTAATGCCTATTTATTGCCGTGCAACCCCTTCTCCCCCCTCCTTGCTCCACCACGCCCGTAAAGCGGTAACTTTATGTCCTTTTTAATAAAAAAGGAGATTTTACTCGTATACCTGCGGCTTTTGACTGTAACCCGTAAGTCTTCTGAAGGTAGACAGTGCTATTATATTAAAACAAGCTTCTGCTTGCGCCTTTGTCCGCGTCAAAGTTGGTCCCTTCCTAAAATGTTGGTGGCTTCCCAAAATGGGCGGAGCGTGTGTAGCGGGGATCGTAGCACAGCCAGAGCTACGCCGTAGCTACTGGCGTAGCGTTTTCTAAGCTACGCGATTAGACGTAGAACTTTTCACGAATATTTTGTAGGTAACTGTTGCCCGCAACTTCGTCCGTGAGAATATTCTTACGGTTGCTAATATTTTTATACCAAATATAGTCTAACACTCAGGTATAACGTAGCTTCCCACTAGCGAAAGAATTTTCAGAATCAGACAGTAATTTCGGAGATTAGCGATTAACGAACGAAAGCGAAAAATAAACTCTTATCTTTATATTATCAGTATAGATAGATAATGCAAAATGGGAGAAATTTTAATTCCTTTTGTTAATGCTTAATTCGTTTGGACAGAACTAAACCCAATTATAAAAATAGGAACCATACACATTATCATAAAATTAATACATTGTTAGGATAAGTCGTATTTGCAAGATTATCACCATTGATGTAGGTACAATCGCGGGCAAATTGCGGTATAACCACTTTTAATCCTAAGTAATAAGGTTAAAAAATCCTCATCGTCCCCAGCTGTACTTAAACAAACAAGTCCATGGAACATTTTGGGAGAACTAAAACCATTTGATATTGGCCTTGGCCATGGGGTTCAAGCGTTCACCTTGTATTTCGGGACATCGCCAAGCGACTTTGCGTTTTGTACGGCCAAAGTATCAGCATTGCCATACAACGTGGCCATGCAGCCAGCGAATTATAAATAAATAAATAAATAAATAAATATCTTGGGACTAGTCACACACGGCTATCTGATCCCAAGCTAAGCAGAGCTTGTGTTATGGTAACCTGACAACTGATATACATACTTATATAATTTATAAATACATACATATTATAGATAAATCACACCCAGACACAGAACTAACAATCATGCTCATCACACAAAGTTTGTCCTGGGTGGGAATCGAACCCACGACCTCCGGCTTAGCAGTCAGGGGCGCTAACCACTAGACCAACAGGCCCGTCGATTGACATTGATGCTGATGAATTTTGAAATATATACACGTTTCATCTAGCCGTTTATGAGAAGTTAGGTGACAAACATACATACAGAATAATTATAGATTAAGATGGACAGCTTTGATTACAAATAAATATTACATGAAAAATGATATTGGAAATGTTCTCCAATTACAGAGATATTGTTAACCGAAGTTATTGTGGCTGTATAAGACAAGGTGTAAGATGTTACGCTTTTTATGATCGTACAGCGACTGTCATAAAACGCGGGTTTACGTCTGTTTTACGCACCATCGTACTAACTTATTATTCATGGCTGAAGAATTATGAACCGACCTGCGATATTTCACGTCGATACGGCTTGTAAGACGACCGTTGCTCACACGATTTGTAATATCGATGGATGACTATTATTATGACCTGTAGTACTATTCTGTAAAAATCTCTCCTTGATAAATACTCTAGAGCACAGATACAATAATAGCACATAACAATAAAGTCAACACAAACAGACACTATTAAATTGTCAAGGAATCGGTCAGTTAGTCAAAAACTTAAAGCTGGTTGCTCTTTCCAATACATAGGTACGTCTCTATGAAGAAAAACGAGCAAGGGACTCCACTCCACAGAAACCCTTTTCAATTAAGTGTTACAAAATCCTGGTTACATAATTCTTAGTGCTTATGAAACAAATGTAGAAACAAACTTTTCACTACATGTTCGATAGTCTGACGTTGAGGCTATCTGCACTTTTTTATCCGTTATTTGCTCACTTGTATTGACAAACTACAGTCTGACATTGACCGGGTTTAGCTACACGCCACTGGTCTCAGTTACATACATATGTATGTTAGATATTATAGATTTACAGGTTATATAGACTTGTACTTCATTCTCAATCTTTCAGGGGTGATTTTTTGCTAAGGGAGCAGTTTAAAAATATATAAAAAAAAAAACGCCAGTTTAATGTTCAATCGTGAGATATTGCATTTTAGTATCTATGGAACAGTTGTTTTTGTTTTCATATTTCAAAAGTGGTCCCATAGTAAAAGAACAATGAACTTATTTTATAAAAAGTGGCAAGTTAATCGACAAAACTGCAACTAGGCTTAAACCAGGAGAAATCAAAATGGCCATTTTTATTAAAATGGCCATTTTTAGAGTGTATTTTTATATTATACCTGAAATATAAGAAGTCTCATGTGTATCTGTTCTTGACTCTAAACCTGTATATTATTCTGGAGACTCCCTGATCAATACTCTAGACACTTCAGTTAGCTTGTTACCTCACACACAGGAACGAAGCACTTTTTCCACAATGATAAATCTCAATAAATGTCACACCGCAAGAGATATAGAAAATACAATTTGCGCCACAAAACGTAGCGTAATTGATATCTAGTGTTAATGGACTGCTCGTTTCAATTTCGCTCATTGCGGTAATACCTACCTGTGCTATTATGAAGAGCTTTGTAGCTTCATGGTCTGTTTGTGTATTCAATCTAAATGGATTATTTCAATTTCAATCGTACCTTGTGATAATAATAATATCGTTTTGATGAAATTTCGGTGACGGTGACCAATCTCAATGGAGACTAGCAAAGTACGCAGGAAATATTATAGTGCACAAATGCACACGCAGGTGCACTCCCTCTTTCCTCATTCTCATAGTACGATGAGACGGCAATCCCACACGTCCAGGTGGGATATCAGGCATAGGACCAACAGCTTTACGGGCTTTCAAAACACATTTTAGCATTGTTAAATGTCCTTTTACACCCGTTATATTCGATTAATCAAAAAACAAATAGAGAAAATATAATTCATTTAGGCCACCCGCCTTCTCAACTACAAAAATGTTACTTTTATAGGTAGAATTTTCAAACGCTAATAAGATAAGGTAAAATGAGGTACTCGTATTTACGCTAATTAAAAGTTGCTAAATCATGTAATCTATTCTAAAAATAACTTTCTCTCTTCCAGACGAAAGTCAAACATTTACGAACGAGCGCTTGATTTACCTACATCATTGCATAATTAATAAATTCTTCAGTTCATTTGTTAATTTGGAACAAATCCTGAAAACAAAAGTTACTTTCAAACTTTTGCAACATTCTTCCAATTAACACGTTATTTTTAGACGTAAGCCCCTTTTTGTTTATACCTTTGTGAACATCTACTACGTCATAGTGACGTCATTAATTACGCGAAAATATCAAAAAAGATGTATGTACGTCAATTTGATGTCATACTTTGTTCAGCTCCCTTTTGTTGATGTTAATCGATTCTTTGTAAAAATAATGAGAGAGAATATTTTGGAGATTATTATATTGCTGAGAGTAACATATCAAAGAAGGTTATTATTACATAAACGTTACGTTATACCGTTATAATAAAAATAAAGAATATGTTACAAAAATACGAGCATAAATTATTTTGTAAGAATTCTTTTTTTTCTTCGTTGCTTTCCCAACGATATACAGGGTCACACACTGCGCATCAAACTAAGTGTGCAAAGATTTTTGCTGGGAAACAACTTTTTTTGTGTGAAAAGTCACTTTTTATGTGTGCCTGGTGTAACGCATGCAAAGCGTTGTACTTTTGGGATAGTGACAAAACTTCAAGTTTAGTTATAACATTTAAAACGGCTTTTCGTAAAAAAATGTATCAAAAATGTTGGAACTTTGACCTTTAATATAACCAAAAGGTTCAAAAGGTAAGGTCTAGCAAAAAAAAAAATTGCAACCATCGGTAGAAGAACATACGATACAGTTTTCATGCTGCTGGTCTCCAAATACAGATTATCAATAAAATACAAAACTATGAAATGGCTACGACACAATTTTCTTCAAAAAGAACACCCCAAAATTCCGAAATCTAAGCGTATGTTGACCGTCGTAAATCATCTCAGGAGACAAATTACGCAGGTAGGTACGACTAAACGGCCCGTCCATCACCTTGTCCCTTATACTACACCCTTGGGACTCGGCAGTGATCTACTAATGGTGAACCAAGTAAAAGCTGTTAAATTGTACCTTTATTACCTCTCCTATCATCATTATCATTGTCTTGTTCTATCTGCTGAGTGTAGACCTCCTCTCTTTTATGCCATGTTCCCCTGGTCTATGCGATAAATGAAGACTTTAAAAGTAGGACTAGGAATGACAATTACTGTTTTAAGAATTTATCGCATCTTCATAGTATAGTAACTGCCCCGGTGGGCTCGATTTTCGGGTCTGGCAATCTGTTATTGGGGAACGTAAGACGTTGGTCCTGCGCCTGATCGTTCCCCGGTCGTGTCGGATTACCGTCCTATCGGACTATGAGAGTAAGGGCAGAGGAAGTGCACTATAATATCTTCTGTGTACTTGGTTAGTGTCCATTGAGATTAGCCACCGTGATATAAGTTCGGTCAAGAGAAACCATCAGCATCATCATTGTAATTTGAAAATTACCACGCGAACGAAGTCACGGGCATTAGCTAGTAGAGTATATGTCTTATCTGTCTAACCTACTGGGAGTGGGAGTTATCTGAAAAAAAATAGTGAGTGATGTAGTACCTACTTAGCTATTAAATATTCACATTTGGTACAAAAATATCGTATCGTGTTGTTATTTTATGTTGAATTGCTTTGGATTTAAGCCTCGCTTACACTGCTGGTCTAGATTTTACTTCAATATTCGACCGAATTTTTGGTAGGACAAGAATATTGTAACCAGGATTTTGTAAAATCATAATTGAAAAGATGGTCCGTGGAGTCTCATGCTCGATCTTCTCCTTAGAAGAACAAGCAAGCTACCTACCGGACTGGACAACTAGCTTCTTTCTGACTAAATAACCGACTCCTTGACAGTTCAAAAGTGTAAATGGTCTAATTGAAATAAATGCTTTGACTTGGTCCACGTTGACACATTATTTGGTATTTTCGAGGGGGATAACTAAATTCGTTATCTCCGGGAAGGTCAGGTATTCCAAGAAGAATGCACCAGTTTCCAAATCCCGTTATAGTAATAGGATAGTGCCTAAATATCTCTACCCCCCTACCTTACACTACTATTTACTTTCGCTCAAAATGTGAACCGAGCTTTGTAGAGGTACGACATTCTTTCACGTGTCTCGTTGGTGAAAGATTGATGAGGCTACAAAAGGTAAAAATATATTGCGACAGGGACAAATGTGCTCACTGAATTTTGCATAGGTAATGGTTATATGAAAAAAATACAAGTGAGACGACAGGTGTAGTAGTGAACAGACAATAATCAGAGCTTTGCATGGGGATTCTTTTATGATAATCAGACTTTGAACGTGATGGAAAATGGTTAAAAATCTTGTATTTATGACTAGCTGTCGTGTTAAGTTACTTCTATGGTTACTGTTCCGCTCCGGTGGGTAGCGTAGCGTGATGTTATTTATATAATAGCCTATACTATTCTTCAAGAGCCTGGCTATCACAAAAAATAAATCGAATCGCACTGGTAGTTCCAGAGATTAGTGGGTACACATACAAACAAAAAATGTCTTTAACTTTATTATATTTAAAAAATATATTAGAGAAAGATACGTTTTTTAATCTTATTTATTTATTTATTTATTTAATCTAATTAGTTACATGTGATACTGATAATATTAAATCAACATTTTTAGTACAAGGGCACCATAAGAACAAAGAGGTTTCCCTAATTTAAATTAAAACCGCTATCAACACGTGATTCTTTTATATAAAGTTCACTTAACTTTGTCATATACTCTTCGCAATTTCCTCCGAGCCTCCATACAAGTAAAATTGGATCTTATAAATTAAATTATAAAGTTACATTTACGGTAGCGATTACTTTACTCGGAACTGCTTACAGCAAAAATTTATTACACCTGGCAGTTTTAATCAAGAGAAGATCGCTCCGTACCTGAGAGGAAAAAAGTCAAATGCAATTAAATTTGAATAATCACTTTTATAAGTTTAATATCGTTGACCGTATTTTTAAAGATAAATGCTTGTGTCATTGGATACAGCGCGTCGATATTATAACAGGTATTTTTTTTGACGGGCCTGTTGGTCTAGTGGTTAGCGGCCCTGACTGCTAAGCCGGAGGTCGTGGGTTCGATTCCCACCCAGGACAAACTTTGTGTGATGAGCATGATTGTTAGTTCTGTGTCTGGGTGTGATTTATCTATAATATGTATGTATTTATAAATTATATAAGTATGTATATCAGTTGTCTGGTTACCATAACACAAGCTCTGCTTAGCTTGGGATCAGGTAGCCGTGTGTGAGTTGTCCCAAGATATTTATTTATTTTTATTTATTTATTTTTGCGCAAATATTTAATAAAATGTTTTGACAGCGCGGGTACTGCGATCGACTGCATTGCTGCGTGTATCAGGTTCGGTTCCCACACGAAACATATATTTGTATGACCTTCAGATAGTTCTTTCGGGTCTTACTGTTCATGTATGTGAGTTTATATGTATGTAAACACACTCACGAATCACGATACAGGATAAATAACAAGTATGGAGCAAAGTTTAAAAAAAAAAGTCAAGTCAAACATTTCATTTCAGTACTTATACTTTTCTTAAAAGGACTTTTTCTTAAATACAGAATAATAAAACTTTATCAGTAAAACACCAATGTTTATCTTCAACTTTTGGAAATAAGGAAAATAAATATGGTTTTGGTTTACCGCGCCAATAAATGCAATAGATAAAAACGCGATATTTTTCTCAACTTTACGACTGCTACGTTTTCACTGTTATAATATTACATGAACATTCCATTTTACTGCACGATTTTCAGAAATTGGGTCCCTTTGTTCGATGTTGTGACAATGTAAAGCATTGAATTTTATTATAATCACATGTACCTATTACAATCTTGTTTTTTTTACAACTTTACCAATTTTCATATAATACTTTCCCGTAATCTACTTCCTGATTGAATTGTTTTGTATTCTGATGATTATGCAAAATATTCACATGATCTCTGGAGAAGGATGGTTTCAATTTAAAAAACGTTACGGTAATCACCATATCATTTTCTTTATTTATCTTAAGTCAATTTCGAAGGAAAACATCGTGAGGAAACAATTAACTAAAATGTCTAAAATCGCCAATCCGCCTTTAACAATTTTGGTGATGCTTTCTCTGTATGAGAAGAGGCCTTTGCCTTGCAGTGGAACAATAATAGCCTAGGCTAGTATTTAACATCCTTAGAGGTCCATTTCTCAGATGTCAGCTTTCACAGAACCCTTTTAAAAAATAACACAAAAATATAAAGATTTGACCTTGAAACTTTTGCTTTCAATGTCACAAGCTCACTGGATCAGGTCGATAAGCCGGGTTGCTGTTAACTTAGGTAATCCGGTTATACCGCACAGCCATTCCATCGTTATTTCCGCTTTACTAAGCTGCTGCACGTGTCGCCACAAGGCATCCCAGAGAGTCTATCACGAACGCACAGAGTAAACAAAACGTGGATTCGATCGATTTTCAAATCGCAGATTTGTATTTCGCAAATAATATTATATTTATTTTGTTTGAAATCTTAAAAGAAGAATGCGTTTTTCTTACTCTCTCTTACTTGCTATTGTAATTCAGTTTTTACATTGACGAAATCGTTGGTATGGGCATTACTTGCTATATATAAACAATTTAAATAAAAACTTGTAAAAAGAATAGAACAAACATAACTGGCAAAATGTGGGTGTATGCCTAACCTGCCTAACCCTTCTGGGACTACAGGTGTGATGTTATGTTATGTAAGAATAGAATAAAAATATCAAGTTCCAGTAATATTCATAATCTTTTATCCATTTATGTTTGTATCCATAATCGTTTTCGTATATCAGCCGTTCTAATTTTCAGAAAATTTTTCAAAGCAACTAAGAAACACAATCTACTCCCACTCCAATACAGAAAAGACAAAAACAAACCGTAAAATGTAAGAAAAAGAGTAAAATTTCGTATCGAAAATTTACCCAAAGCGGCGATAAAACGCACGAATATAAGCCAAAGGAATTTTAGCATTTTTATAGCCCACCACAACCCTTAACATCTGTATGAATTATTTGAACGGAGGAACGTATCGACCAACAGACACCAGCAAGTTTTATTGAAAAAATTCACACGAATGTGACACTGGGGAACCATAGCCCAGAATGTATGGCGCTGGCCGGCTGTAACGGCTACTTGGTGATGAGATTATAAATATTTCGGTGGAAGCCCGATGAGCAATGAGGCTTTCACAGGCATTGTAATTAAAGTGGCTGTGCTATTAAACAAACAAGAGATTTTTTTCTTGTATGCTTGTTTAGAAAAAATCTTATTAGAGTTAAAAAGTACATAACATCACGCTTGTAATCCCCGAAGGGTTAGGCAGAGGTGTGCCCATAAGTACACCCACATTTCGCCAGTTATGTTGTTTGTTGTGTTGTTAAATAATACTTACCAACTGTTTAGTTACTCTATACTACAGCAATGTCTGTACAAAGCAAGAACCTTCTTTTTAAGCACAAATAATAAACGGTTAAGACCTTTTACTATGTAATAATAAGCTCTTGACATTATAAAGCATTTACAAATCATATTCATGAATCAAGTGCACTTTATATTAAATTAAATTGGGTTTCTCCATCATACACATTAAGTTGGGTTGATGGCAATAGCCATAGACTGCTGCTGTTTAAATTTTTTTCAATCTTTATTTAATTTAGGAGGGTTTTATCATGCATGGTCATGTCACCCTCATAGGCATTACAATATTTAAGAAACTACTATCTACGCTTTAAAAAAATGTATATGATGTGATAATATATAATAAAGAATACGGACGTCAAAATGGCTGTCGAAAAACAACTTACAAACATGCGAGAAGGGCTGTACCTACATATGTTTTATGCCGTTGTTATTTTTTCCCTGGTTTGTTATTGTAGCAAAGTGTTTGTTACCACGGGGTAACTGAAGCACAAAGCGGAAATAAGATGAAACATGTCAGGAGCACTCGAAGTCTCAGGCAAGTGCAGAAAATAATGAGCGCGGACACACTTCAACGTGTAAACGGGCTTCTGATTGTGGTGGATAAAAAATGTTATGATTTATTTATCTAGACTAATATTATAAACAGGAAAGATGTTTGTTTGTACCGGATAGGCTCCGAAACTACTGGACCGATTTTAACCTGTTTTTACTAACAGTAAGCTAAATTTAGAGAAAGTACTGCATATACTTTCTTTTAATTTAGCTTACTAAAAGTTATCGTCGTTTTTTTTCATATAAAAAAATATATGGATGGATGTTTGTATCTCTTTCACGCTTAAACAACTGAAAAGTAAAATGCTGAACAGCACACAATAAAATCTAATTTAATACATAGGATAACTTTTATTCTGAAATCTACGCAGACAAAATCGAGGGCAAAACTAGTACTGTTATTAAAATAATGAAGCAGTAAAATATTGTCTGGTATATAATGTTTACATGTTACACGTATATCTACCTCAGGCAAACATACCTATTATAACTTTAAAGGTAGGTTTATATGAAAAGCTGTCATACATGAAGCACTTAATCTCTTGCTCTTGCTATATTTTACTTGAATTTACTTGATTTATGTTTGAGTTAGTGCCTTGCCGCGTTATTAATATTTAATTAAACCAGCGTGAATTCCTGAAAAGCCTCGTGTAAGGCATTTGCGCTATAGAAACATTATTAATGCAAGAATTTGACTGTCTGTCTGTTTGTCTGATTGCCACGGCTATACGGGAGAGCAGAGGTAGTGCTATTCTGTAAAAAATTCTACCTTTGAATTTAAGTGTAGTGAGGTTGAGGTGAGCTGTCATCCTACTGATGTGACGGATTGAACGTTCGTCTTAAACTCACTTCATCTAAATTAGCCGACGGTTTACACGGAATAGGACTGCAGATTTGAATTAAAACTATAAGGTAGGTTGGTCTCTGTAAAAAGTGAAAATATGATTTTTATCCCAGAAAATAAGGTGTAGATTTGCATTTCGTCAAATTTTAGGAGGTTTTCCTGGGTAAGTAAAAAATACTTGTTTTTTTACCCGACTATGGCAAAACTAAAAGGAGGGTTATGATTTTGACCGGTATGTATGTATGTTTGTATGTATGTTTGTTTGTTCCCTCATAACTTCTAAACTACTTATCATTCCATGACAAATGAGGTGTCGTTAGAAGCGTCTCAGTTGTCCGCTGGTTAGTAAAGTAATAGCCGTGGTCGTATGCCACCTAGCCAATAAAGATTGTGTGAAACAACTGCAGGTCGCACACGACCACAGCTTTTACTTAAAAAATTCTGTCAAATGAATATTGTTCTTGTTTTATACTTTTCAGAGCGCGATTTTTTCGTAGTCGGGTTTTAGTTATTTTTAACTTATTTTTTAGTCGTTTATGTTTGACGGTATTTCAGAATACACCTCTTTCAAAGAACAGAATCACTATATCACAGTGTGCGTGTGGGTACATCGCCCCGCCTGCCTAAGCCCAGCGGCAAGATGGCAAGACCGAATTAAAAAAATATAAAAAAAAAACTATTTATTTCATTATTGAACTGGGTTGAAAATCCCTAGGATTTTTTGACCTTGTTGTGACACTTAGAAAGAAAAATAAAAAGCTTTGTCCTGAATGAATGACTGACTGACTGTCGGATCAACGCTCAGCCGCTGATTGTAGACACCTGAAACTTGGAGAGTGTGTTCTTTGAGAAAGATTTTTTCAATTTTGAAATGGGTGTCCAAAATTTGTATGGAGAGACCAACTTTTACGCAGACGTCGCGGGGAGAAGCTGGTAGTAACTTTAATTCTAAAGAATTAATATCTGACACATGGTTTCATGAAATTAGTTCTTAGAAAAACTGCTGTAACTAATTACTTTGGATAAATTGTGTTTTTAATTTCAAAAATAATTCTTTGAGCAAATTAGTATTATTTCTAGAAAGAGCGAAGTAAAAAGAAAATTAGTTTTCTATTACAAGGTACACAGGACTGAAGGAGGAATTTCTATGAATATTTAGACTCGTTAAAGGTCATTATTTAATTTTAATTGAAATGTGTATGTTTCTATTAGAATTCAAAAAACTTATTAATGCGAAATTAACTTACATAACATAACATCATTGCGCCTGTAATCCCCGAAGGGTTAGGCAGAGGTGTTCCCATTAGTACACCTACATTTCGCCACCTATCTTTAAGTCCCATGCAATAGGGGACGAGCCTATTGCCATCAACCGGACACAAAATAAGACTACGAAGCTGGTCTGAGAAATTCTTGATTGAAAATTCCAATAACACTTTACCCGACCTAAGAATCGAACTCAAGACTTCATGCTTAGCAGTCGCGGTTTGCGACCACTAGACCAACTTATCTTTATAGATTGGGAAATTAAATTGTGTAATCTTTTAACTCAAGAAAAGTCATTGGAAAACTATATTTCTCAAAAAAAAACAAAAGACTGTACCAACCTTTTAAACAAATCAGTATTTTTTATAAAACAAATCCCTAAATACTTGGAAAACACATCATTAATATTAAACTTTGTTTATTTGAGAACTCGACAAGAGGCTGGGTTCAAAGAAGGAGCAATGTAAACATGGCCTTAGGGGAACAAGCCTCTCCAAGTCACGTGGAGCCGCGACGCGTAGCCGTTTAAAATTCAGTCTTCTTATAAAGCTTGCGGAACATCTCTCTAATCGTCAGACACATAGAGAACGTACGCAGGTCGAGCACGGGTCAAGTCGCGAATACAGCGGGTCTTTTTATCAACTAAAAATAAAAACAAACAAACAACAAATAATCGACCCGCTCACCCGCCCTTGCGTGCCATATGTTCAACAAACACAGATATTACAAGACCCGCCGCGCCGTAATCCCGACTGGCTCCTGTTCTCTACTTCTCTGTGTTTTGCGCTTTTTTAAACGTGATCTAATATTTTAGACATCGAAATTCTTTTGTTTTGACTTTCTTACCTAATTGGAAGAGGCAAAGAATTTTAACAATGATTAAAAAAATTGGCATATTTTTTCCAATTTGACTGTATTGTCGCTGTCATTTTATTTTTTGACGTTTCAGTGTGCTGAATAACATTGTATGATTGTATATTCCTCACGCTCTAGGATGTTGCCGGTGACATTTGTCAACTGTTGCTTTTTACTCTTAAACGTTACGGGGATTTATCTTTCACCAATACAATGCCGCATTATCCCTGAGTAACTAAAGCTATATTTATTACTAGAAAAAACTGTATCTACATTGAACTCTTGCGAAACCGGAGCGGGTCGCTAGTATAAGACTAAAGCTTTGGTTTCCTAGGAAGGCGGTGCCGTCATATAGCGGCCGTAATATTACGGACGCAAAAAGGCAGCCGTCTTTACGGTGAGGACATGTGGAAAGTTCCACGGCCGTTTTAACACACCGTCAGTCATTTTTTTAAAACAAACGTCAAACGAAAAGTATCCAAGATAGAAAATGGACGACCTTGATTTAGCTTTAGTTATTTAATTGGAGGATGAACTATCATCAGAAGAGGAAAATAGTCGTATGGCGGAAGACGAATTATTAAAATTTCAAAATATATTAAAACTCATTTCGTACGTTGTTCCGGTAAAAAAAAAAACACATACGTATTAAAAATAGCTTCACCGCTATCAATGAAACGTTCACGAAACCATCTGACACCGACAAGACGGCCGTCATGCAAATGCCGCTTTTTGACGGTGACAGTTACCGCTCTCTAGGAAACCGTGCAATTTTGTTTACATAGACAACGTTCTACGTTCTGACGTCATTCTCTGCTGAATTACGGCCGCTTTATGACGGCACCGGTATCCTAGGAAACAAAAGCTTATGACTAACTATAATACTTTTAATGACTTTAATAAATGGACTCCATTGACATTTAACGATATATTTGTGCCTCGTTTGACACTCACAGATAGAAGATTATTATTTTTCAAGAAACCCAAAATTTTCACAATATTGTGACGTTTCCAAATTACGAAATACGAAAGATATGAAAATTGTTTCCCATCATTATATAAGAGCAAATGAACACATACCCTACCGTGTTCAATTTGCATTTCAGTATGCCAATTACCTACGTGCAGCTTAGTACTCAAATGCAAATGAAACATCTGCTTCCTGAAATTAGGTAGATGGATGATGAATAGTTTATTCACGGCCGTTTTTTTTTACCAAGCATGAACTGTATTAGTTTACTATTTACACATAACATCACGCCTGTAATCCCCGAAGGGTTAGGCAGAGGTGTACACATTAGTACAATCACATTTCGCCAGTTATGTTTTTAGTCCCATGTAATAGGGGGCGAGCCTATTGCCATCAACCGGGCACAAATCCAGACTCCGAGGCTGCTACTGAGAAATTCCTGATGGAAATACCCAATAACACTTTGCCCGACCTGGGAATCGAACCCAAGACCTCACGCACAGCAGTCGCGCTCGCGACCACTAGACCAACGAGGCAGTCACTATTTATTTAAACATATAAGTATTGGTATATTATAATTCGCAAGTGCTGTCCCATTGCTGGCTTCTACCATCTATCGCGACTTTGCGTCTCGCCATTTCGGGGAACTCTTTTGATTTTTGGTATTATTTACTTATCAGTTCCAACTTTTTTTTAATGTATTTGTATACATACATGATCGTACGATCCCTCATAAACTTTACAAACATATTGCCCCTATTGATAAAAAACAGCCTATGTGCTGTGCGATTTACTATGGCACTTGGTTGCGCTACTTTTGACACAGTATAGTAATGAAAATTAGACACAAAAAAGTAATAGTGTCTTACTTTAAAACAAGGTTAAGTTAAAAATTAACTATTGTGGGGTTTTTGAAAAAAAAAAAAAGTTTATTGGGGTTATGTTACATCTCAAAACAAATCGTTTTGAAACCCTATTAAGTGGCAAATATTTTACATTCATTTGGTACAAATTAATTGAGTAGATATTATCTATGTTCATTTTTTAAGATATTAACACATTGATCTAGAAATCCTCTCAGAAAAACAACACATAAAACAATTTATCTGTTAAGTGTAAATAAACAATACGACTTACCCTTTAATTGCTCGGCGTAGTGGATAGACGCGGAGGAATCCTAAAACGCAACTCCACACGAATTTATGTTGTAACAGAAAAAAGCTAAAAACAATATTCTCGGGTCACCGGCAGTTAACGCGGTAAACAGAAAACACTACTTTTTTGACATTTCATCGAATAGTGTTGTGACACAACAATAGACTACGGCGTCATGACGTTATCGATTATATCTTAATTGTTTTATGTTTGCATAGAAATCGCTTTTTAACGAAACAAAATAGTAACATAATTAAAGAATAATAATAAAAACAACTCTAAATATTTTTTGTTGCGATTGTAGATTATTTTGTTGTTTCACGATTTTTATTAATGTTTAATCGATGGATTAAATATTTGAAAAAGGAGTCGCTTCACTATAATGAAATAAATGACGTATTTATTGTTTAAATAGGTACTAATTAAAATGAAAATAGAAACCCCACAAATTATTTCAACGAATTTAAGTCTAAAATCAATCAAAATAATATTATGAATTAACTCAAATGGCCATACGCGTCAAAAAGTGAATCTAAAACTGCTTAATTATCTTTTTAACCAAATACGTTCAGCCATTCTGGTGTGATATAACAAATAATTATATCTAACAGTTTTCTGGTTTGTTCATACATTGTCCACTTGACATTAATTTGAGTGAAATCTCCAAAATGAAACGTGTACAAACATAAAAGAAAACCAGCCAATGTCAACCATCAAGGAAAATGAATTTGGTCGAAACGTGTAATATTAAAGGCTGAGATCCCGGAGTCGCTAGACCTACGTCATCTTTGCATGGGTGAAATTTTGTGAATAAAGAGGAATATGCCGTAAAGAGTAATGTATGCGTACATACCTACATTGCTGGCCTTAACACTGGACTCTTTTTTACATGTATCAGGTCTAATAGGTGCCTTACACACGCTTTGACTCTTCAAAGCGTCTGACTGACGTACGCAGGTTTTTAATAAAGACTATTATTCGTTATTGCTATAGACACTTTCCGTGCAGTTTAAATAATAACTAGCCGTCTCAGTTACACGTAAGTAAGATATCTTTTAAAAGTGATACCTGAAAATAAAGCCAGCATTGACCAGGTATAGTAAGTACGCATACTTTCTTAACAAAATATTCCTTTATCTATCTTCTTTTAGCCATGCTTAAATGTCGTAAGTGAAGCGACTCCGGGATCTTGGACCATAACATTATTGGCACGAGTAGCAACTATTGACATTGTGAAAACAATACTTCCAGCCCGTGCTTTTATCCTAGTACTCAATAACCCGTCCTTGGGGTAAATTCCAGTCGTTTTGTCTTCAAGAGGCTCGATTTTGTTGCCTTATTGTTCTGTTGCCTATTAATTATGAGACTATTGTTGACAGAAAATGTTTTCTTAGGCTGCTTTGAGCAAGAAACTATAGCCAGACGGTGGCTTGTTTTGTTATTGAATTATTAAATTGATATTCAAACTTAACTAGCGAACTGTCCCCCCCCCCCCCCCGGCTTTACACAGGTGCCAATTTCCAACTTTTCCAGATATTTTTTTTTCTATCTTTGTAATACCGATTTGACTAATTCTTTTTTGTTTAGTTTGTACACAACAAAAAAGAATATGTCAAATCGGTAGGTCATACAAAGATATTTGTTCCGTACGGGATTGAATCTCGACTCGCAGCGCAGCAACCAATCGCTTAGCCACTGCGCCAACCAATGGACAACAATGGATGATACCACTAAAATCTGTAATACTAAGATATTAATTAAATTAATATTCGCTGTACTTGCCTTAATTAGTTTCCGAAGTTAAAGGAATGCCATCGTTCCCAGCAACAGCATGCAATGTTGAAGTGCTTTCCAATCAAAACTTAGAAAGTACTAGGGTTGCATAAGCACTCACTAACTACATTTTAGATCGACGCCTGTCCCACTTTACTGAGCCAAATTAACAGGCTGCATGTTCTACGGCCTAACCACTAATGAATCAGCAGAATGAAGAATGAATGCCTCTTCACAAAGTAGGAAAGAACGGATTCTGTTTGAGACTTTTAATTCCCGGCTCCGAATGACTAGTGAATGGAAAACACTGCTACCCAGAAAACATGAACTCACAGAGCTCTCAGTATTTTCAAGGAACAATGAACAATTATTTTGCAGGAAACACCGTTGTTTTGACGTTTTGTTTTTGGTCTTAATTATTATTAAAAGCTTTTATTTTTATTTATTCATCCGTTGTACAAATATTGTTAACCCAATTATGTAGATTTATTTTTAACTCTCTTCCGAATATCTATATCTTATGGTGTACACGACTCCCAAGCGGACGAAGTCGCGGGCAGAAGCTAGTAAACAATAATTATAACTAAATTAATCAAATGTCTTCTGGAGAACTAAAATCTAAAATCCACAATACTATGTATTAAATTCCCATGTGGATCCTTTAATGAAATTAGTTTCAAAATTACGAAGATAGATTTTCATTGAAATTATGATTTAAGTAAATTTAACTGTAATAAGAAATCTTAATAATTAGCATAAATTATACATGTGAAAGGTATCCTTCCAAATTCGTAACATCTAAAAGCTTTAAGTATATTACTGAAACGACAGCAAATTAAGTTTCAGCGGGTTAATGGCAGCACCTTTAATATCTGGTTACAGAGTTTCTAAGTGCTATTAGTGGCTTGAGTGCAATGCACAGCGTTATGTCAACGGATCAATAATAATATCACGTTTCAGCGGCAATTTGTACACCTCTATGTAGCTTATAGCTGTATATAGGCTGGATAAGTGTCAACTGTCAAACGTCATCAGTTCATCACAGTCACAGAACAGTCGCCGCCGCGCCGTGCCGTGTAAAGTAGTAATGTATGTACTGCAATGAGAGTTTTCATATGGCACGGCGACCGTGCCGTGACGGCATGCATACATTTCTACTTTGCAGGGCACTGCGTGGCGACTGTGCCGTAATCTTGTTAATATCGGCCTTACTTCTACCCATGACATCGTCCGCGTGCTTTTTTTCACCAGTGTTAAAACGTTTGGTAACTGCTGCACTCCGTTGAAAAGTAACTTGATGTTAAATAGCTTAGGTATACTATTTCTCATGAATCTGGTTATGACATATAAAAAAAAATCCAATTCGACTGGTATTTTTAGAAATTGGCGCTTTTATACAAACAAACAAAAAAGCACTACAACCTTTTATATTAGAATAGAGGGTTAAAATTCAAATTCAAATGTGTTTATTGTGGTTGATACAGATGTTAGGAAAGAGAAAAGTCTTTTCGCCTTTTAAGCCTTATCGCCAACTTATTAGGTTACAAATCTATACTAATAACTGAACTAGTTTAGAATTAATGTGGAGCATTTTGTTTATGGTGGAGAAAATAGTTTCGAACGAACGTGTTTCTTCAGTCGTTTAAAAAAAAAAAATGCGCTAGTACAGCTATCACACAATGCCTCGTTTTGTAAAAAATATACCTATAGATTCCCCATTCTACACAACCTCACAGTTATAGTATCCTGGTACTCCGAAAAAACAACAATGACAAAAAACATCGAACCTAACTGAAAAAAAGTAATTAAAACCAAACGTAAACAATCGCTCCTCGTATCGCTATCGCTGGAGGCCGAAAGCGTTTTAATTGTTCTATCTAAAGGTAAGCAAACAAGAGGGTCGGTACTCGCATATCAAGTAATTGAAGCCCGGTTTAGAAATCAAACAACAGCCCTCAGCTATATCAAATGCCGCGTTCCCTTTGTCCAGCTGAATACCTGAGAATGCTGGGTTTTGAGTAATTCAAAAGGCTTTGCACACACCACTGGCTGATTACACTACTATCACAGATTCGCATAGAGATTGGATACTCAAAACAAATAAACGTAAGGTACTGAGCTAGAGGAAGCGTGACAAGCTTGCATTAACAATCATTTTGCAAAGGATTGTCATGCTTGCAGTAATGTGTGTAGACACATTTACTTAGAATGGACGTGATTTGGTTAAGCATTATTATGTTACTGTTACACAACTGTCGAACAACTAGTGTGGGAAAGAAATGGAAATATAGCTAGGTCAAAAACGACCTAAATATTATTTTCATCCCACCATCTCGGAAAGAGTATTTTTAATCTTCAATATCTGAGTGGAAAAGCCGTTTTTATTCTCTAGAGGATAAAGTAAATTGAATTTAGAACATCGTGTGCACTAAGTTTGTGAATTAAAAAAAACATTAAACCTATTTACTGCTACCTCTATGGTGCCGAATATATCATACAACTTTTTTTTAATTTGTTAAAAACTCAGACTCGGAACCTTCTTGGTGTTCTTTTTTCAAATTGCTTTGTACGCGGTTCTTTACGCGGCATTTTTTCACGTCATTGTTAAACCTTATATTAAAAACAAGAAACTTGAAAACCCTCTCTCTCCAACATTCACGCCAAGGGAATCCGATGAATCGGTACAAATATTAAGTATGACAGATAGTTTACCGAAAAACAGTACACAAGTGACTAACACCAATATTACAGTACCAAACAAAAATATTACACTCAATTTAAATAACTGTAGCAACGTTACTTTAAAATTTTCTTAATTATACCTTAGTATTATTTTGTTATAATTTTAAGATTATTCTGTAATACTTACCTGTCATATTGTAGTAATTAATACCTAAACTGAAATAAAAGTGTACCTATCTTGTGATTGTAAACGTTTTTTTTTTGCATTTAGTCATTTCCTCGCTGAGGTGGAATGAAAAGTTACGTGTTGCACTCGAGTGCAAAGATTTTTCACCTCGTGCTCTTTTGATTCCCTCGCTAACGCTCAGGATTCTAATTTTCAATTTTGGAATCCTTCGCTTGCTCGGTCATCAAAATTGAACACGCGGTTAAAAAGCAACTTTGCACTCTTGTATAACAAATAACTATTGTTTATATCAGCTAAGCCTTATAATAGCTACCTCAAACTATATTCATTTTTTTTGTCTTGTTAATGACTTTCAATAGTGCCTTTTAATGGCCTAATTGAAATTTATGATAAAACTTTGACTTGGACTTTAATGACGCTGTACTATTACTAATAATCTTTTATCACGCAATCGATAAAATCATGATCTCATGAGTCAGGTAGGTCCGGGGTTGCGGGACGTCTTAACAGAATACCGTGGCCCCGAAACGTTAAGGGCAACAGAAGTAACAGGGCGGTTTTTTAGTCAGTAAAAGTCTGACAGTCTCTTCCGCCCAACCCAGGGCGGAAGGAGTCATTTGATGATTTTTACCACCTAAAAAAAAACGATTCAGGTTGATCAATCTTCCTTTTAATTCTTTGTGTAAAGATGACGTTTCCATGCATTATGACAATAACAAGCTTATCATTCCTTTAATAAGAGTCTATTTTAAGAAACAGCATGTCAAACTTAGCAAATGAAAAACCGTAGGCATCCGAAACAGCGTACAGTTATGAATAAAACACACGCCTCAAAAATGGAGCAAGGTTTAACGCACGCGCACGGTCTGACAGAGGAACCTCAAGGGTGCTGTGGCGGGCCATTGTCAAGGTTGGATCATGTGTAGCTGGCAGTTTATCTCGCAGCCAATCATAAAAGTTAAAATAACAAGGCTGTTAGACACACACTCGTTTTTTATTCAGACGTCGCGTCGAGAAATTCGGGGGCAAATACGAAACATGCTGTTTTTATAATATTTTGAAAATGACAGCTGTCAAAATAAACAATGAGAATAAATATCCTATGTATAATATAGAAAGTCGTGTTAGTTACACTATTTATAACTTATGAACGGCAGAACCGATTGGGCTGAAAATTAGTGGGAAGGTAGCTTAGAACATGATTAGCACAAGAGTAGAATAAACGGACAGACATAGAATTTTTTTATCTTTTTTTTTGTTTTTATTCCGTTTCGAAATAAGCAATTTTACTCAGACTAGAAAGGTCAACATACTGGGTTTATAAAAAAAAAGTACTAGGGTAACAGAAAATCAAGGGTCTATCTTATGTACAAGCAGAGTATCTGCAACCTGAATTGATTGGCAAATTTGAAATTAACGCGAGCGACGCTGCAGGCGAAATCTAGTTATTTAATAAATACCTTCTACCCGCGACTTCGTCCTCGTCAAAGTTGATTTCTCTATACAAACTCTGGACCCCCGTTCGGCCGTTCCATACACTTACAGCGTGAATTTTGGATAAACCTTTCTTAGCGGACATATTATGCTTACTCTAAACTACCTTCCTGTCAATAGAATAGAATAGAATAGAATAAGTCTTTATTTGCTTAGAATGTAGGTAGGTACATAAGAATAAGTTGTTAAATTATATAATAGGATCCATGTACATTCTGCCATAATATAGCATGCAAATGTAATAAAAGTAGTGGTTAAAATAAAGATATTACAGAAAATTATCATTTAAGAAATCCTGCACAGAATAATAACATCTATCTATAAGTAATTCTGTAAAACGTTTTTTAAATTTTTGCAACGGTAAGTTTTTAATTTGGTCAGGTATTTTATTAAAGATTACAGGAGCCATACAAATAACGTTTCTTTTTAACAAGCTAGTTTTAAATACGCCCGTACATAATAGATTCTGGTATTGAGATCTCATAGCTGTACTTCGTTTCCTAGTTTCCATTAAGGTTGCAAATAAACATCGGTTTGTTATTACAAATATTGCTAATTCTAGTATATAAAGACAAGGGAAGGTTAATAATTTATGGGACTTAAATATAGGTACGCAACTGTCTGTTATTCTGAGACCAAATATAGCTCTCAGGCAGCGCTTTTGAGCTTTGAAAATGCTTTCCCGTTCACTACAGTTACCCCAAAATATTATACCAAATCTTAAAATGGAAATTACTAAACCATGATAAGCCACTAATATTGTTGGTAAATTTACTTTTTTAGACAGATTATGCAACATAAACGCGGCTGTACTTAAACGCTTACATATATTTTCTGCCTGCGACTTCCAGGTTAGCTGGCTGTCAATTATGACTCCTAAAAATTTCGTGCTGTTTACTTTTTCTACATCATCATCATAACATCACGCCTGTAATCCCCGAAGGGTTAGGCAGAGGTGTACCCATTAGTACACCCACATTTCGCCAGTTATGTTTTTAGTCCCATGTAATAGAGGGCGAGCCTATTGCCATCAACCGGGCACAAATCCAGACTCCGAGGCTGTTACTGAGAAATTCCTGATGGAAAAACCCAATAACACTTTGCCCGACCTGGGAATCGAACCCAAGACCTCATGCACAGCAGTCGCACTTGCGACCACTAGACCAACGAGGCAGTCAGTTTACTTTTTCTATTGTTTGATTATTGTAATTTATATCCATATCTCCCGCATTTATTCGTTGACAAATTTCATATTTGTACTTACATCAAAAGGGTTTTCGATATTTCGTGATGGGTGAGTGAGTGAGTGACCTTTCGCTTTTTTATATGTATTTAGAAGAAGATAGATAGAGTAGTGGCTTAACTTAGGTCTTTGGTTATTGCAAAAAGTAAAAACGTGATACCTATCATTAGCCTATAACCTTCCTCGATTTAAAGGGTTATAAAACGCATTTTTTTTATCAAACCGAACAAAGTAGTTCTTTAGACTTGTGCGTTCAAACTTTTCAGCTATTTAGCTTATGCCCGCGATTTGTCCGCACGGTTTTATACACCCGCGTTAAGTTACGTCTTTGCTTATTGCTTCGCTTCCGTAAATCGTAGCGTGGTGTTATATAGCCTATACTATTCCTCAAGAATTTGACTATTGCATACAAAGAAGAAAAATAATAATTTTTCGCGATTTATTCATTAAAATAAACAAAAAAACCTTCGGTTTTATTATATTATTTAATATAGATTAGTATTTGTAGATAATTATAACGTTGTGAGCGATACAATACAAGTTCAGATACAATACAATGAATAGTTAACGTTTGCTTAATTACCGTACATACCTACCTCGACTAATGATTGAAATTGTTAAACCATATCGTATTTCCCTTCAAACAGGTACAAATTGATTGCTTAGCGACAAGTCGAAAGTGAAACATGAGCGCAATTCAATGAAGGGCTCTTAATTAAATTGATCGACCATCTTGAATAATTAGTCAGTCAAGTTCACTTGAGACTATTTATATTAGATAGGTAACAAGCCCAATTAAGACATCTATCTTACACTAATAATATTATAAAGAGGATAAATTTGTATTTTTGTTTGTTTCTAATGGATAAACTCAGAAAATACTGGACCTATTTTAAAAATTCTTTTACCACTAGAAAGCTACATTATCTGCGAGTATCATACGCTATATTTTATTTTATTTTTATTATTACACGTCACGACGTTGTGTCGTGATGGCCCAGTGGTTAAGGCGCCCGCCTCTCATGCATGAGGTTGTGGGTTCAAATTCGGGCAAGTACCAATGTGAATTTTTCAATTCATATGTACTTTCTTAAGTTTATCTTGGACATCACTGGCATCGGTGAAGGAAAACATTGTGAGGAAACCTGGACTTTTTGTTCCACTCAAACCATGTCAGAGGCCCTTAAGGCGGTTTAGAGACTCTGACACTAGGGTGTGTAGGGTCGTAAGGCCTTACTACCCACACGATAAGAAGAAGAAGAAGATTACACGTTAACGTATGCTCTTTCGAATTTTGTTCGCGTAGGTTGAATATATCCACAAACTATTGCTTTGTAGTTATTGATACAGAACATCTCCATTTTATCATTCTGCGCACGTTGTGGGAATCAATCGGGGTACAGTTATAGCACTCTAAGCGTTGAGTTTTGAAAAACATTGTTTTGACGAATCGCGTGCACACATCACACGCTCCAATCAAATAGAATTGATTCGCTTCGATATTAAAATATGATAAACTTTGCCCTTGATTTCGTCCGCATCAAAGTTGATATATGTATTATCCCACGGGAATCTTAAATTTTTAACGTATGTGCTATTCTAGATTATATTCTATCTCTGTGCCAATTTTTATTCAGATCCTTTGAGCCGTTCCGGCATGGTTGAGGTACAAACATCCATCCAAAGTTTCGCATTTACAATAGTAATTATAGCTTAGTGGCAAAAAAGTGAGGAAAACATCTGTCTTATCCTAAAATCATCGGTCTACAAATGAGACCAAAGTCTTTCCGCAGCACATTAAAAATTAGCCACCTCATTAGTGTTGAAAGTTCAAGTCTCCTCATTAAAGTTACTTGCTCATTAAACCTAAAGATGAACTGCACTAAATCTTTAACACTTTGTACCCTTGTTTGTCGTACTAACAAGACTGTTTCCTTTGCTCCCAGATGGCTTTGGAAAACCGAACCCGCATACAGCAGAACGACCTTCTTCTCCACGAAGCTGTAATCAAGAACGAACCAGCAGCTGTTCGTGAAGCGCTGCAGCGCCCTACCGACGTCAACTGCAGAAACAATGTAAGTTGTTCTCCTTACTGGTTATGTTAGCCTAGTACTTTGAACTTCTTAACCAAAACCAACAAGGACAATGCGGCACTCAATTCCAAACAAGAATTCATTAAACTTTGCATTGTAATGAAAATGTTTTGAGACTGTTCAAATCCTTAGCTTTTCCAGCACACGACTCCGGAAGTAAATACCTTCAAAAGGCTTATTTCCCTCGTATTATGTTCGCAGATGCTACACAACTAATCCCTGTACCTCCCTACATAAAGTTATTGTTTCTGGCTGCTTAGTTAACAATTTAATTGAAGTCTTTGTATTAAAATTGGTTTATGCGTACGACGTTGTGTGGCGTGACAATAATCCTACAACAATATCCTCGGTGACGTGAGTTAATGAGATCGGTAATAGCCTTCTGTTGTGGTGTTTACCAAAATTCGTCGATTTATTTCGATGCTTTTCAAGGCAACAAGTTAATAGATTTTGTGCGTCGCTAAAGTTAGTGATTGCCCGTGGCTGTATATAAGTTTCTAGTACATCGATACTGCGGATGATCCCCGAGGAGCATCGCTAATATTGCTATCAACTTCTGAAAGCGGAAATTGCAGTGTAATATTATTATTTGAAATCAGATGCTGCTCGGTTACTCCATGAGATAGGTACCCCGGGGATATATTTACGAGTAAGATGATTTACTGGGTAGAGTAACATTCTACAATCTTTGAGAAAAGTATGCAACAAAAATAGATTAGCACAGATTCTTTCATTTTGCAACCGTCAAAAAATAATTGTTACATGTTTAAAAAAAAATATTGACTAAAAACAAAAAGCAGTTTATATAAACATTTTCTGTCTATTAAGATTATAATAATTATCAATTTCTTGCTAATTTGTTTCTTATTGTTGACAGTATGGCAGAGCGCCGATACACTGGGCTGCTAGCAGAGGAAACGTGGAGATAATCAAACTTCTCATCGAGTCTAAATGCGACATAGAAGCTGCTGATAAGGTAAACTCGAGCATAATTTATATCCCCAACCAACGGAAGCGTTCCACACTGTACAGGTTGACGTACCACATCCCTTGTGGTTTTATATCGACGTTGTTATTTATCTAGTGTTTTGAGTCTACCTACATATTTGATGGTAAAGTTTTTAATCAAAAACAACTTTGACATTTTAAGAAAAACAATGGTGGCATATATTTCTTTGTTTCTGTGGTTTGTTGGTTAGTTTGTGTTTTGCTTTACTTTTTTACACGTAAGACTTGTTCTGTTAGATCTTTCAAGTACCAGGCTGCTAGAGCTGGCAGAAAGTAACTCGGATGATTGTTTCAGTTCGGAATGCGGCCATTGTTGATGGCGGCGTGGCACGGTCACCTCGAAGCCGTGAAAACTCTTGTTGCATCGGGCGCCTGCCTTGCTGCTACTAACAAAGTATGCTTTCCTAGTATTTTTCGGTTCTTTTCGGTCCTATAAAAAAGAAGCAGTTTTTATTATTTTTTTTGTGAAATAAAAAGTGTAGGTCTAATAAAGTAATTAATTTAACTTCACAATTACTTTTACATAATGAGCTTATTTTCTTATTTTATTAATTAGTTATACATTTATGTTGTTCAATTTCATTAAGCTAACTAAATCTCTTATTGATAATAACTCCAACATGATAAATTAAATGTATAATATTATACAAATAATAAGCCCTATCGCAGAAGCACGAGCATTTATTTCAATTATTAAATAATTAATTATTCTATTAACAAGCTCGTACTACGTAACTTGGTGAGTTAGCTACAATTAAAAAACCTTGTAGTCAGGCGCCGTTTTATAGCGCAGCATCAAAGGTTATAATTATTCCATGAACTCACCAGTGTTCACGGCAATTCCCAACTAGAAATTAACAATATCTAAGTCACGGAGATCCGACACAAATTATAATATCTAAGTAGTAATTTGAGTAAAGTCTTTGGCACAAAGGAATTATTAATTTTAGCCCCACTAAAGTAAATGAAAGAAGTCATTAAGTTTAAGCAAGCAATATAGTATTTTATTAATTAACCTGAAGTAAAGTTGCTGATTCTGTTCCTCTTCCTCGCAGGGTAATAAATTGAACGTTTGAAAAGACACTTTGATAACTTGACTTTTAAAGGACTGTCTTGTTGTGTGATTATGTTTTTTTGTAATTTTAATTACCTCATGATTTATTTCGAAATGAAGAGGTCAAAATACAAAAGTTATGCATAAACGATACCAAATTGGCTGGTAGCAGGTACACGGTTTTTTAACAAATTACTAGGTGCACATGAACACAAGTATGTTTGTTTACAGAAACAAAATGATCTGCTTCAATGCGCGTGTTCCCGTGGCTCATTGGACGTGGCGGAGTATGCCATATCTCTGGGGGCCAAAGTCCAGAGTTCGGATGCTGCTGGCGACGCCCCCCTCGCTTTGGCATCCAGAGCCGGACACACTTCATTAGTGGAGCTATTGCTGCAAAAGGGTGCCTATATTGATGCTGTGAATAAGGTAAATTGAAAATGTACTACGTAATTTAAAAATCCTGCTCCTATCAGCTTGTATTCTATAAGCAAAGAATTTCACGTTTAAATTAATCAATTACTTACTCTGCCTCTTGATATATCCTGAAGCAATACCGTACATATTGCTCCCGGCCAATACGCTCCCATTTACCGTCAACTCTCCATAAAAGATTTCTCGTAACTCAAGGAATTTTCAGAAAAGCAATAAACTCAATTACTTCATGGAAAAAATATCCCGCAGAATAAAAGTTATTGAATAGTATATGTGTACATGTTTTTATCAAAAGAGTAGAATAAATGTTTTCGATGTTTATTCCCGTAATTATTTTGGTAATTAGCTTTAGCCAGAGGCTATGAAAAGGCTTTGGCGTTTCAAATTCGTTTGTTTGTCCCAAATGATAGAAAAGGTCAAACAAAACAATATGTTACTTTAACATCGTTTTTTGTACTGTATTTGTCTGACGATGAGATGATTATGTACATAACTTAAAATTAAATAATATTATTTATAGCAAAATTCAAAGATTGTTAGTAAGGTCTTATTTCATTAAGTTTAGTTTTACTTACCCCTCTAACTTAAAATCAACTGTAAGTTTCAAGTTTTATTTAAAAGTTGATTGTTGTTCTTCGTCGTACTTACTTGCCTAATTGATTTTAGCCGTATTGCGAGGTAGCCGAAATTTTTGCAGACTCGCAGGTATTTATTAGTACTTAGTACCTATTTTAGTTTTATGGTAGGTACCTACTAAAAGTTTTCATACACAAACGAAACAAAAATTAACCGTACCAAATCTGGCTGCGGTACTAGGGTCCCTTCCAACCCAGGAGATACAAATGGTCAGCTCAAAAAATACTTTATCTCAACCGAATCCTCTCCTTGCAACTCTAATCACTCAACAATAGGGAACAATGGAACAACCGCGTAATCTAAACTTAAAATAATAAAGCTTAAGATTATTTTCGTTTGTTTTGTTTTAATCGCGCTTATCTCTGGAACGGATTTGGATTTTAAAAAATCGTATTATTATGTTATCCGGATTCGTGAGGCTATAAACAAAGCTACGAGTCTACGAGCCACGGGAGTGAAGTAATTTAAAACGTAACATAACGCGGAAAAAAACACTACCATTGAAACAAGAGTAATTAATTAAAAAAGCAATCCAATCGGCAAGAGTAGATAGGTAGTAGGTACCAGGTTAGCATAAAGCTTAACAATGCATCAGCTAGATTACTCCGCTTTTCCAACGAACGAGCAGAGATTACCGGGAGTCCGGGATTAGCATTCAATGGTCGAAGTCAAGCAGAAGGTAGGTAAATACCTACGCAGAATTAAATTATAAGACCATTACAGATTTTTGCTTAGGACACAAATTCACATAATTGAAGTGCCTAAAATCAGGTCTTGGGTGGGGTAATCGTCCGTTATTCATTGCGTATTTGGGAGTAGTTACCGAAATGAAACTACATAATTATGTCCTCCTAGTCGCCATAATTTTATTTCGCTACTATTTCCCGACCTCGCAGCTATTTATTACTTTTATTCAAAAATATTATATGTAATTTACAGTTTTGACTTCGCTACGATTTTGATATTATTTTATGTAGCAGAATAAAAATCTGTTTTAGTTAATTAAGGTACAGTCTGTAGAACAAGCAATTTAGTATACAGGCAGCTAACTTGCAACAGAATGTGTCAATAATTTAAATCACTGTAAATACGTTTTAAAATTATTAGACACCGCAAGCTTAAAAAGTGAACACAAAATAACAATGAATGGCAGTGTAGTAGAAAGAGAATAATTATAGTTGTCTGTAAATTAGCTTGGTCGACTGACGACGTAAGTACGTACGATAGATAGATAGGTAGGTAAAATTTGTTGTAACTTTTTTTTGCAACTAATTTTTCACTGTTGACGTGTTAGTTAACAAGAATTACTGTAAAAATATCGCCATATTTCCAGGAAAAATGTACCTACATTCGCCTAACTTCTGTTTGCCTATTCATCTCGTTCAATTCAGTAGATCGCAGTGTTCAATCAAAAATATCAAATACCCGCACCGTTCCGTCCTGTATCGATTTAATTAGTCCGCGGGCAACTGAGTAAATTTTGGAGCTTATTTTTTGTTTTTATGTGACCCTGTTATAATGGGGCCACTGTTTGACCACTGGTTGATTGATTTTATTTTTTGTTTGATTGGGTCGTCATCCACGTGACGAAATTATATTGGTTTTATGAGATTGATCCTTGCTAACCAAACAAATTATAGAACAAACCGTAACAGGCTTTGTTTTAGTTTAATAATGACTTGCGACCTGTGGCGTAGCTAGGGGGTGTAGGGGGTGGTCCGCCCCGGGTGCCACCAGCCAGGAGTGACACCCGACAGTGAAAAAATAACATACATGGGGGTGGTTTGGATAGCCACCCTATATTTAGTAACTTAAGTTATCACAATATTATATTTTAATTATGAAAGACAAATATTGTAATAATCAAATAAATTCGGACTTTATCGGATGTTTATTATTTTTAAGTTTTTATTCTTGGCGTGACACCACAGTTATCCGCCCCGGGTGCCACCCATGCTAGCTATGCCACTGCTTACGACGAAACCTATCAAATAGGAAATGGTGAAGAGTTAACATAAATATAGGCTTAACCTACTTTGTTAAAAGAATTTCTGAAAACAATCAAGTTTAGCCCTTATTCTTTTGCTACTTTTCTATACCGCTCGTGATTCTCTCGTATTACAGGCTTAAAAGGTTTATAATTTAAGTAATTAAGTAAGTACCTTTGATGCCTACAAGACGAAAAAAACCGTGAGCGATAGAGAAATGTGGTTACAGATAAAAAAATATTTTATTCATAAATATTTTTGAAATATTTTTAGGTAAAAAATAATTCTGTCAGTCTGTCTCATTTTCTCTTTACTGTCTCAGTCGCTCCAGCTCCTTTGATCACTTTACCGTCTCACTCATCTGTCAGTTCCTATCTCAAACCCAATGTTTCTGCTGGGTTCTTAGATCGTAACTAAATACTAGGCGTTTACGTCAAGTTGGCCGTTACCTCTTGCCCGCTTCCCTACCTCACACCTCAAGTCAGACCCGCTAAGTATGGATACCAGTAATTTCATTTCCCTTGTTATTGTATCTGTTTGAAAAAATATGTTGTTATTTGTTAAGGATTCGTTTGCAAATCTTACAAAAATAAGCTGTTATTCGGTAGATTTTGTGGCAAAAAATGGGAAATGAAAGTAGAAATGTCACTAGGTATATCAGATATTGATTTTATGGACCAATAATAAGCATACACACAACTTTATAATCATATTTTACTAGCTTTTGCCCGTGACTTTGTCCGCGTAAATGTCGGACCCCCGTTTCATGTCCAACCTGGGAGTCGAACCCAAGACCCCATACTCAGCAGTCGTGTTTTGCGACCACCAAACCAACGAGTCGCAGTCGTCTACCCTACCCGTCGCGGATTACAGGCGTGGTCTTATGTGATTTTTTGCAGTAAATGAGAATCTAGTTCATACTATAAAGTAGAACACAGAATAAAGTGGACTTGGATAATATTATAATATATTATAGATATTTATTATAGCGGAGAGATGCCCCGGGAGGCAAATTAGATAGCAAATTGAATCATAGCAGCCCAGCCCGTGATTTGCGGTAACACAATCAAATGTTAACCGCCTTTGTTACATATTAATGGACTTCAAGATTTTATTTACTAACTAGGTTATTCCCGCGACTTCGTCTGCGTGACTGTCGGTTATTAAGAGGCTTTATTTTTTTTGCTGGCTTCCCTAATCTTTTTTGTAAAATAAAAGTAGCCTTATATACTCCTTATAACATCAGTTATCTGCCCGTGAAAATCCTATCATAATCGGTCACCCGTTTCGGAAATAAACAGACAGACAAACATTTTATAAATTGTTTTTTAGTATAAATAAATACCATGTAAACATTTGTTTATAGAGTTATTGATTGAATTATGTTACGGCGCAAGCTACGATTTTATTATAAATGTATAGACATGAATCCTTTTTAACCAAATGACATTTTAATAACACCGTCCATCGTCGTAAAATCTATATTTAAAAGTATAATAAAGCTAGAGTTTTTTTATGTTTGTTTTAACGCGATTATCTCTGGAACTAACAGTCGGATTAAAAAAAAATAGTTATATTGCTAGCCAGATATTTCAGGACGTAAGTATATGCTATATAACATCAAGCTACGACCCACGGGAACGAAGCAGTAACCATAGACGTGACTTTACGCGGGTGGAAAAACACGCAGGCGAAGTCCCGGGCAGAAGCTAGTTTACGAATAAACCAGAAAATGATTTTTTTGAATTAATTGTTGTTTGAAATTGTTTAAATCGATACCAAAATGAATTTAGTTCAGTCATGCTTTGGTTTTAATAGTTTTCCTTGATCGTTATGTGGTCCTAGTACTTGCTGAGTGAAAATAACGTGCATGCGACTGCTTTGTTTCGAAACGATCGACTCTTAAATGAAATAAAAACCTAACCACCAATTATTATCTTATTAATTTCTTTTGTTTTATAAATCGTTAGATAAAAACATACATTATTTAAATGTTACTTCACATTATAATGTCAGAAACGTCATCACATTTATCAATAGGTCCGTTCTGATTTAATTTTTTGCGCGATTTTTTTTTTCTAGAACTAATGTCCCGTCGAAATTGACCGCTGTTTTGAAGATTTACAGGAACAAACAAACGGACAACAAATGTTTTTTGTTATAAGTACCGCTTAAACTTTCATAAACATTCAGTAAAAAGCTGTTATTTTATAATTACAAACAGACACTTCAATTTTATTTATTTGTTTAATATTATTCATTTATCAATTAACAAATTCCTATGAAATTGACCAAGTAAGTAATAGTAATTTAAAAAAAGAGAAATTTTATTCACTATAATATTATTTCGGATCCCTATTCAATTTGCTTAAAAAATTTCAAAATCGGTGCGGTAGATCTAGAGATTACAACCGCACAAACTTTTACTCTTTATAATATTGCTAGATTACCTATTTACTTATAATATTAGTACAGGTAGATGTACCAACACTTTTACATAACGTACATACATATTTGCCTACTACGGCGGACTGCGTCCTTACAATAAAAACAAGCTTTTATTCAGTTAGTTCGCCGTATTCGTTATTGTTGCGACATGAAAAGCATACAGTTTTGCTTTATTTTTCATCAACTATAACAATCCAGAATAAAACAAAACAAAACGTAACTGCGTTAAATTCACCTTAAACTCTAGCTTATTCAAAAAGTCTGAAATTGAATAAGCTAGAGTTAAAATAACAATTGAAAAAAAAATGCTTTGCTCTGAGCAATAATAATTAGCAACAGAAAAGAAAATACAGAGCTAAAATATCGGCGAAACTTGTTTTGTTAACTGTTTTTATAAATACAAATGTAATTGTTAAATGTTTTATATGATAAACTAATGTATCCTAATAATAAATATTATAAATCGAAAGTTTGTGAGGATGTATGGATGTTTGTTACTTTTTTATGCAAAAACTACAGAACAGATCTGGATGAAATTCGGCACACATAAAGATTATAGTACTTTTTATCCCGGAAAAATGTACGGTTCCCGTAAGATAAAATATCCATTTTTACGCGGACGAAGTCGCGGGCAGAAGCTAGTATTAATATAAATACCAGGAGTATTAATAACATTCTCCAAACCCGATTTCGGTCACGGAGGGCTATCTCAATGAAGATTACCCATATACGCAGGAGATTTTATAGTGCACAAGTGCACTCTTCCCTAACTCTCATAGTCCGACACGACGGCAATCCGATAAATCCGGGGTGAGATCAGGCACAGGATTAACGGCTTTACGTGCTTTCCGAGGCACGGGGGGGGGGGGTGTCAAACAACCAATTTTCAGCTGCTACTGAGATATTCCTAGTGGAAAAATACAAAAACACTTTTTGACCGACCTGAGAATCGGACCCGAGACCGGGCTAGTTCACTATTAGGAATAATATAAACGGTTTCAATCGATAATTACCTTCCGATTGGTTGAACGCGTATAATTAGATCTAGTGTGTAGATCAATTTAGCATTTATCTCATGGTGACTCAGTTCAAATCTGTCATGCATCAATACTGTAATGCCTGGTAATTTTATGGAGCCTTGCAATCATGGGCGCTGCCAGAATTACTTCCAGGCAGGTGAATTTACTCCCTATATTAGTAACTTTAAAATATAAACTACTTTAGATAATTTTACATGTATTTTATCACAATTATATTAAGTTTAGTTAATGGATGGCAACCTAGATGCTTTAATTTTTTATTGAAACAGTAACTTATTTAGAAATATCTTAATCTCTTCTATTTTTTTTTATTTCTCTACAGGGGGTGCAAACGTGCATTTGCAAGCTCTTGTACCCTGCTGCCAGCGCCTATGCCTTTAATTATTCAGAATAGATAAAGCACCTTACCAATTACACTCATTTGAATTCGCAGTATGGGTATTTTAAATGAGTAAATTAGTTTCATAAAGATACAAGTATTAATCGTAAACAAGTGTTACTAGATCAATACTAGTTGGTATTTATCTAGTAGATGGCATTCTTGACTTCTTGTAAAAAAAGTTGTACAATTTATTTTCAATACATGATTCAACATCCAAGAAAACCGTGTCTATCTATCTACTCAAACGTAATTCAAACAACAACAATCCACAACCTTATTAAGGACTACCTACTTAGAATCTAATATACCAGGCAAACATGTCGAGGCAGTAATAGAGGAAAATCAAAGCGCGATACAAACAACGGCGCCGAAAATCAACATGACATCGGATCCGAAACAGACAGAACTCCACTCCAATAAGCCATGTCACCCGAGTACCCGCAATTACGACCCACTCTACTGTCCACCCACTCGACATTTTGATGCACTGGACACCCACTTAGCTCGAACGACATTGACAGGACAAACAAATCCACATAGCACCTACACTGGGTGACACAAACATGAAATATTATCACGCACTCACGTAGATAATAATTTTAAATAAGCATCGATTTAGGTAAACATGAAAACGTAATTATGATAAGTAATCTTGATCCTGTATAACATTGTTTTAATGTGGCATGTCAATAACCCAAACATGCATCATACATACGTCATACACAAATCAAATGAGTATCACGATCACTGACAAAATGCGAAGTTAAGTTGATATGAAATAAAAGGATTTTTTTTTGTTAAAGGAATTACTGTGACAGTCACAATCTATGAAACCTAAATAAATACGTATGCACGGGCAGGATTATACATAGGTACATATTATTCTAAATTGAAATGTTCAGCTCTGTGAAAATCGGGTTACATTTCTACGAATTCCGTTAGTTAGTTCCAGTTGACTTCTCTAATCTAACTATCTGTCTCTGGATTTCTGGAAGCACAGAAAGTAGAACTTGTTACATAGTAATGTTACGTTATTATTTCATTAATTCCCGACTGTTAGCTAGTTATGTTCGTGGATTATTTCACGGTATTATTATCTCTATTACTTATATGGTTTAATTGTATGTTTATTTTATTTCACACAGGTAGGTCGCACAGCACTCCATGTGGCTTGCGAAGGTGGTCACTCCTCAACTGCTGCATTCCTAATGGCCAAAGGTGCCTCAAAAGAGGCACGTGACAACTCAGGACGCACCCCACTGCATCTCGCGGCCGTGCACCGACACACCGAACTCGTGCGTGTCCTCCTTGACGCCGAATGTCTTGTTGACGCTGTGGACAACGTGAGTTTATGCTACCTTAGTACTTCGATCCTACGTTTTTGCGTGATTCGTGTGGGCAATAAAACACACTCATGGACTTTTTTTTAGAAGTCCACAATATTGCTTCACTTATCTTAATTTGTCATAATAATAATATGACGTATTTCCTCTTCATTCGCCTATCACTAATTGAACATTATGTTTTACAATAACGCGTCTTAGCAAAATAGAAATATGAAATTCTCTTCTAATATTTAATTATGATTTCTGGAGAGCAAAGTATATAAAAAGGCCATTACTTGTTTGGAACATGACAACAAAACCCAAATCACTCGAATTTGTCTTCCACACAGAGCTAGCAATTTTAGGAGACATTTGTGTAAATAAAATAAAACTTTATGAATAAAACATTGTGAGCTCGTTACCAGGTTGTCGAGGGGTACGAATTTAGTAAAATAATGTGATTGTTTTGTGATTTGATGTGGCGCGACAAGTGCCCTCATTAATAATTATTATTTAATCGACGGTTCAGATTTTTAAGTAAGAGGCAACATAATTTGAATATTATACCTTATTTCTAAAAGACAAAATGCAGATTTGAATGTCAATTTGTTTTCAGAACGGTGTGACCGCATTGCAAATGGCGTGTGCTCAAGGTTGTCGGGGCATTGTGGAACATCTGCTTGCATTAGGCGCTAATGTCCATTTGCAGAACAATGTGAGTCGCTGTTAATGGTAATGCTTAAAAAAAAACACATTCTGCCCATTGTTTTCTACTTTATCCGTATTTAAAAAAAAGCAAACTTGCACAATAACACAAAATGTATATCAGGAAATCATAAAGTATCTGGAGCACGAATGAAAAGTCGGAATAGAGAAGCGAAAAGAAAATTAAAGGACAAATAAATCAAATAAAGTTGGGCTAAAATAATTGAGACATATAATATAATATTCTAATTTAAATACTTTGCATACAGGTGGGGTCATCAGCCCTGCATGCTGCTTGTGCAGCCGATGCTACTGATATCGTGGAACTGCTCCTGGCGCATGGAGCAGACCCTGCTCTCACTGACCAGGTACAAAAAAGCTACACAAACCTTTATTTTTACAAATATTCTGCAAGTAACTCTTGCTCATTAGATGAGAGTGCCCTGTATTATTCATCAACTTTTTTAATAATCAAATAATAGCCAAATAAACTAGAAAAAAAAAGTTATTTCTCAGGGGACACCCGGGTTTGAACCGGGGACCTCTCGATCTGCAGTCGAATGCTCTACCACTGAGCTATATCCCCTCATGTTTTCTCGTACCAAATGAAGGATTCCAGTTTGTTATCTTTGTTAAGCTTATGACGTCATACAATTAACATACATTCTAGAAAGGCAAGTTTATATATCCATATTGTACGCCCACTGATAACGCTCGTCTAACAATAATGGGCCAATCAGTGAATCACTACAGTGCCTACATAATCGACTGTGATTTGATTCACAATGCTAGCGTCGTCGTTGAATTTGCACGTGCCGAGCTGCCGACTGCATTTACGATATTTACCTTACACAAGAGTCAGGAACCATAGGTGGCATACAGTGTGTGTCACATTTGGCGCCGGTCCGTTTTTTAGATTTACACATCCCATTTATTTTAAGGTTTCCCAGCTCTATCTATTTTATTATTCTTTATTTTGTGTGTCACCACATGTCATATTTCTTTGTCAAAACTATTTAAAGGTTTAAAAGGCTAAATTGCAACGTGATTGTCAATGTTTACGTCATAAATATTCATTAGAACATCGATCGTTAACCATTAAATAGCAAATGAAGCGCTGCAATCGCTTAAAAATTAACGAATTAATGACAGTCATAAATAATGAATGACCGGTTTGAAAGGTAAATATCATTGGCGGTAAACTAAAAAAAGTATTAATATAAATTTTGCAAGGTACAATACTGCGGAATGATTTATAAATATATTCATATTTGGCTGGTTGATGTACCAGGCAAACAGAAATGAAAACGTATCACATTTAATATATTCGATTGCAAACGATCACACGGCGATGGAATTTGCATGGCCATGTAAACATTCAGCAGGATTTCAATATTTCATACATTATTGATGGCACTCGTTCGGAATAACGAAGTTGTAAATTCTTTGCTGGGTCATATTTTCAGTCAGATTTCGGTCGACCTGAGAATCACAGAAAAAAATATATTTTGTTTCACGATTTACATGTTTTTATCACATAATCGTTTTGATTTAAACATTTTTAGGTCACACTTACACACATACTTTGATAACATCTCAAAAATACGAAAATAGAGACTTAATCAACTTCATAAGTTTCAGCTAACGTCCAAACATTTTAATTTTTTAAATGCTAAGTTAATCATCAAAGTTGATTTGTACTAAAGTATGTATTTCACCGGTTAGTTAATAATACCATAAACTTGATGGTTTAAATCATTTAAATTACCTGCATAATTTACTACCCAAGATAAACAAACCAGCTAAGTAACATTTGACTTTACTATTCAAGGTAATATAAACCATAAACTAGCGTAAATGTCGGGACTCGTGTACAGAATCAGGCACAGCAGGCTCAGGTTCACTGAATTATTGAAGCGGCTCGACCTCCGCAGCGGCTCTGCTCTTCTGGTACATTCACATCCATTACATAATACAAATTGCAAACTGTACGCCGTGTATTCTGTGAATACTTATTGAATGACAAACGTAATCATTTTGACAAATTAACTGTGAGCCGCATTTACAAAAAATATACATTTATATTAAATAAATATTTGCACCTAAATTCTGTATAAATATGGATCTTATAAAATATAACCTACCTAGTACCTACATTTTCTGTTCATTGATCAAAGATTCCTTATTTGTTGATTAGCATAAAATTAAATAAACCACATAATTTACCGCAACGTTAGTTTCATTTACCCAAGGAGATTATGTGACTACCATAATGGATCTTGCTGCAAATTAATTACTGGTTCAGGATTTCATATTTTCCTCATTTATAAAGCCTAGTTTGTTTGTAAGTGAATATAAAAGAGAAATACCTACCCGATTAAATAAATTCAGTCCCTACAATTTATCTACATAAGTATAACTTTACTAACATTATTTTTGTTGTATGCAAAAAATACTTCCTCCTATTTAAATAAAGGAAATAAATCATTTCAATGGAATATTTTTTTCCCTACATGCATACTGCATAGGTACCTACGTAGTACTACTGTTACCAGTTTTTGAAGGACGTACGTTTGCACTTACAACTAACCACTACATTTTTATGCGCACCTGGTAGCTAGTAGATGAAAAACTAAAAGGTTTAATTCCGTATGACAATAACTATGTACTGTACATACCTCCGTTATGAGGCTAGGCGATAGTTTTGATAATTTCAAATACGCGGGGATATAGCTCAGTGGTAGAGCATTCGACTGCAGATCGAGAGGTCCCCGGTTCAAACCCGGGTGTCCCCTAGTAAATCCCTTTTTATTTACTTGCTTATTTTTTATTACAAGTATTTATTTGTGCCATGTCGGAATAACTTCTATAAATGTAAAAATGATAGTTTGTCTATGCCACCAATATCCAATAAAAACATAGGTATGTATATTATATAAAAGTTTATAATATCATTTCTTCGTTTTGTAGTCTCTTTTTCTTCGGTAGATGTCGATCACTGTATTATTTTCTTCTGAGCCGTAGATCAACACAAAGTTGAATATTCAATTGTATAATTAATGTTTTGGAACTTCTGCCTACCTACTACATTTATTTATTGTGTTGAGTTTTGAATGACAAAACCATACAATAAACCCTTTTAAGCTAGGCTGTAGAATAATTTCAAATAGAGCCCTTGCGTCTCTTGCTACCCTAGTACAAAATAAAATTTTATTCATTGAAAAATAGTTTTCATTTTACAATGTAATAAAATTATTATTACCATGATTTCAATTAATTATTCCAAAAGTTCTTGCTACGTATTTATAAAATACAATATTTGTTTGTCCATTTGTCCTTTGGGAAATTATCGTCAAAACATGGTTTCAATTTTATCATTCGGTATAATAATCGAACTTTACCACTGACATTCTCCCATCTAGACTGATTAAATGGAATTGAATTAATAATATTATTCAGCCACATAATTAGCCTAATGGCACAGAGCTACAATGATGCAAATGGAACAAGATATTTCTAAAGAATTTACAAATAGATATAGATATAAAATTTTACACAAACTTTATCTCTGTAAGAACTGTTTTGCGAGTTCATCAAAAGAATTAAACTAATAACAGTAATATAAAAAGGTAGGAGGCAATAATAATAAACACACTAAAGGCATTATTTAATGTCTTTGTCACACAATTGTAGAACTACGAGAACAAGATAGAGATGGGAACATAGCTTAGGTAGAATACGTCTAACACCAATGATTATTATTATCGTTTCAAGGGATAATTGTCTTTATATATAAATTCATAATAAAAATCGTATTTAATTTCTCAAAACTATGAGAACATTTAACTTCATGTCAAATCATTCCAAATTTCCACAAAATTTCTATTTGGACTAGCCTGTTTTGTATGAAATGCTCGATGATCGATTTCAGGCAATTTTTGTCTGTCTATCGTTAAACAAATTAATTACACGAATATATATCGTATTATGTAAAACGTACATCGAAAATTAAGCAGTTTTCATTAGTCTCTTAGGCTCTTAGAATGTACGAAATACTTATTTATGTATGATGAACCAGTAAAATGCCTTCATCGCTCATGTATGTCATAAAATCAAGACAAAATAAATTTAATTAAATGATACCGAACTTTTGGAACAAGTAATAATAAGTCACAGCAATAAAATCCCAGTAGTTTCTACAAATATTTCAATAGTAAACACGCTATTTAAGGTTCACATTTTTGGTTATATAACGTTATTCCTTCCATGCATTAAACGACATCAGTAGGATGCTTTTTAAAAGTTGCAGATGGAAGCTAAATTAAGGAAGACTCCTTTATTAATAGGTACATTTATATAATACTTTATTTACTCCATGGCTCCTGCCTGTTTTATCAGACCAGGGCACTGTTTATTAAATTCTTTAGAACCTGAAACTGCAATAATCAAGACTTGTAAATAACAAAAAAAAAACAAAAGAAGGTAAAACATTTTTAAAATATCTTATTTAAAAATATCTATGAAAAACTTAAAATCAGTGAAAGGCTGTAACACAATTTATCGAAAATGTTCTCTGAATTCTCTGATAACTTTTTAGACCTATGTATCCTGCTTATTCTTTCACGCATTTAGAAAAATAAGGACTTGAAATTAGTATGAAATGTCGTACGGCATGCGTAAACGTTCTTGAGACCGTTTACTTCCTAATTAATTAAACAAATTACCATATCCAAATACCAAATACCTAACGTCCATGTTACGATGACTAGCTAATGCTCCAACACAACGTTTGCTTAGGATCTCATTACCCATTCAATATGAAAGTTTGTCAGGCGGAGCTGAGCCAACCACTCCACAGAGGAAGTTGTTACACGAAATATAAACAGAAATTTGAAGCGTGTACTGTGAAAGAAAAATAGGAAAGCAAAGGCTTTTTGAATAAGCAAACTGCCCGTTGACACAAAGTAAAATGAAGCTAGTGACTCATTTATAGGGTGCAAAAACACATAACAACACTATAACCTATGTAGGTACACTCAACAAAAGACATCGCTATGCAGGGTCGTCAGATAGAGTTGAAGTTTTCTTACATATGGATGGATGTATGTATGTATCCTGCTTATGCATAACATCACATAACATTACGCCTGTAATCCCCGAAGGGTTAGGCAGAGTTGTACCCATTAGTATACCCACATTTCGCCAGTTATGTGGGTGTTTCCTGCTTATGCGTAGGAAGTTTAATTAAAATTGATCTACCTATTCATGTTGAAAAAAAAAAAAAGAACATAAATGTTTGTGTTAAAAGCCGTTCGGCGTAAACGCTCTTAAAAAATGTAAATTACTTACTGCGCTTTGAATACATTTGAACTAAGCCTAATAATAACCATCAAGTGCCTAAATTCCACCAATACTTCTAGTGGTCTCAGTCGCCTGTGAGCGTGGCGGGAGGGGCAGCCGAGTCTCCTCCCGAAGGCTTCCGACGAGCGGCCAGGGGATCCTTCTCCGCTATACTCGACCTGCTGACGGCTACCGCCAACTTGGAGATCCCACACCAGGTATGGTACCCATTAGTACAGCCACATTTCGCCAGTCAGGCATAAGAAAAACAATTAAAAATCAGCACTTATTTTGTTTATTTACAAAGTTTTATATTTATTTACTTAAACTTTATGCAACAAAAAAAGTACAAAGGCGGACTTAAGGCTTTAGGCATTCTCACAGACACTCAGACACTCTACCAGTCAACAAAGATGATGGTGATATATTCCTTTTTAACTTTATTAAGGTAGTTACCTAAACACATTAGAATATAATAATACTCGTAGGATAGATACCCAATATGAAAACATATCTTATATTACCTCATCAGATCTGAGCCAAATAAACATGTTTGTACAAAAAAAAAAAGAAGCAGTTGTCACAATAATCAGCTTCTGTCTCTAATTTCCATTATCTTGCGGAATTAAAAAAAAAAACATGAATTAACTAAACAAAGATTTTCACTTTTTTAGCCCATCATTTCATAACAATAAAAGATAAAAGATTGGTTTGTTATTCTTGTAATTAGTTCCCTACCTACCTCTATTGTAGATAAATATTTTGACGGGCCTGTTGGTCTAGTGGTTAGTGGCCCTGACTGCTGAGCCGGAGGTCGTGGGTTCGATTCCCACCCAGGACAAACTTTGTGTGATGAGCATGATTGTTAGTTCTGTGTCTGGGTGTGATTTATCTATAATATGTATGTATTTATAAATTATATAAGTATGTATATCAGTTGTCTGGTTACCATAACACAAGCTCTGCTTAGCTTGGGATCAGATAGCCGTGTGTGAGGTGTCCCAAGATATTTAAAAAAAAAAAAAAAAAAAAAAAAAAAAAATATGTGTTACGTATTTTTTTCTTGAGAAATAGCCAAAAACCAAGTACCTTGAAACATTTTTCCTCTCAATAAACGGCGAGAGTAACCAATGAGCAGATTCTGATATTTAATGATTCCTACTACAAATTATTATTTTTTTCCGGATCCAAGGGAAAGTTCAAGGAAAAACATACAGAAGCATCTACAGTATTCTATATTTATGTAACATAATTAAGTATTTACTTTACGAACCGTAACTTTTCCTTAACTCATGGCGAGTTGTAAATGTTATAATGTTATTCTTGTTACTTTATAAAGCTTTCCAAGTTTTAGTATCAATTTTTCTTTTAATAGGTTTATGTATTGAAAACTTTATTTGCACGTACTTACTTACCTTCTAAAGCGAAAGGAGTATGTAAGGATCGTAGCAGGTGGCGTTCTGTAGTTTCTGCCTACCCCCATGGGTTAAAGGCGTGAGTTTATGTATGTACTATGTATTATATGTTACTTACCTACCTTCTACTTTTCTTATCATGATTCTCAATAAAAGAATAAGTAGGTAACCATTTTATATGAAAAAAAATTGGGTAACTATTCATCTCTTGAAAAATTACAGAAAAAGTAACCAAAGTATAATTAGAACTAAAAAAATATTGAGGAAGGAGCGGGAAGTATCTGTCAAACGTATTTTACATAAACATAACATCACGCCTGTAATCCCCGAAGGGTTAAGCAGAGGTGTACCCATTAGTACACCCACATTTCGCCAGTTATGTTTTTAGTCCCATGTAATAGGGGGCGAGCCTATTGCCATCAACCGGGCACAAATCCAGACTCCGAGGCTGCTACTGAGAAATTCCTGATGGAAAAACCCAATAACACTTTGCCCGACCTGGGAATCGAACCCGAGACCTCGTGCACAGCAGTCGCGTTTGCGACCACTAGACCAACGAGGCAGTCCGTATTTTACAGTTTTTTATTTTGTTTATTGAAACGTTACCCCACATTAGGAATTTCTCTCGTATCTTGGGTGCGTTTACAAACATATAAACTCTCATACACAGGCAGCCAAAACCGGAACAACTATCTGTAGTCTAAGCTATTTGTAGTTAGAGTTTAAGTTTCCCTGCAGATGTAAAGTATTTAGATAATATATTGTTATTTCGGCACAGTCAACAAAACCATTTAAATAATTTACGCAATTCGCAAATACCATTACAATTTATAATCCTGAAAAAATATTTATTTAGTTTCTGCGATGGTTTTTGGTAACCATTCCAATATTCCTCGAAAATTATCAGAACCGTAAATACTTGCTTGGTTCAAACGGATTAATTCGTAATCCATTTGTACAACGACGAATCTGAGATTTTCCGAGAATTCAAAATGGAATGGATGAAAGGAAAATTCCGACAAGTTACTCAATGTACCTAGGTACTAAAGAGGACACTCAAATAGTCATGTTATGTATGCTAATGTTCAATATATTTTAATAAAGCTTAACTTAGCTTAGCTAAGCTATTTGTTTGTTTAAACGCGCTAATCTCTGTAACTACCAGTCGGATTAGATAAAATATTGTATACTAGCTTTTGCCCGCGACTAAGTCCGCGTGGAACTGGTTTATATTGTACTTGCATACTAACTTCCATCCCCCTTTGCACCGCCCTAAGGGGTGATTTCCGGGATAAAAACTATCCTATGTCCTTCCCCGCGCCTTATACTATCTTCATGCCAAATTTCATCAAAATCGATTCAGCGGTACCTGGACTTCTACTGTCCCATTCAAACCATGCCAGAGGCCCTTGAGGCGGTTTAGAAACTCTGACACTAAGGTGTGTGGAGTCGTAAGACCTTGCTGCCCACACGATAAGAAGAAGAAGCGTGAAGAGGTAACAGGCAGACATACAGACACACTTTCGCATTTATAATATTAGTATGGATAATTGATAGATTGATGATGTGCACCATCGGCTGCCGACGTCCTTGCATACACACACACAAATTGCTATTTGAGTCAGTTTGGTCGTTAGCTGAAACCCTAGACTAACTAGACGACCGATACTAAACTAAAATCGATACCGAAACCGAAAGTTTGATGACTGAAGCAGAACCCAAATTGGAGGCCTGCCACAAATTGATTGGCACTGATATCTTCTAAATCCTGCCATCATTATTAAGCTGTTTTTTTGTGATTTAGTATACAGGGTAATCGAAAATATACACGAAACCTGAAAAAGTGTCATTGTACTCATCATTATGAACAACTTTCACTATGGGACCAACCCTGAAATCATGAAAAATAAAACCAGCTGATCCATACATAACGATCTTGTTATGTAGCATTTTTGTAGAGAACAGCTGTTTTTTTTTATTTTTAATTACCCTGTATAGTGTGAAATAACGGGTGTATAAAGTATAATCTAATGTTTTGGTTCATTTTGACAAAATACATCTTAACTAGCTAACTAGCTTTGTTTCCCGAGACTTCGTCCGCGTGAAATCCCTTACAGGCTACTAGTTATTGATAATAAAATAAAGCCTGTAACACTCAAGATTGTCTTGGCTTTCTATTAGTGAAAGATTTCTCAGAATCGGGTCAGTAGTTTTGGACATTAGAGCATCCAAACCAAAAACCAACTCTTCAGCTTTCAAATATGCTTTCTGTATAGGGTGTTCGTACGGTGGTCCCCAAAACTAGGAAGCGCCTGAATAGGAAAGGAAGACCTTAAGTCATAAAATGATTGAGGTTGAAGCCTCACTAAACTATTAAACAGATGATGCAAAATATGTTGGTTTGCTACCATAGCTAAACATGACCCTCCTAATATGTCTCACAAAGTGCTTCAAGAAAAAGTCTGATGATTACTACGTTATGGTAAGTAATAAAAAGACGGACCACGGATGAAAACAACGTAATCATATTCATTACTTTAGTAGTTAACTTTCCACATCCCTAAGTGATTTTAACCACATACCTAATATCTGTTAGCAAAGTCAGATAATAAAGGACATATCCAGTCGGTTCCATTCAAACATTTTGCACATCCTGTATGGCCATACAAACTATTCCAAAATGGAAAATGTTGTTACCCTTTCAGCGTTGAATGTAGGCTGGACAATTTGATTACAGTTACGGACGTAGTACTTAAACTGAAACGAAGTTTAATCCTCGTAACCGAAACATGGTAAGGGTCAGCTCACATCGCGACGTACGTGTCAAGGACTTTTTCAGATAGCTATAGGATATAGAACTTTATTTACTAATAAATTTAAGTATTTATTCACATCAACAAAGACTATTTAGGACTAAGATTTATATAATACACAAATCGGTACACATGTCAGCGAGAGAAATCGAACACGCCTCACGACGCAGCGATACTTCGCTAGTAGTCACGCGGAGTGCAAGAGCATGTTATTTTTATTTATTAATTTAAATTTAACTAACAAACTAACTTAACTTAACTATACAAAAAGTACGAATTTCAGTGTCAGAATTCGAACACGCCTCGCAACTTTACGATGCGCCTCGCGACATCGCAATGCATTTCGCAGCTTCGCATCGCGCGTCGCGACACAACTTACCTCTTCAAGAATCGCCGCGTCTCCGTGTAAGCTCACCTTAAAGTACAATTAAAAGTTTTGAACTCCAACCTGCAGCCTTGTGGTTAGTAAGACCACAAAATGTGCTGTTAATGAAAAACAGTAAGCAAGACTTACTTTTTTAATCATAAAGTCGAGTTTGTGAAAACTTTCACACAGCGAATTATTCCATATATGCTTTTAGGGTAATGATACTGGTCTTCTTCATAAATGTGAGAGTGTACTAAGAAATAATGCATAAAGGAAAAACGAGGATAAAGGGGAGGCCGAAAAAAGAGGTCACACGTACCTCTTAAAACAGAATGATGTCGGGAACATCTCCTGGGTTCAATCTACTGAAAGTACTAAATAAACTATTTTATTGGCATCACACACTTCACATATTTAAGATACTTAGGTATGTATAGCATCAGTAGGTAGGTAGGCCTCAAGGCAGTACCTAAAGCAATATAATATATAATCGCTAGTACCTAAGTACCTAATAGAAATATGATGTAGATTCTCTATTGAAATATAATATTCATGCGTGACTTTCAGCTATTTTCTCTGAGAGCAAGTAAGTAGCAATATATTTCACTGTTATTGAAATGTTTTGAGGATAAATTCAGAAGGTAAATGGAACTCTGTTTTTCTTTTCAATCCGCCAACGTTACGCGCCATTGGTTGTGGAGTTGGGAATTTTAAATAAACGCAATATTCTTATAAGTAGGCCTATTGTATCTCATATCCTTCCAAATTAATTTAGGCCTTTAATATCTTTCAATTAGGTTTTAGGTATTGTAATCTCCCGCCGACGCAGGTATTCTGTTAGGCAATTAATATTTACATTAAGTAGTTAGGTGGGTCGGTAAGGATCGTGTTGCTCAGTAACTCGGTTGTGGATGTCAGATAGGCAGTGGCTCTGTGGCACCATCTAAAATACATACACATATAGCTGCATCCGGTTAGACCGAAAGCTGGCCACAATTTAGTTGGGAAAGAGCTAGGCAGATGATGAGGTTGATTGACATAATATATGCGAAAGCGATCATCAGGTTTTAACCTACAGTAATACCGCGTATGTAGGTAGATTGGGTTAACGGGTAGGATGAAACACGATTACCTACCTCGGAAGTATTTTCTTTTCCATATGTATTACGCTCATTTTCTTTATTTTCCATATTTTTACACATATTTTCCTTTAAAAAACAAATAATATAGTTAAAAAAAAAAAATGTATAAAAATAGTGCTCCGCCTGCAACGAGGTGGTAAAACCCAAGCTACCGGCGGTTAGGGATCCAGAGAGAGGAACCTCCTCACTATGCGTGCCGTGTCCAAGACAACCGCCTTCTGCATCTGACTCTTGATCCAGCTGTTGAGCGAAAGTTTCTCAAGATGTTGGTCGAAACTTTTCGCTATTAAACCGTTCACTGACATGACAATCGGAACAATAATTGTCGAGTCCATACCCCACATGCTGGTCACCTCGTGAGCTAGATCTAAATATTTAATGCTTTTTTCTTTCTCAGCTTTCACTAGGTTCTCATCATGGGGAATAGTGACATCAACAAGTATTGCACGACGCACTGACCTATCAATTATCACTATATCAGGTTTATTAGCAGTAATAAATCTATCAGTGATAATTGATCTGTCCCAGTAGAGCGTGATCTGACCATTATCAAGAACTGGTTCAGGATGGTATTGATAATAGGGTACCTCGATTTCCACAAGGGCATATTTAAGGGCAAGTTGTTGATGGATTATCCTGGCTACTAGGTTATGTCTGTGCAAATACTCGCCGTTAGCAAGACGAGAACATCCAGAGACAATATGTCTTATTGACTCACCGGGAAGGTTTTAACCTACAGTAATACCGCGTATGTAGGTAGATTGGGTTAACGGGTAGGATGAAACACGATTACCTACCTCGGAAGTATTTTCTTTTCCATATTATTATGTTATCGATACCCCGCCAAAACATCTTGCAATCTACCTATACAAATAAATAAAATTGAAGTGTTTCAAATCATAAACGCCTCGACCGATTTTGACGGTACTTACACTGACAGATAGCAGATGTTATAAGTACTAACATAGGCGACATTTATTTTGGATTAAATATTAGATATTGGTAAAAAAAACCCTATCATATTCAAGAGAGTTAAATCGTGGGTACAAGCTAGTAACAAATAAGATTTGCAAGCGACAGACCGTGTAACACGAAAAAATACAAGAGTATCGAGTTAACCTTTCACTGCGTCAATTGTGGGAAGATTATCACGGCCTTTCGAGTCCAAAGGTAGGTAGGTAACTATCTAAATATGGACCTTTCAGATATTGCGTATGAATAATCGATTGATGGTCTTAAACGATTGTGAGCTTATAGGGTTTTATTTCTATGCCTTATAAAAGTAAGTAGGTACATACAGCAAAACAGATAGGTATGCAGGGTCGTCAGATATAGTTGAAGTTTTCTTAGAAACCGATGGATGTCTTTTACTGAAACTTAAATAATTAACTGTTCCTTATCTATGTTTTAAATTAAATTACATTCGAAAAAATCTATCGGTTTCTTTGAAAACTTCAACTATATCATAGCTATCTTTTTGCTGACTGTACCTAGCCTGTAGGTGCTTGAGATTAGATGTTACCCCAGTGAGTTTTGGGAGTCCCAATTAGTTTTGAGAATGTATCAGTTTACTTAGCTTAGGGCTCGATAGATCAACTTAGCAAAAAGGAAGCTACCTAGGTACTAAATTCTCTATTTTTTAATGCGAACTGGGGGTAGTTGTCTTTGTTGGTAAACCCTAAGCTGAGTGAACTACTACCTAATAGGTGAGTAGCTGTACAGAAGGAAAAGGGTGGTTTTTTAGTCAGTTAAAGTCTGAAAAAGTTGATAATAGAATACCCGATGACTGCGGGCGAACATTCCGCTGCGCCAAACGCCAGTGCGGCTAGCTACCAATGTTCGTGTGTTCGCCATAGAAAAACACATACGGTGTGTGTGCGCCGCACTCGCGATTTTTAGTCGAAACACAACGTGTGTGTTTTCCCGCAGTCAATGAGTTAAAGTACCTACAATAGTTAGTAGTAAATAGGCAGGAACCCGGATATACCTCTATCCGTGTTGTAACAACGTTCCGTGTAGCTTGAATATAAAGTCTAAAACTTTGCTTGTCTGTCGATGTAAGCTCATGCCAATTTCCTGTCATGATATCAATTTCCCGTAGGCTGGCAGGTACTCTTGCTCGAGTAACATCGCCGGTTATTGTTCAACGTTGTTCAAAATTATTGGAAATATCCCGGACACAGCTTTCCAATTTATTTCTAGGTAGTTTGAGAGCCTACGTGACGGGTGTTGTACCTACCTTGTTTGTGTTCTGTCGAGTTATTGGAATTGTTTCATTATTACCAGTTGGGAATCTGAGTCCAGTTTATTTTATTTTCTCGTACCTATTTTATCTAGTCAATCAGGTGCCTACAACTGTAGTAATTTAAGTACATCTTATTACGAGTGTGCTAATATATGAGTTCGACAAATGGTTGTGCGATTCACGCTAGTGTGACAGATCGGTACTGCGACACAAAATAGTTAGGTAGTTAGAATGCACGCTAGTGCGCCACACTGAAACTCGACGTCACCTTATTGCTACTAAATATTATAAATGTGAAAGTATGGATGGATGTTTCTTCTTTAATCACGCTAGAATGGCTAAACGGATCTGGATGAAAGACACATAATATAATCTTGAATAGCACATAGCTATGCTAATTTTTATACCGGAAAAATGTACGGTTTCCGTGGCACTTTGCAGCGGACAAAGTCGCTGGCAGAATCCAGTCAGTAACACATAGAAATTCGCATTGAATCACTATAACAGAAGCGCAACCAATTTGTTAGGTCTATGTAAGTAATATCCCAATACATAAGCCCAGTGAAAGACAATTCATTGGCAACTCTCAGCTCTCAATTGTTACTACTCGATTCAAACAATCACGCGGCAAGCCTTTAATAATAGGTAGCCCTGCAATCACCTAAGAGCAAGGCCGACTGTTTTAATTAAAGCTACCCGGCTCTCCTCTTCTTAAATGCCTGCATTCCCCCCACCTGCCCTTTTCATAACGTTGTGAGGATTTTAGGAGCACCTACCTCCGGAGATTCCAAGGATGTCGGAAGTGGGGTTCCGAGTAAAATTATTCAATTTTCGTAAAAGCAAAAGATGTTAGGTACCTACATAAGTAAAACTAATGTAGTAGGAAGGTAGGTTCGTACACTATACATTGGATGTATTAGATTGAATGGTAAAGTTTGCAAGGGTAAAAGGGGTCAAACTATGTCATACCTTGTTTCCGTCCTAGTCTGACATGTACAAACTTATATAATTCCCTTATCCCTTAAAGTTCTTTCTACCATTCGAATTCCACTCAAGTAAGTACCTAACCTTATCCTTGATAAATGGTACGTATTATTTACTCAAGTAGGTAGGTTACCTACCTACTTGCCTACAGTCAAACGGGATGAATAAGGATGTAGGGGTGAATCGGGATGAAACTTTGAAATGGAATTAAACGTTAAAACAATGTAGTTTGTTGCCAAAAATGATACAAAATCGTAAATTATAATTCAGCAAAAGTATTGAGTCCTTTTTCCCAACAAAGTTGGGGTCGGATTCCAGTCTAACCGGATGCAGCTGAATACCGGCAGGTATTTTACATGGAGCGACTGCCCTTCTTACCTCCACAACCAAAAGACTGGGTAATCGCTACCCCTTGGTAAGGTTGTTAGGCTTTCGGGCTTTTGACGACTCGTAACGACTGTCAAAGATCCACGTATGACAGACGGGACCAACAGCTTTAACATGCTTTCCTAGGCACGGAACAATGTCAGTGGTAAGTGTTTAATGACTATAAAGACTCAGAATGTACACATGATTTGAAAAAGGTATTTTTGCCCGGGTTTCAATTCAAAACCTTACCTTCCTTTTTGGTCCCAAACTGTATTCATTCAAAGTTGAAATCCCTTTTAAAGTTTCGTCCCGTTCGTCTCTATTCAACCCGTTTTACGGTAGGTACCTACCTACATATTTTTACACTGAAAGTGTTAGTATTGTAAATTTATTTAAATTTTGTTTTTGAAAACCATCAACCTAAATCTTGCCTACTAAAAAATCTACAAGATACCAGATACAAATTCTGCCCACCAGATGGGGGTCCCAATCCACCATATCTAATGGTAATACCGCTAAGTTTGCAACACTGCAACTCGGCTAAAAAAGTTGATTACAACTTGCCAATTGCGGCAACCGGCAACTTTATGGCAACTAGCAACTTTTACAGGAAACTTTTTAAAGTTGCCAGTTGCCTCAATTTAAGTTGCTCCGTGTGCAAAGCGCCTTAATATCTAAGCAATAGGTAGGGTAGGTATCTCAGTATCTCTGGAATTTAGATATTACGTAGACTAATAGTATAGTAATGACTAGGTATTTTGGTAGGTTTATGTACCTATTTAAAAAAACCTACCTAAATAGTCACCTAATATATACAAAAGACCTATCTAAATATTTTTTGTAAAAATGTTTTTATAAATGAACGAGCAGAGCAGAAAATACTTACCGTGTAAACTGTCACAAAATATTAAGCCAACATCTAATATTTTGTCAACCCTAATCATACCCTCTTCGGTCACTGACAACATTTGCGTCGGTATTCATGCTAACATCGTCAATGGCCGGCGCCGAGGATAATTTCATTTTCCTTCGGGTCAATAAAATTGATCTGAGAAATTCTCAAGTAGGTATAGTGGAAGTGAATTGGGGTAAGATTGCCTATTTATAGAAAGGGACTAGTTGCCCTCTGCGACTTTGTACGCGTTTTTTCACCCGTTGTAAGTTACGGCTTTAGTTACTGCTCTGCTCCCATGGGTAGTTACGTGATGTTATAATAGTCTCATGAATCTGGTTATCAAACAGATTTTTAGGTTTATTGGGCTAAAACTTGACTATAATAATTTAATTCATGAGAGATTAGGTAGGTACATTATTATATTGTTTTTTTTTACAATTTATATCTTTTACTGCCTCGGTGGGCTAGTGGTCGCAAAGCGCGACTGATAAACATAAGATCTTGGGCTCGATTCCCAGTTCAGACAGTGTTATTGTTTTACAATGAGGAATTTCTTAGTAGCAGCCTCAGAGTCTGGATTTGCACTCGGTTGATGGCAACTCTCCCCCTATTACACCATGGTGGGACTTAAAACATAACTGGCGAAATGTGTGTGTAGGTACTAATGGGTACAACTCTTCCTAACCCTTCGGAGATTACAGGCGTGATGTTATGTTAAGGGTACCTACAAACAAAACACTTAGCTTTTAAATAATAAGCTTTTTTTTTTTTTTTTTTTACCGATGGGAAATCATCAAATGACTTCCCCCGCCCTGGGCGGGGCGGGAGGGAGTGTCAGACTTTTACTGACTAAAACCCATCCATGTTCCTTCTTGTGCCCTTTGCGTTCCGGGGGCGCGGTATCTCTTTCGAACAACCCGCAGCCCCGGCAGGCATCGGCCCTTAGTGGCCCCTTCAATTGTTTGCTGACATCTCTTTGAGGCGCGCGTGGAACACGAACGCGCCGTCGACACGGTTAAATAATAAGCTTAAGTTTTATACTGTTGAATATTTTGTTATTGTTTTGAAAACAACAAAGTAATTATGATTGCCCCCCCCCTATTACATGGGACTAAAAAAAAAACATAACTCGCGAAATGTGGGTGTACTAATGGGTACACCTCTGCCTAACCATTCGGGGATTACAGGCGGCATATGAAAGGCATCCCCAATTCGCATTATTTCAGGACCAGTCTGATGGCTCGTCTTCACCGCGCGCTGAGGACAGGTCCAGAGGCCACTCTCCCGCCCCGAGTGAAGGTAGGTAATGTGTCTTTTATTCCTGCATGGTTTTAAAATTATATTATGTTAGCTTTTATTTGTCATCTTTGTCTACAAGTGTAGATCAAAGTGATAGCTCTGTACAGCTACTTCATGGGTGCATAGGTCTCTTGCAAAAGCAGATGTTCCAATACCTGCTGGACTATGGAGCAGCTGTTCCTCTACTGGGCTAAGTAAGTACTAAAAGATTTTCAGCATGTGTTGGAAGACAAATGCCGTCAAGTGACTAAATTGGGAATACAGTTCAACATTCAAATTGGTAATTTGATTATTAACTGCAAGTATTTATTTTTAAGTGTACAGTCGAGGATTGTGTGATAAAGCAGTGTCGTCTACGGAATCGGTGAAGCTTTTTCTTTTCGTCCAGATAAAATGAATAAAGTACTATTGTTACGTTCCAGGCGTGGAGCACGACACTGAGAGGTGATGGTCGGCCAGCACTCTGCTCGACCGGCTGGCGCAGCGGGGCTTCGCAGCAGACACGCGGCTTGCACTACCACCCACAGGTGTTTTTTTTTTTTAATTATAATAAAACAGTAACTTACATCCACAGGATAACGATAGGCAGGTGCAGTCAAACGCATTTCATGGTACCACTTGGCCTTCTCAACTAGGGGCGGTTCAATTATGTCAAGTCAATAAATTATCACCAAAATTAAGTCTGAATTCCGACACCCAAGTGTCAATCAAAGGTCCGGCCCCAAGGTCAACGTCAGATTGCTTGCGATAAAAGAAATTTACTTATCTTATTGATAACATAAACATTACGCGTGCAATCCTCGTAGGGTTAGGCAGAGATGTACCCATAAGTACACCCACATTATATTAGCGAAAGTCACCATTTCCAAGCCAGTCGCCTTTTATTATCCGGATTAAGCACAGCTCTCATTATCAATAAATATTAGGGACATCAATGAATCAAAAACATCAACCCTTTTATTGTCTATTCCAGGCTGCGCCCGCTACCGCGAGCTGTGCTACCGCGCTGCCCACGCGCATCTCCCAGAGGACGCGGTGCCGCGCCCCTGTGACTGCGCCAACTGCACCGCGCGGCGCCACTCCGCCAACGCACCATGAGATAGGGCCCTTGTGGCCACTACAGCCGCGCTCACTCGACCCATACCCGCGCTACCGAGCGAATTTACTCGCCGGAATTGATTTTGGCTCAAGTTTATGGACAATATTTTTTTAATCTTAGGTGCGATTTAAATATTTTATTGAAAGTGTTTCCATTATGAATGTTTATCGTTTTTGTCTAAATAAATGTCCGTGCTTTTGTCGTTTCTGATTGTAGCTAATAATAATAAGTAGGTAGTCAAGGATTATAGTCCACAGGCAGCATACCACCTAATCCGTAGTCCCCGAGTGTCCTAGGAGGTAGAAGCGGTACTCTTAGCCAGTGTATCCGTAGCTCCATCGGACTCTAAAGGCTTGAGTTCCAAGATTTGTCTCATCGATGTTTGTTGTTTAAAAAATATTATATATTTTAGGAAATTGATCTGCCATTAAGTGTTTTTAAATTATAATCTTAAATGTGCGTTTCCCAAGCTTATTTCCCAATATACACCTACTACAACGTGGGAATAATCAATATGGCCTAACACAAACCATTAAGTGAATGTCATTTGTGTGTAATTATGAGATTAAAACAGCTGTTACTACTAGTACCTAAATGTATCATTAATTCGATTCGGGGCCTTTCTCCACAAAGGAACAATTTTGTCAATTCCATCTAAGCATTTAGCGTCATCTGATGTAAATATTCGCTTCTGTCCTAGTGCCTTACCCGATCCGCTTATCAATTTTAACCAACCGTTATCCAAAGTATATTGGCACTTTATAGAAATTCATGCAATGTAGGATTATATTCCGAACATTTGAAAATCTGCACATCCAAAATCGCTTTTGTAATTAAGGAAAGAAACGCATAGCAAGCGTTAATATTAAATTCAAATGTTTTAATATAATTAATTATGTAAAAATTTGTCTGTCCATTGGAGATAAGATTAAATTAACCCTAATGTAAGCTTTGTAATAAAATAATGTGGAAATTAAATTTACACAATTTATTTAGATGATTCTCTACATAAGAATTTCCGTAACACTAATTTATTATAAAGAACACGTTTAGTATAAAATCTAAGCCAAAATATTAACTTATGTGTAGGTGGCTATCATTATCTCTATGGTCCAGAGTATTGAACTGCTAAACTATATTTATAATTCATGTGTGCTAAAAGTATCATGACCTCTTAATTTTAGAGTCTAATATTATTATTAGATATAATTATCTAGACGTAATTTCTAAATTAAAATCACCTGACCTAATGTAATACCTGTCCATCGGTGTAACTTTAAACGATTTATAATAATTATAATAATGTACATTAACATCTATTTTATATTACATCGCTAAAATTATAAACATAATTTAATTACATACATTTTTAACTTCTGATCTATTTTCGATTGTACTTACCCGATGTCATTAAATTTTAATCGTACATTATTTAATATTATTAACAAGGCCTACCTAATCGAGTTATAAAATGTAATTTAAAATGATTCAAAAATAAAAATATGATTATTATAAAAATCGTACCGTCTATCAATTTATATAGATTCCTGTATTATTTTGTGTTACGAAGATATTACAGTTAAATACAGTAGGAGGATACCTAGACAGTCTTGTCAGTAAATTTAAATAAAACTTATAATAATTAGTATTTTTATTAAGGTTAAACAAAAATACACGTTTCAAGAGAGAACAGTATCAACAAAAACTGTTTCAGAGGCCGAACGGCGTGGATGTTTCAAAATTTCAACATTATGAAAATAATCTCTTTCATCAAACACAAGTTCATTACATTCGTTTGACACATATACCTGCTCAGGGGATATTTTAGAATTTAGTCATAAATGCCTCTTTCTTACAATAATACCTATTTTTAGGTATGAACATGATTTCCTTGAAGTCACAAATAATTTTATAACCATTTAGTATGGTTGTATCCTAACTATTATATAGAAGTAAATATTAGAAAAATACGTCAATTTATTCTTGTTTCTAACAAAGGGAAGAAGCTCATTTGGACATCGCCCGCGGTGGTATAGTTGCAATCATGCCTAAAAGTAGTCCACCTTAGGATTTTCACATTAAAATTAAAAGCGACGAGGTACTTTTTGGCGCAGTCGTTGATAAAATACTAACTATTATACAAAGGTGGTAGATGCATCATTAAATCTATTTTCATAAGAGATTAAAAGGATTTCCAAAAATTTACTTACACAGAAATGTTGAGCAAATTTTTATATGTATAACATGTGTTGCTGGCAGGTGCCTATGGCGGGACAGATACATTATGCACTCGTACACTTTATTTCATTATCATACAGACAAGGCTTAGACCCAAACGATGTGACCATTAAACAATATGCTTAAAATATCAGAACTTGGAAACTATTGCTATGTAAAATAAAATGCTCCAAACTCTGAGAATGATATTACAACTGAGAATTTTCAGTTTAAAAAAGCTCACTGGATCGATGCGTCCAATCAGTCCACACTACACAAATATTTCCAAAAGAAAAACTAATCTACTAACTTAATAACTCGGAAAATGTTCTAAAAGGGACGCCTCTTATTAAATTCATATTATCTAGTTATCGTCAAGTCCATGACGTAAGACACTTCACGCTAGTCTAGTAGGATGTCCAATATTATAAGTCAAAGAAATGCTTCAAGTCAAAAGTAAATGTTATCAAAAAACTAAATCGATCAAGTAACAGGCGTTCCTGTTAGACTTTTTCCAATAAAAACAATTTACAAACTCAATGATTGCGTTCGTAGAAAAAGAGATAATATTTTACAAGTAAAATGTACGACAATGTTTGTTAATAAACGGAGTCTAGCGCAAGGTGGTTTGTTAGCCTAATTTGTATATTACTTATAAACTTTATAGCACATAAAGCTGCGAGTGACTTAGTTATTATTCATGTCCCAAAGTATATAAAACGAGAGTTAAAATTAAATCAGTACGCACTATCTCAAGAGGACTTCACCAACAGCACGTTCTATACAAAACGTAGTCTACTCATGTTTTGGTCAATCGTTTTTCCTTCCAAAACGAGGTTTCGAGTTACCTATCATTTTAAAATTAAGTATAAGAGTTACTTGAGGAACCCTCTAACCACAAGCCTAGATATTAGTGCCTTTATCATAATATTTGAATTAGCTATTGAGCAAAATATGACTAAATTACGGTTTATACAGAACGCGCTGTCGCTAAAGTCCTATTAACGACATCTAGTAACGGTCTAGAACAGATGCGCTTACAAATAAATTGTAATAATCTATGCGAGAAAAATAACGTTCTAAAACTATCTATATTATGATATACTAAAAGTACCGGAATGCAAGTAAAAAAAAAACCCTCGTAAACTAACAAACATTGACAAGTGTAACGTGGGTTACCAGGCTCGCATGAGATGCGTGAAGTCCGCGCAGCTCATTCATTAACGCCGATAGGGATGGTAGGAAGAAGCGGAGGCAGTGCCACCTGACGATGAGCCGTGGTAGCTGCGCTTCGATGACCGCTGGTAACCGTCGCCGGACCCGCCGGTGTATTCATAGTCATCACCTGGTCATACGAAACTACGGTTAGTATTATCATCAACAGAATAAGTATTTCATAGCAACATTTTTAAGCCATTCTATTTGTATACCACGTTCAACTTATCAAAATACTAAGTTTAAAAAAATAATAAATTGGAACTTACCGCACCACGCACCACTATCCACACACCAGGGGTTTGAGTATGGTAATCATTCAACTAAGCTAAGGTTTAGGACAAAAAGGTGTTTTGTGATCAACCTTTCCATAGGCAAGTTCTAGATAATGCTTTGGTTTAAATTACCCCCAGAAGAGCAAACGGATCACAGAGCAGAACCCTTGTATCCTATGACCTATAATTTCTACAGTAAATTCAATGCCTCCAAATATCAATTCTAATTTTTCATGGTTTAATTCAGCAAATAATAGGTAGGTATTTAAATAATTTCCCTAAATAATGTCTATGCGTATAAATGTTTGAGTACTAGGGCTACATAGCTAGTGGAGGATGGTCACGGGAAAGGAAAGGGGAAACCTGAGGCAGACGCAGACACGTCCGACACATTGCAAAAAGACGGCTGTGGCGACACCATGCCTCCGCAATACATCATGGGGACCTGTTGAATACTCTATTAACATTCGTGTACGAATACTTAATTTTTAAATGGGATATTTATGAGAATAAATTATGAAAACGAAGTTTTAGAAATCGTCCTTTTTGGGTAAATAACCAAGCTTTCGTCACACGGCATTCGGCTGATATAGGTAATTGCATACACCGACGACTCAGCCCAATTAAAAAAACAACAAAATATAAAAATGTTTATCTTTTATGTTTATATTATGAACATGGGCGAGATCAACAGACTAGGTACTTGTATTAAAATATTAAATGAATCAAAACTACTTTCTACGTGTCTGTATAATGCGCCATCTAGCGTTGTTAAGTAAAACTTTTTGATATCGCGCGCTATCATTTAGTTCGTTTATTTTGCTATGGCGTCCCGATATGTTATATAAAATATCTGCAAAGTGCCGTATGATACGAGCTTTATAGAATTTTATGGGAATTATTACTCGGAGGTCATGTTAAGCAGTAACTTTTGTAGACAAGAAGGGATATTATGGACCTGTGGTGGCGTTCCTACGACGTCGGACATCTGTGGGACGTTCACATACTTGGGACTGCCTGCATTACTGCCCACACCATCGCCGTCTGTCGTATATAGCTAGTCTGGTTATTTTGTTTGGGAGCGACGTCAAGATATTCAAAAGTAGCAGGAACATTCACTATACGATGGCCGATGCCAATTTTTGATCAGTTTTAGCTATGTGTTAATTTAGATCTTATTTTATTTTAGTCATAAGGTGGATGAAAGAATATAAGAGGTAAATAACTGATTATTTACTACGCTGGTTGTCTTCGACACCTTTTAGTGAAGCGGTTGCATTATTATTGCAAGAAATTTTAAGCATTTTACATACTTTGCATGTATATTTTACTATCTACCATTGCATTGACATGATCATGCCATTGTATTGTAAATATTACACCTTTTTGAAAATTCAACGAAACTACAGAAAATAAAATAAAATAAAATACAGTAGCAGTAATAATAAAAAGGATAGATAAAGATATGTAGCAGGTGCGATAATACGTTACCGTGAAACTAGTGTTATGTACAGTGTAAGCATACTATAAATACTTTGTCAATAGAATGACAATATAATTAATGGGAACGGCAATTTGTATCACTTGACGTGTGCTCTCGTGTTAGTCGTCATTGCCGTCAGTGTAAGACTATTATGAATGCTCTACTGAATGTGTTTCGCGACTGCTATGTCACAATATAAAAACTAAAATTATGATTACTGCTCAGTACCTGCCTGGGGGTATTATTACTACGGGGTAGGGGTGTGTGAGCGAACATTAAAAATGCCATTTTATTTTGAAATTTTTGATTTCTTTTAATTATCTACGTTTTATAATGTCCTTAAAGTAGATATATATTTCATCATAAGATATCTCAAATATTTGCAGTGGTAATATTAATATTTTATTAATCAACCAGTAGTAATTACTTAATCCATTAAGATAGAAGAAGCTTAATAATAGGAAACTACGACAAAAGTGTTTATTTCTTTCCATTACATTATAAACTACATACTTATGTTACCAGTTAAATCTAACACTAAATATATATACCCAAAATACCTAACATGAATAATGCATAATTTCTACTCCGAAAGACCTCAGTGTTATGTAGTGTGATAGCACTTATTACATCAATAAATCATCGCGTACAAGCTTCTCGTCTTACTTTAGTGATTCGGTTAAAATTAATAATTAAAACCGTAATTAACTAATTATCATTAGGTAATCATCGTAAAAAAGAAACAATAAGGACGCACGTGTAAAGTCTATCATAATTTTCTTTTTTATACGAACATAAAGTAACTTATGTGGGGCGCGCGCGACATGCAGTCTCGCTGGAGCGACGCCGCACGCGCCCCGCTAGGCTTCACCAAGTATATCAGCGCGTTAGGGCTAAGTATAGTAGATTACACATTACAAGATTATAACAAATCTAGATAATAGTCTTACAATTGTAACATGCTTAGTTTGTGGCTAGGTCGCGGTCGCCGCTTCCGATTAATTACATTTTAGGAAATTAATACAAGTGTGTATAAATACAGCGCCGCCCCGTAGTGGGCCGGTGTAAATTAAACTTATATAGGTACTGTTGTAAGTAAACATTACTTTAAATATTGTACATCAGTCGATAGTTCACCTAACAATTTTGTTTCTAATCGATCGAGAATTATGTACTTTTATTTACTATAAAGAAAATAATAGTTTAAAAAATAATCAACATCAAATTTTTAATTAAAACAGAAATAAATAACAACTTGCCCTAGGTTTTATAATAATTAATGTTATAATTAACTGTAAAGCCCGTGAAATTTATTTTACTCGGGATCAATAATTACATTTATATTAAATTCTAGTATAAATATGAGGTTTTATATTTAATAATACCTGCATTGTTTTTAAAATAAGTTTCGAAAAGACTACAGTTAAGACGGACGCTGGTGTCGTCCCTGATATACATTTAAATGCAAATGAATTAATTTTATAAGACGAGTAAACAGTGAACTTAAAATGAGTCGACTGCTAATCTAACGTTTAACACTAGGGGTCTTGTATAATTAGTCAATTACGATCATAAATTTATTAATGAATACTAGCACGGCACAGGAGCGCGCCCGCCCGCGCAACGGCGCCGTGCTTGGTGCTTGCTAACGTTACTTTTATCATTATACCAAAATACACTTTTACACAAAACATTGTTTCCTTTATATACTACTGAATAAACATACACATATAAAAACCGCGTACACTATAATATAAAGTAATACAAACAAGAGTCGAAAGGTTAACTACGCAACAGTACTACGGTTAAGCCATGATTAAAATATTATTTCATAAACATTATTTTAAGATACAGCTGCATATCTTGTGTCGATATTACAGAGTGTAATATTAAAATGCAAAGGATGCACGTGTCGTCACTCACGGTAGTACATAGCGACAGTGGAAGGGTGTGTACCTACATGTACAATACACAGGGGCCGTGAGCGGGAGCGGGAGGGGCCGCAGTAGAGACGGGGCGCGCATGCGGAGCGCACGCATGAACACCACATTTGACAGACGAGCCTCTAACGAGTCTTATCGTATTTGTATTTTGCTAACTATTTTTAATTAATAAATTCATCCAATATTTTATGCTCTTCTCCTATATAATAATAATTAAAACCCATATAAATAGTCTCAATTGATTTTTTCACAATAATTTGCACTAAGTTTAATGTTGAGTAAATCTAAAATTTCTAATACATATTATACTTTATTTAAATAAATTATATTCTTTATGTTAATAAGAAGATTGCCACGTTGGTTCATTACAAACTAAGTTCTTAAATTGTTCAAAATGTTTGTGAGTGCGGGGCCGAGCCCGTGTCTAAACACCTTAGTGCTAATCGTTATCACTGAAAATAACATAATTATAAATCATCTCTATATTCACTTAACTTTTTGTAAGGCATCGTTTCCTAATATTAAAACAGATGTGAACAATTTCGTTCGTATCATCGGTGGATGTACATTAACCTACAGTAAGTATTAAAACGTAATCGAAATAATGGAACATAATGGTATTATGCGAACTGAACATGTGCGAGGGAGTGGGGGGAGATGCGCGCGCGCACGTCGTGAGTACGGCGCGGGTCTAGCCGGGGAGCCAGCGGGCTGGTGGTGGGGTTAGTGCGAACAAATGCAAGTAGTAAAGCGATACGAGACAGTGAGACCGAAACGAACGAACCACTACCTATGCTGAGTACGATAAAAATAACCAGGAATGAATCGAGACAAATTAACCTAACTAACATAGGAACGAAGAGTAAACGAAGCGGTACAAAGCGACACATCTACACGTAACCTAATGGGCAGTCAGGCACCGACCTCGATTAGTTTATATTATTTCATATTGTTATAAGGTACGAGTTTCACTTTCCTACATACTGATTGAGTCTCAGTCGAGTCTGTATGTTATATATTATAAGAGCTATAAGAAATGTATGCGAGTTAACTATGAACATCACAATGTAAAAGGCTTCTTCACTATGTTTTACCGTTAAATTTGGGACATCGCACCCCTCGCCCCGGACCGCTAGTCACTTATAAAATTTGCTTACACCTCACAATATTCCTCAATAGATAAATTATACTTTACTTATGGAGCGATCTTAAATAACCCTATTCTAAACGATCAAATTATGCTTCAATGTAATCATCAACAATTCGTCTATTTAAAACATTTATTAACAAATCTTATCGAGCGCGGCGCGGCGCGGTTCTATTATTTAAAATTAAAGGAACAACTCCCGTCCTTGTCGTCGGGCGTCGGGCAGTCTATCAGTAGGGCCGTAAACTCTAAGATAATTACAACAAATAATGGTCAGACGCTGCGCGAGCGCGGGGCCGACTGTCGCGCGGACGCCTCCCTGCCCCGCGATTAATTACTTAGCTTATCACTAAAATTTTAATCAGTCGATCGGTCAAACGATTGAGCGATATAGTACAGTAAAGGACTAACATTAAATTTAATCTAACAATGTTATTTTAAATTATAACTCACTTTGTAACGGGGCGGGGCGGCCGCGCGGCTGGCGAGCGCGTCGGTAATATTATGATACGACTAACATAGCGGCCGTAGCGGCCGGCGAAAGCTCTATACAGTTTTAAAAATATTTGGCAATCACATAAATTAAAACTTTAAAACTATGTGACGAGAGAATCGATTAAAATTATGCTTTACACACAAGTAAGTATATATATGTACAAATGTATGGCGAGGGCGCGAGGGGTGCGCGCTGACACGTACCGAACTATATCCTAAATGCTTGAGCTTCATTACTTAACACATACGACAATATCGTTTGCTCGTTAACAATTTGGCAGGTAAATTTAATTCATTAAAGTATAAATTCCATATAATAATAGTATCAACTTAAAAATTGCGATAAAAAACTAAAATGCATATAAGAAAACAAATTAAAATTACGAATATTTATACAGAATTGTTCCCTTTTTAAAAACGGGAATAATTAAAAATATTAAAATCACGTTCAGTCACTATGTTTTGTTTAATATTAACACATAATTATCTCATTATATGCCTACCGTTTTCCTAAGTCTAGTGTGTGGTAAATAACCAAAATTCTAACATTAAACATACATACCGATATATACCAAATATTTATACAAGTTATTAGCTTAAGTTAAGTTCTTTTAGGTCATTTTCCCTAAATTGGCCTTGTTTAACAGTGTCTGTCAAATGTGCGTCACGCGAGTGTGCCGCGGCGAGCGGGCGACGGCACGCCTCGCCTCTACCGCGCATCGGGGCTCGGGGGCCCGTACAACAATACACGTACACGACATTATTAAAAGAAATCACTATAGAAATCCGACAAAAATTATTAAAACATTCGAAATGTGTGAAGTAAAAATAAATCTTTCACAAAAAACCCACATCCAAATAGATTATTAAAAGCAAAGTTAATTAAAAAACTGTGTACACTTGCTGTACACGCATATGACAGCGTCGTTTAGCTATAGAAGAGGGGTCGCGAAAACGTCTGGGCGAGTCATGTCAGAGCCGCGATGTGGAGCACCGCCCGTGCGGACGGCGCCTCACGAGTGTTCGAATATCATTCCTTCATAGTAGCGTTCAGAGACGGCCGAGTGCCAAAAGTTGCAAGAAAGTGTGTAACCTTATTAAAATTAGTAGACAAAAGAGTTTTAACACCTAATAGTAAGTTTTGAATGTTATTGTTAAACTATTTTAATATTTTTACTTATTAAAATTAACGCTTAATTACGCGTGTGGGTTTGTGTTAATGTAGTCGTCGGTGACTTTAATTATAAATCTGCCTTTATAGGCATTAAGATAACCGTATGCAATTAATTTAAATTTATCCATTACTTTAGTCAGTTTGTTATAAATATTAATTTGTTGCATTGTATTCATAATCTATTTTTTTTTTCACGTTTAATGTAGTTTTGTTCGTGATATCAAAAACACAAAACTACAAATCTATCACCTAATTGGAAGTTCAACAGAGGTATTACAAAATCGTCGCGTCATTAAATTAATATGGGAGTATACGTTAATAAAAAAACGGTTATATGCTAGCTATCCCTATTTGCTTTAGTCGTTATAAAATTATATCGACTAAGTTAGAATCGATAGATGGAGTCGATCGAATGCAACCGTTGAAAGGATGGCAACCGTTCGAGCACGCACTTGATCAAACGTCAAGCGGAATGGCTACATCTACTATGAACACACGATCATGTGTCTCACAAGCGTCAAGGTACTAATGCTACAGGTACAAGTGCGTACTAGAAGGTGGGTCAACGTCTGCCTGTGCGTCTATCGCAGCGTAACAAACTACAGAACTCACTCTACCTACCTCTACGTACCTTTAGAAAAGAATTGTGTATATCAACGTGTGAGCGATACGACTGTAGTTAACCACACTGCGGTCGTGTATGTGCACGCACGGAGCAGAAGACAGTAATAAACTACTCTTATGGATAATAGCTCAGAGAGCGTATGCCACCCTGGATAAGAAACGTCAGTTATAAAATGATCGTGGCGACCGTACAGCGCCTGGTGTCGTTTGCTCCGCGCGCGGGTGGTGTGCCGGGTGTCGTGTGTCGGGTGTGTCGTGTGGTACGTGTGGGAGTGTGGCGCGAGTGGTGCCTACGCGGCGGGCCACTCCTTGTTAAACTCGTTGGCGTTGAAGTGTTTGGGCGCGTGATGCGGATGGTGCACACCTGGCGGCTGCGCGGCGGGCGCGGAGGCGTGGTACTCGGTGGCGGTGTACCGCGACGCGCCGCCGTACGACGAGCCCTACCAGTCCGCACACGTTAGCGCGCGCATGTGCGGTGCGCGCCGCACGGCACATGCGCGTCGCGCGGACGCATCCAGCTGAAGCCTAAGCGTGTACCGCTACTGCGCATCTTCTACGTGCTCTACTCGGTATAAAAATATAGCTCTCTCGAGTCTAAACTGAGCCGAGCTTCAGCTACGATGCGTCCTTGAACCGTCATGGAGCAAAAAATGAGAGGACTCCACGTTATTTGTTTTTATACTGATCGTTCTATTTTATTGTGTAAAAGAATTTGGGCCGCATTCGCAAATGCTCCATGACATTATTTTGAATAACATAATTTTGTAAATAATGTACTCTGGTTACATTTAACAGAACAGACGAATTCTCATCTCTGAACACTTAAAGTACAGCTCTTAATATTATTTTTATCGATAAAATTAACTATTAATGAACCTGTAACAATATGAGAAAATCCAAATTTTACTAATTTGTACTTTAAATGCCAATTTACAAGTGTTGAGATGACACAAGGCGATTGAATCATCTCGCACGGCTACAAAATGCAATATTATATTATATGAATATCGAACGGAACTAAGGGTAAGCTTATAATCTAGTGCGGTGCGATGCCTTAATGATGAGCGCGCGTTATCGTCGCAACAACCGACCGTCCATAGTGAGAAATCCCCAGTGTTTCGCGACATTCCCTCATCCGATACCCGCCCTTATCTCTAATTGTCTTTCTGGAGGAGCCACTCTTGTGGGCCCTGATCGACCAACTGGAAAAGAAGAACAAGACAATAAAGTCCCACTCGCCACAATTCAACTGGATCTTTAGCAGGTTTATGTAAGTAGCGCAGCGCGTGAAGATGGACCGGGCGAAAGCGTGTGACTATCCCCAAGGGCGAGATGAAAGTTTAGGCGAAGGAGGACGGGACAGGAGAGGCGGGAAGGAACCGTGGAGGTCGGTGATGAGAGACCTTCAGCGAAACTCGATAACAACACTAATCTTCTTGATTTTTCACTATGGATAGCGGTGCGACTGTCACCTATGGCCACGCGAGGCGGCCGTGAACAGCGCCGCGTCTACTCTCTTTATGTACCGCAGCATAGCTCGTAAAATCAAAAAGACATCGCACATTAATCTCGCCACTGAAAACATGCAGATAAGTGGGCTTCGTCGTCGCCGCGTATGACATTATCGTGATATAAACAAGCATTTCGAACACAGCACACGGATGCAGGGGTGGCAAACTAATGGCTCTATACTATCAACTCATGCTGCTATTAGCCGCGACTCCTTTGTTCGCGCTCGAGGAGCAATGTTTTCGCTGAATATCACTCGCTCACCAGTACGCACGATCATGTTCATTCATTCACAAATCGCAAACAAGTCTAGTGCAAGTACAACCAAATTGAAGTGTCTGGAGATTCTTATGCATTCATACAACATACGCGGCCAAACATTCTCTAGTGACACTGGGTATAATAATGTCGGATGGTCATTCATGCTATCGGGCACACCGTTACCACGCCATACTAATACGAAGGTAGATGCAGGATACAAATCAAAGAGTAAAGCGCAGGAGAATGGAGTGTAGGGAGGAAGGATGCAAGCCCCGAGGTGACGAGCAAATAATACTAATTATACGATGGTCAACTTGGCTGTACTTTTGTGTAACTACCGTCCATAGCTGTCAAAAAGGTATGGACGACGAACATCAACACAAAACCGTACCTTGGATTTGATAATGATTAATTATATAGATAAATATTGGGAACATGAGAAAAATAAAAAAAAAAGAATGCGTGAGGATAAGGTTGGCATCCAAGATTAAAATTAAAATATTGTTTGCGATTTTGATATTGGATGATGGAATGCAAAAGGTAAGCAAAACAAAACACAAAGTCATCCAATATCTTGTTCCACACAGTGGCGGAGTCGTCGAGGCCACACGCGTGGTGCAGCGTCGTCGCCCGCCGCCAGATCTCGATCGAGCGCGTATTGTTAACGCGACCCACTGACACAGCTACCACTAACTATTTGTTATTGTAATTTCAATGTAGTTGTCATTTTTGAATAGCTTGTTTTCACGGGAGATTGTCCAAATGGAACGTTTTACATAGTATTATATTTTCTCAGGATGTGACGACGTTTAGTCGTACTCGTTTTGTGTTAGAATTGATCTGCATATCTTTCATACCACTTGCGGCCCTAGTTCATCGCCTAGTGGTAAGTATATTAAATAAATATTTTTCTTTTTGGTAATGTCGAAAACATTCAACGAATATCAGAAGCAAAAAAAAAAAACTACGAACTAGATAAGCAAAAACAAGGCACAAGCCCGCATAAACAAGCCTATTTTACTGTACTGTACTAAACATAGCTACACGGCGCTGTGTCAATGTGGGTACGCCAAATATTTCATGAGGCAAAAGCATGAATTGAGATGAAAAACACATTTTTATATTTGAGTTTAAATAACTTGACTGCACGCAATAAACGAGTCATACATGATTTTATTTAGCAAATACTTCTACTGTTTTCTTGTCAAATAACTAGCGTTTACAAGTCTAAAGGTATGCATAAAAATGTATTTCTTTACCTCGAAATGTCCACCCAATATTGAAATGTCGTGTTTATAGCAGTTACCATACCATCACCGGAGTTATAGCGAATGCTCAATGATTCATGCTAAGTAAAACGCAAAAGGCACGAAAAACGATGGAAGATGTGTTTATAAAAACAATGCCAGAAGAAAGAATTCGCATTTATCTCCTGGCTTAGTAGATAAGTCGTTGAGTGTCCGGTCAATGACCGAGCGCCGCCGACTGATCGATTATTATTGTTTGTTTGGCGACGCTTGAATTATAAACACACCTTTTATCATGTCATATTATATGGGAAGCCGAATCAGAACTGAAATATTTGGAATAATCTTAACACTGCCGCTGTAAGTACCACTTATACCTTACAATTCATTACAAACAGTACACAGTGGGTTATAAAGATATACATTACGGTGATACATAAGCATAATTGCTTCCATAAACCAGTATAATTCGGCTGTGATTCGGAAGATGTCAAATTAAAATTTTCTCAAAATAACAAAAATAGAATGAGCTGAGTAAATGAGATACTGGCTTATAAATTATATGATCAAGAATTTTAAAACATTATTATATAAAATCTTTGAAAATATATTCGCGTGAATACTTGTTTGGTAGCAAACATTGGAAATGGAAACTCGTCAAAACGCCATAATTGGCGGATATCTAAAAATATCTGGAGTATTCGTAGTGGACCGGTCGTAACGGTTCTCTCGCCAGTATCGCAAGTACGTAAGCAGATAATTTTGTTTAACAATTTTTGATGGTCACAAGAAGAGAGGTGAGCGTGTTCGATAGGTTAATCACAAAGGAATGATATTCGGAAATGTTATACGTTACGAAGACTCGAACAGCGAGAGACGTTCGAGTGAAAGTGAACAGCATCGGGTCACGCTCCCTCTTATAATACGGTGTACGTCGTCTATGTCTAGATGTAGTATCTATTCGGCGTGTTGTGTGAGGTATTGTTGCGCGTGTACCTGGTCCTGCTGGTAGGCGGGCGGGTACTGCTGGTACGTGGAGTAGTCCGCGGACGACGACTTCGACAGCGCGGCCGACGACAGCGCGCCCGTCAGCGCCGGCCCGCCCGCGCCGCCCGCGCCCCCCGCGCCGCGCCCGTACATCTCGCCGCCCTCCGACAGCGGCACGTACGAGCCTGCGGGCGCAAGTGCGGCGTGAGCACAGGGGAACATAACAGTGGAGGCTCGTAATGCCACGTCCATTGGAAAAGCAACAAGCTTACGAGGTCGAAAATTTCCTAGATAACAGCAAAAAACATACAACGGGTGGGAAGGATATCGTATACATACAAAAAAGCCACAACAACACAGTCAAAATGTATGGAACAACAGTGTTTTTTTTTTTTTTTTTACTTCTGACAAAAATATTTGGGAAAATCCTGTATTGAATCCATGGTCTTTGTTACGACATCCTTTCCACCACATATAAATCCACAAAAAGAGTCGTCACATCCCTAAAATCCAGGTGACTTGACGTAAGCAACAACTAGCATAAATATGCAAAACTTGCATTGCTATAACCCAACCATCTGAACATAGCATTAGAGATATAACTTAGCTTACTATAAATATAAGTTCTAACATAGCTAAATAAATAAAAAAAATCATCAAGTCCAGCGTTCCTTGGAATAATGGACTGACAATATTAAAAACACATCTAAAATTAATTTTATGTAAATTCCACACGTCAGCAACTGCGCCAAGCAATCGCCATACAAGTTCAGTTCAGTTGTAATCTCGCCTACGTCCTAGCCCCGTATAAACGAGTTCCATTACTCACCGGAGCCGGTAGAGTTGGAGTTCTGCGGCATGTTCCAGTTGGTCCAGCTGCCGCCAGCCGACGCGCCCGCCGGCGCAGAGCTGTAGTTAGCTGTACACACCAATAACATCACATTAATCACCAAGACTCGACTGAATGCGGAGGTGTAGACTATCAGCCTGTAGACTGCGATAGGCTCGAGATCGACAAGTTTAGTATGTGTGTTTGGATCACAAGTCGATGCGACAACAGGACTTTTTCTTTGTTGTCTTCTTTAGTATGATTTACTATGAATGTTTTTGGATTAAAGACAGCTAGTTGCGTGTGTATGCAACGGCCTTTATTTTGTCTTCTTCCAATTGACACTAGAACTTCTATCTAACACTATCTAACTAGTTAGTTTTGAAAGTAAACTGTAGCAAATCTTGTGGACTCTCTTGTCCATAGGAACAAGGAGTATATGTTTATTTGCGTGTCAATGTCCCACAAACATCTGAACGTACCAGCAGTAATGCAACTGAAGGCACTGCCTGGATGTGGCTAGTCTATGACTCTACGTGGTAAAGTATCGCGCGTCTTTATTCGGGGGACTGTCACCTACCCTCCACTAGACATGATTACATGTTTACATCAAATTTATTATGTTAGAGGTGTGTACTGACCATAGCTTCCGTAGCTCTGCGCAGGCGGTTGCGTGAACTTGTTCAAACTTATGGTTAAGGTTCATACTTCCGTTTATAATATAATCAGCGATCAAGTCTGTAGTTATTGAAGACGCTGCTGCCCGTTGATAGCTGGATGAATTAATTAAAACCTAACTCATGTTTGTAGTAGTCGTAGCACAATCTAGCATACACTGCAGTCACGCGACATGCTTTTGTTTTATTATTTTGAGCTAAGAAAGACAAAACTTCTGAATACATTTTCTCGTGACCACAGCGTATGCTCAACTTGCAGCTCTATTTTTTCTGGTTGCAGTACGTGCCTCGCAGCTTCGTAGCTTATCACTAGTTGTCACTCGTCCTATGGGGATCATGCAAATGGTACACTTATGTACGTACCATAGCTGCCGTAACCCTGCGCGGGCGGCTGCGTGTGCTGCGTGTAGTTGTTAGTGGCGGGCCAGGCGGGCGCGTGCGGCGGGGCCTGGGGCGCTGGAGGGGCCCCCCAGCCCTGGTAGTTCCCGGGGCCCGCACCCGCACCTGCGGCTCCGTAGCCGGCGTACGACGTCTGGCCCGGAGATGTACCCCAGCCTTGGTACCTGGATGAAATACGAGTCGGTCTGTTAAGCAAGTTGCAAAATTGAAGAAACACAGGTAAGAACCTCCATGGTGGCTTTTTTATTCAAGTTTATAATTTATTGTAGATGATGATGCCTATTCGTTCAGTCATGTTAAAATAGGGAACACTTTTGTGTTGAATTTAATTGAAGAGAGAAAAACTAAGGTACACGAACTCGTTATTTTTTCTGCCCGTCTTGTTAGAAACGACAGTTAAAAAAAAAAATATTCAAAATAAAAGAAGCAGATCACCAAAAACGAGACATTAACATGGGGACCTATTGTATAGGACGTCCGTTAAAAATCCGTGCCAAAACGAGTTCTCACCCCTGCATAATGTTGGGCCCAGCCATTGGCATGTTGATCGGCGGGCCGCCCATCTGGCCGTTGTGGCCCTGGATCATGTTGATGGGCGCGGCGGCGGGCGGGCCCCACTGGCCGGCCTGCGGCGCGTCGCCGGGCGCGCTGAGGGCCCCGCCGCCCATCCCGCTGGCTCCCGAGCCGAGCTTGCCCGAACCGTCGCGGGGCTCCGCGCGCTTGATCTCCACCTGCTTACGTGTTTTGGGTTAAAGAAAATCTAGTTGTCAACTTACCACTCATTTCGTTTAGTCTTAAAACTATGAAGGCTTAGTTAAAGGATTAAGTTTTAACAGAGATTATTACAATAATATTAATTTTCAAACAATATAATAAAATACTTCATCAATATAACAGTAGCACTATGTGTTCCCACATTAACTTAATGTTTCTTTATGTTTCACCTCTGCCTAACCCTTCGAGGATTACAGGCGTGATGTTATTTGTGTGTGTGTGTGTTTCTCTGCCCATAACAAGGCAGATGCATGTGAAATAATTTAACTGGCATGTGTTTGCATCCCAATCGACTCGAATGTACTCAATAAACGGAATGCCTTGCACTGTGGCGACATATTTCCTATATTTTTTTCTTCAACATAGATCTACTCGCGATATATTTTAAAATGCACACGGAAAAAGTTACACGTTTCTGAAATTCCAGAAGTCGTTCACCCGGAAAAGATTAAACCATGCGTCAGACATGCTTATAAGAATATGATGACACGAATGAGAGTGTAACGCGATTTGTTGCTATGTCAGAACCAATATAATTTACCGATTTCTATAAATACAATCGACTACACTGTAATTCGAAACCTATAAGGAAAACATAGTGCTCAGTTTTATCTGTTATTTGTTTTGAAAAGCAACTGATTATTTCAACATAATTGCACAAGTATTTCAAATATTAAACTACTCTATTCATTCACCGAGTGAAGCTCAGTAATAGTTAGTTTCATGAAAGATAGCTACAAAAATATTTGGCAAACAACTGATGTTTTCAAATCATCTACAAAAATAGTTACATTACCTGTTTTCCGTTGAGGTTGATGAAGTGCTCCTGAGTGACCCTCTCAACGGAGATCTCGTCCTCGAACGACAGGAAGCCGAAGCCTAGAACAATCGACTCTGTTATTATATTTTGAAAAGTGGAAAAAAGCTTCAAAAACATCAATACATTAGCAAATCAGATATGTTCTTGTGTAAATATTGAATAGCACACTAACATCAAGAGAAGTTAAACCCTAAGATAATATTATTGCAAATAGCTTTACTTGTTTATGTATGGAATGCTGTTTTTTTGTCAACATTCTCATAATATAGCTCTGCCTCTTGGCCCTTGTCTTATTTTATGAAGCAATTTTCTCGTAATGAAGCGAAGTAATAAAAAGATGTGTTCGGCCGGTTGTGCCTACAACCCTCGGATCACAACCGGTCGAACAAATTACACAAGTCGTAAATCGTTTGATAAAGTCGCCCCGAAGGGTGACACCTTTCACTGAGCTCACGATTGAGGTCGTATCATTTCGATTGCGTTAACCCTAGCTCGTGTTACTGTTTGGAAAGCGAAACGCTTTTTCTTTAGCAGAACCGTTCGCAACTTGTGAACTTTTGTTCTGCACCAGTTCAACCGGTATTTATTGTCTTGGATTTCAAAGCGTTTACTGTTACAATTTGCGGTGAATAACTCCTTTACATCAAATAATATTTAATGGGTGTGTTATCTTTAAGTACTTGCCAAGTTAATTGCGTACCTGACCTAATCCTTTATCTCTAAGTATTCCAAACACAATGTTTATAAAACAGTTGTTACAAGTGACCTGTCGCAAACCTTGTAGACTCTGTTGCTCATGGGAACAAAGAGTATATGCTAATTTGCGTGTCAATGTCCCACGAACGCTTGAACGCACCGCCAGTAGTTAGCACTAACGGCGCTGCCTGGATGTGGATATTATAAGCTAAAACTTTACATAAATATTATTTAGAAACTCGTTGCTCTGCAAGCATGAGAATAAAATGTAGAATATTTAGTAATTTAATAAAAAACATAGACCATCTTTAGTAAAATAATTACCGTTATGCCAGACCTGTTTTCCTTATTTTGTAAGAATAATCCCAATCATTTAAATATATGAATCAACAAACAGTTACTAGGTTCTTAATTTATAGTTGGTGACTTGTAAAATGGAACAATTTTATATCAAACTTTCTCCTCATAAAAAGACCCTCGAGGCTTTGCAATGTCATTATCATTTTGGTCCTCTAATAGTGTGAAGTTATGACTCGGAACATTATTAAAATTAACTGATTTGCATAATGTTGTTTACCGGCGTTATGCACGCACGTCCTCTCACCTCGACAGCAAGCTGCGATGAAGAAGTAACACATGAAACTCTTCCGTCCCAACACTTATCTAGCAGATAGTAGACATGAGCGTGACACACTTACCTCTAGACTTCTTCTTCTCCTGGTCATACATGATGACCACCTCCATGACCTTGCCATAGCGGCCGAAGAACACCCGCAGATCGGTCTCGGTCACGTTGGAAGGAAGCCCTCCGAGGAACACCTTCGGGTACCCGCCACCGCGCTTCGGCTTCTGCAGTGTGCGAGGGTTGCACGGCTTCGGGTCGATGGTCCTAGTCGAAAAGTTTTAAATTGTATAACGTGCCCATATTTTTGAGATTACCAAGATGGCCGCCATCGACGCCATTTTGTACATTTGAAGGTTACGACACCGGTAAATCATTCGGTGAAAAGTTGTTTTTTGACTTGTTTGTTGTCACATCTACCGACGCTTTTTCAGTCAATTGTGTTTTCTTACAGTCGGCCAAAAATAACACGAAATCAACAGAACTTAGTGACGTGTTCGTACGACAGCTTTGTTACCTGACCAAGAGTAAACAAATGGCTTGTTTTCGTTTTTATAAGGAAAAATGTACAACGTTTCAAAAGTTATTTTGTGAATTGTATTTTACTTCGCGTATAAAAAAAGTGGTCTATGTTGATTTTCCTTAATTTTAATTTTTGATAATAGAAATGTTTATCGCTCAATAAATTAATTAGTTATGCTTCCGTAGCGAAACATGATATAGATACGTGTAGTCTCATAATGTAATTAATTAACTGCCTGATGTGGTGGCATTCAATTTGTCACCAAGAGTAAAAGCCATACAGTGTCTAAATAAGGACTTATTTGATTTATAACTTCTAATAATACTTGGCAGATAAATATTGAGGTCAGTACTATTTTTTATCAACGGCAGAAGGGAACAGGACGGTCATTATATGAAGGAAACATACACCGTTAAATCTACACGGAGTACGTAATAATTTACTCCAACGCGTTTAATTCTCGTAGTATATTTTTATTTATATCTCAATCTCACAATTAGCTTGGTCGTAAGCAATAAAACAAAACATCTAGATTTTGTCAATCTATTTATCATAAAAGGCCATATTAGTGTCATTAATACGAATATTGCTCAGATCATTTCTAAAAATTATATTTTAATACTTCTTCCACAAGAGATTGAGACTATATTCATTTATCCTTTGCATTTTCCAAGTCTATTGTCAGTTCACTATAAAAGATAGGAACAGATGTACAAAAGTACCTACACCGGCTTATACCTAACTATGTATAACTAAAACTTCTGGTTTTAAGCAAAACGTTTCTGACCCACGCATCCCTTTAGGGACTATAGGTTTCCGCAAAATTACTTTACAATAATTTTTCGCAAAGGAAGCCTATCCTATTCTCTGAATAAAATCCTCTGGTTATCATTTTACGACACCCAGTGAACGGAATGTACAGTAATACCTTTAGCCGGGGATCACACAGCTTTGTTTAGGACTAAATCCAGGAACGCATTTGTAACACGCCAAGGAAAATTATCGGGTGTGGCCGGCGTTCGACCTGTCGAGCACGTGTAGCGACGAAGGCGGGGGTGGAAAATGTGTTCCTAGCTCGAAGTATAAATATCAAATCAGGTAATCGTTTATCCTATACTTTTATGGCGATAAATAAAACAACTGTGTATCGCCTGAAATTTCTATTGTTACTAGTGACCCCGTTTTCGAATAAAAGTCAATGTCATTGAGTACTGAATGTACAATTTATTTATTGTAGGTGATTAGTGACTGATAACAGTTAGAAAAATTCCATATAACGGCAAAAGTACAATATATCGTACTGACATGTTTTCTTACAATGGTGGCACAATAAATAGTCATTCCACATGAATTTATTTGAGACATAGTTGCGAATATGTCCTCGGAATTCAGATCAATTCAAAGAGCACGTCAGTGTAGTACATTTAAGCGTGAGTATTTACGAGTGTGTGCGTGTTGCATTGAAATCGAGCTGTATAGCAACTATTGTATGGTACCGCTTCTTTCTAGTGCCAATTGAACCCTATCCGTCTTCATCTATTTGTGCAGTTTGTGCTAGCTAGACTCATGCGTATTCAGTTCATAAGTTTAGCATTTTTAATATTCATAGTTTGACACAAAGTGCAATAAAATATAAATGTATAATATGAAACTGAATCGTTAAATTATTATAATTTTTCGCAATGTATTTCAAGTAACCCTCTGCTGAACAATACCACGCGACGGTGTGTAATCAGATGTGAAAACTTTTATTAACATTAAAACAAAAGACCCTTTCTATTCAAAAATGTTATAAGTACTTACTCACTGAAATATTTTCGCGGAAAACTTGTATGTTTTGTTAATATTATTTTTGACTTAAAGCTCCAGTTAATTGAATGCATTTGAATCAATCTACAAGTATCGTTAAATCAATTCTTCATTTAAGTGGCTACATGCAATGACTTGTTCTGGAATCTAAAATAACGAACAAAAGGTCGAAAATCGACCATATTAATTGCTATTGGATAATTTTTCAGCTTTTTACACTTTAATTATGCAAAATCATATTATTAAAAAGTATCAGAACTATCAGAACAAGTGGTAATTATAAGATCAAGTCAACTTGAAAAATAAAACGTCTAACAATGAGTCTGTCTGCCTAACAATAGTATTTCCTCATTTAAGAATCTAGAGCCCGTATTTACCCTCGACAGCAGGCCATAACTCTATTGTGTATTATGCAAACCTTGTCTACCCCGTGATTTATTCATCCAGTTCTCCCCTCGCGATTTTCATACATTCGCGGCCCCTATTCTGCTGGGCACTAACTTAACAACTATGTTTTAATTTTAGATTAAAAATTTAATATCACTATTTCAAAATTTGGTGTAAAATCTCGAGATTGATTTGTGAATAAACTATTTGTCGGCTCTTGTTATTTCTTTTAATATCCTTGTTAGTAAAAGAAAGCCGTATAATTAGTTATGTCGGTACACTAACGACAGACGCGGCGCCATTATGTCTCCGTATCGTCGTTTAACAAACTGACAGAGCATGCACTCCTAATTATAGTGTTAATAAGTGCAAAGAACCTTGTCGCAAACCTTGTAGACTCTCTTGTCCATAGGAACAAGGAGTATATGCTAATTTGCGTGTCAATGTCCCACAAACATCTGAACGTACCAGCGGTAATGTAACTGAAGGCACTGCCTGGATGTGGATAGACGCAGGACTTAAGGGCGCCATTCTATTACCGTTTAGGGTATCACGTCAATACTCGGGCGAATTTCGCCCATCCTCCGACAGGGTTCAACCTTTGTTCCTTTTTAGTTTGTAGTTGGAAAATATTTTGTACTTAATGTAGAGACTGGCGTGTTTTGGTAAGGAATTTTCAAATTAAACTTTTAAAATAGTTTTAGCAGAATACATTTTATGCTGGTGTGGCGGAATATTAAAGTTATACACGTAACATTTTTATAAAAAAAGGTTATGAATTATGCATCAAATTTTTTGCCGTCAGTAATTTAATTTTTTAAATTACGTTATGGTTTTTTCCGTTTGACTGAGATTTATCATTCGGGTTAACAAAGAAACAGAGGTGAGAGGACCAGGCATGTTTTTATTTAAATATTGCAAATGCTGAGTAGATTCTTTTTGTAAAATACTCAACTTTGAAGGTCTAAAAACAGGAAAAATACAATAGAACCATCACACGCAATACCGTGCACAGCGACGCGCATCAAGTAACTACAATTATTTGTGACAAATAGTCTCGTGACATTTTCTAGTGGGCGATTTATTTCTAGTGTGTTGCAAAATGAGTTTACTTTATAAGGAAACTAATCTCTTAAACAATTTTAATTACTACAGTACGGTGCGGCATAGAAAATCTATTCTTTACAATCGACAATATTTTGATAGATGATGATAAGTTTGTATAGGCAGTTTACTCAATTCATAAAATCTGCGTTTAAAATGTTCAATTATTATTCTACAAATACCTTTTAATATGGTATATCTATGCTAATAACTATTGAACAAGCTATCATATGGTTAAAGTCCAAAGCGCTGGACGATCCATTAAATCAACGAGGCCTTTCAAAAATAGTGATATTTTCCAAATAATTTCCCTAATGGCGCATAAGCATGAAGCGAAACGACCTCATAAAGTATGTCAATTAACTTTGACCGCCAAAATTTTCCGAAACTTGCGCATTTTTTATTTATCTTTTAGATTCTCGTGTACAGTTCGAATAAAGTGATGTAGAACTCCGTAGGAGGGATCTATTTCTGTATTACATTGATCTAACCTTTCCATAGCCTAATCGGAGTCTAAATGAAAATTAAAAATGTATACGTTGACAGGTGAACCAACGTCAGTTTGAGTAAGGCCATACATACAGTTTATTTCTGTTTCAAGAATTGGGTCACAATTATTTGTGGATGCAACATTGTGTCTTTTTGGAAAGATTTCTCGTTCATACTAGTGATAGATGATTTTATCAGGAGAATCTGTCAAGTCACGACATAATTTATTATTGAACACGCGTTCGGGGTCTGTAGGTACAAGACAGAAACTTATTTCTTCAGAAAAACATTCTGATCCATTTCAGAAAATCCTAAGATATTTTTGAAAAATTACTCAATGAATCGAAGATAACCGTTTGACCTTTTTGTTTTGCCGCGTACTTAACATAGAACAATCGTATGGAAAAGTAGAAATCATGTAACAAAAACTTACCGTGGCAAATTGGCGCTATTCACAGGAGTAACGGTATCTTCTTGTGTCTAGTAACACTAATAGGCTTAACCTAATCTCCAAGACCATTGAAGCTCGTTATTTTTAAACTAATGTTTTTATTGGCAAGTGATTGTAACATTGACGTTTAACGAGTGAATTTAGGGAAGTTTTACTTAGAAATTCCTACTTGTTACCATCATATCATTACCATTCACGGCTTAAATTACCGACTGCTAAGTATTATACCTTTCACTTACTCGAAACATCTCAGAGGCCTTTAGCTGGTTCTGGTTTAAACCTATTTTCCTTTATGATATTCAGACGCACATGTTTTACGCCTCCCTAATTAGTTTTTATTCATACTCCTGTAAATGTACACATGGTTTCTTTCTCCTTACCTGCCATCAAGTTGATGGGGTCCATTCTGCAGCACAACGTTGACCAGCGCCGGCTCAGCGAATGTAACGAAACCGAAGCCCCTGGAGCGGCCCGACTCGCTGTTCTTCATCACCACGCAGTCGATCACATCCCCGTAACGCGAAAAGTAACGCTGCAAATTCTCTTGAGACGTCTCCCATGACAGACCACCGACGAACAGTTTTCTGGGTCAAAAGGATTTAAATACAGATATTTTATAGCACTTAGGAAATACTTTTGCGAATTTAATCTAGGTTGGCTTGTCCACTACCGCCTACCACCCTAAACATAATGGCTTTGCGATCGCTACGGCACAGATGCACGGAAGTAATTCAATGTCAAGTTTATTGAAATGACGTGTCAACACATGTGGCATTTTGGAACGTGGCTTTACGATCTTTATCTCGATGCATTTCAAATTCGATGCGTTAACGATCGCTGAAAACCACTTTGTCTAGGGCAGATGATAGGTCAAGGCATATGCTATATCCCTGCGCTTTCAAGATTTTACTTAAACTTAAGCCCTAAGGTCCAAAACGGTTAAAACAGCGAGAAAATCTTAACATGGAAGCTCGAAATCTAAAGCGTTGTGAGACTGACTTTAGTAATGAATTTTAATGACGTTCGAGTCCTTGACAACTGGCGTCCGGACCGGCCTGTGAAACTGTACTAGCAAGCACATTAGGGTACTGGGCGTTCAGCCATTCAGAATTACGAATGCCGTTTATTAAAATGTCCCTTTGTTTACTTTTGAATATTAAATATTACTTAAGACGTTGGGTGATGAAATGGTTGTTTTAATGGGAAGAATGTATTTCAATTCAATTCAATTTAAGCAATTTCCTTTAAAATAACTCAACAAAATAAAAACAATTCAAGGACTGTAAATCCTCATTTTTTTATCTACAGGTCAGGTTTTATTTACAAACGCGAGATGTCATAGTGCACCCTATGACATCATCATTCTTTTATTATCAATTGTTTTAAATAAACAAATAAATAAGTGTTTTGTATTAGGTAAGCTATTTCTAGGGTTAATCTAAGACACTTGTGAATTCCTAACTTGCTGCTTACTTATCTGTCTTTTGCAGGGGCGTCTTGATAATGTTCATTTGGAAAAAGGTCAATAAATACTACCAATGTTTATTTTATTGCATAGAACTTACCTGACATCCATATTTTTACCTCGAGCAATTTACTCCCGTCTGTAATTGCAGTTTTATTATTATATTCTTTTGTAATTTGTTAACCTACCACTATTGAGATTGCTCTTGCATTCATGCATTTAACGGGTTGAATTTAATTCAATCACAAGTTATAAACTAGAGTAAATGACCTAAAAACCTACTTCATAGTTGCTATCTACATAAAATTTATTCCAATAGCCATTTTGTTTGTGATAAGGACTACTTTTATAACTGAAAGTCTACAATTGTTGTTTTTAATCATTTGAATGGTAAACTATTCATTATGAATATATATTTATGTGAGACATACTGTTTGAGTAAAGTTCACTGGGGTACAGTATTTAGATTAAACTGTTTTCAAGGCTCTCTGTGAAATAGTAGTTCACTGTTCGAGTTATGCACCGAGCCAAACAGCGTTATAATTACTGTGCATTTAGAATCAATAAGACCTAGATTATGATTCAATTACTACTAACAAAAGCATTGAGTTACAAAATAGCATGATTTATACGAGTTTTGTGTAAGCCTTTAATAATAAATGATGCATTTATATTAAACTTAATCCATTACTTTCAGCATGAATAAATATGCTAGATCAGATGGTAAATATTCGAAGTTGAATAAGACACTGCTATGGTGGAACAGTACAGTTATCTTGCTATTTTTAAAGTCAAAATTTGAAAAACTCAAGTGTTACTCATAAACCAATATTTCTTTTACTGTAGATAACTTGCAAAATGACTCACAGAGCAAATAAATTCTACTGTTAAAATATTAAATATGACAGTTATAATCAGTAGTTTTATCTAATCAATGCCATTTTACATTGTCAGACAGTAGTCATATTGAAAGATTTACTTGAAATAGCCTCTGAACATTTATAAAGTAATTTAGTGCTTACTAAGCACATTTCTAAGATTGGTGAAAGTGTCCATTCACTTCTCTTGGGTCATAGTCTTACTTAGAATGGTTTCTGTTTTACAGAATAATCTTTGCTTACTTTATCTTTAATTATACAAATTACAACTTTATGCTATTTCATTAGCATTTAAGATTGCTTGTAAAAATGCAAGTGAAAAAGCAAAGAGAAGTGAAGATGTTTAGAAATAATTAGTTGAAAGTTAATCATTAGCATTTATTATTATTTACTAACAATTTTGAAGCTAAAATTGCTTACTTTATTTTCCAATAACTATAAATGAATATGATGGGATCTTCAACATGGAACATCAACTCATGTTTAGCATTTAGTTTGAATCCACAGTAATCTTTACCTTCTGCGCGTCTATAGCGACCGCCCTAAGCGTGTTTACGCGAAAAATAACATTGATCCGAGTAAGAATCGAGGAAAACTGTTTATGAACATAATTTGACGACGCAAGTAGGTAACCATATGCAAATGAATCAGCACGTTTCGCGTCTTGTAGGTAAATGAGATCGCGCTACGCGGCACTTCGAACATTGATCTAATAACCTCATTAACAACTCACTACTCTAAAATTTCAATATTTTCCATAAAATATGACGCTCGTAATACCCTAGCGCGAAATCACCGATAAGAGAAAGCAACGATTAGTCACAGAAAGGTTAATTTTACATATTGCGACGGTTCCACATCAACAGCTTTCGAAGTTGAAGTACAGTTATATAAACTGCTTCTACGTAAATTTTGGCAATGAAATGCAACAACAATCAGAGAAAATATAGCATGGGAAAGTAATAGCTGCCATGATCGTACCACGCAAGTCGCACGGCGAGGCTTGGGGTCGGTGCCCGCTAGCCGGTCTAAAGTAAAAGGCTTATTGAAATTTTGCAGCCCGCATCTGTGTCATTTTACGTGTTTTGTCTTAAAATAACGTAATCCTATCAAAGTTCATGCTTTCAGCGAACAAAGTTGAGTACGTAACGATACCACACAAGCCCTGCTGGCTATCCATGAAATGCGACACACCAAGCGAACATGCCAGTTTGACCTATTATAGTTGGCACGTCGTGGACAGCCTTAAACCACACCAAAAATATGTGAAAATAAACTCACCCCTTCTCATCATCGTCCATGTCTGGATTCATACGCATAACTTACTACTAATTAAAAATAATGGTTGGCACCGGTAAAGACAACCAAACCACACAAGCACAGACCCACACGAATGATTATGGCGGACCAACCATTTCCGCTTTCTCAAAAAAAGTCATGGAAAGGGGAAATGCTCAATACAACGCTTGATTACTTAGTAATTCGTAAAAATGATAAATAAGGCCCATTGTTTCTATTTGATATACATTTATTTAAAAGTAAAAGATTTAATTTATATCAATTATTAGTATTATGGTTTAAATAATGTTGAATTTAATATAAAAGTAAGTAAACGCGTAAGATTCGTCAAAAACATAAGCCAGCCGCCAGACGGCAGCACTACTTAAAATGTTGCCATACGACATAAATTGCCAAAATTTATGTAATTTTTGCATTTGGAATTTATCCAAACTTAATTTGAAAGAAAAAGATAATTATATTTTTAATAGTTTTTAAATACATTTTATATTTAATTTAATTTACATAGATTTTTTTCATCCTCGTAGTCATAATAAACACCTCGTGTCGTTTTAACTAGCAACAGTAACGCAAAACAGACTATCTAATAAGATAAATAAAACATTAAAACTCCCAAACAATAATAACCAGATTGTGCTGTGTTTGGGTGTTTCAATAAAGTCTTTGGAGGAAATCAGCTTGGTCGAAAGAAAAGCAAATTTAGGCCTAAGTCCATCAAAAATATTTTATTTATCTTTCGAGAGACCGGCGAAAGCTAGACAATAGTTTACTGAGAAATATTTATCGACACAGACACTCTCGGACGAGACCAAAGTATTCGACGACAGGGAAAAAATATTTATCGGAAGCTCAGGAAAGCAATACTGCAAGGAACTGTACTAGTCTTTGCTTATAAAAGTCTAGATTAGGCCAATATTAAAATATTATAAATATTACGGTGTGTTAGTAAAACCATTACCTCTATAAAAATTAAAATATATTTAGCTTATAAAAAAAATTGTAAACATACTAGGTACAATAGTTTAGTAACAAAAAGATAAGTACGGTAAGCTATTAAAGTCGATTTAAGTTTTAATTATAATTTAATTGACGTTGTTAAAATTCGTAATGAATTACTGGTGCTGTTGCCACGGTGACAGGAATATCTTCTTGTAAAGTTAAGTGGAAGGGAAAAATCACTTGAATCTGTAAACAAAACAGTCAAAAATGAACCGTATGTCGAGTAAAAGTGGGTGGTGCCTCGTTTAAGCTTTACGGTCAAGTTACATTCGTGAGATGGGATGAGACAGATCTAAAAGGACCTGATAAATAGTTTGTAATTTAAGTAGGTAATTTACATACTCACTCTAAAAAAATATGAAATATCAACCATGGGGTCTATTAGATTTAAGCTTGAAGGTATTAAATGTGGAATCTCCATGTTAAAAAAACAAATCTCGGCTATATTTGGGGAAAATTTCTTGTATTCCGTTTTGCACATTTTTTTTTCCTCGTCTGCCCATCCTGATGGTACACTATAACGTATTTTCTGTAAAAAAAAAAAACAAAAACTACAACTAAAGTCACACTTGAATTTTTTTTAAACTTAGAACATGATTAGTTAATTATAATTAGGAGATTATTTATTAAAAATCTTGCTACTCTAAATGCAAAATCTAGGTTTAATAGATTTGGGTGAAATTTGGCACAGAGATAGAGAGTCTGGAATAGCACATAGGCGGTAGGCTACTGTCGTTTTTGTGCTCCCAAAGAATTATTTGGGTCTTTGGCTTAATTCGGAAATCTACGCAGACGAAGTCGTGGGCAGCAGTTAGTATAAATTAAGAATTTATGGAGGTACCTGTAGCAATATAACGTTGACTTTTCGTATTTTTACTTTCTTCTCGTTAATAATTGTTATTTCGAAGGGAATGGTTTGTTTAGGTGCAAACGCCTTGTAAGTTTTAATACAAATTCTGAACTTTCCCGAATTTCGAAAAGTTTTACTAAATTCATTGAAAGAAGGCATCTGAAAACAATTTTATTATTAAAATGTGTGGGCATTGTACTTAGTATTTTTTTGTGGTACAGTTGAACAAACGATTTGCTATAGGTACAGGCAGTGAGCTAGCTTAATTACAACCACTTAAAGAATGTTTCGAATGTGTCAATTCTTTTAAATCACTCTAAATAGGGCAGGTATATTACGTTAATATTTTTAATACCCACCAATAATTCTTCCACGTGATTTAAATTGATGTTCCCTAAAACATTGAATGTTGCCATTTTTTTAAGTTTATAGGCGGGTTTGCTTTTTACTTTCACGGTATAAATTACTTTGGCAATGGAACTTTCAAAAGTCGATGGCAAATCTGCAGGCAATGCAAAATGAAACGGATATTGGTGAATACCGGCCGGCAAAGTGCTACCTGAAAAAAAAAGAATAAGTTGATCAAGTAAATGTGATGATGATAATGTCATGATATCCTTGTGGTTATACTACTTTCTAACCTTATCTTGGGCATTACTGACATTGGTAAAGGAAAACATCGCGGGGAAACCTAGACTTATATCCATACTTAACATTATAAATGCGAAACTTTGTCTGTCTGTTACGCTTTCACGGCTAAACCACCGAACTGATTTTAATGAAATTTAGTACGGGATAAGTTTGAACCTTAAGAAAGATAGGCTACTTTTTATTCCGTGACTTCGCCTGTATCCGCAATAACCGCGCGACATTTAGGGGGACGAAGTCGCGGGCAAAAGCTAGTAGGTATATAGCGTAAGTTTAAAATCCGCCAATCCGTCTTCAGAAAGCGTGGTGATCCATGCTAGTTCCCTTTCTGTATAAGAAGAGAAAATTGCCCTGCAGTGGGGCACTAATTGTTATTATTTAAGTTATTAGACCAATTAAGATTTTTTAAATATTGATGGGTCAATATTTAGCTAAAATGCTACAGCATGTCATTACGTTCAATACAATGGGTGAGTGAGATCTCGTACGCATGAGGCATTAGGTACAGTGGACTCAAACATGGCTAGGCTGATAGGTGGCATACTTATATGAATTAAAATATTATCTTCCTTACCATTGCAATAATCTCTAAATATGTCGGTCATTAGCAAACTAAGAACTTTCTTTTTCGCTGAATAAATTTTTATGTAAGGCATCGTCGGCATAGGCCGGGTCCACTGCGCCTTGCAAGTTCCCGTAACTTTGAGATCAATTCCTAAAACACACCAAAACAAAATAAAAGAAAAATAGTTTAAATAAAACAAAACAGTAAATATACTAGCTACAAAAATAATAATAAAAAAAAATACTTTGGAATTTTTGATCATTCTTCAATTCTAATATAACGCTTCCAGTAACAATATCTCCCGAATAAAAACTTCCAGTGGAATCACTATTAAAGTTTATGGTACATGCCATAGCAAATCTAAATATTATTCAATATGTATTACGTTCACTATTACAACAACAAAATAATATACTCGGCCTTCTACATATAACATAATTATTACTGCTATCGGCAACTTGATAACCCCGATATGTAGCAGATAACAATGATGACAGAAGATAATGGCTCCCAAATCGTCGAAGATTAAGTAGGTATCTAGGTAGTTGCAGAAATTGATTTCATGTCGAGGTTACGTGTCTGCTTTGACGAGAATGGGTTAGCATTCTGTTTTAAAAATTCTGATAATATTTCAAGATTTTTAACACAAAATACCAAATATGCTTCCATAAATTACTAGCGTTAAATACTTTTTAATTCGCATAATCATTAGTGTGATAAGATGTTGTCAAAAAGCTTAAGTTATTTGGATGAAGGTAAAAAGTATGCCACTTCTGAGTCCTGATAAACATACATACATACATAAACATACGGATTAATAGTTTTAACTGTTACTGCAAAACCTCGAACTGAAGTACTTTAATCCTCAGATTTTACATTAAAATGTAAAATTTACTCCGTTACGTTTAACGTTCGCATTTACTTTTTTATATTTTACCCTAAAGACATATTGAAAAAGTAAAAGTACAGGTTTTTATTGTTCTAACGGCTATTTAAAATTAATAAACAATGAAAAACATGAAGGGTGAATTAAATTTCATTGATTCTATAAAATATTAAAACATTTTGTCAAGTTGGTACTTAGTTATATTCGACACTAATCTGCCAAAATCTAATGGTAAAATCCTCTTATTTTATATAAAACCTTACATTAATTAACAACTTATGTTGGTAAAATCTAAGATTTTCTAATGAATGGGCTTTTACAGTCTCACTTTTCACATTAGGGTCAATTTATTTCAATCGTTGGATTACATTTATCTCGAGAATACTTAAGAAAATGTACTTCTAATTTATTATCTAATTACTTCTAATTAAAATAAATGTGCATTCTCGCATTGCACAAAAAATAGGCAAAAAAATATTATTTCAATCGACACTCGGTCGAAATCGATAAGTTCGTCCAGGCTTTACGTTTCTGAACGAAAACTCTACCAATGACAGTGACAGCCAAATGACATTTTGCCTGCACTATTGAGAGAAAATCGGAATTTCGTTCGTGGTGATTTTTCCGATCGGTTCGGCTATCGGCATGATTCGCATAATAACTGTTCGATCGTTTTGTTTAATTGTGCATTGCATATTTTCGTAAACAAATATTTGGGATTAGTGCGTTTTTCTGTAGTTTATTTCGTTTTATGCGTCGTAAGTAAATTGTGATAGGTTATGTTATGCCCTTTGCCTTTTCAGGGTGAAAAGTGAGTTTGTTTGGTTTATTTCGTTTTATCTCTGATAATTCTCTTTATATATATGTATTTTAATGTTTATGGTATTGCGCAACACGCAGCAGTTTAGTATTACAGCAAGTGTTGGTATTAAGACATTTTTATGACTCTTTTCAACAATAAAATTCCGAATCATGTTTCGTTTTTTCTGCAAAGTTGCGAGTGTTGACCTCATTAGAGACAAATCATATGAGTTCAAATGATATGTATGTACGTTTGTATATTATCATACGTGCAGCTGACACGTTTGAAAACTCGTAAATCGGCATTTTATCGTACTTGTTTATTATGTAAATGTGAAATAGTACCTATCAAAGTATCAAATTAGTGCAATATGAGGAGAGCTTCTTGGTTGCAGTTTAAGCAAATTAATGATTGAAGGACAGTGATGTTACTACTATCATAAATATTCTCATGTACTTAACAAATGATTGCTGTTGGCATCTTCTGGAAAATATGCCATAATCAGTCTTATACCTACTGAACATTAGCCTCTGAAAAGAGTAAGGCTTAGGAGATCATCTTAGACCTGCAATGAATGGGTATGGGGAAGATTTGCTACATTATAATTCCACAATTTATCATCAAGTCATTCTGAATATAGCTTCTTAATCCTCTGGCATACAGCCTATATACAGACTTGATTTTTTTGTGATTATTCTGTTATATTTCACTGTACTTATATTAAGTTGTACTTCATCTTTTCTTAGTGATATTCTAACTGTAAGTTGATTGAAATGTCTCCATTGTCATAGAATAACAATTTGCCATTACTTGTTATTTTGTTTCTCTATTCAAGAGTTGTAAATAACAAACAAACAAATTAATAAACATGATTTATTTATTTAAACTTTAACCAACCAAAAAAGTAAATAGTTAGACTTTATGCCTTAGGCATTCTCTATCAGTTAACCATAAAGTGAAGAGATAACATGGTAGGTGCTAATTATTTATGAGGATAAAACAACAAAATTAGAGATTTATTAAAAAAATACCATACTGGATGGGCAAAATGATTATGATGCTGATTTTGAAAATATTGTGAAACTAGATTTTACTTGTGACTTCGTCTGCATAAATGTCAGTTATCACATACACAGCAAAGTTAAAGTCACATAAAAAGTAGCTTATGTCCTTTGTCAGGGTTCAAACTTACCCCTTACCAAATTTCATCAAACTGAGTTCAGTGGTTTAGTTGTGAAAGAGCAACAGACAGAGTTACTTTCACATTCATAATTTAAGTATGATTATCCCTTTTTCTTCTTTTGAAGAAAAGAGACATTTATGAGAAGAATATATTCATGGTTGATGCAAAATGCAACAGATGTATGTTGCTTTGCAGGTGTGATGTAGGAAAAACATAATTATTATTATAGGTATGTAAAAGACAAAGAAAACATTACTGTAGCTCTTTTGTTGCAGTGTCTGTGTTCAACATTTAAAACCTGTTTACATAACAAATAGTTCTTTTCTTAAATATTTTAGTTTTCAGTTGTTGGTATACAGAGCTTGGTTAGCAATTATGTTTTATGAATTACTAGCTTTAGCCTGCGACTTTGTCTGCATAAATTCGACCTTTTGAACTGGCATACAAGTTTAAAAAAAAATCTCAGTATAAGAAAGAACATTGTGACAACCTGTTTTATAAAAACAATCCTTCATCAATTACTATCTATTCTATCTCATCATCATCAAAAGCCTACAATAGTCCTCTGCTGGACATAGGCCTCTCCAATCCCACCTCACTTAGCTCTATTCTATCTATCTAGCCTGTATGTCTCTTTTTTACACACACACACCTGTCTTCTATTGTGGGCCAGTCCTTTACTCCATCTTTATTATGATCTGCCATTATGTTTCCTGTACTAATAACCCATCATACACAACCAACGAAATTGGAGGAGGTATAATTTGATAATTTCTTTTTCGAAGGTAATCACCACAGCCATGGACCCGAACATTTATGCTCTGGTCCTAGACACCTTAAACTGTGCCACAAGCCAGGACACGGAGGTGTTGAAACCGGCTGAAAAGAAACTACAAGAATGGGAGGTGGAACCTGGCTTTTATTCTGTTCTCCTGGTAAGTTCTGTCATCAATGGAATACATGCATAGTTGGATAATGCTTTAGTTGTGTTTTTGGCGCCTTTCAGCAAAAAGTGTCGTAGTTAACAGTGCTACAAGTCATATTACACCAGTCTAAACTCAAATTGAAGAAAAACAAAGAAGAGTTTTTGTTTCTGAAAAAACACATTAAGTGTGAAAGGATACATAACATAGTCATTAACTTTGCATACCTAAATTTTATTTGTGGTTTTAGTGGCCATAGTAATTAATACACACTGTGTGAAAACTTCAAGTGTCTACCTATTACGGTGCAAAAGATACAGTTGGATGGACAGACAGCAAAGTCTTAGTCTTAGGGTCCCATTTGACACCATTTGGATATGGAAGCCTAAAAATGAACGCCAAGATGGGAATAACATGTAACTTTCGGTTCCGTTCAGTTTCTTTATACACTTATTATTTTTCAACCTTTTCCAGAACGTCCTGTCAAACCATTCAATAGACGGCAACGTCCGATGGTTGGCGGTGATGTGTTTCAAGAACGGCGTCGACCGTTACTGGAGGAAGAATGCTCCCAACGCAATCAGTGAGGAAGAGAGGATTAAGTTAAGGCAGGGACTCCTCACCACCAGCATTTTGAGTGAGCCTGTCGCTCAGATTGCCACACAGCTTGCTGTTTTAATTTCTAAGATTGCTAGGTAAGTTGATATTGTGGCATAATTTTGTAGCTCTTATAAGTTTCTCTGATTTCTAGAAGCTTAGTGGATCCACTATTTTTTTACAACATGCATTTGCGAAGTTGATAAGATTTGACGAAAGAGTGATGAGAAAGTGCAGTGATTTGACTGAGCAATTGGTTGCTGTACTGCATGTCTCAAGTTCGATTCCCTCACGGAACAAATATTTGTATGGCCTACCTATGTACCAGGTCTGGTTGTATGTGTATGCTGTCTTTAAATGACACAATTAATCATCAATAATTGCAAGGATAATACTGCAGTGCTCTATCCGAAATCATTATGTCCTGCAAAATAATTCCTAAATTAAACGCCATTTTTTTAACAATCACCAGGTTTGACTGCCCTACAAGCTGGCCAGACTTAGTCCCAGAGTTAATGGGTGCATTAAAAGCGCCGCAGCCTCTGGTACAGCACAGGTCTCTACTCATCTTCCATCATGTTGTCAAAGCATTAGCTTCCAAAAGACTTGTTGGTGATCGTCGTACATTCCAGGTTAGTATTTCCGCATTTATGTATTCCTGGTACCATTGGGAAAGCTCTGAAAGCCTAGCATGAACTTAAGTTAAAATCGATAGATATTTAAATTAAAAGCTGTTTTGATTGGCTGACTAAATCTTCAACAACCAATCACAGCAGTCCTATTAATTTTGTGTTTTGTTTTTTGCTCGAGAAATTGTGGGTTACTGTTAGAGTACATTCAAAATTCCTTCCATCTTTGAATACATGCGCCATTCACAGGAGCTAACGAACACAGTATACTCATTCATCCTGACCCTTTGGCATGAGAACACGGAACTGTTCCTCCGACACATTCAAGAGGGGGCTGCCACGGAATTGATCACTGAACGTTTGGAGAAGGCACTCCTATGTCTTAGGATATTAAGGAAACTGACGGTATTCGGGTTTAAGAAGGCACATGAGAGCCAGGATGCTATGGCTTTCTTGAACGTCGTCTTTGACAGGGCTAAGACCAGTTTGGAATGCAGTGAGTATTTTTTAGCACACAATAATCATATTGAGATGTTGAGAAGTTAAAGTTGGTTCAATTCATTTTTAGCCAGCGTAATAGGGTATTCGATACCACCTATTAATTGACAAACGAGATTCCCTCATAGATTTCGTATGCCAATAGTAAACTGTGACACCACCAACTAAATGGATTAACTACATATTGATTTCAAAGTAACTAAAAATCTAATGTACCGTTAGTTAAAATTAATAGAATGATTGGGTAATGATTTCAACTACCCAATTATTTACGCACAAGACGAAAATCGGATGAAAAAAGACACATCGCTTTTATTAAACCAACTCCGTCATTTTTATTTTGCTTTTACACAATATTAAGCTTTGTCACCCAGCTGTCCTTTTACTGACAAACCCAAAATTCTTATAGGAAAACTTTTAAAAGGCAGAGGCATATATCCGCTGGAGCTCTGCGAAAAATTCATAATACATTTAACCAAAGTTGCTCTTGGGGTCTTGTGTGCCCAGCCGTTCTCCTACGTGCCCTTGATCAGGCCCTCCTTGGAGTTTGCGCTGTATTACTGCTTCACTGAGCAGGGGATGGCTCTGATATACGAGCGGTTTACGATACAGTGCCTGAATATTGTAAAGGGCATCCTTCAGTGTGTGGAGTATAAACCGCCGAAGGGAATTGATCAGGTTAAGGAGCCATGTAAGTATTGAGTTATATTTATTGATTATTAACTTTTGTCCACGACTCCACGTGGTTGTCAATGACCCAAGGCCGGATTATCTATTAGGCAGTCTAGACAGTGGTCTACGGGCCCCACTTCGGGTAGGAACCCCTGGCCTAAATATGGGGTGTAAAAAAACACATTGTTAATCCGTTAACTATGCATACTACCCTACTACTTAGTTTCGAACGTGTTTTCGTTGAAAAATGTTTTTGATTTAAAACTTTAACCTTCAATATCTTCCTAACTAAAAGATTCCCAGATTGGCAGGAACAAGAAATGATCGTAGTGTTCGAAACAACTTGTAGCTTTAGGCTTCGCTTAGTTTATTTTTACCCCCTACACATCTTTTATAGTAACTCTTCAAGCTCATCAAGTGAAGATGGAAGTGTTAGACGCAAACACTCTCTGCCATATGTGTCGGCACCTGGTGTCTCACTACTTCCTTCTGAGTGCTGATGACCTGGCGCTGTGGGACGCCGAGCCTGAGAGCTTTGCCACTGACGAGGCTGGTGAATCGTGGAAGTATAGCTTGAGGGTGAGTGGAAATTAATTTGAGAAGGTAACTATACTAGAAATTCTCAAAACAAATTATTTTTAAAATTTTCGAATTATAACTAGCCATCATGCTGCTAGGTTTATGCAGACGGAGCGAAAACCTGCACGCACACAGTTATATAGTCGCGGCACTGCCTACCACATAAGCAACGGGGCGAATCTGTTTCTGAAAAGAGGTGTATTCTAAAATAATGACAATCATCATTATACTTAGCCCTCACTGACCCACTGCAAGGCAAAGACCACCCTCCATTTCTTCCATCAATCGCGACTTAGCGCTACGTCTTGCCAATTCTCGGGGAAGTCTACCAAGTCGTCCCGCCATTTCCTTCTTGGTCTGCCGTGTCCCTGTCTCGCCATTAAATACAAACATAAATAAATAAAATAAAAAAATATTTGTTAATTATTTACCAGGTTTCGTAATTTTATTTAATAATGTATGTCTTTTATGACAACCTAAGACGAGAATGCAAAACGGCCCTTGTAAAGATGACAGTTTTCATTACCATTCCATATTTGAGAATTCCTTGATCTTTCTTTCCAGCCATGCACAGAAGCTCTGTTCATGGAACTGTTCCAATTCCGGAACGTGTTAGCTCCGGAACTGGTACGGTTACTAGCGACCCTGCAAACGCAACAGATATCGCCTGACGACCTCCCTGGTATACTGAAGAAGGATGCTGTTTATAACGCCGTGGGATTGGCTGCTTTTGATTTGTATGATGATGTAAGTACAATTTGTTTATTTACGAGTATTTAAACTTTATGCAACAAAAGTACAAAGACGGACTTAATGCCATAGGCATTCATGTTTGATTTGTTTCCATCTAGGTTGACTTCGACGAATGGTTCACGAATGTCTTAAGTCAAGAGTTAAAAATCAAAGACAACAACTACAGAATAATCCGAAGAAGAGTTTGTCAACTTATTGGTAAGCTAACACAAAATCTATTATCATCAACCAGCGAAAAAAAAACAACGATATTTGCTAATTTACGCAATCCATTGCAGGTCAATGGTGCGGCGTTCGTGCATCACAATCTCTCCGACCAGCTATGTATGCTTCATTATTAGAACCTCTCAGTAGAGTAGACGAAGACGCGGCTGTCAAGTTAGCGGCAGCCGAAGCATTAAGGAGTACTATAGATGACTTCAACTTTGACGTGGAACAGTTCGCGCCGTACGCTCCGCATGCAATCGCTGCGCTTTATGAACTCCTGGTACGTGGCTGGTAGTTATTTAGTTTTTCTTTTGAGTTTGTGTGATTTATTGTGATATTTTCTATCAGAACCTTCAAGATATACCTTTATAATTTGGAGAAGTGTATTTTGAAAGCAGGAAATAAAATTGATCGTGTAACTTTCAAGGTTCGGAAAATTATAATGTAGTTAGGGAAGACTAGCCCAAGAGGGTTCAAAAAATGACAAAACGCTTCGAGAAAACATACGTAGATACACGGTACAACGTAAAATATTTTGCCCATCTGCAAGTTATTGTGTTTTATGAATTCCTGGTCGTCCTGAATGACTAACGCCATATAATGTTGCAAGCGACAAGAGTTTTCTACCGAGAATTTTCACACGGAATGGCTAGAACAGCTACAAAGTGTACATAAATGTGCTGTTCCAGGTGGAATCCGAGGAATGCGACACGAAGATGCACGTGCTGCACGTGGTGTCGTACGTGATGGAGCGCTGCGGCGCGCGCGTGGCGCGGGGCGGCGGCGCGGGCGCGCTGTTCGCCTACCTGCCGCAGCTGTGGGCGCACGCCGCCGCCGCGCACCACAACATGCTGCGCGCCGCCGCGCTGGCCGCGCTCGTGCACCTGCTCAAGGTACGCAGCTGTACTGTTGTTGTTCGCTACCTGCCGCAGCTGTGGGCGCACGCCGCCGCCGCGCACCACAACATGCTGCGCGCCGCCGCGCTGGCCGCGCTCGTGCACCTGCTCAAGGTACGCAGCTGTACTGTTGTTGTTCGCTACCTGCCGCAGCTGTGGGCGCACGCCGCCGCCGCGCACCACAACATGCTGCGCGCCGCCGCGCTGGCCGCGCTCGTGCACCTGCTCAAGGTACGCAGCTGTACTGTTGTTGTTCGCTACCTGCCGCAGCTGTGGGCGCACGCCGCCGCCGCACACCACAACATGCTGCGCGCCGCCGCGCTGGCCGCGCTCGTGCACCTGCTCAAGGTACGCAGCTGTACTGTTGTTGTTCGCTACCTGCCGCAGCTGTGGGCGCACGCCGCCGCCGCGCACCACAACATGCTGCGCGCCGCCGCGCTGGCCGCGCTCGTGCACCTGCTCAAGGTACGCAGCTGTACTGTTGTTGTTCGCTACCTGCCGCAGCTGTGGGCGCACGCCGCCGCCGCACACCACAACATGCTGCGCGCCGCCGCGCTGGCTGCGCTCGTGCACCTGCTTAAGGTACGCTGTACTGCTACATAACGGGCTCATATCAGCAACTTCAAGTCTGTGTACAGGCAAAGTGGATCATTTTCCCCACCGCAGCTTCACAAGTAAGGCCAACAGCGCCTTGACAAAAACAATGGTACTTCGGATCCAGCTTCAGGTACATCAATGATACACCATCCTAACAATATGACGTCGTAACAAAGAATAAAATAACCACCACATAGAGTAGAAATTACGTCGTCGATCTTTTGCGTCTTAACATGTTACGCAATTATCGCTACGATCTATTCCGTGTTACAAATGCGTTTACTTAAAAAATATAATATTATAAAAAAGTGTTATATTAAGCTACCAATAAAAATCGCCAACAAATCTCGATCTTATTAAATGCCATGAAAATTGTGCGTATCAGCTGTCAAAAGTAACTCACTTTTTTCACGCAGGCGCTTGGCGAATGTCCTCCAAACATCCGACCTTGGATCTTAAGCGTGGTCAACGAGTCTACCAAGCTAACAGAACCGGCGCACGTGTATCTGTTAGAAGACGCGTTGGAACTGTGGCTCGCTGTGCTCGAGACCTCACAGGCTGCGGACCCGGCTACCTTGCAGTTGGCTGAGAACTTGTACCCAATATTAGGTAAGTTGCGAAGACACCCTGAATCTTCACTCTTAGAGAGAAAAGGGGAGATGGGAAGAAAACTACCGGGCTACTAATTTGACCAATTTTATATTTGGGCAGGAATTTGACTAATTTTATACTCGACACCATCAGTCAATTGACGTTTCTTTTATGACCTGCCCAAACGCGATTCTCCCATAAATTATTTATGGCAAAAGACAACAGTGACGTCACCTTTGTGCCTACTCATTTGAGTAGCTATTCATTGAGTTCAAAGCAACTAAAAATCAGTAATTGTCAGTAGTGTCAAATACCCATTTAGGCGTTTTTATAATTTCACGGCCCGGCTTGTCACTTTATACTGTCAAAAAGTGAAGCGTTGCTAACATTGTCATCTAACACAACAATCCTTCCTCAGAACAATCATCCGAACACCTCCGAATAGTGGTCTACATAATGCAAGCCTACACCCTCCTATGCCCTGAGGAGTTCCTCTCGGGACCTGGAGGGAAATGCATGGCCCTCCTCGAAGACATGCTGAGTGACATGAGGACCGAGGGTGTCATCACCGTGCTGAAGATGGCGGAGATCTGTATCAGCGTCAGCTTCCCTGAGAGAAACGCGTTTTTGGGAGTTAAAGTCATCTGGCCGTTTCTTATTAGAGTTGTACAGTGAGTGTTTGTGTGTCTTGTTTTGTTTTTGGACAGTTTCAATACCTATAAGGACACTCTAAAGTGCTTTTTTACTCTATTTTGGCAATCGTGGCGTTCACAAAGTACAAAAAATTAGAGAATTGGCATCTCTTACTAACATACAGCTAAAGAAAAGGACGGTGACATTTTAGAACTAAGTTAGAGATGTCAATTAGGTAAATCAATGCGTTCTGACATGTCAATTAAAATTGCACGGAAGTTCCAGATTAACTAAAATTTACAGGTCTAATTTATTTCCGCCCCTTTCTTTTTTTCGACAGAAAACGATAGAAATAGATAAAACCTAAGCAAATTTGAATATTTTTCTCAACCTCATCTTTCTCGCTTCAGCTGTCTCCTTGAAGGCGACGACCTGCCAATGGTCCTGTCCGTACAGCTCTGCCTAGTCTCTCGCGTCATCTTGCTCTCAACGGATCTCTTCTATAAGGCCATACAAGAGGCAGCCAATGGCGTGGCAGAGTACGATTCAGACCCAGCCAAGTTACTGAACAGATTCTTACACGTGTGGACAGAAAAGATGAATTTGGTGACGCAAGTTGAAAGGTGGAAGGTTGTTGGTGAGTTTTTCATGATTTGGGGGAACAATCAAACCAACCCATGTCAAATGTCTTCTAATTTTTTTAGTTGAATTGATAAACATTTAACGCTGATTAATTTTGAATATGAGTTAAGGATGTGCATTGAATAATTTAATATTGGCGTACTAGCTGACCTAACGAACTTTATACCGCCATTTTCTTTTTGGTATGAAATAAATGATGTAGTCTGATTCTCAGACGTCCCCGATATGCACACTAAACTTCATAAAAATCCAGCCGTTACGAAGGAGTTTGGTAACATACACTGCGACACGTAAATTTTGTATTAGTTTATTTTTGTACTAGCTTTCGCCCGCGACTTCGTTCGCGTAAATTTCGTTTATCGCGGACACAGACGATATCGCGGAAAAAAATACCCATGTCCTGTCATTTCAATTCGAAACGACACGTGGCGCCATCTGTGGTCATAAGAACGTTTTTGTGATTTGCCTCGAAAACAGTACTTTTTTTAGGGATTAAAGGTACCCTATGTTCGTTCCTGTACACCTGGCAACGTATATGCAAAATTTCTGAAAGATCTTAGGCGTAAAATGGTAACAAACAAACTTACTTTCGCATTTATAATATTAGTTAGGATTAATTTGACGTAATTAATTTCATTTATTCTTCACAGGTCTAGGCTTAGCAGCGCTACTGACAACACAGAATGCGACAGTGTTACAGCGGTTCCCTGCGATACTGCTTAATTTAGCTGAGGTGTTGAACGATGTGATGAAGGCAGAGGACAATGGAGCGTACATTGAGTGAGTTTATTGTTTCTTGTTAACTAGAAAATGTAACCCCTGTAGCGACATCTATCGCACAACATGCGAACTACAACTGAAGTGTAGCGATATCTTTTAGATATTTGAAGTAAAAGCCGATGTTTCTTACATCGCACTATCAAATTTTTTTAATTATATGCAAAATCCTTACTGCAACCTTCGGGTAGTAGCACACCAGACACAAAAAAAAAAAATACCTTTAAACTTTTACAGAATAGTTAGTTAAAACAAGTTTATTGTAATAGCAAATTATAACAGGAAATCTAAATGACAACTGTTTATCATAAAAACTACATAGTTTAAACCAGTGAATATCTGGGTTATCTTTGTTCTAGTGCTCTCCTAGCACCCCCTGGGTCTCGGCCCGCTTCCCCCCTGGAGGGGCGCGGCGGCGCGGCGCGGTGGGGCGAGGCGGGGGGCGCGGGCGGCGCGGGCGCAGGGGACACGCCGCACGAGTTGCGACGACGTAACCTTGTGGCCACGCATCCAGCGCATACCATTGATCTTAGAGCTGTGACTCATCATCAGGTATTGTGTTCTTAATACTATACTTATAGTTTAGTAGGTAATTGATAGGTACTATAAAAAAATTAAAACATTTTGTATAATTTTTTATGTTAAAATTCCTTTTTCAGGTTCTCTTTCTTCCAAATATGGTAGTTCTTCGTCGTACGATTTTATGCAAATATTGTCGTAATCGAATTTAACCATTATAATGTTCCTACAAAAATTCACCACACCACGATCAAAATAAATAGAAAAGCTCCATTTTTTAGTATTTTTCCCCGCCGTCAGTCTGAATTTTTGACAAGTTTTTGACCTCAGACTTCAGACGATGCCCAATAACTGCAGCTAAACATCACTGTCATCCATTTCAGCTAGAGACGCTGAAGAATCAGGTAGGAGCCGAAACCTTCGAGCGTCTTGTACAGTCAACAGACCAGGAGACGCTGCAACAGATAAGAGAATACATACCGCTTTGAATATAACACTATAGGGTTATCAAATGTTATACTATGAGGTATTGGTGGTGTTAGAATGACAATTAATATGTCAAACTATGTTACATTAGTTAACTGTGTTAAATTCGTTAATTCTGTTACATCAGTTCGCTGTGTGAAATTCGTTAATTCTGTTACATCAGTTCACTGTGTGAAATTCGTTAATTCTGTTACATCAGTTCACTGTGTGAATTTCGTTAATTCTGTTACATCAGTAAATTGTGTTGCAATAGTTAATTGTGTTACATTAGTAAATTGTTTTACACTAGTTAATTGTGTTACATTGCTACATCAGTTAATAATTGTGTTACATTCGTTAATAGTTACATTACCTAACTGTGTTATATCAGTTGCTTGTGTTACATCAGTTACTCGTGTTTCATCAGTTTATTGTATTAAATTACTTATTGTGTTTCAGTACTTAATTGTGTTACATTCGTTAATTGTGATACTGTTACGTTACTATTCAGCAATTGGGGCAAATTTTCATGTGTTTTGATACACCTAAACCCAATTATTCCACTATGCGGCTAGAACAGCTCAACAGCTTGTCGAGCATATTTTTGTTCTGTTTGTGTTGACTTTCATGTATAATAAAGTTCTCATTCTAACACCATCAAGACAGATTTATAATTATAGTAACTCTGCTTTTCTATCCCATCGAGTTGTAAACATGTACTCGACAGAGCTTTTGTTTATATTTGTACATTTTGTAACACTTATTTTAAAGTATTTAAAGTTGAATTTCGCTTGACGAATATTATGCTTTTTATGTCCAATAATTTGTCTGATATTTGATATCCTGTCTCAACTATTCACCTCTCGCTCGCCCAGCGTATGTGCAAGTGAGATGTAAATAATTACAACAATGGTCTTCTATAGCTTTGTCTACTGGCAGTAATGAGAAATATGAAATAAGTATGTAAAAAAAAAATTAATCTGCCTATGTTGATCGAACTAACATTTACAAAAATATGTCTTATTATAAAAGCCTTAAGATGTGTTTTGCTGTAACTGGCAATGTATGTATTTTATTTTATTTTGCTTTCACAGTTTCCAATAAGCCTTATCATAATAAATATTTGAATATGTGTATATGTGATATAATTACAATTTCCTATACTATAGCTTTAAATATAGGAGATGTTTGTCTTACATAGATGTCTTATCGGTATTCTGTGTTATCTCGTTCTATGTTTAAAATTTATGAGAAATGGCAGCTGGAGAAAATACCTTAAAACATCACCCTAATTTTGAGCTCCGCCGGAGTAGAGCAAAAAGAAGAATAGTAACATTACTTGCAGAATGCAGGAAAAAAATACATGCAATTTTTTTTTATTTACCAACGTTGCCTATTAAAAGTAGATATAGTACGGTCGACGTATCTTGGCGGTCTGAAGATAGCTCTTTGGCTGCGCAATGCATCTTACAGTAACGAAATTGTTTACTGCGCAGCAACCGGCTTACTTCAGGGCCGCCAAGATACGTCGGCCGTATTGTAACTGTCAGGATAATTAGAAATGAGATAATACCAGGATACCAGACGCTAGATAATAGATAATATCGCACACACTACTAACCGTACGACTAGATATTTAATGTTTTATTAACGATTGGGTAGTTGACACCATTGACCAATAATTCCAAGAAATAACTTCTTTATAGAAACACTTTTTTTTTGGCCTTGAAAAACTCTGATTAATTTTTAATTTACTAAAATATTTAGTTGCTTTTATTATTGGACTGGAGGACTGGAGGACTGCCTCGTTGGTCTAGTGGTCGCAAGCGCGACTGCTGTGCATGAGGTCTTGGGTTCGATTCCCAGGTCGGGCAAAGTGTTATTGGGATTTTCCATCAGGAATTTCTCAGTAGCAGCCTCGGAGTCTGGATTTGTGCCCGGTTGATGGCAATAGGCTCGCCCCCTATTACATGGGACTAAAAACATAACTGGCGAAATGTGGGTGTACTAATGGGTACACCTCTGCCTAACCCTTCGGTAATTTAAGGCGTGATGTTATGTTTTATTATTAATAAATAGTAAGTCAAGTCAGTCGGCACAAAAGTGACTTCACAGTTCTTTTGCCATACATAAACTATGGAAGAATCGCGTTTTGACAGGTCATAAAAAGTACGTCAATTGATTGTTGGTGTCAACTACTTATTTGACTATTCTGTAAGAAGCGGGAACTTTTGAACGGTATAACAATAGACAATTGAAGACTATGCCGACTTCATTCATATTATAGTGTTGATATCACTGCAAGTTATCGATATCCGAAAATTGAAAATATTATTCGAATGACTTGACACACGGTTTTTGAAGAATTTATTTTGAGCCTTGTAAATATGGTTAAAATAATAATAATAATACTAGCCTATTGTCCAGAGCAAAGGCCTCTTTTCATACAGAGAAGGCACGAGAATTTATCACCGCCCGCGATAACACGCGTGGCTAGTGGAATTAAAAAAAAATGATCGACTTTATGTAAACTCTTTGTCACTCATACAACTTCTTCTCGGCTCGGGTACTCTATGCCTGATGCCACAAAACGACGCCACCGACGTATTTCCTGTAGTTTTCATACATTTTATATGGACTTGCCACACATGGCTGACGTCGGTGGTCGCCACACTGCCTTCTAGCCTCAGGTGGCGACGTTTGTGGCTGTCGCGTGTGGCTTGTCTGCGGCCAGGCTAAAACTATTTGTGTGATATCGACTCTATAATAAACAAACTTACGTGCAAAAAAATTGAGCCACTCTGCAACAATAAAAAAGCCTTTTCCTCGTACACTATTGATTCTATTTATCTGAAGTATGCTTATGAAGATATATTGAGCATGTAAATGTTTTTTTACGCGTACTTTAAATATATTAATTCCGAACTCCCCGAGAATTTAGGTGTCTTAATTTTTTTTGCACGTGAATTTACAAAAGTAACTAAAATACATAGGTACCGTTTTGGCTAACATTAAGTGACACCTAAATTGGTATTTCGATATAGTATTGCACTGTTGGACTTTCAACTCTCGACGCTGAATTGAAAATTGAAAATCCAACAACGCTTATATTTAGGTGTGTCCTAGCGTTAGCGAGAACGAGCGTTCACGAGCATTTAAATCTGTTGAATAAATGATAATGTCATTAAGTAACCTCTTTTAATAATGGCCTTTAAAATATAGCAATAAAAAAATAAATAAACGAAATATAACGAAAACTAAACGATATAAATGATTAATCTAAAGTAAATAATAGTCGATATTGATTTGCTAAGCTTAAGAAAGTGTGTGTATACGAAAGTGTATAAATATTAGGAAAAGGATTCGTATTATTAAATTATAGTCATTTTTGGAAATAGGACCACTGCATACTTGTGACACCCGAATGTCATCCCATGCGTGCTAATTGGCCAAATGGCAAAGAGTACTTTTACGAGATGAAATATGACCAATGAGTACGCTTCATTGGCGTGGTGTGTTATAAGTCTGTTTCCGACTTTAGTAACATTTTTTATGATGTTTGTACTTATATGAATAATGAGTTAAGGTTTTTAACAAAATAACTTCATTACAATAAGTTACTTGATTTTTTCCAGCTCTCGAAAATCAGTCAGATAATTTAGAATGGGTAATAAAGCGTATATTGCAAAAAAATGTAAATCAATATGAATACTCCATTTCTGAATCGAATTGTCGACGCGCAAATAAAAGCTTTTTAAAGAAAAATTGCTGTTCCATGCACAGCTATACCTACAATGTTATAATGTATGACACGGCAGATTTTTTTTTCAAAGGGACTATTATTTGGCTTCTGAAGGGTCTGGCATATCGATACTGGAAATATGAAATAACGTAAGGGCCATTTGGTCTTAAATATTTCCAGTATCGATATACTCAATCCGTGGGTTAGGTTGCGCGTTGATGCTGTTTTCTTATGAATTAACTTTTGTAAAAACCTACAAAAATTTCACCGTATAATACGGATCCTTGAGGCATGGTTACATTATCTGTAAAATCATCACCATCTAAAGTCAAACAAGACCCAACCACCCTAAACAAGCTTACTTAAATATTAAATTGTATTTATCTTGCATTTAATGTAACCTAATGCTGGGCACACACGTAACGAAATACTTGCACAAGCTTGGACTTGCAAGTATACATTAACGTGTGTCAGATGAATTAGTGCAAGTTTCTGAGCCATTTATGAGCATAGCGGCGTCACGTTTTATAAGAGGGTATTACACCCTTTTTCATAAATGTCTCACTTTAACCTTAGGTAAATAATAAAGCGCGACTGCTGAGCATGAGATCTTGGATTCAATTCCCTGGTCGGGCAAAGTGTTATTGGGTTTTTCCATAAAGAATTTAACAGTACTCAGCATCAGCTTTGGAGTCTGGATTTGTGCCCGGTTGATGGTAATAGGCTCGCCCCCTATTACATGGGACTTAAACATAACTGGCGAAATGTGGGTGTACTAATAACTCTTCTGTTTCACCCTTCGGGGATTATATTTTATACTAAACATTCATTCGATAAGTGCCATGATAATGCATTTAAATATAACATTTTAATTGACGTTTTACGATTTCTTACTGCCTAAACTATTTTATTTATACATTTTTAGATTTTTCCTCACTTCAAGTAAATTACCTCATCGTTCAAGTCTGAACTTGCGCAAGCATATCGTAACGTGTGTGCCATTATCTTAATAACTGTATAGTATGTATGTACTATGTACGAATACGACTTGATTCCATGTGTGTGATTGTAACATATAATATAATAATATACTGATGCATATTTTTTTATATCGCTCGTATGTAATCTTATAGCTTGTATGATGTACGGGAGTAACCTGTAGTTGTTTTTATTGCACTGAAATAAATATGATATGTACTGAAAATTTTCGCTTGTGGTCTAAGGATGAGAGTGCGCGCGCATAAAAGCTTGAGTTATCCGAGAGGATGGCGCTCATGTGGGTGTACTAATGGGTACACCCATTGCTCTGCCTAACCCTTGGTGACTTCAGGCTTGTTATATTATTCATAGCAATATCGAGCATTTTCTTTAAACAGTTTAGTCACTTTCCTTCATAGACCAAACGCGTTAAACAACTTGCCGCGACTTAGCTCGCTCTGAAATAAACCAATGAAAATAATTTGTTTTATAGAAGACTATTATAAGTAGATATTACGGTACAACCATCTGTCCTTATACAAACTAGTTTCGCTCCTATTGTAACTGAAATAGAGTTTATAATTATATCAGACAGATGCTGTTAGCTTGAATATCTGAACACGTTGTTAATATTTACCTTGAATTTTTAAAACTTCTATTGAAGTCTGTGTTCCTGGTACACTTAAGTATACTTTTTAGTTTATAATAACTAATGAATGATTAGCAGCACTATTTTTACTTGTCGTATAGAAAGGTTACATTCGATAATAATTATAATCGTTAAAATAATTATAATCAGAGTGCTAAGTGTGAGTTTTTCACTCACGTTCGACTGCGAGCGTAAATTTTATATGGGAAAAAGTTATTGCGCCATCTGGTGGTCACTAGGAAAACTTATTTCCTATACAAAATACTAACGTGCTCCCAATCGAACGTGAGTGAAAAAACTTACACTTAGCACTCAGTTTATTTGCCAGTTGTATTTAGAACCTTATTGTGTTTGTGCTTGTAGACATTTTTGAACTTCAGTTCTGTTAATCTAACTATATGTTTTTGTGATAACACACAGGGACACAGATATACTGTTAGTTGGAATGAATCTAATCAAAATTACCTCTCTCTTCTTAGTATAGAACCTTCAGGACGTCTAGGTGACTAAGTACTGGCTAGTACTTAGTCTAGTGTACGAATGACGCAATGAATTTCCTATTGTTAGATCTAACGCAAATTATAGACAAAATAAATTGTTTTACAATGCGATTTTTGTGTTTTTTTTTTCTGTATTTACCCTCCACATATATTTATTTTTCAGGGTCTTGTTTTTGGGGCTTGACTTAAGGGTTAATTTTTAGAGAAATTGTGTCTTGGAATTATTGGAAAATGGTGTCTATTATCTTCTACCTGATTGCTGCGATATTGTGGCTGGTGGAGTTTGTAGACTTAGCTGAATATTTAGAATAATATATTGTTGAAATCAAATCAAATCAGGCACTTTTAAATCACATATCAAAAAACTTATCACAAACATAAATTGAAGGAATTTATCCAATGTACGAAAATATTATTGACATATCAAATAATATACAGATTGCACATAATATAACCTCATTCTTAGGTAATACTTGAGGCACCCCGACTCTGACAGGTTAGGTTCTCAGATCTCGTGGTTGTTATTTTTTTTAATCATTGACGTTACCTTTGCTGTCGTATAAAAGCTCTACTTTTCGATTAAAAGCGATGCGTCACGAACTCAAATTGTTGCTAAAATAATAATATTTTCAGTTAACTATTCTGTTGTGCAATTATGGATTAGGATTAAAATATATATTATATTTATATATATATATTTATTTATTATATTAATAATTTTTGAATTACCAATACCTACTAACCCTTTTGATGCCAAGGTGTTAGTCAACAATTTACAATTAAAAAACACGACTGCAAAAATTGCACATTATTTGTACTTTGTTTACTCGTCAGCTTTTTTTAACGACGTATTTTATTTACAGTGTTATATATTTTTTAAATCTCCTTGTCAAATTGTAGACGATAAACATAGACATGACCAGATTCATTAAAAAATAAAAATTGAGGCTGGTATTAATTTACGGTTTAGAATGACCACACTGGTTTCTTTTTATTTTTAACTAGCCTATGTTACTCGGAACGATGCAAGGATTGTAACCCCATACAACTAAATGGGTTCAGTCGTTTAAAAGGTATGGTGAAATAAAGAAACTCACATACTTACATACATTAACCCTGAACACATAACATTCCTATTTTTGGGGCAGTCGTGTAAAAAACTAAGGCTAGTTGCTCGATCGACACAGTAGGTTTCCATGGAGAAGAACGAGCAAGAAACTTCATGATCAATTTTGTTGTGAAAGAAGGAGGATTAAGATTGTGTTACGTAGGTAATTAGCCTGCTGATCTAAGTTCTGCACCCCTTCCACTCGTCTAGTCACAAGCCACGGTCAGTGTTCTATTAAACTGAATGCAAACTCATTAATTTAAATGTAATCCATTTAAAGTTTCTCGTTATCAGAGAGTGGCGTTAACAGCTATAATTTAATAACTAATGGTTATTATTATCATACCGATAATTAGAGCTAAGTTATGATATTATCTTAATATTTTAACATTTTTCATCATTTTACGAGGTACCTAACTGAAGTATTTTCATAGGAAAATTATGAATTGAAATAAAAATCAGGAATTCAAATTGTTAAATGATAACCAATCACGGTTAGATAATTTTTGTAAATATAAAAATGAATGTTTGTATGTTTGTCGTACCTATGTTGTTATGCATCTGATATTAGGCTTACAGCGAAAGTTCTTGGCTTAAAAAAAAAAACACTTATCCTAATTCATTTGTTTCACTCAAAATTTATCTTAGACATCTCTGATGTCGATAAAGTCTGAAATCGCCAATCAGGGAGGTATTCAGGTTTCAAAAAGCGTGATGAACAATGTTCATGCCTTAACAGCCCTTTATTTTTTATGTAAGTATGATACAACATATAAATTACATGTAAATCGAAAAGGTAGATATGTATATCTACTTAAAACTTAACCCTTTCCAAACTAACTTCAACTAAAATACCAAATCTCCCAGATTTGTTGAGTTTTATAGTTCTCCAAGATCTTGAGAAATATCTTCTCGCAGCAAACTGGCTTAGTTTATACGCTCGGCGGGATCTGAAGCCTCGTCGAGTGCTACCCGCCTAATGGGGATGCATTTTAAAGGCGGAACTTACATGGAGGTTGGCAGCCGGCCACGAATCCGCAGTTGTGGAAATCAGGACTCGGCGAAAATTGATTCTGTGTTAGCTGATTAAAGTAGATGGTGGAGGCAGACTTTTGAACTCTATCAGCTTAATAAAACTTAAAATGACATCTTGATTTTTAGGATAATACCCAAAGGGTGTCGATAGAACCCTGGTGTTACTTCAATTTCTTTACTACTCGCTTCCTTTTTATTTATTTATCTATCTATGTTTCGTAATAAAGCTGGTTTAAATCCGTAATACGCCACACATATAGGCGCAATTGTAAACCAGCGTAGATCTGGTATTTATACTGAACTGGGGCCTGTTTGTCGCAGCTGTGGGACACTTTATTGTTTATTTTTTGTATTTTTATTGAATGGCCTTTTTAATATTATTTTTGTGTGTAGGTAGTAGGTACATCGTCTGTGACAATAAACAGTTTTTCTTTTCTTGTTTCTATTACTAATGATCCGCTGTCTGTCCGTTTGTCTGTCACAAAGCTGCATCTTTTGAACTGTAATAGATAGACATTTTAATATTCACAGAGTGTGTATTATTTACTTAGTAGGTATTTATGTATTTATAAAAATATAATTAAGTTAGAAATTAAAGCAAAAAGCGTGCTTTTGTTTCTTATATTGAATATCCCTAGTTTATCACCATTGTACTCTCTGATATCTACACACACAAGAACGATTTCCAAGATATTTGTAACACAGCGACATATTTCATTATCTCTACATTTGGAAAACAATTTCTGTAATCTCGTAGGTAAGTAGTTCTAAGTAAAATATGGTTTTCCAAGTTAAAACAATTCCATTTCACGTCTCTGTTTGTATGCGGATGGCGGCTAGCCGGCTAGCAATGTCTTAGTTTTCTTAAACAACTTGGTCTAGAAACTCACTTATAATTATGAATTTATTTTTAAGTTAAAGATTGACTTAGGACATAAATGTTTTATTCCTTTTTTTTTTTAATCTTGGTGTTTGTTAGATAACCCTTCTTAAGGGGGGCTTAATAGCTTTTTTATACAAAATAGTCTTGGTGATCGTAAGATAACTATTTTATGAGGGGCTTAACAACTTTTGTATATAAAATATGTCATACGGCTAAATTATCAAACGCAACTCAAATCAAGTCGCCTTTAAATCGTGTGTGCTGGCAATAGGCTCGCCCCTCTAAACATAACTGACGAAATGTGCGTGTACTAATGAGTACACTTCTGCCTAATCCTTCGGGGATCACAGGCGTGATGTTATGTCATTATGTTAAATCGTGTGCTATCTCTGTCACTTTAAGGCATATTTTAGGGACAAAGATTATATATATTTAACAACGTCTTATAGTTTTATTCTTTAGATAAAAGTTATCTGGCTCTTGAAAAATCGATCTTTTGTACAAGTATGGCAATCATTAATTAGCAAAAAATAAGCCGTTATCAACTACTTTTCCTAAAATACAACGACGGGACTTTAGCTCAATTTACGGAAAACATTTATTCAACAGTTAGAAGCAAGGTTTTACCGTTTCCAACTTTCCACATTATTTTCGCGTATTCAACTATCAATAGCTCATTGGGATATCATAAAGTGAGTGTAGGTAGGTACCCTTAGCTGGTGATATCTGAGCTGGGTGGTAGCCAGCCCCCGTATTTTATCTGAAAGAACTTAACAACTGTTTTTACTAAGAATGTTACTTGGAGTATTCTAAATTATGCTGGATTTAAAAGAACTTGCATTAAATAGTAAAATTGGTTAAAGAAATAGTGCTTTTTTACTATCACTGAGTATAAAACGCTTCCTGCTGTCTGTCCCTATGTATGCTTAGATCTCTAAAATAAAGCAAAAAAAAAATCAGTTGTGAAGAAAGGATACGCGAGCGAATTCGTGTGTAATAAGCAAGAGTAATCTTATGAAGCTTCTGCTAAACATTTATATACAACTTACGCTCTCGTTCCTGTCTATATCTACCTACCAGGAATACCAGGATATCATAGGTTAATGAAACTTAAATTAACATCACGTTTTAGAAGTTTTAACTCGACCGCTTGGGGCAGATATTTAGGTACCAATATCGTCTTTATTCCACGTAAAATTAGACAAGAAAAAATCACACAGCGTCACACCACAGTTTTATCGCGAAACTCCGATACGGTCAGCATAGTCTCGATGAATAATAACAACATATTTATCAGACCGCTCGCATTAATCACCAAATGATATTTATTTCAAGGGTTCGTTACGCGCCGGCTAATTGCCGCGTCCCCGGACCGGCTTCCGTCCATAAATTATTATGTGGCGCAAGTAGCGGAGGGTTAGCGTGTGATGGAATGACTTTTGAAAGTCATCAATTAGCTCTTTATAATCTTCAAGACGCTGATACTGAGTAGCCCGGTGACGTTTATTTTGTCTTTCTTTCTTATGTTCTCCTGGTATCTAGTAAGCTTAGAATCTTTTCTATCAGCGACAGAAAGCACTAGGACTGCAGATGAAGATGATGATTGTGGTAACAAGATACCCACACACACATATCTTACGAACTAAAATCCGTACCACCTAAAAAAAAAAAAAGGCAATAGGTAATTAATTGGTGGTATCATGTCTGTATGTATGATTGTACAGATAAGATATCGACGATGCAATGCACCATTGCATTGATAGAGATGATGATTAAAAAATATGACTGTATCAGCTGGTCTATACTATAAAAATTTCCCTCGGTGAGTTATGATTGGAAAGCTCGCCTCAAACGCACTTCATCTCAATTCACCTATTGAGGTTTTAGCAAATTAACACTGCGGGGATTAGCAGCTCTCGGAAAATCGCTGGCTTCTTTAAACCCGCTGCAACCCCATCTTATGGCACACGCCCCCGCGACAGCTCCAGGCTCTCGTGTTGCCGACGCCATTAGTTTTGTTTCTTGCAGACTACTCCCGGATAACCGGGACTTTCTCAAGAATAAATTAGTTAATGAACCGGAGGAATATTACTCTACTGGTTGCGCAGTGGTTATTTGATAAAGGTGTTGTTATTTATGCTCTGTTGGACCCATATTATACTAATATTACGGCGGGCCTGGCTTGAGTAACTCAATCATTTTGGCGCGTACGCGCGGTGTGTGTAATCGGCGAGATTAACCTTCAGCAGTGTGCTGTTATCCTGGTACTTTGTTTCGTTGTTAGCTTGCGAATTACACTGTCTATGTTCAGATTCTTACGTAATGTTGATGAAAAATTGCATGAAATCTTTTATCCACTTTCATCTACATTTTAGATGGAATAGGAAAATAGCAAGTATTTGTAATTATTGTTTAAGGAAGAAATAGACAAGATTAAATAAAAAAAGACAAGAAGGTTCACCTAGCTGCGCCAAAAAGGTCCATTTCAGTAATAATGCAAATGCTGTCTGATGCTGATTCCAATGCTCATATGCTTATCGATAAGAATGCAACCGCTGGCTGCATAAAGATATGATTTGATTGATTTGAGGCTTGTAAGGATCACAAACAACCCTTGACCGACACTAATTGTTTAAGTCGTGTTCCTATAATACTAATGAAAAGTTCATTCAGCTTAGCTAACGAGCACTGGTCCCTAGATAGATCAGCAGTTCTTTTTGTGTTTTGTAACAAAAGTTAAATTGAAGCTGAATCAAGTTTTACATAAAATTTCTCGTTGATTGTTTAAATTTTATTTCCCTTAGTCGTTTCAACTCTTTTGTGTCGGCGACCGTAACTCGTAAACTTGGTTTTATTTTGAATGAATAGAAGTCCACAAAATATTTGTGGTAAACCTACTGTAACTATAATTGTTTAGTTTTCTTTCATATTGAAGAGAAATATCACAAAAGCCCGCACAGAAAAGATTAAGGCATAGTTTCCTACAAAAATAAAACTAAACTTCGCTCTCGTGCAACTTAAGTTAAGTTTTTAAAAGACGCAATTCAAGTTAGTCTTTTAAATGTTTAAGGAGCAGTCTACTGTAAAAATAAATTAAACTTTTAATAGGACTGAAGAGGTTTTCGCTTGCAATACCGATGTAAATGAGTAATTATTATTTTTAAGTTAAGTTTGACGTTAAAAGGAAAGTACGGATTAACTTTTGTTTCGGTTACTGGTGGGGCTTTATATCTTGTTTCTATTTTCCGGTTGGATGTTTTCCATCTCGTCTTTAAATCTCGTCAACCCTCCCTTCTAATTAGCATTACTATGAATTATTTAACTCACTTAATCTTACATCACACACTTGTTCACTTTATCACTGAAATGCAGCAGCACAAGTACAAGTCAAAGCATTTTTAGGGTCCGTATCTGAAGGGAATCCTTTTACTAAAACTCTACTTACTGTTGGTCCGTCCGTCTGTCTCAGGGCTGTATCTTTTGAACTATTATAGATACACACTTGGATTTTTCAAAGAGTGTTTATTATTATGGCTGCTAGGACAACAAATATAACTTAATACATATAAATAACACGTCACGTTGTTTGTCCGGGATGGATTCCTAAATTACCTACTCAACCATTTTTTATGAAATATGGTTTACTGTGTGTTATTTAGTCAAACTTAAAAGATAGGATAGAAAGAAGATACTGCAACGCGTGCCCGAGTCAGCTAGTAATAATATAAATAACGAATAATATGTATATAAGTTCCAAATGAAAGGTCCCCATACAAGAGAAGTGTTAGTTTTTTTTTGCATATAGATAGTAAACCATTGTACGGTGGTATTAAAACCTTCGTGTGCAAGTCCGACTCTTACTTGGCCGGTTATTTTTATTGTGCCACCCAAAGCGGCTTCCGTATCATGAAAATCTAAAACTGACCATTTCTTAACAACATAAAACAAAAAAATAATTAAAAAGGCGTACATACAGCCGTCAAAAGCCTTCTCCTAGTAATTACATTGCCCCTTCCGTGACTTAAGATGCCACAATGGGGTGATTTAAAAAATAAAAAGCCCCCAAGTTGCCTCTTACAGGTCTATTTAGTTATCAACAAAATTGTCTTGTCTAGTGTAATAAGCGTTTTGTTTGTTTAAAAATAAACAGCTTTGTGCCTTGGGGTTGGACGACGTCATAGAGTGGTGCAGTGTGATGGGATTAGCGGGGAGAGCCGGAAAGCCGGAAAAGTTTTCTTGGAAGTGTAGGTCCATCTAATGGCAACACAACCTCGGAAAGATGTGATCTTTGACTAGAGAAACTTAAGCCTCTTGAAAAATTTATCGAGACACATCTGAGATCTTATCATCACATAATTATAAAGGTATAATTATAAAGGTCGAAACAGGACACCTTTCCTTAACTTATGTGTAGAACAGATTTAAAATTAATCAGTAATTTGGGTTTTTATCATTATATATTTTAATAAAGAAAAGTGAGTTAATTTGCTTTCGTAAAATTAAAAAGCAATTAAACTAATGAAATCGCTGTCTCTCGTACTTAATGCTACCCATAACTTTGCGTTTATTCTTTGCTTCAAAACTTCTGTTCGCGAAGTTATCTTGCTAGGATCCTCTTCTGTTCTCCTGGTATGTAATCAGATTTCTTGTTCACCGCATCTTAATTTTATTGTGTGACGTTGATCCTTCATTCTTTTTGTATGGCGAAAGGATTTTTATTGTGTTAAGAAGCCTCTTTTTTGTCATGTTATCTTAGTAATCATGAGTTGCAGATAAGGATGGTCTATTTTCATGATGTTTTCATTTACTCGGAAGTGACTGGTCTAATTCAATAAAGAAATATGCAAGTTAAGGTTTAGTCAAAAACCAACGTTAGCTTTATTGAATTAAAAGCTTATTTGGTTCTAATCAAGCACATAGGCCCTCATCGTTATACATAGTGGAAGAGACATCACAATCAAGAGTTTTGTACCGTGGCCTCCGTAAATAATCCTAGAGTGCAATATGTAACACATGTACATTCATTTTTCGAGTACGAAAGAAGAAATCAGCACTACCCTACATTTTGCTCTTAGCATGAAGCAATGTTTGTTTTTCAAAACTGGTGACAAATTTCGTTGCGGGGGTGTTTAGAACCATGGACCGAATTAATTGTAAAAGTGTTCGTTATTTTCTCTTCCACGGGTTACGTTTCATTACAATATGTAGTATGTTTCTGTGCCTAAAAAATAGTTTTTTTCTTATTTTTTTTTAACAAACCTAGACGCCAACATACCAATATTTCACGCGTTGCTAAATAAAACTCAACAGAGTACATCAAAACAAATACCAAACAAATACACCTGTCCTAACTATACACCATTTTCCAGCACTCTTATCAGCTAGCTGTCAGTGACAACAAAACATGTGTGAATAACGGAATAAGGGAACGTTCCCATTAAGTATTGACGCACACGCAGCGTCAGGTGGGTTCCAATTAAATAGGAGTAACAAATCAGCGGTTTGTGACGCGTTCCTTCTGTGCGACGCCCTTCATTTGTGTGAGACTCTGTCAAATATTGTGGTGAGGTTAAGGCGGTGTTGATAGGCAGATGTTTATCTCATATATACGTTTGTTTTGAACATGTTTTGCGACATAGCGAGTTGTTTTTTTTCTTTTTTTTATGTTTCTTATGATTGTGACTTTGTTGCTTCGTCTTTTTTGTGATAAGTGAGAATAGCAGATTTTTCTGTTGTGAAACGATTTGCTGGTCAGCAAAACTAGTGTTGAATGTTTTGAAAATATAAGTCAATTGATTATACGTGTGCAACATGACGATTTTATATTTGCTGCTAGAATACACACATACATACAAAAACTCACGTCTTTGTCACATGGGGTAGGCAGAAACTACAGAATAAATACTGCTAGATGTTAGAAAAAAAATTACATATTATGTATTACACCTAAATAATACAAGAGAAATGTCTACTATATCTTATGTGCATTTACAAACATAAAAACATACATACACGTAAAATCAGACCCGGAACAACAGACAAATCCTTCGTCTATGCAAAAATCTTATACGCGTCACGCAGCAACTAATCCCTCAGTCACTTTGTTAACCATGTCTTCAAATTATGTTCGTAAATACACACAAACAAGAAGATTTGAAAATACTCCTACGATTTTTATTTCCTTCTATTACGAACAGAACCCAGACTACTTGAATCCACAAAACATTTTCAAACCACGAATCTGAATTTTAAATTCCTTTGAGTGGCTTCGCCTTAAATCGCAATTCCTATGAGGGGAATTGGTGGGCACAATCTAACGTGTCACTAGGGGCGATATCTCACACCACCGTGCATTGACGGCTATGTGTACGTACGTACTTTGAATTTTCTTGGGGAAGATTGTTTTAATATAAACTTTTATTCATCGTACCGTTTGTTGATACTTATAAGTAGATAGTACCATATACGTGTCGTGCTATGCATGGTACATTATATTCACGTATATACAAATATTGTAAAACATTCATTATAAAAGATGTATGGAGTTTCTTGCCCATTCTTCTCTATACAAAACTACCTTTTAGGAAAGGGCAACTATATTTAATTGTTTTTTCTTGTGCCTTGTAGTGGTCTAATCAAAATAAAAATGATTGATGACTTTACTTAGTTCTTCTTTCCAATTCATTATTTACCTATAAATAATGATACAAAAAAGTTGTTATCTTAGGAGCAGTAGCCAAAGACGTAACTGTTCAGTGTTCTCAACATAATAGAGCTAATATTATAAAGCTGAAGAGTTTGTTTGTTTTATTGGTTGAATGCGCTAATCTCAGGAATTACTGGTTTACATTGAAAAAATATTTTTGTGTTGGATAGTCCATTTATCGAGGAAGGCTATAGGCTATATAACATCACGCTACTACCCAGGGGAGCGAAACAGTAACCAAAGACGTTTTTTAATGCGGTACTCAAAAACCATGCGGACGAAGTCGTGGGCAGAAGCTAGTGTGAAATATACCCGTATCAAAAGCAAGAATCCCATAACCCTCACATAATTCCCGTCAATAACCACAAAACATATAAAAAGTAATGAGTGGCGGTGTCGTTAATTACCTCTCGAGGATTCCCGGCTCAGCGTGACGTCACTACTTCGCGGAGCCGATGAGCTTAAGTTTGTACTTTGTGGTCACAATGATATTGTTCGATGGAAGCGACTCTTTGACGCGACGGACAGTGGTACCGATTCCCTTGTTTACAAACTAAACTAAAATTAGACTATTTCAATCTTTTTTCTGTCCAATAAAATAAGAAAGAGACTAATGTAAATAAGAGCTGTCAAATTTAGTCAATCTGACACATCGATACAATTATAGTTTTCATCTTAAAACGTAGGTATGGATTAAAAATATGGAAAAGTTTAAGGCAAAACTAATTTGACATCACTTACTTAGTTTTTTGATGTCACCGTCCTTTTCTTTCGCTGTATGCTGAAAGAGATGTCAATCTAAATGTCTAGTTTGTGATCAAGGGAATCGGCACCAGTGTGTACCTAAATATGTGCAGTTCGCTTCGAAAAACATATAACTAAACAATGGTAAAATGACAAGCAGAACTTAATGTCTTATTATGCGTTGTAAGAGAAAGGTTTGAGCAGTTGCTCTGATGAGTTTTGACAATTCTAACCTTAGTTGACAAACAGTTGAAATATTTCTTGTGTATCGGAAACCTTTGAAATGGAGTTCAGTGTTCATAGTTATAGTAAATCTTTGGTCTCCTAGTGTTTAGATATGTAGCCAAGTATCTCTTCTAGTGTTGTGTCATGATGACTGACTGGTTAACAGCTCGTCGTTCACTCATGAGGTTGCGAATTCGATACCGGGAAAGTACCAGTGCGGCTTTTTCAATTCATATGTTTTTAATTTTATCTTGGACATCACGAACATTGGTGTAGGAAAATATCGTGGGGAATCCTGGACTTAAAATTTATATATGTCTGAAATCGCCAATCCACCTTGAGCAAGCGTGGTGATCGATGCTCGTGCATTGTCTATGTGTGAACAGGCTTTTGACCTGCAGTGAGACAAGGCGTTTTTACTTTTTTAAGAATAGGTAATCATTAAATGACTTCTTCCGTCCGGAGCTGAAGGAAGTGTATGCAGACTCGAGATAATAAGGCTGATATTATTATTTTATTTAGTAACCTTAATTGGAGCGCAGTGCTATAATACTTGTAGCAATTCTTTGGTCGCCTGGTATTTAGAAATTTAGGCACGTATCACTTCCAGCGGTTTTAGGCAATGTGTTGTTGATTAACGAAAGCGAACAAAGTTAGATCAATAAATAGTTGTAGCTATATGTTTTAGCTAGTTGCTATTAACTAGTTGGTGTTCAGGTAAACTTTTAATTGCCACTGTTTGGGACGGTTTGGTAGGTCACCAGGGATAAGTAGGAACTATAGTGGTTGGGAAATGTGGCGGGCATTATAAATTTGAAAAGATTTTCTTCTGGTTCAGAGTTCAACAAGACGAGAATTTTGAAATAATAGATTTAGATAGTGGTTGGTGCCTTGGAAAGCATGTTAAACCATCTGTTCCGGTTGCCATTAGTAGATCTTTGACAGTCGTAAGTCAGAAGCTTGAAAGTGTGACAACTACACAGTCTAACCAAGGCGTACCTATCGCTAGGAGTAACTGTGTTGTGAAAGTCAGAATTTTTATCGACATGTACATTCTCAAAAAAATTCAGCCATTTTAAAATGACGTAGTTCATGTGGCTATCGGATCTCAGTCTATAAATAAACATCCCCCTCAAACCCCCTTACATCAGTGGTAACGTGCTAGGCAACACAATATACCTCACGTGTTAAGAGCTAGTTTCCTTTGATCCCAACTTATCTTCCTATTGCTGATTCTCGTCACGACGAACGATTTATTCGTGTGTATCGTTATGGAGACTGACCCCCTATGTAGAAGCTATTTATGGGGGGTGAGTGATGAAGGGGCATGGGGTATTTGTGCGTGTAACTTTCAGATTTGATTAAAGTATGATCAGCAACCTAATTCTGTATTCAACACACAATTATGAATGCCTTTCATATTGACAATTAAAAAATATTCATTGCCTTTTTTCAGTAGATGAGCAGGTGAGCTTTTTAAATATATACAACAATGGATTATTTGTTTCTGTCAAAAACCTTCGGACTGATTTAGTTAGTGTGTTACCCCGTTATTGACTGGTGGTTAAGAACTTCTGTGTACACAGAAGTTCCAAGAAGAAGAAAGAGCCTGGCAGAAGTCTACCTTCCCATAGGTACGTATGTATGGGAAGGTAGACTTCTGCCAGGCTCTTTGAAGCATAGCTTTGAGGCTCAGTGTATAACACTGTCTGTGTCTTGATATTTTCTTACTCCTCCGTTGTTCTTTTCTGATGAATTCCTTGCGGGGTCCAAACAGTTGATTTGAATTGTTTCTCTGAATCTTGTCGAGCTTCATTGCCTTGCCACTTTTCTGTCAGTCGCCACCGATGCTTCTGACTTGCAGGAGTTGGGAAAGGTGTGGCGGGCTAGTCCCATTAAAATAAAAACTCCTTAGCCCCAATTTGCACATGTTTTGACTTTGACTTTGGAATTCTACGAGGTCCTAATAACATTCTAAGTATCTTTTTACAACCACTACAAGATAAAAGTACCAAAACAAGCCGATCTTTAGTTCAATACTGAAACTGGATCCAAGCCAAAAAATTCATCAAAATAATGAAAAACGAAACGAAATAAACGATTAATACGATTACGTTCGCAATGAAAATAATTTTCAATGCGCGGTACGATTTCCTTTCAAAGTTAACACAGTTGATTGGTTAGTTATCGGAAAAATGTTGAAAGCGACATACGAATGATTTCACATTATTAATACGTCAACAGCTTGTAGTTTTTCCAATAAGGTTAAAATGTAAAAAGCCTAAAGCTATTTGGGACCCAATCCTACTAATATTAGTCCTACTAATATTATAAATATTATAAATGCGAGTCCTACTAATATTATAAATGCTAAAGTGTGTGATGATATATAGAGTTTTGTTACTCTTTCACGCAAAAACTTGACAGATCTAGATTAAATTTGTTCATTTAGGTTAATTTTGAAATTACGTACCTGAGTCTAATTCAAGCAAATTTTCAGCCGTTAAAGTAACAAATATCCATCCATTTATCCATCCGTCAAATATCCAAATTTTTTGCGTTTATAATAGTAATAAGATTATTCTAAATAACCCTACATAAACTCAAACCCAACTAATCAATAAACATATGCGCCACAACCCATTAGATATTTGCGTCACATAATTTATTAACCCTCCAGCACCGTTGTCGGCGTGACGACGTGACGGCGTCATTGCGTCACGGGCGTCACGTAGCCAGCTCGGATGACCGGGCCGCTTTAACGACCAAAACTTAGAGTTGTGAGCGCCAAACATTTATTATTTAAACACAATCGCGACCTAGCCCCTACTAACGAATTGAAGGCAGTTTTCTATTGTGTCCGAATAGAATTATTGTGGCGCAATATACATGAACACTGTTTTATACGGCTTTTTTACGTCAACTGCCCTATTCTTGGAATCGAAACTTCAGAAGTTATTGGGTAGAGTGAAAGGAAATAGATACATACATATAAACCTACTCCTTTTTCCTAGGGGTAGGCACAGAACACCACCAGCTTCCTGCGCCTCTCTATGTTCATACATCTGGTCATACAAGCAACCCGGTTACAAGTACTGCGTACCCGACCTCTGCCTTTATGAAGAACCGAAGGAAGGAAGGAAGGTCAGCCTAGTTCTTTCTAGGACGATTTCTGAATTTATATCACATCTGTGATATAAATCCACAGAATTCGTTTTTATTTTAGTAATTTCTTAGTCAGAACAGAATAATAATTGTGGTTAAAGCTAACTGTCATGTCTTGTTTTCCTGGTAATTGTAATTAAGGCCCAGATGCATGACTAAGTAAGCGCTAAACGTATTTAAAACATAATTATGTCCGTCTTTAACAGAAATAAAACGAAGTTTTAAATGCTAATGTACTTAGTGATTTGTGATGCGTATAAAAGTAACAATCACCCAAAACATAATGTTACATCCTCCTTCGCCACAGTCTTGAATTAACAACAATCTCCTAACACGTCTGCCACCCTAGTACTCGCATTCGTAACACCAACTTTCCATTCTTCTTTTACAGTGATACGCCGAGAACTACCACGTACAACATTAAAACTAGCTCTCAAGTGAAATCTATGGCTCTCTTCATTGTGGCAGACGATAAAACTGTCTGAAACTGCAGCCTCTGATGTTTTTGTTTCAAATGTTTGATCAAATCGACGGATTATACGTCGGCTAAGTTGCTGCCAAGACTTGCGATTGAAATGTATTCTTAAGTTAGGTCTTTATAGAACTGTTTTTATTAACTTCTTCGGTACTGTATTAAGCCGCTTTTAGCTTTAGATAAGTCTCGACTTAGTGTAAAATTATGTAAAAGGTTAGTTATATAATTTTAATAAATAAAAAAAACATAATTATACACATTACTTGTTTTAATTTTCACTCCATACTATGTTACTACCATATTTTAAAAACCCTAATGACCAGGGGGGCAGTTCTCGGCTTCATAAACGTTCGCATTCTAATCTCATCTAGTCTTAGATCTGTAAATATTTTTACCTACGACATTGACAAATATTTTTTCATATTGATTGTCGCTGAGATAACATTACGACTCGTTATTGAAAAATTTTAAATATGAGAACTGGCCTTTACATTCAAATAAATAAACATATTGTTTGACTAGGTTTTGCCCTCAAAAAACTTAAAATTGGTATGCTATCCCACTGGAAACGTATATTTTCCGGGATAAAAAATAACCTATGTGCTACTTCAGACAAAAATCTATTTTGGTGCAAAATTTCATCCAGAACCGTTCAGCCGTTCTGGCTTGATTGAGTATATTTATAAAAGCAGTAAAATTGATAAAGCCTAAATGAGTGTGTTAAGTTTTTTAAAACTTATCAATCTAAAAAAATACTAACGATACATTACGGTAACAAAAAAAGGATTTCATATTGTAATGTAGATATTGTTATAGTAAGTTAGTGACTCTTGTCATTAATCTCCGTGTCACCGTGTTTCGGAAGGGTTCTCGTGAAGCAAACCCCATAGTAGGGTCACATTCCATGGAACAAATTTCACAAACAACAGCGACCCGAAACTTTGTTGTTATTAATTAAGAGTTTTACTAAAAATAGTTAAACCGTTTACTGGGTTATTTTTCATGTCCTTGTTTGTAATATTTTTAACCGACGGCAAGTAGAAGGTTAATAAGTCGACGTGTATATTTTGTTTAAAATTTTCTATTAGATATTTCCATTATGGATCTAATGAAAACTTAACATAATATAACATTACGCCTGTAATCCCCGAAGGGTTAGGCAGAGGTGTACCTATTAGTACACACACATTTATGTTTAGGTTCCATGATGGGGGCGAGCCTATTGCCATCAACCGGGCACAAGTACAGACTCCAAGGTTGCTACTGAGAAATTCCTGATGGAAAAACCCAAGAACACTTTGCCCATGTTTAGCACAAGGCCTCATGTTTAGCAGTCGCGCTTTGCGACCACTAGACAAACTAGGTGGAACATTGAAATTCGTACAGAATAGTACTGCAAGTAACCTTAAAAGTAAGACGTACTTAGTAAAAGGCTTCAAAACACTTGGAAAAGTTCTCGTTCAGCCGATTGTCTAAATATTCTCTCTACCTACGTAATACTCACATAAATATTAACTTTTAAAATTCTCCAAATGTTTTTCTTAGGAACTGGGAAAGTTAAAACGAGCGCTAAAACCAAGATTTTATTTTCATCTGTAATGCGTTTTTTGTAAACTAAAACTATTACATTTTACTATCGGATCGGAATATTGGAAGCGAGCCAGCGCTGTAGGGTATCATTTTTGTAGGATGGTTCAAGTTATTCTTAATATTTTGCCTCGTAACATGTACTGGGGATAACATTTGTTAGATTTGATCAAGCACTTGGTATCTTTATGTTGATGCATAAATAGGCTAAATAGTTTTAGCAATGATTTTTTACGTACAATATGCCTCGAGCTTGAGGTGTGCGGTTTTGCTACCGGGCAAGTCTTGTACCAATATGTATTTTTTAAATGTACTTACTAGGTTTATGTTGGACATCACTGGCATCGCTATTTTTGTTGAGGTTTCCTTCGCCGATGTCAGTGATGTCCGAGATAAACTCTGATACCTGAACTTGTATAAAACTTGTAGTTGCAATCCGCTTTGAGCAAGTGTTGTAATCAATGCTCGTGTCATCTCTGTATATGAAGTGGCAATTGCGCTGAAGTGAGACAATAATAAGCTACTTTACTATATAAGCTGTTTTTTACAAAGGGATAGGTTTTATATGCGTCAGACAACTTGATCTGATAAATTAATAAGGCGGTTTGGCAGCACGCTTGGCGCAGTGACTGAGCGATTGGCTGCTGCGCTGCGTGTCTTAGTTTCTTAGGCCTAAAGGTAATTGTTTCGGGTCTGGTTGCTAGTGTATGTGACTTTATATCCTTGTATACGGATAGGCATGATATAGCAGAAACGCATTTTTAGACATGTTCTTTTTTTTAAACGTTACCCACGTTCATAAAATAATGACATTAATGACGCTGTCATATTATTTATTCCTTAAAATAAAAGTTACATGATGATTGAAAAAAATCGGCTCTAAGACGAACGAATTTCACTCCGAATGATATGCCTGTTCATTCAGTTAAATTTCATATTATTACAAAGACATTCCCTGTACATGTCGCATATTTCAAGCACTATAACTTGTATAGAATCGTAAATGTACCGATCGCATATTCAGTGTTCAATAAAAATGATGGCGGTGTGACGTCAAAGTATCAATAATATTGAAATGGGAATTTTTAAAATATTACACTGTATCGAATAAAGAAGACTTCGTGACGTAATAAATTGTCGACGCGAATGTTTCAGAATGTATGATGACGTCATTATTGAAGTCCGTTGATGTCCACTTCTGAACAGGGTGGGTAGTTGGCCCAATTAACCAATAATTCCAAGACATAACCTGAGGTCTTGGGTTCGATTCCCAAGTCGGACAAAGTGTAAGAGGGTTTTTCTGTCAGGAGTTTCTCAGTAGCAGCCTCGAAGTCTGGAATTGTGTCCGGTTGATGGCAAAAGGCTCGCCCCCTTTTACATGGGACTTAAACATAACTGGCAAAATGTGGGTGTACTAATAGTTACACCTGTGACTAAACCTTCGGGAATTACAGGCGTTATGTTATGTATGTATTGAGAGATTGTGGGTTGCCTCTACTTTGTCAGAACTAAGCTCATTCATGGAGTTATCATCTGATAGATTGGCATACAAACCTAAATGTTAAATTACGCAAATACCTGCACGTTCAGCCCCCACAAAAATTCCGCGTCTAATAAAGCAAGATATTATATTATTAGACGAAGATCATAGAGATCAAAGCATTCCGACATAAGTTAGCACAAAAGACACTGTATCTACATACTGAATACATATTCTACCTCCGAACACAAGTCGACACTTGCAAAAGCCCAAATGAAAAGATCTCCTTTACAAAATGCGAGTACAAAGAAACCTGACACAGTCCCAAATAGGTCTAAAAGCGTCGGAGAAAAGGCAATAGAGTAATTACGTTTGACACAAAACTTTAGTTGCAATTGTTGAAAGAAGAACGGAAGTGCCCGGCGCTCGTTTGCCACTTCCTTCCACTAGGGGACTCGCCACTAGCTAGGGATCCGAAAAAAAGTATCGATGCTTGAGTGGGAAGTATCGATACTTCAGAATTTAATTGATACTTGACAGAGTATCGATAGTGCCCAACATTGGCTGTGTCTTCAGAAAAACTGTTTCTTTACGAATTTACTCGACTAATTTGTGATATTAGGTTGTGTAAAGGACTTAGTAGTTTTTTTTCTGATGATTAAAAAAATATTTTTAAAATATCGACACTTTTGATCTCTACTACTGAAATGTGCTATAATAACGAACGGGAAATAATATAGGGCTGTGTGTGATAGAAGGAATTTTATGTGTGCGTGGTACGCCTACAGTTTTTGTTTATGTATGTATTCCAAACGGCTCATGTCGTCCTAGTACCTCGGATTAGATAACATTTTATTGGTTGTTTTTATGTTGTGTGTACAAGAATTATTTGAGGGTAGGGTTTTGTGGAGATCGTAGACTATTTCGAGTAGGGTAGGGATGTGTTGCTAAGGGTCGCAGGTTTGGTTACCTTGGCCTTATTAATATACATTGTTTAGTAGGTAATTAACTGTAGTTTTTTTAAAAAATATTGTAAATCATCAAATGACTTCTTCGGCTTTAGGCGGAGCAAAATGGATTGCAGTCAGACTCTTACCGAATATAACCCATCTATATTCCTTCCAACGCCCTTTGCGAGTTTGCGTTCCAGGGCCGCGGTGACTTTTTCAACAAAAAAAAAATCCGCAATCCTGGCAGTTAGTAGTTAGGTACCTAGACAGTTTTTGTTGCTATATAAACGTGGTATTATTCTAACATACGCATTGGTTAGGGACCCAATATGTACCTCTATATCATTTAATAGTAAGTATTTCATTTATAAGGTTTCAGGGACATATCTGACAAAGAAGTATAATTTTATAGTCGAAATCATCTGTAAAACCCTAATTACAATATTTTTTGTTACACAAACGAATAGGCTAACAAGAAACCATTCAAAAATAAACCATACTACACAGTATTACCGATCTCTTCTGTTTGACAAGCCATCAATGCATTTTTATTAAAAGAGAATTTCATTCATATCTGCATTCTCGTCCAACTCCCAGTCAACTTGTTGAGCAAAATATTTTTCAATATGAAGCGAGTGTTACGCATTACCCGGATTGAATTCCAATTGAAAACGATTCAGAATATGTCAGACAATCCAGTAATAAATATGCTTATTGTATATGCATTCGCATTTTTATTACTCGTATTTTCTAAAGTGCATTCTGAGTGGGAGTGTATGGAGTTTGGTAAAGCCTGGCTGGTGTGTGGATGGAGATTTTATTTAAAGGCAACTGCCACGGGGTAGGTAGGAAAACTGTTTCTTATGGCATGTGCATATGTGCCATTATCGGTTGCAACTAACATTGGTGTAGAAATATTAGCGATATCTGATGGCAGCAATGTTGTTGGTGAGGCTAACTGTCAAGGCAGGATTTGCCATGCCCAAAAGTATCGTATTGAACAAAACTTTAGTTCCGTATTTAAATGCATCCCAATTTGTCGTATTTATTGTGTATACATACGTAACTAAGACAGTTACAATGTGTACATGAGTAGGTACCTACTATCTAAAAATCTCGTGAAACAAAAGACACCTCAAAAATTACATTCACCTAATAAATTAACCGGGTTAAATTCCTTTCAAGAGTGCTTAGAGGCGGCTAGATTTCTAAGACACAGGGTGGTATTCAGGCATTCAGTGTAAATCTTGTGAGCACGGGAATGCGGGCCTGTGTCGTCGCCATGACAGTTTTGCAATTAGGCGTGCCGCAAAATGGCGGAGCCGCGAAATTATCGCGCGGTTCGTAATGCTACGTGCAGACTTTGGGAAGGATTTCAACCAACATTGAATTTAATTACGAGTTATATTGGTTTTCCACTATTTTGGTTAATTTGTATGAAATTAATTTAATATCATAGGCCACGTTTGTATACTTAATAAATTGCTGTCTGTTTGAAATAATTGAAAAATATTTTAGTTTTTTTTTCTGTGGGAAGATTCTAAAATCAATTTTTTAAAATATGTTGGCTTAGGTGGCTGTTTTTTTTTAAAATATCAACGTATTTATGTAGTACATTAGGCACTTTGTCACGTGACAAAAAGGTTTGAATACTTTTTATAAACTTTAAATCTAAAGGTGTAAACGCAAACACTGCAACTTAGGCCAACGTGTAACCGCGCCACATCCGCAGTGACTTGCGTAACTTAGTTTCAGCTGAAGTATCAGCCGGCTGATTAAGTGACTTGCATTAGGCAGGGCGGCTGATTTTGTCAAAGCAAATCGCCTGCCAAATATTTACTTACTTTGTAAACTAAGTTTAAGTTAAATTGTCTCGAGTAGCGATTGCTTTTCAATGTCGGTAACGTTTCGTCTTGCAGTAGAATGTTTTAAATACCTATATTTGGGTATTGGTGGCAATTTTACCAAGGAAAAAATGTTGAAGTTAAAGATTTTCTTTATTCTATTAAACGATAATAAACTTTGGAGTTCGGGCCCAGACTCAATCTGAACGGTTTTTTAACCCCCAAAATCCTAAAGCGAAAAAATGTAAATTACATTTCCTTGGTTCACAAGAGGTTCGCAATAGGCGTAAATTGCTCCTTATTCGTTCCCAGTCGATCCCGTTTCGTGGCTAATGGCATATCGGAGTGTAGGTAAATACTGGGTAAATATATACCTACTGCGGGCTTTTACCGTATTTGAATAAGATGTGCCGCGCTTCGATCGACGTGTAGCGAATAGTTTTTGTGAGCTCCCCATTATGATGGTGGCCTGGTACTTATGGATCGTGGTTTTAATAATGTTTAAAGAAATTATTTTATTATGATTATACAGAAATTAGGTAATTCGAATTTCATAAAAAACCGGCCAAGTTTTCCTCTCCTACAATAATTTGAACCTGCCAAGTTATCTCTTCACCATCTTTAGTTGACTGATACAGAATGTTAAAGGCATTAATCCGCCTCTGCACTTTGTTGCATATTTTTTTATAACAACATGCATGTAATCCTCGGAGGGTTAAGCAGAGGTGACCAATTAGTACACCCATATTTCGACAGAACGAGCCTATTGCTATCAACCGGGCACAAATCCAGACTTCGAGGCTGCTACTGAGAATTCCTAACGGAAAAATCCATTAACACTTTGCCCGACCTGGGAATCGAACCCAAGACCTCATGCTCAGAAGTCGCGCTAGACCACTAGACTAACGAGGCAGACCTCTATCTATTCTCAAAATTCCAGCCATGCTCACATGACATAGGTCAGGAGACTATGGCATCTCAGTACATATTGTCTTGGTTTCAACGTGTCTCTTTGACGGTTCATGAAACCGCAGCGAATGGCCGGTGCCGTTCATACAGCCGTGTTCTGCGGTTTCACGAGCATAACGCACTTGACTCGAGTTTATATGTAGGCTATTTCAGAAGTTTAGGGTAAGTTATAGTACTCTAAAAGAAGATGTGATTAAAAGATGTAGTGACAAAGATAGAAAAGGGTATGCTTAGATGGTTCGGTCATGTTGAGAGGATGAGTGAAAGACGATTGACAAAGATTGCGCTTTTGTACCTATGCGGTACGAGCGACATTCGAGAGGCAAGGTGTACGTACATACATTGCATTCATAATATTAAATACAGAAAAGTTTTATCATGTTCAGCCACATACGTGGCGTGCAAATTAGTAAGAAGAGATGGTGCGCAAACCGCGATTATACCGGTATCCAAAAACTTAGCACAGTTTTTAAGTGTTATTCGCAATAAGCGACTCCATACACTTAAAACAAAATTATTACGGTTCGGTTCAAGAATTTAAGATTAAAACAAAAGAGAGACTTCTTTATAACTGCCGTATGAATATAAACGAGGTTATGAATCGTTTTAATTGTAACTAAAATCATAAAGTGTACCAAAGTGCGTACTGTGTCCACAATTTCTAGAATTTCCGGAACATTTTGCAGAGAAGCGGTTTTAATGCAAATCAACGCGGATGGTGACTATGTTGTAAGGCGGAGCAGGACAAACATTTGGACGTTATTTTTGCCGATGGCGTTTTTGTTTCAGTGTTTTGATTCACATGAGTTTTCATAAGATTTTTTGTTGTTTGCAGTTCTCTTGTCGATGATTGATGTTGATGATTTTATGCATTACTCGCACGTAGTCTTCGTCCACGTAAATGTCGGTTGTTGGCGGTCTAATCTTGTTTCTCCATACCTACATAATATTATATTTAGGAACCCCGTTTCAATTGGCCACTTACCTCTAGCTCGCTTCTCCTAAATTCACATTTTTTTACAGAATAGCACTACAGAAAGTAAGGCTTTCTTAAAAATTTTTATTGCAATCCTTATAAACCCATTACATACATTATAGAATAAAGTAAAAGAGATCAATATGGACCCTGACGGGCACAGCAAAAATTTATAAAGAGGTAAAGATTGTGAGTCTGTAGGGGGTAATCTCTGGATCTACTGAACCGATTTTGAAAATTCTTTCGCAAATTGGCAGCTTTGTTGTCACTCAGCTATATATACACAATCTGAACAATAGAGTTCTATAAATTTGTAAATTATATTTATACACAGATTTAATTAATAACAGGTGTGCAGTTTTCTTTGATAGCTTCCATAGTGTGGCTAACCCATTTGGCTGGATTTGTTGCATTCAAAACACAGTTCTGCGGCGTTGTACTACTCAGGTATTTGCAGTTGGAGCTAAACTTGCAGCCGTAAAGTGAAGCTCAGTGCAAGACATTAGAGGTAAGCGAAAGACAAATAATACGGTGGAAAAAATGGAGTTTTTTCTTAGGTACCTATTGCAAGGCTCAGCCATGGTCATGTCTCATCCCCACTCCCCCTCTAATAAGTACCACAGGTATGTTAAAAAGCCAGCGGGTCTATTCTGTAAACGTAATTTTAAACTCATAAAGTGACTTTTATTGAACATACAACATCCTAAACGTATTCAATTAACCCACAAACTGTCATGTTTTTTTATATATTTGAAGAGTGAACCTGTGGATTTTCTTGCCCTTTTCTCTATTGGTGTGCGATTCTATTGACGTTCAACAGTGTCTATAATGGTGTAGTTGAATTAAATGATTTGACTTGAAGTTTGAGCTTGAGGTAAGTTATTATTCTAGGGATTGATCGCTCATCATCATCATATCAGCTGAACAATGTCTGCTTTAGGACATAGGTCTAAAGATAACCACAGCTAATTCCAAAGATCAATTAATTTTTTTGACACTTATTATATTTTATTTTGATTTATTTTTGAAGTGTATTATAAGATTGCGCAGGCTCACACACTATTTTATTGTTGGTTAAGATGTTGAGAGCGGTAGTCTTTAGCGTGTATCTTTAAACATATTTCTATAAACACATTCATATAGGTCCAGCAGTCAGGTCCAGTAGCTTTATTAAATTTCTATACCTTCCCGCTGTCAGCTCATACCTCATGCTCATAGTGAGCTGGAACACACTCGTCAGGTGGCGCAGTGTGAATGTTGTGGCACTCGCACTCGACTGGTAATGAGGTTCATGGCACGCTATTGATATTTGTTACATTTGATTCGAACCATGGCTTTCGTGAGCGTTAATGAAGTGTGGATAAGCAACGGCTTTGCCGCTTTGCTAATAGTCAACCTTACTTGTATTGAATAATCGTTCAAAGTCAAAGCCAAAGCATTTATTTCAATTAAACCGTTTAAAGACATTTTTGAATTGTTATGGAGTCAGTCAGTTAGTTAGAGAGGTAAGTATTTATTAAGAAGAAAGAACAATAAATTACACGGACATTCTTTTCTACTCTGCATATATTTATATCCTACTGCTTCTATGTATAAATGCGAAAGTTTGGATGGATGTTTGTGACTCAAACGCATCGGAACGGCTAAAGGGATCTAGAAAAAATAGAGATAGATTGTAGCCTGGAATAGCACATAGGCTATTTTTTATCCTGGAAAAATGTACGGTTTCCGTGGGATAATCGTATAAGTCCTTCTCCATTTAGTTTTCCACTAATAATCTACTAATAAATGCATATAAGACGAGAAACACTGGCATTGAATATATTCTATTCATACACAGTTTATCTAGATGGACTCGATACTTATGTTTAGTTATATATACACCGCACAATAGCAACAGTACACAATTACATACAACATACTAGGATGGCATACATTTGAGGAGCGTATGGCCTGAGATACCTATCGTACAGCCTCGACCTATCAAACGATACAATTCGATTATGACACGACCACAACAAACATCCTGACACTGCGTCAACGTCAGCGTCTTTGATCAAGATCGAGGGCTAATGCCTTTGGTGTACAGACTACAGACCGCTGTTAATTATGGGTCCCTGGTATCGGAAGGTTGTATTAATTTGGTGAACGAGAGATTCATTTGCTGTTGAGTACTTTTACAGTGTCTAAACAGATTATTTCTACACCCAGGCAATTAAGAAAAGACTACCTAAAGAAAGAAGCGGATTGTGAGAAGTGAGATATCCACCACTTCACGACTACTTGAAGCCCCAAGAACACCTGTCTAGTCTGTTTGAAAGGCATTGAACCGACTCGCTCAAGTAGGCCGCTGCTAATTTGGTATCATAGACTCATCTGATGCCCAGTCTGATTGCGGAGCTCCCGATCAGACTATACCATATGCTGAAGTATCTCAATTGCCCGTTCACCTGCACCCTAAAAATAATCGTAAAAGTAAAAGTAAAAATCATCAAATGACTCCTTCCGCCCTGGGTGGGGCAGAAGGGACTGTCAGACTTTTACTGACTAAAAAACCACCGTGTTCCTTCTGTTGCCCTTTACGTTCTAGGGCCACGGTATCCCGGCCTTCCCGCAACCCTTGAGGACCTGCAAAGCCTCTGAAAAGGCAGTAACCGGGGCGACCTACTGGGCTCAAATAGTTAGTAAATGTAATGGTAATTAAAGATGTATCAATGATACGAATAGAAGAAGATTTCTACACTACTTTTACAGATTGTTCTACCACCTTTGAATAATCGCAGGACATATCCAAAGATAGAACAGAATTTGCATAAAATGATCTGCCAAGTAATTTAATCAGAAGTTATCCAAAGGTGAAATAGGTCTTTACTTTATTTAAATACTTCAAAGTACTAGTTTATTTGATGACTAGCTTCTGCCTGCGACTTCGTCTGCGTCAAAGTTGGTTTCTCCATACAAACTTTGGACTCCTGTTTCATCCTCTTAAGGCGTGAATTTTGGAAAATCCTTTCTTATCGGGTGCCTACGTCATACAAGGAACACACTCTCCTAGTTTCAGTTCTCTAAGATCAGCGGTTTAGGCTGTGCGTTGATACGTCAGTCAGTCATTCAGGACAAAGCATTTCATATGTAGAAGATAGATAGATACTTAGTACCTACGGAGTAAGTTTCAAGTTTCTGGTCCTATTGGAAATCTGTAGGGGTGGCCTATGTTCAGCAGTGGACGTCCTACGGCTGATAAGATGATGATGATGAAGTTTAAACCCCAAGAAAGGACATGTCTACTTTTTCAGATAGGTGTAGCAAAAGCTAGCATTCTATAAGATACAGTTACAAAACTATACGTAACAATTTCGTGCCCCGCAGCCGTGCACACCGCATGCGCCAAATACCATTAGTATTCCTTCCCCATTCGACTCAGATAAATATCCAATAACAGCCTATAACTGTCCTATTACACATGTTATTGAACTAACATAATGCCCTTTTAAATTCCTATACAAAATACATTGTACTGATAGAATAATAATACATGCTTTAAAATAACGTTGTCTCAGCGAAATGGGCATTCAAATTCATATTCTATATCTGCTTAATTCATGTTATTTATACACATAACATACAACAAGAAATTGTTACACTCCTAAGTTTATGCATTAATATTACTTAAAATATTTACAGTGTAAACTGTTATTGGTTGGCTAATAAAGAAAAAATAAAACAATAAAAAATAAAACACAACATAATATGATAGTTGTTAGTGAGAGTAGTCCTTTTGTCAGATTTCGATTTTGTACAGCTGTGTAGTATATAAGTTATTCAGTAATTTCTTTCTTTTGTTGTTTTGTTTCTGTAGGCAACTGCAGTGTCCACAGAACATAGTATTATTCTGTATCTTATAAGTGAAGACCTGTCATTGGCTGTCAGTCTAATTTTCTGTCACTAGTCTGTTTTCTTCTAGCTGTTGGTCTTCCATGTTACTTAAATAAATAAATAAAAGTCACGCCTGACACGTCACGGTTATGCAGAGGTGTACTTATTAGTATATTCACATTTCGCCAGTTATGTTTTAAGACCCAATCCCAAGTATAGGAGGCGACCCTATTGCCATCAACCGGGCACAAATACATACTCCGAGGCTGCTCCTGATAAATTCCTAATCGAAAAACCCTATAACACTTTGGCCGACTTGGAATCGAACCCAAGACCTCATGTTCAGCAGCTGAGACAGTCAAAGAACAGCGTTTTTATAGCGGGTATAGTAAAACATACTTTGTGAAGATTTCAACTACCTATTACGGTTTAAAAGATACGGACCGATGACAGACAGACGGACAGAAGTATCAGTGAGAGAAATAGGGCTCTGGACAAACAAATAAACCGGTCAACAAGGTCGGTATTTCCCATCATGAACCGTAAGTTCATAATATGCTGATATTCTTTATGAAGGCTGAAAGGTGTAAGAAAGGAGTATGTATGTAGGTATTTTTATAATCTTGTACTTGTATACACTTTATTAAGACAATTATTTTTGTAACCAAGATCTTAAACGAAGCTTGCGGTAGAAGTGAACTGGCAGAAATTGTCATGTAAGGTAAAAGCGTTATGTCCCCCCCAGACGACTTTTCCTCTTTTGCTCTTTCTTTCTGTCTCTTTCTATTGTGTTAGTATCGATATTTGAGCAGCAAGAACTGTGCGCGGCCAGCTGTATAACGTCAATTCTAAACACGTGTAAATTTTATTTTACTTGTTTTTTGTTTTGTGTCCCCGACCCCCCGAATTTTATTATTTTATTAATGCACGGCTATTTGCACGAGGGTATAACTCGGGTAAACAAAAAAAAAACCAGAAGAAATAAATTAAATTAACCAGTTAATAAATAAATAAAGAAATTCCTCTTCAATGCTGAAGTAACGACGAAGGCTCTAAAAAGAAACTATCAAAAAATCTCATCAAGCCTCAATATGTAAAACGAGGAAGAATGGCAGCATCTCCAGAATTTCATTAGAAAACGGAGTCACTAATTACTTCGGCACTCCGATCGAGGCGCGCTCGGGAAAGGGCCAATTCATCGGATTCTAATTAGAAAAAACTTATTCTGATCCTGCTACCGAACTTTCGCATCATTGTTTTAGTCGCATTCATCTTCAGGGTTTTATTTGTTACGCAATTTACACCTTTATTTCATTAGCGATAAGGAACTTTCAGGTGGAAAAGTTTTATTGACTTCAAATGAGCTGAGATAAAGTCGAAGTTAGTAAGTTTAAAGTTTAGTGCGCATCAAGCGGTGGTTTGAGTTAGTTTATTGTTTTAATCAATTAGCTATGAGTGTTCTATAAATAGTAGTTACTTTTGTTTAAACTGACAATTTAGTAGTTTATCTATTAGGAAAACACTGGTGACGATTCTCTTGGTTACAAACTAAACTAAAATTAGACTAATTTCATATTTTTCTGTCCAATAAAACAAGAGAGTAATGTAAATAAGGGCTGTCAAATTTAGACAATCTGACATATCTTAAAACATATGGATTAAAAAACACGGAAAAGGTCAAGGCAAAACTAATTTGACATCGTTAACTTAGTTCTTTAATGTCACCGTCCTTTCCTTTCACTGTATTTTAGTAAGAGATGTCAATTCTATAAATTTAGTCTAGTTTGTGAACAAGGGAATCGGAACCATTGTTCCTTGTGAGTCGGACCGCACAATATGCAGTATAATATTTAACACTAAACAACATAACATAACATCACGCCTGTAATCCCCGAAGGGTTAGGCAGAGGTGTACCCATTAGTACACCCACATTTCGCCAGTTAACACTTTAAATTTGAATAAAATACGTTCCTTGTTTGAGAAACCCCTTTAATTTTTAGCTTCATGACTTAATTCGATCAGCTTGGCAATTCTCATAACTTTTATAAACGATTGCAACCTAATCTCAGTTTCAACCCTTAAAAAATACCTCTAATTTGCAGAATTTTTTGTCATTGATTGTCACTGAGATGAGACAGCATTTTGACCATTATTCAATACGGGATTTTGCCGTCATTTATTGGAAGGTGGTAACACAGGTCGGTAGTAAGGAAAACTTCTTTATAAAGACAAGCACGTATTTAACCAAACAACACAGCCCATAGTAACTTTCTATTTTTTCTAGTCAAATCTGCGTGTTTCTTGAATACGGGATGAGGGTGGATGAGGGTTATAAAGCTAGTTACACATGCAATGGTCTAAACAAGCTGGCTTTAGGGCAGATCAACTGTGCTTGCTTACTTGTGAACGAGTATTAGACTATGATCTACTATGATGTTTGGATGGCGGATGTGGCATTGAATTGGAACTTAGATAAAAGTTCTGAAAGAGAATCTTATTTTAATGTATTTTTAATAGGTATCCTAAATATGCTTCATGACGCAATATGTGGGATACTAGGAATTTGCGAGTATACTATATTAGTCTTTGTCTATGTCTATGTTAGTCTATGTCAAATAAAACCACTTTAAACCACAAGGTTTTTATTATTAGGCTATGATGTCCCACTTCTAGGCAAAAGCCTCTTCTCAGACAGAGACAGCACGAGCATTCTTGCACAGAACGGAGTTTTTAGAGTTTCGTCTGTACAAAGTTTCTTGAAAACCGGTTCAGTAGTTTAGCCGTGAAACGCTTTTACGGCTAAACTGCAGAGTAATGTCCAAGATTTACTTGGAAATAATATAATATGGAATATATATACTTACTAGTATTATTGTTTTAATACTGTCTAATAATCACACAAAACACCACATCAACAATTTTATTGTTTTCATCTTCTCACATCGGTAATAGCAAGCAAAACACGTAGCGGCCGTTTGTTTTCATACCCGCGGACCACTTTCGAGTTGCGTCCGAATTGTCGGCCCGACAATATGACCACGTCTTCACAAATAAAGCTCGGATGGTTTCCGAGAAATATTGGATTAATACAATAGATATTTGTTTGTTATTTTTTGGACACTCGTTGGTTACAGAAAGGTGACAGCTGGATTATTTGAGTAATTTAAATAATATAACACTACTCTCCAAAAAAATGTGTATTTAGATCAAGCAATAAAACGTTATAAATGACTACAAACATTTAATTTCTCAAAACAAATTGTGATAAAATACTGCATTGTATGTAGGTTGACCATAAACAGCGTATTTTTTTTTTATTGTCGTGATGGCGATATTTGATGATTATATTCTAATCAGTAATGCCAAATTAATCAAGAAGTATATGTGGTTAAACTAGTGTTATGAACTAAACATAATCGCTGTGTGCTAATAATAGCATAGTAATGTCAACATGGAATTCTTACTCAGCCGAAGCAGAGTATTCAAAAATATTATAGACTCATTTGAGTGTTCCCCTCCACGGAAATCTTTAGTAAAAGGCGAAAGATTTATGCGTTTTGAAGGGAAACCAGAGATAACTGAGCTGCGGCCGCCCGAGCTTATATATGTCGCGCGGTAACGTAACCATAGCGCGATTCAGAAACGAGCTTCAAATGCACACCGCCATCTATCGATCAATTAAAGAACTAAATATAAGCATCTATTTGTGAGATCGATATTCTAGTAGTGTTGGATTGTTATTCAAATATCTTTTAGTTTATATTATATACCACCTAATTTTTTTTTCACCTAAACTACTCCAGTATTGGGGTAAATAAAACAAAAATACAATGGCTAAAATCGGTCGACCTATTCTCGAGTTTTTGCGAGACTAAAGTACTATTATTGTTTTTTTTATAAAATAATATGGTATTCGGGAATATTAAGGACTTTTAAGGAAACTTCAAAAGAAAAACTTGTAATTCTTCGATAATAAATAAAGATGGAGATCCTGTGAAGATTTACACGCACTGTTGTTTTGCTCATTATAATCTAGCAGGCGTGTAACTAAATCACGACAGAACGGCTGCACAGATCTGTATAAAATTTGAAACAGATTTAGATTACACAGTCTAGCACATTTCATCCCAATAAAAGGTTCCCGTGTGATAATAATTATATCAACTTTGTCACGGATGAAGGCACGGGCAAAAGCTACGAGATATAAATAATTTAAATCAATAATTTCCTTTGAAAGATTTGACAGGAATTGAGCAACAAATTACAATGATAGCTCCAATTAATGTGTGTATTATTCGCACGGGCGCACATAGTGAATTTGTTACAGTTCCGCTTTAGCCTTTTAACCGAGTACGGAACCACAACGTCAACACACGACCCCAATCAAACAAGTTGAAAGGTTCCTTTCATTCCCTTTTTAATGTAAACAACAAATATGTAACCAATGAGGAAGTTTCCAAGTTGGCCGCAGTCAAAAAGGCATCGAATCCGAGTTAGGAGGCGAAAGGAGAAAAACGGGAATCCATATTTGATGAGGCAAGTCTGTAAGTTATTCATTTCGGTACCGATTGAGGAATAATTCTTGTGGGTTGGTTATGGTACAATGTGCTGAGATGCGTGCGTCGCTTTATTTTATGTTCGTTGGTTTTTATCGGGTGTGGTGTCAATAAGAAGAAAGTAACTACTAAAATACTAAAAAATCTTAGTTTTTAAAAAAACCTTTTTTTTTGCACAATTGCGTATTTGTTGACAATAAGAGCGTTTATTGCATTTCAATACAAACTTTCCAAGTGCTTATTTTTCGATATCAATGATCCAATTTTAATGAAAATTTCTACACATAGCTCTAAAAAGTTAATTGAGCTAATTTTCGAAATATCTTATTTAAATAAAGATAATTGGAAATCTGTTTCCATGGAAAAATTAAATGCAACTCAATTTAGCTGTAATACAATAAAATACTGTTTTAAAAGTAACTTTTTATACAAATATCAGACGAGTTACAAGATACTATAAATCGTTTGCGGTGTCATTACTGCATAGTTAATTGCTTTATTCGTAAATTAATCGTTAAGTTATTAATAATTATTCAATTAATGTCAGATTAACTAATCGAACACAATTGTATAACCTGTTTGATAGGAAACATGATTATTTTTATTCCAATTGTAAGTTGATATTTTGATAGTGTTGCATTTTTGTGTTTATATAACTACCTCACCATTTTATATTTAGTTAAAGGATATTAATTAATAAGTTCATAAACAAAATGTTATGTTAAGATAATCACAACTTAAAATACTCGTTAAACACACCACACTTTCTTACTTTAATTTTAATATTTTATTTTTTATTACTTTAATAAAGTTTAAGCGATTCTAATATACTAAATAATTACGACTTAATTAAAACCTAGAATAAGACATAACATAACATCACGCCTGTAATCCCCAAAGGGCTAGGCTTCCTTGTAATAGGGGCGAGCCTATTGGTACCTAGAATAAGGGATTTACAGAAACCCCAAACTTCTACCGCAGGTGTAATGGGAATCGTTAAGTCCCCTATTATGAGTAATTATGAGGTATAGTTATAATTCATTAGTAAATTATAAGAAATACATACAATACCTTCAAATATTGTATTAGTAATAAAAATGACAATGACAAATAAAATTAATGAATTTATTACATTCTCAAGACAGGTCGGTTGAGTCGTAAAATATTTCTCAGTCATACGCGGATCGGTTATTGAGAAAGACATACACACACCTACATAAAATAATTGTTAAGTTTTAAAAAAATATAAGTGGAAAAATGTGTGCGTCAAAGTACAAAAGTGTAATTTTGAAATTATTTCTGTTCGGTAAGGCAAAAAACGTCAATTTTATTGAAATAATGATACGTTTGTGGTAATTTCTAAGTTTATCTTGAACATCACTGACATCTGTGTAAGAAAACATCGTGAGGAAACCTGGACTTTATAGTTAAAGCCTGGAATTGCATATCCGCCGTAGTTATCAATGCTTCTTGCCTTCTCGGTATGAGAAGAGGCCTTTGCCCTGCAGTGGGACATTCAAAGTCTGGTAATTTTTTTGTGGTAATAAAATGATTAATGTACATAATTATCTTTTACAGTGTTATCGATTCAAGTTTCAAATGGGCAACAAAATGATTCGATGAGCTTTCAGGTAAATATATACTCTAACTAGTTTTTTTTTTATGTAAAAGTCAACGTCAAAACTAATCTTAGCTGATGTGTCCTATATTTAAACTACCTGCCAGACCGAGTTACATAGGTCAAGTAGTTTTTGAGATTTTTTGTTTAGTCTGAGAGTGACCTTTCGCTTTTATAATATAAGAAGACTCCGGATCGAATTCCGGGCGTCAAACGAATTCCTAACTATCACCACTTTCAACAGTGATGCTTGCAATCATTGGACTACCTTGTGAGTGCATAGTATTTATTGCGTATGTCAGTAAGTTCAATTTAGGTCCACGTGAACGAAGGGTACAGTTAATATAATAAAATTAATGTTAATGGAATTGGTACAATTTCTGCTTACACCAAATATGTATAAGTACTAATAACGTAACATAAATTGTAAACTTAGGTAATATTTCCTTTTATTACTAGGTACTAATGTTTCGTCCTGCGACCCAGGCGCTGCACCAGAAATGGAAAAATAACTAGGTGCATTGATGATCCAAAGTCATAGTTAAGAACTCAATTACATGTATTCCTAGTATTACTACTATAAACCTTCTTGTTCCAGCCCATCTATATCGAACCAGGAAGTCCAAATGCTCCATTAGATCCTAACAGTCCTTGTGCTCCGTACAACCCACCTATTCCAGACTTCAGGGCTCCTGGTAGGAAGATTAGCGAAGTCAGTAAGTAAATCCCTTATTGTTATTTGATCTCCCCCCATATCATACTCATAACTTCAAAAAGTTAAGTCTTTGCCTTGGAAAAGTCTACCTTACCATTTATTTTTTATTTCAATTACAATAATTAAAGAAATAATCATGCCAAAGGATGATATCTTCCAGTATCCAGTATCTTATCAGTGTAACCCAGCGACGGCGTTGCTGTCGGTGAAAAAAAATGACAGAACGTGTCAGTTTTCATACTGAGTTTGTCAGTTCCAATTTTTTCGCCTTATTCACCTTCAAATTAACAGCAAAATAGTACACAGTCGAGTTATTTTATTACCTACAGAAAACCATTTGTAAATAACATAGAGAATTCTATTGGAAATCAATGAAGGTCTGACATAATGTTCTTATGTTAATGTGTGGTCTATGACAACGCATTTAAAAATAGCTTGGTATCATAGATTTGACTATTACCTATATACATTTATGTAAACAACCAGTTTTATAAACTTGAATTTGTTATTTATTTGATCTTATTGTGTTAGCAATGTCATTATGCGATCCAAGGAATCTAAAAAAATCAATAAAAAATGAACAAAACACCTTCATTAGATGCTATGATTGACAGTTGTTTTATTATTTTTTTCAGAATGTTTCGAGTACATCTGGCAGGTGAAACTTCGAGATGAAAAAGAAAAAAGATTTGAAAAATGTTAGTCAATTATTACAATTACACGTTATACTAGCTTATGCCCGCGGGTCGGTCATCATAGGGTTTTATGTGCGCGGGAGTATAATTCTTTTTCTAAAATAAAAGTAGTTATTCTTTATAAAATCAACTATCTTCCAGTAAATGTCCCGTCAAAATGGGTTCAGCCATTTCGGAGATTAGTCGAAACAAATAGACAAACAAATAATTAGTTTTTTCGTGTAAGTGTTTCGTAAAACCTTGTAAACATACTTATTTTGCAAAAAGCTGTTATTTTGACATTACAAACAGACATATTTCTTTTTTTCTTTTTATTCATATACTTAGCACGTTAAGCCGTTGGTCCCGGCTGTCATACGTGGATCTTTGACAGTCGTTACGGGTCAGTAACTGGGTATCATATTACCCAGTTACTGGGTTGTGGAGGTCAGATAGGCAGTCGCTCCATGTAAAATACTGGTATTCAGCTGCATCCGGTTAGACTGGAAGCCGACCCCAACATGGTTGGGAAAAGGCTAGGCAGATGATGATTCATATACTTAAGCAGATCGGTTATGGAGAGTAAAAAGGCTACGCTTTCTATCGATCAAACTAAGTAACATTGACCAACAATTATTTCTGGGAAACAACTTTAATTTTTGGTATGTAAAATGACTTTATTATAGCGAACAAAATAATGTACGCAAAGGTCATGGCGTGGGTATTTAAAGTTTAGTTAGGAACATTTAAAATTCATTTTTGAATAAAAAGTTGTAATTTTGACCTTTAATATCTCCGTTATCAGAATGTCTCAGGTATGATGCAGAACAAAATAATTATTGCATTATTGGAAAGAACAATGCAGTCGGTTTTGTTAAGAGTTTTTTTTACACCCGTTTTTTTTTACTCGAGCAATGAAGGGTTACCTAGGAATTGTATTTAAATTACTCCCTTTTATCAGGTCGTGAGCTAATGCCCGTTCCTGGCATCATTGGAGGTCATCCAACAAAACCAGGAGAATTTCCAAATATGGTAAGAATTATCTAATAGTTACGGCTTTATTAATTTAAATGGCAATAGTGAAGAAATTCAGGCAAAGTCGTGTTTTCTGTCAAACGATCTACCAGGATGTCATAAATCATAAGGCTTGTATCGTTCCGACGTAACATAGGCTAGTAAAAAATAAAAATAAATCGGTGTGGTCACTTCAAAACGTAAATTAATACCAGCCTCAATTTATTTTTTTAACGAATCTGGTCGTGTCTATGTTTACCGTCTTAAATTTGAGAAGTCGATTTAAAAAATATATAATTAACACTGTAATATAATAAAAAACGACGAAAAAAAAACTGACGAGTAAACAAAGTACAATATTATGAGCAATTTTTGCAGTCGTAGCTTGTTATTTTATTGGCAGAAATGAAGCAATTCATGCAAAGGTTTTGTTTTTGTCCAGCGATCTACCAGGATGTCATAAATCTTATAGCTGTTGTTTGTTAATAGTGTGGACAACCTTTTTAAAGACCGCCAGCCAGTATTCGTGCTATTAAATATTTATTTATTTTTCACATATTTCTTAAATTATAAATTTGATCTACCAGGGCGCCATAGGCTGGAAGCTGGTTATTGGCACATGGAAGTTTATGTGTGGCAGTAGTCTCATCAGTTCGAAGTTTGTGCTGACGGCTGCACATTGCTCTCGTGCATCAGAATTGGATACCACCATTGCCGATACCATGCCCAAGATTGTCAGATTGGGCAGTAGAAATATTTTGGATTTCGTAAGTAACTTTAATATTTACTTGTGGCACTTGAACCGCTATCAACATGATGATTTATTGTCGTAGTCCTTTGTCCTATGCTTACATCCCATAAAAGTCCCGTCATCATGATTCGTACTCCTGATAGGATTCATTATTTGATGGATAGTAATTTGTAAGGGCTTATCTGAATACTTCAGTTTTATAGTACAATTGCTGATATAAAATTTATCACAGTTCTAAGGGAGAGAGGATAAAATGGTACCATTTATAGATTCATAAAAAGTTGAGTTTGGCCTTAAAACCAGACTGTTTTTTTCATAAATATCCCCAGCACTAAGTTTATCACGAATCATAGAAAATTACTTAGTCTTACTAAGGTTTTAAAATTATATTGTACCTAAAAGACCTATTTCATCAAAATACATAGTTTTATTTCTATAAAATATGTATGGGACAAAACCTGAATTAAAGAAAAAAAATGGCTGTTTTCTACAATAAAAGGCTTTACAACTCGATCATAATGTGGAACAGTTGATATTTATTTCATGATTTCAGTAAAATTTTTGCATATTGTTCAGCCCAATGACCCGTTTTCAGATTTCGGGCAAATTAAGAATCACCGTGTATACAGTTTGTGTGTATATCATTTATATTTACTTATCCTGTTTCCCTAGGACAAAAACGGCATCGCAGCTTTCGACGTAAACATAATCAACGTAATAGTACATCCGAACTACAAGTCTCCGAAGCAATACTTCGACATCGCGCTGATGGAGCTGGACCAAGAGGTGCTGTTCTCAGCAGACATACAGCCTGCTTGTTTGTGGACGAAGCATGATATTGGCATGTTTAGTAAGCATGCTGAAGTTACTGGTTGGGGAGTCGTGGAATCTGGTAAGCTGAGCTATTAAAGTATTTTTTTCAATTATTCTCTTGTTTTTGCTTGATCGTATATTGAATTATTATGGCGTATTTAACTGAATTATTGGGAGACTATGGCTTGGCTCGTTTCGTTAGACCTAAGTTCCATTATGTGTAGAACTACAGTCACAATATAGTCCAGTAGTAGAGATTCCTATTATGAACGTTTTTTTATTCATAATTAGGTAATTGGCCTTCTGATCAATATATTTTAAGATGATTTTATATCAATCAAAAAAACACTACTACATTATTAAGATCTGTCTATGTCTTTGGTTAATACTAAACACTGTTTCAATTTTATTGATAGCTTAGTTTAGTCTTACATAGAAGTTGACTACTCACACACGACCATTTCCGTCTATAGGAAGTCTAAAAACATCTCCTGAGCTGCTAACAGCAGAGGTAGACATCATAGACTCGGCCACATGCAACAGCCTGTTTAAGACGTCCTGCAACAGGAACTGGTGCGGGCTGAAGGAGCACCAGCTCTGTGCTGGCAAGTTGTCAGGAGGAGTGGATGCTTGTCAGGTAACTTGGTTAACGGTATCTATATTTTTAACTAGCGAAAAGTGTCGGCTTTAAACGGATGCATAATTCCAAAGTCCAGGGTGGGGTTTTCTAAATTTTTCATTTATAAAAACCTTCTCCGGGAAATCGACGTATGTTTGTTATTCAATTAAGCGAAACGGCTAAACAAATCTGAATAAAATTTGGCACAGAGACAGCATATTTGCTACTTTTGCATGCCGGAAAATGTAAAAGTCGCGGGAAAAAGCTAGTATTGTATAAATAATTCTAAAATTAGTCATACCAGGATAACATGTTATTAAGAACACTCAATTTTTACCAGGGTGATTCCGGAGGACCTCTTCAAGTGAAGATTCCGCTTCCAATTACGACTCAAGGCTGTATGAACTACGTGGTCGGAGTGACGTCATTCGGTATAGGCTGTGGGCTGCCGGGATTACCAGGGGTTTATACTAGGGTGGCAAGTTTTGTTGACTGGATTGAGAGCTATGTGTGGCCGGAGCAGTCGTAATTGTAACGTATTGTTGTTTTCCTATGTTTCGTAAAGTAGTCCAATCAAGGTGCAGTTTTGCATGCTCTTCAAGTTCAATGCGTTAATTATGCTAGAGAATCTCATCACGAAATAATAATAAAAGATTTTGTATTAGTTTTCGAATTCAAACTGGCTATATTTTCCCTGGGTTAGGTAGGTGGACGGCTGTAGTATAGTCCCACGACACTGCCTACCACGTAAACAGCGGGGCGATTCTGTGCTTTGAAAAAGGTGTATACTGAAATACTGTCAAACACACACTAAAAAAATATAACAAGTATTGATTAATTATTGACCAGGTGTATAAAAGGTGGTATAAAATATGTCTTAATTACTCAAGTCCCACGTAATGAGACACAATTGATTTTCTATTGTTCTGACTTACCGGTAAGTCAGCCGCGGCATGACAGGTTAAGACAACCTTCTGAATTTGACGGGAATGCAAATTATTGCAAAGAATGCAGTTGCACCTTGAATAACTGTAATGGAATATCATATTAGTGATATTTTTCATTATTGTACTACATTTCAACCTGTTCTTGGACTTGTTTTGCCTAATCGATTAATTTTGTGTCTTTACAGTACTTGTTTGTGTATCTCAATCTAAAATTGTCTTTACTAAAGACATGAGTAATTATATCTTTATCTTAATTATAATTAAAGAAAGTTTTAATGGATTCAAATATTAAGATAACTTAAAATTATACTGTTAGGTGACTGATCAATTACAATTCAATTAATTTCTTTTTAGAGACAGCTATGGACGTTTAAATTGTATTTTTCTTTGTTAAATAAATAAATAAATAAATTTTGCTAATTAAGATGAAATGTTATTGTGCTATAATTGTGTTCTTTTATATAGGTAAGATTTTTGTAATAAATTACTTAGTGTAAAAAAATGAAGTTTTTTTTTTGTTATTTTAGAAATGATAAAAAAGTGTGACTTATTTAGTAATTTATATGTATTGCAGTATCAGCTACAGAACAATTAAAAGTACCAAAGGATTATAAGGTAAATAAATTCATTATTACACATACATACATAAACTCACGCCTTTTTACTTGTGGAAACGAAATCAAAGAAAATGTTTAACTTTAAAAATACAGTCCTATTCTGTAACACACACAAGCATATTGATGAACTAATTGGAATTTATCAGTATTATCTTCTTATTATTGTACTTCTTTAATAATGTATTGTCTTACAGCCTCCTTCTCACAAAGATGGAAAAAACCCTACCTCTTTACCTTCCATCCCGCATTTACAGCCTTCCCTAAAGCCAAAACCTCAACCTTCTCTCAAATCAGGACAGCCACAGCTTAGGCAAACGAAATCGCCTCCTACGCCAAACAATATTCGTCTTGATCAACAAAAGCAAACTCCTACACCGACTAACGTTACATATACTACACCCATTTTGTCATCTACACCACCTACGGTACTACATCCGACAAATAAGCCTATCGTTTCACAAACAACAACTCCTGAACCGACTAATCTCCTAGTTACACCTAGTACATCTCCCACTACAACCCCTCCTGTTACTTCAACTAAAATACCCTATTGGAAAGCAAAGTCTAAACCACACCTTAAGTCTTCTGGTGTCAATGGAGTACCATTACATAAACAGCGTTCCTCTACTCGACGGTTTGGTCCAACACTTTTAGATAAAGCTCACGATCCATGCGCACCATTTAAAAGACCACCTATGCCAGACTTCAGGGCGCCTGGTAGACGGATCAGTGAAGTCAGTAAGTTTAAGACTAGATTCTTTCATTCTTATTTTTATTCTTTATAAGATAACATTTTTATTCAGTTATTTAGTGTTGTTGCCATTTAATTTTATTTATGTTTTAGAATGCTACGATTACATTTGGGAGCTTAAAGTCCGAAATGATGAAGCGGAGCACGATAATGAGTGTATGTATTTAGAATGCAAACATCTTTTTATCGATGAAAATGGACCTTAAAATTCTTCTGTGTTCATTTAAAACCTTGATAATTAGGACCCTGTTGTTTCTTTAGGTGCGGCATGGAGGGCGAGAGGAGGAGTGTCCAATTATATCGTTGGAGGTCATTATACGTTTTTGGGAGACTACCCTAATATGGTAAGATGCGTTGGAGAATAGACAGGGAAATTATACTAATTATATAATACAGTACGATCGAATTATACGATCAATTTATTATTTCGGTACCCTGGGGTCCCTGGCCTTTGGAAGAAGCCGAGAGGCCGAAGAGGCCGAAGCCAACTTGAAAAGGCCCCATAGATAGCTTTATGAGCAAATAAAATGAAACACCAACTGACAGTTATCCCTGTATGCACTATGCAAGTGCATCCAAGGACAATCCCTGCATAGCGCAGGACTATTGCAGGATATGGAAACGGTTTGGGTGGCTTAAAAGAACTAGTTGCCTGGTATTTTGGAAGGATTATGGCCAATGTTTAATACGACTAATATTAAATAACTATTATAAAGCTAAACTTTATAATAAATATTAAAGAACTTTACAAATTTCAATTGATTTTGTATAGTTCATATTTATTATTTTACCAGGGCGCGATAGGATGGAAAGCGGTTATTGGAACATGGAAGTTCATGTGTGGTTGTACGTTAATCAGTCCCAATTTCGTGCTGACTGCTGCCCACTGCTCCAGTGCATCAGAACGAGACACGACCATTGCCGATATTGTGCCAAAGATCGTGAGATTAGGAGATAAGAATATTCAAGACGTGGTATGTATTAAAACAAGTCATATGTAGGCTGGATAGGACTTAAAATCTAACTGGTGTTATTTGTTCCACGCCCCGCATATCTGACCAATTCTGATCGGAGTTGAATGGCGTTCTCTTCTTTCTAATAACTCCAAAATTTCTCTAGATCAATGGCACACACGATGCGACCATCATCAAGATAATAACCCATCCGAAGTACAAATCCCCGAAGCAGTACTTCGATATTGCCCTGATGGAGCTGGATCAAGTGCTGAAGTTCACTATGGACATACAACCTGCTTGCTTGTGGACTAAGGATAGTATCACCAAGTACGGCGATGAGGCACAGGTTACTGGTTGGGGTGTTGTGGAGTCAGGTTTGTATTTTGTGAAGGTTCTGCATACTTTTTCTACTATTGAATCAGTGTTTTGATTTAGACATCAGTGTAGCAATATTATTATTGTACTCGTTTTTTCGACAGACGATATTTTCGACTTTTATAGGCGTACCCGAAGCTATCATGCAAGAATTGTATTGTGTTGGAGGCTTTTAACACAACCATAGTTCTTGTAAAATACTAAGAATAACACACTATTTTATGTTGGCTGAGATGTTAAGAGTGGTCGTATAAAGTCCCAATATTTGTAAATATGTGAACACTATGTATAGGTACATGAAAATATTTTAACCTTTTAATTTTTAATTTTCTTATACGTTATGATTTAGTAGCTTTTATTTAAGCTACATTTTATTCACGTGTCATTATGTATGATTCTGTATGCAAATATTGTACAAATGTTGATTTTAAAAGAGTACGTATGGAGTTTCTTGCCCAATCTTCTTCATACAAAACTACCTTTTGGAAGGGGCAACTAGATTCAAACCTTTTTTTTGTATATGACGTTCAAAAGTGCCTTATATTGGGCTAATTGAAATAAATGATTTGACTTTGAACAAAAAAAGAGAAACAAAATTTCATCCATTTATCCATCTATACTTACCCAATACAACATACATCCTAAATTCTTTTTTTACTTTACAGGTAGCCTGAAAACATCTCCAGAGCTCCTGGCAGCTACTGTGGACATCATTGACTTCAATAAATGTAACAGATTGCTTCATATGTCATGCAACAGGAACTGGTGTGGCTTGCAGCCCGATCAGCTGTGTGCCGGAAAGTTGGGTGGGGGAGTTGATGCTTGTCAGGTAAGTTAGATATTGATAAGTGTTTTATCATACAATGCTTGTGCGATTATGCGATCCTGGTAGTGTTAATGTTCGCAGCTATAATAATTACTACGTTTTTAAGGATCTTGTAAGTCCAAATTAATAAAAAAATAGAACCCTTATGGGATTCGTGTGTCTATCTGTCCGTCTGTCACAGTCAATTTTCTCCTAATTAACTAAATCGATTAAGGTAACTCAAACATGGATGTGTAACGAAAGTTCTAAATAAATTTAAATATGGGGGTCCCATTTAGGGTGTAAATTAAAAAAAAAAGGTACTATTATTTCCGTGTGACGTATCAAATGAAAAGATTTGTTGTTTTATTTATCCTGCTCTTAATTTCTAAATCTATCCAGGGTGATTCTGGAGGCCCTCTTCAAGTCAAGATTCCACTGCCAATTGGCAGTGAAGGGACCATGCACTACGTTCTCGGCGTGACGTCATTCGGCGTCGGCTGCGCCTTACCTGGATTACCAGGAGTCTACACCAAGGTGTCCAGCTTCCTGAACTGGATCGAGGGCATCGTGTGGCCTGGTCAGAATGGAACAGCTCCTGTAACAGATGATAGTCTTGATTTGCAGAGATACCAGCGGTCGATTAGTTACTTTAATCTGTAATGATTCGTAGAAGAAACATTTGTATGTAGTTTATATTTTTAATCCATGACAATAACAAAAGTTATGACATTCAATTGTTATATTTCAGTAAGTAGTTATGCGAGCCTAGTCATTTAAGCTCTACAAAGCAAAAAATAACAAACACAGGGGTATTACTAGTTTTTTAAAATTGAAAAGTTGGTTCGTTTTTTGTTTGAACTTTATAATCTCTGGAACTACTAGTCCGATTCAAAATTATGTTTCGCTTATAGGAAACTACGTTATCCTTACTATAGGTTATTACATTAGCTAAAACTTACAGTTTCACCTTCAATAAGTTAAGACCAGTAGTTTCTAAGAGTAGCGAATTTACAAAAAAAACTCTACACCTCTATAATATTAGTATAGATATAGATTACCAAAAAAAATTGGTATTCACAAGAAGTATAAAATAACATTATATGATAAAATTCATGCAGACGAAGTCGCGAGCAGTAGCTAGTCCAATACAAAGCAGGTTTTATTATTTTCCAATTAACATGACAGAAAAGCCTTCAGAAAACAAGAACATAAATGAAAAAGAGCGTTAAGCTACATCGTCCTCTTTCATCTAACTTAACCTAACTTAGTTTAGCTTGTCCGTAATAGTCAGCGTGCGACGCATTTCTTTTAAAACAACTGACAAGGAAGTTAAGAGCGTTTACGCCGGACGGCAGTTCATACAAAGTTTCAAGTCCTTTTTTTCGAAATGAATGAAACGACTTATGATCCTATTTTTGAAATGAATAAACCGATTTATTATATGTCTAAATTTATCAGAGAAAACGACGATGACACAGGTTGGCCGCTGGAAAACTAATCAGGCCAAATGGGGCTATCTTCACCCATCCCAAACGGAGTGCCAGTATTGAGCACTATCACAGGACATGCGTCACCTTCTCAGTTGCTCGTCGTGTACAACCATCTGCACCATCCAAGGCCTTAATGAGGCCAATGATAGAGCTGTACAGGTTGCTCAATATTGGTCGGACAAAATTTGAGTCAATCGACACGAAAAGAAGAAGAAAAAACGAGATCTATGATTTTCTTTTTACATTTTGAAAATGTCTTTTCTTTTCCTGTCTTTTATTTTTGGAAGATTCATAAAAATCGGTTCATTTACTTAACATCACGCCTGTTATCCCCGAAGGGTTAGGGGCTGCTACTTAGAAATTCCTGATGGAAAAACTCAATAACAATTTACTCTACTTGGGCATCTCACTCAAGACCACATGCTCAGCAGTTGCGCTTTGCGACCACTAGACCAACGAGAAAGTCAGATTCCAGTTTTTTTATTTTAAAAAGACAGTTCTCTGATGACATTTTAGACCTATGCATCCTGCATTACAATCGGTTCATTCATTTCGAAAAATGAGGACTTGAAAGTCTGTATGAAATGTACAGCGTAAACGCGCTTGTGTTCTTTCATGGGTTCCTAGTAATTTGTCAGCACCGAGACACTGCTGCAATATTCACGGGTAATGTTTCACCGGGTATCGATAGATAGCTTCGAGTCGTTACTCGTTACTTTTGTTTGTTTTGTTGATTTGTATCTGGGAGTTGTAAAATGAATTGTACAATAAATAACTTAGTAACTGTTTTTTTATTGTTCTGTTCTTAGGTATAATTGGGTTGAAGATTTTTGTGAGAGGTTACTATTGGTTTGTGTTATGACAGTAAATCGGCACTGAAGCTCATTTCAGACTACGCTATAATATTCGGCTATATGTATAGTATTACATTAAAAGAAATATAGTACAGCGAAGTGTGAACGTATTCTAAATAAATGTATGGTGCGCGATACTATTGTGCTATGAGCTATATACTTATGCTATTATAATATATTATAGCGTAGTCTGAAATCAGCCTAATACTTCCATACATTAATATTATAAATTCAAAAGTAACTCTGTAAAGGTTGCTCAACTCAAATGAGACTGGGCAGGACATGTCTGCCGTATGTCGGACAAACGGTGGGCCCAAATAGCGCAGAACTGGTGCCCAGAAACAGGGAGTCGGGGCCGCGGCAGGCCACGAAGGAGATGGCGGGGAGAACTGGATGGTTTTCTCCAAAACTGGAGGGATGAGGCACTGAATCGGGAAGGATGGAAAGAGTGGAAAAATAAAAAAAACTCGGTCAGTCTATCTAATAGGATACCGCGACTAAATCACAGAATCGATTTTAATGAAATTTGGTACGGGGTAAGTTCGAACTCAAAGAAAGGATAAAGGTTTCTTTTTATTCCGCAACTTCGTCTGCGTTTGTAATAACCGATATTTATGCGGACAAAGTTGCGAGTAAAAGCTAATATAAGTTTTAAAATGTCTGATTGTAATTAGGATTTTACCTATTAGCTGTACCTTGACAAAAGGGGTCTAAAGGACCTCTCACATGTGTTTGTCGTTGAGTTATCAAAGCTTCAATCTAAATTGCATATGCATCGAAAACATTATTAAATTACTCGAGTCCCGCGTAATGAGACACAATTGATTATCTATTTTTCTGTCATACCAGTATGACAGCCGGGCTTTGAGCGGTTAAACAAGAATACTTACTAAGATATCGACGACTGAGATACATTTTGTTTGATTGTGTTTGGTTATTATCTAATCAAATATGCTACTACCAATACTGAAGAGTCAGACTTAAATTTTAAACAAACCGATTCTAAACAAAACAAAGAAACATTCTACAACTATAAAATAAAACAAAACATAACCGCAATTTTGAATCAAGAACACAACTAAAAATAATTAGAGTTTAAATTCTTAACCCCACCGCAGCTGCCTGCAATTGCATTACATCTGTTCTCAACTGCAGGTTTAATAAAATCCCGTTCGCGCACACTGCGTGCTGCGGACAGCATCTTGATTTAAGTCCCACTTGGATAAAGAAAACGTACTGGTTTATGGCGGCACTAAAGGGTTGTTTAGTCCTTTACTGTCGATGGTAAAGTGCGGACGAATAAACTCTTTTAGAAATCTGCCGGCTTTATTCTGCAATTATTTTATGGAGAACTTTATTGAGCAATCATTTTGAATTAAACATTGTTTTGATTGAAGTTAAATAAAGCGGAAAATCGTATGGTAGCGATTAAAAATAAATCGTTTTTGTACTTTGAAATCCCATATCTTTTTCGTTGCGAATTTGTTAAGTATGGACCTAACTAACTACATCCATTTTTATGTAAAAATTTTGAACCTTTCTTAGGAATAAGGATAGTATCAAAACTTCAGGTAAATGATTCATGCCTACCACAGGAGGAAGACGAAATGTGAGATATAAACTAACTTTATTTATGTTAGTTATGTTTTACGGAGAATGTTAAATAAATAAATTAAGGATTTTGATAATAAGGCAACAAGTTTGTAATATGTTACTAATATTAATTTATTCGATACGTATAATAATAAACTTTCAAGAAACATACCTACACTACCAAAAATACCAGGGGAAAATAAATCAAGAAGAGGTTAATTTAAAATATTATTTAGTGAACAAACCTCATCTGTAGTAGGTACCTTAAAATTAAACTCAATTGAACCAATCATCTTCAAAATACCAGGGAAACATGAAATAAGAAGAGGTAAATTAAAAATAGCACTGTAGAAAGGAGCGGGTATTAGTGACCCTATTATGGGTATGTCAGGGTCACGACGACGTCCCGGAAATTTGGGACACATAGTAGACATAGGATAGATGGGGGCGAGTGATTGTCGCCCTGCATTATGATGTTAATGGAATTGGGAAAATAATGGATGAAAATCATACTTAATTTACTGTATTATTGACTCAATGTTCTTCGTGGCTGAGGTAATAATTATTATTCATGAAAACTTTTTTTGCAGATTCGATTTCTGCACGGAACAAATATTTTAGATTTTAAGATTGTTGTTCTGGGTCTGGCTGTTTGTGTATGTGAGTTTATATCTATGTAAACGCAAGCACGATATGAAAAAAATAATAATAATAAATATCTTGGGACAACTCACACACGGCTATCTGATCCCAAGCTAAGCAGAGCTTGTGTTATAGTAACCAGACAACTGATATACATACTTATATAATTTATAAATACTTACATATTATAGATAAATCACACCCAGACACAGAACTAACAATCATGCTCATCACACAAAGATATGGGAGAGTTACTTAGTGTAGGGCAACGTTATTTACTAAAAGATTTTATTTTTAGTAGTTATGTGTAACAAGCGCTTCCACATAATACCTTTCTCTTTTATGCCTACGTATATAAAAGTATTGGTTGTAGCCAAAAATGGCTATAAATTACACGCACACACATAAAACACAAATTGCTGAGACATTCTATGCTAATATTTCAGTATCAAGTCACCATGCCAACCTTTTTTTTACACCTCAAGACATATTGATGGAAAACACCACAAAGTTCAAACATGGTGACAGTTTCCTTTTACAAATTAACGACTTCTACCGCCATTATGACGTCACCTGACATGCCTGTCCAATCAGAGGATCTCAATGAAAAATGGCTGCCAGCATTAATACAGAGAGTTTTCTTGATAAATGGACGCGTAATAAGAAAGGAATTGGATACGAATTTGTAGAATTGTAATGGTTGAAGAGCAAATTGATTTTTTATATTCAATTTTATTGGCATTAGTGAGTTCAAACTCCATTTTGTCAAGCGGCCCAACAGTTTCTATCTAATATGTATTCGGAGGCTGTCTGTTTCAAAGTCTCAGCTATCAGACATTTTAGTTTGAATTTTGTTGAAAGTTTTAGCCGTGAGCCGTGATTTAGTTCACGTTACCTCTCGTCGGCTGGAGCTGATCGCTAGTTTATATGGAAATTAGAGGACTTTAAGGGGTTAAGATAAATATGAGTTAAAGTTCCTACCCTACTTTGCACAAACAGAATTTATAGGCACAAAGAGAATTTATATGCCAATTTGTTAGGAAAATATTTTTTGCAATGCTTACCGAGCTGGTTTTCAGGTGGGGCCTTCCATAATTATTAAAGACGAGAACGTATTCTTAATTTAAATCAATAAAAATATTCTTACTCTGAATAAAAATGCTCTACGACCTTTATTTCCAGCCGAGCACATTTCATCCCAGATAAAACAGCTTCAAAAGTGTAACCCTCTTTTGACGCAACGTATTCCACTCCGGTACGACAAAAGGATGGTTCCTATCGAACACATCGCACGTATATCAACTAAAATAATCTTGTTCCTCTTCTAAAGGCCCTGTGAACAAAACAGTCACTACTCTAAGTGCATTTTATACTGTCAGACCCTTTGAGAAAGTATGAAACAGCGACCAATTTGTTAGACCTCTCTAAGCAGGTTCTAGGAGACATTTCATCATATTTTATGTGGAGAGATGGTAGATCTTGTCAAGCTGGATGGTTTCTAGAATACAGTCGTTCGCGAGAATTGGTTAAAATTCAATTATTCGTCCCATTATTCGCGTACTCAAAGTTTGGAGTAGGGCCGGACCACTTAGGACGTTTCGTTCATGTCGAGTGCCTTGCTCTGATTCGGTTTAATCTAACTTTAATACAAGCTTTTATGCTGTAAGTTTGTACAACACAAGGACGGAAGGTTAAGTATTGGATAAAAAGATCTACAAGTATGTGCCCTAGGACCTTGGGATAGGACGTAATTTTTTGTCAAGTGGTCATGGAGTTCATGCTACTTCAATCTACCACATAAATAGTACCACTAAATAGTATCTACACAAATAACATAACACAATATCACATCTGTAAATACCGAAGGGTTGGGCAGAGGTTTACCGATTACTACACCAACATTTCGCCAGTTATGTTTAAGTCCCATAATTATAATCGGGGGCCAACCTATTGCCATCAACTGGGCACAAATTACTATGCTACTGAGAAATTGCTGATGAAAAACTAAATAAAACTTTGCTCAGCAGTCGCGCTTTGCGACCACTAGAACAATGAGGCAGTCTACACTACACAAATTACATAATGTATATACATCACGCCTGTAATCCCCGAAGGGTTAGGCAGAGGTGTACTCATTAGTACACCCACGTTTCACCAGTTATGTTTAAGTCCCATGTAATAGGGGGCGAGCCTATTGCCATCAACCGGGCACAAATCCAGACTCCGAGGCTGCTACTGAGAAATTCCTGATGGAATAACCCAATAACACTTTGCCCGACCTGGGAATCGAACCCAAGACCTCGTGCTCAGCAGTCGCGCTGTAATAATGTATATTACACAAATATTTATTGCAATTCCTTTAGTAACATTAGTTTTTACGTATTTACGCTATTCTTCCTCTCATATGTCTGGTACGGTCCAACGCGTGGTTTTATTTAGTCACTTACAATTTTCCTGCTCAAAGATCCTTTGAGATGTCTTAATGTAACATGTATATTTATTTACGTTGGCGTAGGTTGACAGGATGTCGTTAAAACGATGAAAGAGCTAAATTATCTTATGGATAATTTTTGTTTGCTTATGATCGAATAGGCATCGCTACATAAACTGGTCCTGTGCTTTTCCAGCGGAAAACCGGAAAAACACAGGACCAGTTTTCTTTCATATCATTCTTCACACAATTCATTCATCTTTTTTTTACCTTCCTCTCCCTTTCCATCCACATTTGTATTCATAACTCTTTTAGTCACAGGCGTATCATCCCTCCACTTCAAATACCCATATCAAGATAAACGTCAAATGCATAGGAGTACCAGGGAGTAAGAAGATGAGATAATTATATCTTATCCCCTTATTCAATAGCTGTAGTTATAACGACGTAATAATATTCACTTCTTACGTAAACGTTGGCTTTACAAACAGCCCGCCAACTAGGCGGCTTGAGTGCCGAACTTACACAAAAGACATGAAGTTTTGACTCGAATACTAACTTGGGATCTTAGGCGTCGGAAGCAGTGGATCTGTAGTCTTGTCGCAAGTACCAGCTGTACTCGGGTTTCATAGAATCTTCGTAGAAGAAGTAGTATGGTAATTTAATTAAGCATATACCTAGCAATAGTTTTTAAAAGCACTTTGCTTTTGCAAACACTATGTATAACTACGGAACAACTCGAGAGTCTGAAAGTTGTTTTCGAAATTTCAAGTCAATAGAGGATTATATATAAGAACTTTTCCCTGTAGTAGTATTTTCTGTTAGGGAAGATGTCTTTGTCATATTTTCTATCAGTAATTCAAATATTAAATTAAATAGAGATCTCATAGTGTTACTTATGGAGCTAGAAAAGATTAAGAATAGTATTCCCGATTGAATTTCTGAATATCGATTACAACGGTCTATCGAAAGTTTATGCGCAAACATAGGTGCAGAGTACAATCCCTTCTTCACTCTCATAGCTCGATAGCACGACAATCCGACAACATTGAAATGTAGAATACAGGGTCATTGATAATATACCAGAAACCTGAACAGGGGTCATTGTACTCATCATTATGAACAACTTTTACTATAGGACCAAACCTGAAATCATGAGTACAATGACCTCTTTTCAGGTTTTTGGTAGGCTCTAGAGGTTCTCCACTAAAATCAAACTCACGTTCTTATTACATCACGTAAAATTCTGTGCCACAGCATTTTCATATAATTTCGTATTTTCCTCCAAAAAAACAAATTATCAACTGATAATCTCTTCTTTCACGATCCCAGGGGTACCTACTCATCCTTAAAACACGTACCTACTTACAAAGCGGCCATGACAGATCAAGACGCACATTCACATAATCATAATTCATCTTGGGATACAGGGCGCCCCTCTTCATAGAATAAGAAAATCTGTCAGAAGCGAAACTCGTGGGCTTTCCTTTTAATTAGGTAAGTAGTGTAGTAAAATAAGGCAACTTAACTTTACAGGTCGTTTCTATAGTTAAGCCATATCTGACCTTATTTAATTTGTTAATATTCCTACGAGATATGTATGTATACTATGTTTTAAATTAGAAAGAAAAGTAACAAGTACCTATGCCACGAGGGCTGACAAGCATCGACCATAAAAATCCCGACAGCAACCGTCGGGCAGTAGCCTAACAACACCCGTCTGGTTGGAGGATCCTCCCTTTCCAATAAAGGGTGAGAAAATTTGCACCCTGTTTCTCATACTTCTAAAATTAAATGAGTATTTATATGTTATTTTTTTTCTGACAAAAAATAGGTGTAATCGTTTCTTACGCCGCGATTCAATAGGCATTTAAACTGAGTGTCTCTCTTCTATAAATTTAAATTGAGTGTCTCTCTTCTTTAAATTTAAACTAAGTGTCTCTCTTCTATAAATTTAAGCTGAGTGTCTCTCTTCTATAAATTCTTATTCTATGACCTCTTTTACGATTAACCTCGTCTCGTAATTATTTTCCGAGGGTGTCGCACCACTGAATTATCAATGTTCCTTGCGTTACTCATCTTATGTGGCCTTTTATATAGACATGTATATTAAGGGAATTACTGAACCTGTGTGTTATATTAATATTATGTGTGAATGTTTACAGGTTTTAATATTGATTTGTCTTTTAGATTTCATTTTCCGAGCTGCAAAAATAAATATTATATAGTTCAGCAGTGGGATTGCTAAACTATGTAATATTTATTTTTAAAGTACTTAGGGTCTGTCATAAGTTAATGTAAGTGAATTAGTCGTAAGCTACTTAAAAAACTACTTATTTTCGGTATCAGGACATATGCGCGAAAGACATTTCCGCGCCAGACATTTGCGCGAGTCCCTTTGCGCGCCAAGACACATGCGCGAATGGACGTTTGCGCGCCTAGACCTTTCCGCGAACAGACACTTGCGCGAATGGACATTTCCGCGCCAAGACACTTCCGCGACTCCCTTTGCGCGCTGGCCACTTGCGCGAAAGACACTTCCGCGATAGACATATGCGCGCCTATACTTGCGCGATAGATACTTCCGCGAAATATGCGCGAAGTATATTTTTATAAAGGACAATGGGCAAAATTCTTGAATTAGGGTTCCGTTACTTTTTTTACAAAATATGCGTCATGGGTGTCGTGTCCATGGTTTTCGAGGGTGCTGATGACGAAAATGAAGTCTAAAAGAAAATCCAAGATGGCGGCCGGAAAATTTTCCAAGATATGCTTCATGGGTGTCGTGTCCATGGTTTTCGGGGGTGCTGATGACGAAAATGGTGTCAAAATGAAAATCCAAGATGGCGGCCGGAAAATTTTCCAAGATATGCTTTATGGGTGTCGTGTCCGTGGTTTTCGGGGGTGCTGATGACGAAAATGAGGCCTAAAAGAAAATCCAAGATGTTTTGATGATTTTCGTCGTCATTCAATAAATAATAATAAATGGAAAATTTTCCGGCCGCCATCTTGGATTTTCTTTTAGACCTTATTTTCGTCATCAGCACCCCCGAAAACCATGGACACGACACCCATGAAGCATATCTTGGAAAATTTTCTGGCCGCCATCTTGGATTTTCATTTTGACCTCATTTTCGTCATCAGCACCCCCGAAAACCATGGACACGACACCCATGAAGCATATCTTGGAAAATTTTCCGGCCGCCATCTTGGATTTTCATTTTGACACCATTTTCGTCATTAGCACCCCCGAAAACCATGGACACGACACCCATGAAGCATGTCTTGGAAAATTTTCCGGCCGCCATCTTGGATTTTCTTTTAGACCTTATTTTCGTCATCAGCACCCCCGAAAACCATGGACACGACACCCATGAAGCATATCTTGGAAAATTTTCTGGCCGCCATCTTGGATTTTCATTTTGACCTCATTTTCGTCATCAGCACCCCCGAAAACCATGGACACGACACCCATGAAGCATATCTTGGAAAATTTTCCGGCCGCCATCTTGGATTTTCATTTTGACACCATTTTCGTCATTAGCACCCCCGAAAACCATGGACACGACACCCATGAAGCATATACCAATCACCATCAAAATAACCATCAGTACCAATATACATAACATAACACATAACAGCACACCTGTAATCCCCGAAGGGTTAGGCAGAGGTGTTCCCATTAGTACACCCACATTTCGCCAGTTATGTTTTGTTAGTCCCATGTAATAGGGGGCGAGCCTATTGCCATCAACCGGGCACAAATCCAGACTCCGAGGCTGCTACTGAGAAATTCCTGATGGAAAAACCCAATAACACTTTGCCCGACCTGGGAATCGAACCCAAGACCTCATGCACAGCAGTCGCGCTTGCGACCACTAGACCCACGAGGCAGTCAATACAATACCAATATACAAAATGTCTTAACATGTAACTTAACAAATATTGTAATTACCAACTTATACAAAATCTTCGTTACTAGATAGAGCTCAAAACAAAATTATGGTAATCATGTGTATCGGCGCAAGTGCATTATTTAAAGAACCTCGTCAACTATATAAGATGCAGCTACATCAACGAATAATTAGATTAAGAGTTGATTACAATTATGATCACGAATTAATTGTTTAAAAACACAAATTATGTTAATGTTATTTATTTTGAGGGTTAATTAATTATTATTGATGATTAATTAATTATAATTGTATGGTTCAATTAATTATCAGTTTATTTACTCCAAAAGATTGTAAAAATAATCATTTATTTACAAAGTTAGAATCCTAACCTAAAAACTCAAACACGTGCGCCGAGCACGTGGTTAGTGTCTATAAATACAGGCGACAGCCACAGAGCGGCTCAGTTGCGCACGAGCCGTCGGACGGAACACATCTCTGTGAGTCATATATATATATATTTTTTTTTTTGTTTTTTGTTTTATTTTTATTTTTTGAAGATGATTAATTAATTATAATTGTATGGTTCAATTAATTATCAGTTTATTTACTCCAAAAGATTGTAAAAATAATCATTTATTTACAAAGTTAGAATCCTAACCTAAAAACTCAAACACGTGCGCCGAGCACGTGGTTAGTGTCTATAAATACAGGCGACAGCCACAGAGCGGCTCAGTTGCGCACGAGCCGTCGGACGGAACACATCTCTGTGAGTCATATTTATACTTTTTTTGTTTTTTTTTTTTGTTTTTTTTTTTAATTTTTTGAAGATGATTAATTAATTATAATTGTATGGTTCAATTAATTATCAGTTTATTTACTCCAAAAGATTGTAAAAATAATCATTTATTTACAAAGTTAGAATCCTAACCTAAAAACTCAAACACGTGCGCCGAGCACGTGGTTAGTGTCTATAAATACAGGCGACAGCCACAGAGCGGCTCAGTTGCGCACGAGCCGTCGGACGGAACACATCTCTGTGAGTCATATTTATACTTTTTTTATTTTTTTTTTATTTTTTGAAGGTGATTAATTAATTATAATTGTATGGTTCAATTAATTATCAGTTTATTTACTCCAAATGATTGTAAAAATAATCATTTATTTACAAAGTTAGAATCCTAACCTAAAAACTCAAACACGTGCGCCGAGCACGTGGTTAGTGTCTATAAATACAGGCGACAGCCACAGAGCGGCTCAGTTGCGCACGAGCTGTCGGACGGAACACATCTCTGTGAGTCATATTTATACTTTTTTTGTTTCTTTTTTTTTTTTTGTTTTTTTTTTTTTTTTTTTTTGGGACAAGTCCGCCACACTGTTCCCACCCACTGCAACTCCTGAAAGCCAAAATCAACAGTGGAGGCCACCAGAAAAGCGTCGAGGCAATGAAGCTCGACGAGTCCCAGAGAAACGATTTACTGTCTTGGGTCCCGCAACGAAATATTTATACTGTCGTCCTTGTAAAGTGTTTTATTTGAAGAAGATGGAAAATAACCAAGAGTGTGATGTCAGCAATGCTTTTTTTTTTTTTTTGAGGTGGTAAAAATCATCTAATGACTCCGACTGACGAAGGACTGTCAGACTTTTACTGACTAAAAAACCACCCTGTTCCTTCTGTTGCCCTGCAACCCCGGCAGGCGTTGGCCCCGTTGAGGGCCCCGTCCCTGTGCGCGCCGTCGACCCGGGCTTGGTCCTTGATCGGACGGCGAGCTACCCATTACTCGCCGTCCGCAAGCCCGCGCCTACGGTGGCCGGATGTCGCCTCGCGACGTCCGACGCCCTGGGCGTCTCCCGCGGCGGCTGGGGCGTGAGGTGGTTCTCTCCGTCACGCGGCCCGCCTCCTCCTTCGCTAGCATTACTGCTTCGCAGAAGGAGGTGACTGCATTCCATTCCCTCTCGCCCCGGAGCATGGCCTGAACCAGGTCCGGACGCGAGAGGTTGCCGCCGCCTATCACCTCCGTGAGGGCACGGCGGTGCTCTGCCCAAGCGGAGCAGTCCTGCACCGTATGCTCCACCGTGTCCTCCGGGCGATCCACACAGTGGTGACACCCGGGCGTTTCCTCCCGCCCTATCCGACACAGGAACCTCCCGAAACAACCGTGTCCGGTGAGGACCTGCGTCAGGCGGTAGGTGAGGACGCCGTAGCGCCTCTCCAGCCACACCTCAAAGAGGGGTCTTATCGCCGCGATTGCGGCTTGCCCGAACTTGGGTTGCGACAGTCGCATCTCCCATCCCGCAATGAGATCGCACCGGAGCTCACTCCGCAGTGCACGATTTGCCGCGGCAGCGGGGTTTCACCCCGGCGCTGCGCGTCCACACGCCACTCGTAGACGCGCTGGAGGACTGTTGCCTCCAGATCCCACGGCGGCAATCCGGCAAGGAGGCTTGCCGCTTCGCCGGAGACCGTGCGATATCCCCGGATCATCCGGATGGCCATGACCCTCTGGCATGCCACCAACTTGGCTGGTGGCCGCCGCCTGATGGTAGGGGCCCCGTAGAGGGCCATGGACGAGCACGATGGGCCGGTATGCGGACGGTGAGTCCGCAGGGCGCCCCGGCTTCTTGATGAGGACCAGTTTCCCCGTCTTCCAACGAAGCGGGAACTGGCCCCTCTCTAAACATGCGCTTAAGAGCCTCCCTAGTCGAGGACCGAGAGCCCCCGAGGCCAGGACCCAGGCTTACCCAGGTAAGCCGTCGGGTCCCGGGGCGGTATTCTTGGCCTTCAGCCGTTGTACCGCCACTCTCAGATCTACCTCGGCCACCTCCGGAGCATTGTAGTCGCCGCCGTCGCTGTGGTCCGCGTCTTCGTCTGACACCACCAGGGGCGGAGCCATGGGCGGGGGGGTATGTTCCCCCCGAGAAGGAAACAGGGCGCCGACGCCCTGTCGCCTGACGTCCCTGTCCAGAGCCTCCAGCATCTCCCTGCGGGATAGATTCCTAGCCCGCAGCATCCCATCTCGGAGGGCGGTCTTCGCCGCCCTGTACCCCTCGTACAGCTCCGCCTCAATGGCTGCCGCATTCGGAGGTCGGATGCGGCACCGCCTCGCGTAGTGCCGTTATCTCGCGCGACCACCAGTACACCTGACGCCGGGCGCTTCCTGGCCGGGCCCGGGGCATTGCCATGTCGCAGATCACGGACATGGCCTCCTGGAACCACTCCGCCTCGTCGTTGACGTCGGCAGGCCTGTCTGGTGACGACACCCAGGCCTGCACGAACGAGGCTTCCAGGAAGAGCTCCCGGTCCGGCTGCTTCAGCGCCCATCGCGGACACTCGGGGTCTGTCGGACCGGCGTATCTGGGATCTGGGCGGAGACGTCGAACCGGATGTACCGGTGGTCGGAATATGTCTCCGCCCCCTCCTCTACGCGCCAGTCAACGACACGTGGCGACAGAGCGAGGCTGGCGAACGAGATGTCCACCACCGACTCGCCCCGCATCCGTACACACGTGGGGACAGAACCCCGGTTCAGGATGACCAGGCCTGTCTCCAGAGCCCAGTCCTCCACCATCTTGCCCCGTGCATGGTCCGTGTACCGGGAACCCCAAGCCACGTTCTTGGCATTGAAGTCCCCGAGGACCAACACAGGGAGGGAACCGAACCCGGCGACGACGACTCCTAGCTCCCTAAGGGAGACGTGGAACTCGGCGAGAGTTCGGTTCGGGGAGAAGTAAACGCCTACCATGGCGATCTCCCCGAACCGTGCTGCCACACAGCCCCGTCCTCTCTTGACGCTCTCGAGAGACGGGGTACCGGCGGCAGCCGACGCGATTATGACCACCGAGCCGTCGAGGTCCGCCACCCAGTCATCCCTGGGTGGGCGGCTCGGCGACCACCGCGATGTTGATCAGCCACTGCGCCATGCTCTGGACCAAGAGATCCTGAGCGGCGGCGCAGTGGTTGATATTGGCCTGGAGGAGGCGCAATGGGGCCGTGACTAGCCCTCCATTACATCCCCCTCCAGGGCCCTCCTCGAGGGCGGAATCGCCCTAGCGGCGGCGACGGCGGCGGCAGCGGAGGGCGGGTGGGGCGCAGGCCTTGCCTCCTGCCCGGTGATCGGCCGGCTTGCCATCAGCAGGTCATCAGCACCCCCGAAAACCATGGACACGACACCCATGAAGCATATCTTGGAAAATTTTCCGGCCGCCATCTTGGATTTTCATTTTGACCTCATTTTCGTCATCAGCACCCCTGAAAACCATGGACACGACACCCATGAAGCATGTCTTGGAAAAGTTTCCGGCCGCCATCTTGGATTTTCTTTTAGACCTTATTTTCGTCATCAGCACCCCCGAAAACCATGGACACGACACCCATGAAGCATATCTTGGAAAATTTTCCGGCCGCCATCTTGGATTTTCATTTTGACACCATTTTCGTCATTAGCACCCCCGAAAACCATGGACACGACACCCATGAAGCATATCTTGGAAATTTTTCCGGCCGCCATCTTGGATTTTCATTTTGACCTCATTTTCGTCATCAGCACCCCCCGAAAACCATGGACACGACACCCATGAAGCATATCTTGGAAAATTTTCCGGCCGCCATCTTGGATTTTCATTTTGACACCGTTTTCGTCATTAGCACCCCCGAAAACCATGGACACGACACCCATGAAAGATATCTTGGAAATTTTTGCGGCCGCCATCTTGGATTTTCTTTTAGACCTCATTTTCGTCATCAGCACCCCCGAAAACCATGGACACGACACCCATGAAGCATATCTTGGAAAATTTTCCGGCCGCCATCTTGGATTTTCATTTTGACACCGTTTTCGTCATTAGCACCCCCGAAAACCATGGACACGACACCCATGAAAGATATCTTGGAAATTTTTCCGGCCGCCATCTTGGATTTTCTTTTAGACCTCATTTTCGTCATCAGCACCCCCGAAAACCATGGACACGACACCCATGAAGCATATCTTGGAAAATTTTCCGGCCGCCATCTTGGATTTTCATTTTGACACCGTTTTCGTCATTAGCACCCCCGAAAACCATGGACACGACACCCATGAAAGATATCTTGGAAATTTTTGCTGCCGCCATCTTGGATTTTCTTTTAGACCTCATTTTCGTCATCAGCACCCCCGAAAACCATGGACACGACACCCATGAAGCATATCTTGGAAAATTTTCCGGCCGCCATCTTGGATTTTCATTTTGACACCGTTTTCGTCATTAGCACCCCCGAAAACCATGGACACGACACCCATGAAAGATATCTTGGAATTTTTTCCGGCCGCCATCTTGGATTTTCTTTTAGACCTCATTTTCGTCATCAGCACCCTCGAAAACCATGGACACGACACCCATGACGCATATTTTGTAAAAAAGTAACGGAACCCTAATTCAAGAATTTTGCCCATTGTCCTTTATAAAAATATACTTCGCGCATATTTCGCGGAAGTATCTATCGCGCAAGTATAGGCGCGCATATGTCTGTCGCAGAAGTGTCTTTCGCGCAAGTGGCCAGCGCGCAAAGGGACTCGCGGAAGTGTCTTGGCGCGGAAATGTCCATTCGCGCAAGTGTCTGTTCGCGGAAAGGTCTAGGCGCGCAAAAGTCCATTCGCGCATGTGTCTTGGCGCGCAAAGGGACTCGCGCAAGTGTCTGGCGCGGAAATGTCTTTCGCGCAAGTGTACCAGATCCCTTATTTTCACCATTAAATTATTCTGAAATAACATATTTCAAAGCATTTCCTTTCGATTAACTTACTATAAGTACTAGGAGCTAAGAAAGACTAAAGAGTACAAACGCCTCTCCGTGCCAAAAAGATTAAAAAAAAACAAACCAAAAGTACCATCTTAGTCACCAAAACGCGCAAACCAACTGAGAATCGCGTCATACATTACAAGTATTAAGTCGTCACTAAATAAAAACCCTCTATGTTTCTTGCAAGTCAGTTTACTTCTATAGAATTACGTTGTTATATTCCTCGGAGAGGCTCAAATAGCCTCATTTTGTTGCGAGAGGGAATTAACGAGCAGCCGCCGAGAAAAAAAAAGAAATATGACGTCACTTGACGCCTAGCGATAATCAGCCTGTACTTTATCGCCCAGTTTGAAGGATTCCTCAGATATTGTTTTTGTTATTACATTTTTCTTGGTGAAATATCCTCTGTCGGGCTATATTTTTAAGGTCAGACTTTTTGTCAGATTAGCGCAATTTTAGCGTGCCGTAAATTGCGCTGAATAATTACGTCGAGTTAACTTTGGTGTGCGATATTAAAATTTTGCCGAGGTGCCTTAATAACGTTGAGTTTTGAATGGCTGAGATTTGTTTTCCCGCCTCATTGTGTTATGGGGCTAAAATAATTATAATTACTACCTAATTGGAAAGAGTAGGATGTACAGAAGATGAATGATGATGAATGTACATAGAACGGGTAGATAGAGTAAAATTGGGTTACTACTCTCTGCATAGACAAATATCGTTATAACGCTCTATCATTTAACAACGTTAGCAAGTATTAAATGCAATAAATACAATGCAATGTGAACTATTTGAAATTTAATTTGGCAAAAACGTAGTTTTATTCAACATTATAACCTATGTAATAAATTAAAGTTGTGTTTATTGCCGATCACGGTGGCCTATCCCATTGAAGAATAGCCGTGTACGCAGGAAATAATATAGTGCACGAGTGTGTGCGCAAATACAGGTGCACTTCCCCTTTCCTCACTCTCATAGTACGACGGGACGGCAATCCGACACAACCGAGGAAAGATCAGCCGCAGGACCAACGGTTTGACGAGCTTTCTAAGGCACTGAAAAATTTAATAATACCTGAAATATAACTATAGTCGTCCCCAAAAAACTCAAATTCAAGTAAGACGTATATTTTTCTAAAACTCACGTCTACTTAATTCCATTTCAGAAGTTTATGCTAAAAACTTTGGCGATAATTTCCAAAAGTTCCTTAGATTTTGGGTACTTTATTTTATAAATTGTGTTGCAGTCTTTCCCTAAATTGTTTTCGTATGTTTCAAAACGTTGAGATAATTATATTAAAATTTAACTTTACTGTGTTAAAGCTTAAACAATGTTTTGTTTATATTGTTTACGTGATGATGAACGAAAACCTGGTGTTTTGGTTCAGCTTTTTAGTAGTAACTTGTTGTTTCTATAAAGATATTTTATCCTGTAGATATAATCTACTAGCTGCTTTCTGTGACTTTGAACGCGTGGTTTTCTTCATAATACCTACTCATAACATAACATCACGCCTGTAATCCTCGAAGGTTTAGGCAGAGGTGTAAAACCATTAGTAAAACCACATTTCGCCAGTTTACCCACAGTTCGATACACAATACTTCTATTTTCTAAGGTTTCACAACTTGATTCCCCAGAAACTTCCCAAGACCAACTAAGTAAATTGATAATAAAGTTCTATAAAAGTATTAATCGAATTTACCATACACCTGCGTCCTTCGTAAAGCAATAAAGAGAAAAACTTCCCACCATTACTGATATTGATAATGTCTATAACGACATCATAATGGAAGGTTTTGTTCGAGCCCAATGTTCTATGCGTGACTGCTTCCATGTTCATCAGTCATAAGAATTACTTGAGGGGCAATTTTTTTTATATCGTAAGATTTTGAATTGTTTTAGGTTTTTGTGTATAAAATAAAAATATAATAATAATAATATCCTCTTGACTGAATTTCGGTAACACCGTCCAATATCAATCACTAGCCAAGTGGGTAGGAGATGCTATTGTGCACAATTGTTGCGAGTTTCGACCAACACCTAGAGAAACTGTCACTCAACAGCTGGGTCAAAAGTCAGACGCAGACGTGAGAAGATGCCTCGCTTGGATCCGAAACACCGTCAGCTTGAGTTTTATCACCTAGCTGCGGGTGGAGCACTATTTTTTAACACAGTTGAAATAATATGTTTTATTTATTTTTTTACACAACATAACATCACGCCCGTAATCCCCGAAGGGTTAGGCAGAGGTGTACCCATTAGTACACCCACCCACATTTCGTCAGGTATGTTTTTAGTCCCATGTAATAGGGGGCGAGCCTATTGCCATCAACCGGGCAAAAAATGATGAATGATTTTTTTTTTTAAACTTATGTAATTAGATATGTTAAAATATGGTTAAAGTTTTGGTAACGGATTTGTTAGAAATTATCCAAGAGATCCACCACTCATAAAAACCATATCTTAAACTAGATAGATACCAGGGGCGCATATAACAAAAGGTACTTCACCCAAACCACCCAGTATCATCGCTTAAGCCCCTCCCTTGAATGCCAGTACAGTCGACAAGCGAAATTAACAGCAGCCGGACATGGCTGTCGACCCATGTCAGGACTCGCAATCCAAACGATATTGCGAGCACCTAAGTATTTATTTATACCTACCGCATACTTACTGTAGTTGCGTATGATTCACTTTTTTGTTGCTTGTTACCTTGGTCTGACAAAGAAAGTGATTCTATTTTTTCTTGAAAATATTAATATAATTATGATCAGAATAAGCCAATCCAACGCAATGAGTAAGAGTGGTGATCAATGCCCGTGCCTTGAAGGTTTAAATCAAAGCATTTATTTCATTTACAAGTACCATTTACAAGTACTTTTGAATTTTTAAGGAGCCCGCCGTTAGTCAGAAAGTTGACGCGTTGCTCATTCTAAAACGTTGGTAGGTTCTATGGACAAGTTCGAGCAAGACACTCCACAGATTATACTCTTGTCAATCAAGTTTGTACAAAATCCTGGTTCCATTATTTATGTTACTTTTTAAACGTGAAAACAATGTAAAACAGCAAAAAGCAATATAAAACAATTAAAAAATTGTGATCTTTCTTTCTCTGGAAGGAAAGAGATGGTTTTATTTAGAAAAAAATAAGGTTACAGAAGCCTTAGTAAGACAAATTGTTCTAGAGTGTTTTTTTTTAGTTGGTAAAAATCATCAAATGACTCTTTCCGCCCTGGGCGGGGCGGAAGGGACTGTTAGACTTTTATTGACTAAACCCCCCCCCCCCTTGTTTTTTTTTCTTTTTTCTTCTTTGTTCTTGTGTTTGAAGTTAAATATTTTATTAGAAATTACTGGTTGCATTATGTATCATAGCTGCGGTTGCGCATCATCGGCTGGTCCTTCCGCGATGCTCAATGACAATTTTAGGAAACAACATTAACCCTCTTGATATTTCTATCAATGTAAATCCTTCAAATGGAGTCCGAAAAAAGGGGTTTTATAGAGAACTTAACGATCAAAGCTCCAGTAATATCGGACAAACGCGCAATCAATATCCACACTCAACGCTTACTGCTAGCGTGAATACGTCCGATACAAGCGTTCTAATGTGTTATTGCTGCGACTGGCTTTACAGATACATAGCTTATGTACAGCTGTATGTGTTTATAATGGTTGTGTAGTACCTAAGGTTGGGGCGGTGAAGCTGTTCCACAAACACAGGGTGCATAGATCAATTGATTAGTATTTGAAACAATTGTTGGAGCTACTGGACATTGTAGACCCACATAATATCTTAGCATTGTATTAACACAATGAAATCTTACTACTAATGTAATTGCTAAAGTTTGAATGGATGGATGTTTGTTACTTAATCATGCTAAAACGTCTGAATGAATGTGGATCTTTGACACAAAGATAGATCATAGTCTGGTACATAGGCTAGATTTATATAATTTGGCATAGCACATACACGTTGTGTACTAGTACTTACTATTAAGGTACCAGGCGGTTATGAGTAACTCATGCTCACTTGAATATCTCGCTGGTCGCCTTCCTACACTACGCCCCATGTGGAACTGACTTGCCACCAAAAATAAAATCGCCAACTCGCCTGCCAAGCGTGGCGATTATGGCATCCCCCCCAGCCCCAAAATTGATAGATAGGCCAATTGCACAATGATACAAAATCTTATTTAAAGCCAGTTACAATCAAAACGCTACAAAAGCTATAACAAGAAATACACATGAATCACATAGATTAATCTTTCATATAATAACTTACATCGTGCCTACATCTTACCAATGGAAACCAGTCTAGCAAGACCTCCCATCGTTTATAATCTTAACAAATTTTCGACCTATGCGAGTATGATAGAGTAATTAAAGGGGTCAAAGATGATTGGTCGGCCTGTAGCCGCAGTTTTCTCGATTAGGTCCTAATGGTGTGGAAAGAAAGATTAAAGTTTGTGATGGCTCTTGGATAGCTTTCTTGGGACATGTGTAGGTATGTCTCTCTGTGAAAGATGGTTCTCATTTATTTTAATCTCAGCTTATAATGAGGTGGCTAAAATTTAAGAAAAATCATCGGAATTATAGGCTTTGTCGAAGTCTAGAAATCTCTGCTTTGAGCGTAAGGGTCGACACACGTAACGCTGAGCGGTGCGTTGCGGTGCAGCGTAGCATGAGGTGACAAAATTATTCCTACAATGATGAACGTTGTTGGATGTATGTGACGTCACAACGTTGAATTGCGCGGTGCTTTGCACGTTATATTGCGGCAGACAGCGTCGCGTCACCGCGTAGCTTTTATGAGTGTCAGATCTTAAGTAAAAATAATTGATCCTGAATCAGGAGTCTTAAACAAAGACCAGTTGAAAGTGTCTCATAGATAAATGAATGAATCAAATTTTAATGTGTATCAAGCTTTAAAAATATAGTTAAAAGTTCATACAGCATAATTATCACAAATATTTGCATTATAAAGACGTTTTAGCAAATTGCAAATTTGGTGTGAATGATTATGTGTGAATCATTACGTCAAGAAATGATGATAAATTATTATATTTTTTGACAGACAAAAGTATTATTAAGTCCACTAGACAGATTCATTTTCATCATTATTAGCTTCACGTATTCAGAATCCGACAGACACTAACAGTGTCTATGTAGATCTTTTGCATGTAGAAGTTTTATTTTGAAATATATTTTCCTTATTTATTTATTTTTATTTAACTTAGCTACCAGGAGATAATAAACACATGACTCATAATTGCCCTGAAGGTATTCATCTGCTAAACAAAGTGAGCCAGCTAAGAATCCCATTATGAACGTCGCGTCGGTCGTGCTGGCGGCCGCAGAACTTTCGTATGCAAAGGCTTTTAGCCGATGCTGTATAATGTCTACGAAATATGAGGATGTACCTTCAGTAGGTACATACGGTAGTGTTGGTTGGTTAATAAATTCTGTATGTTACTACGTTGGTATCTAGAATATAATGAATGAATAAAATGATAAGCCAAAAAAGAGACGTATAGAAGTTTGTATAAAGGGGTTATCATCGAGGGGGACTCACTACAGGAGTAAAACCATTGTTTATTAATTGATTAAATCTGATTTTTATTCTTAAGTACCTAGAACAGATAATTAATAAATCAATTACTAAATATACTACTCCTTTTAACTGATAAATTATCCCAGACTTAGCACACGACAAGGTTTCTTATGCCTTTAGCATGATGCGCTTTTATATTTTGTGTGTCCAGAGATTTTAGTATGGCTCTTGTTTGTGCTACAAAATAATTTCGTCCGTATGTCAGTACAACGAGGCAATATGTCTTGATAAGTGCAGAGAGCAAAGTTTGGGTCGCGCGGTTGCACATCTTTTATGAGTGTTTCGCCCTACCACCTCATATTCTCTGTCGCCCTAGTCATGTCGTGTGGTGATGTTTATTTACTTCGTAGTTTTGTAAGTGCCTTTTCAGTTTTGTGACACGAAATGAGTTTACTGGGGCATACAATATTACTTGGGTGCTTGTGCAACTCTATACTTTGTTTATAATTATGTACGATTTGTATTTTTACCCCCGACGCAAAAAGAGGGGTGTTATAAGATTTTAATGAAATCTTATTCTGCATCCCCATTATCATAGACACAAGTTAAGTAAAAGTAAGTGTCGTGCAATTTTGTACCATATGTGCCTCGGCTTTACTATAATTATTACAGGATTACCCAAAAAAAGTGTGTTATTTTTCAGTGTACATGTTTGCATGTATTATTCCACCATAATTTCTTAACGCTGATTTGGATATAGGTATGTAGTATCGTTAGAATCGTTGCATCGTATATCGCTTTGCATAAACTGATGGTAACTGTGATACATAAATGAATATTAACCTCAATTTGAACGTGTAGCATTTATAAACATATGAATGTAAAAACAAAACTTTTCATCGCAGTCTGAGACCGCTCTGAGGAAAATATTGTTATCTAACAAGTCCCCCGACTGCGATGAAAACACACCTCGTTAACAACTGTTACCTTGACCCGCCCTGACTGCACATCGCCTACCCTACAAATGATTAGGGTGGGGAACCTTACCTTAATCATTTACAGGATGTTCTTGTAATCATTTTAAAACTTGCGTCTGCTTGCGACTTCGTTTGCGTTAAAGTTGATACATAATTCCACGGGAACTGTACATTTTTCCGGAATAAAGATTAGCTTGTATAAGTCCATAATCTATCTCTGTGCCAATTTCAACCAGATCTGTTTAGCCGTTCTGGCGTGACTGAGTAACTAATTCAAACTTTCGTTTCTTCAAACTATTAATATTCTAGTCTTGTTGCATTTTTTCAGTAAAATTACAACTATAACGTTTAGTAGCAGCAGTCAAAGCGATGCAACTAGTTGGTTGAAAGATCACGCTTGTGCATAAACACTGCCGGCTTGTGAACAGCGCTTGTGCAGACAAAAGCCGTGTGACAACAGTTGATGCAGCTTTTGATGACAATCGCACAAAGTAGGCAACGATTACCGTTGTTGATTGTCTACGAGTACTAGTGTTGATTGCTTGTTTTTAATTTTGAATTGATTGATGCACATTGATTTTTTTAACTAATTATATTGAGAGAAATCGTGGGTTGGTTCTCTTTGAAACAATTTAGCGTTGTAGCAAAAGTTGTCTCAGGTTGGAATCACTTCAAGATTATTTGAATTACGCGGTGATGTTAGAGAATAACAATACATAACGAATAAATATTGCTCTTCTCCAGTTATACTTTAGATCGAAATTAAAGACATTTAGATACTTTATTTTTTTACGCATGAAGTAAAACAGTAAAGTACCCTTCATTTAATCAGATTTGTATTATTTTAAAACATCTGATTCTTACTTCTTGTATAAGTATTCAGGAACACTGAAAACTGAAAATCAAGCCCACAGCAAATGTTTGTCGGTAAACAAGTGAAGCCACGCACAGACATACGTTTGTATACGTACGTCTATGTACATGAATCTTGCGTGTGTACCTCGCATTAGCTGGACAAACAATGATTGTGTCTTGCCTACTCCGTCAGTTGAGCAAATATTACCATTTGTATTATATGAGAGGGTAAAAATCAGGAAATAGTAATTTGGTTTATGTTTTGAATTTTCGTTGTGATTTTTTTGGTGGATATATTTTATTTTAATTATATTTTTGTGTGTGTAAAAGGTACAAAAAAGTGTGGTTTCGTTAAGATTTTTTAATGCAAAAAGACTCAAGTTATGTCTTTAAAACCATTAAAATTGATTTAGTATAATAGTTTAAAAATACATTAACAGATAGGAAAACTTAACTTTCACTCAACATTATTATCGGTGTGGTTAGTATAAAAAAATGCACCAACAGCGAATAAATCGCAATAAATTTTCTCTTCGGCTAACCTCAGATCAACCACAAAAAAATTGCCAGAGCAAATAAATCACTTCCACTAATGGGATCTTACATTACAATAGTTCAAGGAAGTGAAGGAAGGAACAGCGTTTTTATTAATTTAACCAACGTAATTAATTTGATAGTCCCTGTGGAATATTATCATAGCGAGATCTCAAAGGAAAATGAACGGAAATATGTTTCTTAACGATTTCCTGCTACCAGGAGAACATAAAACGAAGGAGTTTTTTCTGTCTCTAATAAAGATATCGTTTGAAAATCTTTAATTAGTATAGCGAGGAAAGATTTATGGTGAAAATGGTTGGGACTAAGATATATTAACTAATATACATCTATGTATTTATGTAATTAGTAGTACCTATGTATTTGAGGCTAGTTTATGAACGATTCATACTTCAAATTAATAAGATGCAATTTTTTTTCATACTACGTAATTCGTCGTCAACAACCAAAGGTTGGATGGAACCAAATCATTTGGATGGGTGATGGTACCCAAATATAGTAACTTATCGAAAATATGGTACCCTTTCGTAAATATCGTATCTTTAAAAAAAAAAAGAATATTGAAAATCGGTTGACAATTGCGTAGTTTACACCATTAACCAATTATTAGATAAAGACATAACTTAAAAAAAACCGCTTTATATTAGCAATTTAGTGTAAAATTAGATTATTTGTGGCTTTCATGTCAATATATCGTTAGACAATTGAGTTGCCAAATAAGTGACGTCACAGGCCGCTATTACCATACAAAAATTATGGAAGAGTTGTGATTTGACAGGTCTTAAAAAGTACGTCAATTCATACATAAAAAAAGATACATACAGTCAAACATAGAACATCCATTTAAAAAAAAAAACCAAATTACAAGCTATGGAAGATACTCATTGTTTAAAAAAACAATTAAAACACTATTAAAGGTGCTCTGCTTACACTTTCAGCTTACTCTAAATTCAGTGCTGAAGAAAATAGGCAATTAGACCGTAGACAATTAAAATTTTAATTGCTAATTGCCACCAAGCCTGTCCTATTTTTCTTAGCATTAACTGGCAATTTGAAACATTACAGGTGACCGAGCTGCTAAACTGTTTGTTAAGACGATGAAATATGTTAAGACTAGCTGTAAGTCTGTAACCGCGGCTTCAGACACGTGGATCTAAAGAAGACCCATTAGGATTGCTCGCGGCTTCGCTCACGTGGGCCTAAGGAAGACCTATTGGGATTTTCTTATTTTTTTATATCCAAAACTAGTGTGGAGCTACAAAACAAAAATATAATTTAAATCGGTTGAGCTATTTTCGAGTTTACGCGAGACTAACGGTAATTTTTACAGATCTATATTTGAAAAATGTTTTAAAGTAGGTAGGTATAAATTGGCATTTTCATTACCCACATCGGCTATAAGCAAAAAAAAATTATGTCAACTAACTTAAAGGTTCTAAGCAATCCTTCAGACCTTCTGATCACTCGTTTACTAGCCTTAACTCTCCTACTCCTTGGAAAAGACCTTCTCTAATTCCCTCCATATCCCTCAATGCTTTGTCTCATCTTGCCAATTCCCTAGGAAGCCATTCTTTCATAAGTTAACTAAAAATATATAGACTCATTACATCTCGAAGCAATATTTAAAGGTGCCTCCTAGCTCCTAGCTTGTAATCTCCATTGGATTAGCACATGAAAAGGGAACTCGCTTCGTTATCCATCAACTTCGATGGTATTAAGATTCCCAGTTAAAACTTTTTGTTCTAGTACAATAGATTTTTTGAATTTTAAATTGTTTCGGGAACAAACTTGGGGTCTTTCAACAGGGGTATTCATTTCAGCAGTCGATTAAATGATACTGGATGGAAGGGACCAAAAGGGCTCGTGGCTAAGTAATAAAATCCGCACGTGTCGATCCATCAAGTTAAGCTACGCTTGCCGGGGTTAGTCCGTGGATGGGTGACCTTTACACGCCGAGACGTCCCCGTGCCTCGGAAGGCACGTTAAGTTGTTGATTCCGGTTGTCATACGCCCGTAAACATTATGCGATGTAGCACAAGCTAAAGAATAAAATCTGAAAATCATTTTTGTAGTTAGGTACATCACAAAATGATTATAATATTGTATGGTCCATGTCAGAGGCCCTTGAGGCGGTTTAGAAGTTCTGATACTAGGGTGTGTGGGGTCGTAAGACCTTATTGCCCACACGATTAAGAAGAAAAAAGAATATTGTATACTATCATTGTATTGTATTATACAGAGTTGATATGACAGAGGGGCATTAAATTACACTACGTATACTATACGTGTTTAGTATTAATTCGATACGGTATGAAATAAAATATAAATAAAAATTAGTTTTTTTATCAAACAAACTAAATAGCTTACAAATCAGAGTAAAACGCAAACACCCTTTGTAAATAAATTTAACTGACCTTAGATACCTAGGTATTAAAGCGGCAACGTAGGTGCATGACCTATGCGTATAGACATAATCAGCTGTTAGGAAAGATACATCGTGTTCAATCGGGGCAAAAACTTAAAAAATCATTTGCGACTAAACTACTGCTCTTATCTATTGATTTTTGGTACAGAGCTTGAAAATGGTACCTAGCATAGGCAGTTTAAAGGAAAACCCATCTGCCGTATCAAATTTGTATAATATTGTACCCTTCGTGTGCGAGTCCCATTGTTTTTTATAAAACGAAATGTTAATAATTTTTGTACTCGCATTACTCTTTATCCATGAATTAACGTAATGGCCGTTTAAAATTGAATGTTCAAAATAAATGCGTATCAAACATCTACAAGCAATAAACGCCAGCGCGTGTCAGTATGTGACGTTATTGCGTTATTATGTGATTTACGAGCGTTTGTCAGATTAAAGTTAACGTTAACGCGCACGTAAAGTCGCGTTCATGCATGTAAAGTTACGTTTGAATAGCTTTTTTATGCAAATAGTTTTTCGAGACAGCATACATATTCAATAAATTTAAAATGTAATTTTGTGTAGCTGTTAGTCAATAATAATTTTGTGAATAAAAAAACAAAACCTATTTGTATTTATTTTAATACTACCTTCCGCCCATGATTTCGTCCGCGTAAAAGTTAATATATTATCCGTCAACACAAGCTTTATTAAAATTATTCCTAAATCGTATTTAGTTACACAGACTTTTTACTTGCCCACTAACAAAACCGTTAAGTAAAAAGAAAATTCCCTCCAAAAATAATATATTTATTCGTAACAAAAATAAAGCCAGCAATAAAGGGAGCGACACGTCGCCGGACAACCGCACTCTTCCATTTGGTCGGCAAATTGCGGTTTTACGTGACCTACGACAAACTGAACGCGTGACGTACGCGCATTCGTGTAGTGAATAGGGGGTTTTATAACCGTAAATATGTACTGGCTAGCCACTGATGTATGTTGCGAAAATTTATGTACCAGGCAAACATAGGCCTGAAGAGCTGTTGGCAGGCTTCTAGAAAATAGAAGCTTCCTTTACTTCATTTTATTCTATTGGACTAAAGCCGATTATGTTTCTCGAGTTTCATGTGCTCCTCGTGATAAAAGTAGTCAAATAATATTGCACCTGTAACCGCCTGTTTTATCTTGTTTCAAATCATTTGCTTAGCAAATATTATGATTAGTATATTATACGTATAAGTTTAAGCCAGGATCATAAGCGAATTTTGCGTGCTATAAAAATAGTGGTAAAAAATTTCTCCATTCTTTTAACTTATGACTTATGGGAAAAATTGTGCATCTTCAACCGTGTAAGCGTAAGTTTATACTAATATTTTTAAGAGGTAAAGAGTAGTTCGGGGAGGCGCGAGAAACAAATAGCTAGAAAGGGGTCATTAATGTTTTTTCAAGTACTGGTTCTATTACAAAATTGACTTACTGATACAAAGCTACAGTAATGCTAGGTACGACAAGTTGTGTTTTATATCACGGGTGAAGACGGGGGCAGCAGCTTGTCCATAAAATACCAAATAGACTGACCACACTAAAAATGCATGCCATACCCTGCATGTATACAAATTGCAATAAAGTTATACAAAAATATTTTCTCACGTACTTACTTGAGATAAAGTCCACGTCCAGTCCAACGGCAAATGGCAACGTTCGCAGTTGACACTCGGAACAAGTTCCAAGTTGTCGAGACCATGCTATCAAGTATTTAACAAGTTTCCCTGAAAGAATAGTCAACAGGTGCCCTCTGGGGGGGGGGGAGCAAGGAAATATTAACAACAGTGTTGCTTGCTGCTACTTTGTTCTTGTGTGTGCGTTTGTTTAAACGGTATCTGCATCACTTTTTCTAGAATATTGTGTGTCCATGTGGTCTGAGACTTGCATCCTTTATAGAGGAGAGGAAGAATAAAAATGATTGATGAATTCAGCATGAAGTATGTATTAGTATACATTGCAATACAAAATACAATATATAAAATGTTTACCTACGCCAGCACGCTTTCTTTTTAGGTTAAAAAGAGAAGAAAACTTAAAAAAGCGGTAGCTTTTTTGTGTTTTGACATCAAGAAGGAGCTTTGTCATTAAGAACAATACAATAATTGTTTTATTGCTTTAGTTTTTTTTTTGGCTATATCGCTCATACATTTTCATTGAATGCGAATTGAGTGTAAATGTGGTAGGTATGCATACTTTTTACGAAAGATTGATTGCTTAAAAGTAGGTACGGTAATGAAACCGTTAGCCTAAAAAAAAATCAAAAAAAAAATCATCAAATGACTCCTTCCGCCCTGGGTGGGTCGGAAGGGACTGTCAGACTTTAACTGACTAAAAAACCACCCTGTTCCTTCTGTTGCCCTTTACGTTCCGGGGCCACGGTATCCTTTTAAGACGTCCCGCAACCCCGGCAGGCGTTGGCCCCGTTGGGGGCCCCGTCCCTGTGCTGACAGCTCTTTGAGGCGCGCGCGAACAGAACGCGCCGTCGACCCGGGCTTGGTCCTTGATCGGACGGCGAGCTACCCATTACTCGCCGTCCGCAAGCCCGCGCATCTACATATTACTTGTAGTGTACATTGCAGAGATATTAAACATTATGAAAAAAAAATTGACTAAAAATGTATGGGGTAGCCGAGGCTTGCCTAGATGACCTGCACGCATAATATGAGGGTTGGTGGAAAGGATAATAACGAGGATATAGAATGAAAAGCTTTGAAGGAAGCCTTTTCCCAGCAGTGGGACATTACATGCAAATAATAAAACAAACATAGTTTAAACCTCTTCCATCAGAGTTCTGAATCTTCCCACCGAAGTACCCGAAATAACATCATATAATATAACGCAGTAATCCCCGAAGGGTAAGGCAGAGATATGCCCTATGTTTTAGGTCCCATGAAATAGGGGGCGAGCCTATTGCTATCAACCGGACACAAATCCAGACCCCGAGGCTGGTACTGAAATTCCTGATGGAAAAACCCAGTAACATTTTGCCGGACCTGGGAATCAAACCCAAGATCTCATGCTCAGCACCCCCAACTCAAGCGATCGTACCGACTGATCTTAGTACCCGAAATAACATCAAACTAACCTATAAATCTGAACAGTCGTAAGACGTATACGCAGTACCTACCCACACAAGTTTATACGAGAGATTTTAGTGTCGCCGTATATAATAAAGCCTTGAACACATTCAAAAAGTTTTCTCGCAGCACTTACCTTAACTTTGAACGCATGATACGCGTTAAGTAGTAAGTAACTCATTGGCTTGTATGTGTGGATGTCTGTTACACCGAAGCGAATTGTGAAAGAGAAATTTCATGAATATTTTTGTTGACTGTCTCTTTGGTCTTGTGTCCGCAAAGCGCTACTGCTGAGCGTAAGGTCTTGGTTTTGAATCACAGGTCGGCCAAAGTGTTATTGGGATATTCCTTTAGGAATTTCTTAGTAGTACCTCGGAGTCTGCATTTGTGTACAAGGGACTTGAACATAATTGGCGAAATGTGGGTGTACCAATGGGTGCACCTTAGCTTAACCCTTCGGGGATTATAGGCGGGATGTTATGTTATATGATATAGGTATACAAAAACAATAAGTTGTATGGAATAACAGTTGGACTTACAGACTTGAAACGCAATTACCCCCGAGTACTTACAAAGTTGAAGTTAATTTAATAAGCGATGCATTGTGCAGGTTTCTTTCTTTCTAATTTTTAACCGCTTCATAACTTTTTAACTTCAAACTCAAAGCATTGAGCTATTTTAAATAAACTATTTATAGACTTTTTTTGATTGGTAAGAAGTCGGTTAATCAAAAAGTTGCAAGTAAGTAGCTCGTTCCAAACAGTGTAGGTTCCTATGGAGAAGAACAATCAAGAATTTCCATCATGGACATTCTTTTAAAATAGGATAAGCTGATACCTAAGCAAGTGTAAAAACTCTTAACGAATTAACATACAACACGCCTGGAATCCCCGAAGAGTTAGGCATAGGTGTACCCAATAATACACCCACATTTCGAAAGTTATGTTTAAGTCCCATGTAATTGGGGCGAGCCTATTGCCACCGACCAGGGATAAATCCAAACTTCGAGGCTGCAGCTGAGAAATTAGCGAATTCTAAATCAATAATTACAATGTCACCTTACACTCCGGTGTAACACGAGCCCGCATTTACCCAACCCGTACAGTGCGCGAGCCGTGACGTCGCATACATTAGCGCCCCCCGACGCCAGTTGTGCGCAACTCGGATTAAATATTAACCCCCGCTTAACTTTAATAAGCCGACGAACAACGTGGATACCGTTTGATAATTCGCCCCAGTTATAATTATGTACTTTTTAGTAGATGTGTGTTTGTTTTATTGTTTTTTGGAATAGAATGAAGAATTACTAAGGCTGGATTATGATGACCTGGTATCTAGAGGTCACAGGAGTCAGAAGAACTTGTTATGGCAATCTGTGAGGCTGCTGTCCAGCAGTTAGTCAATTAGTAAAGAAGTTCTGATACACTTTTTAATATACATAGAAATTAAACATCGTGAGGAAACATGGACTTTTACATAACATCAAGCCTATAATCACCGAAGGGTTAGGCAGAGGTGTACCCATTAGAACACTCACATTTCGCCAGTTATGTGTTTAGTCCTATGTAATAGGGGGCGAGCCTATTGCCATCAACCGGGCACAAATCTAAATGATTAAAATTTTTAAACAATTTAAGCACTTCTTACTAAATCATGCATGAATAGTTCTCAAAGAGGCCAATTTGGTATCAAAGAAAAAGTCTTATTGCAACGATTCCCGTAGTATGGCAGTTCAGTGTTCAGTTCTTAGTGCTTACTTTCCGAAAACACACTAGTTCTCAAAGTTCTCAAAGTCCAGTCCATTTCGTTTGCTGTAATCTATATAAAGTTTATCCATTTTTAAACGGAACTTTGTGTGTTACTCTTGGACTTCCTCTTAGGACTTGGAACTGTAGCTTTGATGATGGTATGAGCAGGGAGATGGAATATGAAGGCTGAATGTGTGATTGATCTGGATAAAACCTTTGAACTGTCCCGCTTTGCTGTGGTAAGACGCCTTCTGGCGATTTTTATTTTACATAATATCACGCCTGTAATCCCCAAAAGGTTAGGCAGAGGTGTAGTAGTTAGTACACCCATATTTCGCCAGTTATGTTTAAGTCCCATGTAATAGGCGGCGAGCCTATTGCCATCAACCGGCTGCTGCGCTACTGAGAACTTCCTGATGGAAAAATCCAATAAAACTTTTCTCGACCTGGCAGTCGAACCCAAGACCTCATGCTCAACAGTCGCGCTTTGCGACCACTAGACTTACTAGGCAGTCCAGTTTTTTTTAAAGGCACTAATTTTTTTTTCGCTTTTGGCCATCATGGTTCATGGTTTATCATCGTAATCATTTCAGCCGAACAACGTTCATTGCTGGAAATAGGCCTCCCCTAAAGCTAGCCACAGTGACCGGTCTTGCGCTGCCCGCATCCAGCGGTTTCCCGTGACCTTCATCAGGTCGTAGGTTCGCTTTGTGGGGGGCTTTCCCACACTACTCCTTTCGGTACGTAACATAACATCACGCCTGTAATCCCCAAAGGGTTAGGCAGAGGTGTACCCATTAGTACACCCACATTTCGCCAGTTATGTTTTTAGTCCCATGTAATAGGGGGCGAGCCTATTGCCATCAACCGGGCACAAATCCAGACTCCGAGACTGCTACTGAGAAATTCCTGATGGAAAAACCCAATAACACTTTGCTCGACCTGGGAATCGAACCCAAGACCTCATGCACAGCAGTCGCGCTTGCGACCACTAGACCAACGAGGCAGTTTCGGTACGTAGTCGCCACTTAAGAGCCTTACGACCCGAAGTATATAAACTCATATTCACAAACAGCCAGACCTGGAACAACTGTCTGTAGACCATACAAATATTTGTTTCGTGCAGGAATCAAACCCGCGACACGCAACGCACAGTCAATCACTAGCTGCACCAATCGTGCCGCCAATTAGAAATGGTTTTGGTTATCATATCAAAAGTTTTAATAAGAGATATTTATTGCCCTTATTCAGCATAAACTGAAATATTTGTGACGAATTTCTATGAAACTAATTGGTTGCAAAACTTGAATAAACCTCAACCATATGGGTATTCTCATCAATATAATTTTACCTGTTCGTTACCAATTCCTAAGTGCCGCTACCCACGATTCGATGTAACCCCCTCCCCCCCTTCTGCCCCCTGTTCACTTGCAATCACACAAAACGTCAACACACGTCTTTTTACGTCTCGCAACAAATAAAGGACTTTCCTCTTGTTATTGTGTTTTGGAGTTGACAGCCAATCAATGGCTCGCCCACGAAATATGGGTGAGTCGAGATGAAAAAAATACTTTGTTTTATTGCTGTGGTACGGCCATAGTAAATACAGAATAGTAGTGTAACTAAGACAAAAAATGATTTTCGTAATGTCACTAATACGTCAAGTTATTTCGGTCATGCTTTGTATTCTCAAACGAAACTTTACTATAGTGTGTTCTGTATATGGTCGTGACACCTTGAACCGAAAGTTACAACATAAGACTTTTCTCTCCTACCTTACCTCTGCAGATTTCCTCGCTGTACATGTTGAGTCTAAAGTTTCAACGGTGTGCAATTGCTGGGTTGTTTAAATTGCACAACAGATGTAGGCACCTATACCTCTTTCCACCGATCTACAGTCCCAGGACCCCATACCCAGTAACGAAGCAGTCAAAAAATAACTTGTACTACTGTGTACACAAATACTGTGGCATCTTTGACGTATTCGCTTGCAGCGATCAGCGAATGTGAATAAAAAAGTAAGTAAGGGTAGAGCGGTTTGTGTATTATTGTGATTGTGAAACGCGTAGTTTGTCGTGAGTTCGGAACTCGGGGCAAAGTGGACGGATAAGGGTTATCAGCGAAACAGAAACTTAGGCAGTACTATGAATAAGAATTTGTTTTGTGTCGAAAAACATTATTTTTATATCGTAGGTACGTTTGTCATTATGAAACAGAGGATTTATAAACAGAGGATTTTTTTAGTTTGTCATTATGTAATTTCAGAAACTATAAGCGCTTCTCTTGGCGTGATGGCCCAGTGGTTAAGGCGCCCGCCTCTCATGCTTGAGGTTGTGGGATAAAATCCGGGCAAGTACTGATGTGACTTTTTCAATTCATATGTACTTTCTAAGTTTATCTTAGACATCAATGACATCATTCCATGCCTCGGAAAGCACGTTAAGCTGTTGGTACTGGCTGTCATACGTGGATCTAAGACAGTCGTTATGGGTCATCAGAAGCTCGAATGTCTGACAATTAGTTCTTACCCAGGGATTTCGATACACAGTTACTGGTTTGTGGAGGTCAGACAGGCAGTCGCTCCATTTAAAATACTGGTGTTCAGCTGCATCCGGTTAGACTGGAAGCTGACCCCAACAAAGTTGGGAAAATGCTAGGCAATGATGATGATGCTCGCAACTGCGTCTACGATTTTAAGTTTGCAAAAGAAAAATCTTATTTTGCTCTACATCTGTCAGGGTGAATTTTGGAAAATCCGTTCTTAGCAGTCGTCTACTAACTATAAACTACCACCCTGCCACATCTTTATATATCAAGCGAGTTTCGATATTTCGAAGTGAGTTAGTTAGTGATCTTTCGCTTTTAAACATTAAGATTGCTTTCATATCAGGTTTTTCATTTAAAAGATTTTAGGTTGGCATTAATTCTTAACAATCCAGAATTTTTAAGACTTCTAAGTGATATCTCAGATCGACGGACTGTTGATTTTATATTATTCAGAATGCTGAAGCTTTCAAGTATTCCGTCGCCCCAATTTCTTTAGGAAACTTGTCCCTAAAAAGGCCGGTCTAAAGGCCCAGTAACTTAGACCTTCCGTTCCCTTAATTTACAAGTGAACAGCCTAAAAAACCCATTTAGCTAAAATTATTAGCAGTTACGGACTAACGTCTCCAATATCCGTAAACCTGACATAGCAAATTAAAAAATATCACCAATAAAGGCCAGTTTTCCAATAACGTTACAATTGTAACATGGCATTTTAAAACCCTAATCGGAACTTACTGAGGCCATTTATTACTTTCACTTTAATCGAAGAGGACTCTTTTACGAACCTCGTTACACAAGCTTTATTACTGTAGGTGGCACATAAAAGAGCCAACCGTGTGAAATTAAACTTTATCACTTACAGCTTAAAGTTGAGAATGAGTTTCGTAGTTATCAAGGTGTTTGAGTTAGTAAATTCGACGTTTATTATGTAAGATGTCTTGATTAGATCGTCACTAGATTGTTATTTTGTTGGATATTTAATTAATTGACATGATTGTCAAGGTGAAGGGCCTTTATTAGTGACCCTTAATTCATAAAGGGTTTATTTCTCAAATGCAGTGTTAAACTTAATTGAGTCTCCCTTTATTGTTAGGGTTCACTTAAATTTTAGAGGCTATTTAACTATACTGCTAGGTAGTTAAAACAACTGATTAAAAGTACACGGGCCTGAAGACGTCGCAAGATTTTGGGAAGTTAACACATTCTAAACGCCTTGAATAATGTATATAAAAACATGGGAAAATAAAAACCTGCCTGGATTCCTGAATACAAAATTAATGTATTTTATGAACAATGGGTGACATAAGATATGAAAACCATATTTGTTTATTATCACACATACACGCATATACATTAAATAATATAAAAGAAAAACAAAGAAAAGAAATCTGCCCATAGATTTTGTATGGCAAAAGAAATTGTGAAGTCACTTTTATGCCGAGTCAATTGACTAACTATTTATTAATTAGAAAGCAAAAAAAAAACAGTTAATTGAAAATTATTCGGGCTAAAATAAATTATTTCTTTAGAGTAGTGATGTCTTGGAATTATTGGTTAATGGTGAAACTACCCAACTGTATATACGTACTAGCATTTGCCCGACTGCAACCGCGCAAAAATAAAATAAAATATAGCCAATGTTACTCGCAGATAATGTAGCTTTCTAATGGTGAAAGAATTTTTAAAATGGGTAGTAGTTTTTGAGTTTATCCATTACAAACAAACAAACAAAAATAAAAAAAAATCCTCTTTATAATATTATTGTAGATGTAGATTTAAGAAACACAACTTAAAAAAGTGTTACAAATTAAGACAAGACCTTTAACCGCTATACCGGTAGGACAGAACAATAGAAAATTAATTGTGTCTCATTACGTGGAACTTGAGTGATTAAAAAATATGCTACAGATATGATGCTTAGTGTATTTTAAGAGTCGAGACTTGTCAAATATAATAATCATGAAACTCACAGTATCTAGGTTAATAATCTTGAAGCAAAAACCCACAGCGAGTCGCCCTTTAACAACTTAACTAAACTTAATCTAAGTTTCCAACTTTGATCAATTTATTTTCTATGAGAAAACGTAATGAGAAAAAAATGCGGATTCGACGGAGCGTGTTATGAAAACTCCTGTTTTTACATTAGTCTTCATCAGTTTGATTAATTAAAAGTATGAAAATTGAGTTTGTTTTATTGTTTTATAGGATTTCTAACGGTTAATCAAATGTGCATTAACAATTTTTGTTTTTCGTTTCTGCTGTGTTCCTAATGTTATTTTTTTTTTTCATGAACTATGTCATGAAAAAAAAAAATAACATTAGGCTATTATTGTCGTCCTACTGCAGGGCAAAGGGCTCTTCTTACATAGAGAAGGCAGAAGCATTGATCACCACGCTTGCTCAAGGTGGATTGGTGATTTCAAATTTATATTAATTCCAAGTCTTGATTTCTTCACGATGATTTCATTCAAAGTCTGTGTCCAAGAAAGCAAGAAAGTACTTATGAATTAGGAAAAAATACGGTCGGTCAGGGTTATAATAAATTAGAGTAAGGTTTAAAAAAAAAGAAGATTTTTTTCTGTTCTTAGAAATATTTGTGTTTAAAAAAATACACTACACAGGTACACATTTTTACGTTTACGTCTTATGGATGACATACATACATGCATGGATTTCCTAGATTAAATTAAAATGGTTATTTACTCTCTAAACATTGAATTCATGTATTGTACCTCGCGTGGGCAGCTATGCAATGCAATTATCATATTTCGCATTATGATTTGCACAAAAAATATTAAAAAGCTTCCAAAACCCTTTCGCCCTCGGACACTTAAAAATGGCGGTGGACCCTTCTTACATGAATAAACATGTAAGGTAAAAAAAATGTTCTGCTCAAAGTTAGCGGGGTACCATGTGTAATAGCAATGTTTATGTGTCCCGGCTTCGCTCGCCCCTGTAATTTATGAGTCGCCATAAAAGCGAGTTTTAGGTCGCCTTACTTGCCATGATTTGCATTTTTTTCTTTGGAACACGTGTTGATGGTCGTATTAGCATATCAGAAAACTTTTTTTTTATGTAATTTTCTGTTTTTTCGTTAGCATAATATTAACATGTCGAATGGAGCTGCATGGCGGCTTTTCTCTTGTTTATTTGTGAGTTCTTTTTATTTGCTTTTGGAGTTGCTAAATTAATTTAAGTCTTATTTGTTTTTTCTTTTAGTTGTCACGTGGGTGTGAAACGAACTCTTTGCATATTAGCCTTTACGAGGTACGTACATGATTACATGCTTCATGTTTTCACCTAATGATTATTATTTTTCAAACCGAATAAGTCAGTATTTCGTCTGATGGCTTGAACGGTGATTATGGGTTGTCAAACCTGATTTGAACTTATTTACCGAATCAAAAAGGCAAACAAAAAAGGTTTCTCAGTAACGTAATATATGTCACTTTAACAATCTCAGTTATGGCCCAGGGACGAATATCTTAAGACGCTCCTAGCGTCAGAAGTCGCAGGACGAGTCCCTGCGACCTGGCCTTGGGTGGCCGATCGGCAGTAGGCCTGTGTCGGCAGCGCGTTGTGTTCCACGCAAAGAGTCGCCAGCATAGAAGGGCAACAGAAGGAACAGGGTGGTTTTTGATTATTACCACCTAAAAAAGAAAGCATAGAAGAGCGGGGCCAGCGGGGAGCTTGGCCAGTGTCTGCAAGGATTGTGGATTTTGTTTGAAAGAGCAAAGAGGATTAGGAGGAACACGGATGGGTTTCAGTCAGTAAGAACCTGACACTCCCTTCCGCTTTGCCCAGGGCGGAAGAAATTTTCTGCGTAGATTTCTCTCAACTATTCAGAAAATTTTAATAATAATAAGAGTGACGTAGATCTGATTACTCTTAGATCTTAGATCTTGAACCATTACTATTCTTGTACCTCTATAGTTGTTAATGAGACATCTGCAAGTATCGTCGAGTCACGTTCTAGACTGGAACTCTGTTAGTACGTGTTCTACATCACCATTCAAAGAACAAGTGACTCGTTGCTGTTAAACATGAAAATGAAGGATCTGCTAAGTACTGTGTTGAATAAAGATAGAAACGAACTATATTTTTAAGAACCTTCTCCAGTAAAACAAACTCAACAAAAAAGGAATTAGTTAAATTGGTCCAGCGGTTCACGCGGGATGCCGTGACCACGGGAAATAGAATAGATTGACAGAACAGACCCTAGGTTAATTAGGCGACATTACATTTTAAATAAGTGAGCTCTTGCTAATGTCCCTTTTAAACAAAACATTAAAACAAAAAATCACACCGATAGATTTTCAGCAAAAACATTCAATATTTCACCCTTAATCTAACAAGAAAACCTAATTACTCCATAGGTTGCCCCGTAAACTACCGACCAAACCACACGAGCACAGGGCTGTCCAATAAATAATCGTCGGTAACCGTGCCAGCCCTAGCTGTGACGTAACGTTAAGGGTGGGCTTTCATTTATTATTCTTTTTTTTATGACGCATAAATTCCACCGCTCTCTGTAATCGGACCTTGTCTTTCACAGATCTGCATATTTTTTATGCGGTTCCCATTGGTTTTCGGCGTGTTATGAGGAAAAGTTGGAGAAGAACAAAGGGGACTTTTGGTTTGTGCGAGTAATGTAGGGTTGTTCTAGCTGAGGTTAAGATTTTCTTTGAAAAGAAGTCGTGAATTATTCTAGAAATTGTTTTAGTTGAATTATCAGGACTGCCTCGTTGGCCTAGTGGTCATGAGGTCTTAGGTTCGATACCCGGGTCGGGCAAAGTGAGTGATAGAGACGATGACCTTTAAGTAAACAAAATATGCATTGATTTTTTCTTCACATCTTTTTTTTATAATTTCATTTTATCCTTTCATTGCGAAAAATGAATTTGAGGTTAATGCATCTTCGCATTTAAATTATTCATATGAATAAAAAATGCCACAAAGATGTACCTCATCATTTGAATATTTTATCTGTTTCCACAACGAAACCTATCCTTCTATTTCCCATCACTAGTGATCTATACTCTATTTAAAATTCTATGTTCTCTTATTCCTTTATCAAATTGAAATGCCAGTAGCTCAGCAGTGCAGAGAACAGTCGATTGCATCTTGCAGAGTGTAATGTCTGTCGGCTGTGAGAAACTACCACGGCTATACGTCTGGTAGACAAATCGCTCCCTCAAATGGAAGATTACTGTAAAGCCGGGGTTATATCACACCGAATTGTAACGGGAACTTTACTTTAAGGGTCAGAATCAAAAAATGATTTTATAATGTTGATCATGATGATCTTTGATGAGGAACTCGTGGCTAAGTAATAAGAGCCACACGGGTCCATCCGTCAGGTTAAGCTACGTTTGCCGGGGTTGGTCCTTGGATGGGTGACCATCTTTACACACCGAGACCTCCGTGCCTCGGAAAGCACGTTAAGCCGTTGGTCCTGGCTGTCATATGTGGATCTTTGACAGTCGTTACGGGTCTAGGCTAGGCAGACGATGATCATGATGATCTTTGCTCTTATTTTATAGACTTATATACGAATGGATTGAAATTTGAAAGGAGAGTTTTTTTTTTACCAACAATGATTTTTGACAGGGTTCAGTTCTTTCGAAGTTGAAGACCTATAACATGACTATTTAAATATTTTGTTTTAACACGATCATTCATTGGACCCAATAAAACTACGGACTCACAAATTATTTATGTTGTACAGTGTATTTTTACATGTGCATGAAGTTTAAATAAATAAATATATTGTATACTTAACAGTTTTGGTTTATCAACCTTGGCTCAAGTTCATAATTTTTTTATACCGCTTTCAAATGTTACACTAGAACAATAGAAAATTGAAACAATAATTCTTGTCCCGTCACATCGGTGTGACAGTCATCCCAGTTAAGCCTACGTCCTTAGATATCCTACCGCGCAGAGTGAGGCTAGTTTTATTGTTTGTACTGTTCGTTTTATGAGCAATTCATGAGCAATTTACTTGACAGCACCGACAAAATAAGGTGCCGAATTGCTAATGGATGGTGCCAAGCTTAAAGACTTTTTGAGGCGTTTAAATTTTACTTGAGCGCTTTCGCTCTTCTATTTTGTTTTGTTGCGACCACAGTTTAAGTTTAATGGAGCTTGAGGTTGTAAAGTGATACACATACTTTTATTTGTTTGTAAATATTTTACTTTCAAAGACTCATTAGGTAAAACGAGATTCAAAAGTACATAAGCCGCAAGCTTATTCATTTACAACGTGATCTATTCTTACATACCTCCTAGAAAACGAAGCAGGAACACGAGTAGTAACCATACAATAAACAATATCAAATAGCTAAGCTGGCTTAGGCCAAACAATAGATTCGATCCAGTCCAGGTACATGGACACTCTGGAGTAGATTCCAGGCAGGTTGGGCAACGCGCAGCCGATACCGAATGACGTCACGCCCAAGATGTAGTGCATGCTGCCTTCCGTAGTGATCGGGAGAGGAATCTTTACTTGGAGAGGTCCGCCAGAGTCACCCTGATGAGAAGATAATCATTAGAGGTTATTTACTGTTGCTGACAGCTTTGATAGCTAAGTCAGGGAAAGAAATTCTTGATGTAAGAATATCCCTTGGTCGTCCGTTATCTCAAACAACAAGTTTATTCGCCAAAAACAGATTTTGCAAGCCGGTTCACTAATCGTAAAGAATTAGCCACCTGTTAACAATAATAAGCACTCCACAATATCCATTCTTGATAATAAATTAAATATAGAAGAACCGTGAACTAATTTATGAAACATTTGGTTTCAAAACAGTGAACAGTTACCTGACAAGCATCCACTCCTCCCGCCAGCTTGCCTGCACAGATCTGGTTATCTCTCACGCCGCACCAATTCCTGTGGCATGATGGCTTCAGCAGTTGGTCGCAGATTGCGGTGTCTATCAAGTCTACCTCTGCGGCTTGCAGCTCAGGGGAGGTTGTTCGGCCCACTGTAACATTGGTATCGCTTGAAGGATTTAAGAGTAAAAATTTCGTAAAGCTTATGTTAAAACGTTGCAATAGACAATTTAAGTTTTGATCTTTTAGTACACCCAAGAATTTGGTTGCTAGAATTGAATTGAACAGATTTGAATTTGATGTCTATCAATTTAAAATTTATAATTGTGTTTAAAATTGTTGGAATGTTTCAATTTATTGAATTCTAAAAGATCTCATTAATTTTAAATTAATGATTATTTTATAATTGATATTTTTTATCAGATGCAATGATAATTAAAAGGTGCGAATACTATAAATGTATGTTTAGTCGCCAGTGATATGCAATTTATTTACAATAAAAATAAAACGGGGCCTAGTACACTTCCTTGAGGGACGTCACATTTAATTTCCCTAGAGTCAAAACTGTAGGGAGTAAGTAAGTTTTCATTTACTTTTCCTATATAAAATATTGTTTATAATATTGTTTTCGATCACTTATCTTAGATGAGATTCATTGCAGTGTTAGTCCTCTTATTCCAAAGTTTTTTTTTAATACGACATGCGCTATTAAGTCAAAAGCTTGGGACAGGTCGAAAAAGACACCTATTGTTAAATTATTCATAATTATTTAGGTTACAATTGCTCACTAGAGTAAATACTTCTCGTGTTATAGAATTGTACTTCTTGAATCAATAAATAATTTGTAAATATTGTAACCCCATTAAAATCGAAATAAACAAATATTTTTATATGTTCGTAAGTCCTGTTTGTGTAAGTAATTGTACGAGAAACTCATGTAACAATCTAGTTAGAGCATAAAAAATAATTTTACGAGAGCCAAATAATGATAATGGTACTGTATGTGGCTATTATAACCATGCAAATGGTAGAAAAACATAATCGTAAGTAATTTTATTAGACACGCACGATTAGTATCATTGGCTTTCCATTGAAATTGCAAAATTGTGCATGAAAATCAATCTTATTGTGTAATGACTGCGAACATAGTTGTCATGGCTGACTGAACATAGATGCGATATGAATTATCTAAAAACAATGCTCCATCAAGAATCTCGATTTAGAATCGACATATTTGGAACTAATCCCAGAGGTACACCATTTCAACTTTGTATAGGATTGACATAGGCAATAGGAGATAAACAGTTTTTGAGCGCAAAGTATAAAATAAATCACACCACTTCTTACTAGTTTCCACAACGCCCCAACCAGTCAGGGTAGCCTCCGTGCCCAGGTAGCTGGTGTTGAACATGGGCCACAAACATGCTGGCTGTATATACTTGCTGAACACCACATGATGCTCTAACTCCATTAGAGCTATGTCGTTATACTTCTTCGGAGGATGGTACATTGGGTGCACTATTATATTGATGATCTTAGCGTCCGTTGGAGGGAATCCATTTGTGTACTAAAACAAGAATCTTAGAATGTATTTGAAAATATAGAAGATTTCATACCTACCTTTAAAGCTAAAGTTCCTTTAGCAAACATTATTATGTTAAAGCATAAACATATCCAAAAAAAAAACTTAAATTTAAGTGGACTCTATTCTGTTATGAATAAAGGTTAAAAAATTATAACTAACCACATCAATAATATTCTTATCCCCCAACCTCACGATCTTGGGCACAGGATCAGCAATAGTCGTGTCTCTCTCAGAAGCGCGAGAGCAATGACCCGCCGTCAGAACGAACTTGGAGCTGATGAGGGAGCTACCGCACTTAAACACCCATGCTCCTGATGAAGCGTACCATCCTATGGCACCCTGGTATATTAATGTGCCTTAATAAGTTTCAAAGAAGTGGAAATGGATTACTGAAATAACTTAGTAGAATGTATGAAAGTGAAAACTGCCCTATTTGAACTGAGTATTTATTTTTTTATGGCAAGAAACATGGGACAAAGTCAGGAAGATGATGATGACTAGAAGACTTACCATGTGTGGAAACTCGCCAGGCTCAGTATCGCGTCCTCCAATTGCGCCAATTTGATTGAATAAATATGAATTATCAATGATTGATTTTTGCAGTAGTTCCTTACCTATCAAATAAATATTTTTTACAAATAATCGCGCGGTCAATCAAACGTATACATACTTTAATTAAGAAACCTTACTACTACATAGTAAAGTTGCTATCAAAGTTATTCAAATGCAATATGTTTACATACATTGTCACTTACACTCAGTTGATCTCAGTCCTCGTTTGTATCTTATTTTTAATTCCCAAAGGTATTCACGGCATTCTGAAAGAAATTAAAATTATCATCTGCTAGTATTTTCCAAAATATGTTAGGATTGACTTCCAGTCTAGGTCAGTCTGATGTAACTAAATACTAATCTATATTTTGCTTATTAATATTATAAAGCTGAACAGTTCTTTTGAACGCGCTAATTTCAAGGTCTACTGGTTCGATTCCAAAAATATTTTTGTCTTATACGTATAGTTCGTTTATTACAGAAGGGCATCATGCTATGACTTACAGGAGCGGGGCAGTAATCAAAGTCTTAAGTTAACGCGGACACTAGTATAGTGTCTTAGTAGTTTACAAATGCAAGGTCTAGTTTTCTTGCAATCATAAAAACAGCTGTACGAGAAATTAAAATATGGATTGAAAGTAATATGCGTAATACGTAGATGAGGCGAAAGGAGTATGTAAGGATCGTAGCAGGTGGCGTTCTGTAGTTTTTGCCTACCCCCATAGTAAAACGGCGTGAATTTATGTAATAATCAAGCAATATGATACTTGTACACTGTTTTTTTTCTATTTTCTTTAAATTAATACATTTGTCTGAATCCGTCTTGTGCAAGCGTGCCTTCTCTGTATAAGTAGAGGCTTTTGCCCTGCCTTGCTAACGATATAGAGAACTGACTTACTTATTTCACTGATCCGTCGTCCCTTGGCACTATAGTCAGGTAGTGGTGGATTATAGGGCGAGCAGAGTTCCTTTATTTTATTATATAGATCCGAAGGGTCCATTGCAGGAGTTTTATCAGTCTGTAAATGTTCGTGATTTAAATGAAATCTTTAGATCATGATGATGTAGCTACAGAAATGCATACATAACACTTATCATCACGCCTGTAATTCCGAAGGTTTAGGCAGAGGGACACCCACTTTACCCCAGTTATGTTTTTAAGGCCCATATACCTTATAGGGGGCGAGCCTATTATCATCAAACGGGTACTTCGCAGAAAATGAGATTTTTTCGAAGTATTCTCAAACTTAAAAAAAAAATGGAAGGTCATCTTATGTTTTTCTTCCAGCTGACGAATTTTTAGGCCTCACAGGTCTCCTATGTCTATTGACTATCTTATGACAAAATCTCAAAACTTACGTTTAAATTGTAATTAACATAATTGCTGTTGTCTCTGTGCTGATTTTGGCACTGAATTTGGGTCGAAGATACTGTAACAAAAAGAAAAAAAAAATACATAAAAATGTTTCGGCCAATGTTTTTTTTTTCACTAATAACTATAATATTATAATATTTTATTCCATTTGTGTTTTACTATCATGGTTTATAAGTTTTCTTTTTAAATATCCAAGTAGGCATTCATTGAAAAACTTAATTGAATTGAAAGTAAGCATAAGAAATCGAATGCTAAAAAAATAAATAAAAAGTAATTAAAAAAGCACGAGTACCTTTAATTAATAAACTTAATATCACTATGTAGCACTTGATTCTTGTTTTACACTCACTCATTTTATTTATTTTGTTCCTAAGACGATAATTATTTAATAATAAATTCACAAAATAAATACATTCAAAAATCGTAAACGTTCCTTCGTTACACATGAAAATCCATTTAAGAATGCGTAAAATAGCTCAATCATGTATTTTGTTTGTGAATTTTATTGAAAACTTGAACAATGAAACTCGTAACCGGCGTGCTTGTATGACAAGATGTATGAACGTAGATGAGGCGAAAGGAGTATGTAAGGATCGTAGCAGGTGGCGTTCTGTAGTTTCTGCCTACCCCCATGGGAAAAAGGCGTGAGTTTATGTATGTATGTATGTTGAACAATGAAGATCAGTTGGCCTAATATGTAAGAACCGCAATCAACGAGTTTAGGTAAAGTGAGCTTGAGGTGAACAGTCATATCCTAATCACATTCAGCATCGTGCATGAGCATTCGTAAAATAATAACTCAACTCGATATCACCTCACCTGAATTAAACGAGGAAGATTTTTACAAAATAGCGGTGCTGTAACTAAAATACCACTCCTGTCATCCCCGAAGAGTTAGGCAGAGGTATACCCATTAGTACATTCACATTTCGCCAGTTATGTTAAGTCTCATGTAATAGAAGGCAAGCCTATATTGCCATCAACCGGGCACAAATCCATACTTCGAGGCTGCTATTGAGAAATTCCTGATGGAAAAACCCAAAAACACTTTGCCCGACCGAATCGAATCCAAGACCAGCAGTCGCGTTTAATGACCACTGGTAAAAGAGGCAGTTAATATTTATATATATTATTATATTGTAAGTTTACAAGTTTTACTTGCGCGTATGGCTATACAAAAGACGCACCGTTCCTATTCCGTAAGATTAAATAAAAAGAGAAACTTGAAAATCCCGGCAGTGATAGAAATCGGATTGAAAAACATGAAACGAGTAATTATTACTGGCTGTTTATTTTTAAATTCTTCGATGTTTCGTCTCTTAGGTCCTGTGATATACAGGGTATATAGGTAGTCGTGGTCATATGCCGCAATGTCCAGCTTTTTAGTCAGTAATATGGCCTAGAACTATGGTTAGGCCCTGGGTACCACGCACCTATCAGAAAGAAATATTTACCTTTTCTCCATTAGGATTTAGCAACAAAATACCAATACTACGTGCACTACTACTTGCACTACTACTTGCACTACTACTACACTACTACTACTCCTACTAAACTTTGCAATAAAATATTCACAATTTACATTTTAGCTTGATATCTGAGATGGCAATACATTTCTGCGGTGCCTCTGGTCTTGCAGGTCTTTAAGTAATGGAGATGGACTGTCAGCGCGTCGGCTTCTTTTCCATTAATTTATTTTAAAAGTAAAAATATATGTATTTTTTAAATTTATTGTGTAATTAAAACGAAAAAAAGGACTAGTTACTGTACAATTTTTACTCAAACGCAATAATTTTTCGTAGCTTTTGTGTCAACTCAGAAGCGATAGTCATTTTTATTCATTCACGCCAAACAATAGACTCGATCCAGTCCAGGTACATGGAAACTCGTGAGTAGATTCCAGGTAGGTTGGGTAATCCGCAGCCGATGCCGAATGACGTCACGCCGATGACGTAGTGTATGCTGCCTTCCGTAGTGACTGGAAGAGGAATTTTTACTTGGAGAGGTCCTCCGGAATCACCCTGATAAAGAAAAAAAGAATTGACTTCAAGTATTTTCATTTGAAATCTTCAGCAAAAACGCCTGATATTAAATTAAAATACGGTACAGGATGTCATGATGGCCTAGTGGTTGAGGCGCCAGCTTCTCATGCATGAGATTGTGGATTCCCAGCCGGGTACGGACAAGTATCAAGGTCACATTTTCAATTGATATGTACTTTCTAAGTTTATCTTGGTCATTGACTTCAGGTAAGGGAAAAGCATCGTGAGGAAACCTGGACATATAATTACCTAATTTAAGTTTGAAATCGCCAATCCGCTCAGAGTAAGCGTGGTGATTAGTGCTTGTGCCTTCTCTGTATAAATCAGAAAAGGCCTTTGTCCTGCAGTAGGACAATAATAGGCTGGTATAATTTAGTATTTATTTCAGGAATATGTTGCCAATAACATCACAATTACCTGACAAGCATCCACTCCTCCCGCCAGCTTGCCTGCACAGATCTGGGAATCTCTCACGCCGCACCAATTCCTGTTGCAAGACGGCCTCAACAGTTGGTTGCAGACCGAAGTGTCTATCAAGTCTACTGTTGCGGCTTGCAGCTCAGGGGAGGTTGTTTGGCCAACTGTAACATTATGATGTGTTGTAAATTGATAAATAGTAAATTGCTTCTACGAGTAGTGATATTCGAAATAGAACTTGGAACTAACTCTCGGTTTCTTTGAACAAAAAAAGTAAAAATTAGAATCAGTAATAATTTAGAAGTGAAAATAGTTGACAAGCTCATATTGGAACTATACAAGGTGCAGTTTTCCGGGGTTTTAGGTAAATGATAGAAATTCTTAATACGAATCTATAATAAAATATTATTTATGTCGATATTGTACATAACATAACATCACGCTTGTAATCACCGAAGGGTGTAGGTAGAGTTATATAATACCCATTAGTACACACATATTTTGCCAGTTAAGTTTAAGTCCCTTGTCATAGAGGGCGAGCCTATTGCCATCAACCGGGCATAAATCCAGACTGATGGAAAATCCCAATAATACTCTGTCGGATCTGACAATCGAACTCAAGGCATTATGCTTAGCAGTCGCAGTTGGCGACCACTCGACGACCGAGGCAGACCGATATTGTATTTGATTATTATAAATGTCTTTTAAAACAACCTCCTAAAATTTGACAAAGATGCAAAACCTTGTATTTGAAAAAGTAACGGTGAAAGGTATCGTAATTACGTAACGGTCTGGCGCATTAAATCGATTGAATTTAATGAGAATTTAACAATGTACTAAAATTACATAATTGGACGAAAACAAAATCATTATTAGACACACATGATTATAATCATTTCAATTGTAAAATGTTTGCATTTAAATCAATCTTAAACGGATTGTGTATCTGATTGCGAATATGGTTGTTAAGGCTGACCAAAACATTGACGTGATATGTTTTATTTTAGAAAGATGCTCCGTCATGAATGTTTATTTAAAATTCACTTATTTGGAGGTAATCCAAAAGCTGCACCATCTCAACTTTGGATAGGATAAAGGCAATAGGAATACACATAGAATTTAAAAATTGTTATTGGGTTTTTCCATCAGGAATTTCTCACTAGCAGCCTCGAGACTAGATTTGTGCCCGGTTAATGGTAATATGCTTGCCCCCTATTACATAGGACTTGAACATTACTGGCGTAATGTGGGTGTACTAATCGGTACACCTCTGCCTAACTCTTCGAGGATTACAGGCGTGGTGTTATGTAGCTAGTATAAAAAAAATCAAACCACTTCTTACGAGTTTCCACAACGCCCCAACCAGTCAGAGTAGCCTCCGTGCCCAGGTAGCTGGTGTTGAACATGGGCCACAAACATGCTGGCTGTATATCCTTGCTGAACTCCACATGATGCTCTAACTCCATCAGAGCTATGTCGTTGTACTTCTTCGGCGGACGGTACATTGGGTGCACTATTATATTGATGATCTTAGCGTCTGTTGGAGAAATGCCGTTTGTGTACTAGAAAAAAAATTCACGAATCTATTTGGGAATTTGGAAGACTTTTTTACTTTAAAGCAAAAAATCTTCTAACTGACCACATCAATAATATTCTTATCCCCCAACCTCACGATCTTTGGCACAGAATCGGTAATGGTCGGGTCTCTGTTCGAAGCGCGAGAGCAATGACCCGCCGTCAGTACAAACTTGGAGCTGATGAGAGAGCAACCGCATTTAAACACCCATCCTCCTGATGACGCCCGCCAGCCTATGGCACCCTGGTAGGTTTAATAATAAAAAAAACTGATGAGTAACTTAGATTAGAATACAGTGGCCCACAGACAGGATCTGGCCACAATGTATAATGGTTTTTCAAAAATCCTGTCAAACATACCTATATAAAAACCAGCTATCTCACTTGAATGTAACTGAAAACGCCGATATCTGAAAAAGGTTTCAGTAGGAAAGTACGCACCATCTTAACGACCAATTCCTTCATCTTTCCTCAAGGTGACAGCCATACAAAAATGACATAGATCATATTCATATCATTTAAAGTCAAGAGTCGCCAGACCTTAGTCTGGCGACTCTTCGCATCATCTCAATCTAGTGCTAACTAACCATGTGTGGGAACTCGCCAGGTTCGGTGTTCCGCCCTCCAACAGCTCCGACAAGAGTGTATGAAAACGGATTTTCCAGATCTAGAATCCCTGCCAAAAGAGAGCCTTTCACCAAAAAATAGAATAAAGAAGAATTAAACAAACTGCAATATACTCGCACTTAAATACTTTTTCACTTACATTCTGCTGATCTTATACTCCGTTCGTATCTTGTTTTTAATTCCCAAACGTATTCACGGCATTCTGGAAGAAATTAAAATTATAGCGTCATTAAAACGAATTGGTGGAGCCAACAAAGCAGGGATAGTAATTTTGCAGTGCGTTTAGATATCTAATGGTGGAACCGGCCTGTGGGATGAGGTCGTAGTCGCGATGGGTACTTTCTTATAATGAAGAGAATTATCTTACTTATTTCACTGATCCTTCGCCCCATGGCACCAAAGTCAGGCTTTGGTGGATGATATGGTGAGCAGAGTTCCATAATTTTATCATCTGTGTTCATCGTGGGAGGTGGAGTCTGTAAGCAATAATAAAAATAATATTTATAAATATTTATTAACATAAACAAGTAACAAATAATTTGAAATCGCTGGTGCCAGTGGTAGGTAATCTTCTTATCGTGTGGGTAATATGGCCTAACGACCCTACACACCCTAGTGTCAGAGTTTCTAAACTGCCTCAAGGGCCTCTGACTTGGTTTTGAGTGGAACAGTAAGTCCAGGTTTCCTCACGATGTTTTCTTTCATCGATGCCAGTGATGTCCAAGATAAACTAAAGAAAGTACATATGAATTGAAATATTCACATTGGTACTTGCCCGGATTTGAACCCAACCTCATGCATGAGAGGCGGGCGCCTTAACCACTGGGCCATCACGACACTTAATGCAAACCTTCATTACGGGACACCAGAAGTATTCGTATTCTGAAATGAAATTCGATGTAGTTCTAGGGATTACTAGACCATGATGATGTATCCGCGTGTGCTACAGTTATGCTGTTCTGTAAAAAAATCTATCGATGAATTTAGCTTCAGATGAGCTATCATCCCACGGTGCTACGGATTGACATCTCACCTCAAGCTCACTTTAACTAATTTACAGAATAAAACTGCAGTTTATTGAAATTGGATGTCGAATAAACAATATCATGAAATTACTCACGGTTGACTGAGGAGTTTCATATCCCCAAACCCATCGATCACTTTGCTGTAAAAATTCGACGATTAAAATGTTATTATGAGGTAAGCATATTTAGTCACAAAAACATATTTAATTTGATTCTTTTTTGACCACAACTTACAGCTGGCTTAGGATCTGCATATCCCCAAATCCATTCACCATTTTTCTAAAATAAATATAAATTTATTTTTCTTTTTTCTTTCTATTTTTATTTGATATCAGCGACATCGTTGAGGGAAAGCATCGTGAAGAAACCTGGACTTATAATAAATAAATTTAACCTTATAGGTAATAACATCGATCAATATTCATTCCTTCTTTGTATGAAAAGGAATTAGGTATGTTTTATTGTACCCTGCAGTGGGATGATTTAAATAGGCCGTTATTATATGTTATTTTATTCCAATCGCAAACCTGCTAGAAGAAAGTTCAAATAAAATAATAATTATGGTCGTGCTCTTCTATCGGTACGTATTTTAATTTTTACTAATTGGCAAGACAATGCCAAGTATGATGACGTCATATAATTTAATGCTTGAAACCATTTAAACTTATTAAGATCAAATGACAAAATATTTAAGAACTGAAAGAAACTAAACTTACGTTTACATTGTAATTTAAATGTTTTGCGTTATTTAGGAACCGAAGTTGGGCCAAAGACACTGTAAATAAAATTAAAAATACTTATTCCTTTTTTGTAATTTTTTCGGGTAATCGGTTTTTGCTTAATTTAATATATTAATATAAAATACGTTAAAAAATAATTGAATTTAAAGTAAGCAAAGAAAATTGAAAATAAAGGTGTGAAAAACGAATAGTAATTAAATAAATACGAATACCTTTAAATGTAAAACTTAATATCACTATGTAGCACTTGATTCCAATTTCATTTTCACTCATTTTATTTGAATTATTCCCACGATGATGTTTATTTAATTTCACAAAATAATAAAAATAAAAATTGCGTACATACGTTTGTTACACGCCAACATCCATTTAAAAATACGTAAACTAGTTTATAACTGATATTCTATTGCGAACTTGGCCGATAATGACTAGCTGGTGTATTCTGTAAAAAAAACCCTCGGTGAAGTTACTTTTTTTCTTAACAAAATGTTGCCTAAACCTAGGCATTTATATATAGGCATACAAGGTACAGTTTTGCATCGTCGTTTTTTAGGAGGTTGACATTAAAGATTTCAATAAAAATAAAAAACGTCTTTAATTGAGGAATAATTGTATTTTTAGTTGTTTATGTATAAACTAAACTTTCACATTTATAATAGTACGAGTAGTAGTAAGTTTGCCGTGTTTCTTTTCAGAATTTTTTTTTTACGGATCTTCAGAAGTCCAAAATCTGACGATCAGTCTTACCATGGCATATCGTATTACCCAGTTACTGGGTAGACTCTGGTTAGACTGGAAGCCGACCCTAATGTAGTTGGGAAAGGCTAGGCAGCTGATGATAGCTATCTAACGGCTAATAACTGCGGTGCAGAAAGTGGTATTGCAGGTGTCTTTTTATGACAGAGGTGACCAGCGCGCCGGCTTGCTATCCATTCTTTTTTTTGTGTTGAAATAAAAACATTTTTTTTCTCTTTGATAATAATTATGTATTAAAGAAATGGACAGTAACTATACAAAATACAATTTTCACTCAGAAGCAATAGGTAGTCGTTTATTTTTACAAATTCATTCACGCCAAACAATAGACTCGATCCAGTTCAGGTACGTGGACACTCTGGAGTAGATTCCAGGCAGGTTGGGTAATCCGCAGCCGATGCCGAATGCCGTCACGCCGACGATGTAGTGCATGTTGCCTTCACTAGTGATAGGGAGAGGAATTTTTACTTGGAGAGGTCCTCCGGAATCACCCTGATGAAGAAATATTTATTTGAATTTTATGTAACATAGCAACATCACACCTGTATTCTCCGAAGGGTGAGGCAAAGAGTACAAAGACGATCTTAACGCCTTAGGCATTCTCTACCAGTCAGCCAATGGCGGTGAAGAGAACATGACAGATGCGAATTATTCTGCTCGCGAAAATAACAAAATTAGAGAATGAAAAACGGACTGAATAGTTGACTGCATTTGTTTTTATTTTCTTTTTTTAATATCAACATTGTAGAATACGAAAATGAAATATATATATATAAAAAAAAAAACGAAACATTAAAAAAGATTCTGAGTTTGAAAAGCACAATTTATGTCAAAGATGGTACAATACGCGCCACGAACGATGAGACTATGAACGTTTCCATTTTTTTTTATTGATTAATAAATAAGGAGAGATTTAAGATATGATGTTGGTAATTAATTGGGAGGTTATTTCGGAAAAAAAATCTTTAAAGAATTGTGTTGATGTCTGCTTCTGCTTTTACACAATATTTTTTAGATTAGCTAATAAAAAATGGAATAAAATAAATTGTATTACTTAGTATCATCGATTTTCTTTTGTAACAATATCACATTACCTCACAAGCATCGATTCCTCCCGCCAGCTTACCAGCACAGAGCTGCAGGCTATCTATCGCACCGTAAAAATTTCTGTTGTGGGATGTCAGCAGCAGATTGTTACACACTGTAGTGTCTATAAAATCTACCTCTGCTGCTTGCAGCTCGGGGGAGGTCGTTCTGTGAACTGTAACATCATGGTGTTTGGTGGTGAGGATTTGTGTGTTATGGTAGTTTATCTTTTTATGAAATCAGTGTGGTCGGTGGGTGGCCAAAGAGGTAGTGGAACGGGAGAGGTTCTTCCTCCCATCCTATCCGTAGCAAACAAACCAGGCGCCGGAGGGCGCAGAAATATCTCCGGCCACCAAAAAATTGGCTTTGCAGGCGGCGGATTTGGAGTCAGTTCGTCACCCGAACAGATGCACTTCTGAGAGTAAAGCGAGCGTGGTGTTCCCTGCGCACCTTTCTAGAGTCAGTGCGGCCGGTGGGTGACGGCCGTAACGGGTGACAGGTCCCGCCTTGGTGGCGGGTCAACCTGCCGGGGTGCCGGAGAATGCTCAGTGTGACCCCTGAGCCCTGACAAAATTTAGTTGACCTAACACCGAGGGGCAGAGGTGTACCCATTTCGCCAGTTATGTTGAAGTCCCATGTAACAAGGGGTGAGTCTATTGCCATCAACCGGGCACAAGTCCAGACTCCGAGGCTGCTACTCAGAAATTCCTGTTTGAAAAACCCAATAACACTTTGCCCGACCTGGGAATTGAATCGAGAACCTCATGCTTAGCAGTCGCGCATCACGATCACTAGACTAACAAATCAGTCAGCTAGTTTACTTTACTACTACTATTACAATATAAACCAAACTTCTTACCAGTTTCCACAACGCCCCACCCTGTCACGGTAGCCTTTGGGCCCAGACTGCTGGTATCATAGATGGGCCACAAACACGCTAGCTGTATGAGACTGCCGAATATCACATAATGTTCTAACTCCATCAGAGCGATGTCATGATACTGCATCGGAGAATGGTATAATGGATGCACTATTATGTTGATGATCTTTTCATCCGTTGGAGGCACGTCGTTTGCGTACTAGAACAAACATCAACCACATGCTTGGAGTATTCTGAAGTTTTCGTTATCTTTACCTATATATAAAAGGCAACAGTCACTGCCTGATTGATCCTTTAACACACAGGTCAAACCGAACGAACGTACTGCGCTGCTCGGCACGCAGATAGTTATTATGACGTAGGCATGCGCTAAGAAAGGTTTTTCCAAATATCACCCCCTATGGGGAAAAAATCGGGATCCGATATTTAAGCGCACGAAGTTGCGGGCAAAAGCTGTTTAAGAATAAAGGCATAAAACTAACCACATCAATAACATTCTTGTCTCCCAACCTCACGATTTTCGGCACAGGGTCTGCAACAGTCGAGTCTCCGTCAGAAACGCGAGAGCAATGACCCGCCGTCAGCACAAACTTGGGGCTGTTGAGGGAGCTACCGCACTTAAACACCCATGTTCCTATTGCCGCTTTCCATTCTATGGCACCCTGGTATTTTAATTGAAGTACTAAATAAGTTTAAAAGAAAGTATTGAGAACAAATTACTGAAAGATATCCTAGAAATATATGAAATTAACATATTTTTAAATATTTTATTTTTAATATTGTTAACTAAATTATATTTAAAAGAGCCTAATCAACTGAATGGTTCCGTCGCAGAATATGCACTTCGCAAAAGGGACAGTACTTAAAATGGATGCTTTGCAATAGGAGCAGATCTCAAGATGACCAATTCGCAAAATGTGCACATTTTATTCAAATATTTTTAAAATAAAAATCCTTCGCTTTTACATACATTTTGTACTTATACAGAAATGAAAAACAAGTAAAGGATATGTTTCAGTAGAAATAGAAGAGTTGAAGCTTGCGTTTATAGCTACTTAACGAGCCTCGCGTGTCGCCACGCGTGGGAAAGCTATCAGTTTCATACAGTTAGTACCTATAGGACTGAACTCATTAGTCCCGCCCCGCGTGGTGTGGAGCAACCTGCTAACAAACCTATAGCTTTCCCACGCGTGGTGACACGCGGGTCAGGTTATGTAAATCCAGCTTAAGACAAACCATGTGTGGAAACTCGCCCGGCTCAGTGTCGCGCCCTCCAATTGCGTAAACAACTCTAAATTCATCGTCATTAGGATTATCAGTTTTTGCATTTCTTCGTATTGTCATACCTGCCAAAGGAAACATTTAGTGTTTTTAAAAACACGCTCAAACGACTGAACAGTTTCTACGGTCAAGTGAACGGTAGTGGTAACACTTTAACTTTACTGGTACGTGATAAAGTTGCTATCAAAGTTATTTTGATTGATGATGTGCAGTTCATGTGAGGAGCTCGTGGCTATGTAATAATAGCCGCACTGCTCGATCAATCAGGTTAAGCTACGCTTACCGGGGTTGGTCCGTGGATGGGTGACCTTTACACACTGAGACTCCTCCGTGCCTCGAAATGAACGTTAATCCGCTGTTCCCGGCCGTCCTACGTGGATCTTGACTGTCGTTACGGGTAGTCGGACGAACGAAAGTCTGATAATTCGTCTTACCCATTTACTGGGTTCTGGAGGTCAGATAGGCAGTCGCTCCATGTAAAATATTGATATTCAGCTGCATCCAGTTACACTGGAAGCCGACCCCAACATAGTTGGGAAAGGGCTAAGCAGATATTGATGTGCAGTTAATTATGCAAGATTAATAGTGTTTATTATAATAAGATAGGCTTTTATAAAGACAAAAATTAGATTTTGACACTTACATTCATCGTGTTTCAGGATTCTTTCGTATCTATTTTTTAATTCCCAAACGTATTCGCGACATTCTGTAACAAAAAATTAAGATTTATCATAATGTGAGGTGTACCCATTAGGACACCCACATTTCTCTAGTTATGTTTAAGTGCCACGGAATACGCGGCGTGCCATCAACCGGGCAAAAATTCAGATTCCACGGCTGCAATTGAGAAATTCTTGATAGAAAAACCCAATGACACTTTTTCCCAATTTGGCAATAGAACACAGGACCATACGCTCAGGAGTCGCGCTTGCGATGCATTAGACCAGGGGTTCCCAAACTTTTTTGTCTACTCTCCACTTTTAGAATAAATAATTTTCTAACGTTCCCGTTTTTTCACCAACTTGAAAACCACCTAGTAGATGAAATTACAAATCGCTCCCCAGTCTCTACACGCCCCCTATAGGCCTGCAGCGCCGACAAGAAGGCGTTATCGCCCACTTTGGGAAAGGCTGCATTAGACCAACGAGGCAGTCACAGAAAAAAGGAAGGAAGGGATGATAAAGGGAGTCCCCCTTTTTTTTTTTTTTTTTTTTTTTGAGGTGGTAAAAATCATCAAATGACTTCTTCCGCCCTGGGTGGGGCGGAAGGGACTGTCAGACTTTTACTGACTAAAAAACCACCCTGTTCCTTCTGTTGCCCTTTACGTTCCGGGGCCACGGTATCCTGTTAAGACGTCCCGCAACCCCGGCAGGCGTTGGCCCCGTTGGGGGCCCCGTCCCTGTGCTGACAGCTCTTTGAGGCGCGCGCGAACAGAACGCGCCGTCGACCCGGGCTTGGTCCTTGATCGGACGGCGAGCTACCCATTACTCGCCGTCCGCAAGCCCGCGCCTACGGTGGCCGGATGTCGCCTCGCGACGTCCGACGCCCTGGGCGTCTCCCGCGGCGGCTGGGGCGTGAGGTGGTTCTCTCCCTCACGCGGCCCGCCTCCTCCTTCGCTAGCATTACTGCTTCGCAGAAGGAGGTGACTGCATCCCATTCCCTCTCGCCCCGGAGCATGGCCTGAACCAGGTCCGGACGCGAGAGGTCGCCGCCGCCTATCGCCTCCGTGAGGACACGGCGGTGATCTGCCCAAGCGGGGCAGTCCTGCACCGTATGTTCCACCGTGTCCTCCGGGCGATCCACACAGTGGTGACACCCGGGCGTTTCCTCCCGCCCTATCCGACACAGGAACCTCCCGAAACTACCGTGTCCGGTGAGGACCTGCGTCAGGCGGTAGGTGAGGACGCCGTAGCGCCTCTCCAGCCACTCCTCAAAGAGGGGTCTTACCGCCGCGATTGCGGCGTGCCCGAACTTGGGTTGCGACAGTCGCATCTCCCATTCCGCCATGAGATCGCACCGGAGCTCGCCCCGCAGTGCCACGATTTGCCGCGGCAGCAGGGTTTCGCCCCGGCGCTGCGCGTCCACACGCCACTCGTAGACGCGCTGGAGGACTGTTGCCTCCAGATCCCACGGCGGCAATCCGGCAAGGAGGCTTGCCGCTTCGCCGGAGACCGTACGGTATCCCCGGATTATCCGGATGGCCATGACCCTCTGGCATGCCACCAACTTGGCTGGTGGCCGCCGCCTGATGGTAGGGGCCCACACAGGGGCCCCGTAGAGGGCCATGGACCGCACGACTCCGGCGTAAAGCCTCCGGCAGGAGGCGCCTGGTCCCCCGAGGTTGGGCAGGAGCCGCCAAAAAGCGGCCCCAGCCCTGTCCAATCGAGGAGCCAGACGTCGGAAGTGCTCCTTGAAGCTCCACCGGCTGTCGAGGACGAGACCCAGATACTTCATCGTCGCCTCGACGCCGATGTGAACCCCTCCCACCGTTATTTGGGAACCCGACGGTGGGAGTCCCCCTTTTGGGGGAGGACAGCAAGGGAATTTAAAAGCATTATCTTACTTATTTCACTGAGCCTTCGTCCAGGTCTACTATAGTCGGGTTTCGGTGGATCGTACGGCGAGCAAGGGTCCGTGGTTTCATCTTTTGTCCTGTTCTGATTGGCTGGAACATCCTGTAGTAGCACAAGTATTTTTAAATAACATCCGCCCACAGCGGACATAGTCCGAATTTAGCCCAAGTTCTACTATCAAGTACTGCATTATGACATCTATCATCATGTAATTGACGACGTCAAATGCAGTACTTGATGGTAGAGCTTGGGCAAACTCTGGACTATGTCCGCTGTGACTCAATTAATTTGCACATACAATGATTACGATTTCCTGTTCCCCTTGGTTTCGATCTATTGATGTGGCGACGTGTCAAACATCGAAACTTCTGTGCTCTAAATGCAAAAAAGATACATCTTAAAGCCTCTATCAAACTAAATTATATTGCAAATAATATTGTTGGGCAACGATTTTACTATAGACAATATCAATCAATATCAGTTGCGTAGTTTAATAGAATTAAGCGAACAAACAGACAGACATAGAAAGCTTTGTTAGAAACCTATTCATTTCCTCACGTAAAGGTCTCTTGAGAAAATGTATAATGTATAAAATTGTACTTAATATTTGCATCGTTTTATTCAAAATCAATATCTCACATGTGATTTATTGGAGTTGCACTTCTCAATAAGATTTAAGTCGATAAGTTAAGGTTCAATTTGCATTGACACGGGAATCTTTATACATTATCGGTCAGGATTCCCCAATGTGAAATTAAAATAAATATTTAATAATTAGTAATTTACACAAATAATTAATTGGTTTTTTATGCATAAGTTATTGGTAGTCAAGGAAAATTCAAGGAAAACATACCAATAAATCTAGGAAGTCGTACCTATTTATTAGAATTATGTTTACGTAAATCTGTCGTCATCTAAACAACGGACAAACTTGGTCATTCCAAGGGGCAGTTCTCCAATTCAGGGAGAACCAAAGTCAGGGTAGTCTAGGTGGATAAGTATTGAATTGTAATTAAAAACTTACCTTTTCCTTGTTCTTGCAACTAGTAGCTGAAGATACTGTAATAAAAAATAAGTTACTTTATTACTTTTAGTTAAAATAAATAAAAGTAAAAGAATATGTAATAAAAACTAAATTTATTATTTTAACAATATTAAATAATATAAAATAAACTACCTATAAAAAATAAACATAAAATCACTAGGTAATACTTAATATTTTTTTTCCCACTCTCACTCATTTTAATCAATTTAAAACCATGTAATAGAGAAATCTACCAATAGGGAAGCTGAACGTTTGTTTAACACGAAAAATCCTATGAGAATAAGTACATTACATCATGGGAGATGTTTTTATGCGAACTTGACCGGTGATGACCGGTAACTCAGTAACAAATTACAGTTAACACAGAAGTTTAACTGAAGGGTATGCTTAGATGGTTCGGTCATGTTGAGAGGATGAGTGAAAGACGATTGACAAAAGGTATGGCAGAGGTGATTGGCAACGCAGGGAGGGGTCGCCCTAGGAAGACCTACGCTGACCTTATTGGTGAGGTCCTTCAGAAGGGTCAGGTGCGCAGAACTCGTAACCGGCGTGCTTGTATGACGAGATGTATGAACGTAGATAAGGCGAAATGAGTTTGTAAGGATCGTAGCAGGTGGCGTTCTGTAGTTTCTGCCTACCCCCATGGGAAAAAGGCGTGAGTTTATGTATGTATTTGTAAGTGTTTAACTGAAAAAAACTCATAGAATGTTAAAAAACTAATTATGAAAATATTTCTTCATATTATTGTCATTTTTAACTTATTATTATTAAGTTAAGTTACATTATTGTCTAGTGTCGTGATGGCCCAGTGGATGGGAGAGTACCAATGTGACTTTTTCAGTTTATATGTACTTTCGAAGTTTATATTGGACACTACTGACAGGGTTCCAGGTTTCCTCACTATGTTTTCCTTCACCGATATCAGTGCTTTTTAAGATAAACTTTAGAAAGAAAATTTATATAAATTAAGAAGTCATATTTTAAGTCACAACCTCCTGCCATCGTGCCTCATACCGTCTTAACCACTGGGTCATCGCGACTTTCACATATCACTGTATAATGGGTCAGTAAAAACGCATTGTTTGTGGGTATACTTCTTCTTAGTGTATCGTTTTTTTTTTTTTTAGGTGGTAAAAATCATCAAATGACTCCTTCCGCCCTAGGTGGGGCAGAAGGGACTGTCAGACTTTTACTGACTAAAAAACCACCCTGTTCCTTCTGTTGCCCTTTACGTTCCGGGGCCGCGGTATCCTGTTAAGACGTCCTGCAACCCCGGCAGGCGTTGGCCCCGTTGGGGGCCCCGTCCCTGTGCTGACAGCTCTTTGAGGCGCGCGCGAACAGAACGCGCCGTCGACCCGGGCCTGGTCCTTGATCGGACGGCGAGCTACCCATTACTCACCGTCCGCAAGCCCGCGCCTACGGTGGCCGGATGTCACCTCGCGACGTCCGACGCCCTGGGCGTCTCCCGCGGCGGCTGGGGCGTGAGGTGGTTCTCTTCCTCACGCCCCAGCGCCCTTCGCTAGCATTATTGCTTCGCAGAAGGAGGCGACTGCATCCCATTCCCTCTCGCCCCGGAGCATGTAGTGTATCGATGGCATATAAATTTGTTAAATTATTTGTTTTGCCCAGTATTTAACTACCATAACACTATCCGCTGACGCAGTCATTAGGTCCTCACGTGTGCAGGTGACTGGGCATGCGACGCAAGACAATAGGTGAGCCATGGTCTGCGGAGAGACGCCGCATAGGCACTGAACTTAACCTTCTGTCTTACTCTTTCGTTGTGTCATTTAGTCTCGCGGGAGGGAGCCAACCTTATTTGCGGTGTAGTTATCTCACGATATGTCTCATTTCACACCTTAATGTCTGCCTTTGCTTTTCGTAAGTAATTTTTTATGGGGTCGTAAATTCCGAGTATAGGCAGCCAGGGAAACTTTTTTCAGGAAAAATAGGTGTTTATTTGTTTACGTAGATCATGGCGATTTGGGTTTACAGTATTGTTTCGGGTTGTTGACTCGGGAAGTTTAATTTTGAAATTAAAAGTTTTTATTTAGTGTTTTATGAAGTGTCTGTGTTTACTGCCTCGTTGGTCTAGTGGTTGGAAAGCGCGACTGCTGAGCATGAGGTCTTGGGTTCGATTCCCTGGTTGGGCAAAGTTTTATTGGGTTTTTCCATCAGGTATTTCTCAGTAGCAGCCTCGGAGTTTGAATTGCTGCCTGGTTGATGGCAATAGGCTTGCCTCCTATTACATGGGACCTAAATATAACTGGCGATATGTGGGTGTACTAATGGGTATCATCTCTGCCTAACTCTTCGAGGATTACAAGCTGTATATTAGTATAGGTTACAAGCTTTATGATTATCGTATCCTAACATTACTAACGGAGCATGATAATTAAGAAACTCTTACAAAGGATAATTTAAGCAAAAATAAAGAAGAACAAGACTATATTAATTTTCAAGAGAAAATCAGATCACACTGAATTCTAGCCATTTGTTGAGAATTGCAATGGGCGATACAAATTGTCCTATCGAAAGCAGATTAGCACAAATCCGCTTCACAGTAAATGGAATATCGAAGCTCGACGAACCTCTCCGAATCTCTCCATAGCACACCGAAGTGAGCCGATGTGCTACGAATTGAGCCGAAGCCACGCTATCCACTTTACCGACGTCCTCGAGGATTTTTTTTATTTAGATATCGGTTTTAAGCTTTTTCGCTTCATAAGTGTTAGGAAAAATGAGGAGTTTGTGCTGAAAATGGTTTTTTCAATTGATTTTTCTGCAAGCTCCAGTTGTATAGAGGTGTGTTAGTCTTGTGGAGTCTGTTTTTTTGTGAAGTGCATTAGAAGCGCATTCACAAGTGTGGATACTTTAAAAGAAAAAGCAAAAAGATACACGAAAATTGCAATATGTTCTTCCTATCATTGAGATTATTTTTTTGTAATGGCCCATACCTCGGTACCCTCTGTTTACGGAGATAAGTAACTAGGTCTGGTTATCCGAGAACCGGGTGCTTATCAACTTGGAGCAATTGTCCGGGCGTGGACTCTGTTAGTATATTTCAGCATTTACATGAAGTACAAAAAGTTGTTGTTTTCCTAGTACACACATCTTTCATTCACCAACCAAAATGGCTGAATACTTATCCATCCATTACCCCAATTTATAATCCCAAATTGATTGCATCAGTATTTTAACAAAATAATATAAGTCGTGATAAACGCCACAGCAAAACATCACATAATAGATCCACTCCGGCCGGGTAAGCTGGGCAATTTGTCCCGGTAGCGAGTGAACATTTGTTCGATATCCTATCAAGTCCCCGGTTATATACGGATATAGCTGTAACAAAGAGAGATTACTTACAATTTCTAGTAGGAGCCGGTAATGTCGCGTGATTAAATTGTTTGGTAAAAGGAGTACGGTCCCCTTTTCTGAGTTCTTTTGGTTTTTAGTAGTCGATTAGTTTTGACTTTACTCTGTTCAACTTGCCCTTGGAAACTCCATCGTTTGCTTAATCGATAAAAATCAATTACAGCAGCCAATTTGGGAACATACGTTTTCCAACGAATATTGCTTTTGTTACACAAAATGATGAATTAAAAAGTTATAGACTCTATTGTAAGTGTGCACAAGGTTTTAATATTAATAATATGTTAAGACTCTTAACCAATCAGAAGTTAGAGTTCAATAATCAAAGAAAGACAAGATGTCGACAATATCGGAAATCGAAGTAGAAAGTTGAATTCGAAAAATCATCAAAACAATACATCGAAGTACCAGGGACACATAACAACAACAGAGCAGGTGTGTTCAATTATGGAAAGCACTTGTTGCGCGCCCATGAAACTGAGTGGACCGAGTTAAGTGTGGAACTTGGCTTGTAAAGCCTTCATAATGCAGGGAATGTGCCGGAGTTAGTTCTTTGAGAACCTGACGCCCTGGTACCTATGATTTAATCAATGTACTACAAACGTTACAAATGTAAACAATATGATTGAATTTTAAAATGAATACAGATTTTATGAATTGATCAACTTTGTTTTTATTTTATTTCTGTTGTTATTGTTTAACGCTTAAAGTAATTGATGCTTAAATTGTAAAATGTTTGTAAATGTTAAATGCACGATAAATTAACTACTGAAATCATAACAAAATAAAAAGTAAATATTACTCAATAGTTTTACATACTTGACTATATATATTGAGCACAGTAATGAACAAATTATGTAAAAAAGACATTCTACTCAACAGATCCGTTGCTTAGATAAATATCTCTCGTTCAGATAAGTAAAAGTCATAAAATCTTTGACTCTATTGACATTAGTGCCGTTTCCCTTGTTCACAAACTAAACTAAAATTAGACTATTTCTATCTTTTTCTTCTGTACGATAACAAACAAAAAAGGGGCGGAAATCAATTAGACCTGTCAATTTTACTTAATTTGAAACGTCAATGCAATTTTAGTTGACATGTCAGAACGCTTTGATTAATAACACGGAAAAGTTCAAGGCAAAACTAATTTGATATCTAAGTTCTAAAATGTTACCGTCCTTTTCTTTTACTGTATGTTAGTAAGATATTTTATGTAAATTATTTAATTTTTGTGTAGTTTTATGAACAAGGCACCAGTATCAACAATATGCATAGTTATTCACACACCGAAAGCAAAGTAATGAGCTCTCCAATTACAACCAATCATTTATTGGAAACTCGTGAAAATCGTATTTCGTGTGGGCACCGGGGATTCAGCTGCCGCGGGATTTAAAATCCCGGGGGATAATCCCACCGCGAGTGGACGGGGGATACCCATCCCGCTTATTCCGCATCACTTTATCCACCGGTATCATTCGCAACGATGTGTATTTATTTAGTGATATCACGAGACTTGAAAAGGCACTGATTGGCGTATTCTCCTTTAAATGTATTGGTACTGTTGTTTCATATTTTTCTAATGTTCCAAATATGAATATGTCTAGCTGTGGACGTCGTTCAGCTGATATGATAATGATGAACTTTTTAAGTTTATCTTGGACATCGGTGAAGGACAACATCGTGAGAAAACCTGGACTTTAAATAATAAAATCGACCTTTAGCAGGCGTGGTGTTTAATGCTTGTGCCTTTTCTGTATGAGAAGTAGCCTTTGCTTTGCATTGGGATTATATTAGGCTAGTATTTATTTATTTTTATTCAAAAAACCCAATGCTTAATACCATGAAAAACAAAACATATCAGATTTCCACAAAATGATGGTGTAATTCGAGATGAAAGCTTTGTGATTCCCGATATTGAAACATCGTTAAGAACTTTTTAATTTCAAGCACTCTTAAAAGTTCGAAACAGCGTAAAAATTGTTTTCCAAATTGGATGGTTTATAACGATCATGGAATGGTCGGTTATTTTATGGATTGCTTTTGTTTGTAAATATCAAAACAAATTGTAAATATTAATTTACATAATATTATATTTAATGTGGTGTAATATGGTTGTCATAAAGACATAAGTAATCATATAAAATTACGACACCTGGTCAATAATTAATAAAATATACTATTTATTTGCTATTTATGTCTGTCTGTATTAAAGAATAAACCTCTTACAAAAAACAGAATCGCCCCTTTGCGTAGGTATACGGTAGTTAGTGACGCGCGTCTATATCACTGAGTGCGTGCGGTTTTATCGTAAATCCAGCGGGAATTCGAAAAAAAAAATATATTTTATTACTGGATCGTGTTGAGAATCACTAGCTTAATTACCTCCTTGAATTTGACGAGTACGCAAAAATGCACTTTGTAGGTATAGACTTAATGATAATGTAGCTTTCCGTTTTACTGAAAATGTTGGATGCACATTTTTCATATTGCCATCATTCATTATTCATAAGTGAATGTATATCTATCCGATTAAAACGAATCGCTCGCTTGAATCGTTATGAATTGGTTTCTGCAATGTCAATTGTGCGTCGAAAACGTAGCATTTATTACGTTTTATCTCATTTGCATAGTTATGTAACGAAGCGATTTAATAATATTTAAATTTCAATGGATTTATTTTAATAAGCTTGTGTGACATTCTGGATTACTGTGAAATATCGTGTTGTTTACCTGTTCAATATGAACTTTGCGCGAATGTATAAAATTCTCTTTTTTTATTATTTATAGTTTGTATCAGGACATTATGCACAAAAGACATTTCCGAGAAAGACACGCGTGGATCCCTTTGCGCAACATTTGCACGAATGGATGTTCGTGCGAATAGACACGTCACGAATGTCATTTCCGCGAAAGTGTCTTTTGCGGAAAACACATTTATCGCGGATCATAGGTTCATAGGATGTTTTGTTGATAACAGGTAAACCTGCTATGACCGACATTGAGATATGCAAACACAGAATAATTATAGTAAATTATCATGCGATACTTTATTATAATCACGAATAAATGTTATAATAAGTTATGACTTGAATTAAATCAGAAAACGTTAAATTACAAAGTTACAAAGTATCTACAAGGTTCTCCACTGCCATAATCATTACGCGGCGGTGTAATCGATCTATCACCACTATGGCAGGCTCATTGGCAACAAAAGTATTACTAAATTCAGCAAAATTATGTAAAACACTCACAAATCACAAAAGAAAACGTCAAAATCGCCAAATATTGTAACACTGTGTGCATGCGGAATGCCTACATTGTTTATTCCCTTGTTTATGCACGCGACATTGTGTTATATTAGGATTCTGACCACCATGCCCATTCAAATGGCAGCGTTATTGCCAATGGTGGCTGATTCCACCATTGTGCTGATAAATACAATGAGCACGGATTCCAAATGATATTACCGTTTCAAATACGTTGTAATTTTGCAATTAAGAATGGTAATTTTTGGGCTCAGTGTGTGTTTTGGATTTATTTATTAAGTTAGAGTGTTTTGTATAGACTTTTGTTGGCCCGTTTTTAAAGTCGAATACAATCGTCGATCGATCGTCGATTTTTTTTTATATGTATACATTTATTGTTTAACGCTCGTACAATAATTTGACTTGTTTTTCATCACCTTTAGTTAACTGGTAGAGAACGCTTAATACTTTTTAAAAATTTAAATAAATTTTGTTTTAAGTTTTGTGAAATTGCATTTTATCCTGTTGTTATAATATGACGGATCAGGGTAAGTAGCTCGTATTTTTTAAACATAAAACTCTAAACGAGCTGTCTCAAGACAGCAAAGCGAGCCACAAAACATTTACCTCGTAATTAACATTAAACTTATCACTCGCAAAGGGCGCAGATAAACCATTATCACAAAGTCAACACGCGATTCTTAAGAAAAAGGCCATCCAAAATTGATATCCCGAATAAAAAGCGAGGTAATCTACAGAAATGGCATTGTGGGCCCTCCGTGGAAAGCAAAGAAAACGAATTTATAACCAACACAAAGGACGTAGATAAGCCGCAAGCGAAAACAATTCCAGATGTAGGAAGATAACGCCGCTACGGGTTTTTGTTGAGATTTTCAAGTTTTGCGCAAAGTGAAAATCTCTATAATCGCCTCGGATTGTGATGGCTGACGACGAACCAATGCAACTACGCTGATGGATTTTTGCTTTTATTGTGATTATTTTTAGAAATGTTAGGCGGCGTTGTCATGGTAACCGATATGCAAGTGTGAGGATTATGTTTTGTTTTCTCGGCTTTGTTTATAGTTTCCTGGGAATCAAGTTTTGGTTTAACATGTTTTCCTTTTGGAGGATCAACAACATTTTTTCTTCTTCATTTTTAACGTTATGTTTTACCCTTCGTATCTACAATATTATACAATTTGTTTTTATTTTTGGCCTTGAAATCAATAAATAGTTAGTCAATTGTGTTGCCAAATAAGTGACGTCACAGTTCGATATTGGTGGAAGAGTCGTGTTTTGACAGGTAATAAAAAGTATGTCAATTGATTGGTGTTTTTTTTTTAGGTGGTAAAAATCATCAAATTATTCCTTCCGCCCTGGGTGGGGCGGAGGGGACTGTCAGACTTTTACTGACTAAAAAACCACCCTGTTCCTTCTGTTGCCCTTCAAACGTTCCGGGGCCACGGTATCCTGTATTGATTGGTAGTGACAAGAAGCCTATTGTCACGCTCCCAATGTCAAACATTCTCCCAAATGAGACCAATAGCCTTTTAACACAAACCAGATAAAAGTAATTTTCAATTGTAGTAATACAAAATGGGATTTCAACTTTATTTCCCAACCTTTACAAACTTTTCTCAAACTTACGCGGTTTTAATTTTTACATCTAAACTTTTTTACTTTACTTTTTAATATATAAAATCTCCATTAACGCTTTTCAGAGGTACTAGGCAACCATGATAAGGCGGAGGTCCTGTTAAAAGTCCACCCTGGCAGTCGACGGGCTTTAACAAGAAAAGTTTAGAGTTCAGTGGACTTGGCGATGTTATAACGAACAACAAGTAAGTTCATATTATGAGATGCATTCAGATGGAGACACGCACTAACATCCAAGTATTTGCAGGCTATAGCATAAATAGTTATGAATATTGATAGCAGTTGCGGATAAACACATTTTCCATGTATAGGCTTTAAAATTATTGCTAGCCTGACCTCTATGATTGCAGTACCTACAAATATGTTTTTTTTTTTTACAATAATTGTCGCTGAGTTGAGATTGCGATTAGGAATTTCTCTGTAGCAGCTTCGGAGTCTAGATCTGTATCATTTTGATGGCTCGCCCCCTTTTACACGAGACTTAAACATAACTTGCAGAATGTGGGTGTATCAATGAGTACGCCTCTGCCTAACCCTTCGGAGATTAAAGGCTTGATGTTATGTTAAAAAAAGCTATAATAACACCTGTCCATATTATTATCACACAAGAAAATGCAGCGTGTGAATGAGCAAGCTTCTACTATTTGTCAGCTTGGAAAAGTTTGAAGACTCGTTCACACGACACGAGTGAGTGAGACAAGTTTCAAGCGTTACTGATGTCAACTTATTTGCATTCGTGTTACACTTGACGTGTGTGGACAAGTTCTAAGTGGGACTAAGTATTGGTTTAACTTTGAATTGTAAGCTGGAAATGGTAGCTAGATTTGTTTTGGTTTTAGAAACGTTCTATTAAATTGTTTGTAGAAAGAAAGTTATTGATATTAATTTGCATTAAGGTGTTCTCTCACTAGGTGCATGTGGCTGTAATATAATATTGTAACATAATCGAATCTTGTATTGTTACACTAGTTTCGGGCCGCGGCTTCGCCCACGTAAAAAGTGACTTTCCGTAAAGTAAGTTTAACTACATATCCCAAAGAAACATTACCGGGATAAAAAGTATCCTAGTGTTAATCCAGAAAATAGTGTATCTATGTGCCAATTTTGATCCAAATCTGTTCAACGGTTTACGGCTGATTGAGTAACAAACATCCAAACAACTTCAAAAACCTTCACATCATTTCAACAGTAAGTACGGTTGACGCAGTGGCTGAACGATTGACTTAACGTGTTGCGTGTCGAAGGTTCGAATCTAGTAAATATTTGTATGGCCTACAGGAAGTGGTTCTTAGTCTGCTTGTTTGTGTATGTAAGTTTATATGTTTGTAAACGCATCCACGATGCAGGAGAAACACCTAGCGTCGGGGCAAAAAATTCAGTACTCAACATCCAATCTTGGACTGTTATAATACAGACTTGACAAATACTTTTGTCAAGTATTCGGTGAAGTGTGGGCATTTAAACCAAAACTTTGTTTTCGGTATCCGAAATTGCTATCCAATATTCCGTTATCTCCAAAAGCCTTTTCTTCTAAGTAAACTTTTGTTTCAGTCTACCTATTAACTACTTAGGCTTATTACAGTACCTAAGTACTTAAGATAAAGTGTTTTTGTTTGTAGATGTCAAAGTTATAGTAGTAGTGTTATTGAGATTTTCCATCAGGAATTTCTCAGTAGCAGCCTCGGAGTCTGGTTTTGTGCCCGGTTGGTGGCAATAGGCTCGCCCATTATTACATAGGACTAAAAAAATAACTGGCGAAATGTGGGTGTACTAATGGGTACACCTCATGATGACGATGACGCCAGAACAGCTAAACGATCAGGATGATATTTGGCAAAGAGATAGAAAATAGCCTAGAATAGCATACGGGCTACTTTTTATCCTGCAAAAAAGTACGATTCTCGTAGGTAAGATAATAAAACAACTATGACGCGAACAAAGTTGGAATTTTTAAACTTGAGATTATTTTTATACTTAATTTTTTGTACATGTATATTACTAGTTTCAGTTTAACCCTTAGCCTGCAGTCTCATGTCAAAACTTGCCCTGTTTGTTTGTACGTATGTAAACTTTGTTACAAACTTAGCCACTTGCGCGTAAGTATTATTAATCTTAAGCACTTGTTAGGCTAGCCAGCGTCCGCCAGTCCGGCCTACGTGCCGAACTTAGCAAGTCATTAAGACACTGCTCTGAACTAAAATCACTTTAAGTAATAGTTGAGATAGTGATGAAGAAATACAGAAGTCCTATTTCGTATAGCGGATGAAAATATGCTAACGTATGCTGCAAGTTATATAATATAAGGTTACTATTTTATGTCTACGACTTACGTAAATATCGGTTATCGAAGGGTATTTTTTTATCTTGCGCGGAACCCTAACTCTTTTTCTAAAATGAAAGAAACTTTTAGAGTAGGTACTTTTAGCTACAGCTTATAACATTCGGTATCTGGTCGTGAAAAGCCTGTCAAAATTGGTTGAGCCGGAGAATAGCCGTAACAAATAAACAGATTTCTATACACATCCTTATTTATTTTAAAAAAATGTTATTTTGACATTACAAACAGACGCAACAATTATATTATTTTGTTTATATAGATTATTAACTGTTGCCCGAGACTTCGTCTGCATAAATATCGGTTATCGCGAACACAGACCACCCGAAATAAAAAGTAGCTTATTTCTGCTTTCATCAAAATCGGACAGACAGACACGGTTCCTTCTGCATTTATAATATTAGTAAGGAAAGCGAAACTTTTGTACTTACCTGTATCGTGATGAAGGGGGCTTAATTGACTATACTATTAGTGAGACTACCAGTCACCACTATTGTTAACTTAACAAATTAATCTTAGATCTGAAAAGCTTTTGTGTTGTTTGACAGTTGAGGTGCAATTAAGATGTCTACCAGGGTATCAGATTTGTTTGGAGGTCAGTAGACAATAGGTTTTCAGAGAAATAGAGTACCTAAATGTAATTGTTATGAGTTGTTGCTAGGATCATTGTTTAATGCTGAGTAAAATAGTTCTAAGTGGCAATGTTACCAACCCCTTGGCTGGTTTGTTATTGTATAACTTAATCATCATACATAACATCACGCCTGTAATCCCTGAAGGGTTAGGCAGAGGTGTACCCATTAGTACACCCACATTTCGCCCTATTGCCACCAACCGGGCGCGTATCTTTTGAGTAAAACCTAACCTTGTTAGATGCTAAAGCTAAAGTTATTAGGAGTAACTAACTCCTAATAACTTTAGCTATCGGCCAATAAAAATCCCGTAAAAATCGGTGTAGCCATTTTGGAGATTCACCGGCACAAACAGACAACAATTTTTTGGTGTACCTAAACATTCATATGCAGTAAAAAACTGTCATTTTGACGTTACAAATCGACACTTCCATTTTATTTATTTCGATAGACGATATGATCTTTAATAAAGTACCTCTATTCAAACAGGTCTAAAAGTCTTATAAAACAACCCCTTAACACGTTTACCCATCTTTTAAACTAATAGGACGATTACTCTAACTTATGACGTCACTAACATCTCGATGCGTCATACGAAGAGTGCCCGGACAAATCCTGCTATCAATTTTATGAGCCACCATCAGCCTCTAGTCAGGTTTCAGAGCCTACTATGGAGTAGTTTAAAGTTTAAATTAAGTGAGCTGTTAGTTTTATAAAAGAGTTTTTAACCTCCCACGCAAAAACGACGGCGTGTTATAAGTTTAACGTGTCTGTGTGTCTGTCTGTGATATCGTAGCTCCCGAACGGAAGAACCGATTTTGATTTTATTTTATTTGTTTTGGTCTTGGCTATGTTTGATGAAAATCAAAACAAAATGGCGGCATATTATTTCACAACTCCCTCAATATGGGTATCAAATGAAAGGGCTTGATTAGTAAAATAATACACTATGATAAATTTCAAATCCAAGATGGCCGCCACCACAAACGTCGGGGGCTTTTTAAATTTTATTTTTTTAATGAATAGACCGTATAGCTGTTGTAGTCGTAGTTGTTATATAAGAAGAATAAAGGATTACATCTTAGAATGACTTTACCAGGATCTCATAACCAAGGCGGGTAACAAGACTGAAATCATGAATACCTGTCCCCTAACGATGGAGTTCAATTACCAGGAGACAAGAAAATAGAAGAAGGTGATCGCAAAACGATCGAGTTACCATAGTAACAAGAACGTTTGAAAATATATGCCGCACTATTCATCTTTAGAGCGTCGACTTGAGTCTAGATTTATGTCTATATCTGAGCAACAGCCCCTGAGTCAGTGATTAATTGTAATATCTTTGTTTTACGACAATATGTCGGCAGTATGGGGTTTTATAGCACTTTATAATGTGCAGAATCAATCTTTTGCAATAGTATTTTTTTTTTCGAGGGCTTTAGCTAGATATTGCAGGCTTTTGCAAAGAAGACAGTTTGTTTTTTGCAGGGTTTTTTTTTGTAGTTCTACTTATTCTTGTTTTTAACCAAAACAAAATGTGAAATTGGAAAAAGATAATATCTGAATTTTAAAAATGGTAACTTTATTGTATTTCATCTTTTCGACACTTTATCATGAAATTCATTCAATTTCTAATGAATTTTAGCCACCCAAAACCGGACAAGCGGGACACTGACTAATTTGGCTATTTTAAATTTGCATTTTTTAGTTGAGTTAAGTAATGTTTGGCCAATAATTTTAATTAAAATTGCCCGAGCAATCATGATTAAGCTCCTATTTAGATAGGACTTAGTCAAAAATACTTTATATCTCTCAAAAATATAGTTCCAAAACCGTATAAAAAAATCTACAAAATTTTTATTTTCTTCTAAAATAAAATAAAGATTTCCAGTGCTGGCTTTCCACAAACCTGTTTACCGAAAAAGCCGCCTTATTCCCGCAAGTTTCGTATCCCAACCGATACTTTATTCTTTATACATTGAGTTCATTAGTTGTTCCTGATAAAGCTGCTAGTCGTCATTGCGCGTTGTAGCCTCCGGCTGATTGGGGGCGGGTTTTCTGGGCTGAAAATAAGTATAATATATTATACTATAACGTGTGGGAGTTTCTGTGGGTAGTACGCTATGTTGTTTGTGGGTAGATCGAAGTGTTTAGGTCTCGGTCATAAATCGAAGGTGCGTTGGGGATAATGGTATTGGGAAGTAGTTTCAAGAATCTGATATTACGCTTGTTGCTAAGCAACCGATTTTCGGACTAGCTGTTCTGTACTTCTGACTGCCTAGTAGGTTTGAGTGAGTTGATGGAAAATATTTGGGTCGAGTTGATTTTCGACTATTCTAGCAGCAGCAACATTTTAATTAATTTTAAGGGGAGGCCTATGTCCAACAGTGGACGTCGTTCGGCTGATGATAGCATTATGGTTTAGTTTGATACGACAAGTAAATTGTTACGTCTCTTATTTGACAACACAATTGACTACTGATTTTATAGGAACAATTTAAAAATCTGACTTTAGAGGTGAATAAATATTAATTGGGTATATTCAGGGTTAAAATAAACTGTTATATTTTTTTTAGAAAAGGTGTGTCTAGGATATTTTTTTTTAAACTAAATAAATATTATGTGCGAAATAGGTATTGCTAACATGAAATCAATATTATACGGAAATTTTATACGGCAATGATGCAAATTAACTAACACAAGACAACAAACCTATGCTTGACATACATTTTTATATACAAAAATACATACTTTGATAAAGTCATACAGAACTAAAACAATAACGTCAGTGACGTACACAAAACCGGTAAAAGGCAGTAAAAACCGGTAAACGAAGCGTAATAACTGAACGCTCACGGTACAAAGGGAGACGCCGCTACATGCCCTTTATGAAATCGCTTTAGGCGAACTGTTTATAATGAAGAAAATATAAATTGTCGGATTATAACTAAAGAGACTTCTGACGTCATTTCGAAACGGATTTTACGTTAATATATGAAAACTTTGTGACGTCATGAGGTGGATTTTCCTCGTTAAAGAATATATAGTCACTAGCTTCTGCATGCGACTTCGTCCGCGCGGTTTTATTCACTCGCGTTAAGTTACGTCTTTCGTTACTACTTCGTTCCCGTTGGTAGCAGCATGATGTTATATAGCCTATTCTATTCCTTATAGATGTGGTTATTATACGCTTGAAAGAAGTTTTCAAATCCGATTGGTACACCCACATTTCGCCTAATATAATTACATACATAAATGAATATTTACAGGAAGATTTTTTTATCTCGTTGTTTTTTTTTATTATGATCAATATTTAAAATATTAAAATACGTATTTTTCTTTTAGTATCAGTAGCAGCACATATTCGTCCTAAAAAAATAAATATTTGTGGACATTATGCGCCGCGTCGAACTATGACTCAAATCGCGTGCCTGGCCCTGCCTCCAAACATTAATAACAATCAAAACATAAGTTGCATCCCTTCACACTTTCACCATGCAATATTTCGGATAGAACAATATTTTAATTTGAAACTTTTAGATACTTTTTTTTTTCGGTGTATTTGAAAGGTACCTTGTGCCTAGAAAAAAATTGGAACGTGATAAAAAAAGGCTTCCTGTATATATCCTAGTATAAGGTGTCTTTAACGACAATAATATGACTATTATATAGATTCAGACCATACAGTCCCAAGGCCGCGTGACGATACCAGGATTGCATAAAATTCAAGAAATACACACACTTTCTCCATCAGCGCCAACGTGATGTAATCACACGAGATTCGTATTCATACCAGCTTCGCATGAAATGACGACAGAGCCCTTCTATTAGGAATCTTATTCACTGGCTTTTTCATATTAAGCACACGTAATTTTTATATGGATACTATTGAAACACATGGTTTTAATGGGTCTCAGATTTGATTTTCGTTTCTATCGATATAAATTTATAATTTAAATCAGACTCAGAACAACTACAATGTGGGTCATACGAATATTTGTTCCATGCAAGAATCGAACTCGGGCGACAATTCTACTAACTTTAAGAAACATTCGCAGACTGCAAGTGTTATTGGGTTTTTACATCAGGAATTTCTCAGTAGCAGCCTCGGAGTCTGGATTTGTGCCCGATTGATGGCAATATGCTCGCTCCCTATTACATGGGACTACAAACTTAACTGGCGAAATGTAGGTGTACTAATGGGTACGCCTCTGCCTAACCCTTCGGGGATTACAGGCGTGATGTTATGTTACATTCGCAATCTAATCTCAGTCTCAATCTGTCACACTTTGCGCGACCTGCGAATCGAACCCAAGACCTCATGTTAGACTAATGAGGTAGTAATTGTTGTTAGTCTCCTTATTTGCATATTTCACAGGTACACGACCGCTAAGCAAGCCGTATTGTTGTGTGTCCACACCGCTCCTATTTTCATTAAGGCTAAGTGACGCATGTGTATTTAGCCCTTTATCTTTCTTGATTATCATGTGTCGAGCAATTATCCCTTGTGGTGTAAACTACCTTTTAGGACCAGCTAATGTAATTTCTTAATGGTTGATCCTTTACTTAGATAGCGTAAGTTCATTGTAGGATGATATGCTGATACAGGATAGAATGAAAATCGCCTAATCGTCTAAATTTATTTAACATATTATTTGTTTTCAATGATTTTTAAATCTCTTTTTTGTCTTTTTTTTGCACCTGCCATATTATCTTTTCACCCCTTTTGGTTGACTGGTAGAGAATGCCTAAGGCATTAAGTCCGCCTTTGTACCTTTTTGTTGCATAAAGTTTAAATAAATAAATAAATTAAATAGATTTTTATTAAATTACGGTTTAAAGTTCAGTTATTTCACAGATACTATTTACAGATACAATCCATATTAACATTATAAATGCGAAAGTGTGTCTGTCTGTCTGTTCACGCTTAAACCGCTGAATCGATGTTGATGAAATTTAGCATGGAGATAGTTTAAGACCCGGGGAAGGACATAGAATAGTTTTTATCCCGGAAATCACCCCCTAAGGCGGTAAGGGGGTGGAAGTTTGTATGCAAGCACGATATAAACAAGTTCCACGCGGACGTAGTCGAGGGCAAATGCTAGTCTTTTATACATATAAAATGCTTTGTCCTGAATGACTGACTGACTGACGGATCAACGCACAGCCTAAACCGCTGATCGTAGAGACCTGAAACTTAAAGGGTGTGTTCTTTGTATCACGTAGGCATCTGATAAGAAATGATTTTCCAAAATTCACCCTCTAAGGGGAAGAGGACAGTCCAAAGTTTGTATGGAGAAATCAACTTTGATGCAGACGAAGTCGCGGGCAAAAGCTAGTTATGTATATAATTTGTGGAAGGCTGGTGCCGAAACTAAGTATTTTTTCAATTTAACCTCACTATTTTATGAATATGGAGACCTGATACTGGAATTTTTTAAATATAAAACTTTCAAAAATAAAATAATATATTTTTTTTTATAAAAGAAAAAGATAAAATTTACAATGAAACATAAAACCTTCTACTTTTTTGAAGTCGGTTAAAACTGACGTGATTTTCTCGAAACAAAACAGTACCTCACATTTCTCATTTACCATTCAAATGTTACTGAGTTAGCGACTGGTTCACATCGACACTTCCATGATTAAGCTAGCTTTGTAGTCCTAAGTCGAACCGACAGCTCAATCGTGGAGGTGCACACACGAATGATTTCCAGTTCACTATACAGGGGGATCGTCCTCTGCATTGTGAGTGAACTATGTATTTGAAACGTTTGCGCATCGCTAAGGAACTATTCACACGAACCTATAACAACGTAGCGACAAAAAGTGGGCGAGCTATGATACCGTGTGTATAATCTCGCTGTACCTTATTGTAGTTTATTATCATCATCATATCAGCCGTTAGACATCCACTGCTAAACATAGGCTTCCCCTATAAATTTCTAATAAGATAAGTTGGAAGCGGCTTGCATCCAGCTGATCCAGCGCGATTCTGAGGTCTTTTTCGGATCGTTTGTCCACCTTGTGGGTGGACGCCATACTACGCTGCGCTTGCCGGTGCGCGGTCAATCATTCGAGAACTTGTAGTCTCATCCTATAGTTGCATTGTGGTAACTACAAAAATGTATCTTTGCGATATACTGGGCGTAAATATTCTTTAAATTGATCAGTATTACAATTTATTAATAAACTGTGAGTCATGTGTTTATATTTCTAAATGAATCCTAACGTCTAAACTAGACCGAGCCTGCCATACAAATACAATATTCATTTTCATACAAATAAGTGCCTTTTTTTTTTTTTTTTGAGGTGGTAAAAATCATCAAATGTCTCCTTCCGCCCTGGGTGGGGCGGAAGGGACTGTCAGACTTTTACTGACTAAAAAACCACCCTGTTCCTTCTGTTGCCCTTTACGTTCCGGGGCCACGGTATCCTGTTAAGACGTCCCGCAACCCCGGCAGGCGTTGGCCCCGTTGGGGGCCCCGTCCCTGTGCTGACAGCTCTTTGAGGCGCGCGCGAACAGAACGCGCTGTCGACCCGGGCTTGGTCCTTGATCGGACGGCGAGCTACCCATTACTCGCCGTCCGCAAGCCCGCGCCTACGGTGGCCGGATGTCGCCTCGCGACGTCCGACGCCCTGGGCGTCTCCCGCGGCGGCTGGGGCGTGAGGTGGTTCTCTCCTGAACCAGGTCCGGACGCACAAATAAGTGCCTGACTTCGTTTTGGCATTATGGTTCGGTTGAGGTTCGTGTGAAACAAGCCTAACGAATCTGACTAAGCTGTCTATCACAGCGCGACTGGCATTTGTTTCATGGTCTTCTTGTCATGTATTATGCACTAGCTTTTGTCCGTGACTTCATTCGCATGGAAGTTAAATATACCGTAAAATATATTTTATGAAACTTGTGAATACTGTAATGAGAATTTTTGTAATTGGACCATGACTTCTAGAGATTAACCTTTTACAAACAGGAAACTTTAAGTTGCGATTTAAAGTTGATAAATTATCCCACATGAACCATTATGCCTGCATTATGCATTGAAAAATTATGCCTAATAAATGTAGGTATAGGTCCATCGTCCCAAACATCCAGATCAGTTCAGCCGTTTAGGCGTAATTAAGTAACAAACATTTATCAATGAAAACTGTCGCATTTATAGGGAACAGTAGGATTAGTATAAGATTATGAAGAAAGAAAAACTATGTTTTGATACAATTTTGGTCTCTCGTGTCGTAACGTAAGACCGTGGACACCCTTCCTTATAGTGTTCCAACCATGTTAAGACGATAATACTAGCTAAAGCAACTATTCCAACATAATTTGCTCTAAAATTCAGGGTATTCTGAAAATTCGTTGTGCGTTCACGTCAAAGAAATAGTCGAGAAGCTCGCAGCCCGTTTGATATATTGTTGTCGGAGGACATTTTAGGGCGCGACTCCACAGCGAATATTTTGTTTAGTATATAGCGTTATTATTTTAAAATGTTGTTTGATACAGGGTGTAAGACGCTGTGTGTCTTAAGGATGAGAGAGAAACCTTGAGTTTATTGCTGTCTAGCTTTGTTTGCGTTAATTTAGAATTTGCTAATCAATTCGGGTTGTACTCTGCTTGTAGATTAACCGAAAGTGATATTTGTTTGAATAGATACCCTTGTTTTTATGTCACCCTAGTACTTTCTATTGATAAACCCAAAATGTGGATCTTTCCAGTCTGAGTAAAACTTCTTTATTTCAACTGCCATGGAGACGTTGGATATAAGAGTCATCATAATCATTATCATATTAGCTGTGGGACGTCTACTGCTGAACACATGCCTCCCCTACAGATTTCCAACAGGAGCGGTTGGAAGTGATACGACTATCATCATAGTTGTATTATGTAATACATCAGTGTAGTTACAGATTTAGGAATAATAGACACAACATGTATGTTATTAAGAGATATTTTACAATATACGGCACGTGTGTATTCACGTTCTAGTACAGTTAAAACCGTAAGTCTTGTGATACCGCGTTAAGCGTACGTAGCGCGCGTGTGATTAAGGCGTGCTTGAAGCAGGTAGGTGCGTGGAAATTGCACCTACAGCAGCGTTGCTCCACGTAGTCGTCAGGTACACACAACGAAACTGTCTATAACACACTAATTGGCTCGTATATTTTAAAAAATCAAGTTAAAATTATTTTTACTCTGGTGTGTTTATTGTTCTTGTTAAAAACATTGTTCCTCTTTTGGTTGTTAGATTCAAGCAAACGTTACGCGTCGAAATGAGAACCGCCTTTTTTTGGGTTTTTGAGACAGTTTTGAAGACGGTTAAAATGGGACCTGAGATAAATTTTCCCCCATCCCCAAAAACGTTTGACCGTAATAGAGTCGTTTCAATTTTAAACGAACTTCGAAAACCCATCAATATCCGAACAACATTCACTGCAGTATTTTCCACATTCAATAGATCCGTCTAATCCAAAGTTTTGTATTTTCATTCCCGCTCGAAAAATCTGAACGGATTTCAAAAGCTTTGTTTATTTTCTGTTCTGTAATATACGAAATGGCTATACTTTTACAGACGTAGGAGGATGCGTAGAGAGGCATGTGTGTGAAATTATCCCATTATTAATTTATTTAAACTTTATGCAACATAAGGTACAAAATCGTACTTAAGAGAATGCTCAGGTCTTGCAGTCAACTAAAGGTGGTAAAGAGAAAATATATATATCATCACGCCTGTAATCTCTGAAGGGTTAGGCAGAGGAGAGGTGTACCCATTCATACACCCACATTTCGCCAGTTATGTTTAAGCCACAAATCCAGACAATGAGGCTGCTACTGAGAAATACCCAAAAACATGATATGGCAATTAATTATGCAATTTCATTGGTCATTTTCATACGTCACAGCACATCTTTGGTAGAAACGCAGCATAATCCGTTAATTCCCAGATAATACATATACTTAGAAAGAAAGAAAGAAAGAAAAACTGTTAATTCACGCAAATAGACGCACAAAACAAAGAAAGGAAAATTGTATACAAAAGCAAAATATATCTCTCATATTATTATTTTATTTTAATTACCTACTAACATTAGTTTAAGCAAAATTCTTTGGTACTAACTACTAACAATCCTGTCATGCATTTGGACTCTTTTGTCTGAAATAAATGATTTTTATTTTATTTTAAATAAAAGAAAATTGATTTTTAAAATACTATTAGTCTAAAAAATAAAAAACAAACAAATAAAACTAAGTAGGTAATAAACGGCGAACTTAGCGAAGAACGTCGCTTAATCACCAAAATTAAAATTATGAGCTGTTAGTTAGTTTTCTGTCTAAATGCACAAAAATTGACTTAAGTTGGGAGCAAAATCTTAAATTAATAAAGGACCACCATGGGAATTTGAAGATAAAAGAGTGTAGCCAAGTGCATCAGATGTTTCTAATCGCCTTCTCCCAAGTTGTAAAATTTTACCGACGACCGACGGTTCAAGCAAGTTTTTTGTAGCCGAGTTCCATGAGGAGAGAAAATACGGATATCTGTGATAAATGTTCTATTTGAAATGTAGAATAATGATAAATGCTACTTTGGAAATATACTAGACCAAAATCGAGAGAAATGTCAGTGGGTAAATATGGCCCTAGGATATCCCCAAGGATAAATCATATACCATAATAACTTCTAGTGCAAAATTAAACTTATAATTATTCGAAATCTCTAAAGAAATATATGTACATATATGCATATCCATCCATTCACTTATCCGAGAGATTTCGAGTAATTCTGAGTTCATAAAATATCAGAAAAAAAATAAAAAGCTTTTTTACAAAAAAAGACAACCACCTTCAAAAACTACAAAATAAAAAATAACTTTAGCTTGGAAGTCGGTGGCATTAAGAAACAAAACCAAAGCCGCCGACTTTCAAGCTAAAGTTATTTTAAAAAAGCTTTTTGAAGTGAAAACTTCTTTAGCGGCGTTGAGCACTTTTTCTGTAATGGGTATAAAATCTTAAACTCGCGTCAGGACACGTGACCTGATCGAAAAAGCGTAAGACGGATGGAGAGTAGACAGCTATCCCCTCTCTACGGCGCGGCGAAAATGTATGGCTGGGCCTACTGTTTCGTTTAGGCAGCGCAGGGCGCTTGCGCGAATGTTGCGTGTATAACTTTTTAATGTAAAATAATTGTAATAGTTTTAAAGTGTTAAATTTTTAATGTAATATAAATTGTCATGTTTGTGTACGATAGCGCAATAAATGAATATTGTATTCTACCACATAAATGATAGTACTTTTATACTGATAAAGCAATTGGTGCAAAATTATTCCCTAACCATTCCAAAATATCAAACATGCTCAACGTTAATAATCAAGTTTTCACTTGTGCCGCCGGCACTCCCGGAGTGCAACCCGTCTTTTTTTTTATTTTTCACTTTTTAGTGCTTGTGTGTTAATGTTTGAAATTCTTACAAAAACCCTTTAAACAATACTTCACACGATATATTTAATTTTGGAAAGTGGTAGGAGGGGGACGTATTTTGTAATTTACTCTATATGTCTTTGTATTGTAATCCGTAGTAAAGATAATTACATCATCCACATAGCAGTAATCAAGAAAATGCTCACAAAATAAAAAGCACTAAACCAAATTGGATGAAATTTTTATGGGACTAAATGGCAAGTATACTTCTTCATCGAACAAAAAAGCATCATACTAATCGGACTAGAAACCTTGGAGTAATCTGTGTACATATAAAAATAAAAAATAAGAAATACCGGCCGAATTGGGAACCTCCTCCTTTTTTTGAAGTCGGTTAAAAATAACTGATGTCTTTAATAAGGATTGGTCATTTCATCTTGATGATGGATGACAAGGCAGCATTGCAAATACATATGTATGAAATACCTTTCCAAAAAAGATTTTGGCCAATATACGTTTAATCAAACCGAGTACTAAGGCGACAGCAGCTCGAAAGTAAACTATCCGTTGTCGTTGGTTTATACAGGACGCCGCATTGTCTTCTATTGAAAATCAAATTCGTCCCGTCCGGACCCTGAACAAAATTAAACGCGAAACGCATAAATTAAGAGGAGTTAAGACAAACTTCCCTCACAAGTTTCATTGAAAGAGGTGGGCTCTTTTGAGGGATTGTTCCTGCTCAACCTCAGGAATAACCTTGGCAAAATGTATAATGCTTGAAAAAAATGTACCAGGAGCTCATCGGTAAAGAAGAGATAAGGAGTGTTTTCCCAAAGCAGCTGAGTTGCGCAAGGCAAGGTCTAAGTTGTTCGGGTAGTATGCTAATGCACAGCTCCCATCGGAAAGATTTTGTAGTCGGCCGAATTGGATGGCAAATCATTGGCATATTTATTAGTCTTGGGATTTGATACTGGTTTCTGGCGTACTTGGGTTTGTTATTGTGGTCTCAAAAGATCCTGTAAACATGTCCCGTGTCGGAGTAATGTCCTCGTTTGGACGTTTAGCTTTAATTAATAATGTTTTAGGACATCCTATTGGTTTGTAATGAGAGGCTTTGTTCTATTGTTCGAGTCGTTTACTTGTGATTAATGGAAAGCAATTCATCTTTTTGATGTAATCTTAATATCTATGTGTATACTAATAAAATAATGCCGGACAGTTTTTTATTTGTTTGTTTACGCGCTAATCACTGGAAGTCTCAGTTGGATTTTAAATAACCTTTTTGTATATGATAGCCAGATTTAAGAGGAATAGTATAGGTTATATAACATCACGCTACGTCTCACAGGAGCGGAGCAGTAAGCAAAGACGTAAGTTAACGCAGGTAAAAATAACCATACGGGCGAAGTTGCGGGCTAAAGGTAGTTTCGCATAATTATGTAAAACATGCATAAATGCTTTAGAAAAATGTTCTAATTAACATCATAACACAAGGTAATAAATAAACTGAAGTTTTATTCTTCTCAAAAATATAATTAATCATTTGATTAACGATCTTCGTTAAATTAAAGAGTAAGTAATAAACAACTGAGCGTTAACAAATAACTCTTAATACCAGTTTATTGACTCAAATACTCCAACCGAGTAAGGAACTATCACAAAATAAATACGCAATTCGGAACTGAACCTCGGAATTTATGCATAAATAAATCTGTCGTTTAATATGGTTTATGGGCAGTTTATAACAGCTGGCAAATAATTCAATGTTGCCACTACAAAGCTAGAAGCAATTTAACTTGGAATTTAATTGAATTGCAGATGTGGTTGCCATGTTTGCGACGCCACCGGTCTCTAGTTAATCCGTTATAATTTTTAACGTTCGATGTTTGAACATGAAACTATTTATGGCTACTTGAAGTGGTGATATTTAGGTTCCTATGTTTTATGTTCTCCTGGTACTTCGATTTTGATGCTTGGCATTATCCTGTGTTTAGGATACAGGTTAAGCAGTAGGTATATCTTAATCCTAAACAGTCTTAAGGTGGTTTTACATCGGTGAGGCGAGGAATGAAATGGATGGGCGAAAATTGAAATCACGATGAGCCTTTACACCGTCAGAATATGTACCCGGGTGGGCCGGTGCGTGCCAATTGTGTTTCTATTTAGTAAAGTAATAAATACTCTATTTATGTATCATTGTAGTTCAATTTTCTCAAATAAATATTTAAATTCTCAGATCTTTCACACTAAAGATTGGCGAGACATGAATTGAAATATTTATTCGCACAACATTAAACTATATTTTGCCATGTATAGAGTATATTTTACTACTTGTACAAATTTGAATCCGTTCCTGCGTTCGCTGGTGTGACACCATCTTTGCGTAAGACATTGTTCTCATTTTCGAAGATCGATTAACCTTAATGAACGACCTTTAACGATAATGATTACATAAGGGTGCACATACATTGCGTTCAGGTCTACTAAGACAAATAGTACGGTTTGGTGGAGGCTTCCCACACACTATATCAATGCACCCGTACATTGTGATAGTAGAGTAATTGCTTAGTCTTGAACCTTAATAGATAGGCCTGTATTGGCATTCCACGATCGAGACCCATTGTAACAATTTAAAAGTGTTAGGCCCTTGACATCGGTGAAGGAAAACATCGTGAGGAAACCTGGACTTTTAATTAATGTAAGTTTGAAATCGCCAACCCGCCTTGAACAAGCGTGGTGATCAATGCTCATGACTTCTCTGTATAAAAAGAGGCGAGGCCCTGCAGTGGGACAAAAATATAATTTTAATTATTTATGTTTTTATAATTATGATCAAAATAAAATAGTTACGGTTAAGGTTTTGGGTACTTACGATTGGGATCGGAGAAAGTGTATGACCTAACTTTTCTTTTTTTAACTTGTTAACGTTTAACGAATGCAGAATTTCGGTAAATTCTTTTTATCGTATGCCTACATTATACATAGTAAAACACATTCTCCGAGTTCCAGGTCTCTACGATCAGCGCTTTAGGCTGTGCGTTGATCAGTCAGTCAGTTAGTCATTTATTCTGGACAAATCATTTTATATGCATACATAGATAGATAATTATAGTTGGTTACTTATACACAGTGACATATTTATCAGAAACTACAGTAATACTTCATGTAATGGCAACAATTGTCGAGTTTTATCAGTTGCTTTTGACAATTTACGGCGTCTATACGTCTCAGCCGAGTCTATGGTTGGCGATGAACTAAAACTTAAGAGATTATTCTCGGCCGTGTCTGTCACTCGAGCAAGTTTGCCGAGGCGGGCGGGCGCTCGAGTTATTCGCACTTTATCGCTAAGTTAGCGATAGTGGGTTGGAGACCAGCCGTTGTCGCTTATGTACTCCTAGTAGTTTTATAATGATGACATTTTTGCTGTGGTAAATATTTTGTTTTAGGGTCGACTTTAGCAGTTTGCCCAGACAAATGGATTAGCTGATAATGATAAAATAAACTACCAAAAAATAAAAACTGTTACACCTATAATTATATTTTATATTATACACGTAATTTTCATTACAAAAAAGTTCTTTTTTCTAATTTGGTGGAGAGTTAATATTATATTAAATAAATATGAGTAAAACTTAGAATATATTTATAGACAAATTTTTATTATACAGTTAAAATATTAAAAGTAGACAGTTACATAATGTATATGTTTTTTAAACACTTATAGACATTCATTCAAATAATATTATATTACCAGCATGGTCCTTCATGACTTACACCAACTCCCTCACATTTTGCTCTGAAAACAGAAAGAAAATAAATATATTTTTTTGGATTCGGAATGGCTTCTTGCGGTTTAGCCTGAAAGGTCATCGACTGCTTAGCCGTATTTTATTATTTCTATGCAAAAACGACTAACTTTTAACTACGATAGTTAATCTAATCTCAGTCTCTTAATAATGCCTATTCTTAAAAACCTAATTTTTTTGACATAGGTATTGAATTTTTTGATGTCATTTAGTTTTAGTTTCCTTTTTTTATTCTGATTGTTTTTTTTTTAATTAGCCTGTAAATATTGTGCATATTACTTAAATAATATATAATACAAAAATTAAACTAGTCACAGAATATAATATTAATTTAAAGTTACTAATTTTGTCTTTAGAATTGGCTTTTCGATATATTTTTTTGCAGTTTTTTTAGTTTTGTTTTAATAGCATGACGTGTTAACACAAGAGAGTTAGGAGAAGGTAACTTACTCGCATTCGTTGCCGTGCGTCTGTCCGTCTGTTCCACACACAGGTCTGTAGATAAGCTCACAACAACAGATCGGTTTAGCGCTGATCATCACGGCTTCCGCTAGTACTAGGAACAGCGTGACTACTGGGGAGAAAATTCAAACTGGCTTTCAATAATTATAAATGTTCCCTGGGTCAGCTAGTCTAATACTCGTATATAAATTCTCGTGTCGCAGTTTTTCTTACTACACTCCTCCGAAATGGCTGGAACGATTTTTATGAAATTTTATGTGTCTATCGGGTAGGTTTGAGAATCGGTCAACATCTATTTTTCATACCCCTAAATAATACCTAAATATACAAGGTGACTTAAATGTATATTTTTTTGTCATTTTTTTTTATTATGTTTATTTTTTTGCCTCGGATATTGGATATTTGCCCGGTTAATGGCATAGGCTCGTCCCCTATTACATAGTGCTTAAACATAACTGATGAAATATGGGTGTACTAATAGGTACACCTCAGCGTAACCCTTATGTAATTACAGGCGTTATAATATTATGTAGAAAAAAAATATATTCTAAATTTTCGTACTTACCCATACTTAGTTTCATGCTGCTTTAGTAAAGGCACGACACTAGCGACTATAGTTATTGATGTAGTCTTTTATACGAAATGGCGATGAAAAGTTCCCGTTTAATTCCATTAGGTACGTACTTAAGACGCTGATAATGCAACGCTTGTAATTTATAACGTAATTTGAAACAATAGCGTTTAATTTTAGAATAAAATATAATTTTCACTTTTTAAATTTCTATTTTAAAGTAATTAATACAATTTTTCCTAATATTCTACTTTATTATTATTAATTTTTGTAACGCACATTGATAAATAATACAAATATTTAGAAACATTATACATAGCCATACATTTGTATCGAGACATTTTATCAAAAACGCGTTTCGTAATTCAATATCCACTCAAAAATAGGTTTTAGATAAACATGATGATTAAATTTTGCATTGCCACAATTTTATTTTGTTAAACACTAATGTTTAAAATAATTCTATTCAGAGTATTGTTGTAGTCTTGTCAGCATCTTAAGTTGACGTTTAGATCTAATTTTTGGAAATTACTTTCTAATTTTGAAAGAATTTATTACTGTGTTTTGAAACAGGTTACTGGAAAATATATTAGAAACTAGCTTTTACCCGCGGCTTCGCCCGCGTTTGTTTAGAATTTGACAATCAATTCGGGCTGTACTCGGCTTGTTGTTCGGCCAGATCCAGAATTATTAAATACCTACAGACCAACAGACTGTGACTCATAAAAGTCCGTCGGCGTTCAGTTTGCATTTCTGCAAGAGAGGTCCTTCTCACCTGCGACTATTTTAGAGTTTCTGTCGCTGTAATGGCTGAGCTTGTTCTCTGAGACGAAGTTGTGTTTGATTGAAAAGGCGTCTCAGTTGCTCTTACAGCTCTCTGGCTTTCGGCTTGTTCCTACAAAAGCAATTGCGTTTAAAAGGGCGTTTCAGTCACTCTCTGAGAAGCTTGGAGGGCGAACGGCTTGGCTCTCTAGTCTTTCCTGGCTTTAAGAAAATGTCTCATCAGCTCTCAAATTTACTTGTCGCTCTGGTTGTGCTTGCCTTCTTAATGCGGCATGAACGGAAGATTCCGAGGATTGAGCAGTAATTTTTGCTCGGGCTCGCAATGAGCTTTTGGTTGTGAGTTGGACCTGCGAGATATTCTAAAATTGAAAAACGTAACCTACCTACCCTCATTAAAACACACCGGAAATACCTCTAACGAAAAAATAAACAGTACTGAGGGACCAACTTAACTTTGCCGTTGGGAAACTGTTGTACATACATCGACATAGATCACGGTTAGTTTAGCAACCAACCTCTTCCTTCAGTCAATCATCGACTACACGTATCAAACAAAGCAATTTTACTGTTACGACAGTTCTGCTGTGATCCTATGAGGAGTTCCGTTCCATATCTCCGAAGTTCATCATCAGATCATGAAAGTATTAATATGGGACCAATTCGGAAAAAATAAATAAAAAAAGAATCATCTAAATCAATTCACAATTGGCGGAGTAATCGCAGAGTATGCTTCACTGACGGACCGTGTTATAAGTTCGCCTTTATTCTTCCATGCATCCTCTATGAATGCGTTTACACCTGTCAGTGTCAGTGACGACATAGTGATGACAGTGTCAGTTACGCAGTTTTTCTGTATCCCTGACAACGTATATAAAGTGGGTCACAGACAAACGCGAAATGTTGTGGCGGCCGCGTCAATTGCAAATTTTAACAACCGGCCGCGTGTTCTGCTTTGTAAAATGACGCCAAATATGGAAATTGTAATAGAAATAGTTGAATTTAAATAATAATTTAAATTTAACTCACACTTCTCTATACCTAAGAGTAATATGCGATGCTAATGATAATATAGGTAGAGATAAACTACTATACCTTGACGCTTCCCTCCATATTACCATTTCAATGTGTGTAGTCACATTCGTATGAAAGACTTTGTGAGTAATCGTCTTCAGTAGCAGGCTAGGCCGACCGCGCAAGACGACGTACGTCTCATTTTCATAGAGAATTTCAGTGCAGCGCCATACTAATAATAATAAGTAATTTTTGACGCCGCTAGTCGGACAACAAATCACTGATTTGTTTTTGTCTCGAGACCCGTCTCAATACGCACACATGCGTTGTGAGTATTTTTAATACCATTAAAAACACTTTCAAACGTTTTGAATTGTGGAAGGGTTCGTCATGTTACTGTAGTTTATCTCTACCTCACACCTCAAGTGTTTAAATAAACGGTTTTCCAACCTTTTTCTTATCTTCTGAGAGGACTAATAAGTCATGAGAGTAATAAGACAACGTTACGGTTAGCCATATTGACTGACGTCCGATTGCGACGTCCGATTGTCCGATTGTAGCACAATCACCACGCTAATGACACTTCAGGCCACCACTGTGACCGCGGTGGTGTGTTTTTGGAGCGTTTGGAGCCGCGGCCTGCGGTTTGCCGTAACCGCAAGTCCGTCCGTCTGGAAGCCACTTTATGCAAAATGTCAGGATACTCTTCAGCGGTTTTGGGCATGAAAAATTATTAAGCAAACAACTTTCGTACTCCTAGGTAGTTTACTTTGGTAAACTGGTCTATCGACAGTCTAGACTCATAATGTATTACATGCTTAAACTTAAAATGTAATCATGATCCAATAGACATGTGGCGCCATCTACTGTCATAAGGACGTTATTGTGATTTCCCTCGGGAACAGTACTTTTTTTCGGGATTAAAGGTACCCTATGTTCGTCCCTGTACACCTGGCAACGTATATGCAAAATTTCAGGATGATCGGTTCAGTGGTTTAGGCGTAAAATGGTAGCAAACAAACAAACAAACTTACTTTCGCATTTATAATATTAGTTAGGATTAGTTAGGTAGGTATGTTAAAAATGATTTTTTGTCCCCGCAGTTACCGTGTCAGCTTATCATGCACGTGGTTGCGGGGAACTGGGCAAAGGCCTAACAATATAACCTTTCATATTCATAATTTCCAAATTTATTTTACATTTTCTTTAAGATTTTATTTAGGTTTAGGTTATTTATTGTAGAATGTAAATGGTTCAATTTCTAATAAAGATTAAAACTATTTTTCTCTTCAGTACACTTCTTTTTCAACACTGAAATCATCTCTCGAAAATTACCCTCTAATAAGCGCAGAGAACAATGCTTCAACATTTAAATTAAACGCACTCATTTTTTTTTCAAAACTAAACTAAAAACATTGTGTACCTCATAAGTATGTTTCTACTACTGATAAGGGTTCATTAACCTTAATTTGTTACACGGTAAATTCAACGTAATTTTTCATTATTATTTACCTACTTACATATCGATCTCCTATTTGTCGTTTTGTATTCATTCTATCGATAGCCGCACCGAATAAATGTGCAAGTGAAAAATGTTAACTTTACAGGAGAAAATAAAAACATTTAATCCTTAATCACGCGGGTTTCCTTGTAAGCAGATCTATAACTATAATGTATTACTTAATTATTTTTAGATTAAAATGTATAAAAAAATTGGGGGGTAGAAAGATGGGTAAAGGAACCGAAAGCACCAAAAAAGAAAAAAAAACATGCAATGGCTCTTGCACGTTTATTCGATGCGGCCATAGCTTTGTTCTTTAATGTTTGTCATAATTACCTTTTTACACAGAAATGTGTCCACGTTTCTCCTCGAACAAAGCTTATCTATTGTCCGGCGTTGAAGGACAACTTTGGGTCCGGTATTATGGGACCAATAGTCGTTTTTTTTTTTTAAATCAAGACTTCTTCGGTCATCAACAAAATTGGTCGCAGACATCTTTCTGTTGATTTATCATCAACACTAAACATAGTAATAACACTCGCTTCAATATTAAGTAACCAATCCCATCAAACAGGTTTAAACCCATCAACTTGATCTCGCGCGTCACTGGAAAATCGTGATCCGCAATAATACGTTAATGCGATGCTGTCCTGTGCCTCTTTTAGACGTCTTCGAATTAAACGCTTTTACAGATAGATAACCACCCGGGTAAAAACCCACGCATGGGTTTAAACCCAGTTACCACCCATTCCGCCCCGGGTTATTATCTATTTTTGTAGGTGAAAACTTATTTTATTAGAAAATAAATAAAAAAGAAACAACTAATGGAATCATTTCTAAACGTTTTACGACTTGACGATATAGTACAAGTATCCAATGCTAGGTAACGTCCGGAGTTAGGGGACTTCCTTCTGATGTTAACGTAAATAGTCAAAAAGTATTCGCTATCATTTAGGTATTAAATATTTATTATTCTCTGTAATTATAATCTGCTCGAAAAAGAAAATAACATAACCTTGATTGCATCACAAGTCGTAGAATCATACAGTACTACAATTTGTGTTGTACTGAAATCCAAGAGTCGAAACCATTATTCGTTATTGCCGGACACTTTCCGTGAGTTATAACTCCACAGCCAGACGCTTTAAAGCGTCGCTTTACACAATTACAGCAAAACTAGGGTTCAATTAGGGCTCCGAACTAAACTACAGTGATACTTGTACAATTTTATGACGATAACATTAATTCAATGTTTTGTTTTGGTATTGACATTTTACAGATTATTTTAAGAACATGGGTAAAACTGGTGTTGTTAAAATAATGTTTAAACTGTTAGAATTAATTGTTATCAATTTTATTATTTTGATTTTTTACCCATTATAATATTACTAACTTACGTAAAGTAAGTTGAACTATTATTACAAGGGAACAAATTACCGGAATAAAAAGTATCCTATGTGAAAATCTAAGAAATGGTCTATGTATGTACTAATTTTCATCCAAATATGTTCAACGGTTTACACGTGATTGAGTAACAAACACAAAACATCCAAGCATCTTCACAAATTTTCTCTTTTAAAATATCAGTAGAATCAAATTTTTTAACTCAGTTTTTAATTATTTAAAAAAAATCTTTAAAAATGTCTTTAAAAAAATATAATTGACTTTGCAGGAATATTTTATGTAGTAAAAAAAAACAAAGGTAAAGGAGAGTACAATATTATGTTTTTAAACACATTTATTCAAAATTCATGTTAACATGACCCTGGCTTATAGACAGCTACACCCTTACATAGCGCCCTGAAAACAAAAGAGATTAGAAATAGACAACTAGAAAATACTTGTTTTCTTTTTCGTTATTCGGCTGCATATGCTGTTGTTAAGTAAAGTCTCGTTATCTTGAAGGCAGATTAGATGATTGTCTACCGCCGGTAGAAGAGAACATCCATGAGAAATGTGGGACTCGAAGGCGGGAATCATACTATCACAAATCACAAATTGCGCGGCACACATTTTTCATGCAAAAAAACATCAACGGCATTTAAAGTATATTTGATTATCAAAATAATAAAAAAATACTCAAACATCAAACATTTAAATTTTAAACCAGCAGATAATTAATTATGTGACAGACAAAAATTGATTTTAAATTTTATAATATTATTAAAATAATAAAACCAAGTACAGTATTTTTTTATACATATTCAACTTCAAATCATAAACAGTGCAGATTGCGTTGGAATGTTTTTATGTTGCAAAAAATGTTTGAGGTTTTTTTTTATTTATTATTTAACATTTTGGTATAGCAGGGCTTTGACATGTGCCAACAAGAGACATAGAGCAAGGAGTAGGGGGGGGGGGGGTAGTAGGGTCTTCACAATTCAAAAGTGCCTTTAAATGGTCTTACTATTGAAATAAATGTCTGACTTTGACTTTAACTTTATGAGTTTGTTTGTAAACGCACTCACGCAGCGTAGAAAATCCTATAGTTGGGCAAATTATTTTAATCAAGAAAATAAAAGTTGATGACTTACATGCAGGCGTTGCTGTACGTCTTTCCATCTGTTCCACACACAGGCATGATGCTAAGCTCGCAGAAGCAGTCCTGAGCTCTGGTAGCTTTGGTAGCTCTGGTCATCATTGCTCCCGCCAAAACCAAAAGCAAAGTGAAAACTAGAGAAAAGTTACAAATGAATTCAACACACAACAACATTACGCCTGTAATTCTCGAAGGGTTAGGCAGAGGTGTACCCATTGGTACACCCACATTTCGCTAGTTTTGTTTAAGTCCCATGTAATAGGAGGCGAGCCTATTGCCATCAACCGGGCACAAATCCAGACTCCAAGACTGCTACAGAGAAAATCCAGATAGAAAAACCCAATAACACTTCGCCCGATCTAAGAATCGAACCCAAGACCTCATGCTTAGCAGTCGCGCTTTGTGATCAATAGACCAACGACGCAGTCATGTATTCTTGACTTTTTGAATGCTACTTACTGAGAGAACTTATGAAGAAACCTGGATTTGTAATTAATATAATTTTGAAATTGTTAATCAGCCTTGAGCAAGCGTGGTGATCAATGCTCATGCCTTATCGGTACGTGCAGAGCCTTTGCCCTGCAGTGGGACGACAAAAATCTGGTATTTTTTTTAACTACTTACCCACAGTTACTTTCATGATTGTGTTTGTAAAGTCACTATACTAGTGACTATTTTAATCGTCTCAGTCTTATATACGAAACAGCGAAGATAAGTACTTGTTTAAGTCATTAATTTGTATACTTAAGACGCATACAACAGCTAAAGTGCGGTCACTGCTCTACAGCATAATATTGAAAGAAAAGCGCGACGATACATCACTAATTGTTATTGCAATTTGAAAAAAATAGTAAAATAATAAAATACTTTTATTGATAATTATTTTTTTCGTTATTGTTATCGTTTTTCTACGGTGTCTTTTTATATAACTCAAATATTTAGAAATGAACGTCAAGGTATTCTTAACGGACGTCGCGAGACGACATCCGGCCATCGTAGGCTCGGGCTTGCGGACGGCGAGTGATGGGTATCTCGACCAGGTCAACGACGCGTATTTTCCACGCGCGCCTCAAAGAGCTGACTGCACGGGCGGGACCCCAACAGGGCCAAACGCCTGCCGGGGTCGCGGGACGTCTTAACAGGATACCGTGGCCTCGGAACGCAAAAGGCTACAGAAGGAACAGGGTGGTTTTCTAGTCAAAAAAGTCTGACAGTCCCTTCCGCCCCGCCCAAGGCGGAAGGACTCAGTTGATGACTTTTACCACCCAGAAAAAAGGGTATTCAGAACTTCATTTGTATTACCAGATTTTATCTAAAAACGTGTTTTGGAATTACACATTCACTCTGAAATATGTGTTGGCTCAAAACTTGTGTGAATTAAGCCTATTTTAAGTATTTGGGTCTTGTCAGCATCTTAAGTACCTATACATATGTATAGACTTCTTGTTGTAGATAATAATTGTATAACTACGTATTAATTACTGTCTTAGAACAGGTTGTTGGATTATACAAACTTGAAATTAGTGAGGTACGTTAAAAATATAGTGCTATGGTCCTGTAGTTAAGGTGCCAGCTTCTCATGCATGAGTACCTTTTTTTTCGTGGGTAATTCCTCATGGATGCCCTCCCTCTGGGAATATCGGAAGGTTATGTCAGACACTTACTGCGCTGACTCCTACTATCATAGTCGGGAGCCCGGTGTTCGCATGACGCATGATCCGCGCCCCCAACTGGATGGGAAAATACCTACCAATATGATCTTTTCAGGTTCATAATTCCTATGTCTATCTTCGACGTAATTGACATATAAACTATGAAAAAAAAATTGTTTTATAATTAAGTAGGTTCTGCTCACGACTTCGTTCGCGTGCATTTTTTACCCCCGTTATGTTACGCCTTAATACTCCGTTAATACTCCGCACCCGCGGTGCGCCTATAATAATCCTCATGAATCTGACTATCACATACGAAAATATATTTTTTTTTACCCGACTGGTAGTTACAGAGATTAACGCGTTTAAACAAAAACACAAACAAAAAATTCTTCAGCTAATTTAATAATAGTATAGATTAAGTATCAAATATTGATCTAAATAAAATTTAAAATAGCCAATTTGCCTTTTAACAAGCGGTGAAACATAAGTGACACACACATTTTTGTTTCAAAACCAGCAAAGCATTGTGTAAATATTTGAGTCTTCGACTGATATAGGGTTCATTAACCTTAATTTTTAGGGCTGTTAAATATTCATGTGTAGGCACGCACCTATTTAGTTGCAATTGCTCTTTTTTTGTAATTAAGCCTGTTTACCTATATCGTACATATTAATTATCTAAAGAATTTTAATTTAGTTGCTAGTTACTTGCTTTTACGCGTGACTTAGCCGATATTGGTGCCGATTCCCTTGTTCACAAACTAGACTAAATTTAGAGAATTCACATCTCTTACTAACTTATAGCGAAAGGAAAGGACGGTGACATTCCGTGACATTAAAGAACCAAGTTGGAGATGTCAAACTAGTGTTGCCTTGAACTTCTCCGTATTTTTAATCCACACGTTTTAAGATGTCAACTATAACTGTATGGATATGTCAGATGGACTAAATTTGACAGCTCTTATTTACATTAGTCTCCTTCTTATTTTATTGGACAGAAAAAGATAGAAATAGTCTAATTTTAGTTAAGTTTGTGACCAAAGGAATCGGCACCACTGTCAAACTAACTTGCCGGGGTTGGTAAATATATATCTAATCTTAATTGCATTACAATTGTAATCGTACAGCACTACAACTCATGTGTACCATTAGCACAAAACTCGACAGCCTTTCGTAACTTTGTGAAATAATCTTTTTTAGGTAGGTATATATTATTACTTTGATATGCTAATGAATAAGGCAAACGACGTCATGCATAAATTACACCACACAGAAGTCAGAAACATATTCAGCTCTTTGTTATCATATCAGCGGTCACGGCCGCCCAATCACAGAAACAATAGCAACAAAAACTTTCGACCCACAACTTTGAGGTCTGTGAATTTGTAACAAAACTTCTATGGAAACTTTACTAAGCGAATATATTATTCAAGAACTGATATTACACATAGATTTGTCAAATTACATCTACACCAAACTCGTGCTAGGCATAAACTTCTCGCATTGCAAAGATAAAACTTTCAAGATGATCGTACCTACTCGAGAAACTAGTGGAAAATTGCTCCCGGCATAAGTAGACCTTCTTCGTCCCCTCCTAATCCTTGAATTTTGAAGGACTTAGCGGATTAATGGCAAGGATTGGGAGCTCAAAGTTAGCTGGTACGTCCGCAATGTTTATTAACGTCAAGTGGCCTGGCAGCTAATTCGCGCTTGGACTGACAAATTTAATAACAAGTAATGAAGGACATACAATCGAAGCTCGCCTGCTAGCGAGCTATGATCCCTTGGTAGCTCGACTTTAATTAGTTTAAAGAAATATAGAGGTATCGGATAACATTGGAAAACATACTAAAACGTAACACAAAAATAACACTATCCATGTACGAAAACTGATTTTGAGAAAATTATGTCTTTTCTAAAACAATTTCCGAAATATCTTGACTCCTTCCTCATATAGGAATCATTAGCATGTATACCCAAAAACATTTTCCTCCCTTTGATGGTTAAAAATCCATAACAAATGCGTTACGTGATTCTTGTACAATCTCTTTCGACAATTGTACATTTAAAATAAAAATACTTAGATCCCAACTTACGATTCAGCACACGTACAGTGGAGATATTAATGGAGTCTCAGTGTTTGCGCTAGACGCGGCCCGCGGGGCGATGGGCCGCCATTTTTATTTTAAAATCCTACTACCACGCAAACACTAAAATGGTCGCTGCGGTTCAAATTCTCGCTCCATTTGCTTTTACAAAGGGTTACATTTTTTCGATCCGATGTGAAATAAAAAGAATATGGGAAAACAATAATGGGCCCGCCCATTATTGATTCACTGCAGGGCAAAGGCATCTTCCCATGTAAAGAAGGAACGAGCATTGATCACCACGCTTGCTCGAGGCGGATTAGCGACTTCAGACTTTTTTTTATAAGTTTAGTCTAGGTTATCTCACGATGTTTTCCTTCACCAATGTCAGTGATGTCCAAGATAAAATAAAGTATTTTAAGGAATAGAAAATGTCACACTGGTAAAATTGCTATGTCACGTTGAGAACCCACAGCCTATTGAGAGGATGGTGGACATCACGACATTTTCGATCTAATGATTCAAAAGAAATAAATACCTACCTATTAGTTATAACATAAATAAGGAAACAATACTGATTAGTTATAACATTGTGTAGGCGGAACAAATCAATCTTTTGCCAATAAAGGATTGGGTACTTCAAAAGTCACGTCACTTCCGGGACAAGGAAAAATATTCCAAAAACTTTTATAGTTAAACCATTTTCTCGTGTTTGATAAGAATATTCGAGATTCTACTCTCTTTTACGTTTTCCTTTCTCCTTCCAAATCTGATAAGAAACTCCATTCCCATTTAACGTGATTACGTGAACCGTTAAAAAAGCTATTAGAATTAAATTCTATGAGAACAAAGTACAAAAACCATGGAACAGTCGGGTGTCAGTTTGGAACGTAGCCAGTCTCATGTACTAGGAGCACATAGCAGGGCCGCCGTGTTTTTAATCACCACTGCCTCTGACGGGACTGACATTGAAAAATATTTCTGTTTAGATTTCGTGTACGCTTCAGGATTGTAAATAATTAGGGTTTTTGTGGGGTTTTTGTTGAGAGTCTGATAAATATTTGACTTTTTTTCACTGGATAATTTTTCACTACAGAAATCTTGTACAATATAAAAAGAAAAATTAAATTAATTATTTTTGATTTGTAATACTTTTTACGGTTATAAAAAAGGAGTTTTTATGCAAGGTACATTTTATTCAAGTGTAATTCTGTATGATTCTTTAAACATTTGTAAAACATTAAATATTTGATTTTAAAGTATTAAAACTAGGTACGTATGGAGTTTCTTGCCACATCTTCTCCATCCGAAACTACCTTTTGGAAAAGGCAACTATATTATTTTTTCGTTATCACATTTAAAGGTACCTAATGGTCTATTTGAAATAAATTATTAGTTTTAAAAGCAAAATGTTGTTGATTTTGTTTATTGTTGACAAACATCTTTATTTTACTACATGAAGTTTTCAACGAATAATAAATATTTTATAAGAGATTTATTTATTTCAGAATATCGGGAGGGACTTAGTAGCATTTATTTTTTTGCTTTTACATCTAATCCTTATAACGACTATTCTCGAAGGGGTCTTAAATAGATTATCTCTCGTCTTAAACAAAGCCAGAATATCTCATTGTGAACTCATTAGTTTTGTATCTCTTCGCATTCCGAAGACCACGTTTTAAAATAATTTAGACCACGTTTTAAATTCTATTTATTCAGCAACAATTCACATTGTGTTTGGAATTATTAATAATTAAATGAAATCAAATAAAACCACGTTAATCGAAATCATAAAATTAAAAACAAACTCTTGAACTATTCAAAATTTAAATTATAACTAGCTTCTTTCTGCCCACGATTTCGTCTGCGTTAAAGTTGATACATTATCTCAAAGGAACCGTTACTATTATACATATTCTAGACCATGTCTATCTCTGTGAAAATTTTTATCCAGATCCGTTATGCCGTTCTGACGTAGCTGAGTTACAAACATTCATCCATCCAAAAAAAAGCTCTCTTACGAACACACAACCACGTGTTTTTGATGCCCTCTATGGTTCTTCCTTTCATCTACTTTGTAATTTTATTATATTTTATTATTATTCGTAGGTTTTGTATTTAGTTTAATTATTATGAAGTAATTAGTAAATTGTCACTGTGTTTCCCTAACGTAGTGATTACATTAGCTTTTCAAGTTTTCGTTTTGTTAGGATTCATTTTAATGCCAAATTCTATGGTTCCAGTTTTAATTTCATTGTTATGAGCAAATGCACTCTGGTTGATAAAATTTTGTTACTATTTCTGATTGCATCTAAGTTAGAACTACGGCGTAATTTATTTTATAGTAATACCCTAAACCTTTATTTTCTTAGTTCTGGACCCTTTATTACTAGAATAATAATAATTGCAGTTTATTAATTGACCCACTACAGTGCACGAGCCCTTCATACAGAATAACGCGCGAAAATTGACACTACGCCTAAAGGCGAATTGGTGATTTCAGATTTATAGGCCCAGGTTTCCTATTTAACCAATTAAAAATTCTTTCAATTATGGAAAGCTATATTAATAAAAAGAGCAGGCTACGATATGTTAAAATAAAAATTACTAATCCGTGAATAAATCTCGGCCGAGCTCGCGGGAATAATAATTATAAGTCTGAATTTGGCAATCCGTCTTGACCCAAAATGGTGATCAGTACTCAGTCTCATGCCTCCTCTATACAAGAAGAGGTCTTTGCCCTGCAGTGGGGCAAAAATAAGTTACTATTATTTTTTAAACAGGAAAATAGTTTCACAGTACCTACTTTTCACTCCACCAACACAAGTAACAAGCATCATAACTGTATCCCGTCATCCGCTGTAACGCCATCTTAAATGTTAATTTTACGACCAGATAAACACAACTGGGACTCAAAACACTCCGAAAGCTGTAATTCCAGGGAGTTTTATAAAACTCGTAGCTAATTGAATTGCTAAATTACTTATTGGGAAGTCGGAGCGAGCCAGAATCGAACGGTGATCGGTCAGTTCCCATGAATAATTCAGGAAAGAGTAAATAGCTACTAAACTCGAGGGCTAATGTCGACGGCGGGGAAAAACGTCGATGAAATTTTGTAGTTGGGAAAGCGAGCTAGAATTTGTTGGTATTTTTAGTTCCATATGTCGATGCTGCGGAAATAAATAGAAATAGGATATGAGTTGAAAGAGGTATTGATTTGTCTGTAAATGGTAACGGAAAGTACCTATGATTGTAAAATCAGAAGGCCAATTCTACTAAAAAAGTTGTTCAAATGTTAGTCGCAATCTTATCTCAGCGCCAATTTAAAATCGTTGTACTTACGTAAATTACAGGTATTTTTGAAAGACTGAGACTGGGAATAAATTGTGATTCTTAGTTCCTAAAACTTAATACCGTACTGCATCAAAAAAATAAGGGAAGATTTAATCAGTATAAATTGACAGCTCATACATATGAGACAAAAAAAGCACAGACATACATATTATTGTCCTTTTGTATAATAAAAAAAATGATAGTACCTAGTAGTTCATTTTTTTGGGGTTGTATAATCAAATCAGTCCTTCCGCCCAACGTGGGGTGGAAGGGACTGTCAGACTTTACTGACTAAAAAACCACCCTGTTCCTTCTGTTGCCCTTTGCGTTCCGGGGCCACGGCATCCTGTTAAGACGTCGAGGAATAGTCTAAATTAAGTTCAGCTAGTGCACTAAATTTTTATCTTCTATAATTAAATTCAACACAATATAGAAGTCTGCAAACAGTATAGTACCTATTATAAAAGCTACACAGCAGAACTGCATGTAATGCTGCCACGCCAGAGCGGCGATGGGTTCCGCCTCGCTTTCAGCATGATCTATCGTGGCTATTAGCATACATCGCATACCAAACTGTTTGAGATTATTCGCTTTAAGTAGACGTATCTCTACATAGCCAGTATATTAATTTTTTCACACCCTAAGGCCTGGCAACGTAAAGATGCAATCGATTATCAAATTTTAATAACTCGATTCTAACATATTTAATATCTATTTATTTTAAAGGGTTTACGTCAATGGGTGATACTAATTGTATTATTAAAATACTGAGACAAGGTACTGTAGGATGGTCGTATTTAAAATTCAAAAATTTACTTAAGTCAAATACCTATTTTTATGTAAGTTCGCCACCAGATTTACTTAAAAAAAAAATTGTTACTAGGCAGTCATAGCGGTCTATATAGTCTAAATAGTCGAGGAAGCATGATGAGCTACGCATATGCTGCAGCGTCCTGGTCTAAAGCAGTGTTGAAGAAAACCGTGCGGGATTACACGTAAGATTTGAAATTTGAAGAACATTGAAAAGGTGGTTTCCGTGGCAGTATTGGATGATAGTTTATTGCAGATTACTTATATCTATTTATTACCAGTGTTTTCGGATGTGATCTAGGCTTCAATCAGACAATCCATAAACACAACCACGATATTAATATAATGCTTTTATAGGAAAACATTTTAATTGTACTAAAGGGTATTTTAAGGAAATTAATTAAAACAAATAAAAACATACTTCGCCAATTTATTAAGTCAAAGTTTACATTATAAACACGGGTTTGGTTAGCGCTAATAGCTACAAAGTCCGTTTAACTAAACTTACATGAGCTTAAGACTAATTTCACTATATTGTTTATTTTGGCAAACTGTTATTTTAGTGGTACACTGCAGATACTCCCAATTTGATATTACATAATAAATTACTGTTTGATTAGGGAAAATGATTAAAAATTTTAATTAACTATAACCCATTTTGCTTGGGTATTAAATTGAACTTTATTGGTTTTGTAATTTGAAAGGATTGGCATTGTAAAATGTTTTGTAGTTTGGTAAGTTAAATTTTTGCCACTTTTATATTATCGGATGGCAAAAAAATCAACGACCTATTTGAAGGCCAATTATCAAAATTCAAAACGTTAACAATCTAGTTGCAATGTTATCTTAGCGACAATAAAAGCTAAAATATTGTCAAAAATATAAATAGATGCATTTTTCATATATTTAAATCTAAAGTTACTAGAATTGCTCCCCTGTTGTTAAGTGGTCACCGCTGCAGGGGCGGATCTAGCTTTCAAGTCATGGGAGGGTCATATAGTACAGGCTTAGTCAGGACAGGCTGGAATTACATTACAATAATCATGACCTCTATCCTTTTTATGACCTCTGGATTCATTGCACAGCTGCTTAAAGACATCTGTAATACCAGAGGCTTGCAGATGCGCTGCCATCCCAGAGACAGCTGGAATGTTTGATGTGCATGACCGGCAAGGGTATGGCCCTTGAAACCGAACGACAGCAGCGCTGGTTGTAGCAGATATAGGAATGGTTATAGACTTTCCTGGGTGAGCTCTACTACTAACAAGTTACGGCAAGTAGAGGTTACATCCAAAAAACAACTTTGTAAGTAAAGAAATATTGTGCAATATCAAATGAGGAGTTACATTACATTAAAGCCGTCAAAATAATTAAGGCTATTACGGCACTCTACGTTATTATGATAGCTTAGTACATTGCTATTATAAGAAATTGATTATGTGTGTATTTTTGAGTAAAAGCAGATATAGATATTAAGAAATTTTTGTTAATGATAACGAATTGATCGAAAATTACGAGTTAGAAAATGTTTTAAATGACGTCATTAATAAATACACAGACATAATTATAAAGTGAAAGTCATAGACAAAATTACTATAGTCATTAAATGAATGTCAAATTCTACATAAAAACATAACAAAAGTCTAAAAAGACTAATGAACACAATAGTAATACTATTACAATTGATAAAAAAAATTAATATCCCTTTGTTAATAACTAACCCTAATGAGTATTACGATTCCTCATTACTACAAATATTTAATTATCACTAACACAGCCATGTTTTGTTAAAGAAAATGTATACTTCCAAAACATTTAGTAACATTCCAACCATTTCACCCTCTTTGGCAACGAAAAGTATTATTACATCACTTATATCACTTTCATCATCCTCATCATCATTCAGCCGTAGGACGTCCACTGCTGAACATAGGCCTTCCCTACAGATTTCCAATAAGACCGGATGGAAGCGGCTTGCATCCAGCGCGATCACGCGCTGGACGTCCTACGCTGCGCTTGCCGGTCACATATCACTTTACTAAAGTCTTTTTAGGAAATTCTCTAGCGGTGTCCCTTAGGGCGCAGTTTTGGGACCATTAGAACGATGTACCGTATTTTCAAATGCCACGTTAGCTTTTATATGAAACTGGCTTTAATCAAGACTTTACTAATAAGCGTCACATTACACTGTTACATAAAATAAGAAATATTTCAATGAATGCAATTGAACATTAATACAATTTCTCCTTTGAATTCAGCATCCTAAAAATCTCAATCGATTCAAAATCTTCTCCAATTACCGCTCTTTTCTCTCTTAAAATGTTATCTAAAAGCGAGAAAAATAAGATAAGACAATAATTTATTAGTGTACCGTATCAAACTGAGGGAACGAACAATTTATTACCGTCCTTCGGCTTCCAACTTAAACACTAAGTTTTTACTTGAAACCTTAAGTAACTTACATTATAATGTAACGATACAATTCACAGCCTATTTTGGCTTTACAACGTCTAATTAGGATAATGAATGTTAAGAAGAAAAGTCTTATCATATTACTAACGATATTTTTGAGATTCTTGACAGACCCGTCACTGTGATTTTAGAAACTGTAGTACAAACTTGTTGGATGAAATCTTTTTGTTGGTTCCGTAAGATTCCTAATTTAAAAATAGCTTGGTCTTAAAGAACTCATCAGCAACGTCCATTACATTTTATGAGCAAAATTCAATAAAGTTATCAAATAAAATATTTTATTCATAAAAATCGCCATAAAAAGTTTTCTTGCTCCTAATGAGAAGGCAGACATAGTACTGCTGTATCAAGTCTATTCTACTTAAACTATCAACAATATTTAAGAAATTCTATCAAAACAACCATTGATTGAACCGACTCATGATTTCTTGAGCTTCTAAAATCTCACGCATGCACAAACCTTTCGATGAAACCCTTCACCAGTTTGTCTTTATGCCTAGGGATCTCCACTGTCCACAGGCAAGAATTGTTGCTGGGCAACCGAAGACAACATCATGTCAATGGGTTTGGTGTCATCGTAGAGAGATGGTGCTTCGCATAGGATGGCGAAGGTACCAACGATGGAGGCGATGGTAAAGATCCAGAGGAACAGACGGTCGAGCACCATGGCCACGAAGCCCCAGTCTTGATCTTCCTATTGGAGATAAAAGAAAATTCTGAGAAGTGTGTAGAGATATTCATTTAATATATGGTTCTTCTAAAATATTAAGGCTTAAAATACAGATAGTTAACAACATTAAACAATTTTTTTCAAACACAACTTCTATAAAAAGCACTATATTTAAGCCTTAATTTTCTATTTAAATTCAATTTTGTAATGCTTTGAAATCAATACACAGTCAGTCAATGTAATAAAAAATCACTAGGGGAATCACGTTTTGACAGCTCATAAAAAGTATATTAATTGATTGGTTTCTAGCACCCACTTGTAATTGTACTATTATTACTTACAGCATTAAACTCATCCTGTCTCTGCATGTGATGCTGTATAAACATGACATTATGAATCGCCTTCTCCAGTTCAAATGGGTACTTCTTCCGTGGGGCTACATCGCTTAAGGAGTCATCGAGTCCTGACATCACTGATGGTAGACCGTTGTATCCAGCGCCAAGGCTACCCAGAGCGCCGACGAGGCCACTGAATCTGATGAAGATAAAAACCTTCAGTAACAGGTTTTGTCTTTATTGTCAATATCTGAAGGTCAATTCTACTGATTAAAATGTCAAAAAATTTAGGTAATTTTAGGCATATTTGGCAGATTGAGACTGATATTAGATTGTAATCGTTTCTAAAATTAGTGGAATTGCTGGCCTGGTAATGACTGGATAGATCGAATAATGCAACTTCCAATCCAATAATGTAATTGACGTAAATTTTGAATGACAATATGTATGCCATAGATAACTGCTCCGCTCCTGTGAGTGGTATCGTGAAATTATATAGCCTATAACTTAAAGATAATAAAAATTGCATAAATAAAATCTCAAATGTATCTAGTAGTTCCTGAACGTATATAAATTTTACTAACCTGTTAGTTGCTGTAGTCGAATGTAATCCATTACATCCTCCAGGCAGATGATGACGCAGCGAATCAGGACTAGATGCATTGGAATTCGTCTGTTCAGCAGCTGCCAGAGCATCTTTAAACTTATTCTTATTCTTCATACTTCTACCAGCTATCTTCTGTGCCGCCAAGTCCCTCAACAAGTCCTTAGGTACCCTCATCAGTAATAACTTTGGGAGCTTCGTTATAAAGAACTTCCGAACCCAAGGAGCCATCTTGTGCGTACTGGGCTTACGATAATGTACGTTCAGTATTATTATAGTAATCACTACTGACAATCCTACCAGCAACATAGTGAACAGTAAGTACTTTCCAAGCAATGGTAACGCAAGTGAAGTTGAAGGAATAATTTCGGAAATCAGTAAGAAGAACATGGTTTGTGATAGTAATATGGATATGCTTAGGGCTATTTTCTCTCCTGAATCAGCTGGTAGGTAGAATACTAGGACTGACAGATATGAAATACCAACACAAGGTACGATTAAGTTCACTGTGTAGAAGAGGGTTTTTCTTCTGAGAGTGATGTTGAAGAAGATATCTGGAACAAAAAGCTTTTTTAAAAAATAGTGAAGGAAAAAAAGACACATAATATAAATAAATAATTGTCCTGTAAAACCTTAGATGTTTATACAAATGATTTGTTTATACAAATGATTGATGATGGAAAATTGAAGTGCCTGTTTGCAAGGTTGAAGTAACAGCTTTTTACTTTATAGATAATTATGAATGTTACACGTTACTTATATCAAACAACATTTTTTTTTATATTATCTGTCTGTTCGTCCTGTTTTTTCCTACATCTCCGAAACGACCTATTTTGACGGAAATTCTACTGAGAGATAGGTAATGGTATGAGGAGTACTTAGTCTACTTTTTTCTTTGATTTTAGAAAAAGGATTAGAGGACCGCGTTCAGAAAACCGATATTCACACGGACTAAGTCGAGGCGTAAGCTTGTTTAAAATAAGATTACACGATTTCAATCAAATAACTCAATATATTGTGATCTCAAGATCACGGAAGGAATAAAAAAAGCTTTGATACCGTGGACAAAGAATCAAAGCAATAAAGTAACAATTCTTTAGCAATAAATGTGACAAACTGGAATCCATGCACGTTATTTTGTCTTAAATTCTAATAGGATTGCGTAACGGTTAGGAATCGTGATATTTGGAAGAAAACAGTTATTTTTCTAACATATTTCAAGTTGATGGTGTCTTTATATCCATTTAAATGCCATGGACGTCTTACGAGGAAAGAATCCCATGCAATTTTTTTATCAATTGTGTTTTTAGTAATATTACCACTTCTAATGATTACTGGTCATAGAGGTTCTTTTTAGGATTTTCATATTATTTGATTTGCGTTCTAATTGAAGATTAATAGGTCTTGGATCCGCATTGTGAGAAGGTTCTTATTCTGGATCTCTAAGTAGCATAAGCTTAGGTATTACCATCTCGCTACGGGGAAGCATCATTTAATTTTTTGTTCATGTTTGGTTTTCTACTTAGAGATGTTATTTAGTTTTAAATTAAACTAGATTTTTCCCGCGACTTCATCCGCGTTTATTTTCTACCAGATCACTATTTTTTAATAGTAAAATTTAGCCTATGCTAGAAACTGACTAACAACAAGCTGATCCTATCTATAAAATGGTCATCATTCTTATTTTCTTATAGACCAAAGTGCGCACAGGAATAAATAGAAGTCACATATGAAAACGAAAAATATTTTAAAAGCAAATCCAAGATTAACAACAACAGAATGTCTTAATAAAAACCTCTATTTGTAGAGTCCAGAAGACATAGAAACAGACAAAGGATTTAATTTCAGTCTTTGTGAAAAATCTTATTGTCTAGACTTGTACATGTTACGGTCCGTTACTGTACTGAATGAGGTTTTCTAACAATATCCAGTGTTACAGAAAGATAAACTTCTTCAGCTGACCGATTTGTTTGTTCTCCAAGTTTCACAGGATCCCTCGGATTTATCTTTAATGCTACGCTTAATAGATTAAATGGTATTAAATGATAAAGTTTTACCGAGTTTTTACCGTAAAGTAAATTTGTTCTGCGCTTTCCTTTTTGTGTGAGGAAAAATGATTTCTTGTATTACAAGACTAAGGGATAATTTGCATAAATATCATTATACTAATCTTCTTTCACGTCATCAACTATACTGCGGTAAGTTTGTAGACTCAATTAGATGCATCTGTTAAACACCCAGTTGCAGAAAGCTTTAAAAAATGCTTTACCTAATTAATCACTATCGCTAAAATTGTTCTTTAAAAAAGACGTCGCACGGAACGGTTAAAGGTATGTTAAAATTTCCTTTGAATAAAGAAAAATATATATATTGACGTCATTTGGTTAGGTAAATTAAAAGGAGCATTAAAATTGCCTATTTAAAATGGGAGAAAGATTCCAACTATGTAAATTCACTAATGCTTTAGAATTAAAATAGTGCTGTTAACCATGGATATTCCAACATAATTACGAAAAATAAGCTCATCATAGAGAGAGAAATTCTCTAAACATTTCTATCTAACTACAAACATAAAGTTCCCAGTAAAACACCAACAATTATCATCAAAGAATCGAAAGGGGGATTTCTAATTTGACGGCAGTAAGTCCTCCGAAGAGCCGGTAGTAATTACAGACCTCTCGAGCAAATTGCTTAGATTTAACTAGTCATTGAAGATGTTACATTAAGTTCGGAATTGGTGGGCAATAATTCCATGATTACAATTGTAATTCTAGATGTTTCTTGGCACCGTTCTCTTTGCTGTTCTTTTTGAGTTTTTGAAAGAATGTGGTTCTGTGTTCGTGAAATAAAAGAAGGTGTATACGACTGTATCGAAAATAAATAAAAAAACAACCTTAAATAAAGGATGCTAATTAATAAAAATAAATAAGATTTAAGATTTGTTTTTAGTACCGAGATGGTATATATTATGTAGAATGGGGAAAAATAAAAGCAAAATCCATCAGAGCACAGAACACTGTTTTAAGTAAAAACATTGCACAATAAAAGCTTCTTCTCATACAAACACGGCACGAGCATTCAATTTCAGACATATATTAAGTAGTACTTATAATAAGTTCAGCTTCCCTTACGATATTTTCCTTCACTAACATAGTGATGTCCAAGATAAACTTAGAAAGTACATACGAGTGCTATGAGTGCCCAGTTGCGAACCCACAGCATATAGAGATGGACTCCTAAACCACTGGCCCATCACAACACTGCTTATTAATAGCTATCCGTTAAAACTTGATCATAACCATTACTCTTCAAAATGAAAACCATTTGACCTCATAATAAAAAAAATAATCAAACAAGCCGCGAAAGGTGTGGACCGTAAAAATGTATCAACGGAAAAAAGGTTGAAAAATCTCCAGAGGGCCGTTAAGCTGAAATGAAAGGGGTGTCATTATGAACTTCCAAATGTGTTTATCTAAACGTGAAATATACGGTTGTTAAATGGCGAGCTTCGTAAGCGAAATTACGTATGCTGTGTAAGGACGGGTGCGTCGTCATCCGACAGATGGGCATCTGTCACACGTGAATAACAATGACTAGACCGGGAGAATATGGGCTGTTAAATCGTTGAGATGTATGACGACTGTGAAAGTGGAGGAAGAAAAATATGTTGGGACTCTTTGGGGATGGACTGGTCTTTGTAATTTGGGGACGTCCGTCAGTTAAAATGATGAGTCTCATTATTACACGTGTCCCAGTGCATGTGTTGTTACCATGTGTTACCAGAAGATGGTAGCAAAGTGTTATTACTTATATTTTTTTTTTATTTAACATATTATAGTATAAGTTAATACTCGTATTAACAAATATAATTCGGGAAATGTTTTTGATATATATAAATAAATTAATATTATATTATATTTAGAACTCTTCTAGCGTAAAAGTCGGTAATAAATGCGATTTTAATATTTTGCGCAAAACCCTCATTCTTTTTTTAAAATAAAGGTAACCGAATTACGTCTTATAACATCAGCTATCTGTCAGTAAAAGTCCCGTCACAATCAGTGCAACTATTTAAAAGATTAGCCAGAACAAACAGACTCCTTTTTTTAAATTGATTTCTGCGTATATTACCCAGTTAACATTTATATTTATTTATAAAAGTCGTTATTTTGACATCACAAATGGACTCTTCAATTTTATTTATTTGTACAGATTTAACCTTATCTTTTGTTCGAACCAAGTTACCGATAAAATCTTCTAAAATCTCATAAAAGTTATCAAGAATCTCAAATCGAAGTTACTTTCTTTAACAACGAAGAATAAGTACATAAACATTTACTTGAAGCGAAGTTTTCCTTGTTGAGTGTCAGTGTATTTTGTTCACATAAGTGGCTCAGTAAACTGCTTGATTCTCTAACAATTGCCTGTAAGTGCATAAAGACGGAACTTTCTATAGGCTTCAAGTGGACCTCTCGAAAGCCCTTTGTCCGTACAAGCTCCTTTATATCTCTGGTGATTCTGACACTTGGGGCTTTTTTAATGAGTCGTGTTTATCTTGTTTGTTGGTGGCGTATGCTGTTATTATTAAAGTTGAATTTTGAATGGACTTTCAATTCTATTTTAGGTTTATTGTTTTGGGGAATTGGATTTTGATTAGCAATATTAACAGGAGAATCGCTGGCTATCTTTCTGGGCCTTTATCCAGCAGTGGACGTGGACTTTGTAACTAACAACTGTATTTATTATTAGTCCGAATTAAATGAATTTAACTTAATTTAATTTATATGTTCGACTCTATGGTTTTTTATATGTATACCGATTTTTCCGCCAATTGTAGACCGATATCCGAAATTCTTTTTTATTCGAAACAGTATAATACTCTTGCCGTAGTCCCATGTTATTTTTGTAAAGATCTGATATAGACCTTCAGAGATAAACAATGGAACTCCACAATAACGAACAGTACACGTATTGTGATTGTTCATTGTTTGCTCATCGTCAAATGACAATATAGTTTGATTAGTTCTAGCCTCTCAGTTAGGATTAGGGAGAACTTTAAAGAACATCCTCAAATACACTATCAATCTCTCATCTCAAAGTACACAGCGATACCACTTAACATGATAAATTAGAAGCATCAAGCGCTGATCTGCATTCAGGGCCCGCACTCGAGGACATTACCGAAACAACCGTTTAACCTGTTCAAGGAGACATGGCAGCAGTAAAACTCACTAATTTTGCATAGATAAGAGTTTTCGTCGTTCTACGGTAATTTACAACGTTCCCAGATTAGCTCTGTGCGACATCTCTGGGAAATAAAAGGATTGTGGGGAAAGATGGCGGTTTTAGTCAAGATTCCGTGGTTTTGGATGCCAAGATCTTGATTGTGGATGATAACGATGTCTTGGTTTTTATTGCGTTTGTGTTCTTATGATACTGTGGGATTTTGTTTTGAGACAAGTGTTACATTATTCTCAACTATAAAGTGCGTGAGATTACTCTTAATGTAAGTTTCCCATTGCTGCAATCATTTTCCTGTTCAAGACCATATTTGGGAACATGTCAGTTACGAAGATGTTGAAGACCAAAGTTCTATATTTTATTTACCATTTTTTATGAAAACAAACTTTTAAATGTTATACTCTTGCAGTGATTTTTCATATCAAAAATAAAAGTCGTTTTGCAACAATAATAATTTTTGTTCAATGTTAGATGGACAGAATACATAGTTAAGGGCTATATTTTTAAACGCCGTATAATTTTGTACAAATTCCAGGATAAACCTGTTTGAGCTTCACTACTTTTAACAGTATCTACTCTAATTCGAAAACTTTAAATGGATTATAATGACTTTTCAATCTTCGTTAAATCTCCAATCATTGTAATAACAAAATTAACTAGTTCAGACCATACAGAGTAATTATCTTGTATCAACAAAGATTAACTCTTCAAGATTTAATACAAATATTTATTATATTTTCAAAGAAGTTTCTATTCATAGGAGAAATAACACTTTACTGAAGTTCGTAACCCATATTTGCAAGTTCGTAAGCATATTATCCAATCAAACTTGGAAACAAGTAATTTGTTTAGTTCGAAACTTTGATTAGATTTATATTGGTGCGCCATTTTGTTAAATCCTTTTAGATTTTTAGTTTAAAATATTTTTATAAAGCTTTTAGCAACAGGTTTTAGAAGTAGTTGTTAGAGTGATTTCGTATTTTTTGGGTTTAAGGCCCTGCTACAATGGAGCCGAAAACCGGTACAAAAACACTTGAAAAAAAAAAGAAAGAAAATCCCGAAGAAAGAATCATCATAGAACAGCATAAGGTATTTATATCACAGAGGTGAGGCAACGCAGGGAGGGGTCGCCCTAAAAAGACCTATACTGAACTTATTGGTGAGGTTCTTCAGAAAGGTCAGGTGCGCAGTAACCGGCGTGCTTGTAAGACGAGATAAGGCGAAAGGAGTAAAGGAGTAAGGATCGTAGCAGGTGGCGATCGGTGGTTTTTTTGGATTATTTATGTATGTAGAACAGCATAATTTCGACTTACCAGGGTATGGTTCCTGGCAGCAAGGGTAGTACCTCTCGTGCCTCTCCGCTGGAACTCCGAGGATGTCCCATTCCACGGACGGATAGTATTCTCGAAGGTCAATGCCCACATCCACCATGTCACCTTTCTTCTGGTTTATGTGCTTCAAGTCAATCTGTTGATTAACTTGAGATTTAAATAAAGGGGGTAAAAAGATATTTCACGAAGACGAAAGTCAGGAAGAACTTGAATATTCCCATCATTGCTATCATCTTTTGTTCCCGGACCATACATGGGAAACTTCATGGAGATATACAAGGTCAATGTTACAACTTTATTTAAATAAACTTAAATAAAACCTTAAAGTAAATGTAAAATATGTACAATTTATAAAAAAAAAGGGCAGAAAGGACGAACCTCATAAGGCATCAAAAAATTCGTCCGCGTCGCTGTCAATGGGGCAAGTGCCCAAAAGGCCATTTTAAGTTATTTTGCGAAAATAAGTTAAGAATGTTATAACTTAAAATACCTTTACGGTACTTGTACTGTTAGATGTACTATCGATCGTAAGCACAATGTTTTGTGTGCAAAAAATAAAAATAATTTCCCAGAAACATTTTTTTCTCTAAGTCACTTAGGTTGATGGGTAGTATGTATAGTTAACGACTATGTGGTGTGTCTATTTACACCCCATATACCTCCATATCATGACAAATATGTTCTGACAACATCGTAACAACACAGTAATGAAGAGAACAAAACTATTTCATGACGTAATCAAAATTATGCTTTGCTACGCAACAAATAATGACTAATTTAACAGAGTTCTCTCTCGCAAAACAAATGTAAAAGGAACCTCTATTTTCCTTTGGTCTGCCTAAGTACTCAATTAACTAATTGCAATAGGATGATTTACATTAGGTAGCTTTATAATGTCTTTTATGGTCGCCATAATAATTGGCACTCCTTAATAGAGTATGCCTTAATTGCACTTTTAATAGTTACAGAAATTAATTGAATATTCTAGAGATAAACTGCTATAACAGCTGGCGCGCCCTTTCATATTACTATTTCAATGCGTGTAGTCATATCCATATGAAAGAGTTTCTATATGGTTCTAAGTATTCGTCTTCAGTAGCAGATTTGTTGGCCAACTAATTATAACTAGCAAGACCGTGCAAGACAACCCACGTATCATTTTCATAGAATATGTCAGTGCCGCGCCCTACTAATAATAATGAGTAATCAATGACGCTGCTAGTCGAGCAACAAATCGCTGATTTTTTTTTGTTTTGAGAGCCGTCTCAGTACGCACACATGTGTTGTGGAGGGGCGCGTGGAGGGGCGTGCCATGTTATTGTAGTTTATCTATAGGTACTATCACAATAATCTACTAGGGACCCTAGGCCTTACCTGGTCACCATCATAACTCCAAGACCCGAACTTCAAGAAGCAAGTCTGCTGGTCAAAAGGGAAGTATCTCACGTCGATCTCACACGAAGACTTGAAGATGGCTGGCGGGGTCCACAGGACCTTCCCGGTATGATGCAGAACTGCCTTCGTCATCGTTGTCACTACGTACTCGCCGTCAGCACTGGCGGAATGAAAGACTAATTAGCTTCGAGACATATGCAAAAGCAGCGCGGTGCGATGTCACGGAGCCGCAGTGGTGTCGCGTTGCTAAACGTCCTACTACCGTAGCGTGAGGTTTTTTGTTTTACGATCATGATCATTGTTGGACGTATGTTACGATACTCCGAAATGAAAAGAAAAGAAAGAAAGAAAAACTATTTATTCCTGCGAAAGTCTTATCGAACATAACATAAAAAAAAATGTTCTCGACCAGTTACATGACGCAAGTTTTTGCGTTGCATGGGGCGGTGTCTCCTAATTTGGCGGTGCGACGCCCGCCGCATCGCTTTCAAGTGTGTCGGCCTCTAAAGCTACACTTTCAAGTGTAACGTGTTTTGATAAAATAAATCAATGACGTGCTTATTATAGAAGTTGTATGTAAATATTTATATGTCTAGACGTCTCGCACGATTGATTTTCTGAGTTAAGATCGTTATGTACTCAGGTTTTTGTGCAAAATAAACAAAACAATTTACTTACTTTTAGAGTAAGAGAAAATATGACAAATTGGACAATTACGTAATTGTGATATGGATATTTGAAAAGTGGATTCTAGTATTAGGTAAATTGAGAAAAAAACAAGATCTCATCAGTCGAATGGAAAATAGGAATTAGTATATTTAAAAAATATTAAGTATACATATATAACTATCACATAAAATTGTTTAGTTTGTTAACGTTTTTAAGCTATATAAGCCATTGTTTCATGCTGTACGGTGGTCCGACGATCGGGCAGAGGATGGATGCAGGCTGCGCAAGACCGGGATGGTTGGAACTTTGTCCGTGTCAAATATCAATATGCTTTGCATGGGAACCGAACATTTTGCCAGGACAAAAAATGTCCTATATGCTATTCCAGATTGATGCTTATGGTCACTGTGTTTTTATTTTGTAATCGGATCAGTATTTCCGGAGATTATCTCTCAAAAACAAACGATTTTTTATGTCAGATAAATACAATTCCCTCAATGTAGCTTTCCAAAGGATACCAAGCTCACCCCAGTAAACAAAGCACCCATTTATCCACCGCACATACTCTGCAACGTCCACATATTCATATATTACGGCACATTATACTCCAGTGTAGTGCGTTACCCAATTTATGACAGCCACCATAAACCTATCAAAAGGCAGCTGATACGTGAAGGGACGGTACGGTCCGAAGATGATAAGGTGCAAGTTATGGGAGATTAGCGAGATAAGAAAGGAGACAACACTGTTGTTACAATTTGGAAGGTCATTCATGAAAACAAACACGATTTAGACGTACTTTGCTTAGAAATTATCCGACGAATCCATTTTTTATTATTGTTTTCACTCAATTTATTATCTCGGGTCTCTGGAATCCTGGGCTTTTGGAAGGCGTACAAAGGTCGAAGCCAACACAGAGTCCCCTTAGATAGCTTTAAGATAAAATGGAACACCAAACGACAATAATCTCTGTGTGCACTATGCAAGCCCATCCAAGGACAACCCCTGGATAGCGCAGGACTATTGCAGAATATGGAAACCTGTGGCTTATATGTATAGACTGGTTATATGGTACTATGGAAGGACCTTGAGTAAGCGTGGTGATCAATTCTCATAACTTCTCTTTTAAGAAAAAGCCAAGCCAGCTCTGCTTTATATTATTATTATTTATATTTATTCCAAATGGGTTCTATTTTTATCATACGATGCTTTATCTCCCTTCAGTCTCCCAGACTTAGAAGAATTTTATTATCCATCCGCCTCTGCTAATCAAATATCCTAATCAGGTCAAATAACAAAAGCAAACGCTCTGTTAGCTTATCTACCGAGTGCCTCCAATCTCTCAAGACTTAAGCCGCTTACACAGGGTCGACACAGCGTAAGATTAGTCGCACGTGCGTCTCTCATTCGCTGGCCATGATTAATCGTTTGCCGGCCTGTTTTGGCACGACATGATGTATCATTCGCGAACGCTTTCTTGTCGATATTTCGTGCAATCAATTAGGTTACGGATACATTGCCTACTCTGTTAGAAGTCGCGACTTGTGAACACAAACTTAATGTTTACTTTCGTGGGATATTTTGTTGAGGTTGGCTGTCGAATTTTATTTGTAAACCAGCTTAGGTCCGTTACTTCGTTCGCGTTTTCGGTTTTGTTTTATTTGCGCGGAACCCTAATGCTTTTACTATATAAAAGCAGATCTGTATTTACATCTTATAAAATCAGCTATATGTCAGTGAAAGTTTCATCAAGGCAGATCATCAGACATATAAAATTTTAAACTGGCTTTTTTCGTGTAAACATTCATATTTATTTTGAAAAAAGCTGTTATTTTGAATTTTGTATTTATTTGGTAAGATGTCAAAGATCTTTGAGTTGTTGAAGCATATTTGAAATTGATATCTCAATGAAGAGAACATGTCTTAAAACATGCATACCAGACATTCACCGCACCACATACTGCAAATAATTTCAAGCACGACACCAACTCACCCATCCACGATTACACTTTTGGCACACCCATCGCAAAACAAACGCCATGGCAAGAAGTTATCAAGATCCCTGTATCTAAGTAGAACGCATGAACCAGATGATTTATGTGCTCCTGGTACCGAGGCGACGGCACACCATGCATCATGGGATGGGAATGTACTGACCATAACAACTGACTCGTTAAATCTCGACGCTTCCCTGATTTCAGGTTTGGTTTGCTGATTTTATGGGGTCCTATGGTTTTTGTTGCGGTAAGACTGTTAAGTTGTGTTGTGACTTTAAGCGTTTAATGAACATTCAGCACATCAAAATCGTGCTACACTTTTATGAATTTAGACACGTGAAAACCTATCGATCAAGTCTCTAATCAGTAAAGTAGTTGATAAAATTATTAGCAGGTCTGCTTCATTATCATATTAACAGCCTAACCACGTCCACTGCTGGACTGGGCTTGCCCTACAGAGAGCCAACAATGACCGATCCTGCGCTGACCGCATCCAAAAATATGACTTTGGATAACTGACGCAACGACTACGAATCCCATAGATACCTAGAGCTTAAATGAGGTTATTGGATGGTGTTGTTGTAGCTGAATACGGGGCCAAACAAAAAAATAATTATTTTCTACATTTAAATAAATTAATACCTAAACATTTTTGTGTCAATCAGTATCAAATAATTAAGTGGAAAGGAAATAAATAGTCGGTAAATCTTATAAACAAGATAGTTTTATAGAATGATCAGCTACTGCTACTACCAGGGCAGCATAATTTATAAACAAATCAACACTACAAAAATTCCCAGCTACTCACACATACATTCAGAATAACAACGAAGCGAAATATTTTAATCAGCGAGCACGAGCATAAAGCCTCGCAATTATGGCATCTACAGACAAGTTCGGTTGTACAACAATGCAATTTGGTGCAAGCTAATGTCCGAATGTTGGCCGGGCAAGTTGGGTGCTGCGAAATTAATTTGCTAAACGTATTCGTACGTGAGGCGTATCGGATGTCGCTTGTTGTGTAGTTACAGCTTCTGTAATGGGGGTTTCAAGCGTTGTTGTTGATGAATGTAGTAATATTGGAGTGGAATTTAAATGAATTCTAAATAAATTGTGCCCCTGTTGTTCATTGCTGCCAGGCTGTCGCTCAGATTTACATCAGCTGTTTTTGCTGCAGTTTTTAATGGGATTTGCTGTCCATTCGTGTCACTTTCCATTGCACCATGTTTAACAGAAAACGGTTTAAAGTTGATGTTACGATCCAATTTATTTGTAAATATAATAATAAGAACACCTATTTTTGTTCCACTGCAAAGGCCTGTCATATAGAGAAGGCACGAGCATTGATCACTACACTTGCTCAAGGCGCATTTGCGATTTCAGACTTTATATTAATTAGAAGGACATGTTTCCTCTCGATGGTTTCCTTTGCCGATGTCATTTATGTCCAAGATAATCTTAGAAAGAGCATATAAATTGAAAAAGTCATACACATGAGAGGCGAGCGCCTTATGCACTAGGACGTCATGACTTTTTATCAGTAGATAGTTATGTCTATATCACAATACTTACTTGTTATAAAGCACGATGTCAGGTAACCAGATGTGTTCCGATGGCACATACAACTCTTTCACTCCTCCATACTCCAGAGGGTCCCATTTGAACTTGTGGTCTTCCCATTCCTAAAGATAGAACACTAATACATTATCTAATTAACTAGGCCTAAATAGTTTAAATTATTATAGACTAGCGACTTTGTCCGATTACGTTTTTATCAAACGCGTTATGTTATCTTTGGTTATACTGCTCCGCTTCCGTAGGTCGCAGCGTCATAGTATATATCCTATAATACTATTCCTCATGAATCTGGCAGTTATACACAAAAAGATTTTTCTATTCCAACAGGTAGTTTAGAGACTAGCGCGGTTAAATTTTAAAAAATCGGCTTTATTTTATTACTCTTCTTTTTTTACCGTGTGGGCAGTAAGGTCATACGACCCCACACATCATACTGTCAGAGTTTCTAAGCCGCCTTAGGGCGGCCTCTGACATGGTTCATAAGTTTATTTTTTTAATTTTATTAGTATTGATGTATCTTAAGTACAAATAGAAGAAAAAAAGTATGTCAATTTTGTTTCTTCTTTTTATTGCCGTATCTAGCTTATCTATTTTAGCTATTCCATTTCTGTTTCTGAACTAGGTCTCTCTCAAATTATATCACTTCGTTAGGTCTGCAGTATGGCGCATGGAGTCCGTCAAGAATTTGCATGTATCTAAATAATTTAATACAAAGTCACTTACGTGTTCCAGCCATACGTTGGTCGTTAGAATCTGATCTTTGAGATTCTGTAACAAGGAGAAAAGCATTTTAATTACACAGTTTTGTTGTACCAGGAGTCAAAAAGAGTAGGAGCTGATAAAGTAATAAATTATTTAACAGATTTTTTAGACAAACGACTTGTTCACGGCCAAGATAATTCTGCTGCAAGCATTTCTTTTCATAATTATAATTCGATTGCAAAGTGAAAGTCAAAACATTTATTTCAATTAGACCATTTACAGGCACTTTTGAATTGTCAAGGAGTCGGTCAGTTAGTCCGAAAGCTGAAGCAGTTACTCGTTTCAAAACGGAGGGAGGCCTTTATGGAGAAGAACGAGCAATAAACTCCACGGCACACTTTTCAAATAGGTTTTTTCAAAATATTGGTTACATTATTATTGTTGTTTCTACATGTGAAATAATATTGGGAACCAATATTCTATCATTTAATTTAAATTTTAACATGATTATTATACTATGTTGCTGTACCCTAACTGGGCCCATAACTGTACGTTAGCTTTAAGCCTTATGTAACATCTTTCAAACACATTATGGTATGCAAACAAATTCATGAATATGATTATGGAGTCACCACGTCTCATCGGGACGGTTTTCCTTCAATAAATGACATTTATTATGCAAACAACTTTTTTTTTAACTGTATGAGGTCAGTAATTTCTAGCTCACTACTCTGAGAATAAACATAGAAAAAACCTCAGAGATTAAAGTCTCTTTTAAAGGCTTACAGTTTCTTGTAAAGGTTAGATCATGTAAAGATATCACACATCATCATACATAATTAACTGCATTTCGACTTTTAATTCTATTCAGTAACTTGACAGTTCAAATAAAAATAATGTTACCATACCACAACTAATAGTGTTGGGGTAGTGAACAATTTTTCGTAAGGAACGAATGATAGGAATGGTTAATACCAAGTTAAGTACATTTTTTAAGTTCATTCAATTTCGTTCATTCTTACACCACCTCACTTTCTTTTTTTTTTGTCAAAACTTGGTAACCCTTTAACTGTCAAGTCACTGAATATAATTAAAAGTCGAAATATATAGTCAAAGATACCTTGCCGTGACACAGTTTTGACTAGCGCGGAAGGTAAAGAATTTTTTTTATGAATACCGTCAATGGACATTTATCATTTATCATTCGTTTATGTTATTAGAACTTAAGCAAGTTTTATTTACATAGTTGCAGTGTCACTTTGTTATACTTAATAATCGTTACCTATCTAAGTTTTGATTTTACTGTGTATTTGTGCAAGTGTACCTTATAAACTTCGTGAGTGTACATGAAAAACTTTGAAACTATGTAAGTACTTTAGTTATAACATTGATTTTATGTTTACTAATCTGGTGTACTGTTTCAAGATGTAAAAAAAAACTATTCTATTCTATTCTGAAGATAACATAGTCTTCTATAAATTTACGCTACTTACTTAATCGAAAATTTTCTCATATTTAAAGCAAACGCCATAAAAACGCCAAACACACGCCAAAATGCACTAACCGCCCATAAACACGACGTTGCCACGCAAAAACTAAATCAAGCAGTATAAATAGATTTTTGATCCTTTGTACAAGTTATGCAAATCGATTGTCGTAAGTTGGCCCTCTGCCAGCGGGCGGCCATCAAACTGAATAGCTCACCGTGCTACATTGGAATACCAACTTTGCACCGTTTAGCTCCTGATTCATGGCGATGTGATACAGGCTATTTTGTTGGGTTAGAATTTTTTGTGCGGCCGTTTGGGGTTGTCATTAAAGTTTCAAAACTGTTTTGAAATTGGGTTGCCTTTTTGAGCTGTTGAATAAACTATGTTGTTGGAAGGATGTGAGTTTATATAGGTTTTGGAAAAAGGACGAATTAGTTTTAGAAATGTATGGGAATCTAAAATTAAAAAGTTCTTTTTCGGGGCTTAGCTGTTTTAGTTATTTCTTATTCAAACTGTGTGTGATAAACCTTTCGTCTCTCAAAGGTAAGCACAATTTATGGAAACACAGCATAACACAAAAAAAATAGATGTCATTTTAATGATAATACCAGCCTATTACTATTTCACTGCAGAGCAAAGGCCTCTTCTCATACAGAGAAGGCACCAACATTCACAGTACCACGCTTGCTAAAGGTGGATTAACGATTTCAGACTTATGTTAATTCAGTCCAGGTATTATTGCGCTGATTTCCTTTACCGAGGTCAGTGATGAATCTTACTACTAGGTATTATAAATATGAAAGTTTGTTTAGATGAACGTTTGTTACTCAATCACGTCAGAACGGCTGAACAGATCTGAATGAAATTTGGCACAGAGATTGAAAACAAAAACTTTTTGGTCTGGACTAACTCAGAAGCATAATTTTTATCCCGGAAAAAAATACGATTCCCGTGTGATAATAAATCAATTTTGATGTAAGCGAAGTCGCAAGCAGAAGCTAGTAATAAATAATACTTTATGTTAAAAAATGACTTCATCGACTTCCATTCTAAAGCAAAACATTTGAAGGTAATAAGATGTTCATTTAACAATATTTAAACGACTTCAATTCGAAATACGAACATTTTCATAATAGTTTAGGAAATTCGCAACATCTACCTAAAACCTTTAGACCGAGTTGAGCTAATATTTCAAGATCTAAATCTTTGCGTAGCTTCCTAAAGCTTGCGCACATATCCTGCTTTTAGGTAATCGTTATGAATGTTATTCTACTAAGGGACCCGATGTTAGGGCTTAGGGAATGAGAGAAGGTAAGATTTGTGTGAAGGCACCTTATGGGCTGACGTCCCTGAGTCGCCAATACTATGTCATCTTAGTATGGCTATTTTGAGGTTAAGTAGAGGAATATAATACGAGCATCGTTAAGATGATTACGTACTTGCTAGCTTCAATACTTAGCTCTTTACATACATAACATCACGCCTGTAATCCCCGAAAGGTTAGGCAGAGGTGTACGCATTAGTACATCCGCATTTTGCCAGTTAAGTTAAAGTCCCATGTAACAGGGGCGAGCCTATTGCCATCTACCGGTCACAAATCCAGACTCCGAAGCTGCTCCGTGAGTGTGGTCTTTTCTTCATTGAAACGCTCTCGCCTATTTTCTTTCTGGTTTATGTCATTAAAGCAATATTTTTTTACAGTAAAGTAAATTTCAACTATTTGTATGATTTCCTTTTTTATTACATTATTTTTATAAGCAACAGAATCCACAGAAAAAAACAAATTTGTCTATTTATACCGCTGTCAACAAAGGCCTAATAGAATATAAATAAATAAAAATATTTTTATGAAGTATCTTTTATATTGGTCCAATATTAGAGAAGGAAATAGGCTAGAGTCAAACTCTGAATAATGACTTTTTACTTATTGAATTAGAAGATTAAGTTAGATCTGCAGGTATTCCTTTCGCACGCCAAGCGCTCGCAGCCAGTGATAATTTCTTCATATATGTACCTCATTTTCAAAAATCTCTCAGCCTGAGTTTCTTCTTATGTCATAATATAACATAAGAAGAAACTCAGGCTGAGAGATTTGTAATATTATTACATAATTATACCCGGTATTATGTGCGAACTGGGTATCTCCAATTTCAAGTTACATTAACGTCCTAAGTTCATGCCGCTCTGCGACAATAAAGGACTATAACAAGCCCTATTTCTATTAACCTATGCCATCTCCTAAATGGATTAGCTCAAATGGACGTCTTAACATCGTAATGTTAAGACCCTTAGGACAATTGACCTTTATTCACATATGAATTTAATTGGTGAATAGATCTTAATGGTACATCTATTTAATCACCTACATTTGTACTTTAATGTACTGTAAATGATCGTTAAAAGCAACATAATTGATAGTTATGAAAAGAGTCAGCCAAATGCGAGCGGACTCATTCATGAATGGTACCGTCTTACATACCTATCATTTCATTGATTTGAATGACTGACACTGACAGGAAGAGAGATGTCAGTGCAGTGTGTTGACATGTGCACGTTATTATGATATTTGGAGGTTGGAAAACTATTGTATAAAATTACAATTGAAAAAAATAACGGCGAAAAACTTCATTTGTCCGACGGGAATTTTAAACTTTATTTTATATTTATCATGAGTTGTTGCAGTGGCTATAATTAATACACACACGTCTATTTATTACGGTTAAAAAGATAGGCGATCGAAGAACAGATAGACTAACAGATGAGCTAGCAACAGAACTTTTGGATTTTTAACGAACGACAGCATAAAAATAAAAATAAAATGCTTTTATCTGAAACGTCGAATAAAAACTAATTAATGTGTTTTCTGCCAGTATTTTTGCTCTTTCCTATTCACACCATTCTAAATATCGCATTAAAGCACCACATAACTATACCTATACAAATTCTTGCTTGAAACGCAATCAAGCATGTAATAACCAGAGCAATATAACCCCGAATATTGCTCATTACACCAAAGTCAATCCTTACACAACGTCTTCACCAGTTAAATTGCTCAATGAATATTCCACAGCATCCGAAACTAAGGAGATGACACACAGATCATGCGCGGAATCATGCATGAAGCGGAATGGACAAGCCTCAATGCAAGTGATGTAATCTCCTATCTAAACTTGCTGGATGATAATCAACTCTGTCCGACAGAGATAAGGTTGAATGTTCGTTATCGGTTAAAGAGGAAAGTTGGGTATCGTTTGTGTAATTTTATTATACGTATTTGTCACTTGACTGTTACCAAGAAACGCCAGTATGTGGTAAATGTATTTGTTTGTTCTGTGATGGGTCTGGGAAATAAAATAATGGACGGACATGAATGAGTGACCTAATTTGTTTACATGTTAGAATTGCCTATCTATTCAACTGGAATTTTTTGAGACAAAACTCAAGATCGAAATCCGAGGAAATATGGAAGTGATTAAAATAAAAATGAGGCCTAAAAAAGAATACTAGGCTAGGAAGTTAGGAACCCGATATAATAATGACGGATGTAAAAACACACTAAACGAGGCTCAAAGTTCCGTAGTTTGATGAGCAGTCATGCGTAGTTAACAAGCTGTGGTGTAGTTTTTTTTTGCTTTTTACACTCCGTGTGTGTGATGCTGAGGCTGGACCAGCAAGAGGTGGTAAGATGATCTAGACGCGCATTGAGAGGGCTAGTTCAAGATGACGTAAGAAATAATACTTGGAATGCCTAAGGCATTAAGTCCGCCTTTGTCCTTTTTTGTTGCATAAAGTTTAAATAAACAAAAAGATAAATACTTGGAAACATTCGGTGGACACCCAGCAATTAAACATTCTAAGCTATTAAAAAAAAAAAATAATGATGCCATCTCACCAACGCAAAAACACACATAGAAAAGCAACATTTTTAAAGCCAGAAGAAATAAGAAAAGTCATTACAAACTACAAAGACAAAGTTGACAACGATAGACACACACGGTCTTAAGGCTTAATTAAAGGAAACGTCGCAATAGAGTATGTATGCACCGAGCTGTTGGCTTGTTACCGCACCGGTAATTAACATCTCGCCTGTAATCACCGGTAGCTAAGCTACTATCGCAACTATCATAGACAGGTGTGGGTGTAATTGTAAGCTATCTTACACCTTCAGTTCAAGGTATTGTGCCGTTTATGGCAGTATTGCAATTTCTGTCAGGAAGGTTTCGATTTAGATTATTGTGATGTGGTTTAGATGATTTATTGGACTAGTGTATAAATGACGATTTTAATGTTTATTATAGGAGTTGGCATGATTTCTGATGACGTTTAATTGATTTTCTTAACAAAAATATTTGACGATTTTGGGATACAAATATCTGCAAGTAGGTACATATGTGAGAAAGCATTTGGTATTATTACAGACAAAGCTAGGGTAAAAGAATGTTTATGTTTAGATGTGATTAGGTGGTTACATGTTCTTCTAGTCCTTGCCATTTTGTTTTTGTTATTTACCATATCTGGGAATCTTCTGATTACGGAGATATTGAAGGTCAAAATTACCTACAACTTTTTTTACTAAATTACGTTTCAATTGTTCTTACTAAACTTTAAATACCCCGGCGACCCCTGTGCAGGTGAATGCACCTATTAGCACAACAATTTGTCTGTGTGACTTATCACACCAAAAAGAATAACTGTTTCCCCGCAATACTTTTCCTAAATGCACTTAGTTTGATGGCCACGATGCGTAGTTAACGTGTATGTGATATATCTTTTTACACTCCGTATAACACAAGCTGAGGCAACAATAGTCAGTGCACATTAGTAGCTGCAAGCTTCAAATCCGCACTACTCCCAGATCGTTTGTAGTGCCGACGTTAAAAGCATTTTGTTGAACAAAATGTTCTCTCCATACCATAAAAATGGACGAAAATTCTGTTTTATATTGACCTAAAGTTATATTTTAAAATGTTGTGTAAAAGGCTGAAAATGTTAGTTCATCTTTTGAAGAAGATTCGGCTACTGGTTTGACCCCTCGGGAAATAACCGAGCTAGAAGCTGTACCGATTTATTTCTCGATTTCTAAAATAGCACAAGATGCAATAATACTGCTAACAGCATTGGTCGTATGTTTTCAAAGGGGGATGTAATATACGATTGGCTTTTACGAGATATCTACCGTACATTAGGGATAATTGAGTTCCAAATGCATTTCTATAAAAGGGATCTCGCAAGACTTCTTTGATAGGACAAAACTGAGAAAAAGGTTTAGCTAAAGAGAGATCTCAGTTTAGCAGTGGGCAGATGATGCGTGGTTACTAGCCAGTGGAACAGTGAATAAATAAAAGGATTTAATACTCAAAGTTGATGATTGTATTATCCACGGGAACCATATTTTTTAAGGGCACGCATATTATGCTATTGTTATCTATTTTTGTGCCATTTTCATTCCAATCCGTTTAGCCGTTCTAGCGTAATTGAGTAACAAACATCCAGGCAAAAATAAACATCCATAAAGGTAATTGCATCAAAAAATGACAGATATTTTAACGTTGGTTCGATTGTTTTAGTAGAACTAAACCAATTGAAGTCCAGACTTATGCGGTCTTACTAATATCCTAATTATACTAAGACTAAATCTAAAATAAGTCGTTAAAAAATCAGAACCTAACCATGTAATATGGACGGATGGATGGTGGGTTGAAGAAACTGTTTCTGCAGTCACTAATGAGCTTCGCCTTTAAGCTAAGCACCCTGGCAGTGTGCCAGGGGACATTGCCGAAGAAAAAATCTTTGCACTATTTATTTTGATCAGTTTCAAAATTACTTTACTTTGGGAGCTTTAAAATTTCGATCGCAGTAGCTTTTACAGAGGAGTCGTATTTAAAATTGATGACACAAACGCATTACTTTGAAAACAAAAACGGCCAAGTTCGTATCGTAGAAGATTTAACCCCATGTATATTTTTATTTGTTGTTATAGCGCCAGTAGAAATATACACTCGTGAAAATTTCAATATTATGGTTTATGAGATACAACCCGCTGACAGACAGACGGACAGAGGAGGCGTATTAATAGGGTTTCGTTGGCATCGTTCAGATTCAAAACCTTAAACCTAGAAATAAATGCATGATGATAGATAGATCTACAGATAAATCTTTACATTCGACTTCAGGACTTCATTTAAGTAAACAAGTACTTAATTCTGCAATAGTATTTTATTAATTCTTCCTCGTTTCCTTGGGTGAATTAAAGTAAAGTAAGCTTGAGGTAAGCTGTAAATCCCTAAGCATAAGTGGCAAAACAGCTCATCTCAAGCTTGCTTCATCTAAATTAACTAAGGAAGATTTTTACAAAGTAAACCGGTTGGTGTATTTTTAGTAGCAATATACTTCTAGAAGTACTGCTAGGTTTTACTCCTATTACACCATCTGCCAATCAATCGTCTTCAGTGTGAACGGCCCGTAAGTCTCTGAGGTGATTTGTCTGTAACTAGGTATTTTACAACACGACATCCAGACATCGTTTAACGTTTTACTGTTGTCATTTCTGTAAAACGTGTTTCGCTTACACAAAATTGAACACGACTTTTGTATTGTCAGCAATTTCGTCTGTTTTGTATTGCGACGACAAAAATACGATAGCTGTGACGTAAGCAAGGATATCAGGTTGTGGATGGAGAGTGCTTATTATAGTATCGTTTTTTATTGTAACTTCAGTATCAAGTGTACGTTCACCTTTTTTTAGCTTTGTTGGGTCACCTTTTTTGGAGGTTATGTTTGAGTTATTTTTCTTGTTATAAATTATTCATGTACTTATTGCTTGATGGATTTTGCTATTGATAAAAAGCTTCAACATTCATTTTTATTGAAAAAAATAATGTTGCTTTTTACATTTTTGTTTGGTCAAGGCTTGTTGTCCCTTGCTTCAAGTTGTGTGGCCGTAAAGTTCTCGAATGGAGACCACGCACCGGCAAGCAACAAGGTGGGTGGGTAGACGATCTGATGAGGACCGCGGAATCGCGCTGGATGCAAACCGCTTCCAACTGATTCTTTTGGAAATCTGTAGGGGAAGCTTCTGTTCAGTAGTGGACGTCCTACGGTTGATATGATGATGATGATGACTTCAAGTTATTGTAGTAGTTACTTCACTTTAAGTGTGCCTTTATCTCAAAAAACGAAAATAGAAAAATAAAACTAGAAAGAATGCCTCCGCACGGAATAAATAAGTACTACCGCATTCAGTTTATTCGCGACTTTTAAAGCCCACAACATTCCCAGTAACGTTTATCCACGTTATTCCATCCAGTACACAAAATTCTCGCACGTATTAAACTTTCACGAAAACCAAAAATACTCCGAACGAGGAGATCAAACCAATTTCGAAAACATTTCAGGCACGCAAACTCCGGCTCTGAATGGCTGAGTCATAAAAACGACATAAAACTGGTGCAAACCGGCCACGAACTGAGAAGACCCGAGAACTGCCGAGGATAGCCGAGGACCATGCAGACCGATCGAGAACAGCTTACGTGGCCGACTGCATAGCAATTAAGAGTACCGCGCGCAAACTGTAAACGTCAATTTTATTTCAATTAAGGACCCTTTACAACTGAAGTCGTTAGCGACTAGGTTATGCGCAAATAAAATTTTCTCTGCAGCTCGCTGTTTGTAGATCCGGATTGGAAAGAGTTTATTTAGATATACTTGCATGTAGTTTCTGTAATCAATTTTGTTTCGGATTCTACAGTATTTATTGAACGTACTGGACTTTCTGAAGCATAAAGAGAGTAGAATATTTCGATTAAATAAATTAGATGAAATGTTTCTATCAAACGACTTTTAATTAATTAGAATTGTATTGTATTTAATGTTCCATCTAATTTCTAATATTTCTTATAAAGGGTACATTTTTGAGTTACTATAACATCGTACTAATAATTATTTTGATTATGACTTTTGACTTAGATTTACAACCAATATAGTAAAACCACATAACATAAAGTGTGCATAACAAAGGTAAAATTCATAATTCAAGTAATTCAACAGAAGGGCTTATACTAATAGCAGTCAAAAGCAATCAATAAATAATAGTAAGACTAAAAGAAAAAGAAGCCGACATCGTCACAACAATTGAAGAATTAAACACAAATATTAATGGCTTAAAACTAATAAGGCCCGCTGGCCCCAAAAACTTAACTAAGTATCAGTTGCTAACACGTGGTTAATAAAGTGTACATAATAGGCCCGTGCTAACATCTAACTTAGAGTTAAAAGATAACACTGGCAGACAAAAGCGAGATTAAAAAAAAAGTTGGTTGATTGGAATGATTCTGAATTTAAATAAAAAGAACGAACAGGAGACAAGGATTGCAGTCCTCAAAATTAAAAGATAAAACTGGCAGGCAAAAGACAGACTAAAAAAAAACCACGATGATGCCATAAAAAACGAGAAGGACCAAAAAGGCTTGAAGAGCAAACAGTAACAAATCATCTTAAAATGAAGGAATTACCAAAAAGATTCCAATGCTGAAATTGTTTAAACTGAGACGACATACGACACATATTCAAGCACTAAAAATACACAATATACGACGTCAGAGAAGCTCTTTGTGCCCATAGTTAGCATTCCAGTAGCGAAGTAACTGTTAAGGCCACGCCAGGAATTCGCCCGCTCACTAACTTTCTACGTAGTTTAAATGATAATAGTTCCAACCTTACCTTTTATCCTGTTATACCTTCATTCTTTGGAATATATTTTTAATGAGACGTTTAGATGTTTTTTTAATTGTTACCCGAGCTTAGTGGGTTTTTGTGTATCTATTTTTCATGATGTAGTTTTTTATTGTGGAGATGTTTGTGTTTTCAAGATGAGAAGGTTATGAGGCTGTTTCTGATTTTTATGAATATAAGTTCAATTCTGATTTACTGCGCATTTTTCATTAGATGAGAGCACTTATGAATATTAACAACTTTTACTATGGGACTGAAATATGCAAAGAATAATCTGCAGTTTCATATATTTTGATAACGTAGTAGATTTTTGTAAGGAACATCCGTTTGATTCTGTAAAAATATCCTTCAATGAACTAAAGGCAAGTCAACTGTCATTTTACCGATGTTAAGAATTGACAGTTCACAGAATAGACCGACAGCTGATTGATGACCACTTACATGGCATGACCACTTAATTGAATTAAGAACGAAATTCTGATCTATCAAACTACATAGTAACAGTAGATAAATAATAATTCCAAAATTAAAGTAAAAAAGAAAATCATACTCAACACAGTACTGGCTGATAATAATCAACGAGAAACCAGGTAACCAGACATGGAGGTTGTAACTCGGTTCTCGTTCATTACACGTTAGTAATTAAACTTGCCTTACTTGTTTGACCCGCTAACGAACTGACACTGAATACCCGGTGAACATACACCACGTGGAACTTGCGTGGAGATTAATTATTTGAACAGGTTAATTAAATGTAGAGGAATATTTTCGATATTCTAGTGAAATTCATTATAGAGGACTTTTAAATACATTGACATATTCATCTTCATTGTTTTCACATGTAGAATCAACAAGAATATTGTAACCAGGATTTTGTAAAAACCTTATTTCAAAGAGTGCCGTGGAGTTTCTTGTTCGTTCTTCTCCATAGAGGCCTACCTCTGTTTTGGAACGAACAACTAGCTTCAACTTTCGGACTAACTGACCGACTAATTGCCAATTCAAAAGTGCCTGTTGATGGTCTAATTGTAATATATGTTTTGGCTTTGACTTTGACAGTGCTTGTTAACACAAAGTTCAGTTTCAAAATATCTTACAGTATTATTAATTTTACTATAACTGTGAGTTAAAATTTTGGTGCAAGTAGGCTTTCTACTGGAGGGCAAAGGTCTCTATGGAGGTCTCCTATAAAGAGAAGGCATGAAAAATAATTATAAGTCTAGGTTTCCTCACAATGTGTTCCTTCATATCTGACATCATTGATTTCCTATCTATATTTTGGAAGAGAAAAAAAAACAAAAGTATTTTTATTTAGTTTTAAGAATGAAGAAAATAAAGTTTTAAGAATCCAACCAATTAAAAACCTAGTAACCCCTACAGACTTAGAATGTGGTGTAATCTTCAAGATCAGGTCGAAACTTCCACAATTTATGACCGTAATAAATTTTCGTGAACTCAACTTGAAAGCTAGACAATGAATGCGTTTTAGTATTCCTTGGCTTGCACTTCTGTATGAAATTAGTGGCAAAATGAGTGTTTTTTTTTTCAATTTCCTTATCTTTGCGATTTGAAGGTAATACAGTAGTGAATGTCTTTTTGCGCTTTTAGAAAGAAAGAAGAAAGAAAAACTGTTTATTCACGTGAAAATGACGCACATAATAACAAAAAAATATTGTTAAAAAGGTCGAAAACAAAAAAAAAAATGTTTTGGGCGGAAATACGCGCCACTACGGCGCGAAATGGCAACGTGGAATTAATGAATCGATAACACTGCAAATAAAAAGTGAAAAATGCAACTAACATAGCTATAGATGAATCGATATTTTAAAACGTTCTTAATTTGAATGAGAATGTAAAAAATAAATCAAGTATAGATTTTGAGTTGAAAAAAAGTATGGAGAAAGCCCTATCAACGTTAGGTACTAATAATATTATAATAAAGCTTAATAGTTTTAGTTAGTTTTAGTTTTAGGTAATAGTTTTAGTATAGCTTTTAGTTTTTTAGGTTTTGTTTAACCGCGATAGATTCTGTAACTACGAGTCGGATTGAAACAATTCTTTTTGTATTCTTTAGTCTGATTCATAAGGAATTTATCACACCGGGCAGAAGGTATTGTTAGTCGTAGCTATAGTAAGAAAATGTAAGAAAAAAAACATAACATCACGCCCGTAATCCCCGAAGGGTTAGGCAGAGGTGTACCCATTAGTACACCCACATTTCGCCAGTTGTGTTTTTAGTCCCATGTAATAGGGGGCGAGCCTATTGCCATCAACCGGGCACAAATCCAGACTGGCTGCTACTGAGAAATTCCTGATGGAAAAACCCAATAACACTTTGCCCGACCTGGGAATCGAACCCAAGACCTCATGCACAGCAGTCGTAAAAAAAGTAAAAAAGAAATCTACTTAGATTTATTTTTCCTTTTTTTTTTCTTGTATTTTGGATTACTTTCCCTTATTAAAAACCAATTAGGCTTCAAATATTTTTTCTTAACATCATCTGTACCTATACCTACTCCAATGAGAAGTATCCAAAAGTTTATGGAGAAAAATAAAGAAAAGCATTCCACCATGTTTCCGGAACAAACCGTGGTCGTAAAGCGCAGTGGGTGCTTTAATTGGAAACTGTATTAATTGGCTCGTTAGTTACCCACTAAGCTGCTACGATACACACACTCTTTTAGATATTTTTTCAAAAATTAGAAAGAGATTTTAGAGTTATCAGAAAGACCTTAATTTTTTTTGTTATTATCTTTCTTTATTATCAATTAGAAACTCAAGTTTTTATCTGTCAAAAACGCTAATAAGCTAGTTGACACCACCATCATTTGACGTACTTTTTATGACCTGTTAAAACGCCATTCGCTGTAGATTTTGTATGGCAATATCGTACTGTGATGCCACTTATTTGGCAACTCAATTGTCTTACTATTTTTTGTTTTCCAAGCCATAAAAATCAAACTTTACAATGAATTAAAAAGAATCGGGTTTTCCGGGCTAAATAGTGCTTTTTTTTAAAAGAAGTTCGTATTCATATTCTTATTAACTTTTATATAATATGTCTTGAAATTGGTATTGGTATTGGTTATTGGTGTCACTACCCAATTGACATACATTGTTTGACAATGATTGTCGCTGAGATATGATGGCGACTAGATTTTTAACGTCGTTTATTAACCTAACCATTATTCTTTTAAATTAGGGAAAGACGAGAAAACTATCATCATCAACGTTATATCAGGCAAACGATGTCCACTTAAAACCTCAATGACCGGTCTTGTGCCATCCATCCATCCAGCGGGTTCCCTTGACTTTTAGGAGATCGTCAGTCCATCTCAACAAAAATATACTCATTCAAAATGATTGCAAATCGTATTTATATACGACAATTGGTCGAATTTCGACACGTTAAGTCAAACAACCGAATATGTTCCAAATTCCACGAAGGTCCGACCGACACTTCACGCCATTTTCTTGAATGTGAACCGGATTGAACCGGTTTAATCCCAAACAAACAACTTTCTTAAATTCGTCTGTTTGTGCGGTTAATCCCTTTTCAAATGTTTAAGTAGGTCCATGAGGGTTATCCACATGTGGAGCACCTGTAGAACTGTTGCCATGGTTACCACCTAATAAAGAAGAGTTGTTTGTGTCAGAAATTAAAATTGATTGATTGATTTAGATGAAGGATATTTGGAAATCCGATAAACGTGCGAGTGTGGTACTCTTGATTAAACCGTGCCCTATCTATAGGTGAGAACTAATCGTACATGTGTCCATATACTGTGATATAACTAACTAATTTTTGCCCGTGACTTCGTCGATATAAGTGTCGGTTATCGAGGACGCTGATGTTGTCGCGGAATCAAAAGTAGCCTGTATCCTTTCTTGGAGTTAAAACTTACCAAAATTGGTTCAGTAATTTAGTCGTGAAAGCGTGTTAGAAGGACATAGTTAATTTTACATCTAAAATATTAGTAAGGATGTGTGTAATTACAGGTACACATGAAATAAATCAGCTTTGTCTCCAGGATGGCAATGTATCTGCAACAGTTCTTGTATTGCAAAAAAGGTAGCTACTGAAAATTGAAAATTAACGGATCTCTCACTATTTTCACATCTGAAATGAACTAAAACAAGCAAATTGCCTACACAACAACAATTTACATGTCCATACATTAACCATTTTAAAGATATTTACTAAATATTTAATTAGGCCCAAGAGGGCAGTCTACCTCGCACCTGTAGAACCCTCCGGTTGCCATGGCAACCGCAGGTAAGGTTGTTTGCGGTAATCAATACACCATAGACATTCGTGCCATTTTCCTGTTATCTTTGGATAGGTTTTTTTTATTATGTAGAGGGAAAAGGGTGATTGTGTGCTTTCCTGTCATTTGAAAGTAAATAACGAAGTGTATGTCTCCCTTTATTTGCAATTTTATGTATGGGAGTTAAATTGGTGTGAATGTACAGACAATAAGATAGGTGATTAAGTTAAGATTAAATTGAAGAAACCGATCGGTTTCTAAGATAACTTCAACTATATCTGACTTCAAAGTCAAAACATTTATTTCAATTAGACCATTTACAGGCACTTTTGAATTGTCAAGGAGTCGGTCAGTTAGTCCGAAAGTTGAAGCTAGTTGCTCGTAACAAAACGGAGGTAGGCTTCTATGGAGAAGAACGAGCAAGAAACTCCACGACGACCCTGGATACCTATTTATTTTGTTGACTGTACTTGTATATGGGTAGGTAAATTCTCCCGAACCGAATTTTACTCTCGGCGGCTAAACTCATTGGAGAGTAGCCAAGTACGCAGGAGATGTTTTAGTGCACCAATGTAAGCGCAAACATAAGCGCAGTTCCTCTTATACTTCAATGAGATGGCACTCCGATGCGACTGGTGAGAGATCAGACGCAGAACCAAAGGCTTTATGTGCTTTCACAAGCACGGGGTGTACACCACCAATTTTAGGATGCTACTGAGAAATTCCTAATGGAAAAACCCAATAACACTTTTCCGTACCTGAAGGTTGCTCAGCATTGGGTCCTTGTAATGCTGAGCGGTTATGCTTGCAATCACGAGACCTCGTCCGACGTCAAAGTTGATTTCTTCATAAAAACTTTGGTCTCTGTTTCATCCCTTTAGGGGATGGATTTTGGAAAGTTCTTTTGTAGCAGACGTTTACTAACTATGAACTACCCCTCTGCCAATATTTTTTTTCAATATTTCGAGATGAGTGAGTGACTTTTCGCTTTTATATATTTAGATCAAAGAATGATGATGATGAGTTCGAAATGAATTGACATTTCACCTAATGGTAGAAATTAACAGGTCACTTCAAAATCGCTTCGACTAAATTCATCGAGGGAGATATTTACGTAGTAGCATTGCTGAAGTAGTGTATCTCCATTACATAGTGCAAAAATGTAGTATAATGCCTTCAATAACAGTTGTTAATATAAACATTTAATAAAACTTGATTATCCTTTCCCAACATCGGTGGTGGCAAGTAAGCTGGCTGAATACAGTCTACAAAAAATTCTATTGACAAAATTATTCAATAAACTGTTTTTCAGTATTTTATTTAACCCGTTTACTGCGGCAAAACACACTCATTGTGGTTCTTCTTAAAAACGCAAGTGCAGCGCACACACGACCATATGTGTTTTTCTACGGAAAACACACGACCTGGGTAGCCAGCCTCACTAAGAGCTTGGCGTAGCGAATGTTCGTCGGCAGTCAACGGTTTTATTATCTAAGAGTAAAAATTCTAAATTTTACATATTTTCCAATTTTTGTATTATCAATCCTTAATCGACTTTTGTTGCCGCTGCTCGTTGCTATCTCTGTAATAATGCGCAATAGTTATAGTTAAGTATAGCTTATAGCTGTAGCACAATGTATGTAGGTGAGAACAACGTTCGGGTCGGGATGTTGTGTTGCTCCCTCACACAACTCATAAACTGTTCATTAGTAGCGCACAGTGGTCTGTTGTGTACCTATACGTAACGAGCTTTGTAGTAAAAACTTTTACTACAAAAGCTACTTATTATGGGTGTCCATTTTAGAAGCGCCATTGTTATTAATTAGTACTCGTCACGACAATCAGTAGCCATCTTTGTAAATCCATTTAGATATAGGTATTTAAATAGTGTGTAAGCTATTAATATAAAAAAGATAAAATTAAAAAAACATAATAGATATTTATTTTTATTTATTTTGTAAGTGCAATCGCGGTCATATTTAAAAATTTGCTTAATTTAATAACAGAATAATTTTGATAAAATGACTATACAGCGCATGCACCTGTTGTTCTAATCCAAAACTAATATATTCATACAGAAAACTACATAAGCTTAAAAGACAGCTTATAGCGTAGTTTATTTAAAAATAAGAAAAATCATCTCATTTTCCAATACCTAATTCATCATTGTATTGTATCTTATTTGATTAATGAGACCACGTAATCAGATACCCCGAACTTTGTCACGATATTTACTGTTCTTTCATGTTTCAAAGATGTTAATACTCGTTTCAAAAAAAGATTGTTAAGTACTCACCAGATCAATCAGTTGTGACAGTCTCAGGCCAAGTTTCACCAACACAGTATTATTGTTTTTATCAACAGGACGTATCAATCGATTATAGTTACTCAAAAGATCGTCGTAAAGACGTTTCGCGTCAGGATTACAATAACAAACTCCAAATATAAACAAAAAGATAAAAAGAATTGGTCGGGACATTTCGCAATAACACTCAAAATTATTGTCACCGTGTACCACCGACGCTGACCAAACCTATTAGGTTAGGTTTCTATCGAGATGCGAACACAGAATCCTACGATTTAAAACACAAACTTGATCATTGTTATTCAATTAATTCGATTATTACGATTGGTTATCGGTAATAAGTGATAGGAATGCGATTTTTTCGTAAACGTAATTTTGACAGCTACGCCCGAGAGGCTGCAGCGATCGTGGCGCCCCTACTGGCGGGAAAACGGTGTAAACATGGCGTCACTGCGCCGACTCCGAATAAAATTTTATTGCTGGAATGAAATATTTGGTATCGCAGAAACGACAGCTCATCGACGTTTAATAATAAAAAAATCTTTGTTATATCTGTTTCAAAATATGAATTTCTCTGTTTTTATAAGTTCCATCGTTAAGAAATTCGAATTCATCTATGATCCTCCATCTATATTACATTTTATTCGACAACTTTTGAAGGATTTAATTTGAAATTTTATGAACAACATTTGAGAAATATTTCATGGCCCGCGAATTTTTTGTCGCGGAATAGATTATTTACCAAGTTGGTATCCCGGATCGATGCGTAGTACGCATGCGTGCTGGTCCATTCATACCTTGTACATGTTTAGTGCTTCGCTAGTAATAATAGATGGCGCTGCGACCAATTAAATTTCAAATGTTACGGCGGCCTGCGTGTTTAGATAGGCCGGGTTGACGGAAGTTACGCAGCTGTAATAAATGTAGGCCTTTCAGGGGGAAAAGTACGTGGCGTTGAATGACTTAGTAGAGCTCTTGACACGAATATACGAACATTGCAAACGTAATCATGGATGGATGGAAGTGGGTAAATTCTGGGTTGGTTTATATTTTCTGATAAAATATACAATTTATTCACATTTTTGAAGGTGTTGCTTTAAAATGACGAACGGTAACCAATTATGGCATTTAGAAGTTACCTACTCACTTAGCTTTGAACATAACATGTAGGTAGCAGGATGCCAACATTGTAGAGAAGATGGGAAAACGAACCAATCGCCCTCAAAATTAGAAATTTTATAGTTCAACCGTATAAAATACGTAGTGACTGAAAGCTGAAAGTGAGATCGCCTGAAGTACACACCGGGTTTCGAGTACCAAAAAGGTTTGTCGGTAATGTGAACATAAAACGCGGGAGTTTCCAAACTTAAACGAAAAAGTTTTCGCATTTTTCAAATGTAGAATTGTCGTTACGTTTTTGTCGCGTCGAAATTGACTCGACAGTGTCGACTTTATAGACTTGCGAGGTTTAGTGTGTTTTCGAATTTCGAGATTATGTTTTGATTGCGTAGTAAAATATAGGATTTATTTTTATTTGTTGTGGAGACCGGGATTGAGGCGAAGGCGGCCCTTCACGAGCCCATTTTGTATTCGACAGTTTATCCCGATAAATCTCGAAAAATACGATTATAAGTAATATTTATTGTGTATTGTTTTGTTACGGTAACCTATATTTCAAATACATGACATTTCATCTGCCTCAAATTGCTTTTGTATGTGAAGTATTGTAAGAGACACGCTAGAGATCTACAAAGAAAAAAAAAACAAAGGACTTCAGAATATTTGACAAACAAAAGTTGTATTTATCAACAAACTTGACACGCTCGGCAACTATAGTTCTACCGAAAATCATGCGATAAAGTTTTACAAAACTATTCACAAACAAATTCTATTAACCATAGAAATACAAAAAAAAAACAATAAAACATAGATACCTACATTAAATTACACTTTCTCCCAAATAAATTAACCTAATCTCAAAATAATTCATAAAAAATAATTTCCCTTCTTAAAATGTACTCCAAGCTACAATCAATTACCGCAATGGTTCCCGTGGGTAGGCAGAGTACCTAAGTTTGAGGGTAGGTGCTGCATTGCGGTACCAGCGTCTGTTTCTACGTACATTTTGAATTATGTATTACAAGAATATCCTATTTGTGAGCCAGGAACTGTGACAGTTGCAGTTATTTGAATTTGGAATACTAGACGTTTGGCAAGATCGTGCGTTGTTTTTTAAGAGTACTTCTTCTTTCTTTGCGGGGATGGATCATGTCATGGATCAAAAAAAATACTAGACAGTTGACTGATTGGTCTAGACTAAAGGATACCTGTGTTTGTACATGTGTTTAACACTCGTATGTCATCTTCTTTTTCCTAAGCATATCAATGGCAAATATAGACACTAAAAGAAATATTTTTGTTCAGTTTTTTTTTTGGGCCAGTATTTAGCTATGAAAACTCCATCTGCTGACGCAGTCATTGGGTCCTCACGATAGTCATAGTATTCATACATTTTACCAGTCCCCATGTGCTATTAGACTAAGCTATTGTCTTTTATTCTTTAGTATTCAATTTTGTTTCTTATTATTTTATTAATTTGGTACTTTTAAAAATATATTTTTTCTGTGAGATCTTGTAAATCTTTATTTATTTTTGTGTTGAATCAATTGAAGCTTTATTATTATATCCCTTAATTACACATTGTCATAAATTCAGCACAAATCTGAAGTCCTGGTACTACTACAAAATCATGATAAAAAAACCTTTGGTAATAAATCTGTCTCGTTCCTAAAAACGTTTTGAGTTTTTTAGCTGTTCAATTGTTCCGACCATTTCGATGGTAATGAGTCTTAAATCCATTAAATCTTCGACTTAAAGTATCCAGTCTTACGTCACAGCCGCTCCCAACAACGACGGGTCACACAAAACAAAAGTTTATTTCGTAAATGTAAATAGTTTAGAAATGAGCAGTGTTCCGACATTTCGTGTTCGGGTCTCTTGGGGTCCAAAACTCGCGACTTTGTTTGTTAATGAGCTGAATGTCTTTAATGCAATGCGATTCGGATGGGTTCGGCTGAGGAAAGGCAACGAAGTTACTCTTTGTTTTAAAACACTCTGAAGATTTCTCTGTTTTGCGACATGACATTATAATTTTAACTTTAAGGGAAAGAGAATAGACGTGTTATTTAGAAGTAGTGATTTTTTGTACTGTATTATAAAATCATAATGCAGATTCGACCATAGCAGCATAACTTCAATCAGACACATTAAAGTTTCCACTTTATAGCGTCTAACTGAAGGTACTTTTCACTTACCTTGTTTTCACAGAAGCAATAAGAATAATGTAATAAGGACTTGGTAAAAACTTGATTAAATAAAATATCCGTGGAGTTTCTACCGCATTCTTCTCCGTAAATACCTACGTTTGAAAAGAGCAACTAGCTTCAACTTTCTAATTGATCGAGTTCTTGACAATTCAAAAGTACCTGTAAATTGTTTTATTAAAATTATGTATTTTTTTTACTTTGATAGCCCATGGAAAATAACTGGCAATAAGGTGTTAGTTTTCAGCAATATGCTATAAAACATATTTTATAAAAAACGGCCGTCACACTTTAATGTAAGCGAGTAAGGTACCTTTTGTACCAGATACCTAAAATATACCCTAGTATTTAAACTAGCAAGTATCATACCTTCGAAACTACATAATTCTCGATTTATTCTCAAAATTTCAGCCATGTTATAATCACGTAGCTCTTGCGACTTTGAACTCTCGGACCATTGCACGTTAACCAAACACAACAGATTTTCCTATCCGCAAGTTGCCCTCACAGGTAAAATGCCTACAGCAACAAGTCAATTCCAGTAAAGGAAACGATTCGTTGTCTGACATACCCAGTAAGCGTGCGTAGGTAAACGATTACACATTGATAGCAAACCTGTGTATTATTCCGGTCAGTCCCAACCTTACATACCTTAATCATTGAACAGGGTCCTACCTAAAAGCATCAAAGTACAAAAATAAAGCACATTTTTATTACTATCCGTCTCCCTGACCTTAGGCATAGAATAAATAACTGCACAGAGGTGAAACTCAAGCATCAAATACCCGTGCATCAATTGGAAACATTAGGTTTTAGAAAGAAACCGTCACATAAAATGTTGAATGACATACATCAATGGTGAAGGGTCAATTTTCGTCAGAGAGAAGCTGGAAGCAAGTTGTTTCGATCTTTAATACTTTCATAACCAGAAGGTACCCAGGTCCAGAAGATATGGTCAAGGAAACACGTAACTTTTTGCTGCATTAAGTGTCTTTTTAAAACTGATACAAATGATCTAAAAATAAAAAATAATAATAACTAAATCGGTGTGTCATTTTTACGGCTAGGTATTGTACTTTTATTTATGGTACAACACTGCGATTTGAGTCCATTTTCGAATTAAAAATATCATTATTCTATTGCACTGTGGTTTCATTTTATAGGATAAGCACAATGAGAATCCACTTAAAAATTCAAATTAAATAAATTTTCTGTGTGAAACAACGGGTATACCTAATTTAAAATAAAATGATAGAATTTACGACAAATTTTACTTTCCGCGGTTGTACGGTAACATTCGATGCCAATTACTACTCCTCATCACCGAGCTAAGCCACTGCCACTAAGTTGCACACATCCTTGACAGTGATCAAGAAATTAGGATTGGTTAAACGTTTCTGACGTAGAAAACTGTAGGCTTTAAGAACGCGTTTGAAGCTGGAGTTTCTCATCTATACATGTTTATTCTTTGTCGAGGGTTTAATATTTCAGAGCGATTCGGCTCCCTGTGTGAGTATCGTGTTGTAACTTGTCCCTACACTTGCTGGATACACGATACCATCAACGAGATCGTCTTCTAATATTTTAAGTAGTACTCTTTTTGAATTTTGTGGTTAAGAGTTTTTGGGATATAATTTTTGTTACTATGTGGTTAAAAGATAATCCTATTCTCTATTTTTATAAACGCATCAAAATAAATGAAAGCTTAATTTTTTTGTTTTCTACCCATTCCTTAAACGCTGCTTGCGATAGAACTCAACTAGTAGAAATCGTCACGTAAGGAAAAGCATTATGCCCCATCCACTGATTCTTGAACTGCTTATTGAAACTCAATTTTATAGGAATTCTTACATAATATGCAGTTTTCTTACGTTTCATACTTATCTACTTATTAAGAATCATTCTTAAAATAAAACATCAAGCAATATTCGTACAGCCACCTACTTAACAAATTCAAATATTTATTATTTGAATAAATTTGCTCAATTCACTCTACTATTCCAAACTCATCAGTGTCAACACTGTGTCTGACTGGCACCAAATAAAACTGCACTGGAATGCTTAAAATGGAAAAGGAAATTGTGTGTTCGTGAGTGACATGACTGCCACTAAAGATTCTCCAAATAGATACAAAAATGGAGATGTGAAAAACGAAATATATTATGGATGCCGTTTATAAACGATCAACAGTTGCATTTTTAATTTAGAGGGTCGTTTTTAAACCAGAATTTAATGGTTTAAATTTTAACGTGATTTTTTTGGATTGTCTCTCCAACTGAGCCATGTTTAAAATTGAATAGGGTATATTTTTATTACTCGATCTTTGCCAATACATAATAATGATTTCTAGATTTATATAAAAAAAAAACCCTTAGATTAGCAGGAATTTTTCCTGTAATTAATCGAATCTCACAAGCTCCAACAAAAAACCTGGAAAAGCCACAAGTAAGCTATACAAATACTTGATCAATATACGCATCAAACTCGCGTCACGCACCGCTACAGCCAATCGTTCAGCTACTGCGCCAATAGTGTCATCACTTCAACTACTAACACCGTTTTTAATATAAATCACATACCTATCATAATTTTCATCTTTATCAATCCCATAACTAAATCGCGACGATACAAAAACATCTCACCCATTGCAAATTCAAAAAGATTAAATCAAAACCGTTCAATCCACCTGAGTCCCTGCACACCCCCACCAAAAGCCAATATCTTCAACAGATGACAGCTCGTCAATATTTTTATTTACGTCCTCCTCAAAATCATTCGCGAACGTTCCGCCATATATTATTCAAGTGTTAATCTTCATCCACGATAGTTTCTGTGCAAACGTGGGATGGTCTTAGAGCAACGAATATTCTAATAAGTTTCACTTCAATTTATTTTGAGACGAAACTTTTTTATTTGCGTTCGGGGAATTAGAGAAGTGGCTTTGTTCTTCCACTTAGTTTTTCTTAGAAAAAGGTTTCAAAGGAACAAGTAGTATAGCTACTGTTTTATCAGTGTCTTCATTGTGATATGGGATTATGTTTTTTTTTATTCGTTTCGTTTTTACTTCTTTAAGTAAATGTGATTTTTACATAGGACGTAATTTAATTAACGTCTAAACAGGTGCTAGGTGTTTAGCCGAATCTCAAAGTTGATTTCAGATAGTTCGGTTAAATCTTCATTGCTTAGATTATGATTAGGTGTTCATCGTTGGGCTTCTAATATTATGTATGTATGTTCGTTACTTTTAATCTATTCATTTTCAATTACCCACATCGTCAGCTTTTTAAGTTGGTGAATTTAGGTGAAGTGATCTTGATGAGCTGTCATCCCAGTTAATCCCAGTGACTGACAGCTCACTTCAAGGTCACTTTACCTAAATTCACCGAGGAAGATTTTTACAGACACATTTTACATAACATAACATCACGCCTGTAATCCCCGAAAGGTTAGGCAGAGGTGTACCCATTAGTACACCCACATTTCGCCAGTTATACACCCACACACACACACAGACACACTTTAATTACATTTTAAGGTTCCCCCTATAATAAAAGTTGTTGGTATTCATAAGTACTTTTATACAATGAGGGATGAGCGGTGTCCAAGGTATCCCGGACCAAAGGAAGACATTAAAATGCCACAGATATCGCCGTAAACATAGCCACTTACAAGGGCCTAGTACTATAAAAATAAATTGTTTACTAAAACTGTCAATTCAAAAAAAGAAGAAGTGAATTAAAAGCCATCCTGCCAGCCTGTACGCTAACAGAAAACGTTGTCATACAAATCTTCTCCAATGTTCCTGAAAATTCTGCCGTATCCAATACAAACGATTCGCATAACGTGTTCCGTTTCAAGCGTCGGACGAGGGTTCTCTATTTATCATAATATCACGGGCCGTTGTCAAGGTGCCTACTACTCTTATTAGTTTTTGGCTACTGTTTTATGCATGAAAGAGCGTTGTAATAAACGCGATACTTGTATCGATATATTTACATTATGTTGAGCAAAACCTTTTCCAGCATTTGGTATTAAAATGATGTCGAACGATTTTCGAGATTGGGTAGTTGTTGCTGTGTTTAATGGGTTTCTGATTTTTGGGTTTACTGGGATTTTATGTACATTAGTGAAAAGATACATTTTATTCTTATAACATAACATCACGCCTGTAATCCCCGAAGGGTTAGGCAGAGGTGTACCCATTAGCACACCCACATTTCACCAGTTATGTTTTAGTCCCATGTGGGCGTGCCTATTGCCATTAATCGGGCACGAATCCAGACTCCGAAGCTGCTACTGAAAAAGTCCTGATGGAAAAACCCAATAACACTTAGCCCGACCTGGGAATCGAACCCAAGACCTTATGCTCAGCAGTCGCGCTTTGCGACCACTAGACCAACGAGGCAGTCATACATTTTATTCTCCTTCTCTTAATGTTTTCATAATAATACCTGCCGACTACTATTATCGTAATAAGCTTGTAAAATATTGTGCTTGTATGACGAGATGTATGTGGACGAGGCGAGACTTACTTTATTTTACTTAGTTGGAGATTTTTCATACGTCTCTATCAGCTGCTATGTCAATATACACCCCTTTCCTAACATATCGTCTTTCATCACATCGATTCGTTGTTTGACGCTTTTCACATTCGTACTTAAAACTTACTATCTCCATGACATACTTCTGTTTTCTGAGTATCACATGTCATGTTTAATATGCTAAAAACATTATTTAAAAGATTTCCTCTCAGCACAATAAAAAGACCGAAACCAAAAACATAAAACTAACGAAAATAAACACGAAATCATAATGAATCCAAAACACATACTAAACAAAATTTACTCTCATTTAAATATGGCAGAATTACACTTGCGAGCAAGCGTAAAATAAAATTATACACACAAAAAAGTGTAGCACATAGAAGGCACCTGGCTCATGAATAATACACGACTTTGTTAAGGAGCTAAGGAGTTGTTCATACGTGGCGGGTGAAGAATGGAACGGGTTTGAAAGGATGCTGATGGTTGGTTGGCTTTGTAATTACTGTGGACTGAATGAAGATGAAGCTGTGTTTGGTGTGAATGAAGTGTAGTGAGATTATAGAATCTAAGGCCATTGATATAACTCTGATTTTTAGTTGACCACTGACTTGCTCGATAAATAATACTGATAAAACGCATGTGACCAGGAGAGTTATGAAGATGTATGTGGATGGATGGAGAGCACGAGGAAGACCAAAGAAAAGATGGATGGATTGTGTGAAGAATGATATGAATGAAAGGGGAGTCAGTGAATGCATGACGGCTGACAGGACAGAGTGGAAGAAGAAAACGTGTTGCGCCGACCCCAAGTAACTTGGGACAAGGGCAGGAAGATGATGGTGACTGATTTGCTCGATAAGGATAGTGTGTTTCAAATGCAAGCTTCTTATTCATAGTTATTACTTCCTATCCACATAAACTTTACTCAGAACAAGAATTTGATTGACGTTCAAACAGTACCACAGCAGAAAGCGTTTAATGCATTTCATGAGTAATTAATTCGATATAGAAGCAAACTTGTAATTCAAAGTTCGTAGTTGCAGCAAAGTTTGATACTCAAATAGCGTCAAACGCTGTGTTTGTGCCAGTCTTTAGCGTTTGCCTAATTACGGCTAAGGAGCGGTTCGATCTTCGACTTGTAGAATCGAGTTTCGCAAAATTCCCGAGTTGGTAATTGGGCAAAACTTTTGCACGCCAGTGTATTTAAGGAGGTTTGCTGAGTTCACTTCGTGTGTTACCGTTTCATTGGCAGTTGGTGCATGTATTTGGGTGAGTGATGTAGCGTTTCAACATCTAATAGTTTCTTTCAGTTTTAACGTGTTCTCATCATTTTCTATGTTCGTGAAGTATTTTTCTTTGTGGGATAGTTACATACAAACGAATAGGTACATTATTTTCACTGCTCGCAGTGTAAGCCAACTAGGGGTTGAAAGGTTTAAATATTTTTCAGAGTAGAGGTTCAAAATGATAAGAAAGTAACATTTTCTTCAACTAGCGAACTATAATATTTTCTTCCTGGAGGAAACTCAATCATTTTTACATAATTTATTAGCTTTTCGACTTCATCCTCTCCTTTTTTTTTGCGAAATACCTACTAATTCTTTTTCTAAAATCAAAGCAACCTAAGTTACATATTTGCCAGTGAAAGTTCCGTCCAAATCGATTCAGCAGTTTTGGAGATTAGTAAATTGGAACAAAACATTTATAAAAAAAGCTGCTAGATTGTAACATTACCAATAGAAACAACTTTAATTTTACTTTTTTTTTATTGTATACACTTTATCAAGAGGCCGATACAAAATCGATCAACAGAACGATGAAATAACATAACACACGAAAAATCAAATCCAACGACACATGACAACAAAACGATCGACAACAAAAACAATAAGTAGGTTACCTCCCACAAAATTAAACCAGCCAATAGCCGTCAGCTAATATAATTGACAGGATTACCAGTATATCATGTAATTACATATCGCATTAGGCGACCTGTCAACTAGATAAATTTGCTCGAGCCGCTGAAACGTACATCAATTATTAATTGCGACAAAGATAATTAGTTATTTAACGAATAACATGTGTTTGTACTGGTGTGGAGCTAATTAATGTAATTGATTGTTTAGATTATTAGTTTTGGCACCCAGTAGTGAAGATTCAATGGATATGGTACTAGGAAGACAGGACAGCTAATGCATAAAAAATAACGCATCCAGGATTTTCTAAAAACTTAATTGAATTGACCGTTGCGGATTAAAAGAGGATGTAGTGACAAAGATAGAAAAGGGTATGCTTAGATGGTTCGGCCATGTTGAGAGGATGAGTAAAAGACGATTAAAAAAATATATTTTAATGGCAGAGGTGAGTGGCAACGCAGGGAGGGATCGCCCTAGGAAGACCTACACTGACCTTATTGGTGAGGTTCTTCAGAAAGGTCAGGTGCGCAGTACTCGTAACCGGCGTGCTTGTATGACGAGATATAATGAACGTAAATGAGGCGAAAGGAGTATGTAAGGATGTATGCAGAACCTGAAAGCCCGAATGAATAGTGGAGACCGCCAGAGAAGTAATGAAGCTCGACAAGTCCCGGAGAAACGGTTCAACTGCCTTGGTTCCCGCAACGAAATTAATCAGAAAAGAATAGCGGAAGAATAAGAAAAAAATAAATTTCCAACTTTCCAAGTTTAATTTAGACATCACTGACTTCGGTGAAGAAAAACATCATGAGGGAACATGAACCTATAATTAATATACGCCTGAAATCGCTCATCTACCTTGAGGAAGCAAGGTGATTAATGCTCGTGCCTTCTCTGTATGAGAAGGGGCCTTTGCCCTGCAGTGATACAATAATAGGTTGGTATTATTATTAAATAACTTAATTTCTTTTTGTGTTTGCTGTTTTTTTGGGGGCAAATATAAACCTCTCCATAAGTTTTACATAACAAAAACGGATAGTTTATCACATAAAGAGAAGTTAATAATGTAGGTTTTCTAACTGAATATTATTAAAATTTAACTGTATATTATAAATAAAACTGAATGGCTAAATATGTTGCTAAGTCCATAACTCGAGAACAGCTGGACCGATTTGGCTAACTCTTTTTTTGTTGTCTTCGCAATTTTCCGGACAACGTTTACCTATATGACAGACTTTATTTTGGAATATCTACCGAAATAATCGGCACCTGTGCGAAGCCGGGACGGTTTGCTAGTGAATGACAAAAAGTGAAGAAAATGTCTACCAGAGTGCACGGTTTAGAGGAAAAAATACCGATATAAAAGATGGGCTCAAAACCCGTATGATAGGAGTTCCTCGCACATATTCACGCATTACTCGCAGCAACGAATATATTTTCATACGTCGAATAAATCGCATATATTCCATCAAAACCATGAACGAATGCTGTGGTTAATTTTAATACTATTTGTGCTTGGGTTATGCCGCTAGAAAATGAAATTAAAAAGCCGAGGGCTGTGGTGAATAATTTCAAAATGCTGTTTAAAAGTTTCTGTGACGCAAAGTTGTGATGTGCAGCGAGCTTTTTAATTAAATCAGTGTTTTCTTTTTGTTACGTAGTTTTACATGAAAAAATATTAGATTTTCCACTTCGTGAGTGTCGTTCAGAATGAGTTCTTTGACAATAAATACACAATAGTAATAAATGGGAAATTTAGATGGATGGATGTTTGTTATGTTTGTCAATCATGCCAGAATGGCTGAAGGGATCTGGGTTAAATTTTGCACAAGGATAGATTGTCGTCTGGAATAGCACAAATGGTGCTTTTTATCCCGGAAAAATGAATGGATAGTAATAATACGGATGATATCTTTAAATGTTTTTTTTTTTAAATATTATTTGTTTAAATATTATTTATACTTAATTATTTATTGTGAAATAAATAAATGGAATAATACGGTTGATAAATATATCAACTTTGACGGGTAAAAGAATGTGCCAAATTGTCAAGCGCGCGTAAACTACAGTGACTGGTTGTTGAAAATTCTGTCAACCAATCGTATCAACTAAAGCGCGCTTGATTTTTTAAAATTTAGTTTATGTTCTAGGGGTTAGAGAGTAATCCATTTGTTCCTAGCTCACCGTTCTTACCTCAGGTGTGTCACACCAGTTAGTTGCATTCTCTTGATGATAATATATATGCAGTGGTACTACTGACACGTTATGTTTGCAATTTAAGCCGTGAGACCGCAATGCGGGTCTGCTGTACTTAAAACTCACAATGTGAGATGTTTCCGTTGATTTATGCCTCGTACACGGATTTTTGACTATTTATAGTGGCTGGTATGATATTTTTGTCGTGGTTGTAGGGGCCCCATCTGGTTGGAAGAGGAGACCGACACTGTTATGGGAATTCATAAAACAGTAGCTGTGTTGTTGTGTAAAAAATCTCCCTCGGTGAATTTTGGTGTGTGGTTTGTTAGTCAGCTGTTATGCCACTGATGCCCATCCCTAATCTCTGAATGCCTAGATTGTCAGCTCATCTCATTTTTACAAAATAGACCAGTTAGCTATGATTTTGAATGAGGTATTTAGTCCAACGTTTGTAGTCTTTTGTTTGTGTGATTTTCATAATTGTCTTTCACGGGTCTTGTCGTTTGACTCTCCTGACTTAGTACAAAAATATTCAGATTCTTGAGATCTTTTGAGAATACCTACACGGACAAAATGTAAGGAAGAGCTGTTATCTACACTATATATATAAAGAGGAAAAATTGTATTTTTGTTTGTTTGTAATGGATAAACTCAAAAACTACTAGGCCGATTTTAAAAATTCGTTTACCATTAGAAAGCTACATTATCTGCGAGTATTATAGGCTATATTTTATTTTATTTTTGTGAGGACGAAGTCGCGAAAGCTAGTTTTTATATTCCGTCGACAAATTTCATCACTCGAGGCTCTAGAACCGAGTACCTTTTTAATCCGTGATAAAAGAGTTAATAACGATTGTTTCTACCAGTAACATTTTTTTAAATGAAGACAGATGTTGAGACATTGTCTCTTAGATGCCTTATCACATGAAACCTCCCACACCAAACTGTTACACCTATCCTTCCCTATTTTACGGTCTCAACGTTTATGTAACGTAAGTTCTACACTCCTAACATAGTTGAGATCCCTTTCTTAACCAAGTTTTCGTCGGATAAGCAGCTGACAATGTTTATCGACTGTTCAGGAAGTTCAGAACTTGCTAGCATAATTATATCGCATTAATTTAAAAATCAATATACAAAATTTTATCAAAATCAACTTTGGGTTAGCAAATATAAGATCGATAATAAGAAAACAATTGTCCTTTGGATTGCCACATGTGTTTGGTTAATAGTGGAATCTATAGGTAGTAATTATCTTATGATAAGGTACTTACTTACTTGATTTGAAGTCGATGAGAATGACAGATATATAAAAACAGATACACTGTAAAATAGAGAAGGCATTGATCGCTACGCTTGTTCAAAGAGAAGTGCCCATTGTATACAAGTCCAAGTTTTCTCACGATTTGATAAACTCATGTATGAGAGATCGGTGCCTTAACCACTGGGCCATCATAATATCTATTTCTAGTACGAACAATAATTTTTATTTATACACACACTCACATAGCTCGTAAAGCAGATGGCGATAGGGATTCGAAGGTTCAGACAGATGCCAGCATAAAAGACGGGGCCCACTAGGACCAGTGCCTGCCAGGGTTGCGGCTTCCATTTCGCCCAGCGCGAAGGAAGTCATTTTTGCTATCCTTAAAAAAAGGATTGAATGGTTTACTTTGAGAGAGTACTGATGATAATTATCAACTCTTAATACAGGACCAACCAAAACAAAATCAGCAGATCCCAACATTTTGTCGAGCAATGCGAATATAAATGTATGGCGCTGCAGAATTTTTTTTCGTCCATTATGTACGTCCCACATTTAACCTTACACCCTGTATAATATCTATATATATCTACGGCTTCCTCAACCGAATGATATATGGAAATAGTTGGAGGGGCGCAATAATATTTATGGACCATAGAAAACAAGACTTCCTCTTATCGATATTAGTAAAGACGTCAAATGATTTTGTTCTTCAATAAACTGATTGGTTTGGTGTATTATTATTATTTTGCCATCCCCTATTCATTATGTTGAATCTGCAAAGCAGCAATTTTACAAAAGCGACTGTCTTAGGAGTCATAGTTGTAATTTTTTATTTGAAATCATTGAGTGTTTATGTTATGTGGCTTCGTCTGTTTGTCTAATTTTAACATAAACACGGGTTAAAAATTACCTTAGAAATATGTGTGAACAGCCAATTTCGTTGAACAGTTTAAGCGTGAAAGAATAACAACTCTCTATCAATCCGTCAATATTTTTTGTGTGATTACCATAGCAACATTTTTGTCTTTTACGCTTTCACGTCTAAACCACTAAACCAATTGTGATAAAATTTGGTACAGGGTCAATTTAAACCCCATAAAAGGACATAGGCTACTTCTTATTTAAGTTCGACTTCGTCTGCGTCCGCCATAACCGAAGTTTACACAGGCGAAGTCGCGGGCCGAAGCTAGTGACCCAGTAAAGTAAAACAAACTTAAAGCAAAGTAATATCACTACCGCTACCTCAGTTTCCACAGCAAAAAATATCAGTCTATCCAATAAAAAGTTAATAGTCAAACAGAAAAATCATAGCAACAAATATCGAGAAACATCTTGGATTGAAAGTAATTCAATTTGTTAAGGATAGGAGTCGGTGAGACGCGTAATGACGCTTCCGAGGCAGGGTGCACCTGCATCCTGCATCCGCAGACTGTGAGGCATAACGTTAATATTTACAAAGTAGACGTATTTTTTTTTAGTTTTGTAGCGGGTATATTTTACTTAGCGATGTTAAAAGGAATTTGTACCATTAGGTAGGTGAATACTAAGATGGTGGCTAAGTAAATTGTGGTATTGGTATTGTGGTGATTTCTTGAGTTTCACACATAAACATCACGCCTGTAATCCCCGAAAGGTTACGCAGAGGTGTAGGTACCCATTAGTACACCCACATTTTGTCAGTTATGTCTAAGTTCCATATAATAGGGGGCGAGCCTGTTGCCATCAACCGGGCACAAATCCAGACTCCGAGGCTGCTACTGAGAAATTCCTGATGGAAAAACCAAAGAACACTTTGCCCGACCTGGGAATAGAACCCAAGACCTCATGCTCAGCTGTTGCGCTTTGCGACTACTAGACCAATGAGGCAGTTTTAGGCTTCCGTTGGTCAAAAATAATTGTGAAATTATTATTTTTCCATGAAAGTTGAATCGTTTCTTTGTGACTTGTCGAGCTTTATTGCCACGCTGCTTTTTTGGTAGTTGCCACTGTTGGTTCAGACTTTTAGAAGTGGCAGTGGTCTTAAAAAATGTTCATTGTGTGCCTCTGCTATAGAGGAGATTTTCTCAAGACCTATGCGCTAATAATATGGTCCCACGTTAGGGCACAGACCTCGTTCAATACAGAGAATGCACGAGCGTTAATTTCCACCGACTGTCTGTCTGTCTGTCTGTCCAGATTTCCTCGCGACGTAATCTTTCACCAATGTAAAATGTTAAGTATAATATTATAATTATTATCTTAATAACACACACACATAAGGGATGATTCTCATTAGAGCGGGCCGTGCCCGGGCCGGGGCGTGGACGAGCCGACGTGGTATTGAAGTGCGTCGAGAGGGCCCGGACGGGACACGGATAATGCACTGTGTAATATAAATTGATTCATACAAAATATATGTAACAGATTTAATACCGTGCCCCGTCCGTGCCCCGTCCATTATCGAAAATTAAAAAAAAAACCACAATTTTTTATTCATTATTTCATCAGGTTGGTTTAATACACAGAAAAAAGATTACATCGTGTTAGGTATCATTTGAAACAAGCTTAAGGTCTTTTTAAACACTGTTCAGTGTAGTTTCGTTCGAAACCGTAATTCTGCGAAGCGAGGTACTAGTTACTTCTCATACAGCATGAGAGAGGATTATGTAATACTTCTTTTGCTGCTATGCAGGTACTTCTTACGTAAGAATTTTATACATTGGAAACTACAAATAAAGGCAAAATAAAGCTAAGCTTTCTTAAAAATAAACACGGAGTAAAGTTACACCCATTGTCGCTATTGCAGGCTTGTATTTTTTTAATTATATTTTTTATTTAGTGTCATTGATTTAGTGGTCGCAAAGCGCCACTGCTTAGCATGAGGTCTTGGGTTCGATTTCCAGTTCTTCCAAAGTGTTACTGGGTTTTTTCATCAGGAATTTCTCAGTAGCAGCCTCGGAGTCTGTATTTGTGCCCGGTTGATGGCAATGGGCTCGTCCTCTATTACATGGGACTTAAACATCACTTGCGAAATGTAAGGGTACTAATCGGTACCTGGGCCTAACCCTTGGGGGATTACAGGCGTGATGTTATGATGATGACATTTTATTTTGCTTTTTAATGTTTTGTTTCATTTTGCTGCTATTTTTTGTATTCCATAATAAAAGGGAATGGACTGGTCTCTGTAATACAGTTTAATATTAACTGGGTCAGGTGCCAGGGATGTTAGATAACTATCTTCTCTCTCTCTCAATCTTCTTCTCGTGTCGATGATACATCTATAATTAATAAATTAGATTACATGAAGCCAGTAGGTCGCCACGTTTACTACTGCGTCAGAGGCGCTGCACAGGTCTTCAAGGGTGCAGGTGAATGAAATGAACTACCAATAAAGAACATTTATATTGGTACATTTTAAATATTTATTTTAGCTTTTAAAATAAAATCTAGATTTTTTAAATATTTATTAATAACAATACAAGGCGCCGTCTAGCATCCTCGACATACCTACTGCACATATAAATAATAGACTTTTATTCTCACAGACAAAGCGTTCAAGCTCTGAAATAAAGCGCTTCAAGTGCTGCATGTGCAGCTTACGTTTAGTGAACCAGCTTAACCAAAAACTACAGCAGCTAAAACATCAACCTGATCCCCATTTATCACACTTAACAGCAACAATTAGACACTAGCTAAACAGCGGAGACACTCTACAAATATATGGCAGAAGGCTTACTTTATATAAGGTGCAATTATAGTTAATTATGGTTATATGTAATAAGTTAATAAAGTTAGTGATTCTCAACATAGTTCAAAAATAAAATAGGTTTTGGCAATCTCTTGAAATTTGTTGAGAAAGAAAGTAAAAACGTTTATTCTTTTTTTTCCTAGCCATTGTTATTGTCCAACTGCTGGGCAAAGGCATCCTCCAAGTAAATACCTATGGAGTGGAGAAGTTACAATAGTATTGCATCCGCAATATCATGCATGACTGCCTGCCTTGCTATATCTTAACCACTTATGGACAGCGTGTTTTTAATCAACAAAGTCTATTCTATAAAAGTACTAGCTTCTACCCGTGATTTCGTCCGCGTAAATGTCAATTGTTGGCGATCAAACTTCGGACTGCCGTTTTATCCGCATGTGTAGCGAATTTTGGAAAATTCCATTCTTTGGTCTACAAAGTATAATCTACCTCCCTGTGAAATTTTGTCTTTATACGTCAAGCGGTTTTCGATATTTCGTGATAAAGGGAGAGAGAGAGTGACCTTTCGGTTTTATATATTTAGATAGATAGATTTAACATTTTCTCCTATGAGCCTTCTGCCGTATTCCTACTATGCCTTACTATAGTTTAATTTTATGCTAATCTGTCGCTATCTATTTGATTTGCGAGCGCCAGCGCAGCGGAGGGGTTGTAATCAATTAGTAACCGTTGACTTTGTATGTTTTCTCGTCAATTGCATTGTAATTGCTGTATTTCCGTGAATAGTTTAGGATTTTGACTTAATCCTGAAGTCTACGCAGACGAAATCGCGGGCAGAAGCTTGTAAATCAAATAGCTACACACATGTTATGTAAAACATGCCGTTATTTACGACGCCACTAAGTTTTCTAGTCATCGTCGGCCGTCCTAAACCTAAGCTATAAAAATATCCCGTACTTAGAGGTTTGGGCCAAGTCTTCAAAATGAGGATTTATCCTAACCGCCTTCGATACACACTTGGAATTTAAATCAAGCCAACTCATGCTTATCTAGGAGTGGAACTAAAATAAAGAATAAGTAGGCTTTCCTTTACTTGTGGCAGGCTATTTAAGAGAAAAGGAATGTAGGATATCGACTATAGGAATAATAATTTGATAGCGAGTAGGTTATAGTGTATTCTGTTAGATGTTTACAGAAGAATGTCTATATTTCTAGGTACCAGTATGCCGTTAAATCTATTACTATTAATTTGCTATCGCACATGTACTGTCGAACAAGTAATTTGGTATTTGGCAACTGGTTTAGTACAGAACAACTGTTTTGTTTTTTTAACTAGAACTAAAGTATGAACAGAATTCATCGTAAAAGTTTGTGTCACGATGTCCTTTCCTCTTCGTAACCTTTTAATATATTATTTAAATTACATTTGATCGTACATGTAAGTACTTCTTCTATTGTATAATTATGTACTTTATAAGTTTTTCTTAGAATGTACATATACAGCCGCGCGCATATGAAGCGGGTGCCTAAACCGATGGCCGTGATGGCCCAGTCCATCACGACGGCTTTAATATTCCATACGTTTAAAAAAGAATTCCACACAAACTAAAAATGAATATTGGCTGCCCACTAGAAAGATTAAAATTTTAGCCCGTACACCAAATAGTTTATTCGTCTGTACATAAATCCCTTAAAAAGGCCCATGACCAATATCTCAAAAAAACCTACCAATTCTACCAAACGCTATAAATATTGTGCTCACTCCCGCAGTAGGTTAAATCGTCCTTAAGGATAATTTATCTCTTAGACGGAGCCCTACGGCCCTGAGGCTTCGGTCCCAATGCTTCGGCTGTGTTTGCGACGACATAATCTGAGATCTTGAGAAATTCGCGTAATTTAAGTAATTCCTTCACGTTTTTATGTAGGTATGTGTTTTACGACATTGCAATTGGTTGGTGAAGATTATAATTTGTTTGTCATGTGTGATTGTAATAAAAAATAATAATAATACCAGCCTATTTTTGTCCCATTGCAGGGCAAGACCTCTTCCGAAGCACGAATGCCTTCAAAGAAGGCACGAGCATTGATCCTCACGCTTGTTCAAGGCGGATTGGCGATTGCAGACCTATGTCTATTAGGAGAGTACAGGTCAGTGATGTCGAAGATATCTTAGAAAGTTAAAAAAGGAATAAAAATAGTCACATTTTTTTACGTAGGTTGCGTAATAGTCTCGTACATGAGAGGCAGGCGCCATAATCTCAAGGTCATCACGATGATGTGAGGGTGTGTGTGTGGGTGTCTTAGTTATCCCAAGATGTTAGTGAAGTCAAAATTATTTTGTTGTGTGACTGTGTGGTTTTTATACCGTCGTTTTTTACGTGTGTCACAGTGTGTGACGTTTTTATCCTGACATTTTGTCAGGACGTGAACTCTTCTTATATCATATGCAAGCTGAATTTAGTTGAGCGAAATAAAGTCAGGTTAACGGTGAAATATGAGCAAAATGGAGACGGATTATTTTGTGTTTATTTTGTGGAATGTTTAAATATTCTAAGTTATTGCTCGAATATCTTGCGATTCAACGTGTTAATGCTAAGTTTCTTGTGCACATTTTATCGACAGAGATGCGGAAGATTTTTTGGACGCCACTTTGTTCTAGTAATTTGTTTATTAAAATTGTTAAAGGATATTTAGACTGCCCGTTGTTCTCGTTGTCGTAACCGCGACTTTTAAGTGGGGGTCCCAGGTCATGAAGTGTTATTAGGAAATTTCTCAGTAGCAGCCCTGAGTTTTTAACTTACTGAACACTTTAGAAAGTACATAAAAGCTTAGGTCCTGCGTCTGATCTCTTCTCGGTGCAGCGGTGGTGTCAAATTGCACCAAGTCCAACCAAATCGGGATTTCATTTGAAAAGGGAGTTCATTTGTTTGAGAATACATTTCTTTACTACTTATTTACAGCTTTGACCGAAGTATTAACGGCAGAATAAAATATAAAAGATTGAATAATTGTAAAGGTTGTGAAATTAAATATTGTATAAATTTTACAATAAACTGCCTCCGTCTTCTAATTAAATCTTAACCGAACTCATTTGCCTATCACCGGTTCCCATTACCTCCTCTTCAAAAACAACTGAACACCAAAGCCTATAATGTATGCTGCCGGTCCGTTTGTAAGGTCCTGTTTATCATAATTTCTGGCAATACAGCGCTTCTGTCAAACAATACACGATATTATTGGGTTCATAGCGCCGCATGTATTATGTATGAAGATTTGGAACGCACTTCTGAGGATGTGCCACTAGCTGTGTTTCATGTGACCATGATGAAAGGTTTTTGGAGATTTTTTTAAGAGTTGTTGTTTTTTATAACCTCTTTTTTCATAGAACATCACGCCTGTAATCCCCGAAGGGTTAGGCAGAGGTGTACCCATTAGTACACCCACATTTCGCCAGTTATGTTTTTAGTCCCATGTAATAGGTGGCGAGCCTATTGCCATCAACCGGGCACAAATCCAGACTCCGAGGCTGCTACTGAGAAATTCCTGATGGAAAAACCCAATAACACTTTGCCCGACCTGGGAATTGAACCCAAGACCTCATGCACAGCAGTCGCGCTTGCGACCACTAGACCAACGAGACAGTCCTCTTATGTGGATAAGTCCTCTTTTTTCAAGTGAAGATTTGGAGATGTTTTGCTGGTTTTTAACTTGACATAGCAAACTTGCATCAGAATAGGAGCCAAGCCCTGAAGGGTGCTTAATGATCTCTGGCCATCGTAAGGTAGGGCTTAAGAGCAGCGTACTTGAGGTTGTTTGTCCCTCGATATGGTTGTCTTCGCAGTTGTTTCTTGCGCATCTGTTGGGGAAAGTGGGATTGGGGTTTTAGTCGGCAAGAGTTCGATATAACCCTCCGTTTTCCTCAGACAGAGGGTATACATGAAAACTTCCTCACGATATAAAAGTATAGTAGACTCGGTCACGCGATTGGTTGAGGGCAGGGATCATTCGACAGATCGGCCGTAAGTGGTCTGTTCAGAATGAAGAATTTGACAGAGCAACGACCACAATACTGTCCTTCTACAATCTTCTTTTTATGTGGATAAATAATCTTTTTTTTTTCTTAAGTAATAACTAATTACTTATTCTGTGAAGTAGCCAAACACGCAACTCTAGCGCAAACCCAGCCACTACGTCACCAAATTGGACGGTAAGCAAATAAAACTAATGATGCAAAAGTATCTAAAAGAAACTTAATAAGTAAATATAAGTAGTAATTAATTCCTGTTGCAAAAATTATGAGTAACTTTCTTGCATATAATTTATCATTCCACAACAAACACACCTTTATTGTAACTTAATACTAACAAACAAGGGTTAAAAACGTTTTGTATTTCATCGACAACCGTCTCAGATTTCAACGTACTCGTAATAAGATTGGGTAATACAGTAATTCCCATAAAACTAATAAGTGTTCCTCATTGTACCCTCTTCACGGAAGGGTTCAGGGATATAGTTTCAGGGTTACAGGCTTCTTAGTGCGATGAGGGATGGAACAGCCATGGTTAGGGTAGATGTCAAGTCGAATCATTGCAATGATTTGACTTGACAAATTGACTTTGAACCATAAATGTCAGTAGGCGCACTCTGACGTGGCTGATCTTTAAATGGATTTACAGACACTGCTCATAATGGAATACTCGTAATTAAGTTTTAGATAACTCGATTTAAAAGAAGAAAAAGAATCATTTAATGGAATCTAAATTATATTCAACTAGTGGACTTAAAAGACGTTGTCCTGCCCGAATGTTAGCTTGCAGCACCTATCGGGTTTAATCGTAACTCTTAACTATCCAGGGACTCATTCAAATACACACAAGAAATTTCATTAAAATCAATCGAGCCGTTTACAAAAAGTTCAGTGACATAAACACGTATATGAACATAATTGACTTTGTCAGCGTTAATGCTGGCAGATTAACAAAGAGCTCATGTTCTTATCCAGATCCTAAGGTACTTCTTTTTCAAATTTCATTACGATCGGATTAGTGGTTTTATCATGATGTTGTAACAAACGTTACTTTCGCATTTATAATATTAGTGTGATTAGTGATAGAAATGCATGTGTTGGCAAAACTAAAAATAATACATACAATTTTATTGTGATCTGCCAGAAATAGCTTTAAAAACTAGATTCAAGCATGACTGCTGTGAAAATAAGAGTAGGTAGGTAGGTAGGTATAACACTCCGTACTTCCATATTCATCACGATCAATTCTGATGTCAGTTCAACGAAAATTATGGACTGAACTGAAGCCAAACTGAGCTTGTAACATACGTCATGGTACTAGGTAAAGTTGGCACCCGCTTCAGACAGGCCATTAGGTACCTTTCGGTTTTAGTTCATATATCTTAAGCCTGGTTTCAAACGCCTACGCCCTAGGAATGGCTTTAAGCGATTACTAGTGAGTTTACAAATTGCTTTTCAAGTCGGATTGGGTAAATGAGGAATAGTTTTTAATAAGTTAAGAGCTTATAGTGTTTTAAGTAATTAGGTGACTTGACATTTAATATTTATTTATTTAAACTTTGTGCAACAAAAAAGTATAATGGCGGATTTAATGCCTTAGGTATTCTCTACCAGTCAACCAAAAGTGGTGAAATATAATATGGCAGGTGCAAATTATTGTGTGAGAGTAAAACAACATTGACATTGTTTGTAATACGTCTTTATCGAACTGTAATAGGTACGTAAAAAACTTGAGAAATAGCAATACTTAGATATAATTTTCTGTATGAATTGCTCAAATAATCGGTGCAATCAGACAATTAGTTTTCAGAAAGATTTCATTTCAAAACTTATCATAATGATAACGTTTTGAACGAGTGGAATAATAATCTCCTATCGTACATAGAAGCCACCTTTGCAGACATTAGATACGCTTGGTGGATTACGATGACATGTCATTTGATACTTAATACCTTACGTTATAGTAAGGCCCGCGCAAGCAAAGCTGCGGGCACAACTAGATGCATAATAAAATGCATTTATAATCTTATTTATTACTTACTAACGACCTTCCTTAGCTTCGCATGGGCGGCGAAAGATATACATACAAAAATATCATCCAGATTTCCTTTTTTTTCAATGGATTTTCCAGAAAATCTGTCACATACCTACACCTTGTCCTGACAATTACTAATACATAAAAAACAGCTATATCGGTCAAGCCGTTCTCAAGTGACGATCTTTCATAAACGCGGCCATTGATTTTTATTCACTCAAGACTCATAATTAATTAATTACATAAACCTAAAAACCTTCCCATTACCTCGTGAATATTAAATTGATCGTTAAAACAAAGTAGTTTAAACTTATTTGCTTGTTGTTTTAATTAATATAAACAAAAGTGTCTCAATAAATCTTAAAAGTTTGCTTTGAATAACTTTTAAGCTTTTAACTGATACTCGAAATGTAGCAAAATTTTGCCTGTTCATTAGCGTTTTCTCTCAAAACTAGTCGAAGACGTCTGGATAGAGTAACGAGACTCTGGTTATGTTTAATTAGAGCAAACTGACGGAAACTGTATTTACTGAGTCGTTTTTAGATTTTGTGAGGATATTTTTTTTAATGTTGTCGTTGGGAACTTTTTTTTTTGTTTTTTATTTTTAGTCTTTGATTAAGATGTGAATGCTGGAAGGTGCTGTTATTACGTCAGGTGTGGTGTGTCTATGATAAACGTGGCTATTGTTATTCGCCTAGACTAGAAGTGGAAAATAATACTTTATAAGTAGTAAAGTTTGTTTGCTTTCTGTTTGTAATACATTGACTTGTAGATTTGTTTTTTTTTTTCTAATACTATTCCATTTTTAAAATATTTTTGCTGACACAAAATTACGATTGTACGACTAAACGTCGACTTTACTTCGACGGGACTCTTCACCGACAGGACACTTAATCTATCCATTATTTATTAATATCATAAAATGATGGTCACCACACACACCTCTTGTTACGTCTCCGGAGTTGTATGCTCATAGAATCGATGCCTTCGTATAAACTCGGCGATTTCACGTAAATCCCGCCCCGGAGAGTTTTAACGGGATCACCCGGAGAAAGTTGCTGAATTTCATGTTTATCTATACGCGGTATTAGAATTATGGATTTGTTTATGCGAATATTTAGAAGTTTCGGGTGCGGTTTTAATTTAATTATGATAATGTCAACCTGTGTTTTGCGTTGTGGAACAACAGACAATATACGGTGAAGAACTTTTATTGAGAAGTTTTTAAATTGAATTTAAGAGTTTTCTTTGAACGTTCCTCTTTTACCTAATAGTCACACATGACATCACGCCTGTAATTCCCGAAGGGTTAGGAAGAGGTGTAGCCATTAGTACACCCACATTTCGGCAGTACCTAGTGTTTAAGTTATAAGCCTATTGCCGTCAACTGGGCTCAGATCCACACTCCGAGGCTGCTGCTGACACCCAATGAAATTTTGCCCGACTTGGGAATCGAATCCTCGGCGAATGAGGCAGTATTTATTTTACTTTATTCTTCACTTCTGCCTAATCCATCGCGGATGACAGGCGTGATGTTATGTTCTATTATGTAAACAAAAAAGCCTATATTAAAAAATTTACTTCGCTGAAATCCCTTTACCAATAATGGACACTAGATAGACATTCACTGGCAGGCACTAGCGTCGTGTCATCATTACCGGTAACTCTGTTGGTTAGCCTTCCATCTTTATTAAGGTCATGACACTATAAAGCCCAATAGTAATTCAACACACTGAATAAACAAACCGCAAGCAATCAAGACGTAAGCAAATGATATTTAAATACAACGCCTTATTTCTCACAAAATTTGACACAAAAATCCCATAATCCTAAACGAAACACAAGCAAAACTTTCTCAAACGCCGCCATCTTGAATTAGGTAACGCGAGCGCAAGTAACAGTATTTTAATTAGATTTATTACTAAATTAAAAACAAAAATATCTGCCCTAAATGTAAAACTTCGGAACCGTCCGCTCGAGAGCCTCTTGAAGCTATAAGAACTCTCAGAACATTCATCTGTAGTTAAATAAAAAAAAAGTTTTGCCTCTCGTATTAATCTACAAGCAAATCAGATTCATACCCGGGAGGCTGAGCCACATCTGGCCAGTTAAAAGTTGCCAGTAAACTGGTATGAATACACCGCGTAACTTTGTTAACAATGTTGTGTGTGTCATGAGATGAAGCGGATATGTGTGGTTGTTGGTTGATAGTAGTAGGAGGGGTAAAAAAAAGCTGTTTGCGTGGAAGACAACTGTACCATGAAACAGAGCCTACGGCACTCAACAATGAAGTATACATGAATGTCAATGAAAAAAGTTTTCTAATCGGGCCAGAACTTTCACAGATTATCTACCACTGACAAAGAAACAATTTTACCTCTTTATATTATTATGGATTTAAAGAAAGAAATTTCATTCTGATTAAGTTATTAACACTACGAGATCAAATTACAAAATATTATAAATAATAGGTATTCACAACTACATTGGAGTTAGAAAATAATTCTGGTTGACGTAAGCTTTTAAAAAATGCTTCTCCGCCTGTTTGTATTGATAACATCATTTATCCTATGTATACTGAAGAAATACATTTTATAATAACAATAAATGCTGGTCGTATTTATTTTAATACAAACAGATCTTAGGTATTTATATTTTAAAATCAAATCGTTATATTAATGGCAAAATAATAATATAAACGTACTCCCTAATACATTGGACTTGCATGGGCAAGACATGAGATACATTATCCTTATACATAAGTTGCTTTCTACGTTACAATACTTTTTTTTTAGGTCGTAAAAATCATCAAATGACTCCTTCCGCCCTGGGTCGGGCTGAAGGGACAGATTTTTACTGACTAAAAACCACCCTGTTCCTTGTGTAGCCCTTTGCGTTCCGGGGCCACGGTATCCTGTTAAGACGCCCCGCAACCCCGACGTTACAAAACTTGAATTTAAAAAGTAACCGTTTTTATACATACAATAAATAGTGCAGTTTACCTGAGAGGACTTGGAAAAGACTTTTTTCCAGAAGTAGGACAATTGAGGTAGCAAACAAAAAAAAAAACAAAATTATTATTATCGTCCCGTTGCCACTCATCACATGGACCATATCCCAAGTGTATCCAAGTCCGAGACTTCATACTTTGTACTCGTGGCATCATTCCGCGTTGTTAGTACGGGGAAATATGAAAATATCATGTTATTATAAAGTTAGTTTGCTTATATTTAACCGTGAATTACAGTTGACTTGAGACGTTAAATTGTTTACTTTACTAGTATAGTTTTGGCACTAACATTTTTCTGGAAAATTGTGTTGTTTTTCACTCAAATGAGTGCAAATGAATCTCTTGCAGTATCAAGTAATAATATCCTTTGTGCTTAGACTGTTTTAACAAGCTTTGCAACGCTAGATTTACGTTTTTCATCCTATCGATGCAGGGGAAAATTTGATATGGAAGGTAGAAAATGTCGTCGGGTAACTTTGGAGATACCCAGCCAACTGTAAATTATTCTTACTTCACCCCAAACTTCAAACAAATCCTCTTTAGTGGTCATAAATTCCTTAGAGTCATAACACTATTATACCAGGAACGCAGCACTTAAAAGAACTACATCTTCGTAAAACAAATTTCTTTAAAATTGAGGTAGGAAGCTCTCATTGTTAACGAACAGATTTGATCCACACAAGAACTTCAGAATATTAAGTCATTATTATGTACATATCTCTGCGTTATTCCAAGTTTTAAACCGAGAGTATTAGCTCATTAATTCTGATATCTAAAGCGTGTAATTCCTTTTGTTAAATGTCTTATTAGTACACGGAGTAGATATGCGTCAGAGACTAAAGTTTCGACGAACGCAATTCAAAAGTTTTAGTACTGGAAGCTACTGGTACGTTTGTGTCATGGTATGTCACGCTACACGCCTCTATTTCACAAATAGGTGGCAGAGATTCTAATTTTTTTTGGCGGAATGTCTCTTAGGCTATCCTACCTAGGAATAAAACAAAACCAAATCAGTCATCATCAGCGTCAGTCAGTCAGAAAGTTGAAGCTAGTTGCTTATTCCAAAAGTAGATTTTTATGGAGAAGAAAGAGCGAGACACTTATTGAACACTGTTTTAAAAACGATGAAAAATCTCCCATTGTTCAGCTAGCAACTAAAATAATAATACGGTGGTTTTAACTGTGTGTGGCGTAGAAGTAACAACTTGAGTCTCTGTCACTTTATCTACTCTGGTGACATCAGTACGAACAAATACAGCAGAATATAATATTTTATATCTAAACTTATTCATGACAGCTTAAAATGATGGAGGCGTAATTTGGCTTCATTTGTCAAAGCTAGGCTAAATGTATGCGAGTTTAAATAGATGTTCTGGGAATGTACGTAATTAGGCCGCAATATTTACGCATATTTTTAGTCATTTGTTTTAATTATAATGCTCTTGATAGGTCACGGGTTTTCCACGTATTCCTGAGGCAACTTGGGTCTTAAAAAATAATTTTGTCGTTAGTATCTAATTATCACGGCTGAAAATAGACTGGCGTCTAGTCTGTAATAATGTGTTGTTCAAGATAAACGTAGAAAGTACATATTTAAAAAGCTATATTATATTAAAAAGCTGAAGAGTTTGTTTTTTTTTGTTTGAACCTACTAATCTCCAGATCTACTGGTTCGATTTTGAAAGTCCTTCCGCTAGTAAAAACAAAGAAAGGTTGTTGTAGATACACACACACACACAGAAATACACACACACCACAACCGTTTTTTTTAACATAAAAAAAAATGAATTTATATGAAAACTAGCTTTCGCCCGCGGCTTCGCTCGCGTTAATTTAGAATTTGCCAATCAATTCGGATTGTACTCTGCTTGAGTGCATGAGTGAACCCTTCATTTTCTGACACCCTAGTACTTTTTTGATAAACCCAGAATGTTGACCCCTTAACTCTGACTAATTCTACTGCCATTACCTTTTTTATGACACCCTAGTACTTTTTTTCTTAGGTAATCGTAAATTGGTTGTAAAATTTCATGACACCCTAGTTGAAGCTGGTCCATCGACAATCAAAACTCACAAAATGTATTAGGTACCTAAATTTAAAATTCGAACATGATGGGAAAGACATGTGGCGCCATCTATCACCATAAGAAGGTTATTATGATTTCTCTCGGGAACAGTACTTTTTTTCTTGATGAAAGGTACCCTATGTTCATTCCTGTACACCTGGCAACGTATATGCAAAATTTCAGGATGATCGGTTCAGTGGCTTAGGTGTAAAATGGTAACAAACAAACAAACAAACTTACTTTCGCATTTATAATATTAGTTAGGATTCACGCGCATGAAGTCGCAGGCAGAAGCTAGCCAATAATAAAGTCACATTTGGTACTTACCTGGTATCGAACCAGCAAAGTCATGCATAAGACAAGCGTCGTAACTACCAGGCCATCATGATATCACGAAGTTATATATTATTCAAAATTCACAATACCCAATCCAATAAACTCCAGAGTTATGAATTCTCTATTATTACAATAACTACCCAGCAACATAATATCGTATATATTCTCTAAAATAACACGTCCTACCCTTGTCAAATTCCTAGAAATAACTTCGACGTAGATGGCAAAAAGTTTCCTCAATTTTCTTCTATAATGTGGGCGCCATACTGTCGATCGATTTTGTATAATATCGAACCACCATTGATTGGGATTGTTTCAAAAGTTGCAATCTTTGTTATTGGCTCTGACAGTTTCATTTAATTCACATACACAACATCCGAGAAGGGTTGCACCTGTTACTGTTTGTTGGAGTATTTATGTTAATAAATGAATTTTATATTGAATTTAAAATCCCTAAAATGGACTTGTACTTATGACATTTTACTCGTTGACTTGTACTTGTGATTTTAAAATGAATAAACTATTTATTCATTTTGGATCTAAAATAATAATTAACGTAAACGGAAAACTTTTAAATAATAATAAAAAATTACAAAGTATGTACAATTTGACTGCTTCATTAGTCATGAGCATGAGGTCTTGGGTTCGATTCCCAGGTCGAGCATAGTATTCTTAGGTTTTTCTATCAGGACTTTTTCAGTAGCAGCCTCGGTGTCTGGATTTGTGTCTGGTTGATGACAATAGGCTCCCCTATTACATGGGACTGGGACTTAAACAACATAATTGGCGAACACCTTCGCCTAAGCCTTCGGGTATTACAGACGTGATTTATATGTAGTATGTACGATTTACAAGAAAGAAAAGAGTAGTTTATAGGGCATCAAAAATCTTGTCAGCATCGCTATCAATGGGGCAAGTGCCAAAAAGGCTGGCAGCATTGCCACGTTGTTTAATTTTTTGACATTCTGTGAGTGAAACCGCGGGGTATAACCAGTGATGGATCAGATAAATAGGTACCTATAAATACCTTTCGCTTGTATATTTACAGTCACTGCCACCACAGTCGTTGTTTTAACTCCTCGCAAGTACTTCTATCCTTGAAACTTCACAACTCATCAAAGTTGAGCTTCGTGCGTGGAGTTACACTCGCATTTTATGGTAAGCAGGTAAATAGGTGGGGTTTACAATGAATCTGTATAATGAAGTATTTGAGTACGTTCGAGGGTTTCTATTGAATAAATAGGGTTTTGTAAAATTGGGTTGAAATTTTTAAGTACCTACTTTTAAAACATGACACCACGCCTGTGATCCCCGAAGGGTTAAGCACAAGTGTACCTCATATTTCGCTAATTATGTTTAGGTTTCATGTAACAGGTTAAAATATTCAATAATCGGGGTGACATATTCTGTATAGAAAAAACCCTGTAAATAAATAAAGATTTAAAAAAAAAAGAATGTAATAGGTAAGGGATGAGCCTATTGCCATCAAACGGGCACAAATCCAGATACCGAGGCTGTTCTTGAGAATTTTACCTACTTTTTGTATTCAAGTGTAAAAAGTCACTTATTGAAGCTGAGTAACATGCTCTTTCCATCATTACGATTATTTTGTTTTTTTTTTGTTCTAGACCATACCTAGGAACCTTCTGGTTTCTGGTCATTGAAGGTCAAATTTCAACATTTTTAATTTTTTTTTACGAAAATATGTTTGGGTTTTTTCTGACCAAATTTTAAATACCAACATGACCCCTGCTTGCTGCCTGTTTTGATTTTTCACATCAAAAATAAGTCATTTCCCATTATTATTTTTTACTCAATGTTAGTTAATTTGATGAACAGTATATGTAGTGATGTAGGTATAGTAGGTAAAATCGTTACCAGTCGATTTTCATCCTAAAATATTATATTTTGTCCCGAAAAATATTAAAAAGTACCCGTTCATACGAGTCCCATTTTGTCAAAATTAACGATATCATAAATCGCATACAAAAACATTGAATCGGGAGTATTCAACGTTACAATTGGGGCCACAAAAAACTACACACACAAGTTTTCGCGACATGACACGCGTTAGCCCAAAAAAAGCGAAACATATCGCTTGTCGTATTTTTCAAATGTGAATACGCAACGCCCGAGATTAACAAATGGATCGCGTGAAAAAGTTTCAGCAATAAATTTAGGTAAAGTCACAAAACTCGGCAACGACACGTTAAATTTTATTACTGCCTCGAGCCTGTGGAGCGTTGCTATTAAACTTGGGATATTATTGAAATGATCTCAGACAAAGGTTGTTATTGCATGAAAATATATGCGAACTTGTGAGTGAGACGTTAAAGCGCTCGATCAGTACTTCGTTCGGTAATACCCTCTGAAGTTAGTGCGTGAGAATTGAGTTATTGCTCTCTGTATTGGCCCGCAGTGTATTAAAACGGGAATGTTCGAAGTTAGAAAAATTGTTTATATTATTTTTATAGGAGTTGTAAAACCGTGACGCTTTGGGTTTAGAATTGGTTGCTTACTCGCTTCCCGGGGATGACGTCATAGATGACATAGTATAGTATGACTGATCAGGAACACACAACAACGTCACGCCTGTAATCCCCGAAGGCTTAGGCAGAGGTGTGTTACCCATTAGTACACTCACATATCGCCAGTTATGATTTAAGTCTCATGTAATAGAGGGCGAGCCTGTTGTCATCAACCGGGCACAAATCAGGCACACTTGCTGCATAAAGGCTTCTCTATCTACACTCGTGTGATATTATCACAGGGGATTATCAATTAAATACAAGTCCAGGTTTCCTCACGATGTTTTCCTTCACCGATGACTGTGATGTCAAAGATAAACTTAGCAAATACTCGTAATGTACGAGTATTTGCTAAGTTTATCTTTGACTTATTTTGGTTTCAAAAAGTGACTACTACTTGCCCGATATTGATATTGAATTGGAAACCACATTGATGAGAAGCGGATAATATACGAAGTAATTCAATCCTAACTAATATTATAAATGTGAAAGTAAGTTTGTTTGTTTGTTTGTTACCTCTCCACGCTTTAACCACTTAACCGATCACCCTGAAATTTTGCATATACGTTGTTAGGTGTACAGAAACGGACATAGGGTACCTTTCATCCCGAATAAAAGTACTGTTCCCGAGGGAAATCACAATAATATTCTTATGATAGATGGCGCCACGTGTCTTTCGAATCATGATTGAATTACGTAATTGAAAAGGACATGGGCTATTTTTTCCGCGACTTTGTCTGCGTCCGCGATTACCGAAATTTACGGGGACGAAGTCGCGAGCAAAAACTAGTAATTAAATAAATGTAATGAAATAAATACGTATATTAATTATTTCACTACAGTAACCTACGTTTAGAGGTACATACTAAAACCTCAGTGATGATTAATCAACAAATCAGTTAAATCCACAGGTAAATACAAATTTGTTCATAAGATTTAACGGTAATAGATAAAGTCCCTGTTAATTATAATTATATAGACCCAATCAAATGTTCCCCTCAATTTATTAACACGATAAGAAGAATCATCCAATGAATTAACATCGTAAAGGTCAAAATATAGCTCCTTCAAATAATATTTCGGCTATTTAATGCTTTAAAACGTTGTAAGAAAGGAGTTTATTGCCTGAGGATGCCCGTAAATTTATATATTATGGGGACGGCGGGATACGGAAGGTAGCAAAGGTTACTTGGCCTCCGATTATGTTACCTTTCTTTAAGGAGTATTAAATTAATTTTGGTTGAAGGTTTTTTCGATAGTCGTAAGTGACAGGTAGTGTTCAAAATGACGTAAATTTTCTATCAATGACGATAACAAGTAAAGGTCAGAAAACGGAAACTTTTTAATATTACTAAACTGTGTCGAATGTAACTGTGTCTGTGTGTGTTTGTGCCCTGTTGATGGCAGTAGGCTCGCCACCTATTAATGGGACTTAAAAAACATAACTGGCGAAATGTGGGTGCAATAATGAGTACACCTCTGCAAAACCCTTCGGGGATTACAGGCGTGATGTTATGTTATGTAAACTGTGTCATTAATTAGACACGTATGTGTACACAACAATTTTCGAAGAAAAATTGACTCGACACGTAGCAAATCTGTAAACTTTCGTAGCACCACCTACGCCGTAGCAACCGCGTAGTCTTATTACGTAGGCGTTGCGCGACGCTCAATTTTCCCAGAACAATTTCACCCAAAACCCCTTTGTTTGTTAGTACTGAGTGGCCTTTTCTCTAACCAAGCTTCTAGATTAATCAAAGAAGAAACCAATCAAATAAGCAATGACGAAATAGACCGGGGCAATATTGGCTCTAAAAACACAAAAATATAATAATGGCCGGGTCCCGGGAGACGAAACCGCAACACTACCGAGTTACCTTCAAAAGCTTTGTATAAATTCTCAACAAAATACTCTTGGAATTTTACTTTTATATATTTACAATCAGAGGAAGTTGGTCAACTATTTCGTTTTCCGTTTGAGAAAAACAACGAGAAAATTAACGATGAAGAATTTCATTTTATTCAATGGTCTGTTGCTTTGCGGTGGAGCTTACCGTTTCTGTTTGTATTTTTATATTTTTACAGTTGCTTCAAGTTTATGAGAGCCTGGTAACTGGCGCTCCGCGTAGTAAGAAAAGATTAGTCAGAAATTAGTCACAGGTAATGAATGTAAAAATGGAAGGAATTTGGGGAGGCCTTTGCCTAGAAGAGGGACAACATAGGCTAGTTAAAAAAAAATGGAGGACACTGGTGCTATAAAATATATCTCTGATAATTTTTAGCACTAAATACACTCATGCACTCCTGTATAACATAATTATATACCTTATTAACTGTCATGCATATTTATAAAAACCACAAAAATATTTATGAAACCTAGCCTAGCGGTTAAGGCGCCCGCCTCTCATGCACGAGGTTGTGGGTTTGAATCCGGGCAAGTACCTACCAATGTGACTTTTTCAATTCATATGTACTTTCTAAAGTTCATCTTAGACATTACTGACATCATTCCGTGCCTCGGAAAGGTCCCGCTGTCATACGTGGATCTTTGACAGTCATTACGAGTCGTCAGAAGCTTGAAAGTCTGACAACCAGTCTTACCTAGGGGTATCGTATTACCCAGTTACTGGGTAGTGGAGGTCAGATAGGCAGTCGCTCCATGTAAAATACTGGTATTCAGCTGCATTCGGTTAGAGTGGAAGCCGACCCCAACATAGTTGGGAAAAGGCTAGGCAGATGATGATGAGTTTTAGATATTTTTTCTCAGTAAATGAATTATGTATCGAATTCTTTATGAGAAATAAAGTTGTTCTTAAACCTCAAACCTCAAAAACAATACCCGTGAGAAGCAGGGGCGCACACACTAGTAGTAAATAAATGGTACACTTCAAAAAGAACTACAATGTTACGTGGTTATGTACCCGTGTAAGCTGCTTGTGTACATTTCTCCGCTGCGCTACGTTTCACCGGATTTCATCAGATTTATTTTCTGTATATTTGTTATCATGAACTGTAGTGTTATTCTCTTAACATCCATTTGAAAATTGAGCTGAGAACTGCTCTTAGCTCCTAGACCTACAAAGGTGGTTAGACCTACAATCCCTCAATCTATCTTTTAAATATATAAAAGTAAAAGTTGACTCACTCACTCATCACGAAATATCGAATACCGCTTGACGTATAAAGATGGAATTTGGCAGGTAGGTAGTTTATAGTTAGTAGATGTTTGCTTAGAAAGGATTTTACAAAATTCACCCCCTCAGGGTACGATACGGGGATACGGGGGTCCAAAGTTTGTATGGGGAAATCAATTTGGACGCGGACAAAGTAACGGGCAGAACCTAGCAATCTATTTATGAATAATAATATGTAGATTAATACAACCGGCTGTTTGGATTTTGGACTGCTACTAGAAGGTTCTAATAGTAAAACCCAATAACACTTTTTGCCCGACCTGGGAATCAAATCCAAGACCTTACGCTCAGTACAATAGTGACCACAAGACCAACGGAGCGTTTCACAAAAAGTAGAAACGTAAATAAACCCATGAAAAGTGCATCTCTAAAGCCATTTTCCAAACACAGAATCGACGGCGCAGTAATTTCAAATGTACGTATGTATTTCTTACTCCGAAATTGGAGGTGGATGAAATAAAATATACGGGAGGTTTTTGTGAGAGGAGACGCTTGTTACTCGTGATACTTACATAATGGTTGTTTTAGGTTCCATGGGTCCGGGATTATAATATATAATTCTGTAAAATACGTCTTAATAAACTAGCTCGGATTACCAATTTAAATTTAAAAAATTCAAATTTACTATATTTGTAACTAACTCGGAAAACATTTGAAGGATTGACTAAAATTTTTACACAGCATTAAATTTTAACAGAAAAGTGTTTTAACAGGTTTTCCAGTTTGTCAGACTGAGCTACAGTAATGCTTGGGTTTGGCTAGTTTATTATAAAAATATAATTTTTTTTATACGACAAAATCATAATTGAGAGCTTACGTGCATTGAATACGGACCGAATCCTAGAAATGACTATCCGACTGCCTATAGAGGTACTAATTTGGTATAAGGAGTTGCGTATTTTGATATGATGCTGTGGCCAAGCAAACGCTTTAAAATCCCATAAACAAACGTCATCTCTCCAAACTTCCAACACACCCAATAACCACAGCGTTCCCGTCAACAACACACATCCATACATTCGCGGTTACTCCGAAAATTGTCGTCGTAATTCTCAAAAATTCAATTTAAAATCGCTCTGAGCCCGGTCAGTCTGGAATATTCCCGCAGAGGTCGGCCGCACGAGTAATTGGTACAGTCGTGCACACGATGCATTCAAAAATCGTTCGTAGACGACTAGTTTGTATTTGCTGTACACTGTGGAGGTATTTTCGGTGGAACTTTGAGCTATTGAAGAGTTTGGTCATAATTTATTTTTGCGATACTTTGTGAGATAGTTTTTATTAATCGTTTTTTTTTTTATCATAATCTTCTACAAGACCTTTATCAAGTATTCTGGTCCTAAAATAATACATTAAGATAAGATAAGATAATCGTTTATTTGCCCAAACATGCATTCATAACAAATTGTCAGCGTACAAGAGATGTCGTCATGTGATATATAGATCGTCATGTTTGCCTGATTACAACGACAAAAAATCCTTTCTTTTAACCTTGTACGAGTATTTAACTGTTACTGAATATTTTTGTTCTTATTTGAACAGTTCTATATTCATATAGTTATGCTCCTTGTTTCTTCATTGACGCCAAAAGGTGAGTTCTGAACTTGGAATGTGTGATACTATTACATGGGAAAATAATATGCCAGGTATATGCCTATATATATAATAATATGCCTATATGTGAAGGACCGAGCGAGATATCAAAGAAAATGTTCAACGGAAAGATATCTCAATCAGCCTTTACACACAGGTGCAGTCATCAAAGGGGGGATCCAATTCTATTAACTTTCAGGAACTATCGCAATCTAATCTAAGTCTCAATCTGTCAAAAATACTTCTAATTTTTAGACATTGATTGGCACTATGATAAGATTGTGATTAGATTTTGAACGATTTTAATTTGTAGAATTAGCTTTCAGCTTTAAGTAAAAGTATCTATTTACTCAAATACAATTATTTAATTTACCTTTTCATCCTCAATTTAAATAATTAATTACATCCCCACTTACATTTCACCCCTAATTTTCCCAATAACCCTTACAATTCCGCACTGTTCAGTGCATAAAGCTTGGTTCACACACGAATGGGCGCCACCCATGGGCTACATCGCAATCAATGGGGCTAGAACCTTTGCGTACGGTGTACACCAGGGGTGAATGACGGGCTCTCAGTAATAGATATTGCAGGTTAAGGGGTGGTTTGAAAATGGAGATTGAGAGAGTTTTAAGTATAACTTTATCAACGTGTTTTTTACTCACGTTTTGCCACGTTATTTGTTACTTACTGCTCTGCTCCCGTGCCGGGGTTGCGGGACGTCTTAACAGGATACCGTGGCCCCGGAACGTAAAGGGCAACAGAAGGAACAGGGTGGTTTTTTAGTCAGTAAAAGTCTGACCGCCCCACCCAGGGCGGAAGGAGTCATTTGATAATTTTTACCAATTTAAAAATAAAAGATCGTAGCTAAAGATCGTAGTTAAAGATATAATGTTAAATAGCCTCTAACATTTCTCATGAAGTTGACTGTCATGACAAGATGGGAATTTGGCATATGGGATAATTTAATAGCATTCCGAACGAAGTCGCGGGCAAAGTCGACTTAAAATTGATGCTGGCTTTCATGTGGATTCTACAGTTAGGCAGTGATACCTAAGTATCTAACTGAGCCTACATAGCCGAATAGATAACTGTGTACATTTAATTTTATTAACATAGGCTTTAAGTACTTTATGTTACTAACCAGATATGGATGTTGTCCGAAATAAATGATATTATTATTATTAAAACGATGACCATACATCTACAAGCAAAAGAAGCAACAAACATTTCTGAACAAAAATTCTGCCATCCATGCACCTATCAATACAAAGAGTGGTATCAGATATTATTTCCAAGACTCTTTAGGTTTACAGAGAAATAGGTACTGCGCTAGTTGATTCTTTCGCCCGAGTGCCCTAAGTGCTTGCTCTTGCACTATAAAAGCGAACTAGCCAACAAGAATTCCCTAGAAAAAGACCTAACAATTTACTGTTGTCGTATTTAACTTGTTACTCTTTGTCAACGCGTAGACTCTTCTTTATAGAGGAATAGGTGTTTGATATTATACTGAAACTAGGATCTCCTCGCGACTTCAAAGAAACGAAACATAGATTTTAAAAGAGTACGTATGGAGTTTCTTGCTCATTCTTCTCCATACAAAACTACCTTTTGGAAGGGGCAACTAGATTCAATTTATCTTTTCTTTTTGTACGATAATGACGTTCAAATGTGGCGTAATTTAAATAAATTATTTGACTTTGATTTTAAATTCTTATCATCACAGAATATTACCTATCAAAAAAATAATGTTACGATTCGTAATAGTCTATCCCTTAATAGATCTCTTTTCCACCTCTTTAGATAGATAAGTTTAATATGGATATGTCCTACACATGATACCAACTAATGCGTTTTCATTAGTTGCCAGTAAGAAGTTACTTGATTACTATGTACTATGTATGCAAAACTAATTTAGTATCATAGGGATTTGGTAGTTTCGTTCCGTGCCTGGGAAAGTACTTTAAGCTGTTGGTCCCGGCTGTCATACGTGGATCTTTGACAGTCGTTAAGGGTCTTCAGAAACCTGAAAGTCTGATAACCAGTCTTACCAAGGGGTATCTTATTGCCCAGTTACTTGGTTGTGGAGGTCAGATAGGCAGTCGCTCCATGTAAAATACTGGAATTAAGTTGAATCAGGTTAGATTGAAAGCCGACCCCAACATAGTCGGAAAATGGTAAGGTGGATGATGAGGGATTTGGATAAATAAAAAAAAATCTTCACCTAAATTCACCAAATAAGTATTTTACAGAAAAGACCGCCACAAAATTATACAGCATAACTGCAGACAGAGAACTAGCATACTTTCAACTGTCTAGATACTCTAGCAAAATAAGATTCTTTAAAGGTGTTTCACCTTGTTACAATATGCATAGTGCAATCCTCCGGAGTATATCGAGACGCCATTTTCTATTCCTAGACAAGTACATAATACAATAAACTTACGTAAGAGAAAATTGAATTATTTTCTTGCAACTATTTTTGAAGACTTGCTTATCAGCATGTTAAGTGGTACTTATCTATTGATATGTGATAAGTATGTTGCTTACTCTTCTAGCTTATTATAATAACTAGCTTCTGCCCGCGACTTTGTCTTCGTTACATCTTTGGCAACTGCTCCGCTCTTGAGGCTTCTAGCGTGTTGTTCTAAAGCCTATTCTATTCCTCATGGATCTGGCTATCATATAATATACAAGTCATTATTTCTAATAAGACTGGTAGGTAGTTTCAGAGATTAGTTCGTTTAAAGTAACAAAAAAAATCTCTTCAGTTTCATTAAATAATACTATACGTAGTATAGATTAACCAGAATTCAATTACAGTAACTTTTAGCAACATTAGCATTCTAATGTCAATCACAATCTTTTAAATATACCCATTTTTTTTGCAAGATTTTGACATTGATTGTCGCTGAGATGAAACTGCGACTAGAATTTACTTAATTCCTTCCATCGTTCGCGATTTTATGCTACGTCTTGACAATCCTCAAGAAAGCCATTCAAGTCGTCCTACTTCTTCGTGGTCTACCGAGGCGTTGCTGTTTCGAGGCACAAATTTTGTGTACTACGTGCCCAAGATCGTGCTATCCATAGGCCCTTTTTAGCTTAAGTCACCCAAAGAATTGGCTACCCCATCTTACGAATCGGGAGATTAAGATAAAGGGTGTCTTAGATATTTTGTTTAAAGGAACGGCCGTAGATAAAATCAATGAAGTGTTCTGATTAATTTAATATCCTTCTGATAACGGTTATAACGCTGTGTTTCGAGGATTCGACATTTTTTAGCCCAGAATATTAATGGTAACTGAGAATATTACAAAACATTTAATCTGCAATTTTTCTAAGGGGACAACGGCAACAGATTCTTCCGAGGTCTAAGTTTTAAAAAGTCGTGACAGTTAAGAGGCGCACTAGTCAAGCATGAGGTTGCAGGGGACAAAAATCAATGAGACTTTTTAACAATTCATAATTATGTACTTTCTAAGTTTTATTTGGACTTTACTGACATCGATTATAGAAAACATTCTGAGGAAACATGAATAATGATATAATAAATATTAGCTGACCCAGAGAATTTTTTTTTTGGTATGAAAAATAGATGTTGGCCAATTCTCAGACCTACCCGATATGCACGCAAAATTTCATAAAAATCTATCCAGCCGTTGGGAAGGAGTTTGGTAACAAACACTGCGACACGAGAATTTTAAATAAAAGAAGACATAACATAATATCACGCCTGTAATCCCCGAAGGGTTAGGCAGAGGTGTACCCATTAGTACACCCACATTTCGCCAGTTATGTTTGTAGTCCCATGTAATAGGGGGCGAGCCTATTGCCATCAACCGGGCACAAATCCAGACTCCGAGGCTGCTACTGAGAAATTCCTTATGGAAAAACCCAATAACACTTAGCCCGACTTGGGAATCGAACCCAAGACCTCATGCACAGCAGTCGCGCTTGCGACTATTAGACCAACGAGGCAGTCAAATATAAGAAGATTAGTCTGAAATCGCAATTCAAGCAAGCATGATGATCTATTCACGTGCCTTCTGTGTATGAGAAGAGGGCTAGGCAGTAGGATACTTATGGATCAGGACAATTTAAGATCAGCATTACTTTGTTTTGGGTTTAATAGGCGGTAAAGTATTTAAATTGCTCCTTAAAACCGAGAATAGAGAGTAATACATTTAATTCGGATCTCTTGACTTGACTTTTGTCCTTAAAGCTCCATAAATATTTATATCTGTTTGTTGACACACCTAGCCAACACCATTTCTAATATATTGGCTCCGCATATTACGTTTCTCTGTCTGTAATTCTACACAGAGCTTCTACTTGTGGATCAAATCAACTTTTTGAACGCATTATTGATCTCTTGAACGTAGGGCGTTGTAATTCGAATAAGCCTTCGCAAACTTTACTTTATCTTCCACTAAATTTAAAATGTTCTTTATTTCTTAGGTCTTAAGGTTCATTTGGTTGTGTTTGTTATCTTGGCAAGGGAGTTGTATTTTGTCAACAAGAGCGCGACAAGGCTGACATACCTATTTTAATAAAGTATGAGTAGAGAACTGAGAACCTTTTTATTTGTTTGGCGTGTACAGGAACGATTACAGAGATTTGTAAATAAATGATACTTTAGATATGTTTACGGGTGTTTAGAAAAACGGTGTCTAAGAAAATCAAATGGTTTTTTTTTTGTTTAAAAGCCCATTCTACAGACAGGTTGTGCATTTAAATCTAATCAACAATGCTAGAAGGTCAATTCTTGTAACTCGGGCTCCACGACTGCTACTATAAAAAAAAAACATTTCGACGATCAGGAATTTCTCAGTAGTAGCCTTGGAGTCTGGATTTGTGCCCGGTTGATGGCAATAGGCTCGTCCCTTATTACTTAGGACTCAAACTTAACTGGCGAAATATAGGTGCACCTCTGCTTAACCCTTGGGGGATTACAAGCGTGATGTTATCTCAAGACAAATAATTTAAGATGTCTTGGTAATACACTTAACGACATGCCCCAAGTTCAACTCTGAAGTGTAACAAAATTAAACGATGATGGTAACCCAATAAACTGAAAAAATGAACCCCGAAAGCACTTTGTAGCGAAAATTTTCCGCCACTCCGTGTTTGAAATGCATTTACAACATGCACCATGTCATGTCAATAGACTGAGGCTTGCCTTTTGACCAAAACTGTATTTAAATAACCGGCAGCTATTAAAAATACGGTTTTTAGAGTGATCTTTTATCGGTTTTTTAGGATTTTGAAGTCGAAAGGTGCTCTCTTTTGTTTTTTCGTTATTTGCTGTTGCACTCTAAAAATTATTTTGTTTTTGGAGGTTTTGATGCCCGTTAAATTACAGGTAAAATACGCGCCATGAAAGATGAGACTTGATAAGCGTCAGTAACGAGAAGCTTGCGCAGGTATGGATGTACGAAATAGTTATCTATAATTTGTATATCATAATACATGGGATTTAAACATAATTGGCGAAATGTGGATGTGTTATTGGGTATACTCCTGCCTAACCCTTCGGGGGTTAAAGGCAGGATTTTATGTGATGTTATGTCAAAATTATTGTAAAAAATTAAAGGGAAACCATTTAGGAAACGTGTGTATTTATACGTAGTTTTAAATATTGTGTGGCAGCATGGAACTTTACCTGTTTGAGTCCAACTCTTTCTTAGCCAGTATTAACATAATGTAACCTTCTCATTCTACACTTTCATACCTCATCAAGCTATAGCTTGTGAAAATTTTCGTCATTTCCAAGCTGCTGGCACAAGACGCTGTGCTAACACAATTTACTAAGAACGCCTCAGCTATGCTCGCTATGTCGCTAACCAGTTTACACTTAACTTTAGGTCACACCGCAAGAAAGCATACAACTTCGCTCTCTCAAACCTGATAAATACTTACTTAATATTTTGTAGTAGCGTACTTTGAATAAGCTATGTCTTAAGAGACGGAAAGCCATATTTCTTACACGTCAAAAACTGTTTTCAGGATAGAATTTTCAAGTGATAAGTTTTAAGAGATGGGTACGTTTTATGTTTGGGAGTAATCGGTCATTATATTCTCAAGGGAATTTAAAGCTATTCGTCTTTCTGGGTTTTGTTACCCAAAGCATGCCAGCCAGCAGTTGTGGGACTGCATGTTTGCTCAAATTGTAAATGGCGCAATGCATTTATTTTTTAGTGTATTTTTGGTGGACTGCCTCGTTGGTCTAGTGGTCGCAAGCGCGACTGCTTTGCTTGGGGTCTTGGGTACGATACCCAGGTCGGGCAAAGTGTTATTGGGTTTTTTCATCAGGAATTTCTCAGTAGCAGCCTCGGAGTCTGGATTTGTGCCCGGTTGATGGCAATAGGCTCGCCCCCTATTACATGGGACTAAAAACATAACTGGCGAAATGTGGGTGTACTAATGGGTACGTACACCTCCGCCTAACCCTTCGGGGATTACAGGCGTGATGTTATGTATGTATTTTTGGTAATATATTTTTAATATCATACGCTAGTTAGGCAGAGGTGTACCCATTTTTCCAGTTATGTTTTAGTTCCATATAATAGGGAGCGAGCCTATTGTCATCAACTGGGCACAAATCCAGACTACGAGGCTTCTACAGAGAAAGTCTTGATGGAAAAACCCAATAACACTTTGTCCGACCTGAGAATCGAACCCAAGACCTCATGCATGAACAAAAGAACCAAAATCTGACTTTAAGTCGAATAAAATGTTTTTTTTTTCCAGAATACAGGTATTTCATAATAACATGGTAAGATCATTTTAGTTTCACTGTATTCGACGTATCAGTCGTGCAAATATTTTTAGTACCTGTATAATAGTATCATATCATAAAAATGTTGTAAATGTTCTTAATACGGTTATCCCTTAATACGGTTCATAGATTCAGAAAAAAAATCTTAATTCAACCCGAATCTCTCGACCGTGAAGTAGTTAAATATAACCCAGTATTTCCTATATCTAAGCAGCTGCTTTACAATTTTAATGACCCACCAAATTTCAGTAATGGTGGGGCGGTCGATGCAGGCTCATCTATTATGAACGTTGCTCGTATATTGGCGAAGTTAAAATATAAGTTGGGGTCAACCCTATCTGTTACTGTGGTGTGTATGCCAGTTGAAAATCTTGTACTATGCTGGTGGCAGGGTTGTGCCGAAAAGTTTTTTTAACTACTTGATAAATAACATTGAGGAATTAAAGAGGGAGAGATATTTTACGCTAACTCCGATAACTGTAGGCAGAATATAAAAATTATATTTTTGAGGTTCGTTCTGAAAGTAGTGGCCATATATTTTTGGGCTGTTACGCGGTGATGCAGAAAAGCATATATGGAAGGATTTGAGGTTGTGTTTGCCCAGCAGTGGGACGAAATGGGTAGAGGGAAACTTACTGACCTTCTTGCTCAAAACTATTTTGTTTGAACAATTTTTTTCAAACACTAGTTTAAATTTTCCTGTGCTTTTTAATAAAATTCAAAGATATCTTTTAATGGTCTACTTAATTAATCAATTATTTCATTTAGAAATTGACAAAACAATCCTGAGTCTCTATTAAATATATTTAGGTATAATATATGTGTATTATGTTGACAGTTAAAGTTAGTTATTATAAAATTATTTGAAAGTACGAAAACCTACCCCAAACTAGCTAATCAAATGAATCTGTTTAAAAACTCAGTACCTACTTTATCCTCTGGTCTGTATCTACAGCGCTACCCGCATTACCGTGCAGTGGAGCCGGCTTGGCAGCCCAACCTCCTGCTATTGGCTCTCGGCCAGTGAAATCTGTTCGCGGTTCATGTGTCCCTGGTACATTTTTATACATTTCCATATTAAAAATACATTTTATTACTTAAATATGTATGTTGTGGTTTAAAGTAGGTTACTTAGAATATTTAGTGCGCCGGTTTTTATGGTTTTTAGTACGGTTTTGTTTTGAGATAGATTTTGCAAAGTAAATTAAAATAACTCGACTCGTTGGTCTAGTGTTCGCAAAGCGCGACTGCTGAGCCCAGGTCGGGCAAAGTGTTATTGGGTTTTTCCACCAGATATTTCTCAGTAGCAGCTTCGAAGTCTGGATTTGTGCTTAGTTGATGGCAATGGGCTCACCCCCTATTACATAGAACTTCAATATAACTGGCGAAATATGGGTGTACTAATGCGGTACACATTACCTCTGCCTACCCTTCGGGGATTACAGGCTTGATTTAATGTTAGCTTAATAATAATACCAGCCAATTCTCGTTCCACTGCAGGAAAAGGGCATGAGCATTGATCATCACTGATGCAAGCTTGATGATCAGGCTGGCTCAAGGTGGATTGGCGATTTTAGTCTTATACTGATTAATAAGCAGTCTATTCCTGTTCTTATTTCTATAAAAACAGTTTTCCAATTTTGTTTCAGTCAATCCACATAAAAATTAACCCTACAAAACTAATTTACTCGTTCCGACATTCTATCTAAAGTTACGTAAGTTTCCTCACAGTCTCATATCGGGAAGCAACAAAGACCCCAGTACATCTTAATTCTCTCCCCGATATTACCGCCCCGAGGCCACTTTTCTAAAACCAATAAATATAATAGCATCGGATATCCTACGAAATAAAAAGCAATCGGTTGAGTTCCATTTCGTCCAATATTTCGTATCGGACTTAAATTTTCTGGCGACGAACTTCGATTTATTTGAGACCAGAGGCCGATTTGGTTTTGGGCGAGCGATTTTGGGTTAGCTAACTAGTTTTAGTTTTTATGTCTCAAAGATTGTTGAATATTCTTGTTAGAGTTTATACGTATAACTGGTAGGTACCTTTGTAAGTATCTGCTGATAAACATTGAGAGTTCCATTAGCTAGTTAAAACACCTAAAGTTTTAAAATTGAGATCGCAATGAATGAATAATGTGAAACGTAGAAATTGAAAAACATAACTATGACTTTTTTGGTACTTTAACTAAAACGTTAACGTATTATCGGTAAGTTTAGACAATAGGTACATACAGGTTTACTGTTATGTCAATCATTTTACCATTTATCTGAGCCATTTTTCAGTATATAGGTAGAAAAGGTATTCAAATTGAAGTCATGTTTTACGATATGTTTTACTGTAGACTATTGTTAAAAATCATGATGTAGGTATCGTAGCAGGTAAAGGTGTGTTGTTTCAAATATTAAAATCCTTATTCATTTTTGCCAGACACTTTCCGCGGCTCTTAGCCTAGCTAGACGCTTTAAAATTCCAACCTTCGAAGATTAGTCACAACTCGCTATGTGACTTTCTGTCACATAGTTACACAATATTTTGTCCAACAAATTGAAAGTGTTTGTGTAAAGGACGGGTCATACGCCGGTGCTCACGTGCCCTCGACGTAGATATATCGTACGCCATGCCTTCATCACAATGACTGGCCTCTTAGTCTCCGGGGAACAAAAGCGTGAAGAGTAAACATGTATTCATTTGTTTTTTTTTTGGTAGTATTCTTTTGGTCACCTAGCTTTGCCACGTTAAAAATACTAGAAGGGGTATTATAATATACGCCACGAAAGATAAGACTTGACATGTGTCAGTAGTGGGGACGTTGCGCAGGTATGGATGTACGAAATAATTATTCATAATTTGTGTATCTATTAAAAATAACAAGAAAAGTAAAAGTAAAAAGTCAAAAAGTAAGTCAAAAAAAAGTAAGTCTTTCTTTCTTTCTTTATTCAGGGATTTTTCGATGACATTAAGTTTAAAATTCTCAACAATATTATAATGTGAACTATGGTATACTTTTTTACTTAGTATTTAAGCTGGAAGTCTTCCATGCTTTACTAGATAAATAAATAAATAATATTTATTACGAAATAATAAAGTTTATGCGGTGTGTCAAGCCTCATCTTTCGTGGCGGGTATTGTAAATAGTTCTAACTCACCAGTTACATTGAATAATATTTGAAACTACTGACAGTTATTTATATACAGAATGATGTTTCTTTGGAATCCACAAAATATACAAAAGTTGGAACACAGTATTTTGTTCCACCGACCTCACCAAGAGAGAGGCTTTTTAAAACTTAAAACACGTCGACGCCATTACTAACAAACACGAGAAGCTTCTAAAATTAAGTTACAGCATCGCCGAAGCGTATGACCGGTGTAGGATTACTATGTCAGTTTCCTTCTAGACTAATGCATTTCTTTTACTTTGGCGAAGAAAACTTGCAATGGTAGGTGGCGACACCTGCGGGCTAGTTACGTGTCGGCTTTAAGAATAAATTTTAGAAATGTTTCTTGGGACTGTTAAGCTGGAGTGGTTTTTGACCAGTGACAGTTGCTACTCCTGTTTCTTTAAGAATTAGGTATTTTTTTTGTTTTCACATAGAATCAAACCTATGACAAAAGGTATTTATATGGCAGAGGTGAGTGGCAACACCGGGAGGGGTCGCCCTAGGAATACCTACACTGACCTTATTGGTGAGGTCCTTCAGAAAGGTCAGGTGCGGAGTACTCGTAACTGGCGTGCTTGTATGACAAGATGTATGAACGTAGATGAGGCGAAAGGAGTATGTAAGGATCGTAGCAGGTGGCGTTCTGTAGTTTCTGCCTACCCCCATGGGAAAAAGGCGTGAGTTTATGTAATGTAAAATCATGATTCTAAGTACGTATGACGCGATACTCCAGTGGTTAATCAGCTTCTTCTACGCAAGTTTACGTTTTAGCAAATATCAATCTTTTTCTATTTTATGTTGGACATCACTGACATCGGTGAAGGAAAACAGCCTGAGGAAACCAGGGCTTGTAATTGATTCAATTCTGAAATCGCTAATCCGCCTTGAACAAGCGTAGGGATCAATGCTCGTGCTTTCGCTGTTTGAGAAGAGGCTTTTGCCCTGCAGTGGGACAATAGGCTGGCATTATTATTGTTGCAAGCTTTTCAAATGTAGGTACAGTCGAACAAGTTATTTAATATACAGGCAGGTGATGTGCTATGTGTGTATACTCATGTTTTGAACAAATAAAATTATCTTATCTTATCTTATCTTATCTTATCTTATTACTTTTATACTATGTTGTTAGTGTGTTGAGTCCTTGGTACTTCAGTTTCACGTGCATTATTATAAGCTAAAATGTTTTTTCAACTGTGTACCTTGATGTAGGTAATCTGCAATATCAGCAGAAGCTAAATACAAAGTTAACACATATTTTGTTCCAATATCGATAAAGTTGCACGAGCCAGACTTAAAATTTCTAAATGCTAAATCGAAATTTTTGCTGCTTGAAATTTTGTAGTTTTAACTTTACTGATTTGAACTGAAGCTCAACGGTCCACGATCGCCAAATCTATGTTATTTTAACATGGCTAAAAATTTTGAGGAGCGATAGAGTAATACTTTATGAGACAACATCCTATAAAACATATAAAAACTAGCAAGTCTACGCAGACGCAGTCGCAGGCAAAAGATAGTTTTAAACAAATGAAACGATTTTTGACAGATTTTCGTTTGTTTAACTTTTAATCATTGGCGTGTAATAAAAACTGTTTACTTTTGGTGTTGTAACTTCAAAAATAGGAATTTAAGACACATGTAATTATTAATGGCGGCATTTATTATGTTCTCTCATTCGCTCGCTATACTGTGCGAGTGGAAGGGCATGATAAACTTCTTTATTTGGCCGCCATTTTAATTTTTGCTTGCTTGCTAGGGTTGTATTAACTCCTCTGTTATTTTTTTCTTTAAGAAATAAAGGCATGATATTATCTATACATATAAAATGCTTTGTTCTGAATGACTGACTGACTGACGGATCAACGCACCGCCTAAACCACTGATCGTAGAGGCCTGAAACCTGGGTATTCTTTGTATGACGTAGGCATCCGATAAGAAAGGTATTTTAAGAATAGGGCCCTAAGTTTGTATGGAGAAACCAACTTTGGTGCTAAAGTCCGATAAAAAAAGAAGTACAAACCTTCCAATATTTCCTATCTTCAAAAATCACAATACAAAAACACAGTTCGGTACATCGTAAGTCGCTACAAACTTCACTTGTAAAAGAAAGAATTTTTCATCGTAAGCCCCGGACACCATAAAAAACGGTAATGGAAATATCAAGTTACCGCTTGCAATGGAGACGAATTGATTTCACAAATCAAATAACTGCCGTACAGCCTTCGACCTAACTCTGTTGTAAGCAACGGTATTTTCACGACTATTCTCTTCAGGAACTGAGCAGAGATAAACGGATTTGTTATAATTGTATGTCAGTTTTATTAACAGTTTTCGTTTATGATAATGATATTATTTGGTAAAATAATAATGTGTTTTATTTATTGATTTTTTTTTTGTCCATACTAATATTATACAGAAGTAAAGTTTGTTTATTTTTGTGTTTGTGAATTGTAAACTCTACTGATCCGATTATAAAAATGATTCCACTTATTAGAAGCTAGACTATTGCCGAGTGTCATTACATTCTTAAAATAAATTTTGGTCACGGTGGCCAAGTACGCATGATATTATTATAGTGCATAAGTGTGTCCGCAAACACAGGTGCACTACCTCTTCCTTCATGCTCATAGTCTGATGGGACGGCAATCCAACATGACTGAAGAGAGATCAGGCACAAGACCAACAGCTTTCCAAGGCACGGGGGTGTTACACCACCAATTTCCATATTCTGGACTGCTACTATAAAATTCCAAATGGAAAAACCCAATATCACTTTTTGTCAGACATAGGACCCCATGCTCAGCAGTTGTGCTTGCGACCACGAGACCCGGGGCAGTCAATCGGGTCAGTCGAGGCTGAATGTCATTCTTAAATAAATAATAATAATAATAAATATCTTGGGACAACTCACACACGGCTATTTGATCCCAAGCTAAGCAGAGCTTGTGTTATGGTAACCAGACAACTGATATACATACTTATGTAATTTATAAATACATACATATTATATATAAATCACACCCAGACACAGAACTAACAATCATGCTCATCACACAAAGTTTGTCCTGGGTGGGAATCGAACCCACGACCTCCGGCCTAGCAGTCAGGGCCGCTAACCACCAGACCAACAGGCCCGTCATAGTGTCTACATAGTGTGACATAGTGTCTAATAATTTTATATCTTTCTCTTATTTAGATCATACAGTTATTTCAACAAAACAATAGTTCTATAAGTATGTCACATCACATTTCATATTCAATATTTCAATATTGTGTGCTCCGACAAGCCACTAGCGTCTTCTCAGTTCGAACTGACGCATCCCCAGAGACTGTCACTGTCAATATCAATAATAAACTATTGAATAATAACACGCTTTAAGACATTTTATAGTTTCAAGATGAGATGCTATGCTAAAAGCGTTGGTTGACAGAATCCAATCTGGGAGTATGCCAGTTAGGGGTATGGTGACGATGAGTTATGGCGTGTTGGAGGACACTGCCGGACAGTCTGTTCTAGGGAAGTCTTCTTAGCTGAATTTAAAAGAAGTACTTAAGCTTGAGGCGAAAGGAGTATGTAAGGATCGTAGTAGGTGGCGTTCTGTAGTTTCTGCCTAACATGGGGAAAAGGCCATGGGGAAAAGGCGTGAGTTTATGTATGTGTATGTACCTAAGCTTGAGGTGAGCTGTCATCGTAAGTGAAGCTAAGGATTGACAGCTTATCTCAAACTTATTTCACGTAAATTCACCCAGACGAAAGTTTGACCGAAAAATGTTGGTTTTGAATTTCTTTTTAGATTGATTAAAGAGTATTTCTAATTATGAGGGATCAGGTATTGGTTGTCATTAAATACATGAAAAAAAAAACCTGATACTGAAAGTGGTTTCCTAATTTTGCCGAATAATAATAGTAGATCTTTCCAAGATTAAATACGGTCTAGTTTACTTTCATGAAAAATCATGGACTTGTTTGATTTGGTATCCAAGATCAATGTTTAGTTTAGAATATTGATTTGTACTTAATTATCATAATGATCCACCGAATAACTGAACCCTGATAACGTCCAAATCATGGTCCCACTACAAAGTAACCGGCTAATGTTTGACAGTGTATCGGTGATGTTAACGAGCTCTGAATACGTCTGCAAAGTAATGGAATATAAGCTTTATGGAGTCGCAATAAGAAATAATCTCATTTACAGATAATGTGATTTGCTAAAAAATTATCAACGTATGTTTTGAATAATTTTTAATAGAAAAGTGAGATGGTTTACTGTGATACTGAGAACCTTCATGAGACACACTGATAATGTAGTGTCCGGTTCTTAAAACAAAATAAGGAATTGGTTTTTTTATTATTAGACTTTGCTAGAGGTAATCTGGATCTCTAATTAATTACCCGAGTATGATATTTAAAATTGATCACATAAAGTGCAACTTCAACTACTTATAGAAAACTGGATTTTGCCAGCGACTTCGTTCGGTTGAATTTTCTTACGAATTTATAATTTTTTGGATAATAAAATAAAGTCCTGCGCTCCAAAATACAGATTATTGACGTGGCTCAAAAGGCTGCCCAGCTAAAATGGGACTGGGCTGGACACGTCTGCCGCATGTCGAACAATCTGTGGGCCCGTAGAGCCCAAGATTGGTGTCCCGAAACAACAAGACGGGGACGCGGCAGACCAAGAAGGAGATGGCGGGACGACTTGGTGGGCTTCCTTGAGAATTGGCAAGACGAAGCGCAAAATCGCGAGAAATGGAAGGAATGGAGGGAGGCCTTTGCCCAGCAGTGGGACAGTACAGGCTAGTTATAATAATAATAATAATAAAATAAAGTCTATATCATTCAGGGATAACGTAGCTTCCTATTAGCATTATAATTTCCAAATCGGACCAGAAATTTAGGGAGTTAGTGCATTCAAACAAATTCGAAACACAACAATCTTCAGAATATTAGTACCAATAGTAACATTTTCTTTTAATACAAAAATTCTGTCGTTCTACTTAACATTATAAGAGAATGCAGTGTGAACAAGTCTGCAGAAGTTTCTAGAATAAATTTCTCTCGTAATTTAATCGGAACTCGAAACAAGAGGGATATTGATGATTCAGTTAGGGTTGCTAGATTTGATCTTATTCGTATTAAGCAGGGGTTGACAATGAAATAAAGTGTTGGTAACACACACATAAACTCACGCCTTTTTCCCATGGGGGTAGGCAGAAACCACAGAACGCCATCTGCTTCGATCCTTACATACTCCTTTCGCCTCGCTTTCGCGTCTTTTGTTAGTAACGTAACTACTAAACGTAAGATTTCTGTGTTTTGTTTGTTAACTATACAATACAAATAAAAATATTGTGCTAGGTTGTCAGGAACGTAGTTTCCAAATATAAAAGAAGGAGATAGAAAGTAAAAGAAAAAGAGGAAAGATTGTCTGGAGGGGGGCATAAAACGTTTTCTTTACGTGACGATTTCTCCCAGTTAACTTACTCCTATAATCGTAGTAAGCGTTAAGGAAGTACGTTTCAATAAAATTGAAGTATCTGTTTGTAATGTCAATATAAGGGATTTTTACAAAACGCATATTGTTGCTACTGAGTACTACTACTACTAGTTGTTGCTACTGTCTTTCAGTAGCAGCTGAAAGACAGTTGCCAAGAATCGTGCCAAGTGGCGTGCGATTGGAGAGGCCTATGCCCAGCAGTGGACTGTTTTAGGCTGATGATAATGACATGGTACTTATACCAAAAACAAAACTTCATTTTTCTTTATGGTAATCTCTGAAAGTACTGGTTTGATTACAAAACATATTGCAATGATAGAATGCTACTTTATAGCCGAGTGCTATGGAATATGTTCTATGGTATATTTGACTTTCAAGCGGACGAAATCGCAGGCAGAAGCTAGTTTAATGACAAAAAACTGGACCGCATTTGTGTTTCGAAAGTTGACTTTATACAAAATTTTGTAACCCACAGTTGCCAACCCCGGGCTCCGCAAAACCAATTTACTTATTTCCCAAAGAAATAACGATTTATCTCAAGTGGTTGTTTCCCAATGAGAATTTGATTCACAATTAAGTTTAAATTGAGAATGATAGAACAACGAGATTCTTCAGCCAAATTAATATTTCTTACCGATAGTACTAAAGATTTTGCAAAGTTAATTATAAATATCTTTTAGGGAACACGAGATGGGTTTTAGGTGCTTATTTCAACATGATTTATTAATTCTCGACCCGCATCGTACCCTGGGTAGTCCACTACCTCGCTGAATGCTTTATATTTTATTTATTTACTAGTATAAGTTCGCGATTTTGCCCGCATGAGTCGGCATTCATCCGTTGTCTAGGAAGTTTTAATTATTTTTTGCGGCACCATAATTTTATTTCCAAAATAAAAGTATGTTATGTTACTCCTTATTACATCAAGTAACTACCAGTTAAAGTTCTGTCAAATCAGTCTAGCCGTTTTAGAGATCAACCGGAACAAACTGACAAAAAAAACTATGTAAAACCACTGATAAAATTACATGTAAACATGCATTTATTTTGATAAAATGCTGTAAAAAAAAAATTAAAACAATTTAACTTTATAACTGATAATGTTGTTAACTTGATATTTGTTTAAATTAAAAAAACAAGTATTTATTTATTTTTTGTATACTTAAGTTGTGGTGATATTATATTTTAAAAAAAACACAAATCCAGAACACTAACTTTTCGAAAAGTAAGTTGAACTAGTATACCAAGGGAATACATTATCGGAATAAAAAGTCTCCTATGTGTTAATCCAGGAAATTTCATTCAAATCTGTTCAACGGTTTTTGCGTGACACATCTTCACAATCTTTCACATTTATAATAATATTAGTAGGACTGCTTGTATAACTAAATTGTGGCGGAAGGTTTTAAAGTAACAAAAAAACTCCTCTTTTTGCTAATTGATTATATTGGCACCATTCTAACTACGATCCGTTGTTCTATGTTAACAATAACTGAGTTCTCCTACACATGCAATTTATCGTAGCCAGAAAAGTTTGTTCCGTTAGCCAAAATTTTGAAGTAGACAAATGTACAATCACGTACAAAGTTACTCACATACCTATCTAGCATATTTTTCATGATTCTTGAGTTTGAATACGGTCGTAGAAGTTCAAGGGTGAAGATAGAAGAATGAAATCTGGAAATATTGATGAATCATCCATGTAGGTATGAATGAAATGTGGTCTTCTAAAGATAGGCCCAAATATGAATGAATTTATTAGTTTTGGTTACACAATTTGTTGCCCCACTGCAGGGCAAAGGCTTGTTCGCATACAGAGACGGCGCGAGCATTGATCACCTCACCTTCTTATGTCAGATTGGTGATTAAACTTATTTTAATTATTAAATTCCAGGTTTTCTCACGATGTTTTCTTTCACGAGTGCGAGTGATGCTTGGAAAGTCAACCAAAAAGATAGGTATGCAGAGTCGTCAGAGATAGTTGAAGTTTTCTTAGAAACTAGTTGATGTTTTCAAATGTAATTTAATTTATAATGTAGATAACAAACAGTTCATTAATTATGTTTCAGTAAAACATATCCACCGGTTTCTAAGAAAACTTCAACTATATCTGACGACCCTTGATACCAATATTTTTTGTTGATTGTACATACCTAATTATGAATTAACAATGTTACAGTAGGATTTTTTCGGTTTCAAACTCTCAACCTCATACACGAGAGGCGTATAGTGGTTAAGAAATCAAGTTAAGATTCAAAATTCAAAGGCAGATCTTGTCGCCAAGTGTGATCTGTTATTGATACACTGTTGCATTTAAAACGGTATTTATCTGATGCGTTTACAATCCCAAAGGCGAACAGAAAGTTTATTGTGTTCGTACGGCAACTATTCCTTTTAAAAACGTTTTGCAGGAGTTAAATGGATGCATAGAAACGCTACTTGCAAGCGATATCGCGATAAACTAACGTAAACCGTTCTGGGAATTGAAGAACAACATGCTTAGTAGAAGCTTGACTTTCTACTAGGTATATTATGTACATTTTTTTTTAAAACACTCTTTGTATTTTTGACTGCCTTGTTGGTCAAAATTCTCAGGTCAAGCAAAGTGTTATTGGATTTTTCCATCAGGAATTTCTCAGTAGCAGTCTCAGATTCTCTATTTGTGCCAAGTTGATTGCAATAGTCTCGTCACACTGTGATATAAATCGGCATTTGTATCATTCAAGTAATAAAATGATGTACATAAACTCATAGGTAGGCAGAAACCATAGAACTCCACCTGCTACGATCCTTACATTTAAAAGCAAAATTCATTCACTAAGGTGTAGTGTTTTGGGAAAATCATTTCTTATCAGATGCTTACGTCATACTAATAATATACCTTCTTAGTTTCAGGTCTTTACGATCAGCGGTTTAGGCTGTGCGTTGATACGCCAGTCAGTGAGTCAATAGCTAACCATACACGGACGGGTATGCCCGCCGGATCTGTCCGACAGACGTGCCTGGCGGACAGATCTGTGCGTGTAGTGCGGCAAACAGACACGGATTTGCCCACACCTCTAGCACAGATCTGTCCGCCAGGCACGTCTGTCGGACAGATCCGGCGACCATACCCGTCCGTGTATGGTTAGCTATTCAAGACAAAACATTTTACATGTATAGATAAGTCTTCACCAATCCGCCTTGAGCAAGCGTGGTGATCAATGCTCGTATCTACTTTTTATAATGAGCCATCGCCCTGCAGTGGAATAATAACATGCTGATATTATTTGTTATTACATACATACATAACATCACGCCTGTAATCCCCGAAGGGTTAGGCAGAGGTGTACACATTAGTACACCCACATTTCGCCAGTTATGTTTTTAGTCCCATGTAATAGGGGGCGAGCCTATTGCCATCAACCGGGCACAATTATTTGTTATTATATCACTCGAACGTAGATACACGTACAAAACTCGCGGTAACCGCTAAAAGCTTTGGCAATTTTCAAATCCCCTTTCTAATCCAAGCACAAGTGTAGTGGTTCCTACAGCGCCGATATCCCATTAAATTCTTGGGCTTAACACAGGAATTAAATAGCAATTTAAGCCCTATACGTTTTGCTGTATATCGGTATATTTGAGTGGATTTTTGATGTTGTGGGCGTATTAACCTGGTATGAGGAGGATGCTTTTTTTACGCATGATAATTATTGATTTTGAAAAGATGATAAATTATGTGAATTTTGCCTAAATTGTTGCTTTAATTGGATTCATTCATTATTGCCACGTTGGATGGCAATGCTAAGCCTCTAGCCGAGGTGTAAGCCACCTTAGGTCACGGTAACGTGTCAATGTAAAACTTACTAATATAATAAATCTGAAGTTTGTTTGTTTAAACAAGCTTATCTCTAGAAGTAGTAGTCGGATACAAAAAAAAAATTATTATTAGCATAGCTAGATTTATTAGGAATAGTGACAGCTATATAACGTCACGCTACATTACTCGGGAGTGGAGCAGTAATTAACATAACATAATATCACACCTGTAATCCCCGAAGGGTTAGGCAGAGGTGTACCCGTTAGTACCACCACATTTCGCCAGTTATGCATTTAGTCCCATGTAATAGGAGGCGAGCCTACTGCCATCAACTGGGCACAAATCCAGACTCCGAGGCTGCTACTGAGAAGTTCCTGATGGAAAAACCCAATAACACTTTGCCTGACCTGGGAATCGAACCCAAGACCTCATGCACAGCAGTCGCGCTTGCGACCACTAGACCAACGAGGCAGTCAGTGGAGCAGTAATTAAAAACGTAAATTAACGCGGGTGACAAAAAACTAGCTAGTGTAAGAAACAAATGAATTTACATGGTCAAAGGAATATTGACGAACAATATACTTACATCATTGTAAAACCCAAACTCAAATCGTGGTAAAAATTTTTGGTCGCTTCAATAAAAAATCCGTACAAAAAAAGCAATCCATACATTTTATAATAAAACGTAAGAGTAGCAGGTTAAAGACTAAAGTATATTTGTTTTAAACTAAGATTTGTTTTGTTTGTACTACGACAATCAAGTTACCATAACATTTGACTTTGACTTTGAAAATGTTTTCCAATTTTTTTTTTAATAACCTATAACAATTTGTTCTCTGGGTGTCTAAAATCATGTAGGTAGGTACTCAATCCAAGATACATAGCACCTCAATATCTCTGCCACCCAGTATTAATATTTACATCTTAAAACCTTGTATCTCCCAGAAATATCTCTTCAATAAGGAAGAAACAAAACACACCGCCCGCGCCCTTAAACATAAGCCGTGATCGATATCCTACATGCTTCTGTAATCCTGGTACTTGTGTATTATATTAAACAGAGTCTTTGATGCTATTGTGAGCCTTTCCTATACTATGTGAAAGAAAATTAAACATGTATTAATCTTTTATAAGTGATAGAACGTGAATAAAGAAAAGTTCTTTGTAGTTTTTTTGCTCTTGTGTACTTATGGTTTCCTGCGAGTATTAATATTGAGGTTCATTTATCTTGCAAGATTTTTTTTATTAAAGTATGTATGTTCTAATATACATATATAATATTCAAATGGTTTTTTAATCTCTGCTCATACATGACTGTTAGAGACATGCTGTAAATTTGGTTAACATAACATCATGCCTGTAATCCCTTAAGGGTTAGGCAGAGGTGTATCCATTAGTACACCCAAATTTCGCCAGTTATGTCTAAATCCTATGTAATAGGGAGCGAGCCTATTTAATTGCCATCAACCGGACACAAATCTAGACTAAGAGGCTGCTACTGAGAAATTCCTGATGAAAAAACCCAATGACACTTTGCCCGACCTGGGAATAAAACCGAAGATCTCATGCTTTCCTTTGCGACCACTGGAGTCGCCACCTGCTACGATCCTTACATACTCCTTTCGCCTCATCTACGTTCATACAAGCACGCCGGTTACGAGAACTCCGCATCTGACCTTTCTGAAGAACCTCACCAATAAGGTCAGAGTAGGTCTTCCTAGGGCGACCCCTCCCTGCGTTGCCACTCACCTCTGCCATATAAATATCTTTTGCTAATCCTTCAAAAACTTGAAGAAAAACAACATAACAAACTAACAATTTTCCGTCTACGAAAAAAAACTAATTATTCTGAACTAGATTGCATCGCAACGTACGGAAAAAATCCGTATGCAATCGTTTCCATCCGTTTTATATGGACTGTCGCATTGTTGACTCTGCGACCCCGTCCGATCCATCATCGGTGAATTTGTTGGCTTACTGCTGTATTCCCAAAGCTTTACCGTTTCGAAATATAGTGTAGTACTATTTATGGTGGATTGAAATTATGTTGCAAATGAAATTTGCCGTAAATCTATTGAATTACTACTTACCTATAACTTGAGTTTCTCTCGCGTTAAGTTAGGTTTTTGGTTACTGCTCAGTTCCCGTGATGTGGAGCGTGATGTTACATACCTTATAACCTTCCTCTGTAAACGGGCTATGTAACAAAATACATTTTTTTTTATCAAATACAAACCAGTATTTCCTGAGGTCAGCAAGTTTAAACAAACAAACTCTTCAGCCTTAAAATATTTGATTAGATAATATTTAGATATGACCTATTGCAAGTTGCACCATTTATCGGTAAATTCCTGTTACTTTAACTGAGAATTAAAATGCCTATCCGAAAATTACAGGCCAATGCAATTTTACGAAAACATTAAATATTTCTTTAGTTTTTTTTTATTCACATTTATGAATTATTAAAAGAACCTTTTATTTCTAATGTTGTCAACCGCTGAACTTATTGAACAAGTTTAAAAATGAATTATTTAATCGTTACTTAGAATATAAATACTACTTACTTTTAATACGGTAAATACTTAAAAAAAAACGTGTCAACAACTGGTAATGAAACTCTTCAGGATGCTGGGAGTTTTAAATAACCTAGATTTTTTAAAATCCTTCTATCCAGACCAGAAAGATACAAATTTTAAATAGCGCAATATTTCATAAATACATAAAACAAAACATAAAATTAATAATATTACACAAGAAAAAACAGCTACACAACAATTAAAAATAAAATATTCGAATACCAATTGAAAAGAAAACGATAAAATGCAAAACGGCAAAAACATGCACAAGCTATTACAACACCTACAGCACACGAACGAATAATAAAAACACTCGCAAAAGAAACGGATAATAAAATGCACTCGATGTAAATAAAGCATCGAATTCCAAAACATACGCGTATCTATGGAGACGACCCATCACTCCATGCTGCAGCTGAAGGCTCGGGCCTTGCACAGGTGGGCTAACCGACCAACAACTACCCGACAATAATAAATAATAAAAATCTAGATATAATAGGTATTTTACTGGCAAAAATTATTGGGAATACGTTTTTGTTCAAAGAAATGTTATATTTTTTAATATTAGTTAATAAATAAGTTTTATCGCTAACCTATTATTAGTGCCACAGCACACGTGCGCGATAACCTAAACGACTACACGTATATAAAATAATTACCCTCTATCCAGTGTGAAATCTGGATGCTAACGCTGCAGCGCGATATGCTTATTATACAAAATAGTCCAGTTATCCTTAATTAAATGTAATTATTATAGGTTAGTGTCTTTGTTCGGCGAGTGGAGACGGCCTTATTGACTGGGCGGCGCCGGTCGTGCGCGTTCGGCCGCGCTCGGAGCTGCCGCTCGGACGGGCTCGGCAAACTTCGCGCCCGCTCGTAACGTTTCAGTAGAAATTTAAGGGCTGCGTTAGGGGTATTCCGACAGGCGCGCTGCGTCTGCGGGACGGCCATGGCAGCCGCACGGCGTTACATAACGCGCCGACCCCGATACATGACTGAAAATAATTCAAATATTATTCACCCGATCTAAATCTAAATAAAATAGCTTCTCTTGTACAAAAAGCGACCCGCTCTGGACCTCCGGTCAAAGAGAAAGCGCCGCCTAAAGCACGGCCAATTGTCGTCACGACAAAAAGACGATAGTAGCAATTTCCCTTTGCCGACAACCCTTTGCGAGGCGAGAGGCTGAGCGCGCTCCGGGCACATGGCGGGCGGGGTGGAGCGGGAGGGCGGCCGCGGGGGGAGGGAAGGGCGCGGGGAGGCTTTCCCGGGCCGCCCCGCCTCAGTGGCGGCCTGCAGTGGCAACGACGCGCGTGTCGCCTCCGACACTTCCGCCCCGCGCACCTAATCCGCTCATTTAGCTAGCAAACGCCGCATACGGTGTGGTGGCGGTGGCAGCCCTGCGGCGCCGAGCCCCCGGGGCCCATGCTCTGACGAGCCGGGCGCCTCCGCCCGGGCTCCTTCGATCCGCGTCCCACCGGCATGTGATATCGCGCCGCGCCACTCGACAAAATGATTGTGTGTTCAATTGTTTACGTTAACGATAGTTGATAACCGGGAGGCCGACGCTGGCATGCTAATGTGAGTATACACAAACCCGATCAATTTTAACGGCCGCAGACACCACGTCGCGTCCACGCGAGCACGCAATTTTCCCCGTGAATAAATAAGCTAGCATGTAAAGTCGTACAAGAAGACAAAGCGTAGTTAATGTCTCGGAGCGTTTTGGAGCCGTTTTTCTGCAATGCGACAATGTTGGGTTACGAAAAAGTTTTCATACATTATTAACGTGCGAGTGTGATGTACAGTCGACGCGGCGGTTGGTGGCGGCGGTATAGCTGTCTGAGCATAGTGACGATGTTGTGAATTGTCGGCAGTCGGACTGTTGGTGGGGAGTCGTGGACTGGTTGTCGTGGTCGCGCGGGCGTTGGACGCGCGGGTTTGTCGCGCGCGGGCAGCTCATCGCGCGGTTCTGGCGGGCCAGCGCCATGCGGTAGCGCGGCGGCGCGGCCGAGCGGCGGGCGAGCACTCGTGCGCTCTCGGCTATGTGCCCCCCTTGCGCTACACTGTAAGTACCATTTAAAATAAATTTTCTATATAAAAAAATACATTACAACCATAAAACATGCATTTCCCATTTTTTTGTCATAATCACCACATTTGGCAGGCAGACTGGTGATTATAGTGCGCGCCGATGATGCGCAGAAATATTCACAATAACCCTTAACACAAGACCGCTATTATGAGTAGTCAACTCATAGTATAACAACATTTCATTTTCACTAACCACATCCAGTTGGCAAACTGGTACATCCACATAATCTTCTAAAACCGGCGCGCTAAGTACGTAAAGGGTGCTCACATACACTTAGTACTTTTATGCCTTCTAAAAATAATCCCTGTACCGCTACTTACGTGGCTGACATCAGCCACTAGCCATTCTCTCAAAATGACCCATAACTTTATTCCCCATTGCCGTACTCCTGGCGTATATTTACGATTACGTCGCGACGTAACTTGTACAGACGTCGCACATAAATTTTGTGCGTACGGTTGTTGCAATTTGCCGTCTCAAACCGAAAGTAGGTTAAGTCAAAAATTGCGAATTTCTCTAAAGTTGGACTTGGATGCTCGTTTTAAGTTATGGTGATGAGATTTCTGTGGGAAACGTTTTAAATCTTTGTGAAAATACTTTTGTTGGCATAAATTACACGATTTCCGTCATGAAATAGATTAAAATGTTAAAAGATATTTTTTCTAAACGTGCTAACTGTCACATAAAATTTATACAATTTTTTCATTGTAATTATAATATTATCTAGTAATTAAACTTACATAATCAAATAAAAAAGTTACAAACTCAATAAAATACTATGTGCCTACAAACTTAGTTCAGCCAATCAGAGTCGTGATTGAAATTCAATTCCGCGGATTGGAGAGCACTTACTCTATGTCATTGAAGACCTGAGCCGTGCATGGTTTTAGCCCTCTTTTTACTATGGAAATCCACGACTAAAAGTTTCTCTAAGTGCTTCAAATATTTTCGGTTTATTGAGTTTCATCTGTTTAAAATTATACGCAACGTAGTTACATTTTTTCAGGCAAAGTATTTTGGTCCTTCAGTACAAGTAGGTATTCGTATCGAAGGACCAATATTTATTGAAGAAGAAGACTAAATTATACGCTGATCTAAATTAAGATCGTTTGATCAGTCTCTGTATATTTTAATGTAATAAAAAGACACTCCCACACGCTCGACGCTTTTATAATTACTTTGACACGACTGGTTCTTGTTAATTACTTTCATAAATATAAAAGTATAAAATTTACAGAAAAAAATCGCCTATTACTGTACCATAAATTGTTTTAACTAAAGTAATGCAAACTATTGAAACTTAATATCAACTGTGTATATACATTAACATAAGTTCCAAAATTAAATGTGTATACATGTATATCTACGTCTGTTACATAATTATACAGGTACATTTGTATACACACTTGTAAAAGTTTTAGTCATGAATAGCACGCGCCCCCTTATTTGTGCTACTCCATTTACCACTGCTGCCGTAACTAAGTGTTGTGAAGGAAAATACCGCGGTTTTACATTCACATCAAAAGGGGAAATAATAAATAATTTGAGGGAAAGGGGTGAATGGCGTCCTTATAAAAAGATTTTTACAGATAAAGACAGTATCTTTATTTGTGACAGGTGGTAGCTTAAAGGGTGTAAAAATACATATCACATGGCCGTTGACTACGCAAACTCACCATCAAACTAAGTAACTTTGAGTAAAAAATTGTTATTGGGAAACGACTTTTAATTTTCAAGGTTTAGGCAGAGGTTTACCCATTAGTACACCCACATTTATGTTTAAGTACCATGTAATTGTGAGGCTCTATGAGAAATTCTTAATGGAAAATCTCAATACCACTGCCCGACCTGGGATTCGAACCAAAGACCTCATGGTCAGCAGGCAGTCGTGGTTTTGCGACTATACCAACGAGGCAGTCTTTTATTTTTGGTGTTAAATATTACTGTTGATGGTAGTTTGCAATATAACGCACGCTAAACATTGTAGTTTTGGTTGCATGAATCCTGGGACTATTTAAAGTTTAGTACACATTAAAAAATAGTTTAAAAAAAAAACGTGACGAAAAGTTGGAATTTTGACTTTCAATAATTATCTTCGTAACTAAGTAGGTATGATAAAAAAAATATCACAATGATGGCTTTCGGTTAAGTTAAATATTTTTAACACCCTTATTAGATCAATATTGATTAGTAAAATTTTGAACATTTTGAATTTTTGCTAAGATTAATTTGAACGAGTAAATGTCGAGATTTCACAAGTCAACATCTACATACCTAAAAATATACAAATATTTGAAATTTACAATTATATTTTTTTAAATCTCTAATTTAGTTGTTGTACGATTGTACAATACTTTGCACCTACCATGTTATCTCTTCACCACCTTTGGTTGGCTGGTAGAAAATGCCTTAGGCCTTAGGCCGCCACTGTACTTTTTTGTGGCATAAAGTTTAAATACACCTATATTACAAATTCTTGCAAAATAAACATATTTGTTTCCAAGCAAACTGTTATAAAAACATGTTAAATACAAGAATAAAAAGTGCTATAAAAAGATAATGAATAAAATGGCTATTACGAGAATCTGAGGGAAATTTTTTGTTCGCATTATGAGATACAACGTTAAAGACCCTTCACTTGTAATAGAAATACATTTTATCTTGTTTAGTAATTAAAACAGGTGTGACTTTGAAATTGACAACAAAATATAGAAGTTTAATTATATTTTTTTTATTAGCCTGTGATATATTCACTGCTGGGGAAAAGTTTCCGCAAAATCAATTTAGGTATTCTTTTCTTGCGCCACCTAGGACCAACACATGTGGTGCGTGGCTAGGTCACTTTCCCACTTCTATTTGGGCCGACTTTGTCGACTTCGTTCGACTTGTCCATCTTCAGGCACCCATTGCGTGGGTAATATTTCTTTTTTTTTCAAATAAGCTATGCAGATTAGGAGACAACAATTTTTCCATGAAAGATAGAAGAATGCAATACAAAAATATTAATGTATGCAGGTAATTTTATAGGACGTTTTTACTATGAATAATTAACATAGGGGAGGTTGTATACCTCTAGGTTAATTTTTCTTTGTACCGTCCATGAGATGTCTTATATTTCCGACTATGTACTAGGAATATTGTAGACGGAAAGGACAACACAAAGTTGTCATGTCTTATGTGAAAAAAAAGGTGACAAAAATCAATCACAAATTGCTTAATCATTTTTTACCGACTGTATATACACTTAATCACACGATCTACAGTTTACAATTAGAGTGAGTGGTAATTTAACTTGTATGAAAATCAACTTTAATTCTCAAAATTAGCACTTCTGCTATTTTTGTGACCCAACAGTACTCAAAGTAGTAAAATTTTCAAATTTACCTGAAAATCGTGAACGAAAAAAGATTTCACGTTGATTTTAATTTTGTTTCGATTTTTTCTGAATTAAGTTAACATACATGGACGTTGTGTATAGTAATTAAAGTAAAATTATTAAAATAATGCGTTTATTTTTATTATTCGTACAGGACCTACCATTTTATGAACTCCGTCAGAGGACTGTGGTATCAATGTCAAAGTAACTACCAATTCGTTTTCATTGCCTCAGGGAAATCAAGATCATACTGAATTTTCGCCACGTTTCAGTATTCATCACTTGCCCAATATTTTGGTATAAATAAATAAATAATTTTAAATATTTAGTTATGATACAGTTTCCACGATGTGAATTTATAAGTAATCTTGTATATAAAACTCATTTATATAAAATAATATGTGCTAATAAATTAACTGGTATTATTAATTTATTCGTAATTGTATCTCTTGAAAATATAAAATTCTAGAGCCTTACTTGAAAATATAATACATATACGTATATAAAACTCAAAAAAGAAAATGCTGACGATATAAAATCTTATACTTCACAACGCGTAAAAACCCATAATTCTAAATTATTCATAAATATTTTCGGTGCTGCGTAACCTTATCTTAAAAACGCTGAGACCCATCATCCCTAAGGACTGTTTGGCTGAAAACCTTCTCAACGAAATGATTCTTTAGGCGAAAGATGATGTCAATGGCTTATTAAATCCCAAAGAGAGGAGAAAAAATTATACGCTCAGGAATGGGAATAGTATTAGCTAGCTAGAGTTCTAGGAAAATATGTTGATTGGGTTCCGGCGACTGTACCCTAATCTTGTTAGTTGATCTTATTTCTCGACTTTATATACGACGATGAAAGTAGCCTGCACAACCGTAAGCTGAGGCTTGAGGACGTAAGACTATCATAAACGATGCTTAGTATCGCAGAAAGAGTTTACCTGCTGTTTAAACTATAAAGATTGGACATCATTTTCCATCTTTAAAATATTTTCTAAACTTGACGTTTGGTAAAAGATTAGCTATACCTCATGGATTAACTAGCGTTCAGTTACGTCTTTGGTTACTACTTCGCTTCTGTGGGTCGTAGCGCGATGTTATAGCCTAACGAATGTGGCTATCATATATTATACAAAATTCGACTGGTATTTATTGCATTTAGACAAACAAAAAATCTCTAATTGAAATTAGTATAAATAAATAGATATCATTGGAACATTGACACTTACCGTGACCCAAGGGCTGGCATCCACCTTGGCTAGAACCTAAGCATGGCCATCCAAAATGGCAAAGCCGCCAGTCTTTTAAACATATTACCACACACTACAGCGATGCAGAAGAATTTTCATAAGAGATGGTGAATAAAATATATCTATAGACATTTATATTATGAGAAAATTATTGCACGTAGATGTGGCGAAAGGAGTACGTAAGGATCGTAACAGGTGTCGTTCTGTGGTTTCTGCCTACCCCCATGGGAGAAAAGGCGTGAGTTTATGTATGTGTGTATGTTAAATTATTGCAAAGAACAAACCTTTTTTTTAATCTTTGTAGTTTGTCAACTATTTTCTTAACAGAAATAGCTACTGACTAAGAAATGATTTTTCAATCGTCTGATAGAAGAAACAAAATGGCGATTATGTTCCAAAACAAAAAATAGAAAATAAATATCAAACTGCCTAAAAATTAGTTTCTCTGATAAAAGTTATTTGACGATCAAAAATATGCCTTATAATACATAAATATAAGCCCCCTTACTGATAAATATTGCTCAGAGTTAAGCTACATTTTAAAGTCAACAAAGGGATGAATAAGCAGAAGTTAATCATTTCTTAACTTAAACCAACGTTTTAAAGTAAGAAGGAAAATTTTCACTTAATCTAAAACACGTTAAACCAACATTTACTAGCTCACAATTTAAAATCAGTTAAGCGGAAGCTTATCATGTTATCGTTAAGAGGCAGTTATTGCGTCGGCGCCGCCAAAGTATCAAATATGAAGTTTTTTCAAGGGTCTCTTTATCTGTGGGATATTGTTTAGTCAGCGGTTAACGTTTATTGTCCGGGCAGGCTATACAGGATGCACACTTGTGAAGACTTGATCGAGGAATATTCATAAAGTTGGGAATATAGTCGTGTGATTTTCTAATGTTCCCTGTTTTAGATGTCGTTTGGAAAAAGGTTTTAGTAAGAGAAATATTTTTATAATTGACAAGTGCGTTATATTGAATAAAGATTGCTTTGAATATGGGTTGTTTTTTAATTGGTCTTTTTATAAAAATGAATAATTAAAAAGTAAAAAAACAAAACAGTATAAATGAAAAAAAAATAAGCGTCTTTTACGAATCAATGTTACCAACAAAAATCTTCCGCGACACTCAACAGTCCACAGACGCCAATCAATACAGATAGGTACTATTTTTTTATTTTGTTTACTTGAAAGCTGAACTTACGTAAAAAAATAATGAACGGCCGATTTTTAGTTACAAAACCTTTCAAATACCGTTAGAAAACCAACCTTATTACTATTCAATTACGTTGTATTTTCGCCTGTTCACCGTTCGCCGCAAATCGACACATAATACACAGTTCAGGGCTTCGGCTCGCGTCCGTCGTTGGAGCCCAATGGACCTCTTCCTTTATTTGAATATTTATTAAATCATCCCCCCTTTACCCCAAACGATCGGAATCCTCCCCCTTAGTGTTGTGACAACGAGTTTTTCCTTCGCGTTTCATTTGGCTTATCGAGAAAATGTTTGTGATGAAACGTTGTATTTCGACTTGGGACGTTTTCCTTTTAGACCGTAATAATTTATAAATTGCCTTTTTTAGTATTTTTACTTGAAATTATTTCCTTGTTATTTTTAATTAAAATAATTATAAATGTTACAATGTAATTTGGTAACATAATTAGTTAATGGCTAATGTTTCAATAGGTAGCGTCTTTTTTCTGAAGAAATAAATTATGACAGTATAACATAATATTTTCTATGCAAAAAATGTCAAGAGACAATATTTACTTTATCGGCAAAAGGTGCATGATGATTTAAAAAAATAGCCCTAAAAGAAATTCAGTCAAGTTATTTGTTATTTTTCATTTAAATCGCATCCAAACACCAATACCTCCTTAGCTAAATGTGTTTCTAACCGAAAAACTTAGAACCAGCTGGACCGATTTGGCCGATTCGTTTTCTGTTGTCCTCATAATTTCATGGAGTAGACCCTTACAAAAGCAATTTTTGAAAAGTCCACTATAAATGTCGGAATGCACCCGTGCAAATCTGAGGCGGTTAGCTATTTTAAAAATAAAAAATAAGTGTTGAAAAAACTAATTTCAAAAATAATTTTAAAAGCATGCTTAAATTCAATATTATTACAAAAATGAGTATTGAACATAGTATTATCATCAAAACTAAAGGTGTATGCAAAATTTTAGGTCAATCAGTCAAAAAGTGATTAGCAAATTTTGAAAGAACAACTGACATTTATACATTCTTACATACGAACAGTGCAAGCTAAATAAAAGCTTGTAATGACATAGTACGACTATGTACTAAACATGCTACGGGTGTTTACACTGCATTATCTACGCCTGCAGTGGTAATGGGCAAGCGGTAACACCTACTAAGCAGCTTATCGACTGTAACCACCGCAACAAAACGCTGGGCTTCATCGCTGGTTAGTCCTGTAGTTAGGTAAGTCATATTACTGGTTATTCAAACAGCTTGTGTTCTGTAAAAGGGGGTCAATCGCCTCGAGGGAAGCCAGTGTCCACCAAGCTGGTCTAAATTGGTTATCATTCAGATTAACCTAACCCACAAGGGTGGTAAGTCGACAAAACATTTCTGAGCACATATCAGTAATTAATTAATATAGTAAAAAACTCTCTCAGTGATTTTAGATGAGCGGTTCACCTCTAGCATCAAGTAAACTAAACTGTTGAAATCAGCCCCGGTAAATTTAGGTAAAGTGAGTGCGACTGCTGAGCATGAGGTATTGGGCTCGATTCACAGTTCGGGAGTATTATTGGGATTTTCCATCAAGAATTTCTCAGTCGCAGCCTCGGAGACTGAATTTGTACCCGGCTGATGGCAATAGGCTCGCCCCTATTAGTTAGACTAAACATAACGGGCGCAATGTGGGTGTACTAATGAGTACACCTTTGCCTTACCCTTCGGGGAATATAGGCGTCAAGTTATGTTATGTAGTTTCATATCCTCAGCTCCTCATTGTTATAAATACGTACCTTTCACTATTATATATACGATTTATATTGTTGCTTTACATAGGTAGTTAATCGTCACGACTAATTACAGCTATCAACGATAATTGCAGCACATAATTATGACGCTGCCACTATGCAATTAACGACATATTATCCATTTATAGATTTCAGTTATTAATTTGTATTTTAATGTAATTTTACATACTATTTAGGGAGGAGCTCGTGGTTAAGAAATAACAGCCACACGGGTCGATCCATGAGGTTAAGCTACTTTGGTCAGGGTTGGTCCGTAGATGGGTGACCATCTTTACACACCGAGACTCCTCCGTGCCTCGGTAAGCACGTTAAGTCGATGATTCCGGCTGTCATACGTGGATCTTTGATAGCCCATAAGTCTGACAACCAGTCTTACCAAGGGGTATCTTATTATCTAGGTACTGCATTGTGGATGTCAGAAAGGCAGTCGCTCCATGTAAAATACTAGTATTCAGGTGTATCAGGTTAGACTCGAAGCAGACTTCAATATAGTTGGGGAAAAAAGTTAGGCAGATTGATTGACTATTTAGGGATATACATGGAATGCATGAATTTTATTATGAAACCGATAAAAATACTGAATGACTAATGTATAAGCAATTTCATCATTCACAATAAAATTGCAATTCCGAATTGCAATACCATAACAATTTTTATGACACAATTTATGGCAATAATATAGGACAGTTTCTTTAGACTTTTCCTATGAATTGCCATATATTCCTCCATTAATATTATTACAAAGTTCCCTCAAAGCACCATTTACAATATCCATAAATGTAAATACAATTTTGTTGCAACCACGATAACGAGTGGCTACGAGAAGCGTAGCGGTTCTACGAAATTGCTACGCGCTACGTAGAATTCCATGGATAGTCTACGCCGTGTCTACGGGTCTGTTTAAATTATAAATTGACAGTGAAATGTGATTTATATTCATTTTATATATAAGTCTATGAATTATTAATATATATATTTTTTGTTTAAAATGTGCATATTTAGTATCTTATATGCATAAAGAGAAGAATGGTGTGATTCATATTGATGTGTCAGCAGTTATTTGAATTCTTAATTCTGCGTGACGCTTTGTAAATGAGTATTTTTAGCTTATATTTTTTTACCTATTGACCATTTTACAATCGCCTTAAAAATGAGGAGGTTCTGTGTTCGACTGTATGTATCCTTTAATTTTTTATATTCACCAATTTCTCCGCCAATTTTGTCGACCTATTTTCTAAATGTTTTTTTTTATTTGAATAGGCATACTCTTAAGTTAGAGCTCTGATGTAAACCTTCGGATATAAACAATAGAATTCAAAAACGAATAGTACACGTATTCAGATTTTTTACCTAAAACAATTCTACATTTCCCATTTCGTCAAAAACAAAAATCGAAAAATTTTTCTACCATTCAAAACTCACAGTAACCTCATCTAGGTAGCCAATTAATTCCGTATACAAAAGTTACTAAAAGAGTGCACAAATGAATGAACGGTTCGGAACAGTCGAGACGGATTCACGGTGAAAGTGAAGTGCCATGGGATTCGAGTTCGGCGAACCTGACGTATGAATGAGGGGTGCCGACCGAGTTGAAAATTGCTCGCTGTTCCAATCTCTAGTGTTCTTGATTATTTGTGAACGTCCAGGGAATTTTGGCTGCATGTTTTGATAGGAGAATTTTGGTAGTACTAGAACGTCGTATTTATTTGACAATAGGTCATGTTTTGTACGACTATTTCTTTGTTACTCCAATGGGTTGATGGCATAGCAATTCGATACGACTGGGGAGAGATCAGAAGGCCAATTTGTACTATTTAACAACGTATAAAGTTTAAAAAAATGAAAATACCTAGTAATTATGTCAAAATTAAATAATTATAGTTATGGTTTAGATAACAACATCATAACATCACGCCTGTAATCCCCGAAGGTTTGAGCACAGGTGTACTCATTAGTACATCCACGTTTTGCCAGTGAACACGTTGCTTTGTTTGTGCCCGGTTGATGGCAATAGGCTCGCCCCCTATTACATGGGACTTAAAATACCTGGCGAAATGTAGGTGTACTAATGGGTACATCTCTGCCTAAACCTTCGGGGATTGCTGGCGTGATGCTATGTATGCATGCTCGCCTTGTTTACTTTTAGTTAAAATCAACTATGCCTTTTTCAAGAGACATATTACCATGCAAATATTATGTAAAATTGTGCTCGTTTGATGTACCTATTCAAAGTTTTCGTGACTAAAGCTAAGCTAAGCTAAGCTTATCTTAAAGAATCAATTTTTTTTTAAACCTTTTTAAACTGTAATATTTTACGTATAATGTTAATATTATGAACGTGCAGGTTTATTTTAGTAAAGGTATCAGTCTCAGTATTGTATTGCATGTCAAAGACCTTTTTTATTACTAAAAGTATCAAATATTATAAATATTATATAACATCTGTTTTCACCGAACCAGTCTTATTTCCCATGCTTTTGATTACCTCCATAGTATTTAAATTGCGAATAATGTAATTAAGATTTCCAGTAATACTGCTTTTAGACAAGAAAATAGAATATGAGCTGTAGAAACGTAGGACTTCCCTAAAAATATTAATTTAACATCGAAATATAAAAGCAGCTGCTAGATAAAAAGCTTCGATATAAATAATCATCATAATTGCCATGAAGCCATGATAGTTTAATTTTTGTTGCCGCAAAACAACAAATAAAAAAAAAACAAATAAAAATAAATATTTAAGTGGGCTTTCATACAGCAAACGTGAGTTTTTTTGATCGTTTTTATAGATAATGGTACGGAATCGTTCGTGCACGAGAATGACTCGCATTTGGCCAATTTTTTGTATAACCTCTCTTCACTTAAATTCATCACGAGTTATTTTTACAAAATATACAGGCTGTAGGGTTGTTGTAAGATCGCCACAAAAATAATTCTCCACGAAAAAAAGTTTTGATCCTGTTCCCCTAGTACTTTCTCTTTAGATTCCACATTGTGTCCTTGTTTTCGGTAGTTTTGTGCTGGATTTTATTATTTAACTAGCTTTCGCCCGCGGCTTCGCTCACGTTAATTTAGAATTTGAAAAACAATTCGGGTTGTACTCTGCTTGAGTCCATGAGTGAACCCTTCATTTTCTGACACCCTAGTACTTTTTTTGATAAACCCAGAATGTTGACCTTTCCACTCTGACTAATTCTACTGTCATATAGATATACCTTTTTTATGACACCCTAGTACTTTTTTTTCTTGGGTAATCGTAAATTGGTTGTAAAATTTCATGACACTCTAGTTGAAACTGGTCCATCGACACTCAAAACTCACAAAATGTATTAGGTACTTAAATTTAAAATTCGAACATGATTCGAAAGACATGTGGCGCCATCTACCACCATTAGAAGGTTATTGTGATTTCCCTCGGGAACAGTACTTTTTTTTGGGATGAAAGATACCCTATGTTCGTTCCGGTACACCTAGCAATGTATATGCAAAATTTCAAGATGATCGGTTCAGTGGCTTAGGCGTAAAATGGTAACAAACAAACAAACAAACTTACTTTCGCATTTATAATATTAGTTAGGATTGTTCTGCTATCCGTGCGGAAAAAAAGAAATGGGGCGAATTTACAATAATCAAAAATAAAAAAAAACAAAAACCTTTGGCTAATTTATACATACTTTTTTTCGTGGGGAATTATTTTTGTGGCGAACTTACAACAACCCAGGCTGTACCTACTTTTCGCATACCTAACGAGTATTACAAACCAAACAGATCAATACCTGTAGCATTCATATTAAGTGTAGTAAATTGACACGTCAGACACATGTCGGTGTTAATATCATTAGTCTAACGCTTGTTGCTACCTGCCTTATTTGTGTGTGTATGTTGCTATTAGATTATCAGCAATGTTGTGAATTTACAGATCATATTTAAGTGGAGTGTCTGGATGATTTGGGATAGTTCTATTATTATCTGAGTACCTGGTAAATTGGTTGCTTTAGTGCTGTATTTGTTGTCTTAATTTGTAGGACTAGACTAACACAGACTTTGTCTATGACATTTCTGACTTAGACTAGATCAAAGAGCAAACCCTTTTTAGATGAAAAAAAAAATGATTTGTATTAAGGTAACACTCAAAATTGAACCTAATTTTATAGAAAAAGCATGATTTTGCTGTAATTTATGTATCAATGTATAACCCGGCTTGAGCAAACGTGTTGATTAATGCTCGTGCCTTCCCTGTAAGAGGCTTTGCGGTTTAGTGGGATAATAATAGGTTGGTATTATTATTATTAAAATTAATCGCCACTTATTAGGCTTGCTGATTTGTTATTTTTGCTGGAACCAAATCCACTTTTTATACATTCATAGCTTTTGTCCATGACTGCTGGGAGACATGCACTTTTTTGATTTATGTAATACAAGACTTGTTATTTGAATGACACCTATTTTAAATCTGTACAAATCCATATAATTCATGGCCATCTATTTTGTGAAACTTATTCAAATCTGCTTTTGGTTTAAAGACTTGTGTGTGTCCATTGATCATTCAATTTAATGAACTAACCTTTCGTGAGCTTTCCAGTGCAGTTTTATCAATTTCAATAAAAATATATCGAACCATTTTTTTCCAATTTAATATTTTCTTCTCTCAAATATTTATGGAGCCACAGCCTCACTGTTATCGCTACAATCGCAGTAGCTCAACGCCCCTAATTGGCGCGAACGAACGAAACTTCCGTTCAACGGTTTACGATTTCCCTTCTCAAATGAACAGCGATACGTCATTTCCTTGCACACCGATTGGCTTGATCGCGGTAACGACTTATCCGGTATTAATTTGTTCTGACACAAACTCGTCATTGACGCGTCAATGGATCTTTTATATGTGGTTCCCGTTAGGCTGTGGTTTGTGGTATGTGTGCGGTCCGATTATAGTTTTGTTTTTGTTCCATTGATATTTTTGTTGTTATTGTTTTGTTTTGTTTTGTCGGTGTGCGAGCAATGGAAAAGTTGACAGGCGAGTTGATAGCTTATTTTTTTGGGTGATCGTTATTGCTTTTGTGGCGTAAAGGCAATTTGGAGGTCCAATGTATATTGAAATCTTTTGGGAGAATTTTGTGACGTTCACAAAAAATAGGTAGGATTGTCAAGTAACACATACAAAATTAAATCTTTACGAAATTTTAAATGTGCAGCTAAATTAAGTTATCGGGTAAATACGGGTAAGTTAAACCCAGTAGGGAAATTTTAGCCCAAAACTGAAAAAATGTTTAGGGTACGTAAAATTTTGAGTTTTAAAAAACTAAATATTCTTGTAACTCATTGTTAAATCCGTTTATTTTTAGTGATAACATTAAACAAACAAGAACCAACATTATAAACCTGTATAGATGCTTATTACCTTACCAAAACAAAGGAAAATCGATTTACTTTGCATCCATTCTCGTCTAACGCAAACAAAACCACGGGATAAGACAATCTTTTGTTATACAACAGTTATCTTTCGAACGATCTGCGCTAAGATTTCACTGAAAATTGAAGCAAGATGAAGGAAAATATAATATTGTTTCTATCTATCTACGGGGGAGTGAAAGGGATAGGTAGTAAGCCACCCAAAATTGGTATGATATTGTTCATTAAATAAATGATATTTATTTAATCAACAAAGCTCTGACTGCCTCGTTGGTCTAGTGGTCGCAAGCGCGACTGCTGTGCATGAGGTCTTAGGTTCGATTCCCAGGTCGGGCAAAGTGTTATTGGGTTTTTCCATCAGGAATTTCTCAGTAGCAGCATCGGAGTCTGGATTTGTGCCCAGTTGATGACAATAGGCTCGCCCCCTATTACATGGGACTAAAAACATAACTGGCGAAATGTGGGTTTACTAATGGGTACACCTCTGCCTAACCCTTCGGGGATTACAGGCGTGATGTTATGTATGTATGTAAATGATATTTGCAATTAAATCTGTATAATTATAGTATAACTTGACATCATCATCTGCCTAGCCTTTTCCCAACTATGTTGGCGTCGGCTTCCAGTCTAACCGGATGCAGCTGAATACCAGTATTTTACATGGAGCGACTGCCTATCTGACCTCCACAACCCAGTAACTGGGTAATATGATACCTCTAGGTAAGACTGGTTGTCAAACTTTCGGGCTTCTGACGACCCGTAACGACAGTATAACTTGACATGCCACATGGAATTATTCGTTTCTGAACTTTAAATTATAATTTTTTGGCCATCAAACATGACAAATTTTTTGGCAGTGATTCGACAACACTAAGTAAGAATGGAATATATCTAATTGGCTTGACAGGCTGATATATACCCGATCATCCCATAATTACAAGCATTTTTTTTTCTGGACTATACTTAAGAATCTTTTGGGTACATTGAAGGTTAAACCCAACTAGCAAAAAGTTGTTTAGTATTTGAATTACACAACTAACACACATGTAAAGGTTTTATAATAGTTTTGTAGCAGCAAAACAGTTTTATAGTAGTGTTTGTCAGCAATTTTTCACACCAAACATAAAAGTTGTTTCCCAAGAATGACGGGCCTGTTGGTCTAGTTGTTAGTGGCCCTGACTGCTAAGCCGGAGGTCGTGGGTTCGATTCCCATCCAGGACAAACTTTGTGTGATGAGCATGATTGTTAGTTCTGTGTCTGGGTGTGATTTATCTATAATTTGTATGTATTTATAAATTATTTAAGTATGTATATCAGTTGTCTGGTTACCATAACACAAGCTCTGCTTAGCTTGGGATTAGATAGCCGTGTGTGAGTTGTCCCAAGATATTTATTTATTTATTTATTTTATTTACTAAGAATATTTTTTGCGTAATGATGCTTATTGTGATATATCTTGTTACACCCTATAGACTGTCATTAAAAATGTCTTCTTCACACACGAGTCTTTTCTCAAACGAAACGCCACGTATTTCAATCTTAACAAACTCCCATATTTTAGCTACAGTCTTTCTAAAAAACAACACCGATTTTATAGTAACACAATTGTTCAATGTTGCTATCCCCTATTTGGCACCTAGACTTACCAAAACCTATGCATATCAGGTTACTAATCCCAGACCTGTCCATGATCCCCAATACGTCGAGATTATCACACGGTCGTCGTGCCGTGTGTACATTAGCTGCCATGATGAGCTTATAAAGTCACTTTAGATGCAAAATTCTGTTACCGAACAGCTTTCCGAAGGCTAGTGTGTCGATAGCCTTATGAATTTATGTGAGGCTTCTGCGGAGTTTAGTAAATGGTGTATTGATAGCGGTTTTTGGTTGGCTCGTAAGTTTGTTAGCCGTTTATCGAGGGGAGTTTCAGTTTTGCATTATTTTGAAGGTTTGTGGCGGAACTTTTGGAATATTTAAGGCATGTTTCACCACCTTACTATTGATCATATATATCTATTTAAATATGTAACAGAATGTGTATGAAATAATCTACTAAATAAATAATAGGGACCTTATTGGACGGTGCTCAAAAAAGGCAAATATTTGTGGACAAATAGAGTTTTTTTATTGTGTATTTTTGAAGCATCTTTTAAAATTATGATTTCATTTGTAAACCTTGCTAATCACTATTATAATTTTGTTTGAGATCGTTTTGAATGTAATCATTACAGTCATCAAAGTTAGGTACCTACCTATCTGAAATATTCATTAAATATTTTACCACAGCATGCACTCTCATGCAAGACTTATTCTAAGTCCTGGTTACTCCATGATGTTTCGGTCAGTGGATCGTCTTAGAAGCGATCCCTTCACCGATGTTAGTGTTGCCCAAGATAAATTAAAAAGTAAATATGACATAAAAATACGCATTGCCACTTGCCGCATTACACTGGTCAATCTAATTATAATGCAGTTTTGTATTTTTAATTATTTCAATCTTTTATTTTCTTTAAGAAAATCCAGAACAATATTCCTTATTGATTTTGAAGAAGACCATTATCGACCCTAACATTAGAATAATAAAGAGCAAAATACACAAGCGATTAATTGAATACTCATGTAAGCATCATTCGATAACATTTATCTCCCTCGATATTATTACGCACAAAATTCTCGAACATAAAAAGGCCCATTAATGGACTAAACGTGTTTAAATGAGCGAAACTTACCACAATATTAATTCATCGCATTAAATAGGTATTTATTTTCACTGTAATTATTATGATAAGTAAGTAAATTAATGTAAGGCTGCTATTGTTAAAATGCACTGACCTCACGAAAATTATGGACTAAAATAGTCGCGAAAGAAATAGTTAGAAAGAGTTACCCACGGCCCTCTGGAACGCAAAGGCATTAGGAGAAACACGGATGGGTTTTAGCCAGTAAGAGTCTAACACTCCTTTCTACTCCGCTCGAGTGGAAGAAGTCGTTTGATGATATCCCATCCATAAAAAAAAAGACAATCGCGACTCTGTTAGTCGCTAGTTTTGGAACGAGCAACTAGTTTCAGCTTTCTAACTGACCGACTCCTTGACAATTCAAATATGCCTGTAAATAGCCTTATTGAAATAAATGCTTTGACTTAGAACAAACCCTCAGTGCGGCATAAGTAGTGACAGCTAATTAAATAGTGATAGTAAAGATTCATCTATTAAAAAGCTTAACCAATCATCATATAAGGACAACATAAAAAAATGGCCAGAAAATACTGTTGTTTAAAGCAATAATTTGTCAATGATACCCTGTTTTTATGTCCGTACGCATACAAGACCCTTCTTGTGTAATAGGGCAATAATACCTACACCACATAGTATATAGCGTGCTTGGGTCATAAATGTCACGACATAAGTCGTAAAAAAATCTAGATATGTCATAATACAGGTTGTTTTCTTTTCTAGCCTGTATGAGTAGGTTCTAAACTAGAGATCATAGAGGAAAAACAAACATAGCTGGAAGAAAACATGAGCTCATTTTTTTGTGGTTGACGTATCTTTTTTCAACTTAAATCTTTTAACCTAAATATATAAAAGTTAAAGGTTATTCACTCACTCATCGCGAAATATAAAAAACCGTTCGACGTAGGTACCTTTATAGATGAAATTTGGCATGTAGGTAATTTATAGACGTGGACGTTCGCTATGACAGGATTTTCCGAAATTCACCCCCCAAGGGGATGAAACGGGAGTTCAAAGTTTGTATAGAGAAATCAACTTTGACGCGAAGCAGAGGCTAGTTTATTGTAATTCTTTTATTTCTTCAAATTCTCCTCTACCATCGATGCGTTTACAAACAAACAAACTCACAAACACTCGTGTATATCGTCCTATTGAAAGTTCGTATCCCCGTAAAGCTCAGAATATCACCACAATACTTAGAAAAAAATATCAACCTGTATGTGTTATGTTACAGGGCCTAATATCAATAAGTTTCAGTGGTTTGCCAGCACATCAGTACCCATTACTAGAGACGTTTCACCATGGGTGCTCATAAAATGTCCCATAGTAAGCCTTTCGGCTCCTTTCAAGTGTAAAAGGATAGGTCGTGTGGAAGAAATTAGAATTTCGATTATGGATGATGTATGAGTTGTCGGGGGAAAGGGCTTAGGGAACAGCACATCTAGAACCTGAAGATGTTGTAGATTATTCTATAAAATGGATGGGAACTTTGTTGCACAAGTTATCTACTAATATTATGATTATTTTAAATATGTATATTTTTAAAATAAATGTTTCCTAACACTAGGAATTTCTCCAATATCGTGGATGCGTTTTACGCTCACCACGCTTGCTCAAGGTGGATTGGTTTCCTCACGATGTTTTCCTTAACCGATGTCAGTGTTGGTCAATGTGACTTTCAATTTATATAGTACTTTTTAAAGTTTATCTTGGACATCGGTGAAGGAAATATATCGTGAGGAAACCTGGACTTATATCAGCCTATTACTGTCCCACTCAAACCATGTCAGAGGTCCTTGAGGCGGTTTAGAAACTCTGACACTAGGGCGTGTGGGGTCGTAAGACCTTACTGCCCACACGAGAAATAAAAAAGAATGGCCAATATAAACTTAGAAAGTTTATAAGAGTGAATAGTTAAGGTGATCATGTAGACACTAAACCCCGCATAATTTTGAACCTACAGCAAGCATAATATGCTCTAGAATACCTATAGTGGGTCGTGTTTAAAATCATAATATCAAATGATAAAAGCATCGGGAAATATTGACACGCCTTCATTTTATTTGTTTCAACGTTTAAAACCCAACACGTAACAGCAATTAATTAATATTTAAATAAAACTGAACGTTTTTAATCAACGTACGAGTAAAAGAAGTCGACAATATTTTGTATAATTAATTAAGTACCTTAATTTAAATCCGCCACATCCGAAGCTTTTGATATGCGCTGAAAATGTTCAGTGTTACTGTTAATCTCGCCGATAAGCTTTGGGTAAAGGTGATCAAACATTGGTTTTCATAAATATAAAATTGGTATATAATGGACATTGCAATTTTATATTAAAACTACATTCTCCCCATGTACTTAACGCGGTAACCGTGACGGGTTTATCTTGGACATCACTGACATCGGTGAAGGAAACCGGACAGCCAGCCTATTACTGTCCCACTCAAACCATGTCAGTGACCGTTGAGGCGGTTTAGTAACTCTGACACTAGGGTGTGTGGGGTCGTAAGACTCTTACTGCCTACACGATACAGACCGTCACGGGCACTACGTGGTTGCTGTGTTTAGTGACGACACCTGGACACAGTTGCCGGTTGCTTGTCGATGTCTAGTTGCTAACGGAACACTTTTATGATCGGCGATCAGTGTGTGTCAAATGAAAGCAACAAGAAAGAACTGCGTCCGAGTTTAAGTTACTTGATTCTACAGAAATATCCTCTTGACAGAATTTCGATAATGGCAGTTAATTACATTGAAGACCAGTCAAGTACGCAGGAGATATTATAGTACATAAGTATGTGCTAACACAGGTACACTCCTTCACTCTCATAGTTCGATGGTACGGCAATCCGATGGGACGTGTAGTTCAGGGGAGAGATCAGGCACTGGACCAACGGCTTCACGTGTTTTTCGAGACACGCGGCCACTCTAATCTTTCTAATTTACCTGTTGTGAAAATTATAATTGGGGTTCGGTCAAAATAAACAAACTCACATTAAAGTTTCACATTTCGAAGTAATTCTGATTAATTTAGATATGACACTGATTAATTATAAACCTATTCTAAGCATTAGTTTGGCGTGTATATAAAACTGTTATCGCTGGATAGTAACGTAACATATTTGGAATATTAAATTAGTTTTTATTTAATTACTTCGTCCGCGTAAATGTCGGTTATCGCGGTCAAGTCGCGGATTAAAAAGTATCCTATGCATTTTCTTAGGGTTCAAATTTACCCCGTACCAAATTTTATCAAAATTGGCTCAGTGGTTTAGTCGTGAAACTGTAACAGACGAACAGAGTAGAGAAAGTAGTAAGTATGAATAGTAGTACCATAGTCTGAATATTGTCAAGTTTTCCTTCGTTTTCTTCAACCGTTGAAGAATATAAATGTAATTCTATTTTCTGTACAAAAATTCTAGGCAAAACATCTAATTATTCTTCTGCGCCATATTTTTGTTTTAAAATGTACTTTTTAGTACAGAAATAACGCGTTGTGTAGCATATGGGACGAGAATTTGCAAATGCAGAGACAATTTTACTTAGAACAAAGTAATAATATGTACACACTTGTGTCCTGAGTAAATTATACAAATGTGCTGTATTATAATATACCTAATGTTTTTGTATAATGTCTACGAAATTATACAAAATATGTTACGATTTCGTACCACAATACACAATAATAAACTTTTTTTGTGTTCAGATTGAAATGTACGTACAAAATTATGTACCTAACTAAGTACTTATTTTGAAATGATAAAGCGCCGTGTAGACAGTTCTGACTGTCACTATGATATTGTTGTATTATCCTCCTACTACGCGAAAGTTCGAGAGGATGGATGGATGGATGACTAGATGTTTGTTACTCTTTCACGAATAAATGGCTAAGCAGAGTTAACTGAAATTAACACACATAAAGATTTGACATATTTTTTATTCCATTTTTTGTATTCTTGACTTTGTCTTAATGTTGAAATCTACGCGAACGCAGACGTGTGCAGAAGCTAGTCAGTCATATTATTGTCAGATTAGTAGAAATGTGTCAATTTGACACCACAACTGCCATTGCTTGTTTTGAAACATAAATAATACTAGCTTTATGCCAAGACTTCGTTAGTTATCGCGGATGCAGACGAAGTCGCGAAATAATAAGTAGCCTATTTCCTTTCTTATGGTTCAAACTTACCCCGTACAAAATTTCATCAAAATCGGTTCTGTAGTTTACACGTTTGTCACAGACAGACCGAGTTACTTTCACATTTTAAATATTGGTATGAATTATGAAGGTACTAGCTGATACTACAACTGTTATTGTAACTACACATTTAAATATCTTTAAACTGCCCTTAAATCGTAACTCACATGTAAAACATTTACGATTACGATAGTAGACAGTTTAACTCACGTGCATGTTACGGGTTGCACACGGGCTGTAGCGGTCAAATTGCGGCACTAAAAATAATCAAATATGGCCGCTGTAAACCGTCGTGATGGATCGCAGTGGCGCGATAGTGATCCGGTTTGTACCGCTTTGTGAGAGTGACAACCCTAAGATGCATGACTGGGTTTTTTGTGGAACAAGTGCTGATTTTGCAGTGTAACCCTTGTGCATATTATACACGTTTTGTATTAGGGTTAGTTCAATTAAATGGTCGAAACTTTGAGTATTGATATACGATATTGGATATTTACTGTGCTGATTTATTTAAAATCTATTCTAAGTATAGTTTGGTATGGGTATGGGATAGTAATGTATAACAATTGGCGTTCATAAATTAGTATGTTGTAATTAATTTGATTATTAAAAGGTATTAGTTTAGTCTTTACATTCATACCTATAATTATTGAATTAATGTACCTTTCCAACGTATTGTAAAGCATATTTTTAAAGCAGGAGTAGGTATGGAGTTTCTTTTACATTCTTCTCTATACAAAACTACATGTTGAAATGGGCAACTAGATTCAATATTTTTACTTTTTTTTTCTTTTAAATGACCATCAAAAGTATCTTTCAATGGTTTAATTAAAATATTGGCGAAATTACACTCAATTATACATTTCATACACTACAAAAAAAAAAGAGAATAAAAGAAGATCAATTCCATACCCACACACGTCTTCCATCACAAGTAATTTTTCTAGGCACGTGACAACAATAATTGTGACAAGTTACCTTTGTATTGTGACGTCAATTCATTGACAATGGGAGTGTCCCACAGTCCCAAACAGTCCCAAATCATCTATTTGTCACGCACCGCTTTGTCAGCGAAACCCTTTTGACGCTGAGTCGAACAGGTGGCGTTTAATAGTTGTGTCTGTTTGTTCATAGGATCTTTGTTCACTGTTTGTGTTGATTGAAAATGGCCGCCGTTGTGTTAAGACTGGTAGAAATATGTTGGTAATTTGTTTCGGTGAATAATTTTATGGACGTTTTGTTGTTTTTGAATTACACATAACATCACGCTTGTAATCCCTGGAGGGTTTGGCAGAGGTGTACCCATTAGTACATTCACATTTCGCCGGTTATGTTTAAGTCCCATGTAATAATGAGCGTATTGCCATCAATCGGGCACAAATCCAGACTCCGAAGTTGCTACGGAGAAATTCTGCATAAAAAAACGCAATAACACTTTGCCAGACCTGGGCCAAGAGCCCATGCTTATCAGTCGCGCTATGTGACCACTAAAACAACGATGCACTCGGTGGCGATATTTTTGAATTAATTTTCGTGTAAAAAGTGTAACTAACAAAATATCATCATAGAACCTTTTCTCTTGATTATGAATCTTAGACTTATTTTGCTTAACTTAGTCTGATAGTTTAAGTATGTGCGTTCATTGGTTATAAACGCAGTCATGACACAGAAGATGCAGAAAATCACTTGGCCAGCCTTAGGATCTTTCACATCTGACGGAAGATACGTCGAACGTATCGACTTTAGTATATTCGACGCACTAACGGATCATCGGTTATGTGTGAATGGTTGGATATTTTATTATTTATTTGACTATTTCTGCGTTACGCGACTGACGATACGCGGCGTATCTTGCGTCAGATGTGAACCGATCCTTAGTATAACATTTCCAATTATATAGTAGTTATAGTCGTTACCGATACCCTACTGCATTACCGATATCAGTGGCATCAAGAACATCTAACGTATAATTCCAATAACGACGTAATAATCTCTGTAATAAAGTAATTATTTCCTACTTCACAAGGTGTTTAATCTCATAATGCCATAACTGTAATATCATTAGCAGTTTATGGTGAAATAATTACGTTAAAACCGCAGATAAATGTAATTATTAAGAATTATGTTTGAAAGTATTCACATTATGGTACTACACTTTATTTTATTCAGTTAATTTGACAATGTTTTTATTCTTCCTCTTCTTCGTTTTTGCCTCATAAAATGGGTTACCGTGACGGATCAACTGCAGGGTGTGGATGTGGAGCCGAGCGATGAACCATGCTCCAACTTCTATTTGCCCTCTGTGCCCCAAAACATGCAGCCAAAGTGACATATGTTTTGCCACCAACGATGATCTTGTTTTTAATTTATGGAAAAAAATAAAGTAAAGAATAATATCACGCCTATAATCCCCGAAGGGTTAGGCAGAGGTGTTTAGTACACCGACATTTTGTCAATTTTGTTTAAAAAAGGAAGTAAAGAATACGAATAGTAAAATAATGAAATGCAAAATGCCTCACATTACTATCTAGCAGTAAAAGTTCAGTAATTAATCAGCATTAAATATTCAAAGTAATTACAATTACTTTAAAAAATACAGATTTTTTTTTGAGAAATGTTTGAAATTATTCGTAACAACAATAGTTCCTATAATTATATTTGTTCACTTTTTTTAGTGCTAACCTTTAATGTCCCACTCCTGGACAAATCCCCCCCCCCCATTCTTTCCACTTTCCTCTGTGCTGTGCCTCCTCTCGCCAGTTTCGGAGGAAGCTATCTAAGGCGTCCATCTCCTCCTCGGTATGTCACGACACCGTCGTATTTGTGTCAGGCTCCAGTCTTTTGATATGCGGGCCCATCACTTAGCATTTTTTCACTTGAATATTTTTATTACAATTGGTATTAAATAGGTCGATATTAAATAATAATACACAAGTATATTTATATCGCCTTGGGCATAGATTTAAAGCTATTTTAAGTAATAAGTTGAGTCTTAAATTAAATAGGTTGAAGCAATAATATTGCGGTAAAAAGTGAAACAAACTAAGGAAAGACTTTCCAGAAATCTTACAAAAGTTGCTTGAAAACTTGAAAGTTTGCAAAGGGGTTCGTCAAATAAAGTAGGTAGATTACAGAGCAGGAGTTGTGTGTTTGAATTAGCTGTGCTTCATCGGATTAGAGAGTAAAAATAACATGGCCTGGCCTGGTTCCCAGAAAGTTACATGTTAGAAGTTTCAAATTCTAAAATAAGAGGAATTCTATTACCAATATTTATTTATAAAAAAACTAGCTTTTGCCCGCGCCTTTGTTGGCGTGATAGTCAAAGACGAGGTTTTTCTTCTACCTTAACCACTTCCCACCTGCCAAATTCCAGCTTCGTAGGCTTCAAGTAGTTACCGAGATTCTTGCTTTGTAAAGTACGAATCTCGGAAACTACTTGACCTACTAATTAATTGCAGATTTTTTTTTTAAAAATTTTTCGTGTTCTGAAAGATGTAACAAAATTTTGAAGCAATACACTGTTTGTGTATCCATTCATACTTATAAGCTCTTCATAAGCTAGACATTGTGAGAATTCGGTAAAAAAAGCGGGAATCAGATTACATGATGCACAGTCGGTGACTCGAGATAAGTATACACCTCACCGGGTAAACTGTTGAGCAGGTTTGATACTTATCATGGATCACCGACCCTTCGCAGACGAAGTTTGACAACAATTTCTTGTTTTATTCTACATTTTCTTTTTTTATTTGGCTGATATAAGATAGAAGTGATGAAATCGACAGCAGTACTATTCAGTAAATATTTTCTGCAATGAATTTTGGAGCTGACAATCTCTTGCATTAGGTTTGATAGCGGCTCATCTCAAGCTCACTTCATTTACATTCACCGTGAGAGAATTTTTACAGAAGAATACTGTGATTCAGATCAAAATGAGATGATGTTCCTTTGCCTTTGAACTCTGAATTATTCAGAGTTAGTATTCATTGTTGACACTTCATCCAATAAAGGGTCTTTACAGGTGTCAAAACACATTTAGATGAAACGGTCTGTGGATACAGTGGTGGCATAACGTTCCGTAGATACAATGAATGATGTAATTTCATGCATTTCGGTTTCAGTTAATGATCATTGTGCGTAGGTAGGTATGTCATGGCAAAACTATTCACTGGAGTTCACTAGACCGCGGCTAGGAAAGACAATGAGATACTTAGGGGTAATTCCTGTAAATTTAATAACAATCGCTTTTTAATCAGTCTCAATTTTTGAAGACCTACCTCTAATTTGCCTACATTTTTAACAATGATTGTCGGTGAGATGAGATTGTGAATAGATTTTGAATATAAAATTGTATAGTTACAAAAATTTAGCTTCAGAGATTTGATTGCGACTTGACTTTGAGTGTCATTTAGTTAGTAGAATTAGCAATTTGAATAAGATCCAGCTACTCTCGCGAATGAAGTCTAGACAAGACCTAGTAACCTAAAATACAACACGAATCAGCAAATAGCACAAAACAATACAAATAAAATGTACCTACCTTCTTTGTCCACACAGCAATCATGCGCATTACTATTCTTAGGCCTAATATTGGCATGGCATTCTGACCTCATTCGTCGTTCGCCAGTTATGTTCCGCCCCATATAGCGAGCAGTAACTATGTTAACAACATAGGTTATGGCTGGACCGACAGTAAATATGATAAACAGGGCGTATTTATACAAATGTTTTACAAACAAACTAAAATGATATGTGAAGGGGAGCTTTTGGGGGTTGAGTTTAGTTTTAGTGAATAGTTAGGAGTACTTTTAATGGTTGGTGCTGTATTTTGTTGGCTATGTTTTATAACTTTATTGCAAAGTCAAAAGTATTTAAAATGAATTTTGAACGTTAATTGCAAGTAAAAGGAATTGAATCTAATTGCGTGGTTCTATGTTTCACAATACCAATTGATTATCTTTTACTTTTTGTTTAATAGTTAAAGGGGTACAGGGTAGTAGGCACTATCAATCAAATGACACTTGTCTCTTTACGTGTTGTCAAAACATGATTCACCCATAGATTATGTATACAATACTAAAATGTGATGTCACTTATTTAACAACTCAATTGACTAATATTAATTATTGATTTCAAAGTAACTAAAAATATTTTTTTAAAGAGCACGAGGTTTTTAAAAAAAGTTTTTTTTTAGGAAAGTTTTCTTGGAATTATTTAGGTACTTAGTGGTGTCCTGGTAACCAAATTCTTAAAACACTCTAAATAAAAATCTGTAATGACTTTCAGACGTTTCAAATGTCCCCTAAATTATGACAAGCAAAGAAAATTAAAAGAATCAGAGCTGATCTCAACAAAAATCGATCGTCTAGTTTTCGTTTCATTTTATCTACCATCAAAACTAAACCAGCTTATCTTGAGAATACTGTTCCAAATTCAAGTTTTAACTGTCTATACTAAACCTTTATCTCCATTTCACAAAACCAGCCGTAACGAAAACTTCTCAAACAAAATTCTACCACTAAAAATGTAATTCGTATCATTTTCGAAAGGTTGACAATAAATAAAATAGGTGTTTAAAAATCGTACCCGCAAAGTGCAGAGGCTGGTAATACTGAAAATAAACTTTAACGCTAAGGGCGTATCGTAAAAATAAATGGGTTGTTGCCCTTGCAGATATTCAGTTTCGACCCTTAAAAATTAGCATAAACAGAACGCCCACTGGAAAGATTACGGTACAGGGTGATGCGTAAGCATAATTAGTATCTGTAAGTCTGTATCTACAGGGTGTAGGTTTGTTGGAGGGTAAGACGGTCATCTTTTGATGGGTGAACTTGAGAATGTCGTTGGAATTGTTTGGAGAATAATGAAGAACAGGCCTGTTTATATTTTGTTCTAAGTAGTATTACGAACTAATCTAACTTATCTTCTAAATATATAAAAGCAAAAGGTCACTCATTCATTCATCACGAAATATCGAAAACCGCTTGACGCATAAAGATGAAATTTGGCAGGGAGGTAGTTTATACTTAGTCGCCGTCGGCTAAGAACGGATTTTTCAAAAAAATCGCCCCCTTAGGTAATGAAACGGACGTCATGACACGCGGGGTTGCGATAGTCGTAGAGAGGATCCGGCAATTGGGACTCGAGGTGGCTTTGCACAAGTCCGAGGTCATGTGCTTTCATGGGCCTCGGAACGCGCCACCGCTGGGATCCCAAATCACGGTGGGAGGGGTTCACATCGGCGTCGGGTCAACGATGAAGTACCTGGGACTCGTCCTCGACAGCCGGTGGAACTTCGTTGAGCATTTCCGACGTTTGGCTCCCAAGTTGGAACGGGCTGGGGCCGCCCTCAAGCGGCTCTTACCCAACCTGAGGGGTCCAAACGCCTCCTGCCGGAGGCTCTACGCGGGGGTCGTGCGGTCGATGGCCCTTTACGGGGCCCCGGTGTGGGCGCGGGGGTTGAGGCGACGTGCCGCCCACTTCCTAAACGCGTCCCAACGGGTGATCGCCATAAGGGTCATCCGAGGATACCGCACGATCTCCGGTGAGGCGGCGAGCCTCCTTGCCGGATTGCCGCCGTGGGATCTGGAGGCGCTGGTCCTCGCGCGCCTGCACGAGTGGCGCGTGGAGGTACTAGGCCGGGGGGAAACTCCGCTGCCGCGGCAAATTGCCGCTCAGCGGACAGACCTCCGGCTTGATCTCATGGTGACATGGAGAGAGCGACTGTCGCAACCCCGTGCAGGGCACGCCTCTATCGAGGCGGTAAGTCCCCTCTTTGAGGAGTGGCTTGAGCGGCGCCACGGCGCCCTCACCTTCCGTCTGACGCAGGTCCTCACCGGACACGGATGTTTCGGGAGGTTCCTGCACATCATCGGGCGGGAGGAAACGCCCGGGTGTCATCACTGCGAGGATCGCCCCGAGGACACGGTGGAGCATACCGTGGCGGTGTGCCCCGCTTGGGCGGAGCACCGCGACGTCCTCGTGGCGGCCATCGGCGGCGGCGAACTCTCGCGTTCGGCCCTGGTGCAAGCCATGGTCCGGAGCGAGAGGGAATGGGATGCAGTCGCCTCCTTCTGCGAAGCAGTAATGCTAGCGAAGGAGGAGGCGGGCCGCGTGAGGGAAAGAACCACCTCACGCCCCAGCCGCCGCGGGAGACGCTCCGGGCGTCGGGAGCCGCGAGACGACTCCCGGCCACCGTAGACGCGGGTCTGTGGGCGGTGAGCAATGGGTAGCTCACCGTCCGTTCGTTGATAACGACAGACCGTGTCGACGGCGCGTTCGTGTTCCACGCGCGCCTCAAAGAGATGTCAGCAAACAATTGAAGGGGCCACTAAGGGCCGATGCCTGCCGGGGCTGCGGGTTGTTCGAAAGAGATACCGCGCCCCCGGAACGCAAAGGGCACAAGAAGGAACATGGATGGGTTTTAGTCAGTAAAAGTCTGACACTCCCTCCCGCCCCGCCCAGGGGGGGGGAAGTCATTTGATGATTTCCCATCGGTAAAAAAAAAAAAAAAAAAAGGTAATGAAACGGGGTTTCAAAGTTTGTATGAAGAAACAATATCTAATTCAGAATATCATTCTATTTTTTTTAAGTTTTGCGACCTCGTCATAACGCTTAAATTATAACATAACATAACATAACATCACGCCTGTAATCCCCGGAGGGTTAGGCAGAGGTGTACCCATTAGTACACCCACATTTTGCCAGTTATGTTTTTAGTCCCATGTAAAGGGGGTGAGCCTATTGCCATCAACCGGGCACAAACCCAGACTCCGAGGCTGCTACTGAGAAATTCCTGATGGAACATCCCAATAACACTTTGCCCGACCTGGGAATCGAACCCAAGACCTCATGCACAGCAGTCGCGCTTGCGACCACAAGACCAACGAGGCAGTCTTAACGCTTAAATTATATCATAAACAATTAACTTAAACACACTTCCTACTTAATCGTAAGTAGGTATATTCATTTAATATCTTTTTTTCCTTTCTTTTTTGTTATTTTTGTGTGCACATGGTCTGTGTCAATAAACATTTTTTTTCTTTCTTTCTTTCATTCGTTGCTGTCTTTTATTGGAGTAAGTAAAAGGTTTTGTAGTAGGATTATTCCAACCGGGTGATATCACCCGGGTAAACATAGCGGAATACTCCAGTCCCCTCATTTCACCTGAGTGAGTCTAGCTGAATTGTTTTGACATAATTGGTATAATTTGTTCACTTTGAAATTAATTGACCCAGTTGATAAGGAGCGACGTTTATTACTATTTTTGTGGACTTTCTAATCACCTACAAACAAAATGCTAAAACTTTCAAATACATATTAATTAGACTTTTACCAAGATAAAACATAGAGTACAGAGAAAATAGCGGAACAATTCTTGTAGAAAACGACCGTATATTAAAATTATATATATTTTTTAATTAGGTACACATTTTGTGAAATGTATTATTATAGAGATTATTATTATTAATTATGTGTTAAGATTAATAATTATTTTAAAAATTGTTAAATAAATATTAAATCTTTAAATGACTCAATCCACCCCTGAATATTATTTTATTTTACACACTAACATATTTTATCAGAAAACTACAAAACCTTCATCCAAAAGCCAAATTCTAAACATAAGAACACAATGTAAAATAACGTACAGACGACGCTGCGTTTGCGCTGAGCACCGACTTTCAGCGCAGAGAAGTAAATACGCGAATAAACATTAATAATTTAAGGTTATATCTGATACATCGGGGCTTGGACGATGCTGGCGAACGTTTTCTGTAACAAGAGTGTGGTGCAAGTGACAGAATAAAGCGGGTATGGGCAATAAAATAATTAACAATTGAATAAAAAACCATAGGATAGTAAACTGCTAGAAAATAATTTAATTTAAATAGTTTCATACAATTAGTGATAAATTAGTAATTTTAGGAGTTCGGAAGGCTGACTTCTTTACAATTTAGGTTTGATTGATTGGATTCTATTCAAAAAATTACAAATTATTTGCATTACCTACTAATTAGAGAGCTACCGTGCATTTCCATGAACAGGTATAATAGAAGCAACAAAATAATAATGAGTCAAAAAGAAAAATAAAACATATAGTTTTGAAGCTGTCATGCTGGCCATCACTTTTGTGTCACCATTTTTCTAACTTTAAATTCACGGCCATTATTCAGCAATCTGGAAGCGTATTTAGCAATACACTAAAGTTTGTTCCCAATGTTTTTTTAATCCTAAAATTATATATTAAATGATTTTTCTTTTCTTACTTGTACCACACTCCCTGTCGGCGTACGGTCACGAACTACAGCCCCCTCCCACACAACAATGGGCGCCAGAAAATGGCTACAATAAACTCATGGCGGGGGAGTGGATAAATTTTGTCTTACACAGTTTTCGTGAACACTTTTAAGCGCTAAGTTTACATGCGACGGCGACGGTTTAAAAGGATGTTGTTCAGATATGGTCACCTGTGGAAATTTACGTCTACCTATATAGTAAAATTAAGACACGTTTTTTCCATTAAAAGTAAAATAAAAAAATGGATTTGGTGTTAATCCGATAATATGTGTGTTTATAGATTGGTACTATTTGCACATCGCACATCATATTTTTGTACTAGCTGAAACGGATCCGCGTTGCTGTGACTCTAAAAAAAAATGCTATCAATAATCGAGATAAAAAATATTCTTTCTATCTTTTAAGGTTTCCAAATTTCGTAAAAATTCGTTAAAAGTAATTCCTAAGTTTATCGCGGACAAAATCGTGACGCGAGATTTTTTATATACGAGAGATTACAAAAGGAATTGACACTTGTAAGTGAGTTTATCTACATTAAATTATGATTAAAACATTTACCCAGCAAATTTCATCTCTATGCTATACAGAAAAAGGAATGTTTTCATAAAAAAATATACAAAAATAATACTGGCAGCATTGCCCGTAATCATAAACCAACACCTCGCCAGATATTTCCGCGCCACCGTATTTTAAACAGGCTCATCACACAGCTAAACACACAGAACTAACCTACTTTCAGCGATACAACTAGTCATAAAACAATCCCACCCGACCCTAACTTCAGAGCGATGTGCTCCCACGCCAAGAAAAAATAGAAAAAAAAGAAAACACATTCGCTCATTTATTTACGAGTGTGCCTTTGGCTCGCCTGCCCCAAGCCATTAGCAGGACCACTATATCTGTCTCCCTCTATCTACAGCAGGCTTATATTAAGCTGTTTCGCCAAGATTTTCCAGCACTATTACTCCACGGGTTAAAACACTTAAACTTTGAACCGTAGAAAATTGTACGTACGTTTTTATCAGTGTGTCGAGATTTTTATCGCGTGTTCAATTGTTTTTTTTTTGTGAATTTAGGTAACGCTTGGTGCGGAGGTAACCCCAATAGGGGTGGTATGGGTACCTGCTTTTTATAAATAGGTCTGCGAGAGAAGGACGGTTTAATATTTTCGGTAGGCAACGTATGCATCGTTTGCAAGTCGTTTAACCGTTATTAAGCGTGATGAATTTTATTTAGACTTATTTTTGCGCTTGAATATCCCTCGTGTAGGGTGAAATGAACAATTTTAAAATGAAAACTCTCAGTTTCTCAGTGTTTGTGTTGCCTTTTGTTGGTTGTCTTCATTCAAGTATTTGAGGATTTATTTTAATGACGTCAGCACTGTCTAATTACATCCTAACATGACGTTTATTTTGTTCTAAATACAATAATAAATAATAGTATTTTATTGTATGAAAAATTCCATAAATACTGCTAATTTTAATAAAGGAGAGGATTTTATAAGCATTATTGAGTGAAAACCGAAATAATGGCTATTGTATACTCACAGAAAAATTTGATGGTTATTATCATGGTCCTTTATAAAACTGCATAGTAACAAAATCTCCAAAGAAGCTTCAATTATAAATTACAAAATTATAACCTCGTATTTCTCTGTTTGTAATAAGCTTCGCCTTTAAACGGCGAGTCTTGGGATTAGCCTGCCTTCGTCTTATTCAAATATTTGTTTTCCTTTTTTTTAGTTTATTTCTTTTTCTGGTAATAAAATTTGACGATAAGGAAGGGCAAAATTAAGAAAAACAGTTGGAGTAAAATCATATTTTGGTTTTTGTATACAAATGCTTTATTTTTCCTACTTCATTTATGATCAGAGCAAAACCTAAAAGATCGTTATCTTAAGCATGAAAAGTTTATTTATTTCTATTTACATTAAATAAGAACAAGATTAAGAGATTAAAAGTTGGATTTTATTTTTAAGAAAAATATTTAATCATCAAAAAATATTTAGTTAACGCAAACGATTGACAAGAAAGTCTAAAGTACATATTTTATGAATGCAAACATTTGATTAAAACACAGATGTCGCTAGTTGCCTATACACTTAACTGTTTTGCCAACTGTACAGTTCCGTACACTAAGCTCATCGCAGTTATCGTGGTTATGACAAACGGGGAAGTTTAATCACAACTCAATGTTTCGTCTCGCTCTTGCATCCATAATTATTATGAAGTGGGAAAGGGAGAGACAATGAGGATTGAAAAGTATAATTCTTGTAGCGAGTAAGTTTTGGGTGTTAAAATCACATCAGTAACGTGTTATTTTGAAAAGCCCCGCCCCGCCCAGGGCGGAAGGAGTCATTTGATGATTTTTACCACCTCAAAAAAAAAAAAACACTATCATACACACTTACATACAAAAATTATATAAGAGATACATAGATATTTAATAAATAATATACGAAACACAAGAGCAGTCAATACCCTGAATTATCTGACCTGTCTTCCCTATATCTTCTGTCCAAGAGAGGGTCAAGTAACGCTGGGCATTGACCGTAATATTTGAATCAGCATCTGATATATATACAGGCTACAAGCAAGTAAAAAATCAGGGAGCGATTCCAGTTACTTATAGGAACGATCGTTTTCTAATCCCAGTCATATCTTTCAAAAATATTTCTAACTAGCTTTTGCCCGCGACTTCGTCCGCGTAAATTTCAGTTATCGCGGACACAGACCTGTCATTTCAATTATTTAGTTAAAATCATGATTCGAAACGACACGTGGCGCCATCTATGATCATAAGAACGTTATTGTGATTTCCCTCGGAAACAGTAGTACATTTTTCGGAATTAAAGGTACCCTATGTTCGTTCCTGTACACCTGGCAACGTATATGCAAAATTTCAGGATGATCGGTTCAGTGGCTTAGGCGTAAAATGGTAACAGACAAACAAACAAACTTACTTTCGCATTTATAATATTAGTTAGGATTTACGAACCTTTTTTGACATTTATGAACTAGATTTTGAACGTTTTTAATAAATAAAATTGGCCTTCTGTTGTTCTATATTCAAAAAATCTATACAGATAAAATCGTCGGTAGAAGGTAGTTTGAAAATAAATCATTCGTATAGAAAAAAGTAGTGTTACAGACAATGCCTACAAGTCTAGTGTCCCAAAAAGGAGTCTCACAGACGTCATGATCAAAGGATTCCTTCCAAAAGAATATTATCTAAGTTCTATTGCGATAAAACGTCGGGGCGTCAGAGTGGAGCGGGCAGCGCGTATTTATATGAGCTTTGAATTGGTCTTTTGTGGGTATTTATGGATAAAATGTTTCACCTTCACGTTTTATGCTAGTGTTTGGTAACTTTAGGGCCATTGATTTGGTAAAAAATTCATAGTGGCGTTCGTTCAAGGGACGGCTTCTTAGTATTTATTGTGAGTGAGTCATGAGGTTAGGTTATAAAGGACGTTGACAAGGCGCAATTTTTATTAGGTGGTGTTGTTTTTGTGACTGAAGGAAACCTTGAAGTAGGATGTGAAATAGAACTTGGTACTTGGTAGAAAGTGCGTGTGCGGATTATGGTTGAACGTGATCAACTACCACAACGGTTCGGCAGGATGTCGCGCTTTGTGGTGAGTGGAATTTCGATTAAGATTGTTGAAATTTTTATACCGCACATTGATAGTAACTAATCGATTGATATACTTATAGCTGTCCAAACGTAATTCTCGATTTTGGCAATTTCAAATCGAGGAATAACTTATATACCAACAAAATTAAGAAACTATTTATTTATTAACCTGAAAACAAATAAAAATCTTATATTATAGTTAATTGAAAATTAATCAGGTTGTCAGGGCTATAATGAAGAGAATTTTCAGAGAAGTGTATCTGTTGAAATTATTGATAAATGGTGTTCACTATCCAATTTTTATGTATTAAATTTCTTTTAATGACTGATGTTAACTACATCACTAATTCCGCAACAGCAAAAAATTCCCAAATACACAACCCATTTACAAAAATAAATTCACATCAAATCGCTTTCTCAACCGAACCCCACAACCCATAAAAGAAAATAAACACAAAAATAAACAAAATAATAAAACAAAACACAATACTACCCAAACACTTCCTTTGCTGCTAATCTCTCATCGTTTATACCGTAATAGCATTTATAAGGCAATTCTTGTTTCCTGTTTGTGTGAATTCGGTGGCTAGCTGCTCTCAGACGGGATTCATAGGGATAAAATAAGGTATAAGGTATAAAATAAGGTTGGTCTAGTGTACGCAAACCGCGACTGCTGAGCATGAGATTCTTGGTTAGATACCCAAGTCGGGCAAAGTGGTATTAGGTTTTTCCATCAGGATTTTCTCAGTAGCAGAATTGGAGTTTGGATTTGTACCCGGTTGATAGCAATAGCAATACCCCCCATTACATGAGACTTTATCACAGCTGGCGAAATGTGGGTGTACTAATAGGTACACCTCTGCCTAAACCTTAGGGATTACAGGCGTGATGTTATGTAATTCAGAATTAGGTTTCAAATACAAAAACTGCCTCGATGCTTTTGCTTTTGTGTTCAATTTTCCTTTGATGTTATGTGCGCCATTTTCGCGTGAATAAATAGTTATTCTTTTTCTTTCTTTCTTTCTATGATTTAAACCTGTTCCAAAGATAAACCTTGTAAAAACGTGGTAAGAGTACATTAAGACCCATATACTTAACCTTTAAGTGAAGTGTGGTTAGTGTAGTTATCTTAGCAACTTTGCTTGTAAAGTTTATCCGATTTGTATGAAACTTTCAGTCGTCTGGTACCTACACCGTACGTCATAGGTCACAATATTCACGCAAAGTATAATAACTTTTACAACAATGACATAAGGGTCATAATTTAATTTGTTGTATTTCGAATTTGGATCGTATCGTTTCATAGTTTGCTGGTAACTCAATGTTAAGTTACGCTTGTACGTGACGTCATCATAGAATGATATTTGAAGATTGAAGTAATTGTATTATTTGATGTTTACGAAATATTATTAAAACATTTATTTTAAAAGAGTTTTCTCTATACGCGACGTAAATGACTTTTAGAAGGGCACCTAGAATCAATTTTTAAATTTGTAAATGTCTTTCAAAGGTGCCGCTTAAAATGGTCTTATAGAAATAAATAATTAAGACTTTTATTTTAAACTCTAAAGATAATAGTATAGAATCATTTTCATATAACCATTATTTATGCAACATAATTTGGATAAATCTTTGAATTTTGATATGTTAAACGTTTATTGTATTTTAATTTTTATCAATTAATCATTAAACACTAGACTTGCAACAAACAAAATATTCGGTCACACGCCGAATACCGAACATTCGTCAGGTAGGCCGAATACCAAATAATAGCCGAATATTCGTTGCAAGCCTCAACAAAATAAAGCAACTAAATAAAAATAAAACATTAAAAAAAGTCTTAGGTATTGTTACTTGTCAAAACCTCTACAAAACACCTTCTCCTTTCTCTTTTACCTCGATCAAAGTCACGCGCCGAATACAAAACTGTCGGTTCAAGATAGCTGGTGCGTAAACACTGTCAACTCACTAATTGGCGTCTGGCATAGTAACCCGTATGCTTGGTGATGTGTATTATATTCAATATGATATGATATTATGTATTCAAGGTCACGGTGTCCCTTTGTATCGGGTTTGTGTAGAACCGATAAGGGGTTGGGTCGAGGAGTTACTGAGAACATTGTGTCGAATATTTTCAAGTGCAATAGTGAATATATTAAGGGAGAAAAGAAGACGCTTAATATAGCCGAAAACTACATGTTCTTCCCATCATTGTGATCAATTTTTTTCTAGACTATACCTGAGAATTTTCTTTTTACGGGGATATTGGAGGTACAAGTTACAATTAAAAAAAAACAGTTTAAAATGTCATAATTTAACTTTAAATACTGCTATCTATACATACACTGTTTGCATATGCACCCTAAAGTATAATATTTTGCGTGCGTTACGTTGCGTATTTCGATAAAGAGTGATTATTTACACCAAAAAAATAAGGCAACCTTGCTCAAAGTTTGATGGGCTTTATGCGTAGTTAACGACTATGAAATTTATCTTGTTACACCCCGTATAGTACCTACAGTAAACGTTATAGACTGAGATCAGACAGTCACCACACCTACATCATTTTAACATAGCGTATAGACATAATTAAACGTTGATCCGTGAAAAAATCCGCGTACAAAAACGCTGGCAGAAGCTAGTTAATATAATATAACCAAAATAAATCTATATTTAGAAGACAGAAGGCCTAATAACAGTTCCCTTCAGCCAAAAACTGCAGTTCATATCTACCTTTCTTATCTTAAAGCGTAGTAAGCGCTATAATATTTATAAAGCGCATTGCGTGCCTCCCTAGAGGGGCTGACGAGGACCGCAAAATAGGTACGTATTTCGGGTTTCTTTGCACAATCCGCTGGAAGTCCGCTACTTCGGTAATTATAAATGTGCTCGAATGAAATGAATGTTGTATTACTGTTTTATGGCCGGGTTTGGATGTTGTTTGTCTAAGCTATTGCTTGTTTTGTAAGTACGTATCGATATTTAAAGAGTGCAGATGTTTGAGGTACCTACTTTTCGTGTTTTTAAAGTCGAATTTGGGATAAACCGCAGTGTAGATACACATATGAAAAGATATTATGCTTTTCGTACGTATTTGGGTTTTAAAACGCAGTATAGATAATGTACAAAATCACATGGATTTTTTACATTGAAAATGTTGTTATGGTCAGAATATTCTGAAATATTTTAGTTATTAGTATTAAGAGTCATAGTCCTCCAACAACCAAGGAGGTTCTTGTTAGGTAGTTGGATCAATGGTTAGTTTAGAAGGCAGTACTTCAGGGTTTAGCTCGCTTTAGGAAGTTCCTCTAGAGCCCCGACCGCCGTAGCTTGGAACTTGTTCCTGATACCGTTCGACAATTATTGTGGTGTGTGGGATACAATTTGGTTTTACTAATGTTAAAAAAGTATTTTTTATGTATGCAAATGAATAAAAGAAATAATCATATTATTTCAAATAATTCATCATTGTCGAATACTTACTCACATCACACTCTAATAGCTCCCGTTGCGTGTCACAATACACACACACTCACAAAAAGATCCAACAGGCACACTAACACACCTTCATTCACTCATCCAAGACCTATTTAATCACAAAAAGAATTCCCAAAGCATTTCTATATTTAGCCGAACAATGCTAAATTTAAACAGAATCGCATTAATTTCCAGAATAACATAACGGTAGATACCTGACAATTCTGGCGCCATGCTGGCAATTTTGAATTGGTGCCAAGTGCCAATGCCATACAATGAGCATACATCCTAACTGTGGCAGTGTCATCAATGCTTGATCTTGCGGATACCACACTGGAGCTTACTAGTATAGCTTTTGCCCTCAACTTCGTCTGCGTTCATGTCGGTTATCGTTGACGCAGACAAAGTCGAGGTCTAAAAAGAAGCATATATCTATCAAAATCAGTTGTGTTGTGTCGTTAAAGCGTAACAAATAGGTAGGCATAGTTACTTTCGCATTTATAATATTTTATGCATCAAAAACGGTACAATGTTTTAGTCGTAATAGCGTAACAGACAGACAAATGAATTAGTATGAATTCACTGGTTTATGTCTGCGACTTTCTTTTTAGTTCTGCAAAAACAAACCAAGCCACTATTATTTTCCTCAATAATTGTAATGATTATGTTAAATAAATTCAATATTTTTTACGACTTTTATTACTATACAGCAAGAACAGTAATCGATTTTAAATGAATCTGCATTGAATATCCAAAAACATTACAATTACTTGGAAAAATTGAAGAAATTTTGATAAAGAATTGAAGATATTTTTAGGTTGGTAGAAGGAATCCCAATTATGCAAAGAAAATGGCTTGAACTGCTCTGTTTATGCTGACCTCTATGAATCCAAACAGCCCTGGTAGATCTACATTGTCTTATAAAATATTAAGACGTACCTAATTAAACTTGAATGTGACCTCACCTTGGTTCACCTGCAGACAGACAGTATCGCGTCGAATCAATAAGTATTCCGTTTTATGATTCTGTGCGGAACCCTATAAACGTTATACTCAATTCAACGGAAAACATTTCGGCACTCTAATGTATACACGCTCCCTTTTTTCTCACACTCCAAACGTTCTTATTCGACATTTTTCTTTCCCTTACTTCTGTACTGGAATTTTATTTTTATAGCCGTGTCTTGGAATATTTCCCGTTGCTGTGCCCCGGTGTAATACCAAAGAATTCTCAAATACTTGCCACTGTCTACGCAACCAATAGTTCAGAAAAAAATAACAAGATTAAAAATGATCAAAAATTTATTGGGAATAGTATGCAATCAGTTCAAGGTGGCAGTGTTACCTTCTAGGATGCTAGCAAGCGCGCATTTCTCGTTGGGGTACTCCGCGCCCTTCATTATGACTTTCAGTTTCTCTCTCAGTTCATTTGCAAATAAAACGGTTTCATAGGATATTGATCTCTTCACACGCAGCAGATTAGGCAAGATACTTTCATTATAAGCAGGTTGTTCTTTGACTTTAGTTCGAACTTCCACTGGAAGTCCCTGCTTCTTCGCAAACAATGCCAGTGTAGCAGTGTAAGCAAGTAATGCTCTTACGCCGTATATCACCACGACCAGGAATAGAGAGAAACCAGCAGTGATGTAGTTCTTCTCGATGCTGTGCAGCAGTGTCAGCTTATCGGAGTGATGTAGATTGTTGTAAAAGATCAATTTGTGGATACTCTGGAGAGGCAGATACATGCCAAGATATAAAACAGATGTGAAATAAAATGCAATTATGAATAAATATGTTCGTCTGTAGGACTTCGTTAGGTCATTGATTAACTTTGTTAGTATCATGGCGTCATAGATGGGGTTCAGCATAATCAGTAGTGCAGCCATTTGAACTAATAACAGGCACGTTAGTACCATACAGCTTGAGGTCATCATTTTGATCTTTGTAAATTTGGCTTGGGTTCTATGGCATTTTAACTTGTAATAGAAAGGTTTTATTTTTGTTCTTTCACTTTTTGTTATTCTTTGGCATGATGCCACTACTTTTGTGACAGTGTCAAATGAACTGACAAGCATTTGTTTTGTGAATTTATTATTTATTCTTTTTTCGTGGTTCATGTTAGCCTGTCAATCTGTTATACCACTTTTTTGGACAAAACTGCATGGCACTCCAAATGTTTCCAATTATCCGGCTCAAAAAGTTTGTTGATTGGTTAGCATTTTTTTTCGACGAAATGGACTCCAAACTGTTTCTCTCCGAATTGAATAATATGGGAAACATTGACTTGATAATTTACTTTGTTGGTACTGTTTGAGTTACCGCTTCTGCTATATCAGCACTGTTTACATTGGCACGTTCATTCAATGGTGTGCACACTTTTGTGAAAACAACAGCAGTATTAGACACCTGTGTAGTCTCGTCTCTTGTTAAAATGGCATGTCTACACATAAGCTCGAACTCTAGCAACCGAGCAATCTTTATAGAGAAATGTATGAGCCATTGAATTAAAAGGAAAAGATACGCCTGCAGAATAAAACATGTATAGCTCATAGATGCTTTGCTTGTATAAAATTCTAAAACGAGATTGGGATTAACATGTTTTAGAAGACGTCGATAGTCCGCCCTTTCCCAATATATTTCCAAAATTGTGCTTATAAACATAGTAGCTAGAAGCAACGCAAATATTTTTGGCGGTTGAGTAAATTGATGTTTGAATTGACACCAGTAATCTCTTACATAAGAGGGCTCCTTAAAGGGTTTTAAAAGAATTATCACCACAACTATTTCCGCAAAGAGGATGGATCCCAGAAACAGGCGTAATATATGTATCATTTTAAAATTCTATCTTTTTCATGTTCATAATATATATCAGATATGTCTTTTCATCGGAGTGACCGCCTTATGTTTGGGTATATCGAGCCTGGATCGATGGAGGAGATTCATTTTTTATGTTTATTTATGCCTACATTAGTCTGCTCAGGAACGAGTTTGAGTTGTACCTTCTATCACAACTTCAGGTGTATTTTCTAAAAATGATTTCAATAGTAAAATTTCATTTGAATTCAATTGAACAACTAAAGGCCAAGGGTTGAGTTCATCATCAGTGTCATAAGCGTAATCTTCCAATATTCCTGTCCGTTTTTCCACATTTTCTTCATTTTCAATTTGTGAAATCGATATATCGACCAAATTATAGTGTCCCATCAAATCAGAAAACTCGTGAAGTCTTGCTGAAAATATTATCAATTCAAATATTCTCCAAGTAACCAGTAGAAAGAAAAGTGAGAATGATGCGAGCAGGTAGTTTCTGGTTGAATTTGTAATTGCTATAATACGTTCTACGCTTTGTATTGGCGATTCAGCTGGTCTGAGATGTTTTGGTATTTTCAATCTAAATAATGTTTGTGTTGGACCGTAAATACCAAACATACCTATTATGAAAATATACATAAATGTTAATGTGAAAAAGTAATAACTATTTGAAGTGGATCGCAGATTTTCGCGAATTTGTTTTATATATTTGGACAGGGTAACTATATCAGTAATTGGAAACATCAGGCACGCTATTAGTGCCATTTGAGTTAAAAGTATTGTAAAGAGTAATACCGTAGAATTATCAATCATTAATGCAGACATTTTACTGTATTATTTTGTTACATGTTGTTTGTTGTCCAAATGTAATTGTCAAAATGCCACAGTGACATAAAATACTCACAGATTAAAAATATCAACCATAAATATCATAAAAAAACTTTGCCCTGTATTTATTGCGATATTCCTTTTTTGTGAACAAAAATCCTTTTACGATCATTTCCGCGAGTCATATGAACGCAAATTGCGTCACCTACTTCCCCATGATTGAATTCGTTATCAAACGCCGCCTCACAATGGCGTATCGAAATCGAAACTTGTAACAGAGGCCTATTTACGTACGTACGTACCTATGAAACAAAATAACGGGACGGTATGTGGCATATATTTCGATGTGGAACATATGTTGCGCCAGACTCCTGGCTCGGCACGCACAGCGCCCACGCTACCTGTAAGCACACGTATACGTCAGACATTAGTGTGACAGAGAGCGCGTGTTGGCGTCTCGCTCGCGCCGTTTCTGCACGTGGTCCCCCCTATACAGGTGGCACCCACCTTCTTTTATCACAACCATTACCTATGTCGATTCAATTATGCTGAACTGTTGACTTTGCGGACACCGATATTTTCAACGGCTTGTTACAAAGTCTGGCTGATTAGCCAAGTCTGTCGATAAAATCTTTTAATTAATTACTAACATGGCACGATGTAATAACTTTAATATGTACACTCATTAATTTTACAATGTTTGCTATGTGAAACGGGATCGATCTGTACTCGCCACCTTCGCTTGGTATTTATTAGATAATCTTCAATAAATGAGAGCAAAAATAATGTGTCAGTATGTGTAATGTGTCTTTTGAGTTTATTTTTTATTAACTTATTAACACTAATGCTGGAACAAATAAAACAACGCACGGATTTTGGCTTAGCTATGTTCTCATCTCTTTGAACTTGCAATCATAGTTTGTAAGATGTGTGACAGTGAAGAATACTTAACCAAAGCACGTTTTAAAGTAACTTTTATTTAATATCATCATAGGATAAAAGGGATTTACAACAAAAAAATCTTACTTGGTAGAAAATGTGGTAATATTTTTAGAAAAATCAATATAATTTGTAAAATTTTAAGTTAAGTTTAGAAAAAACAATATAATTTGTAAAATTGCCTACCAATAGACAACTTTTTTTATGATTTAATTTTAATTTGGTCACGTACACAAGGCATACACACAGACTTTGTTGTATCATAAATATAAATATATATATTTTTATTGTTTGATGAATCCAGAAGACCTCAAGATAAAAAAAGAAGAAAATAACAAATTCGGCCATTAATGTTCGGAACAAAATGTATTCCAATCCTAAAGCTTTATTAAATAACTAGAGCAAACGTTGGAGATATTTAGTAAACTCCCAGTACTAACTCTCAAAGATTAACAAGCTATTTTAACTGTTATCTCTGTGGACTTGCAATTAACCGAACATTTCACTGGCAGAAAATGTTCTGCAAATATTGCGATATCGTTAAGCGCTGCTTTTAGTTCACTTTCAAAATTATTATTGCTAAGATTTGATAAAAGAGTACTTATATCCAGGTTTTTGATACATTAACAATCACTCTGTAATAGTTAATTTACCGAAAACCTTTAAAGGGGTCATTGTACTCATCATTATGAACAACTTTTACTATGGGACCACTAAATTATGTAAAAAAAAAGACGGGTTGCACTCCGGGAGTGCCGGCAGAAGTGAAAACTTGATCATTAACGTTGAGCATGTTTGATATTTTGAAATGGTTAGGGAATAATTTTGCACCAATTGCTTTATCAGTATAAAAGTTCTATCATTTATGTGGTAGAATACAATATTCATTTATTGCGCTATCGTACACAAACATGACAATTTATATTACATTAAAAATTTAACACTTTAAAACTATTACAATTATTTTACATTAAAAAGTTATACACGAACATTCGCGCAAGCGCCCTGCGCTGCCTAAACGAAACAGTAGGCCCAGGCATACATTTTCGCCGCGCCGTAGAGAGGGGATAGCTGTCTACTCTCCATCCGTCTTACGCTTTTTCGATCAGGTCACGTGTCCTGACGCGAGTTTAAGATTTTATACCCATTACAGAAAAAGTGCTCTCGACCCCTGTTACATGGGACTAAAACATAACTGGCGAAATGTGGGTGTACTAATGGGTACAGCTCTGCCTAACCCTTCGGGGATAACAGGCGTGATGTTATGTTATGTCATTTCCTAAGGCCCAAAGTTCGTATGGAGAAATCAACTTATAAAGTCGCGGGCTGAATCTAGTATAAGAATATTTAAATTTACTGGGGTACCCTAGCTCTTTCACCTTAATATCAAACACTTATGAGACATATATAACTAAGCAGCCTGTTCGTTTGTTTCAGGTAAGTTTGGACCTCCGTCAAAACGGACCTGTGGACGACCGCTTTTATTTACAGCCATTATTTGCGTAATAGGACCTTTTGCAAGCTGTGACCTCCTTAATCAGGATATAAAGATGTGCCTATGTGTGTGTGTGTAGGATGTACAGTCAACAAAAGAGATAGCTAACCTCGACAGATATAGTTGTAGTTTTCTTAGAAACCCATGGATGTCTTCGATTGAAACTTAACTAATGAACTGTTTATTATTAAAGTTACATTTGAAAACATCCATCAGTTTCTAAGAAAACTTCAACTGTATCTGACGACCCTGCATAACTATGTCTTTTGTTACCTGTACCTATATAGAGGTTACAAGTCAAAAACGTAAGTTTTTAATTACGGTTTTATTTTTAAAATGTATGCTAATTGTAGTGTTTGGGTCTATACAATAGATATATTAGGTACACTGTCTCATGTACACCAGAAGAGGGGGTAGCCGTCAATCTGTCGATGGTCAATGTGACGTTGACAGGTGTCATGGTAGAGATTCCCGCGCTCGGGGCTGGTGGTAGTAGTGAGCCAGTGAAAACTAATTACAAAAGTTAACAAAATGATCACTTCACTAATATTTAACGGTAAAAAGTTTGTTTTGTTTAAACGTGCGCGAACCTCCTTAACTACTGGTTCGATCCTTAAAAAAATATTCGTTAGTAGGATGCTACATTATCTTTGAGTCACATAGGGTATATATTTCAATAACAAAATTTAGGGAAGCACAATCAAGCTTATAGTACCACACAAAACTTATATTTTTTATATTAATCTTACTACTATTATAATGCTAAAATTTGGATGGATGTTTGTTACTCAATCACGCCATAACTACTAAGCAGATCTGGATGAAATTTGGCACAGAGGTATATCAAAGTCTGAAATGAAATACAGGCTTAGATTTTTTATCCCGAAAAAAAAAAATACGCAGTGCCCAAGGGATGTCGCGAACGAAGTCGCGGCCAGAAGCTAGCAAGCTGAAAAACAAAAATAAATAATGGAAGATCGAACAAACAAGAGGGTAACTTGAAAACATGCTTTTCTATTCCACATACAAACATTCTAGGAAATCTTATGAAAGTTTGAGTTGAGCCAAATACTCCTACATACAAATATCTACTGAACTTGTCTCAACAGATAGGTATGTGGGACGGTCATGTTTTTCTAGTCTTTCTAGGTTTTAGTGCTGTCTGTAATATAGTTAGGAGTCTAGATAAGGTAAGGGCTGTTTGTAAATAGTTCTTGGTTAGTAGTTCGGGTGTTAGGAGTAGTTATATGGTCTTAGTGTATGTGGTTTCAGAAGAAGAGAGATTTAGTGTCATTTAGAAGCTGTTTCCAAATAATAATAGTAAGTAAGTACTCGATGACTGACTAAAGGAAAACTAAAGTTATTTTAGTTTTTGAAACGAAGTGATTAGGGATTAGGCGGTTTACATTCCATCTGAATCGCTGGGTATCATACCATCAAATTCCAAACTCTTGGTTGATACTGAGAAAATCTCTTTTTAAAAGAAACCAATAACTCTGTCCGACCTGGAAACAAACCCAGAATTCCAAGCTCCATTACACCAACGGGTTAGTAGCAAACACACAATATAAATTCAACTAAAGATTTAAATAATTACGAACTGTTTGTCGCGATAGAAGCTACACCAATGTGATTGTAACTAATTAAGCAGCTCATTTATATTAACAGATAATTAATTGGCTTAATGCGACCCTATCCGAGGGAAGTTAGTATAAACGCGTGATCAATTGGTTAAGCCCTTTGTAAATTGGTGTATTGATATTGGAGTGTTATGTATAGCTGAGTACTAGGCACGCATAATCGTACTGGAGTTGAATTGTTAAATTGCTTTCCTGGGGATTTTAGAGAGTGATATTTTTGTTTAGTTTGCTAAGTTTTTGAGTTTGTTGTTTGTTTTTTTTTATCTGCAGTAGTTTTCATAAGGTATTTTTTTGTTTTCATACCTAAATAAAAATGAAGCCTATTGTTATTATGCTATATGTATAATCCGCTTGCTATGGCGATATGCTATTTTCAAGCCTGGGAAAACACGTAAAGCTATTGTTTCTCTCTTTTTAAGATCTCGTTTTAGGATGGCATAGACAATCATTATCATTTACTCATACCATAGTAAAAATAAATGTAAGAAAGACAGCACTCGTCATATTTGCAAAGCATTCTCACGATTGATTGTCATTGATTGATAGACTGCCTCGTTGGTCTAGTGGTCGCAAGCGCGACTGCTGTGCATGAGGTCTTGGGTTCAATTCCTAGGTCGGGCAAAGTGTTATTGGGTTTTTCCATCAGGAATTTCTCAGGAATTCTTTCAGGCAATAGGCTCGCCCCCTATTACATGGGACTAAAAACATAACTGGCGAAATGTGGGTATACTAATGGTTACACCTCTGCCTAACCCTTCGGAGATTACATAACAGGCGTGATGTTATGTTTTTATGTTCTCACGATTATTCATTGAATTATAGAAGTTACTTTCCTTTCTTCTAAAGATGGGTAAACAATAGTTAACTTGCAGTTTCCATTTACACCCAACAAAAAACCCCACTAAAAAATAATGTTACCCCTATTACCCTAAAAGGGTTATCGTTAGTACCTTCACACGTGCAATAAGTACCTACTTGCAGGAGCCCCTGGGTCCGAGCAGCCATCTATAGCTCTGTAAATCATGGGTACCAATGTACCAATCAGTCGCAACAAACCCTACAAGACCATTGATCAGGTACCTTCTAATTTTTCTCACAGACCCTTTCACTGTAGGCTATCGAAAGTCATTTCGTGGGTGCTAAAGGATAATAACAATTACTTAAAACGAGTCACCGTTAGGTTACCTTCGTGTCCCAAACGAATAGGGCGATCATGTTACTCTTTGTACCTTAGATACATGTTATGTACCTTAGGTACATGTTATGTACCTCGTTATCACCACTGGTCCAGTACTGTAGGTAAAGTCGAGTAGTTTGTTAAACGGAAAGAAAAGTTTAATATCGGATATAAAGACGCGAAATGGAGCTAAAAGTTAAAAATAATTGCGACCATTTTTTGACAGATCAAAAATGATGATGATGAATGAATGATAATTAGGTTCCCAGCTGTGCCTGGCTACCTTCTGGTAACGAGTTATTGAAGGTCAAGGTTCCAAGTTTTTAACGTGTATTTTGCGAAAACAAGTTTGCATCGTTCTTACTAGACTTTAACTACTGCCTCGTTGGTCTAGTGGTCGCAAGCGCGACTGCTGTGCATGAGGTCTTGGGTTCGATTCCCAGGTCGGGCAAAGTGTTATTGGGTTTTTCCATCAGGAATTTCTCAGTAGCAGCCTCGGAGTCTGGATTTGTGCCCGGTTGGTGGCAATAGGCTCGCCTCCTATTACATGGGACTAAAAACATAACTGGCGAAATGTAGGTGTACGAATGGGCACACCTCTGCCTACCCCTTCGGGGATTACAGGCGTGATGTTATGTACGTAAACTTTAAATACGAGTACTACCACGACCCTTGTGTTGTTGTATGTACCCGAAAGTACAATGCTTTGTGTGCGTTACATTGCGTATTATTATAAAGAATTACTTTCGAGAATGTGTGTCCCTGTCTAGTTTCATAAAATACCTAGGCATATAAACCAATAAATTTATTCTTATAACGTAATTAAGTTTGATTCCATGATTCGATTTCAATGTCCGTATAATATTTAATTCTCTATCGAGTGAAATCTTATTCTCGTCCGTCCATTGTAATATAATTATAGAAATATTTTATGAGACAACAAAAAACAAAACAAAAGATTTTCTATGCAAAAATATGTACGCAAAAAGTATTCCATAATTACTGAATATCAGTATCTTGAAAAGCGAAAGATGAAAAATTTAATTAAAAAATAACACTGGCCCCGCGGCCGGGGCGCTAACCAACGCTATCAATTTTATTTAAAAAAGTTTTCGCTCGCAAATTCATCTGATTGCGACCTCCTTAGGTTTACAAGAGTTTTTAAACGCTTTAGGCCGCGTTCGTCTTGATGAATTCAGTGTTGCCTGTACAAAAAATGGAATACACAGATTTCGTTATCTTAAGTCGACGTTGTACTGAAATTTGAAATCGGAATACAGATTCCTTGCCAGCGCAATATTGGTTTGGTTTTATTCTAAAAGTTTGCAATTTTTGATTATTGAAAGTCAGAATATTCTTTTTGTACGGGGCGATTTAGACATGGCCGCGTAATTCGTAATGAAAAGGCTGAACTAAGTTTACGATTTTGTTATATTCGCCAAATTGCTTGAAAGGATTTCTCCTCGTATACGATAAAAGAAGGGTTATTATTTTCGTTGCTTAGTTCGAGTAGGCTTTGTGATTTAGAAATACGTATGCGAGGCCTTCCTTTTGTTGTGGTTATTACTCTTGGGGATCAAGTATCGGCAGTTATCAGTTATTACGTCCTGAACCATGAATTATTATAAAAAGGGTACGCTACTTATTTGAACAACAATGGCGTTTTTTATGAAAATATTGATAGCTTTTTTTTCATCGAGTTTTAATCAAAACATGTTTCACAATATTCTTTTTTATAGCACCAAATTGAGTTGAAAAAATAAAATGTAGCAGAAAATACCTTGCACTATATAAAATTGTTATTTACTGCAAAAATAAAGCCACTATAACTTCTAAACTGTTGGTTCATAAATTCCGTCGACGAAGCCTATGGAATCAACATATTTCATGTACTTAACAAATTTTATGTATGTCACGTTCAAACCGAATTCAAGCTACGAATTTACAGTGCCTACCATGCTAATTCAGTTTCAGTTGCTTCCCTTTGCCCACTTCAATTCACTTCGCTTTTCAGAGCGTCTTCTAAAATTTGTTTAATGTTGGCCATTTGGCCCAATGTTTGGAACAATTTTGTCAGATTTAATAACGTGTGGTACGGAATTGGATCTAATTTAGTTGAATTGTACAAATAAGCCGGTTCAATTGGTCGTGTATCTCTTCCCGACCTTTCCAGTAGGTAAGTTAAATCAATTATAGTATTAGTAGTATTAGTAGGTATCGAATTTCTGTAAATAAGACATGTTCAACAAAGTGTAGCTATATCGCTTAATGAGTCCTCGCCAGATGACTCTTTTCACCGCTACCCTCTGTGACGTCACATATCTTATAAATTGTCCAGTGCATATTTCGCCTCCTGTGTATCACGCTATGTGCGCCTACCGCCTGCACCTCTCCCGGTTCCCGTTGTTGTCCTACCCCTGTACCCCGCAGGTAGTGAAGCAACCCAAATAATTAAATTATTGTTAATAAACCCCAATAGTGGTTTTTTTTTTTAGATGAAATTTCATTATACTTTTCTATTATTCTAGCTTAAGCATGATGGTAAATTTATTTAATTTGGTACTTATCTAAATCATTTTAACAATGACATACATTTTAAAGTTCAAAGAATGAGAAGTTGACTCCAGACAGATCGAACTCTTACATACCCTTAACCCTACTTTCTTTGCCAAGACCTAGGACGAACTTACTTAACCCTTTAAGGATTACAGGCGTGACGTCATGTTATGTTTTTTAAATTCAAAAAAATCTTGCAATACTTGACACTTTTCAAGTTTTTACTATACCAACGTAAATACTGTGTGATGCATGGTTTACTTTTGTGTAAAGTTTGGTAGACCTATCCTTTCTGGTTTGAAAGTTTATTTTTGGTAAGTTCGGATATCGGCCCTCGGAATCCCGAAGGTACATGTATATCGGTTTCGCTTTTATCCCTCAAGGGGTAAACCGAGCCTTTTCCCACCTTTTGAAGACGTATTTTATCAAGACCGGAGGCAAATTATATGATAATCTACATATTTTGTAAGAAAATATACAGGCAAGTAGACTATATAATCTTTTAGACCAGATTCGTTGAGAAATTTTCTGTCATGTTTTTCTTCTTTCATTCTTTCTTATTCATGCTAATATTATAAATGCGAAAGTAACTCTGTCTGTCTGTTAGGCTCTCACGACTAAACGACTGAACTGATTTTGATGAAATTTGGTAGGCAAGGTAAGTTTGGACCCCAACAAAGGATGTAGGCTACATTTTATTTGACTTAGTCTTCGGTCTTCGAAAACAGACACTTACGCGAACGAAGTCGCAGACAAAAACTAGTATCTTATAAACGTTTCACACATAATATTTTTTCACCCTTTTCTTATCTGGGTATTTATGATACAAATTGTATTTTTATAATTGCAGCCAAAAAGTTTGGAGACGTTTTCAAAAAAAAATTATTGCCGTCCCATCAGACTATGAGAGTGAGGGAAGTAAACCTGTGTTTGCGCAATACACTCATGTACTATAATATCTCCTGTGTACTGTGAAGGTTGCGTGCTAAAGCAAGCAGGATGGAAGACTTATGTTCTAAACTCTCTGGCAAATCATTCGTATTTAGAATTAGAGTAAAATATTTTTATATGATGACAATTGTTTTGGTCATTCGCTCTGCAGGGAGCAGTAGAGTCAAGTCTATTTAATACATAGTTTCAAAGTAACGATTCGTTTCAGTTATTATTTGCGCCCCGAGAAAGACCCCCTTTTTTTTTTTTGAGAAGGACCCCTTAATTCCAGGAGGCGATTTCGGTTCCAGGTCACGCCACTGTGACTACAGTACTTAGTTATTCTCCATTGAGATTAACCGCCGTGGCCGAAATCGGTCTGGAGAATATAGTATATACCGTAGAACTTAGCTATATACGTATATAACTACTAATCTTTAGCTTTATATTGGAGGTCCTTAATAAAATAGTAATATAATAACATTTGTCCGCCGCCCGTCCCCAGAAAGGGTAATTGCATTTACCAAAGTAAACAACATTTCTTCAGCGACTTTTGCCAAGATCGAAGTTTTTCCTCTGCCTATAAATATTTAGTCAGTGTGGAAAGACAAAAAAAAACTTTTTGGACCAAAGTCTTTCGCAGAAGTTGATTGAGTTGATGTGTGGATTTAACCCTTTGTCGGTTGTGGGTCAAAGTTTCATCTTTTGGGAGTATGTAGGGTATTCTTTTTGTCCCACTCTATGGGCCAGGGTCTCCACCTATTCCTTCCAATTCCCTTGATGTTGTTGGTGTATTATGATCCTAAATATGTATATAATTCTGTATACAAATATTGTTGAATACATGTATGGTGATGTTATGTATAATCTCTATACGAATCTACCTTTTAGAAGGTCTTGTATATTATGTTCAAAAATGCCTTTTAATGGCCTAATTGACTTTGAATTTGGCTTAGATTTAAGTCAAAAAACAATTCTGGTTTGAAGCTGAGTGTATGTGCCATGAAGATGAAAATTAAATTATTATGTGGTACCTACATAATACCTTTTTTAGACCGTTATTTGTGTGTCATGATTTGTGTCTACCTTTATTGAAGATCCCAAATAAATAAAAAATAATACCTGTAAGCCGTTTCCGAGCCGTTCGAGTAACAAACCAAACTTTATATTGACATGGCCAATTTTCTAAATTGTCTATTTACTTTTCGATATCTAAGTAACATTGCAAAATCCAATCTAAACCGACCCAACATAAACAAATTCTTTAATATCGTTTTATTTAACAGAAACTTAGAGACCCTCGACATCTAGTTATTTAAAAGTAAATAAGAAGCTATTCTTAGCTAAATTAACCTAGAAAACTGTTTACCTGGAACTAATCAAGGGCTCGGGAGGGTCTTAAACTCAATAAATGTTGATAAGTTTTTAGGGTTGCGTACGTGCGTTTACGCGATGCAAATTGGGATGTTGCGAGAGGGTTACAACTTGTACTTATTGACTTGCTTCTGGCTGTTGTAAATAAAATTCTAAGGACTCCTGCTGTGTTTATAAAAGCTGAAAGACTTGGGGAATATATCCCAAATTATGTATGAGTAATTAGGACTCGTAGGTAAAAAAATTTTCTTTATCAAAGTAGTGAATTGATAAAAATAATACCAGCCGATTATTGTCCCACTGCAGGGCAGCGGCCTCTTCTCATACAGAGAAGGCACCATGCTTGCTCACGACGGATTGGCTATTTCACCTATATACTTCCAGGTTTATTTACGATGTTTATCTTCACGAACGAACGAACGAACATAGATGAGGCGAAAGGAGTATGTAAGGATCGTAGCAGGTGGCGTTCTGTAGTTTCTGCCAACCCCTATGGGAAAAAGGCGTGAGTTTATGTATGTATGTGTTTATCTTCACGTATCTTAGTGATGTCCAAGATTAACTTAAAAAGTACATTATGAATTGAGAAAAACTCAAATCGATACTTGCCCGATCTGCGCAGACCTGCAACCTGTAACCTTATGATTGAAAGGCACGTTACATACGTGACCATCACAACATCGGTTAGTTGAGTAATTTCCTAGTGACGAATTAAGTACTACAACTGACATGAACATGCATGATAAGTATTTGATATATGATAGCAAACAAAATGTAGAATCAATCAAAGACAGACATATCGAGCAGTTTTTCATCCAACAATTTTTTGTTCACTTGGTTTCGCTCGAAACGGGCTTAACTCATTCTCGACATGACATCATTCTTCTTCCTCTAAAAATCTTTCTGCCTTTTCCAACTATACGAGACCTGTTTTTAAATGCTAGAAACAGTTCCACCACAATAATTAATTCAATCTTTATACCGTTGGGTCACGCGTACCGCTTACTCCAACAGACAACCAAGGATCAAAAATTCACTTTACAACTTCTGCTTCTAAAATTTCTTAACTCGCGAAAACGTTTAGAATACAGTAACGAAGAGGAAAGTTTATTTCTGTGTCACATTGATATTCTAACGATACAAGAACTTTGGAAGGATAGACAGGAAAGTTACTTAGTCGTGTTTTTTCAGGGTTTTTTTGTTGGTGAGGTCAATACGGGCCGGGCTAACAAAATGTTCTTCAGTGTTGGTTCTGGTAACTAAGTGGATTTAGTAAATAGGGGTCGATAGTTTTGAAATTTCAGTTTTGTATCTGGGATGGTAACACATTTGCGTGGCCGTTGGTATTGATGATTTTATAGGTGGCAAAACCGCTTGAAGCGGAAAGGGGAGGAATTGTCATTGTGGCTATTTTTAAGGAAGGCCTATGTCTAGCTGTGGACGTTGATAAATCTCAATCTCGTTTAAAGGCGAGAAATAACAATTTAGTTCGTTTTCTTTTCTATCAAAACCAAGTAAAGTCAGGAAAACAACGATGAATAAGAGTTAATTATATATTATATTTATTATACTATATTTTGATCCAATATAAAAAAAATGATGAATTAAAAAGCCTACTCGCAAAATCGTAAAATATAAATCGATCGTTTAGAAGTTGAACCTTCAACTTAAGCACTTACGTAGATATGCTGGCCCAAGTCAAATATTATTAAAAAACAAATCAATTTCCAGCATTTAAAAATAAAAATACTTGTACAAAGCCGCACTCATGCTGCCACAGAGCAGCTTTGTGCAAAAAATAACACAAAAAACGTCGGCAAAAACCGTACACGGACGAAAATGTCCAAGCCAATGTATCCTATTCCGCCCCACTAGTTATATTCTGATAAATGATTGTGGGTGATATACTGTTTTGTGGAAATTGTGCGTTTTTTTGTTTTAACCTTTTCTGTTTTGTGTGACTACGCGTTTCGGCCGGGTTATACGGGCCGACTAGTAACTTTAGTACTAGGGTCGTGTTATGTGACATCGGAAATCATTTTTGTATTATCTAATCTCGCTTTTTGTTCAAGTCAATGGAGCGGACTAACAACATTATTGTTCACACAGTGTGTTTGTATTGAGGGTTTTCCTTGCATTATTTTGTCGCATGGAAACAAACATGGATCAAAGTATAAACGGAAAAAGATACTTCGCTACATCCCAAAGGATTTGGGGTGAAAGAAACCTCTTGTCTTTTCTCATGACGTCAGTTTCAGTTGAAAGTTTCGACACATCTCATCTCACATCACATAGCCGTAAACTACGCATAGGTACTGTCCATCAAACCAAGTAACTGATCAAAACTGATTGCAGGAGAAGGTTTTTTTTTATATGTATAGTCACTGTTTTACATAACGCGCTATGTAAAAGTACCTACGTAGAATATTGTGGTTATAGGTGCATGTTTACAGTACTGGGGGCCTACACCCATCTCTTAAAACAATCATATTTTAATATTACCTCCGTACAGTTGGAATTTCAACGCTTGACTTAGCGCTACAAAGTAATATTAAAATAAGATTGTTTTAAGATGTTGACATGTTTTGCGTGAAAATATTTAAAAATATTGGAATTTTAATCCTCAATATCTTCTTAACCAGAACGATCTCATGGATAGTCTGAATAAAAATAATAATCATAATGATGGGAAGAATATTTAACTATAGCTTTGTTAGGTATCTTTTTACACCTGGTATAATTAATTTAATATAATGTCGCTTAGTGTTAATTAAATGAGGTACGATGGAAGGCAGCTACTAAAATATTGTAAACATAATTTTCTATTCATTAAGAAACGTCTTTAGCCTGCGTGTGCCATATCTTGTAGTATACACTACCATTTTAACCTATTCACTTATCTCATTAATCCTAACATTAACCTGTAACCCCATCGTAAAATCGTCGTAAATTGTCGTGATGGAGACCAGTGGTTATGGTACTTACCTCTCGCGCATGAGGTGGTGGATTTAAGCCGGTACTAATGTACCTTTTTTAATTCATATTTTGATGAACTTTTTGAGGTTTTCTTGGACATCACTGATATCGGTGAAGGAAGACATTGCGAGGAAATCCGAATTTATGTGAATATACATTTAAAAGTGGAATGTTACTCACTCACTGATCACGAATATCAAAAACCGCTTGATGTATAAAGATTAATTTGGCAGGGAGGTAAATTATAGTTAGTAGATGTCTACCAAAAACTGGTTTTTCAAAATTGACCCCCTAATATTATCACCGTTTATTGCTAAATCAAAAATTTCTTGTCAGTGATCGTGTATTTATGATTTGTAAAATAATATTTAGTTTTAAAGACTTTTAATTTATTAGAATTTTATTTTATTGTTTGAAATTTTGTATTTAATTTCTAATAATGTTAAATTAATAGTGTAGATTTTTTAGTTTCTATAAAATATCTGTTAGACCTGATAATTATAACTAAAAATCGCACTAATAAAAACTTTGAAATTCAATAGGCTTGTATTGTTATTATTAAAAAAAAAACATACTATGTATGTTTAATTCAGCGTCATAATAAATTCATTCGACATAATTTGTGACGTCCATATAAAACTTTCAAGTAATCGTTCAATCTATTGAAACGACTACTTCCTAAGTTATATGCAGTCTTAGTTCAGTTTAAATCGTTCGTATAACTTTAATAGATTCTTGAGTTAGAGTTAAAACGAGCAGAGAAGAAAAGTCCGCACGGAATAAGGGCTTGTTCAAACTTTAATTTTGAACCACATGAAGCAACCACGTTTATGTGGTCCAAAAGTAAGTGATTTGTTACGATTGTTCATGACACGTACTCTATCATTGTTCATTTGTGTTCAACACAATTAAGTTATGTGTGTTAATAAATATCGGCTAAAATGGCCAAAACCCGGTTGTCAATTCCCGTAACTAAAAACGTTCAAAATGTAGAATCAATCTCATCTTAGCTACAACATATGTAAACGTATTTTTAACAGATTGGGATTAAGCTTGAAATGCGAACGTTCTTTTAAATATCGGAGGCAAGCGAAATTTATTTATTTTAAACTTGCTTTAGCCCCCGACTTCGTCCGCCTCAAAGTTGATGTATTTTCTCACAGGAGCCGTACATTTTTTTTAGCATAAAAGTAACGTGCTATTTCAGACTATAAATTTATTATCTCTGCGAGATACTTTCAGCCGTTCTAGCTTGATGAAGTAGTAAACATCCAGCTTTCGAATTTCGAATCGTAGTAAGATCTTATATCTCCACAGTTTCTTTTCGACAATAATAATAATATTTGACAAATAGATTGCCCTAATTATTTTAGTACCACAATTATGTGGTTGAAAAAAAAGCAGTGTGTGAACGTGGCCTAAGACTTTGCATGCAGAACGTCTACACACGGTCGGCTAACTTCGTGTACACTCGGCGAAATTCAATTTCCTATTTACACTGCATTGGAAAAAGTGTACAACTTGAATAATGTAACGAATGTTCCAGAAGTATGTGACAAAGTTGTCTCTTCGTTTGCTTGTAATGTTTACGGAGTTCTTTGGAGAACATACAGATATTTTGTCTCTTTCTTGGGGCACGCTAGGCGTGCTTTCTTAAATTTTAATTTTGCTAGTACTTATACTTTTTACTCCACTGTTTCTGGAGATATTAAAGGCCAAAGTTACAAAATTTCAGTACTTTTTTTATGGAAACAAATAAAAGAGAAAAACTGTTTATTCAAGCGAAAATGACGCACATAACATAAAAAAACAAAAATAAAATTCTACTTAAAAGCAAAGTAGAACCAAAAAACCTTAAAAATAAAAATAATTAATGATGATGATGAATGTTCCAACTAAACTTTGAATACTGCAACAACCACTGTTGTAAGCACAATAATTTGTGTGTGTTACAATACCTTATTAAAAATAGTGATTTTTACAACAACAAAAAAAAAGTTGCTTTCCAGCAATGATTTTTGATAAAAGTTACTGAGTTTGATGGGTGGTTAACGGCTATGTGATTTGTATTTTTACACTGCGTATGTATCTAAATATATATATGTAAAAGCGAAAGGTCACTCACTCACTCACTCATCACGAAATATCAAAGACCACTTGACGTATAAACATGAAATTTGGCAGGGAGGTAGTTTATAGTTAGTAGACGTCTGCTTACAAAAGATTTTCCAAAATTCACCCCCTAATGGGGGTCTAAAGTTTGTATGGAGAAATCAACTTTGACGCGGACACGGTCGCGGGCAGGAGCTAGTAATGTTATTTGTAAAATAAAAAATATTTTTAGCGCAAAAATGTATCTATAAATTGTATTCTGTGAATAAAGAATGGATTTCAAAAATATTCGTTTTAAGTTTCAATCATTATTATGTAATGTTAGAATGTTCCAAAAAAACAAAATAAAAAACATGAACAGCCTATGTTTTGATCGAATTTGTACGATTGAATACTGGATATATGAAATTAATTGGCGTAAACAATTTTTTTGTTGGTTTGTGTAAATATTTGTGTGGTTCAATTTTGGTGCAGTCGATTGGTTGCTGCATTGTCAGTTGAATTGATTCATAAACAATCAAAATATATTATTTTAAATGGTACGTAATTTCGTTTAGTTGAGGTTTCGTAATAAATGCTGCAGTAAAATAAGGACCGCTATTACAATAAATCAATAGACAAATTGTATAGTACCATTTTTTATGTTCCATTAGAGGATATTTCGTTTGACGTATTTTCTATAGTGAAATCTTTAACTTTAAGATAATCCATTCAGCCTACATAACTTATATTATAAAGAGGTTAAATTGTTTGTTTGTAAGTCGAATGTGAAAATGAACCGTTCCTAGGTATCTTTTCAACCTTTATTTCGCATTAATCTAAACCTTCTAAAGAACAGTCCCAGTAAACTGGCGGACGGGCTTCTTAGCGGACGCCTACTAACTTTAAACTACCATCCTGGCAAATTTCATTTTGGTTTTCTAAATTTCGTGACAAGTGAGTGATTGACCTTTTGCTTTTATATATATTTTTTAATATATTTAGATAGATTTGACTTTCACGAGGACAAATTTGCTGAAAAAAAGCAAATCTACAACAAAAATCCAAGCTACGCACTACACATTCAAGCACGTTCACAATAAACAACACCCGATGTATCCGACAGGCCATTCTTTCCATCCATCTGTCACACGCGTCTGCTTTTGATTTTGCCATCAATTAAAGGCCCAACGATTTGTCAATTAATTCCCGTCAGCAGGACAAAGAACGCCATTGTAATTGCAAGACGTGTGGAGCGCCCTTATATTAATGGATCTTGAGGGACGAGCCTGTGATGGATAATTGCTTATAGGGCCTTGTTATTTGATGATATAACTAAAGTGTTTTAAGACCTTTATCATTTTGAGAGCGTTCAATGACTATTAAATTTCTGACTGTAATTTCATAATAAATAACATCAAGCCTGTAATTCCCAAAGGGTTAGGCAGTGGTGTATTCATTAGTACACCCATATTTTGCCGGTTATGTTTAAGTCCCATGTAATAGGGGGCGAGACTATTGCAATCAATCTGGCACAAATTCAGACTGCTACTGAGAAATTCCTGATGGAAAAACCCAATAACACTTTGCTCGACCTGGGAATCGAACCCAAGACCTCATGCACAGCAGTCACGCTTGCGACCACTAGACCAACGAGGCAGTCAAAAACAACAACATATTATCGGGATAAAAAGTATCCTAGGTCCTAGCCTCGATTGTGGTCCTCCAATATGCTAAATACCATTCAAATCCATTTAGCCGTTGAGTCGTAATAGTCGAACAAACATACATAATAAACTTTCTCAATAGAAACAATTGTTGAAGTCTAGACAGTATTCATTATATTCCTTTGAATTTCCTCTCCTTATTTCTGTAGTTTCCCTCCATGCATGAACTTATCCGGAGTCCTCACATCCCGTATTCACTGAGATCGCGTCCTATTTGATTACTGAAAGTTATTCTTAGTTTTCAGTTCGACCTCCTTTTCATTCCTTTTGCATCGCGACTATTTTACAAAAGTTTTCATGCAGTAGATTTGTATCTACTGCGTCCGTGCATCAGCTATTAGATTAGTTAGGAGTACTGGCAAATAGGGGGTAGATTTAGACATTAAATATTCACTAGCTAAAGTCTGTGGTTTCACACGCGTTTCTTTGGTTACTGCTCCGCTCGCGTGGGTCATAGCGACCTATTAAAGGCTATATAACATTTTATATAGCCTCATGAATCTGCTTATAATATTATTATATATTATAACTGGCAGTTCCTTAAAAAGAGCGCTTAAACAAACAAAGAAAAAAATCTTTAGTTTTTTAACGTAAAAAAAGGATAGCGTATAATATTATAGATTACTTAATGCAATAAAAAAGAAAATAATGTCCATGATAATAACATAAAGAAGAAAAAACATTGAGCCTTAGATTTAAGTAAACATAACACGCTAGAACTATTTGGATAACTTCAAAAAAACACCATAAAGTGACAAAACTACCGTAAAATTCCATAAATTACTACTGTCCCCCATTCAAAATCCGTATTTACTGATGTATGTACGGATTTTGTAAAACACGTCTCGGGTCAGTGATCACTGACACCCCCTGACTTCTGACTCGTAAGATTGGATTCAAGATTGAGGCCAATCTTTTGACAAGTCTCCCGAGCAAACCCATTCAGCCGTGCCATGGGGTAAAGGTTGCGAACAAATAAAATATCTTCGACTATGAATGTATAAAGATGACTCGCATATGAGGGGAGGTAAGACAAAACCAGGTGGGCGTAAAAGCAGAATTTGTTTTGAAGATTGTTCTGAATGATGTTTGGAAAAGTACATGTGAACAAGCTACTATTATCAATCAAAAGAGATTTTTGTTTTTTTGTTTAAATGCGCTAAAAAAGTCATATTAAATATGATAACCAGATTCATTTATTTATATATTTCTATTTTTATTATAACGGTTACAGAACCAATTAAAATAATTAAAGACACAGAAGAAAACATTTTTTTTTATGAAGAAAAAGTATTCGTTTTATAAGATTTTATACAACCTGTATAGTACGCGCCACGAAAGATGAGACTTGACAAGCGTCAGGAACGGGGCGTCAGCTCGTGCAGGTACGGATGTGCGAAATAGTTATCCATAATTTGTGTATCTATTTAGGGATATTTCGATGACATTTAGATTAAAATTGTTAACAATATTGTGATAAGCAAACTTTATGCCTAGGCATTGAGTCCGCCTTTGTAACTTTTTGTTGCATACAGTTTAAATAAATAAATAATATTTATTATGAAATAATTAAGTTTGTGCGGTGCGTCAAGTCTTATCTTTGTGGCACGTAAATTGTACTAAGTTGTAGCATAATGACGCTAGGTCTTTTCCTTTATCGTGTGGGTAGTAAGGTCTTACGACCCTACACACCCCAGTGTCAGAGTTGACGCTAGGTAAGACTAAAGCACATTTAAAATCTCTAACCGCCAAATAATTAAACAGCAAGGACAACAATAACCAGCAAATAACTTAAACCGATTCCTATATTATCGAACATCGAGTAACTCAGCTTCCAAGGAAACTTGCGGGTTACTAACTGGACGCATTATCTACACTAAACTTATCCCACGAGATTCAGTGAATCAGCTGGAAGTTAAGTGTTTCTGTTACATCTTGATAAGGATAAAATGGAAACACAGTTGACGGCTCTGCTGTGAACCACCTAGTTTTACTGTTGAGTGGGTGTGACTTGTAAGATTTCCTTTGTATTGTAAAAGAAAAGGATTCACAAATCGACGAAAGGCTTGTTAAGCCAAAATAATTCTTATACTCTTAGTTATGTTCAAGGCTTGGCAAAAAGGACAGTAATAATAACCTGGAGTCTGACCCCCTTATTGAAGTTGGAGTTAAGTTCTATGAAATTAAACTTAAAAAAATGTATGGTTAAACTAAAATAAATGTGATGTTAAATTGTGCCTATCTACTGCATTTTAGTTATTACGTTTATTTGTAATTTTTTGATAACATGACAAGATCAAGGGGATAAAATTATATAGGTATGGTAGACATGGTACTGAGCAACATGTAATGCTGAATTAGTGTTGCGTATTATATAAAAAAAGTTTCAGAAACTACATATCTTTACAATCTTAAAAATAAAATCAAAATGGCATTAAGTCTGCCTTTGTACATTTGTTGCATAAAGTTTAAATAAAATCGTATAATTCAAATAATCGAATAGAGAACTTCAAACAAATTACATTGTTATGAACTTTTATCGTTGATTCACACATTTCAGTGAAGCCACAGTTCCTATAGCTATAGCCACAGAAGCCTATCTCTCAAACAATGTGTGCAACACTTTATTCTCAACAAACATAATCTCGTTCATCAAGCTAAGCTCTATCCTATGTTCATCGCACTTTACATACTCCGGCATGAATTCAGCTCCAGTTTAGTTAGTGAGGTAACTAGAAGCTGTAACAAGACGCATTATCTATGCCGTAGACTCATTCCCACGAGTGCCGTGTGTTGAATCAGCTGATTCAGCTGTTTCTATTCAATTTGTATAGAAATTGAACTTAGACTTGGTAGCTTTATCAAGCGCTGTATGTGCTGGTTGTCAATTGTCACTTTGTTCAGCTGTGTGCTTTTCTCTGTGAGTCTTTTGTAGTTTAAATTTTGTCTTCTTTGATTATGTATCTATATGTAGCTATCGTCTGTTACGTCTGTGGTTACTACTCAGCTCCTGTAGGTAGCAGCATGATGTTATGTTAGCCTTAAACAATTCCTTATAACTTTGACTATCATATATTTGTTTTTTTTTTTTTTTTTATTTGACTGATGTGTCCAGAGATATGCGCGTTTAAACAAACTAACAAAAACTCTTCGACTTTATTATGTTATAGTATAAATAAATACGCGCTGACTTTTAATTTACTGCGCTTCCATCAGAGACCCAAAGTACTCATGAATAGTAAAAACTACTAAAGAACATACATACCATAACATAACGCCTGTAATCCTCGAAAGGGTTAGGCTGAGGTGTACCCATAAGTATCCCCACGTTTCGCCAGTTATGTTTTAAGTCCCATGTAATAGAGGGCGAGCCTATTGCTATCGGGCATAAATCCAGACTCCGAGACCGCTACTAAGAAATTCGTGATGGAAAAACCCAATAACACTTCGCCCGACTTAAGAATCGGACCGAAGACCTCATCCTTAACAGTCGCACTTTGCGAGCACTAGACTAACGAGGCAGTCAGTAAAATAAAATCTACATTAAAATTCACTAGAACACGATCAAAATAGGTATATTTTTTTCGTATTCTTTCAGACTTGGTCCAATAAAAAAACCTCTATCTTTCTCAACCAAAAACGAAAACAAAATAAATATTAACAAAACAACAAACCCAAACCTTGATTCAAACACAATATCTCTTGAAAATGACGTCAACGCATGTCTTTAGCCTTGGGACGAGATTCTGTCACTAACGTGTTTAAATCGAGAGATGGCCACTAGAACACGTACGTCCCGCCACCTAATAGAAAGCTTGTTTGATCTTTGTTATTATAGTTTCTTTTTCATTCAATTGTTTCTTATATTTTTGGTAGATTCAAGTTCAGGATTGATTTCTTTCGATGTATCGTTAGACTTTGAAAGTTGGAGGTGTTATATTCATGGAGGTATCTTACCTAGGAAATCACGTGAACCGTTGGTCCTGCACCAGTTCTCTCCCCAGTCGTTACAAACTTACTTTCGCTTTTATAATATTAGTTAGGAAGTTAGGATCATCATCTGCCCTTTCCTGACTATATTGGGGTCGGCTTCTAGTCTGACCGGATGCAGCTGAATACCAGTGTTTTTACATAGAGCGACTGCATGACCTTCACAACCTAGTTACTGGGTAACACCCGTTGGTCAGACGGATTGTCAGATTTCTGCACTTATGACCACCCTTAACGATTGTCACGCGCTTTAGGCACGCGTCGTTGTTAGTGATGTCCAAGATAAACTTAGAAAGTAGGTACATAATAAATTGAAAAAGTCACATTGATATGAATTAAAAGTCTCATTGATAGTTGCCCGGATTAGAACCCCAACACATTAGTTGAGAAGTTAGGATTTATTAGTCCAAGTATCGCCAATTTGCCTTGAGCAAGCGTGGAACTAACACTCACATACTACTCGTGCCATTTCGGTATAAGAGACCTTTGCCCTGCAGTAGGACAATAATAGGCTGATATTATTAAAGCAATAAATCAGACAAGTAAATAAAAAACAGCCTTCATCGAATGACCAATAAAAAACAATATCGCAATTCGTCGAAAGCCGGGAATCTATCACAAAATGTATATTTAAAAGGCTTCCTGTATAACTGACTAAAAATCAATTATTCTGTCTCGTAACGGGCTGACCACGGTCACAGTTGACCGCATACGATCATGGCAAGTCCCGGTCATCGATATGGTGCGGGACCGCAACGGGAATGAAACGTTGTGATAACGTAGGGGCTGTTGACAGGGTACTTACTGCGGTATTGTTTTGAAAAGAGTGAGGGTAAAAAGAGGGAGAGAGGAAATTAATAGAGAAGACCATTGCAATGTAAACAACTATGTCAGCAGCAATGTAAATAAATAAAAATAAATAAATATCTTGGGACAACTCACACACGGCTATCTGATCCCAAGCTAAGCAGAGCTTGTGTTATGGTAACCAGACAACTGATATACATACTTATATAATTTATAAATACATACATATTATAGATAAATCACACCCAGACACAGAACTAACAATCATGCTCATCACACAAAGTTTGTCCTGGGTGGGAATCGAACCCACGACCTCCAGCTTAGCAGTCAGGGCCGCTAACCACTAGACCGACAGGCCCGTCAAACGGCACGTCAGGCACGTCAATGTATCTATACTATATTAATTTAATTTTACATCGCTAAAGAGTTTGTTTGAAAGCGCCAATCTCGAGAAGTACTGGTCCGAATTAGAAAAAATCTTTTGCATTAAATAGCTAATTTATCAGGAACGTAGTCGCTGGCAGAAGCTTGTAATACCTAAAAATAAATTTTAAGAATAAATGAATGACTTGCCAGCACACAGATAAGACCTGAAAGATTCAAGTGTTTGGTTTTTACAAATACTAGAAATTTATAATACTAATTCGTGTGTTTTCCAATTCACATGTACTTTCTAGGTTTATTTCGAACATCGGTAAAGGAAACCTGATCTTATAATCATAAATACAAGTCTGAAATCCCTGCAGCTGTCTAAAAGTGCATAAATTGGAAAGTTTAAGCTTTGAACCAGAGTCAACACATTTTTATTATATTTATTTCGGGTTAAAAAACAGGAGTACAAAAAAATATTTTTACAAAATACCTTACTAATTTGACCAATTTTTATCTTAAAAAGGAAAGTGACATACACAGCATCATTTAACAAAAAGTATCACTAACACTCTCAAATAAAAACCAATAAATTTAAAAAAAAACATAACAAAGAATTTAATAACTGAAGTATTCAATATACAATCGAAAATGCTGCAATAGTCTCCGAATACCACTGTTAAAGCCAATAATATCGCGAATCACTGTGGTCAACTACAATATTATAATAAAATCAGATATTAATTTCACACTTCACAAAATGGCGTCGTATGCAGTAATCGTGCGAATGATATTTTAATTACCTGCCACAATAAATGTTTATTTAAATTCTCTCAGTAAAGCAATTTATGATTGAGAATGTTTCTTTTAAATAAGTCTATATTCAATTTGCTAGTTGCTACCATTTCAGAAATAGAAATTGATATTAGACTGAAATTGCATATAGGATAACTTTTATCCCGTGTTTTGTGTTCTTGTGGAAAAAAAGAATAAATAAAGAACTCTGCTTAACTATTTTGTTATTGGGTTTTTCTATCAAGAATTTCTCAGTAGCAGCCTAGGAGTCTGGATTAGTGCCCAGCTGATGGCAATAGGCTCGCCTCCTATTACATGCGACTTAAACATAACTGGCGAAATGTGGGTGTACTAACGCACCTCACACACACATCACACAAATACACCTCTGCCTAACCCTTCGGGGATATGTTTGCTTAATTCTGGAGTTTACGCAGACGAAGTCGCAGGCAGAATGCTAGTGGTAAAGAAATGGAAGTTTTTCTATTATAAATTTCTCAGTAGCAGCCCGGAGTTTGGTAGTGTGCAGACACCCCCCTGCTTCGGAAAGCACGTAGACGTTGGTCCTGCATTTGAACTCCACTCGGTCGGGCTAGATTGCAATCATATCGGACTGTGAGAGTAAGGGTATGCACTATTATTTCCTTTAAGTACTTTTCTATTGAGATTGGCCGCTATGTCCGAAATTCGGTAGAAAGAACATCTATTATATTTTATATCATATTCTTCTTCATTTAGGTTTTTTTCTGACCCAATCTCATCATCATCTGCCTAGCCTTTTCCCAATTATGTAGGGGTCGGCTTTCAACAACGGCTAACCGGATGCAGCTGAATACCAGTATTTTGCATGGAGCGACTGCATATCTGACCTCCACAACTCAGTAACTGGGTAATACGATACCCCTTGGTAAGACTGGTTGTCATATTTTCAGACCCAATCTAGAATGATCAAATATCAGTATAAAAACCAAACATTATCAGGCATTATTTTAAACAACGACTTCGCGAACCATTTTCGACCTAACAACTCCGTGCCTCATCGACTTCGCTTCATAGAATTTAATGCCACATCACTAAGCAGGCCGTTTTAGATTTCAATAACACCACAAGCGGGTCAAGGCCCTATTTCACTGATCCCACACACACCCCTACAGTTATTTTTATTAAGCTATCCCGTGCGCGTACTCATGTATAATACATCTAGACTTTAGCTTTTATTCATCGCTGTATTACAAAGTTTTGCTTGTGATATTAAAGATTCGTGGACAGTATTGGATTACGTAAAGTCTGATTTAGTCGTTGCCTATTTATGTGTAGGTATACTTGGTATGAGTGGTTTTAAATCTGATACAAGGGTACGTAATCTGATACAATCTGATACAATATCCCCATATGATAGAAGTATGAAAACGGATTAATTTTAGGTCTAAAGACATTTTGGCAGTATATTTATATGCTTACAGCTAGTCTGAATTAAAGTCAAAACCAAAGTATTTATTTCAATTAAACCATTTACAAATTGTCTAGGAGTTGGTCATTTAGGAAGTTGATACTGGTTCCAAAACGTGAGGTACTTACTCTATGGAGAAGAACGAGCAAGTAACTTCACGTCACTCTTTTCAAACATTTTTTTACAAAGTCCTGGTACGTTATTCGTGTTGCTTCTATAAATGTTAAAACAATATGTTAAACAATTCAAAAAATAAGGACAGCGTCTACAATTGGACAATTGGTCACACAATTGAATCTATTTTATTTTAACAATCTTGAGTTTCCCAAATTATTCCGATCATAGTTTACCTTATTCGTAGACTATGGAAAATACAGGGCTTCGATACATATTTTAATTTTAAAATCTCAAGGAAATCTTACCCGTAAAGGTTTTAACAGAGACATTGGCAACCCACATAACATAATGTATTACAAGCTTAAGTGTTCATAAGAAAAAATACAACGTGCACAACGCAATACAGTAACAACAGTACGAACATTAGTTGAAATTCAAACACATAATGATTCCTACCTGGAACGGTGTACGCCCGAATGGTACTATAAAATTCTACATAAAAATTCTAAGCGTTCACCAAACTTAAAACACAATAAACAGGAGGGACAGAATCGTTTTCGTTCACCTCACAATAAAAATATCATAGGACCGCCGGAATGGTCCACGTATATAAAATAAACAATGTCTGTAAAGAAGTAAAAAGGTATGAGGAGATATTTAGGTTTCACGTCGAAAGTTTATGGGGTAATATCGTTATTTCTCATGATTGCGAGTGAAATTGCCTTTTTGGGAACGGTTAGTTTCTGTGCGCGTTTTTTTCTTTCATTCTTTCTTTTTTCCCCAATTATTTTTGGGCCACGGCAAGGAGTTATTTCATAGAAATAATTCAGGGGCTCATGAAGGCTCCCGGGAGTTACGGACAATTCTATCAAGAAAGGGACACGGACTCAAAATGATTTTTTGTGGAAACTAGCCGGTTATCGTTTTACTTTATCGCTGGCCGGTTACGTGGCTCTCATAAGTTTCTGTTCGCCTGGTACTTTCATCTGAGCTTGCCTTACGGCTTAAAATATAATTCGGTCGATTGAATTTCGGTATTTCGGTGAAATTACATACTGACCGACAAAGTAAACTTAGCTTATTACTATTCCAAAAATAAACTTGTTGTTTTTAACTCAATAGTTATGTTTCGCTTTGTAAAGGATTAGAACAGGAACGCGTAGGCCCTATTCGATTTAAATTTAAAGTAATGCGAAACAAAATCATTCGTCCAATATATAAGAGTTTTATCCTTCCGTAATAACGATTTTGAACTCATTAAATCCACACACGATCCTCGATGAAACCGCTTGTAAAACGAGATATTTCTATTCAACAATAATTACTAATGGAATGCGGTTTGTGGCCGACACTCGAATGTGGTACAGCTGTCGTTAATTATACACGAAGTATTAATTCGTCACTATTATTTGCTAGCTTTGAAATGTCAATCAGTGAGTTATGAAATTACGAGTAGGTATGTCGGTAGTTGGTAAATGATGGATTATTTTGGGCATGTACTGTGAATTGGCGGTTAGGTATTAGGTGGTAAATATTTCGGAGCGAGTTACTGCAATTTTGAATTAGCTTTTTTTGTTGACGATTTGATCATATTTGACGAAAGGTTTACTTAGAAAAAACGATTTGGAACGATTTCAAATATCTATAAAATTGGACCTATTTTTATAACATACTGCGGAACGATTTCAATCACAGCGGCCAATCTCAATGGGGATAGCCAAGTAGACAGGTGATAATATGGTGTAAAATGTGTACGCAAACATAGGTGCACTCCCTCTTCCCTAACTCTCATAGTTCAAATAAGCTAGGGCAGTGCAACTTCCAAAGTCGGGGCAGCTACTGCCAAGTTCCTAGTGAAAAACCTTAATAACACTTTTCAGCCCGACCTAGGAAACGAATTCAGAATCCCACGCTCAACAGTCATGCTTGTGACCATGAGACCAACAACGCGTCAATTAGTACTTATTGCAATTTTTTTAATGTTAAAAATCATTTTTCATACTCAATCTCGTTTCATTTCACTTTGAATATTAGATTCAAATTTTCCAATACACTTTTCTTTTATATCTTTAAAAGAATCAGAACTTGCGAACGATCAACTTTTCCTCTGGCAACTTTGCCTCAAAGACTTGTTTCTTTGCCTCATGATCGATGGACTGTCAATCAAGGCAGTGGTGTGACAAATATTTTGTGATACTTCTACTTACGCTTTAAAGAATCCGTCATTCTCTTTAGTAAAAAGATTTGCTGATATTTTTATTTTTGAGCTATTATTTTTTGAGTTAATGATGCGTGAATTATTTGAACAGTGTTCTTTTTGTGTAATTAGTGTTGGTTACTTTGTTTGAAAATTTTAAAGTTACAAGTTTTTTGAATGGAAAACATTATCTTGACAAGATAAAAATTATGCTAAAAAGTTATCAGCGAAGGTATACCTAAGTATATTCTTCTAAGATGATAGATTGTTTTTACTTAGTGACTTACATGGATTTTTCGATCGTCAGATAACTCTTATCAGAGGGATAAATATCGCGATTTAATAGTTTTTGTATAGAAAATAATTATGTCAAATTATCTGACTATTGAAGAATCTTAGTTAAAATGAATGGTTGATAGTTTTGTACGCTTAGAAGGCTGGACGAAATTATCATCAGAAAATTTGCAAACATATCGATATAGATCTAGCATATTAACTACCATTTTTTAATCTCCTTTATGTGTTCTAATGAAATAATTTAGGACTTTGAGTTAATTTAGGACTTAATTTTGAGTCTACTGGTACTGAGAAATACCTAATGATAAAACCCAATGACACTGCAATATGACATAACATAATATAACATGACGCCTGTAATCCCGGAGGATTAAGCAGAGGTGTAGCCATTAGTACGCCTACATTTCGCCAGTTACGTTTAAGTCCCATGTAATAGGGGGCGAGCCTATTGCTAATACTGCAATATGATTTCCTAATAATAGGGATGATGACTAAAAAATAATAATTAGTCCATCTTTTAGAACGCCAGAAAATAGTAGATACGTATTTTTTCTTTTGCTTCTAAAACTTAAAATAACAAAGTTACAGAGCGGCGAAAGTTCGCGCTACGTCATTATTTAGTAAAATTTTTACGAATGAGTGACGTCACGAGCCCCTACTCCTGAATTTGAATGTGCTGTATCTTTGTCAATTTTATTCTTATGGACAAATAAAAAACTATACGTATCGAGTATTTTTCTATAATCTAACTGACGGACTAATTAGAATCTTGTTGTTTTAACCCAGGAGACATCCCTATTATAACCTGCTAATGTGACTTTTCTTATTTTTCAGGTAAGTCTCGATCTGTCGATGACGCAACCAAGGAGGACCCATGTCTTACTGGTAGGCCTCATTTATTTTCATATGTTTGTTATGTTTTATAATAAACATAGGTACATACCTATGTGCCACATTGATACGATTAGGTGGCTTAGTCTTTTTTTCTCTTACAAACACCAGTGATCTGGCCATGTTACTTTGTGTGTTTTTTATTTATGGTTCCGTACCTCAAAACAAAAAAAATTTAACCGTTATAAAATCACTTTTTTACTGTACCTATCTAGTGATTTTGATCTCTCAAAATATTGAGACGACTAATTCAATGTTATTCTGTTTTTTTTTTAACATCTGCATTTATCCAGCCGTATTTAAAAAAAAATACGAACGAATTACCAAGCATCCAACTATATTAAAAAACATACGAACACATTACCACACAAAAGCATGTCATAATTTGATCAACATTTTTCATTAACATAAGAGAAAAATTCCTGCGTTTCTCAAAAGAATGTCTTCTCAACATTGTGTATTTATAAAACAGACATAACACTAAGAAAACATAATTAAAATAAAAACATAAACCGTATTTATAAAGTGTCAGTAATAAAACTTTTCAACACCAATTTTAAATTAACAACTTTTAAGCTGTATTGTAATAATTAATACCCGCGAAACTTTCGCTTGGTTGGTACCACTTTAGCAGTTATGGTTCCCATAGGTACTGGTTCATCTTTGGAGTTACGAGCTAATTATAAGCTAGCTTTCCTGTGAGCTTTTAATAACTAATACTGCGCTACTACGCCTCCGGTTTTTAGATCCGCGGCTTACACCGACGCGGTATGTGGAAATGTGATTTTGAGAGTTCTGATTTTAAGCTTTATTTTTGCTCAAAATGTGAATTGAATAGAAACGTTATTTTTTTAAGACAGTTATAAAATTTCAGTCGTCCACTAAAATAGATAGAAAGAAAAATGAAAAATAAATGAAAAATGTTACATAAGAACCTACGTTTTATTAGTATTCTTCAGTATCTATTTAAAAACTTAGGTAATCATATTTTATTTGCCAATTATTTAGTTTCTATTTAAATAAACGCGACATTCAATGTCGTTTTTATTCTGCAACAGTGCTATTTAGTTATCAAATTACTAAATTGAATGAACATTGTATTTTAAAAGCTTTGTATTATTATTTTGTATACATTTAAAAAAATAGGTAAATAGTTTTCCTTTGATTATTTAGTTCCAATATACGACGTGACTAAGAAATAAAATTGTAATATCATTTTATTTTGTAACAGTTGCTTATTTAAATATATTTTTTTTAATTTTCAAATTAAATGTTCAATCTTACAAAAATATTTCGGCACACGTGCCAACATTTTTATAAAAAATTCAAAACAACTACCGATCCTACGTCTATTGCAAAAATCGTTTACCATTACACGTATTCCGTTTAGTCCATAAGAACCTTTTTACCTAAACGACCTACAAGACATGTTCGAACGTGACCTACATTCTAGTACCAATAAATAAATTCCCACGTTCGGTACGGTGTGACACAGGATTAACTTTAATATGAATCGAGCCTAAACAACGGCCTTTTAATAAAATAGCAACACAGCGATAGCTTGGCTCATGAAATTTATATTAACACCCGAGATTGTCCCGCGATGTTGCCTGAACAAGCGTTTTTTTTGCTTTTAAGGCGAGCTGGAACAAAAAGAATGCTTAGTAGGTTAAATTAAATTCTGCAATGGCTCTGTGATTTGTGTCAGCCTGGTAGCTGTTGTTAACCGAAGTTATCGCAATTCGATTTAACTATTGCAATAATAATAATTTAGGCTAAAATCTGTTTTAGGCCAAACAGAGAACCCATCGTGCTGCTCGACGAGGTGGGCAAGCTCTTCGAAAGAGTCATTGCGGGCCGCCTCGTCGGGCACCTGTCTGGGATGGGGCCGGACCTTGCGGACAACCAGTTTGGTTTCCGCAGGGGGCGCTCTACGGTGGACGCCATCATGCGCGTGAGAGCTCTCACGACGGGGGATGCTGTGTCCCGGGGTGGGGTTGTGCTGGCGGTGTCGTTGGACATCGCCAACGCTTTTAACACCCTGCCCTGGACCTGCATTAGGGAAGCACTCCGGTATCACCGGGTGCCGAACTACCTCCGTCAAGTGGTCGGGGCCTATCTGACGGATAGAGCCGTGATCTACCCTGGTCGAACTGGAGAATGGAACCGGCGGGAGATGTCGTGCGGTGTTCCACAGGGATCGGTGCTGGGGCCGCTCCTGTGGAACATCGGTTACGACTGGGTGCTGCGTGCTGACCTCCCCGAGGGCGCCAGTGTTGTCTGCTACGCGGACGACACCCTGGTCCTGGCGCAGGGGAGGTCGCACGAGGCGGCGGCCGACGTCATGACACGCGGGGTTGCGATAGTCGTAGAGAGGATCCGGCAATTGGCACTCGAGGTGGCTTTGCACAAGTCCGAGGTCATGTGCTTTCATGGGCCTCGGAACGCGCCACCGTTGGGATCCCAAATCACGGTGGGAGGGGTTCACATCGGCGTCGGGTCAACGATGAAGTACCTGGGACTCGTCCTCGACAGCCGGTGGAACTTCGTTGAGCATTTCCGACGTTTGGCTCCCAAGTTGGAACGGGCTGGGGCCGCCTTCAAGCGGCTCTTACCCAACCTGAGGGGTCCAAACGCCTCCTGCCGGAGGCTCTACGCGGGGGTCGTGCGGTCGATGGCCCTTTACGGGGCCCCGGTGTGGGCGCGGGGGTTGAGGCGACGTGCCGCCCACTACCTAAACGCGTCCCAACGGGTGATCGCCATAAGGGTCATCCGAGGATACCGCACGATCTCCGGTGAGGCGGCGAGCCTCCTTGCCGGATTGCCGCCGTGGGATCTGGAGGCGCTGGTCCTCGCGCGCCTGCACGAGTGGCGCGTGGAGGTACTAGGCCGGGGGGAAACTCCGCTGCCGCGGCAAATCGCCGCTCAGCGGACAGACCTCCGGCTTGATCTCATGGCGACATGGAGAGAGCGACTGTCGCAACCCCGTGCAGGGCACGCCTCTATCGAGGCGGTAAGTCCCCTCTTTGAGGAGTGGCTTGAGCGGCGCCACGGCGCCCTCACCTTCCGCCTGACGCAGGTCCTCACCGGGCACGGATGTTTCGGGAGGTTCCTGCACATCATCGGGCGGGAGGAAACGCCCGGGTGTCACCACTGTGAGGATCGCCCCGAGGACACGGTGGAGCATACCGTGGCGGTGTGCCCCGCTTGGGCGGAGCACCGCGACGTCCTCGTGGCGGCTATCGGCGGCGGCGAACTCTCGCGTTCGGCCCTGGTGCAAGCCATGGTCCGGAGCGAGAGGGAATGGGATGCAGTCGCCTCCTTCTGCGAAGCAGTAATGCTAGCGAAGGAGGAGGCGGGCCGCGTGAGGGAAAGAACCACCTCACGCCCCAGCCGCCGCGGGAGACGCTCCGGGCGTCGGGAGTCGCGAGACGACTCCCGGCCACCGTAGACGCGGGTCTGTGGGCGGTGAGCAATGGGTAGCTCACCGTCCGTTCGTTGATAACGACAGACCGTGTCGACGGCGCGTTCGTGTTCCACGCGCGCCTCAAAGAGATGTCAGCAATAATTGAAGGGGCCACTAAGGGCCGATGCCTGCCGGGGCTGCGGGTTGTTCGAAAGAGATACCGCGCCCCCGGAACGCAAAGGGCACAAGAAGGAACATGGATGGGTTTTAGTCAGTAAAAGTCTGACACTCCCTCCCGCCCCGCCCAGGGCGGGGGAAGTCATTTGATGATTTCCCATCGGTAAAAAAAAAAAAAAAAAAAAAAAAAAGGCCAAACAGAGAAACGCAAAAAAAATTGTTAACTTGAATTTACCTTCAATTTTTTGAGAAAAAAGTTTACAAGTAATATCAATTTGACAGTTTTAAATCAAGATGTATTGTGACTTCATGTGACTTTGCCGCTTGTGCTACAAGAGCGAACGGCTATTTTAAACAATGAAATATAATTCCCTACCTAACAAATTGTATTTAAGACCATTTTAGCCAATAAATGTCAAGTAGGTACTAAATATAGAACTCCTAAGAATTCCATTTATAAATATCAATTAGAACGTTCTCACAATTCTCGTCCAAACATGCAACACGTAATCGCTCTTTTTGATTCATGCAATCCTGGTACCGTCGTCAGTTACTCACATTGATCAGGTTTACTTGACAATATTGATTGATGAACAACCTCGTTCTCATGAAGTTTCAGACTTCGCCTCAACAATCTTGAGAAAAATAATAATAAAGTTAGTTATTCTTGTACTTATATTAGCTGCTTTAGTTTTATACACTATAATATTAGTCTTAATTCTCACTAATTGATAGATAGTTTCCCTAGTCCCTCGACTCCGAAGCCACTTTATGACTCAGCGAAACGGTTTCCATAAAACCGCTATCCACACACATACTAGTCATAAAACAATACTTAAAGAAACGTCAATAATTTTGACTGATGCCAAAACTTTGGACCATCTACTAAAACAAATCCAATCATCTTCACGCCATTGCACACACAAGATAATAATAGGAACAACGTAAAAACTTGTATAAAACACCAATAGCCGATATCGAACTATCTTAGTACTTCGCCAAGTTCTTAACTAACTTCTTTTCGTTATATTTTGCTTCGTTCGTGCCATCGTTACTGGCGATCGTGACTGCGCTGATTAATTCATTTCTCGTGAGGGGTAGGTGGGGGGAAGCTATTGTTTTTCCCTCTTTTTAGGTTATTTGGCTTTGATAAATGAATGGGAATTTGTCTATTGTGGTGTAGACGGGAGATAAATTGTAAGGTTCTTAGGAGTAACAGCCTATTGATGTCCAGCTAAGACAGTTTTGTTGTCCGTACTTATTTGAGACTTACTTGATATTGATGATCTGTTTTGTATGGTTGAACACTCAATTTGGGGTTTATCGTCGTATCTTTTCTTTTTCAGGCTTGGGGGGAGTCTCTCTGGGATTATCTCTTTCTTGTTAGCTCCTGGTATTATGGTGAACCTTGTCTTATCTGTGTGATTTCTTTTCTTTTTTTTTACAACACTGAAGACTAAATGACGTGTGAATCGTGTTACGTGGAATCTATACAACTTTTCCGTTGCAAATGTTTCCTCTATCTTGTAGGTATTCGAAGACTCAGTAATACAGAATTAAAAAACCTTAAGGGCTAGTTTCACCACCTTCCAATACGACTATACTTAGATATTTTCATTCAAATTCTGTAACATTTTTTAAATGTACGAGTATCTAATCAATAGTGTCTAATGAAGTGGTGAAACTGGCCCATAGACATTTTAATTAAGGGATTGACTTTTCGTCGTTTATAAGTAATTTGTTTTTAAATTAAATATGTTCTCATCCGAATTTTGGTCACGGTAACCTAACTCAATGGAGATTAGCTAGTACACAGGAGAGATTATAGTGCACGAGTGTGTGCGCCAACACATAGCACCTTTTCCCTTACTCTCATCGTCCGATTTGCCATTCATTTTACGTTGTTACATAACATTGCTAGTAAACTAGAACGTCAAAGCATGCAACTACACAATTCAACTTACAAATACATATTATCGACATGACTTTTGTCAAAACCCAAAATTTTCCAAGTTAGGTACCCTATACCTACATCTAGCCTTCCACTAAACAGTGTACTTTATGTTTCACAGTTCCGAACAGAATACAAAGTTAAATTTTCTTTAGAAATAGGTAGTAGAACGGATCTCTATTGAGATCTTCCGCATTTTCACACATTTGTATTCAAATATTCTACCCTTTGGGAATACTTGTTCAATGATTGTAAGTTTTGAATCCTATTCTGTGAAGTTCGAGATCTTTAATATGATTAGGTGCTGTATAATAGTGTCACTCGCTGTTTAAGATGTTATCTTTGTGAAGATTGCACGCTTTGTTTGTTGCAAAAACGTCGATTTAAAATGTCTGTCTTTGAGAAGTGTCAACAAACTACTTTAAGATCGAAGTTAAAGGTATTTTCAGTACTTGCAGGGTAGATATTTCTTTGATGCACTTGTAATGTTGAAAGCGAACGTTTCAACAATAAACCTATCACTGGCATCGGTGAACGAAAACATTGTGAGGAAACCTGGACTTACTGTTCCACTCAAACCATGTCAGAGGCCCTTGAGGCGGTTTAGAAACTCTGACTCTAGGGAGTGTAGGGTCGTAAGGCCTTACTACCCACACGATAAGAAAAAGAACAATAAATCTGTCTAACCCGTGCGCTAACTATTGAATTTGTTTCTTTGGCTTTTAGTTAGAACGCGCTAATCTCCGGAACCGCTAGTCCGATTTTGAAAATAATTTAGCTAATAGGAAGCTTCATTCAATAGGAGCGCTACAGGCTATATTTTACTCTAAAAAAAATAGAGATTCGTAAGAATTCACGTGGGCGAAGTTGCGTTACACACAGAGAACATTTAATGTGATAATCCTACATTTTGCTGAGTCATGTTTCACTGCTCAATAAAAACATCGAATCGAAATGTATGGATTCTAGCAAAGTCCATTGTTCCCCATCATTGTCTAACACACATACTGTACATTTTTCATCGAAAAACAATATCCGTCAACGAAGGCCTATTAAATCGTGGCTCTAAGTGCAAATATCAGCGATGGACGGTTAGGCTATAAAAACGCCAAGCAACATGACATATGGTGGCTGCGTACGACCCAGTATCATATGATGACGTATAACAGCGGCAATGTAAACTGCGCGATATTTAAAAATCGTTTGCGTTTCTTTTTTGTTTTTTTTTTTTTTTATGTGGCCTAAATATTTGAATTCCGTGTGTTGTTACAAATGTTTTATTGGTTTAGAATTTAATTTTAACGTGAATTATGATTGTAACAAGAATTACCTAAATGTTTCTAATGATTTCAGGATAAACTAGGTGTTTAATACCCTATCAGGGCAAATAAGATAACATCACGCCTGTAATCCCCGAAGGGTAAGGCAGAGGTACCCTCATTAGTACACCCACATTTTTCTAGTTATGTAATTCCATATAATAGGGGGCGAGCCCACAAAAAACACAAATCGAGACTCCGAGGCTGCTACTGAGGAATTCCTGATGGAAAAACTCAATAACACCCAGGCCACCTAGGGCAAGCTTCCAAGTTTACGTTTCTGATAACACTGATATTTTCTACAGTATCCATGTTTAAACAGTAAATACCACATGTATGAAAGATCATTACTAGTCTTGAGAACGGATCGATCGATTTGACTCTATTTTTTTGTTTTATCTTCAGGAACAAACTTTTTTGAAACATTTATCGTACATTTATATTTTTGGATAAATATCGCAATTCACAAAAATGTAAAACACCCGTGCAAAACCAGAGCGCGTCGCTAGTATCAAATAAAAGTCAGTACACATTACATTTTAAATTCTCAATACCAATGTTTTATTAAACACTTTACTGTCATGAAATCCCGTATCTATTATTCCACGCAACATCTTAAAAAACCCAGAATTTTGTAGAAAAGCAAGTTCACAGAAAATCAAATAAAACCTTTTACGTACAGATACGTTCTGTAGGCAAACAAAATCTTAAACAGTTGAATTTAGTATAACCTTTGTCAAAGTAACTCTGCGAACGCTTTGAACTCGACTAAAACCACATCCATCATTTCATTTCACTTGTATTTGTTGTATAAACCTCTTTGTAGTGATGTACAAGTTCGATTAGTCGATGTTTTTAGTCGATGTATTGGTTTTGTATTTCTTTATGCTTCGAAATTTAAAAATAGCATCGAATGTAATGTAGTGTGTAAAGGTCAATTTAGCTTGAATATTTTTGTGTTTTATTTACTTTTAGAGCCAGTTTTACAGTTACTAAAGTAGATAAATGAGTAGCAATATGTGAGCCTTAAAGTACGTAAAAGCAACAGATCTAAAATCATAATTAAACACATAAAATTCAAGAAGTAAAAATTATAACCAATCAAACGTTTTCTTAACACTGCTCTTACTTAACTTTTAACTAATAAGAGCAACGTTTTAATTAAAAATTAAAACAAAACTCCTTTCAATTAAAATAATATCATTCCAAATTCAAATCCCAATAGGTACACGAAACGTCTCAATAAAATCTAGCTCAAATTAATTCTAAGTTTAACATTTGTAACAGTAATTGGCTTTATCGATTACTCGGATTACAAGACCGTACTCGATAGTCGGCAATGAACTTCAAATACTAATTGGGCCATCCCTACTTAGTAATGTTCGTTGCGTAGGAGGGGAGGGCCTCTGACGTCATCCACAACCTTCACCCAGGTATAAGCTTCATATTAAATTTATACAGAGCACGATAATATTTTCTTTTTTTTTTTTTATTTAACGAGGTGTTTCTCTGCTTTTATTTTTGTTTTTGAGATGTTATTAGTTTAAATGAAAAGTGTTTGATTTTTTTTTCGTTTTTAATTGAATTTTTAGGTGTCTAGTGTTTTTTCGGTTTCTTTTTTTGCCACTGTTATCTCAATATTTATCTTAATTGCTGGACCACTAGCTTTTGCCCGCGTCTTTGTCCACGTAAAATATCTCTTATCGCGAATCCAGATAAAGTCGCGAACCAAACAGTAGACTGTCTTTTTTTGGGGTTCAAACTAACTCTGTATCAAATTTTATTTCCCATTTATATTATTAGCATGAAAGTATGGATATTGACCAACAATCAGATCAAAATAACACCACTTACAAGCGAAATACGTGAACCGGCTTAAAGCTGTATTGATCTTCAAACCTTCCAGATAATTCCCAAGAATGACGAAAAATAAATTCATCTCATACATTTCCACAATATAACAAAATAGGTCGTGTTTTCCGAAGCAAAAATACTGAACGAATATTCGTAAAGTGACATGGACAATGGAATCGAATTAGTAAGACACCACACACAATCACTGAATCAAAATGGTAACAGAATATTTTCAGGACAAAAAATACTAGTTGAGCTAATGAAATTCTAGATATTATATTGACTGACAAGTGTTTATATGGCTTACCTACATGAAAACAAGGTATATATTTCTAATATCTTAGCTGAGCTCTTCTTACAAGGAAAGCCTTTACATTCTGAGGTCAGCTTATACTGGAAAGCTAGAAACATCAGTACAGGTTGTTATGTCATCGTCTGTATATGTTTTGTGAAGACTTAATTTTGGATTTATTATGATTGGTTTAAAAGAACACCAAATGTTGAGGGCAGCTCTCGTTGTGGAAGCAAAATTCAAATTATCCTACGTCTTTTAAAATTTCCAGCTTAGTATCTAGTTAGATGGAAATAAAAATGTATTTTCTGTATAATAAGCATTATAATCATCAGTACGTACCAATTGCTAGATTGCATTAAGAATATTAAAGAAAACTTGACGTTTGTGGCCAATTCTAAAGTATCCAAAATTCGCAAAAATTTAAACTAAGACTAAAACTATTTCGTATAGTTTCATTATTCACTGAATAGAAGAAAACAATGTATCTAAAATAAAAATAAACAAACAAATATAAAATCTAATATTATTATCTTTCAGAGACACACACAGTAAATACACTTAGACGTTACTGGCACATTCCCTGAAGAGAGGAGTTATAAGGATAGTTTGTGGATGACACCTCTACGACCAGGGTCGAACTCAACGCAAGATTTAGAACTCTATTCATATTATGTCGAAATAATAACGTTAAATTGCCTCCTATTATTTTAACCTGAAAGAATAGTGCTTATCTGTGAAAATCTGTAAATAATTCTGTGAAGACTGAATAGCACTGCAGCAGACTACCACGATATGTCAAAGTAAAAGTCAAGTCAACATAATAAACTTACTTATGTAAAGAGAGCACTCATCAACCCCTAGTAGGAAAAAAAAGGAAAAACAAAATACTCGGAATAATAGAGGCCGTTTTTATTTAAAAAATAATGTGTAAACAATAGAAACGTATATAATTTATAACAATTTACCTAAATATAAATTGAAAATCACTTGAACATACTCTGCAACGTCTAATAAAACTGCACTATATGAATCAATCAATGATTTCTAAACATCGATACGATTAATACATCTCTCCAAGTCCGTCACTGCACCTCTTTGTACGTTTACGGACTCTAGCATACTTAAATCGAGCCTCGATTCTTATCTAAAAGTTCTCAACTAAAGGTGTTACTTACTTTTAAAATGTTTAGAGTGTATAAAAGCAGGCTTTATTGTAGACGACACGAAGTGCAGCGTCAATAATGGTTTATTCGTTTATTTTTATTGTGTTCGACGACGCTTGGGTATATTGCAGGGCTGCGATTTTTATGATGTTTACATTGTTTTGTAAATGAAAAAACGTGGTTTTTTTATTCTGTTTTCCTTTCATGTAACACTTTGTGTTGTTTTATAAATTATGAGTTATGATACGTACCATTATAAGGCAGGAAAAGGAAGTAAAAATCAACAAATAAACCAGCCAATTACTGTCCTGCTGTTGGGCAAACGCCTCTTTCCATTCAGAGAAGGCGATCACCACGTTTGCTCAAGGCGAATTGGCGTTTTCAGACTTAAAAGAGTTTTAAGTATAAGTCCAGGTTTCTAGGGTTTAAAGAAAATAATGCGATAAAATAAATAAAAGATAAAAATCTCAAGATTCAAAAACTTAAACTTTGAAACTGTGACGACAGCCAAAGAAGTCACAAAGTCAGTTCTAGTTTAAACTAGAAAATTCAATGTAACAGAAAACCTAATTATTCCATCAGCCAATTCAGCAAAAACATTCCCCCTATAATTTATTCGCTCCGATAACTCTGCGACGAACCAAATTTGGTGCAAGCGTAAGCCATGCACCACTTTTGACAGTGTGCCAACTTCGGAGAACCGGTTCAGACCGGTTAAATTCGAATATAACCAGACCAATCCAATGTAACAATGCAAAACTTTGTGAATAAAAAAAAAACTATAAAAAAGGTTTATTTAACTTTTGGAGTCGTTTCAAATTAATTTTTGGTTGTTATTTTTTGGCAATATAGTGAATTTATTGTTCTTGTTTATGGTATTGGGGATAATTGAAAATACATTTCAAGTGGTATTCCGCTACATTAATCGAAGGAATGTTAATTCACTTTGGCAATAAAATCGACTAGTTTGCCGTGTCGGCAAACGGCATAACGCTCTCTTATGTTCTCTACGCGACCGCTTGTGTGTGTGCGCGCATGCTATATACACTCCGTTGCTTCTCTGTATAAGCTTAAATCGATTTTTATTAATTAGAAATTTAAATATTCACTTCACATTTGCTGGGCGTTCGTGACTGACAACTTTATTCCTACCTTTTCTATATTTACCATAAAAATGCATGCTATAAAAATGCATTTGGATAAACTGAATTCAAGCCTTTCTTTGTCTTTTCTTAAAACAATAACTTTGTCCAGATTGAGCGACCAAAACCGGTCGTTTGTTTCACAGTGACATAACGCGCATGCGTGATTTTCTAACCTCAAGCAATACATATTACCATTAACATCCCCTCGTGTGACAAAACCCCTATTTCACTTAACCTAAGTTCTCACACACACTAACCAATTTATTTCAAGTAATATTTAGTAAAAGTAAACAACCGTAGTAAAGTCTTCAGGAAAAGTCGATAAATCCAAGTTAAGTTTACATTGACGTTTTTATACGAGCACGGGCCTAAGGAGGGCTAATGAAACCAGCAAACTTGGATAGAACTTCGTTATTGGCCCATACTTCATGATTAGTCGGGACCGAACGAGATCAAGACTGTCACAATAAAGATAAGATTTCATCAATTGGCCTTCTTAGAGATTATCCTAAGTTTAGACAAAAGAATTTTGCTCTTGGATTTTTATTTAAGATGGTATTATGTTACTGGTTGGTTATTTGGCAAAAATCTTTGGATAAAAAGAGTTTAGTATTTGATTTTCGAAAACACAGTTGTGTTGTATCACTGATTTTTTTTTTCTATCTATACTAATATTTAATTTTATTAACATTTTAATACTACACCCTGAAATGTAAACCGTTGCAAAAACGCGGCAGAACGATTCGCCCTCAGTAGTACTAATGGAACGTAGAGTTAAACTTAAAAAATAAAAATATTTTTATTTTAAAATATTAAAAAAAATATTCATAAACTCGAAAGCGTGAGTAACAATAGTTACACTGTCACGCACACAAACGCAACGTAGCGAACGAAATGATACCTACGTCCTAACGTAGGTATCATTCAAAACTCATGCGCTACCGACAAAGTAAAAAGCAATAAATCATAAATGTTCAGAGAAAAATAAGCTCTCGTGCCTTGTGATACGGTATAAACTAGAGCGCGTAGCTTACACTCTCTTCATTCGCCGCCACAGATCAAAAAATGCCGCGCCGTGCCGCGCAGTGTCGCGCACTCGACGCTCAGTTGTCTTGCGGACGTTGTACTTGTAGGTTAAATAAGTGAAAAATGGATTGAAATTACGATTTTTCTAATTTTGAGTGAGACCCATTATTAAAACTAAAAGAATTTATTTAAAAGTGCTCGTTTGTGTGTGGAATGTAGTGGCTTACACTTCGAACACTTGCTTCGATACCGCGAAGTGTAGGTAAGTACTTTGTGAATAGTGAAAATTCAGAAATAGGTTAGGTGATTCAAATCATTGTAAATAAGTTGATTCCAACTTTTTAAATACGACTAAAATACTTACTTTATTGTCTTTGTTTAACTTGTTATTTTGTTTTCGTGTTCAGTAAGTAAAGTTGTAGGTAATGAAAAGTATTTTTGACAGTCTTAAGCCTGTAAAAGTATGAAGGGAGAATTGGAATAACTTTTTGGGTGTTGTGTTACATTAAATTAACTAAAGATCAGAAAATCAGCTGTTGATAAGCGCAAGGGTTAACGACCCAGTGTTCTGGCGCCCGCGCGTCAGCCGCTCGGGTCTCGGCCGCTGCGTTTGACGAGGTACTACCATTTGATTGCGTTCATTTTCGAGTTTCGCTTTTCACAATTGTGAATCTGCCATTTTTATATTTTCATAGTAAAGATATTTACTAATCGATTGTACTACCAAAACAAAGTCATTTCGCTGCAGCTTTGCAACGGTTTACATTTCACGTTGTATAATAAATGTCAACAGATTTTTTCTTTGTGTATTTTTTAAACACGATAATCTCTGGAACTAGCAGTTGTATTGGAAAAAACCTTTTTGTAGTGATAGCTAGTTTCATGAGGAATAGTTTAGGCTAACATAACATCACGCTACGACTTAAAGGGGCGGAGCTGTAACCAAAGATGTAACTCAACACGGGTGTAAAAAACTATGCTTACGATGACGCAGGGAACAGCTAGTCTTTACATATATATAAGCGAAAAGTCACTCATTCACTCACAGACTAAACACAAAATCTCGAAAAGTATATATTTGACCAATGAAGCTGAAATTTAGCACGTAGGTAGTTTATAGGTAGGAGACGTCAGCTGAGAACGGATTTAGTGTCAGAATAGAATTAAGGGGGTCATTGACTTCTGTGCAGACGAAATCACTACAGGCAAGAGATAGTCTATACTTTTAATATAATAAAGCTGGAGAGACTTTTTGTTTGTTTTTTTTTTAAACGCGCTAATTTACGGAAAAACTATACGAATTAGAAAGAAAACTTTTTGCATATTGATAGTGAAATTCGTGTGGAATAGTATAGGGTTCATATTATAACGCTACGACCCACGGCTGCGGGACAGTAATCAAAGACATAGCTTTAACACTGGTGAAAAAACGACGAGTATGAAGGCGCAGAGAGTAGCTTGTTATAAATTAAATAACGCTTATTACCTACTCGAAATATCATGCCTGTAATACCCGATTGGTTAGGCAGAGGTGTACCCATTGGTACACCAACATTTCGGTAGTTACAATATATGTGACACTTATTACATTTCCCCATAAGGAAATCGATCCAAATTACCGCTGGAACGTATGCCTTGGTAACACATGGGCAGTTTTGTGAATCTCTGTAGTAGAAATCGTAAATATTATAATTCATTTTTTCTTTTTTAGTAGATCATATTATATATAATTCTGTCATAAAGGCCATTCATAAATATTAATATGCGTGAAGGCTTCACATACATTTTTAAAGTGTTTTTTCATACACTTGAAAGATGAGGAAAATTCCGTAAATTTATGAAAAGCCCGTCACATTTTCAACGTCTCGTGTCTTTGATGAATAGATCATGTTTTCAGAAGATAATTTACGTTTGTAAATTGAAGCTGAGGAAAGCGTTTTAAAAGGTATTTACATTTTGTTTAGCAGTATCTTTCTGTTAACTTACAATGTAAACAAAATTTTGTTTCTTTTTCCCTAGTAGATAGTTATCAAAGTCATTTATATTCTTTTAAGAAGATGTACTAATTGGATTTCTTTTCACAAGTAAAAAAAAAAGAATCGGCCATCGTTAAAACTGTCGTTCAAATTGCCTACGTAAGAAGCCTTAAAATTTCAAAGGTCAACCGTTACTAATCTCATCTCATCTGCAGAACAAACGTAGCAAAAGTTATTTCTACAGATTTCCGGAAAATAAAACAGCATTACTGTAAAGCTGGGTACGAATATGGGTAGGTACCTAATTACGTCATCGGGTCGCCATAGCCGAAAGCCAGCGATGCGTGAACACCGTTGGACAGCAATTGTATACATCGGACGGCCGAATGCCGGATTTTATTCCGGCTACGTGTCAAGAATGTTTTTTTTTCTACTTTTTGTCTCAAGCCATGTCGGATAATATTAAGGATTTTTATTGAAAAAGGTTATTGTTCTCTGGCGTGAGACGGCACTTCGCTTTTTGATACGAAAGGTGTTTTAGGTGCCATAACTCGAGGGTGGGGGGTGGTAGGTCTGGCGACGTGTATTTTATTGTGATCGCTGATATTTCTTAGAAAAGCGAATTTGAGAAATTAATCTGAAATGTACGCTTCAGTTTTTTATTTCTATATTGCAAACGATAAAAAAACACTTCACACTCAAATTCGTCTTTGAAACAACAAGGATTTCTCAATCTTCGTAGCTATTTTTCAGTTCAGTTTTCAGGATATCATGAGAGTGGATAATGTTCGTTATTACATAACACCTACTAGGTATAATAATACATAACATCATAACATCACGCCTGTAATCCCCGAAGGGTTAGGCAGAGGTGTACCCATTAGTACACCCACATTTCGCCAGTTATGTTTTTAGTCCCATGTAATAGGGGGCGAGCCTATTGCCATCAACCGGGCACAAATCCAGACTCCGAGGCTGCTACTGAGAAATTCCTGATGGAAAAACCCAATAACACTTGGCCCGACCTGGGAATCGAACCCAAGACCTCATGCACAGCAGTCGCGCTTGCCACCACTAGACCAACGAGGCAGTCATAATAATAAAAAATATCTTATCAGTGGAAAAAAAATCCTTCCCTTTGAAACTATGTAATCTTGACCTAATTAACGATTTAATTAGTTTCAGAAATGTCAAAATACTGCCGATCAATCTTCACTCATTTTTCCCACACCGCCATTTTCAATATTCCTTACTCGAGTCTGTCAAAGCAATTTATTGAGATGTATAGACCAAAGTGACGATCTACCAAGACTTATAGTTTGTCGTACATTTGTGTGAAAATGTCCTTTTTTACGTCAATCCAAATCTATTTGGGTTTGTAAATGTGTTTTGTACGCCCTCTATTTTTTTTCTTTTCTTTCTTTCTTTCTTTCAATGTTTGTTGCATGTCAAGTTGGTACGGAGATTGTTTTGTATGGTTTCTTTTTGGGGTGATTGAACTTTGGAGAGCGTAATGTGTGTGCTTTTCGGTGGGGAATTGAGTACCTATATGTACTTTAATGCATGTTTATCGGCAAATACAAAGTAATGGAACATACATGAATGTAATAGTACATTTGGCTTTGATTTTTAAAGATGGATCAAGATCAAATTTTTCCTTTTATCCAGCTTTGAATGGTAAAAAATCACAAACTTAAAAAAAATTAGATAATACCAGCCTATTATCGTCTCACTGCTGGGCAAAGGCCTCTTCTCATGCAGAGAAGGCATCAGCAGTGATCGTCACCGATGTCAGTGATGTCTAAGATAAACTAAGAAAATACTCATAACAATATTTATATCGTTACTTTACTGGATTTGAAAAAAGCGAGCGGAAAAATATTTTTATCTCATTGACTGCGGGAAATCACACACGTTGTGTTTCGACTAAAAAACGCGAGTGCGGCGCGCACACACCGTATGTGTTTTTCTATGGCGAACACGCGTACATTGGTAGCTAGCCGCACTTGCGTTTGGCGTAGCGAATGTTCGCCCACAATCTACGGGAGTATTTAAATTTGGCTGCTGAAGTTTAGCCAGCAAAAACGTTTAACAATATTTTCGGCGTACTGAAATACCTACTTTATCGGAAAATACTAAATTCCTATTAAATTTCTCGCAAATCTTTTTGCCGTGTTTCCTTTCAGGCGCATTCGCGGCGTTTTTATAGAAGCGTCGAATTTTTACAATCTGTTTTCCGGGAATTTCACTCACACTTTTTCCTATCTTTTCAAATAAAAATTCCCGAGTTTTTTTAATGTCGCTTAGAGTCGGGTTACAAGAATCACAAATCTTTGTACATTGGTATGGAATTTCTATAAAAATGTAATGTAATCTTGTTGTTCATAAATAAAACAAAATACCGCAAATTAATCTATACTTTTTCTTCTTTTATTTACAAATAATTTTTATTCGCGACTTTCGTCTTCGTTCGTTGCTGAGTCAAAAGTAGCCCTTTCTTAAGGGTTCAAACTTACCCCGTACTAAATTTCATCAAAATCGATTCAGTTGTGAAAGCGTTCGCATTTTTAGTATTAATATCAATTATTATATTTATTATAGTTGCATTCATAATTTACTTCTACTGAAAAATTTAAACAATGAATTTCTGACCTGAGCAAGATTCAAGCCTTGAAACAATGGAGAGGTCATGCTTTAGAATCACAGAAGCTGAACGCTGAGATAAGCAACCCTACTTCTTGTAACCTATTTAATTGAACAAATTATAACTAACTATTATCTTTATATTTAATGCCTCGTGTTTAACTGTAAAACATAAAAATATTCCACTTTTATTTATTAAATTTTCCAATCCTAAAAATACAAAAATACAATCCTTAAGATTAATTTTTTCTTTCTTGTATATGACATTCAAAAATGCTTTTTAACAGCTTAATTTAAATAAATGATTTGACTTTGACTTTCTTCTAAATAAAGATCTGAAAAAATAATCAGAAAAGAACAGCGGACGGTTAAAAAATACTGTTTTAAGTCGTAGTTTGCTTGTAGGCTGACTAAATCTAATACAACGGCTAGTTAGGTAAAATCATATACATAAATCTCAGAGGAAACAAATCCGACGCCAACAAACTATGAGTAACAGAAAAAAATGAAAAGGTATTGACATGCTTTTGTTTTTCCTTCCACCCACCAATCCGAAATGGTTCAGTCAAGTGTAACGTAGAAAAACAAGCATCATAGGAATGCGTAACTAAAAATCAGTTTTGTTGAGCACCCCTGATATACAAAGTCACGTTGGACAAACAATGGGCACCCCTGCTGTGGATTTTTATACACCTGGCGGGGTCGTTGCACTGGCTGTTGAATAAGAATGCCTATGATACACAAGGTGGGGAAAGTTGGAGAATTTTAATTTGAGATTAACACCAAGCGATTGGTCGACTCTTAACGTGGCGAGACTGCTGGCCTACTTTTGGCCCAAAGAATCAGTGTCGCCATACAAAGTGGCAACTCTGCCAACCTTTTCCATTGACAACGGCGCGAAATTTTTTTTTATGCCCTATGATTTTTGCCCTTCCTTTTTTTATTCATTGTTTAGTATTATTTATAACAACAACATAGTTGGGCAAAGGCTGATGAAATGTTGATTTAATATCATTTTTAATTTTCGTGATAACTTATGCATTATGTTTTCTGATCGTCATCTGCCTAGCCTTTTCCCAACGATGTTGGGGTCGGCTTTTAGCCTAACCGAATGCAGCTGAATACCATTCTTATATAATTCCAGTACCGTATGTATTAAAATTATCTTTTTTGATCAAGAAAAGATATGCCCCAATTGTTAATAAAAACTACGTTTTATATATATATATATTAAATAATCCACTATTTTTGGATTAATACAAGTGATCCTATAATAAGGACTATAAGATAACTTCATTATTAATAAATCATTGAGTCAAGCAAATTGCACTGTAATAAAATTAAATTCGCTCTCATTTCTAAAATAAACCACTTTTGTCAGACTATCTTACTGGCAGTGTGTCGCAGCCCTTTGAACGGCGAGACTGTACGAAAATAGGATGCGATGCAAACACGTCTGCCTAGTGCACTGAACTCCACTGATAATAATACCAGCCTATTACTGTCCCACTGCAGGGCATAGGCCTCTTTCCATACAGAGAAGGTATGAGTATTGATCACGACGCTTGCTTAAGGTGAATGATTTCAGAATGATTTCAGATTTTTATTAATTTGACAGCACGGTTGCTGCAGTGTCTAGGGTTGGATTCCCGCACGGAACAAATATTTGTATGGCCTATAGGTAGTTGTTCCGGGCCTGGATGTTTGTGTATGTGAGTCAGTTGTAAAAGAGCTGTTTGTGGTTTGATTGTGCTTTTTGACGACGATTTTAAAATGGAGTATTTTTTCATCTTATGCTTTTGCCCGTGACTTCGTCTGCGTAGAAGTCAAAGCGCCTCTTAATTAAACCTTGTCTCAAATCAGTTCTTAGCTGTCGCCTCCTTGTCTGACAAATTTTAGCTTCTTACGTCGAGGAATTTTCGAGATTTCATTTGAGGGCAAAAACGACGTGTTCCTAATACGTAATATCTTACATACAAACAAGAGAATTTCAGTTTGTTTTTGGCAGAAAATGTCATTCAGTTTCTGCGAAAGCAATGTAGAATATTGATCAGTCCAACTTTTGTCGTTATCTGTACCTACTGTCTTTATTCAACCGCTGCTACGAGCCGTAGCGCTACGCAGCATTCGTAGCTCTTTTGCTACGACGTAGCATCCACGTTAGATTACCGGTCCTACCTCTATTTTATTTATAAACTCAAAGTAATAAATTAAATAAACTCTTTACTAATCTCTTTATCAGTAAATAAATACCTTATTTAAAGAAGACTTTCTAATTTCATTACTCGTTGAATTTGCGAAGTCAACCCCTCACCGTTGGTATTCCGGTAATGAACAGAGTCCATTAATTAGGTGTTAGATCCTCGTCAGATGGCGAATAAGACTTTTTGTAAATACCCTTGGCCTTATTGAATAACTTGATGATGAGCGATAATTTATTTTTAGGTAAATTTGATGTTTGTTTCGTACGTTTTTAGAATATGAAAGAAATGACATAAAATAACCTTTTTGGAATCTTTAATACGAGTAGCTTCCAAAAAGTAGTTTTATATCATTTTTTTTTTTTTACTTTATTTGTTTTTTGAGCCTTTTGGAGTTGGAACACAAGTAGGTCAGAGTGTCATGTGGTCATCTTATTTTTCGGGGTATTGAATAACGAAAATAACACACAATTAGTTTTAATTTAATTTACTGGGATATCTCCTTTGTACAAACTAATCTATTTTGTATTTATAATGGATAATTTTTTTAAATTAAACTATCAACCGTACGGAACACGCGCGAGCTCTCGCCTTTGGGGATTGAAGTTATGCATTTTGCAAATTTTGAAAAACATTTCTTTGGGATACAACTATCCCTGAGATTGTTATTATAAGTATATTAGTAGTAGTACTTAAATGAATGATCTATACTTATAATATTATAAAGAGGAAAGATTTTTTTGTTTGTTTGCATTGAATAGACTTCGAAACTACTTAACCGATTTTAAAAAATCTTTCACTGTCGGGAAGCTTCATCCCCGGGTGACATAGGCTATTTTATATTTATATTTAGTATCAGCATTGCACCCGTGCGAAGCTGGGGCGGGTCGCTAGTAATGAATAAAGTGTTTCAATAAAATAAATTGATAATCCCGATACCACATTACCTACAGATGATTTCTATGTGTGTGTGAGTATCGGGTCATTCCAATATTTTTAACATACCTCCGAATGACAAGTACTCAATGTTATTTCCTTGCCATTGGATGTTACTACCGGTCTAATATAAAATTTATGACCCATAAACCTTAGAATGGGTAACGTAAGAACCGCCCAAAAGATTGATTTGAAAAAATGACTCACATTCAATTAAACTCCTTTTTACGATTCCTTAATCTTTATGTGTAAGTCGTGAAATATTACATTTTCTTCAATCAATTTTAAATCGTATTATTCGAACATTAAATGGGCTAATTGATTGAAAAATAGAGAGGAATGCAACATAACATAACATCACGCCTGTAACCCCCGAAGGGTTAGGCAGCGGTGTACCCATTAGCGCACCCACATTTGACCAGTCCCATGTAATGGGGGGGCGAGCCTATCGCCATCAACCGGGTTCAAATCTAGACTCCTAGGCTGTTGGCTGAGACTGAGAAATTCCTGATGGAAAACCCCAATTTAAGAGGAATCCCGTTCCTAAAATTAAACGTCAAAACGCAGTAGGTACATACTTTTGATCCCATTAATATCAAGCTCCAATACCTTCTTAGACATATAGTTAATCAAAGCAATTAACAGCCCCAAACCATATTTCAAAACGTACCGCAATAAAACCTATAGCTTCAGAAGGAACGAGAAAATTTCGAAGTCAAAGAACACCGTCATTACTTAAACTTTAATGTTAGAGGACTGCGCCTGTGAAACATTGCCACTTAGAAAGGGCCTGAGAATTTCAATTTTAGGTCAGCCCACCCTCGAAAGGGATTAGACAGGCTCCTCCAAGGCGCTATTACAACTACCCCTTCACAAACAACGGATTCGTCCTTTTCTCCTATAAAAGTAAAATATGAGACGACTGCGTGACCTACTCGACGTTTCTGATCTCCTGGTATTTTGGTCGTCTTAATGGCTGGTGATTTAGAAGCTTGAAGTGTTTACATTTTAAGCTTTGGGGAAGGACGCTTGATTCTGTAATTAATAGTGTTTTACAAATTAGTTGACATCGCATTTTTGTTATAAAAATGGAATTGATAAAAGTTACTTGTAGTTAGTTGTACTCATCATGAAAAGTATTGAAACATAAAATAACAACATTTTCTTGCCAACTTTGTTAATGCTTTGATATCGAAAGTCTGGTCCGAAAATATTATATAATGTTAGTTAATATTTAAGTCAACATACTCGTATTTGTTTTTTTTGAGTGTACTACTACCGGCCTGGTTCAAAATCAGTTTTTTTTAACTATTTTTCCGTTGAAACCACTTTTATTATAAAAAGATAACCGCCTTCAAAAACTACAAAATAACTTTAGCTTGGAACTCGGCGGCTTTGGTTTTGTTTCTTGTTATGTAGGTATTGCCACCGACTTCCAAGCTAAAGTTATTTTGTAGTTTTTGAAGGCGGTTATCTTTTTTGTAAAAAAGCTTTTTATTTTTCACTTTTTAGTGCTTGTGTGTTAATGTTTGAAATCCTTACATAAAGCCCTTTCAAACAATACCCCACACGATATATTTAATTTTGGAAAGTGGTAGGAGGGGGGTTGACGTACCCCCTCCCCACTTCCTTCAGTCAGTCATCGACTACACGTATAAACAAAGCAATTTTTCTTGTTACGGAGGTTCTGCTGTGATTTTATAAGGAGTTCCGTTCCATATCTCCAAAGTTCATCATCAGATCATGACAATATTCCTATGGGACCTATTCGGAACTATACTCTTTCAAACAAAAAAAGAATCATCCAAATCGATTCATAATTGGCGGAGTAATCGTGGAACAAACACACAATAAAAAAAAAAAAAAAAAAAACATACGCGTCGAATTGAGAACCTCCTCCTTTTTGAAGTCGGTGGAAAATAGAGAATGATTTCAAGATATTTTGACATGCCCGCCGCAAAGTTCGAAATATGATTGCCTGTTCGTTCTAATGTTACAAAAAGCAACAATTATTGGAAAATATGTAAGTGATTCTATTTTATACTAGCTTTTGCCTACGACTTCGTACGTCCTCGTAAATGTCGAACCCCGTTTCATCCCCTTTGGGGGTGATTTTTTGAAAATGCGTTCTTAGCGGATGTCTACTAACCTTAATCCACCTGCCTGCCAAATTTTATCTTTTTACGTAAAGCTGTTTTTGATATTTCACTTTTATATATTAAGATACATACTTAGGGCTATCTAAAAATAATTTATAATAGTACAACATCGTGTCTCATTCACACAAGCATCTTATTTCCGTTCAAAGACAGTGTATGTAAGTGAAGTTCTGACTTTCAATCTGAAGCGAAACATGTTGAAAAATTGTCAGCACTACGACTGTTTCGAGCAAAGCTCTAGCGTCAAGCAGATATTTTTAAAAATGAGTAAAGTAAACTGAAAATTCAATTTCCAGGACCATTTCATAAGCTTAGATACTAAAAGACATTGGAAATGACGCTAAGTCGTAAAATTGAAACGTTGGGAGTACACGACACGGCAAAAAGTCAACTTTTTACTTATTTTTTTGGAAATGCATTTACTTTGTGTTCGACGCTGTTAGTGCGGGAAGGAGCAATGGGTTAAAAAATGAGCATTTGGGGATAATTATGTTAGGAATGGGTATGAGATATTTATAGACTTGAATTTTATTGAAAAAGTTAGTCAAATTGTCAACATACCAAGTGAAAAATGAAGTTAGGTCAAGGTATGCTGTCTTTGTTGTTAGTAGACTTAAAAAAATATAACATAGCATCACGTCTATAATTTTCAAAGGGACATGATCCATTGTAATGTAGACATGTATCCATTAGTACACCCACATTTTGCCAGTTATGTTTAAGCCCTATGTAATAGGGAGGGAGCATATTCCCATTAAACGGGCACGAATAAAGACACCAAGGCTGCTATTGAGAAATTCCTGTTGAAAAAACCCAATAATATTAAAAAATATATATATTTATTTATTTATTTATTTATTTATTCACTTTAAACATACAAATATCCTTACAGGCTAGACCCAATGCGATATTGTAGCATACTAAAAGAAAAAATAATTGTATAGTTCCGCTATTTAACCATAACAAATTCTATAAGTAGCTGTTCTTGTAAATTCACCCAAAGAGCAACAGAATATATCAATGTCATCAGCAACAAGATTGAGAGTGCGGAGCGGTGCGGATAATTTTCATATCTTGATTACGAATATTGTTCCTGACATTTCAAAGTTGTAAGACTTATATTGAAGTTTTGAGAATACATAGAGCAATATATCGTTAAGAAGGTACTCGTATTGAACGTAAGTAAGAAGGTACCTTTTATACAAGGTAACTTTTAATTGGCTGAAATCCTGAAAAGGAGTATTTGAACTCATCGTTATATACAACTTACTGGAACCCCCCGCCCCCTATTACATGGGACTTAAACATAACTGGCGTACTGGCATATATATAATAGGTATCGCGACCTCTGCGATGTTATGCTACTATGGGACTTACCCTGAAATCATGAATAATAAAACAGCTGTTCCATATCTTTGAATTTTTGCGAGGAACAGCTGATTATATTATTCATAAAAACTAGACTGCCTCGTTGGTCTAGTGGTCGCAAAAGCGCGACTGCTGAGCATGAGCATGGGAGCGAGCCTATTGCCATCAACCGGGTGCAAATCCAGACTCCGAGGCCGCTACTGAAAAATTCCTGATGGTAAAACCCAATAACACTTTGCCAGACCTGGGAATCGAACCCAAGACCTCATGCAGAGCAGTCGCGCTTGCGACCACCAGACCAACGAGGCAGTCAAAAAAAAGGCATAGGTACATTATTAACTTTTTAGTTTTCGCTTGTATGAACACACTTCCAATGCAATAAAGGTAACCGCTGGATACGGTCCCAAATATTTAATCAAAAGAAATCCTAGGCGTAAACAAGTCCGGATATTTATAGTGGACACTTCCTACGCCTACGCCTACTAGGCTAACTTAAACACAGTAATTGGCCTGAGTCCAGCTGTGGGTCTTAAACATAAACTTAAGTTTTTGTTGGGTTATCTCGGTTAGATTGCAAGAAAGAATTCTGTGGGAATTATACTGCAGTTGTGATATAATTTCTAAACTAGAGAGTCTGTTTTGGTTGTGTTTAATTAAAAGGTGACAGCGTCGTTGGTCTAGTGCTCGCAAGCGCGACTGCTGTGCATGAGGTCTTGGGTTCGATTCCCAGGTCGGGCAAAGTGTTATTGGGTTTTTCCATCAGCAATTTCTCAGTAGCAGCCTCGGAGTCTGGATTTGCGTCCGGTTGATGGCAATAGGCTCGCTCCCTATTACATGGGACTAAAAACATAACTGGCGAAATGTGGGTGTACTAATGGGTACACCTTTGCCTAACCCTTCGGGGATTACATGCGTGATGTTATGTTATGTTAATTAAAATGTTAGACAATAATGGTCAGTTTTTGATGACATACAACCTACATCCCCTCTTTTTTTTTAATTGTTCTGTAAGCACGTAAATTCGTTGGTCTTAGGCGAAATCTCTCCTGGTCGTATTAGCTTGCCGTCCCATCAGACTATGAGAGTGAGAGGGTAGAGGATGTGTACCAGTTTTTGCGCACACACTAATCATAATGGTCTCTTTAAATGGGGTTTCCTCTCTCCTACCTCTTTGCTGTGCTACCCTTCAGGGTCCATAATGATCTCAATTATATAAGTTACCACCTAAGAATACATACGGAAAAGCAATAAAGATATTGATATACATGACGGAGGAGGAGCGTCGCCATCATCATTAGCACTCATCGTAACGTAATTTAATCTTGTGGGCGATAGTGGAGTGTTGGAAAAGGAAACAGATTTGTCCGTTAAATCAAATTATAATGTACCAACAGTAAATAGACACAGTAAATAGATAGCCACATAAACTTAGGTAGTAGGTACGTATCGTAGAACGCAAGATGGTTCAGTGAGGTCCGCACGCGCTGCTCGCCAACTGAGAAGTGAGTGAAGTCTCGATCAATGTCGCGCGCGCGTTTGTCACTAACTCCATCGAGCACCACTAGATGGCGCTTGCGTCCCGGATATGACCCGATTGCGACACGGCCATCCTGCTTTCACACGTCCTCGTGTGACAGTTACCCTGCGAACAAATAGTCCACAAGAGAATATTGTTCCACTCGGTCATTCCTGACCAAACACTAGATTCATCGGATCGGTGAAAATAAAGCAATTCTAGAACTCCATCCTACTAAGGTTTTATTTTAACTAAATCTTACTCTAACCAAATCAAACTTTGTAAAGTTGGGAATAATTGAAACTACCACAATCACTACAACTACCTTGAGCCATGTACCATAGTCGTTCGATTCATCATTAAAAACTACCAAGCTTACAGAAACTCGAGTAAACGCCCAACGCCATGGCTCTCCAGCCGACCAGCAATCACATTGCTCTCACACATCCAGCGCATGGATCGAACTTCTGTACACATGTCCACCACGTGGATCGCCCGTGTGCATCACCCACTGACTACACACTACGGTCTCTATAGACCCCGACCTCCGCCAGAGTTAAACACGCATCGCGCACCCACGGACTACTTGAGTTGCCTCAAGAGACACCGATTTCTACCGGGCTACGACTATGTAATAACTACTGGTACGGTCGAACACAATACGGCCTATAGAACGCCTTACTCGTCTTTCTACTACAAGTTAAGCTTGCTCATCATCCTTAAAGTCCTTATCAACATCAACATCGACTGGTACATGACCTTCTGGCATCTTTCTTAATCTGTCGTGCGCATATTTGTAAGTACGCTTAGAATTTAAAGCTTTAAGTGTGTAACGATCACCATCCAATATCTCAATTACTTTGAACGGACCTTTAAACTTTGGATCTAGCTTCGATTGATTTCGTTCTTCGTTCTCTAACAACACAAAATCACCAATTACAAAATTTTGAATTTTTGCCTTTGTTTTATCAAATCGGGTCTTGTCATATTCAGCACACTTCTTAATATTTTCTGACGCACGTTCCCGTATTTCCACTATGTCTACATCGATCTCTACATCACTACACATCAACGATAACGGTCTCGCTACTTTTCCTATCAAAAGCTCTAGGGGTGAAGCTTTTGTAACTCGATTTATCGTACAATTTAACGCAAGCTGAACATCGCCTATAGAGTCCTGCCACGATCTGTTATCGCTAGTCTCTATAGCAGTTAGCATTGATTTAAGGACACTCATAACGCGCTCTACTTGCCCATTAGCACGAGACGAACCTGTCGCTATCAGATGCAAGTCAATATTTTTACTCACGCAAAAATCGCGAAACTCTCTACTGGCAAAACAACGTCCTTGATCGGCTATTATGCGAGTCGGAGCGCCAAAAAGCGCCACGCTTTGAGTCACCGCGCGAATACTATTCTTAGAGTCAATGTTCGCTGTATGGTAGAGCAACACGTACTTCGTAAACGCATCGATTAACACAAAAATGTATTCCTTTTTATCATTCTTTCCGCTAAGCTTACCCGTCGCGTCTAAATGAATCGTGTGCCACGGGCTCGTCACCTTAGGTATTGGATGCAATTCGGCTTGAATTTTGCCGGAATGAGACTTCGCGACTTTGCACGTAATGCAGCTATCTACGAATTTTCTTACGTACTGAGACATTCCCGGAAACCAATAATAATCAAAAAGCTTTTCAGTCGTCTTTTCAGCACCGAGGTGAATGATAGAGTCGTGAAAATTATTAACTACCGACCATCGGAGAGCACGAGGTAAATACGGTAAGCATTTAGATCTACCATTGCGTTGAATAATACGGTGAAGGACGCCTGAACGTAGAACATATGTCTTGGCTAGTTGCTCGTCTAAATGATTCTCTTCTAAATCGGTTAAGATTTTAGAAATCTCTACATCACGCTTTTGTTCGGCTTGAAGCCAATTAGTAGAGAGTTCAGTCACGTCAACGCGTTTTGGACTTATACGGGATTCTACTAATTTTGAATCGAGCGATAGAGGGTTCCGTGAAAAGAAATCAACATGCGACATACGTTTTCCCTCCCTATACGTTACGTTAAAATCGAAAGACTGTAGAAATGCCCACCATCTATGCACCCGGGGAGTCAGTTCCTGCTTTGTTTGCGAAGATTTCAACGAGTTGCAGTCCGTTACGACAGTGAACTTTCGGCCGTGAAGATATTGTCTAAAGTGTTTGATAGAGTTCACGACCGCGAGGGTTTCGAGCTCGTAAGAATGATATTTGCTCTCTGCAGGAGACGTTCTCTTACTAAAGTACGCTATCACACAACGCTTACCATCAGCCTTGATTTGGAACAATATTGCTCCATAACCTAAACTACTTGCGTCTGTGTGTAGCTCTACCGGAAGCTCTGGGTCAAAAATCGTCAATACCGGGTCACTCGTCATGATAGCGATTACTTTTTGGCGAATGACTTCATGTTCAGGTTTCCATGTCAATTCGCCTTTCAGTGAAGTTAATCGGTACAATGGGGCCATTATTCTAGAGAAATCTTGCACAAATTGGCGAAAATATGAGGCTAGTCCGATAAACTGCCGAAGTTGGGTGACTGTTTCTGGAGGTGGTAAAGCCGTTAAGGCCTCTACTTTTCTGCGATTAGGTCTAACCTCGCCAGCCTCTACCTCAAACCCCAAAAACTCTACCTTCGTCTTGAGGAAGGAGCATTTCCCCAGGTTCAAAGAGAAACCGGATTTAGTCAGAACTTCTAACAAAGTTTGTAGTCTTTGTAAACCTGACTCTACATCAGAAGAGACGATCAAAACGTCATCAACGTAGACGATTACGTAATCGTGAGCCAAGTCACCTAGAGCATTCATGATAGCTCTCTGAAATACTGAAATCGCGTTTTTCAGTCCAAAAGGCATAGTCAAGAATTCATACTGACCCTCGGCTGTAATAAATGCAGTGCGTTCTATCGAATCTTCACTTACTGGTATTAAATGAAAACCGCTAGCGCAGTCTAATTTTGAAAAATAATTAGCACCATGGAGACGCGCGATTTGATCCGAGATTAAAGGAAGAGGGTAACGATCGGAGACCGTGTTATTATTTAGCTCGCGATAGTCTATACACATGCGGTCTGAACCATCATGCTTCTTAACTAGCAGGGCTGGGCTTGCAAATGGGGAGCAACTAGGCCTGATAATATTAGCTTCTAACAGGTCTTTCACACGGTCGCGCACAATGCTACGTTCATTCACAGACATCCTATACGGTCGCCGCTGTACCGTGCGATTCGGATCAATTAACTTAATTTTAAGCTCGCCTGTGTTTACTCGCGTCGTAGGCAAACCAGTAATGAAAAATTCAGAAAACTTATTAAGGGTTTGCAAAAGCCTACACTTGTTATTACCAGTTACATCCGTCGCGATAGTAGATAAATCCAATTGAAACACGTTGTCGCTATTATGACTCACAGAATTTACGCAAAGTACTTTTGTTAATGAAAGCTCCGTTGCAGTCATGTTTACAGCAAAACCCTGATTTAAAATCTCACGACCTATCATGATGTCACTTTGCAAATAATTGTCGGGCAAAACATGTAACAAAATTTCGAGAGGGTGATCGTTAATCACTACACAACATAAAATCTGTTCTGTACTGAATACTCGCACTTGACCAATACCAGTCATGGCAACAATATTATTAACTCGTTTACCATTAAATTTCGATGCAAAACTTTCTTTTAAATCGTAAGTAAAACGTAATGATTCACCTTTGTGTTGTAACGTGCCCGACGGTGGTTGCACGACGCAGACATCGACGCGTCGCGCCCCGCCATCAGCCGGCCCGCTGCCACTGCCGCTAGTACACCGGGCGGCTATGTGACCTGGCTTGCCGCATTTGAAACACACCAAAGGCTTCGCTGCTGGCTGCTGCGTCGCTTGATTCGACGATGATGCAAGTGTTGCAGGTCTTCCCCTCGTGTCCATCGGCTTGCTTCTGCACTCAATTTTCCTATGACCGGTTTTTCCGCAATTAAAGCATTTCATTGAGGTTATCTTTGCTCGCTTGATATCGATTGTATTCGAAGAATCACCGGTGGTGTTTATCTTGCGCTTTAAATGTGAAAACGCGTTCAGTTCTTGCTGTAATTTGTCCCTCGATTTAATGTTTGTTGTAAACGCCATACGTTGAAGTCGTGGGTCAAACTGTGATATATGAGCGAGTACTGTTGCTACGGCGATTTCTTCTTTATTGACGTCTTTCCAACGATTAGTCAACAAAGCGATTAAACGACTTGCGAACGCGGGCAATGTTTCGTTTTCACTTGGTTTTTCACTGTTTACTTTGATGAGGGTACCCGCCAATGTCTCGGTCGAAATAAATCGTGTTGTAAACAGTACCTTAAAATCGTTCCATGTCATTCCTTCGTAGGCTATTTGAGATAGCCATGTTGATGCTTCACCTTTTAGCGCCTTGCTGACCGCCAGAACAAGCCGACCTCCGCTTGGAGGATTTTCGGAGAAACACAAATCTGCTGTCGCGCACCATGATCTTGCGTCGGTGTCTTGTTTGGCAGGGTCGAACGCAGGCAGTTCTTCACAATACGCTGGTTTGGGTGATTGCAGCGCCTCGATCAATGCTCGCATGTTCTTATTTTGTTGTTCAAACATGGCACGCCAGATGTTTGTTTCCTGATTCTGATCCAACACGAATCCCACTTCTGATGACGGAGGAGGAGCGTCGCCATCATCATTAGCACTCATCGTAACGTAATTTAATCTTGTGGGCGATAGTGGAGTGTTGGAAAAGGAAACAGATTTGTCCGTTAAATCAAATTATAATGTACCAACAGTAAATAGACACAGTAAATAGATAGCCACATAAACTTAGGTAGTAGGTACGTATCGTAGAACGCAAGATGGTTCAGTGAGGTCCGCACGCGCTGCTCGCCAACTGAGAAGTGAGTGAAGTCTCGATCAATGTCGCGCGCGCGTTTGTCACTAACTCCATCGAGCACCACTAGATGGCGCTTGCGTCCCGGATATGACCCGATTGCGACATACATAACATCACGCCTGTATTCCCCGAAGGGTTAGGTAGAGGTGTACCTATTAGTACACCCACATTTCACCTGATAATAACATCTCTTGTGTATTTAGTTAGTCTTTACTGAGACTGGTCACCATGACCGAAACTCAGTTGGGATAAAATATTTTTCAGAAACGATTGTCCCATAAAAAGCCAACATGCGCCACTGCACTAACCAAGTTAAATAACAAAACTCCTTCTAAACTTTAAACTCTAACACAGTATTTCAAAGTTCCAATTCAAATTCTCAAATAGAGCAGAAGGGAGTCTCCATTAGTCATTTCTCAGAAATTACTTCTCAAGTCTAACTTGACGATTTATGTGTTAAAATACTTGAAGTCAGCGAAGCGTTTTAATAAGATCCTGTGGAATAATCTTTAATGCAAGGCGATAAAAGTATTTGGATAATACTCGTAGTTACTTAGTAAGATTGCATCGCCTTACATTAAAAAAAAAACAACGTAGGAATTTCTCCGATAGGTATCGTGATTGTAAAAATAATACCAGCTACTGCAGAGCAAAAGCCTCTTCTCACATAGAGAAGGTACGAGCATTAATCACCACGCTGGCTCAAGGCGGATTGATGATTTCAGGGGGCCTACTGCCATGTCTTAAAACAATATTATTTTAATATTACTTTGTAATTTCTGTAAAATCCAACAGTGCACAAGGCAAAGTAATACTACAATAATATTGTTTTAAGAAATTCATGTTGTATATGTAAACATTTTTGTGAACCAATAGACGTTAGGATAATTAAATTTGAATGTTGCTTTTACAATCAGGTTATAATCATTAACGGTCTGTTTTACGAACTCCAAATAAGTTCCGGTCAGTGTATCTGGCAGAATAATTTATTTAAATTCTGATCCATTTTTGGCTTCACATGGTAGGTAGGATATTAACCGTCCAGGCCCTTTGAAATAGACGATAAGCCTTGTAATCAATATTTATATTTTTTGAGTGACTGCATTTTTTTTATTATATAAACCAGTTCAGAATGTAATTTCAACATTTTACATTTCCTAGCATGATTAAAATATGCATAGCAATATATTTTGGACGCCTTACAGATAGAATCTACAAGGATTCAACAATAATCTGTAACATCCCAATGTGATACATAATATGCAAATAAAGTGTGCTATTCTATTTTATATCCACCATTGATATATTTTTTCCTACTATAATGACTTACCGTCATATCCCTGTTTTGCGAAAGCATTAATAAGTAATATACGCTTCACGACGAAGTCAACAACCTCATAAACTGCCTCTAATCTGCCAATAAAGGAGCGATTTTATCCAGAGACGAATTTACGACGAACATCTTACGAAGAAATAAATCAAAATACCGGCCTAGAAAAATAGAAAGCGCTGAGTACAAAATTCTAGAAGGTTTGCTTCTTGGATCAATACGATAAAATCCATTCACCTAGAATGAGAAAAACAAGGTTAATAAAGTAAAGGCACCTTCAATAATTCGTCACCGGTTTCGTAGGACGCAAAATGCTGAATCGACGTCGACAGCACATGTGGTGATCGTAAAATGAGGCAGGGGCTCACGTTTGCCCTTCGATCGAACAATGTTAGGGTTGCAGGATTTAGACAGATTTATTGGAACACTTTCGATATTAAAATGGAGTTAATGCCATTAAATTGTAAATGATAACCGTTAACTTTGTTTTGATCTATAAAGTTTAGGGTTACCTATTCTTTTGTGATTTTCGTGGCAATTTAGGGCAATGTGGCAACATTGGAGCGAATTATGCTCTGTAATTTGTCTTTGATGAAAGAAATTGTTTGGTTGCTAGCATTAATTGTTTTAAATAATAATAATGAAAGTATCTAACGAGCCTCTGTGTGTTAGCTTCGGCCCTGGATCTTTCAAAGGTCACGCCTCACGGTCCCAAGTTATTTAAAGACCAAAAATATAATAATAATAACATCGGCTTATTTGTTTAAGCTTAACTTAAAAGTTCAAGTAGGTATTGGCAGTGTTTGTTCCTATTTTAAAAAGGGGTTTAAAAACAGCCAATAAATGGACACAATGTCTTATGTAAGTCTGGTAACAATATTGAATATTCTTCTATATTTTCTTTGAACTAGGTTTTTGCTTTGTAAGCCCCAAAAACTGTAAGATCTGGCTCGAATTCTTAAGCCAACTGCCAGCCCTGGGGTAAACGCTCTGGTCACGGCTTCCCTTTGTAATTTATTGCTTTTATTGACCGTTAGCGCTGTTAAGTACGACCCTGGAGTTCTCTCAAACGTTTTCTTAGAGTATTAACTTGTTCTAATTTAGTGGTCGAGTTTTTACGTGAATAGGATGTGTAATAAAACATATATGCTGTTGCCAACTTTCAGAGTAGGTCGAAGCTATATGTATGGAAAGTTTTTGGACTCCTTAAAGTTTTCGTGATGTGTTTTGATCGAGCGATAACTCATCGATCAGATGGACAAACACGTGTAGTCACGGAAAAGTATATGTATTTCCTGTTTCATCTACTCTGGATATGTTACTGTTAAGTTGTTTGGCCGACAATCTATCTTGCTACTTAAAAATGAGAAAGTTTGGATGGATGTTTGTTATTCAATCACGCCAGAACGGCTGAACGGATCTCGATGAAATTAGGCACAGGGATAGATTATAGTTTGAAATAGCACATAGGCTACTTTTTATCCCGGAAAAATGTTCGGTTACCATGTGACGCGAACGAAGTCGCGGGCGGATGATAGTACTTTATATTATAAGGTTGAAGGGTTTGTTTTTTTTTATTTGTACCTACGTGGTTATCTCCGGAACTACTGTTTCGATTCTGAAAATCCCTTGTGCTAATAGGTAGCTACGTTATTCCAAAGTGTTATATTCTTAGGTGTTACAGACGAAGTCGCGTGGAAAACCTAGTATCACACATATATTTTTATTTATATGCTTAAGGTTGTCAATCGACTGATTTAAGACTTAAAATAGAGTATTTTTGTCCTTAATTACTCTTATTTGTTTGTTATGAGGAACTTTTATTCATAATACTCCAGTTATAATAAACATTGTTTTCAAAACTCGTGCTGTTATTACTGAAAACAGATATTTTAATTGTTTTAAAACATAATATTTACCTTTAACATCAACAGAATTGTAATTAACTAGCTTTTGCCCTCGACTTTGTGCATTATATTACGTCTTTGGTTAGTGCTCCGCTCCAGTAGATAGCCTACACTATTCTTCTAATTTTGGCTATCATTTACGTAAATATTGTTTTCAAATCTGTCATTTATCATAATAGAAAAAAATATAATGTGACAAAATAATTATAAATATAGTTAAATAATATTTCTAATTCGACTAGTAATTTCAGAGATTAGCGTGTTTAATTACTCAAGTAATGAGACACAATTGATTTTCTATTGTTCTGAATTACCGGTAAGCCAGCCGGGTCTTGATCGGTTAAACAAACAAAGACACTCTTTAGCTTTATAATATTATTTTCTTTTAATTATCGTGTGGGTAGTAAGGTTTTACGACCCCACACACCCTAGTGTCAGAGTTTCTAAACCGCCTCAAGGGCCTCTGACATGGTTTTGAGTGGGACGGTATAAGTCCGGGTTTCCTTACGATGTTATCCTTCACCGATGCCAGTGATGACCAAGATAAACTTACACTACTACTATAGAAAAAAAAAAACGATTATATTAATATATAAAACAAACTTAGTCAAGTAAATCACCAATTTGGTTTGGTTTGCATGTTAGAAACTCCTCTTGAAAATCCATAGTTATTACTAAAACCGTTTCAACAAATTTTACGGATGAGTAATAAGGTTTTATGCCACTGACGGCATATGCTCACACCATAAGGTTCTTAAACTGTTGATCACACGACTTGATGTAGGGACAGCCAAAGAGTCGCGCAAATGACAGGTCTATAAACTGAAGTTCATTTGGAACAGCGAAATGAGAGGAGATCAGTGAACAAATTTCTTTTGGGATACTAGTATGTATATTGATACTAGCTTTCGCCCACGACTCCGCATAAATGTCGGTTATCGCGGATGCAGACGAAATCGAGGAACAAAAAGTAGCCTGTATCCTTCCTTGGGGTCCAAACTTACCCCGTACCGAATTTTATTGAAATCTGTTCAGTGGTTTAGTCGTGAAAGGACAGACAGACAGAATTACTTTCACATTTGTAATATTAGTAAAGGACTAGTTTCTGCCCGCAATTACATCTGCGTAAATTTTAGTATTAAGCCAGGCTTTCTCCATTGAAAAGTACTTTTAACTACTAACTTACTTGAACTAAACATATAAGTAAACCTCACTTAAAAGTCAGTCTTAAAAAACTAAGAACGCACAGTGTGTCATTTTAGATGCACTTTACACACGTTAAGGGTGATAAAATCCGGTCTGTGTCCGTACAGTAAGTTAAATTTGATGACACTGTGCAGTTTACTGAGAAAAGGTGTTACTTTGTCGAAGTTCTGAATGAACTTAACTGAATATGCAGTATACGGTTAAGTGCAGATAAAAATAAGGTTCCCGTGAGTTAACTGAAGATGTGACAATTTTGTTGCAAACTTTATATATTGGAAAAATATGAATAGGTCGCAAATAGCGTACGTAAAAATCAGCTATTTCATACATTATGATCGTATTGAGTTTTTCCATCAGATATTTATCATTAGCAGCCTCGGAGTCTGGATTTGTGCCCGGTTGATGGTAAAGCCCCCTATTACATGGGACTTAAATATTACTGGTGAAATGTGGGTGGTACTAATGGGTACCTACACCTCTGCCTAACCCTTCGTTGATTACAGGTGTGATGTTATGTTATATTATGATCGTAATGTAAAGCTTTATTCTAGAAAATAGCAGATTTTTCTTTTCATCATTTAAGGTAGTTATTGTAAAACTTGTTTATAATGATGAGTAGGTACAAATACTTTTAGGTTTTATTTATTTATCAATAGGTTAGCCAACAATTGTTTATACAAATCAATCAATCAATCAATCAATCATCATTGTTTTCAATCAATTAACAATCACTCGTAAATATAGGAACATTCAGCTTCACACCTTGTTACAGAAACCTAGAAGGGTGGGGATAATTATTATCAACAGATAAATAAATTCATAAAATCTATCTTTTTGTCAGTTGTAATATCGCTCCTATTATAACCGCATAAGAAAGACGCCGCAGTAGAATTTCCCTTCTCGCCTGTTCATCGGTAGGTAGTTCTTTTTATGTATACCTATATCTTTGCCAAGAATGTTGTCGACATAAAAATGAGAATGTGAGCGCAGTAAACAAACTCGTTTGTCTATAAATCAACATCTCCGAGATCAAAGGGTCAACACTCAAACCTTCTCCTACCATAAACTTCAAAAACAACATCAGTCCAAATCGAATCGCCATCAAATTTTATCTCGCTTTGATACCAAAAGATTTAGGGCCTGAACAAATATTTTGCAGATAGCGTACTGATTCTGGGCTTTATCACATTACCAACATGTGTTGGAGTTATAAGCCGTGGAGAGTAGCGTAGTACCGGTTTGGAGCCGATAAGTCCGGACGGTCAACGTCCGTACTGCGTGTTGCGCTCTAATGGTTTATTGTAGATCGCCTTTTTTCCGTGTTGTTTTCTTACTTTGCTGGTTTCGAAATGAAAGTTTTATTTACATAACATCACGCCTGTAATCCCTGGAGGGTTAGACAGAAGCGTACCTATAAGTACACACACATTTCGCCAGTTATGTTTAAGTCCCAGGTAATAGGGGGTGAGCTTATTGCCATCAACCGGGCACAAATTCAGTATTCGAGGTAGCTACTGAGAAAACCTTATAGAAAAACCCAATTGGAAAAAAAAAACGAAATAATAGCCAAACAACATTTTAGAGCTTCCTCCTTGCAAAACCAAAACCGAACTAAATTCATTGCAAAGGGGAACTAAGCTAAATCGGGTTATTCGAGACAGTTAGAACGTCCCCAGGCTACTCCCAACGCTTTAAAGTAATCCTTTTACTCGAAAGAACACTGTTATACCTGAGGCAGAGATCAGAAATCCAATTGTAGTTAGTGGAAATCCGTAAATGCGTCTTGTCGGTGCAATGAGCAAGGGAAGGAAGATTGCTTTTAAGGAGCCGAGTTACAAAGCTACTACCTTGGCTGTGTACTGAGATGCTTTTTTGTTTTACGAGACGAAGTACCTATTGAATTTTGTTACGTAACAAATGTATGTGACAAAATAGCCCAGTGGTTATGGTATCGGCCTCTCATGTATGAGGTTGTAAGTTCGGTATCGGGCAAATACTAATATGACTTTTCCAATTCATAAAGTATTTTCTAAGGTGTTTCTTGGTCAAAACATTCTGAGAAAATGTGAACTTATCGGCTTTAAGCACACAATCGTGGTGACCAATGCTCGTTGCGTTCCCTATATGAGAAGAACGGCTTTGAGACAATAATAGGCTGGTAGTACACAAGCAACACTGTGTTCGCTTGGAAGCTCATTATGGTGACGATGTTTAATCAATATTTCTGTGCAATATTCAAGTTAAATATTATTTTTTTGGTAAAAAAACCTCCTAAAATAAATTTTCTAAATTATTGTGATAACCACATAAATATTCATTACGCAGTTTCCAAGAAATAAGCAACCAAACAGACACACGAAAAGCGACATTGTTTTATTTCTCGCACCAGGATATTATAAACAGTTCCATTTATATTCGAACAGAATCGTTTTCGAAGAACTTAGTCTACAGACTATCCCTTTGTAGCCGCCTCAAGGATAGTCCAATTACGCATTTACACAAAAAAGGTCAGAATTTCACAAAAGGATCTTATCTAAGTAACGTTTTAGGAGTTCAAAAGGAAAGACGCGTTTAAAATGTATTGCAAAAAATTATACATGGAATTATTCATTTAAAAAGGCCGGATGAATGAAATGCTCAAATTTTTTACGGTCCCAAGGGGAATCGCTTTTCATCTTACCTTCTTATCATTTTAATAATTAAAATTTGAGCGGCCTCTGCCTATTGGTGTTATAGGATTCAGAGTTTAATCACTTGTTCATGTATTTGAGTGGGAATTGAGAATTTTGTGTATGTAGGTGCCTCGCGACTTTTTCTGAAAGGTCACTTACATGAATGGTCTACTTTTGAAGACACGTGAGACTTGAATATATTTTGGTGAAAGTTTGAGATAAAAGTTAAGAAGAAGTTAATGCTAGCCCATTAAGTCAATCACTGAAACTAACTGCAACTTAAACGTCATTAAGTTAGTAGAATTTTCCTTCTGGCCAGAAGTTACACGAACAAGGATATTTTTGTTTGTGAGGCTTTCTTATTCATCCCACGGAACAAATCAATCCAAAACACACTATTCCTACTGAATTCAGCAAAAAAACTACGAACAAATAACCAAAAAAACTATACACAGTCCAATTATAACTTCACACAAAAAGGCATTTGACTTAAGCGAAACTTATTCGTAAAACATCACATGGTTCAAACGAGCTGTGAAAAAACGGGTCGTGTTTGAAGCACCCGCGAAGTAGTGGAGGGGGCGGGGGGCGGGGAGGGGCGGCTCATCACATAACTTTGTAAGATTTCGCGAAAGCACTTCTTTGTAAGTAGCTGCTTTTGTCATTCGCCGTCGCGTAGTTCCGAACTATCGTTGTGCACGAATACACTTGTTTTTGTTTTATATATTACGTTTAGGAATCTTTTGTTGGTGTCGGATGAGCCAGCTCAAGTAATTTTGATTTAATTTATAAAACCTTAGATGGCACCACCAATCAATAGACGTATTTTTTATGGCCTGTCAAAACGCGATTCTTTTTTAGATTTAGAATGGCAAAAAAATATTGTGACGTCACTTATTGACCATCTGTTTATTCATTTGAAAGCATTTAAAAATAATGGGGATTTCAGGACTAAAATAAATGTTTCTTTAGAGAAATTATGTCTTGGATTCATAATGGTGTCATATACCCAATTACGCTTCCCTGATTTAAAAGATTTTCCAATGTGTCGTCAGAATTTTCCTACCTATTACTGTATCTGAAGTCTTGTTAGGAACTCGTGTTATTGTCGAGCATAAGGCTAAGCTTAGGAGAGGCTAAGACAGCCTGTGAGGTAAACTAAACCGCTTAGTCTTAGGGCATTAATGGAACTCACATCTATTCATGTTGAGTTCAAACAGTTTGCATGTAAGCCCGTAGTCATTCTATTCAGCATGAATACAATCTGGATCGATATTGAGCCGTATTTTGTTTACTAATAATAACCTTGTTTGCTTGCTATCAATTTCTGAGTTCTTCTCTCTTTACTATCTTACTTATGCAACTAACTGTACCTTAGAATTCTTCCATAATTTTGCCGTCCATAGCTTCATCATCACATTCAATAATTTCATTTTCTGCAAGTAAAACACTAATGGAAAGTACAGCATCAATTAGAATCACAGTAACATTATTTTTCCGGGTTTTTCAGTTGACATGCAAAATTATATCCTGGTTGCGCAGTGGACAATCTAGCTAATTTCATGTTGGCTACTAAAACAGTGTTAATATTTTATGCCACCGCAGCACGTCAGCTTTTGAATGGCGGCGCAAGCTGATGGAAATGAGCGTAACCTGGCTGACGAAATTTTATAATTATTCAAAAAGGCAAAAGTTTCAAGTTAATTCCATGATTTTAGACGATAAATACTATTATGATCAAGTTGTGTGTTCTCAGAACTATTTATATTGATTACATTAAATTAAAATCACATTCGATTCTGTAGAAGTTCGATTTGAAATTCAAATTATTTCACACTTTCAAATTATAATAAACAGAGTATTCGTCGAAACCTTCTCTGGAATTAGCAGCTTGGTTCAACTTGGTTGGAACAGTTTTAGGATAAAGCTTTTAATGAAAATTATTAATTCTAATGAAACACAAGTTCCATCGTGCGTTTCAGATCATGACACATAACTTACCTCTTGTGCCCCACCCTTACACCAGCTTTTAGCTGCAGATCAAAGCAAAATATAGTCTATTTCTTTTAACATAGGCTTCATTTTCCATAACCAATGTTAGCTTACCCGGAAATGTTCATACACGTATAGATAATAAAAAAGCATTGATCTCGTCAGCGGATTAGCTTTAAATAATATCTAATTTGAAATGGAATACATTATTTTGATATCAGTTTCTAACAGATTTGTTAGTGTGAAAATTAATTACGATGCGTTAGCTTATTAAGCTTTTGTTGTCAAATCAGATGATAATGTTACAATTTCGTTACTGTTTGAACGTAGATGTAGTGATGTGATACTGGAAATGTTTGAAAATCATAAATATACATAGAAAAAAGACAGTGCTTTTATATTTTTACTAAAATAAAAATAAGCAATTAAAGTATCAATAATATTAGTATCAAGCTGCGGAATATACAAAAATTGGTACAGGCAGAATAGCCCAAAGAATTGAAAGTAGAAATAGCTGAACAGTCGAAACTCTTGAACTGACATCAACTAGAAGTTCAGTCAAAAGTAGCTGATACAGTTACCGCTGATCACTTAGTTGTGCACAACATAAAGTATCAAGATCGTAAAGATAAATTCCTTCTTATCCATCCAGAAGTTTATTACTATCATCATCCCGTATTTTATGTGCTGCCACCTAACCTCGAAATTCCCGAACCTCTCGTTACGTCATAGGGAATTTTGTAAAGTTTTCTTTGTGGAAGGATTAAGGAAGGATATTAATCCTCCCAAGTTTGAAAGCGGATTGTGAGATGCAACGGGAGCTTTAACGTTTTGCTATCGCGATATTTTTCTTTTCAGGATGTAGTTTGGTGAAGTTGTTCGAAAATAAGAAGGGATAGAAGAAATATTTGCTTTTGTATTTATGGTTCTTACCCGGTGGTCATCGAAAATTGTATCTTCTAGTACGACTTTATTGTACTTATTAAGTTTAGTATGAGAAGCTTCATTCATAACACATTTGTGCTAACAAAAAAATACAGATTAACTTAAAATGAATAATACCTCTCATAATCACAAAATCTACTAACATATTCAAGTAATCCCAGAACTGACCTACTGTGATACGAAACTCAATACATCAAATTTGGTCGAACTGAGCACATCATAACGAGACCTTTTAAGCCCTATCTCATAAACAATACCTTCCACCAAATCCATTTATCCTCATATTTAGAGAGATCATGTTTCTTAGCCAATTTGAAAAAGATGGCAAGATTAAATAGTCCTTTCTGTCGATGTGTGAAGAAGTAGAGGAAGACAGATATAGTGATTAGAAGATGATTTTGAGAAAGTAGCGCTCCTGGAGTCAATCACAAACAGCAAAGGCCAAAAACAAGTGAAAGACCTTAGAGGAGATTTTTGTCGAAAGACAACCGAATGCCGATGATGATGATATGATTTTATTATTATCATCATATCAGCCGTAGGACGTTCACTGCTGAACATAGGCTTCTCTTACAGATTTCCAATAGAACCGGTTAATAGAATATGATTTAGTTCAAGTTAATTACAGGTACACTTCTGAATTATTGTTTTGGCAAAAAAAATAAAAACTAAAAGCAATAAAGGCTTGTTTTATTTTTCGTCGAAATATAGTGTTGGTATTTACAGAACTCACAATTCGTCGTTCACAAAAACTGGACAGTGTAATATATAGGTCAAATATGTTTCCTGTTATAAGTTAGTGGAGCGTTTTGCTGAATTGCTTCAGTAAGCTTGGGACTGATTTATGGTGGGCATTGGCCTACAATAGCTATATGGATTTCTATTTATCGTAAGTTTCTTGATCTGTATCTAATTACTTTTTGAGTTCAGCAGTATTAGTTTCTTTGGTATATTAATTTATTAATAATGGATGATATCTTTCTTTTTGTGAATGCCTGATGGTTTTCTTTTTGGTATTTTTTTATATTCTTCTGATTCACATATTTCTTTTTGCATTTTTAGTATTTGAAAGTTTTCCCATTGAGAGGCCAGTATATTAGTCTGATTTTTGTAAGCTTATTATTCTATGTGCTATCTTACATCTGGGTGTGTTGGTTAACCTGTCATTAGTGACTGTATTTGTCCAAAGCTGTTTTTGAGTTACATTTAGGATCTAATGTGGACTGTAGGCAAACTTTAACGAGTAAGTAAATGATGCGTTTTCCTATATTCTAACTAAACCGTTTGCAACTACCTCAAAATCACGAGTATTTAACTACATTCTATCACAAAGCAGGTGCTAATTTACATTTGTCCCTACGGCCTCTCTTTTAGCTGCACAGTCCCCAAGCGATAGTTGGCAGTCAAATATCCTGCCACACATTAATGGTAATGATCCCTAATAATGTAACGAACGGTACACGTTAGCGCGGGATTGGCCCGATATACCCAATGCGGTGAATTATACTAACATTTGGCAATTTTGTACCGTTAATTATTTGGTATTAAATTTTCGAAATTGGCATGCAAATTTTAACTGTAATCCTCAAGTTATTAGGTTTGAAATTGAGTGCGGAATACCGTTGGAGTTATATAACAATAACAGCTTGACTGCATTTTGTTGTAGTATAATTTGTAGAACGACGCTTTTATTGCATTCTCTGGTAATATATTAGGTGTTTGTTTATTGTTCGGAGGTTGCCTTTACGTATAATTCTATAATAATAATGCCCGCATATTAACTTCTCACTACAGGGCAAAGTTCTGTCCCAATTCGGAAAGGCACGAGTGTTGATCACCATGATTTCAGACTTATATTTATTATAAGTCCAGGTTTCCTTATGATGTTTTACCTCACTGTCAGTAATGTTCAAGACCAACTCAGAAACTAAGTATGAATTGAAAAAGTCACGTTGGTACTTGCCCGTGTTTAGTTGAGAACCCTCTGGGTCATCAAATCTAGACATCTATTGAAACAAAATTATTGACTGTTTGTTTTGCTTGAACTTCACCGCTATTATTTGCTTTAGGTGTTATCGCATCATCTTATATAGCCCTAGTAACCGTTACTACTGTTCTAATAGGCCCATTGCGTAGTCCTTAGTGGTAGGTAGATTAGTTATTGTTAATTTTATTAGTACGCAGGTGGAAGTCGTTGGCCGTCTTCCTAATGTCTAAAATCCCTTAGTCGGTTCTAACGACACTCATGGGAAGTAATGGAGTGGTCTTTGTAGCCCTGGGCTATTACCCTTTAATAGCCGTGTGCTCTTGCTCTAATTTAATGGGTACAATTAACTATGGAACAAATAGCTCTAGAGCATTTTAAATGTGTAATGTAAGTGAAATATTAATTTACTAATTTATTTTTGTATAATTTATATTTTTAGAATGCAAAAATAGCTCACCGGTATCACAGACAGAGTCAAAGCTACCGGCACAGGTCAGGACCACAGACAGAAGAACCTCCTAACATTGAAGGCTGCATCCACAAGTACTGCTTTCTGTATCAAGCCTTTTATCCAACTGCCTACCCGAAAGCATTTTAAAATGTTGACGCAGGCTCTTGGCTCTCAATTGTTACTGCCATAACTGTTGCAACGGTTAAAAATTTAACAAAACTGATAAAGTCAAAGTCAAATAATATGTTATTTTTTATACAGACCAAATCATTTGACTTTGACTTTAACCATTAAAAGGTACTTTTAAAAGCCATACATAAAAAATGAAATTGAATCTAGTTGTTTAGAATATTGGAGCTGTAGACGAATAATCTTAACATTTCAACATACAATGAAAGTTATTACAGTAGATTAGCATTAGGTTACTAAAACCATAATCCATAATTCTAAAACTAAGCTTTTAGTAATAGCGAACTATAATTTGATTTTACAGTACCCAATGATGAACGAGAAGCTCAAGGATATAGTTAATAGGGTACAAAAATGGCACAATATATTAGTTTTATATGTTGTTTCGTTCCCCAACGGGTCGTATATACGCGATATCACAGGAAAATGGGCCTCAATGAGATTTTGTCCACTGTTTTCAAGCGATGTAAGTTTATTTATTACTATTTTTATGTGTGCCTGTATGATATTTTCATTTAAGTGGACTGACGTGCCTCTTTTCTTTCAGTTCTGATTGTCATTTATTATTTGGTACTCAAGGAAACTAATTTCATGTTTCTGTATTTTTGTTTTTGTTAATTTATTTTTTATTATTCTTCTTCCCTTATTAATGATTAGTTTTTTTTTTCTTTCTGTTGGAAATACAGTCTTAGGGATGATTCTCATTAGAGCGGGTCGTGCCCGGGCCGGGGCGTGGACGAGCCGACGTGGTATTGAAGTGCGTCGAGAGGGCCCGGACGGGACACGGATAATGCACTGTGTAATATAAATTGATATATATGTCACCGGAAAATAACAAGATCCGTAAGTTTATCAATTTACTAGGAAGTTTATAAACTTTCGTAAGATTCTAAACGGGAGATAAATTGTAATATTTTACGTCCACATTTTCGTAAATTTATCAATTTCCGACGTCATACGGTAAATTTATAAACTAACGAATATCTATTCGTAAGATTTTATATGGTTCGACCAATCACAGAAACTCTTTTAAATATACGATCTTTGAAATACGTAAAATAACACACTGCTCTCTGATTGGTCAATGTTCATAGTGGCAATGCTTTTGGGTGTCCGCAGCTTGTAGGTCACTCATTATGGGTACTGCTAGATAATCTTAACAAAATAAAGCTATTTTTCACAGTTGCAACACAGTTCAACATTCAAAACTAATAAAAACGCACGAGCATACCGGTTTGTTCATGTTCCGTGGCCAGCAATGGCGGCCGCGAGGAAGGAGAAGTGACACGTGACAGCCAACCAATCAGATCGCGCGTAGCGTTTGGTTACTGCTTACTTATTATTTTACGAGTGAGTTCAGTAAGTTTATCAATTTACGAAAATGTGGACGTAAAATATTACAATTTATCTCCCGTTTAGAATCTTACGAAAGTTTATAAACTTCCTAGTAAATTGATAAACTTACGGATCTTGTTATTTTCCGGTGACATATACAAAATATATGTAACAGATTTAAAACCGTGCCCCGTCCGTGCCCCGTCCGAGCCCCGCCCCGGGCACGGCACGCTCTAATGAGAATCATCCCTTACAGTCTTAATGAAAAGCCAATAAAGATTTTTTAAATATTCTTTTGGATGACTTACAGCTAAGCTGATACAGAGTTTTTCTCTACCATAGACGATATATATAATGCATCAATATTAAGGGTATAATACAATACAGTTACCAAGTCAACTAAAATCCAAATACAATAAGTTTCCCGTCAAAAGCTACAAACAACTCCATCTAGCGGCATCAAGGACAACACATACATTTCTTACCTCTTAATTAATTTCAACGCGCTCGTTGTCAACATTCAAGTAAAATAAAGCCGTCTAAAATGAAATGACGTTTCACATAACCTGAGCGATATTTCCTTACAGTACTGTGAAAATTTTCAATTTTCTCAAACAATGTAACCGCGTTTACTTCTGTGTTTACAATTTCGTGTCGTGACGTGGCACGACATGGCGACAACGCGACACCTTGCTGTTGTTCTGTCAAATAAATTCTTTTACGAATGAGTGTTCCGGAAGTTCTTGCTGTTTTCTTTGTTAGTTTCGTTGTTGAAGTTATTTGACGCGTTGAATTTATTTTCGGGGTTCTGCTGTATCAAAATTTTACCTTATTTGTGAAGGTGTAATGATAGTCCAGGCGTTAAGCCTCTGATGCACGAGGTTAAGAGCTCGCAACCGTGCACAGTAACGATGTCATTTTTCTATTTCTTAAGAACCTTCTAACTTTCTTTTAACTTTATCTTAACCATCACTGACATCGGTAAGGGAAAACATTGTGAGAAAACATGTATTTATTATATAATGAATACTATAGCTTCTGACCGTAACTTCGTCCGTGGAAAACTTGATATATTATCCCACAGAAAACATGCATAGTTCCGGGGTAAAAAGTAACCGATGTACTGTTCCAGACTGTAATCTACATCCGTACTAAATTTCATCTAGATCCGTTCAGACGTTCTGACGTGATTGAGAAACAAACATAAATCCAAACTGTCGCATACATAGTATGGCAAGATTAGTTTGAAATCGTAAAGCCTCCTTGAGCAAACGAATTGATCAATGCTCGTGCCTTCTTAGTATGAGAAGAGGCCTTTGCCCTGCAGTAGGATAATAACAGACGTCTATTATTATGAACAAGTTAAAGTTCATATTACTGTAACACTAAACTCCTGCAAAGCTTTCACCGCGTCATGATGAATTTGCTGTTGAATAGGTATAGTTGGAAAATTTCAACAACAGCCAACACGTGTAAATGAGGAATTAGAAACTTTATTTAATAAAACTTTTGTTGCAGCCACAAGCACTCAAAGTGCTTCGTCATTAATTTATCGTGCTTAGAGGACAATTTTCGTAATAGGAAAAGTTTGAACGTCGAACGGAGCTGTTTAAAAATTTGTTTCATTTATCTTTGATGATGAAAGAAAGAGTGAATGACTGAAAAGTTTATCATTAGCTGAAGAGGTAATTAGTAAAGGTTGTATAGGGGTAAGATACACAAATAATTCCACAATATAGTAGAAATATGAGCCACTGTTTGGTTCAGAGACAGTTAAAGTGAACCATAAATTCTTTCCCATAGTAAAAACAGATTTTAACATAAAAAGAATAATTATAAAATAACATCCATAAAGTTTTACAATATAAAATTTTGACCAAAAATAAATAAGCAAGTCGTAACGGAAAATTTTAATAGAAAAGATGAGAGAAAATGTCCTGTAAATATACATAAGAATGTTTTGCTCCAGGTAACCGACGAATATCTTTATTGCGACGCGGGAATACCTTCATTTGCACTTAAAAATAAAGACTGGAGACTGTAAAATTTAATGGAATTTTAAGTTCATCTATTATGGAAATAGTGGTGTTTTTTCCTTACACCGTCTTCTTTTTCTTGGTTCATTTTGCTATGAAGATTTTTATTGTTGAGGCGTTTAAATATCATTTGAATAATTGGTACTGTTTTGTATTGAAATGTACCTAAAATTGATAATAATGATAGTTGTTCTATAGGTAATGACAAACCGGCTAAGTGCGAGTCGAACTCGCACATAATTATAGCGTTCCGTACCATCGTACAATTTTTAACACTACATAAAACTACTTTTATTCGGGACATCGCTAAGCAACTGGTCGACTCTTCACACGACCAGAGGGCTGGCCTTTTCTTAGGTCAAAGAATCAGCATTGCCATACAACGTGGCAATGCTGTCAGCCTTTTGGGCACTTGCCCCATTGACAGCGACGCGGACGAATTTTTTGATGCCCTATGAGGTTTACGTTTTTTTTTTTATTGCACAAAGTTAATGTAGGTGTAATTTAATTTTCTATTCGTATGCGGATAAAAACATATAAAATAAATATGTGTATTATTTATTGCTAGAGCGGCCATAGAAATACACACTCTGTGAAAATTTCAGCTCTTTACCTATTACGGCTATACAGCCCGCTGATACACAGAAGGATGGCCAGCGGAAGCTTTAACGGGAATCCAAAAAAAAGCAACATAAAAAGAAACGTAAACAATACTTTCAAAAAATCCAGGAACAGACAACTCACAGAAACTGAATCCAACGTTTCGTGGAATGAAGTAATAACGTGTCTACTACTAAGTAAAAGAACAGAAAAATTTCTCAACGCAGCGTTGGGAACATTCCCAGGGAATAGGCGAACGAGGAATTCCGAGGGAGGAATGTTACCCATTAACGCTAACTGCACCAGAACTGGGCAGTTCGGGGAGTTACTTAATTTCGCGTAAGCTCTAAGGTGTTTCTGTAGTGCTAGTACTACGGGTTTTAAGGGATTCGTAAAGTGTTTACGAATTACTCTTGGGTTCGGATCGATGGAGGGTTTTATGAGCTTTTTGGAGATAGTTAAGTGTTCCTAAATAAATGTTGGTAGTTACGTGTTTTTGAATGACTGCCGAAATTCTTTAGTAGTAGAAATTGAATTACTTTTATTGCAATTTTGCCGGTTTTGGTATGAGCATGAATTTCAGTCAAGTATCAACGTGAAAGATTTTGCAGTCGTATTCTCGAAAGTAAGTCATTTCAGTAAGTTTTCTTCATCCGCGTCGAGTTTTGTCTTTGGCTACTGCTCCGCTCCCTTAGGCCATGGCGTGATTTTATGTAGCCTATTCTATTCCTCATACATATGATGGCTGATCATATGCAAAAAAAAACAATTTCACTCTCCGATCCAGAGATTAGTCGCGTTTAAATAAACAATTATATTCATCAGCTTTAATATGATTGTATAGATCAGTTTGTTAAAATCCGATTATAAACTATATTATATTTATTTGTTATTATAAACTCCCCGTGGGCCATAAGGGCGACTCTAGTACCTATTGTTTGTATTGTTGCCTAATTCATCCTCAGCTTTACCCAAAAAACAAGCTACTATAATTTTAAAAATTCAAAAACACGACTGCAAAAATTGCACATATTTGTACTTTGTTTACTCGACAGTTTTTTTTAACGACGTTTTTTATTTACAGTGTTATATATTTTTGAAATCTACTTGTCAAATTCTAGACGATAAACATAGACACGATCAGTTTCATGAAAAAAAATAATTGAGGCTGGTATTAATTTACGTTTTAAAGTGACCACACAGGATTCTTTTTATTTTTTCTAGCCTATGTTACTCGGAACGATGCAAGGATTGTAACGATACCCCATACATCTAAATCGGTTCAGGCGTTTAAAAGTTATGGTGGAATAAAGAATCTCACATACATACATACATACATACATACATTAACCCTGAACACATAACACTCCTTTTATTGGGGCAGGCGTGTAAAAACAGTCCTTAAATTCACCCACAAAATTGCTTTACCGCAAACTCATTACAACTGTATTATATACATTTTTAATTACATTCTCAAGACGTAAAACCCACATTAAGCAAATCTTACATTTCTTCATGTATCCCTGGTGCGCATTACCGCAAAAACTTACATAATTACGGAAACCTCAGTCTGTCTAACATGGTAGAATGTGTTTTAAACCCTTTTGGATGATACTCGAAATAAGTCCTTATGTACTTCTAATAAGATACGTTGTATTTGGAAGTTCATCATCTCGGAGTAACTGGGTTGAGGTGGTCATAGTAAATGCTGGTATTGCTGGCTGGGTAAAGCTTGATTCACACATATCAGTGAAGTCGCAGTTCTTGCACCGTCCCGTATCAGCGATAAATTATTCTTTAATACATTCTCTATTATTCCATAAAAATCTGGCTATCCTTTATAATTAGATTTTTTTTCCAATCATACTGAAAGTTCCAGAGACGTATGAAGAGTTACGCGTTTAAATCAACAAAAACCCTATTAGCTGTAAATATATATAATTGCAGATAGATTAAAGGCTCACCTCAAGTTCACCTAAATACAACGAACGATTTTTTACAGAATACTACTGTTTGTTATCATGGTCGCCACGAAGTTTTCACATTGTGATTCTACCTCATAGTTTTATAAGAAAAGTTAAGCTTTTCCTTTTTTAACTGTCAGATAATAAAGTGTATCCTAGCCGTTTAACACTTCTGCGTCCAATTTTTAAATTCATTGAGCTGAAAACCGACAAAAGAAAAATGAAAATGTTCCTTTCTCTACAATGAGTAAAGCAAATTAAGTACATAAAAGCCAGAATGAGGTCGAGAACTCTGTCAATGGTCGCGGCCGCTTGGAAGTTGATTCAGATTTGATTGTTGGTAATTTTTTACCCGACTGCTAAAAGGTTGGTAATGTCACTTGTGAAACAAATGAAAGGACGAAGAGTAATGATGTTTGAGAAACGGTGGAAAATTTCATATTCATTTTGGTTATAAAGTTATTGTTGAATCGTGTTCTTTGGTTATGGATATCATTTTTTTGGTTCGTCTCTTCCACGAGCTGTTTTTAAATTTTTTGTGTTGTTGTCACTTGTTTCCCCTTCCTTCTTCTTGTAAACGTTTAAAAAGGATTCAGGATGGTTTTTCTTTAATCTTACTACTATTATAGATGCGAAAGATTTGGATGGATGTTTGTGAAGGACTCAATCATGCCAGAACGGCTGAATGGACCTAGATGGGAATTGGCACAGAGATAAATGATAGTCTTTTTTTTTAGGTGGTATAAATCTTCATTTGTCTCCTTCCGCCCTGGGTGGGGCAGAAGGGACTGTCAGACTTTTACTGACTAAAAAACCACCCTGTTCCTTCTGTTGCCCTTTACGTTCCGGGGCCACGGTATCCTGTTAAGACGTCCCGCAACCCCGGCAGGCGTTAGCCCCGTTGGGGGCCCCGTCCCTGTGCTGACAGTTCTTTGAGGCACGCGCGAACAGACCGCGCCGTCGACCCGTGCTTGGTCCTTGATCGGACGGCGAGCTACCCATTACTCGTCGTCCGCAAGCCCGCGCCTACGGTGGCCGGATGTCGCCTCGCGACGTCATAGATATATATATATATTATAGTCTGGAATAGCACATAGGCTAAATGTATGGTGCCCGTGGGGTAACAAATATATTCACGTTATGCCTTAGTTTTATTTCAAACTTGTAAGTTTCACCAACAATTTCACAAAATTGAACGTAAAATTTTCAACGACCGACACAAAAAATTGTCCACTTTTCAAAATCCATAGTTTTTCAAGCCCGTTCGAAGGCTTGTGACAAGAACACACAAGCTCGGTTCACGCTCCATTGGGACTCGAACTACCCGCATTTAAGAGCCAGCAGTATAAATCAAGAGGTTTGCTGCACGTTACCGATTGTTTGCTACCACTTGTATTGGTTCGAGGGTTTATTGTTCGAAATTGTATTTATTTGCTGTTATGTGTAATATTTGTTGGTTTCGAATTAATTGGGTGGTTTATTTTGTTGTATAAGGTATAATGATTGCTTGATATTCTTCATTGTCTTGGTAAAAATAAATTGTGTCCATTTGATGCGTTTTCACAATCCATACGTAGATATTATTGGTTGATCCTTCTCGTGATTAAAAAGCATAATTCTACCTTGACCAGAATTCTTGGATAGCGATGTAGTGGAAATTATTGAAACCGTATTTTTTTTAACTGTTATGATATCCGTTATTTTTTGGTGTATTTTCCCTTGTTATACACAAGAGTGTATACTGTTAATATTTCATAACCACTAAGAAAGTTCATCTAATATAAATTTCAATTAAATATTCTACTATTAAAACGCAATACTATAACTCGTTTTAAATGAAAGCCTCGTGACTGCCTCGTTGGTCTAGTGGTCGCAAGCGCGACTGCTGTGCATGAGGTCTTGGGTTCGATTCCCAGATCGGGCAAAGTGTTATTGGGTTTATCCATCAGGAATTTCTCAGTAGCAGCCTCGGAGTCTGGATTTGTGCCCGGTTGATGGCAGTAGGCTCGCCCCCTATTACATGGGACTAAAAACATACCTGGCGAAATGTGGGTGTACTAATGGGTACACCTCTGCCTAACCCTTCGGGGATTACAGACGTGATGTTATGTGTATGTTAAATTAAAGCAGTGACTATATCTGGTTCGTTATTTACACCTCTCCCACATATTACTAACAAGATTATAAATTAAACCCATGAATGCAGTAATGCATAAGAACAGAGGGTCTCAGCTGGTTGCCATGGCAACTTAGTTCGCTCTGCTGGGTCCTATAGCTTGTATGTGAAGATAAGGCAGACAATTTAACTGAGATATGAAGCTCGGTAGCAGTAATTTTAGTTGGATTATTTGAAGACGAGACTGTACAATTAGTTGCTGGTATACAATATAGGTATTGCTTTTTGAAATGAAGTTCTTTAACACGGCTTGCGGTAGAAGTTTACTGGTAGAAACCGTCATGTAAGAAAAAAGCGTTATTACCCCAGGCGACCTTCAATCTCTTTTTTTCTGTCTGTTTCTTTTATGTACCGGTGTGAGATTGTGTGTGCGTGCGAGAATCGAGATAAGATCAGCAAGCATTGTGCACGACCAGCTGTGTAACCTTATTTCTAAACACTTGTAAATTATATTTAAACTATTTCCTGGGCTCAGTTGATGGCAATAGGCTCGCCCCCTATTACATTGGATTTACTGGCGAAATTTTGTGTGGGGTAAACTTCTGCCAAACCCTTGGAGGATTACAGGCGTGATGTTATATGTGTAATTCCTGGGCTATTTGTATTATTTCGACGGTGACAACCCCATTACATTACGATTGACTTTGATATACTCCAATGTCCGTTCCGCTTAATGCTCCCTTTTAAATGATAATTGTGCAGCTTTTTTTGTACATTTATGTTCAAAAAGTGATATATTGTACTAGATGAGCGATTTGTCGATACAATAATCTTCTACTAAAACCAAAATGTCTACCCAAATCTACAAAATATTTTAAAGTATTCAATACAAGCTTCGTAAACTTACTTGAACAAAACTCTCAAACTGGACAAAAGTACAAAATTACATTCGAAATTTTGTCAAAACATAGTCAGCATATTCCCGTTGCCTTGCATTGTCCCCTTCCCCCAAAACTTCCGAGATAACACGGCGTTGACATTGTTACAAGACAGATTCCGTTCAAGAATTTTTGTGCCAACTCAGTGGAACTGTAAACAGATTATGAAAGTGTGAGTGAGTGCGAGTGTGAGTATAAAGGGTACCCCGTTAATATGACACTTCGAGTTTGAGAAAAAGCTCGCCTCGTCTCGTTGGAGCGTGCGGAATAATCGTAACAACGTAAATTCGATCGAATTTTAAATTGGTATTAGCCGTTTCGTATAAGACTAAACTTAACCGCCATAGAGGAGTTGTGTTTCCAATTCGCTAATTGACTCAAATCCAATACTTTTTATTTACACACTCGTGCTCTGCCTGTTGCTGTGTATCTCATATTGAAACTCAATGTACGAGAACACTCGAGTACTGTAAAGTGACTCGTATAAAATTATATGATAATCTGACGGCAGATGGCACTGAGTGACGTCATAATGACTTGCTGTTTCTTGTTTTATTGTGTTGTCTTTTGTTTATTTGGTGATGTGACTTTTAATTTATTGTTGGTGGGAGAAATATTGAACTTGATGTTTTTCACGGCCTTTGTTGAGTTTTATTTCTTTAAGGAAAATGTTATCTATTTTAATATATAGTACCAGTTCTGTATTTATATTCAGTATTTAAACGTCCTTTAATAAAATCGTTTATTAAAACATATTATATTTTTAGATCGTGGCGTAATTCTACTGACTTTCAAATACAATCGCAATCTAACCTCAGTTTCAGTCTGTCAAAAATGCCTCTAATTTACATTTGCATAAACACATTTTTAATATTAATTAAATTCTCTTCTACTCGTCAACCCTTGTTCAAACACCGAACTAATCCATTAAAATCCACAAAAATGAATCAATCACTACAATTTAAACAATCCTTTTCTAAAAGTTCAAAATCAATGTTCACACTACGTATCGACACAACGCTCCATTTGGTTCAATACTCGTACTGTCCACTGTACGAACAAATCATGGTCACTTTACAAAAATGAAATGTCCCACTGTCCCACACAAAAGCTTGGACAGTCTACACGATATTTTGTCATAGTTTATGACACGACGTATTTTTCTCGTTTCAACTTTGTATTTACTGTGCTGAGTACTTCTTTTATGTTCTGAAGTACCTAACATACGAGTACATAGGGGCATTGAAACTTAGTTCTTTTATTTATTTAGCTTTTGTCCGAGACATTGAGCACGTGGATTGTTACGGATCCCAAGAATTTTTGATAGTCAAATATAGTTAGAGATGAAAAAAAAATTAAGAATCAGACCAGTAGTTCAAGAGAAATAACCAAAGTCAAAAGTCAAAGCCAACACATTTATTTCAATAAAACCATTTACAGGCACTTTTTGTCTAGAAGTCGGTCAGTTAGTCAAAATATTGGTGGGTAAGCAAAAACGGAGATAGACCTCTAAGGAGAAAAACGAGCAAGGACGCTCTTTTTTGTTAGGTTTTTACTAATTCTGGTTACAATATTGTTGTTGCTTCTACATGTGTAAGCAATGAAGCTGAATATAAAATAATAATAATTAAGATGTAAGCCGTGGCAGTTAAGACAACTATGAAACAAACTCTTCAGCTTTATAATATTTGAATAGATTAATGTAGGTTTTTATTCATACTAAAAAGACTGTGGCAGAAATTCTAAGAGCACAACCTGAATTGCCCTACACAGACTAACTTTAAAATAGCTCAAACATTGGTTTACTAAAGGCACGATCCTGGATTACCGGTACCAGGGCAACATGACTGCGTAATAACCTAAACGGTTAGCTTCTGCGTTAATCGACTATCAATATGTTGCAGCTCTCAATTCTTGTTGTGCGCCTAGTACTGGGTGAGAGAATATTATACTGTATAGGATAGGAGGTGTGGTTATCGATGCGATTGTTCACAAGTAATTTAATATGTAAGAGTTCTATTGGCTTTCAGTGAGGTTAACGATCTAAGGATTTGCAATAACTTCAGTGCTGTACATGATATGCCGAATAATAATGGATATCGGAATATCTATTATAATTTTGAAATATTACTTTCTTTCGCCCGCGGCTTCGCTTGCGCTAATTTAGAATTTGCTAATAAATTCAACCTGAATTTATTAGCAAATTCTAATCTGCTTGTAGATAATAATGAGTAAAGTGATTTTTGTTTGAATAGGTACCCTTGATTTTTTGATACCCTAGTACTTTTTTTTATAATCCCAGTATGTTGACCTTTCCAGTCTAAGTAAAATTGCTTATTTCTACTGCCATAGGTCCCACGGAAACGGGATATAAAAGATAAAAATCCTGTGTCCGTCTCCTGGTTCTAAGCTACCTCCACACTAATTTTCAGCCCAATCGGTGTGTAACTAACACGACTTTCTTTTATATATATAGATATAGATTATGACATGTTTTGTCCAAAAAACGGACTGCTATTAATTAGTACATACAACTCAAAATATGCACTGAGATGTGGAGTTGCAGATATACTTACTATACACATACACTACCCTATCATACTATGTGAGTGAGGCAAGAGGGACTGCACCTGTGTTTGTGCATACACTTGTGAACTATAATAATAATATTTTCAGCGTACTAGTTTAGACTCCATTGAAATTGATCACCGTAATCGAAATTCGGTTGGTAAAGTTACAATAATACTACTACATGCAACATGGATAATAATTACAATTTACAAAATACCCATAACAACCCAATAATAAATACAACACATATTCCTCACCATCATTCTTACTATACATATCCGCAAAGACCCATATCCACGGCACCAGTTTCAGCTAACCGAGCCTAAATTTAGCCCGAGGTTGCAGCCAGTAACTGTCCCGATATAATTAATGTAAGCCGACATCTCACGTCGCCGCCGTTGGCACCATCTGGACGAGGCTAAAGTGATGTCAAAGCGAATGCAGTGAAAGGACTATTTTGAGTCGTGTATGCGGGCACTGAAACGGGTCGTAACTTTATTCTCAGAGATTTGTTTAATTGGTAAAAGGATAGTGGAGGTTTAATGTATAATGCAGGTTGATTTTATTTTATTTGAGGTTGCAGTTCGTTATTTTGGTTGCGTAATTATCATGCAGTAATTACCACTAGGAACCTGTCTCGCTTTGGGAAAAATACTAAGTTTGTTTTTCGAGTTTGTTTTTTTAAGTTTTTCTTAAATTACATTCGGGATGTAAAAAGATACATTTTAATATAGCTAATAGTTGACGACTACTAATTCTGACCATCAAATGAAGTAGGTAAGTCTTTGAACAAAAATTATTGCTGGGAAACGAATAATCAGACGCAAAGGAACACAATCAAAACATTGTGTTTACGGATGCATGCAAGAGTGCAGGAGACGATCTATGACAATATTGTAAACGTGTGAGCACTGTGTATCTACAACAATTAATTTAGCTTTCATTTTTAGTTTAAATCTTTGTAGCACTTGGTACGTATTGTAGTACTTTGTATGACTTTTATTTTAGGTACATCGTCTTCACATTCGTATAAATAGAATTAATGTACCTACTACTTATTGTAAATCATATATATATATTTTAAAAGAGTAAGTATGGAGATTCTTGCCTGTTCTTCTCCATACAAAACTACCTTTTGGAATGGGCAACTAGATTCAATATTATAATTTTTCTTTTCTCTTGTAAATGACGTTCAAAAGTGTCTTTTAATGGTCTAATTGAAATAAATGATTTGACTTTGACTTTGACATTTAAAACTTGTATTCTTATCAAAACGTAAAAACAGATCTTGACCTCTGATATCTCAGTAACCAGAAGGTTCTTAGATATGGTCCACGACAAAAAAGAAATAGCAATGACGATAAATATATATAACTTTCGGTTCCTTTAAAAAATCGTTAAAAATAATTTAGTTACTTCAGTACATAATATTCAACATAACGTGTCTAAAACACATAATTTACAAGAACCTCGATGAAAATATGAAATTAATTAATTGTAACATTGTAGTATATCCTGACCTACTTGTAACTTTGCCCCCGGGGAGGCTGGAGAGAGCTGACATGAAACCAAATAACGCGGGATACGAAACAGATGAGCTTTGTACTTTAAAATTAAACAACAATTCTTAGTGAAGGTTTACAAGGCGTATTTGCTTATTTGAAATCCCTTCTAAAATTACTATATAAAATGATTTTCTGTTAGAAGATCAAAAGAGTCGTGATGGTTGCGATTTTGAAAGTATGCAAGAATCATTGACCGCCTTATTATAAAACATAGTATTTGCTTAAACCAGGTTAACCTTTGAGCCAGTTTTTGAATTTCGGACTTTATCCCGTTAAAGATATTTTTTTTTCAAAATTTTGCGTGAATAAAAAGCAGACTTGCATATGGGTACTACTAATAAAGTTGAAAACATCGTGAGGAAACCTGGACTTATACCAGCCTAATACTGTCCCACTCAAACTATGTCAAAGGCGCTTGAGGCGGTTTAGAAACTCTGACACTAGGGTGTGTGAGGTCCTAAGACCTTACTGCCCACACGATAAAGAAGAAGAAAATAACATTATTAATACTTTAAGTGCTCATTATAATTTGAGTATAAACATAAAAGCACTGTCTTTTTATATAAAAAGAAGAATAAAGTAGCAGTAATAGTTGGAACTGAATTCGTTAAAGCGTCTGATGCAGATATATGTAGAGTGACAATAAAACTTCAGACACAAAAATTACCTTTCAACTACAAAGTCAAACCCAATTTTACTGAAAACTCGTTTAATTCCACAAATAAATGTTGCTTCAGTTTTATTTACAGATACTAAAACACTCGAAATTCGTTCCTTCTTTTCTGCAGTGTACATTTCGACAAAATCGAGATACAGAAACAAAATTACGTTCAAAATCTTCGCAGACAAAAATAAAAGAGCATCTGCTGCTGTAGCAAGTTCTAAATTTTGTACAGTCGATGCAGCCCTCACTAACGCCATGTGTCGCTATAAAATACATCGTTCTACCGGTTTGGCACTAAGCCGATAGTACATTTATACTTTCCGTGGTGTTTTTACTTAGTAACATGTCAATACCGCAAATATCGAGATTTTCTCTCCCAGATTTATGTTTGCTTATTCCTATGATACGTTTTAGCGAGTTGCATTCGGCTTTCTAGAATTCTGAATTTCTGAATGTATTACTTGGAACGCTTTGTGAATATTATTTGAATAGTTCAAGCCCATGCGCGACTCCAAAGCAGTTTCTTTTACGCATTTCATACGGAAGTGGTACCTACAAAATATAGAATTTTAAATTTCATCTTGGCATTCGTGTTGGCAAGGAATGCTGCAGTACTTCTATATTTGACTACCATGTTTGTACATTTTTCGTTTAATATTTTAGTATCAACCCCGACTATAATAATCAGTTATAAAAATAATGAAACAAATCCATCTAATTAGAAACTAATTTGATGTGTTCCAAGAAATTACAAGAGCCATCATAAAACACGATAGAATATATCTTTATACAAGTCAAGAACATAAAATGAATACTAAACAAGCCTCCTAATTAAGTTCCTTAATTGGTGATTTGTCCCAATTACAGTAGGAGGAAAATTGAGTTTTTGACGGCGTAAATATCAAATCTCTCACTGATTCTCCTTTTTTTCTCCCCTTGATTTTTTATCATCCAATTGAATTTTAAATTCTACCGAGCATAAAAATGTACCTTTCATCGTGATTTTACACACAATTCATGAAGAATTTTATGTGAATTGCAAAAATACATTTCCATATTGAAAAGTAAATTGGATGAAAAGGTAATACGATTGATTAAGTTTGTTTTGTCATATCATATTGTTCGGAAAGGCCAACAATCTGCTAATTGACATCGAGAGTCTGTAGATGGTACAAACTTTGTAATCATTTCAATGGGATTTTCATCAATTCAAAATTAATTCCTATTAGCAAATTAAAATAACAACTGAACCTATTTATTATTAACTAATTTCTGCCCGCGTCTTCGTACGCATGGTTATTTTTCCTACTCGCGTTACGTTCATCTATGGTTACTGCCCTGTCCTAGCGTGATGTAATAAATATAGCCTATAGGTACTATTCATCATGAATCTGGCAATCATATAGGTACGAACATATGTTTTCCAATCCGACTTATAGGTATCTACAGAAATTAGCGCGTTTTAACAAAAACACAAATAAACAAAAAAGTCTCTTCCGCTTTATTATATTATTATATTAAGGGCAAATTTTTCAATAGTCAGATATTTTTTATCCAAAGAATAAATATGACAGTTTGAGATATTTTCTATACAAGTGCTGTCAAACCGCCATATTTATTCCTCCGTTAAGAGTTACCTGACGATTGAAAAATTTGCCCTAAGTAATGTACTTTGATCTTCATATGTTTTTAATAAATACTAGCGTTGTCACAGTAAAGGGCCTGACAAAGCGGAAAAGCTCTTCGAAATTTAAAAATAGAAGAATATGAGACAGGACGTCTAAACAGTATTTAACTCCAAATCACGAAGGCTACAAAAATGCTTTACAAAAACAGCTCTTATCTTAAACTTTTCAGGGTTAAGAATACAGAATGATCGACCATCGTCACTTAGTTTTAACGGTCATGGAATTGATTAAACTTTGCAGCACCAAACCTCGTTAAGTCCGAACTAAGTTGAGTTTTTATTGTGAAATAAAATGGTTGAAAGTTTTACTTAGGGGCGAACTTTACGCTATTCTATAAAGTTAACGAAGAATCGTTAATTCCGTCCTTCAGTTATATTTATTGTAATTTTTTTTTCGTATTTTTTGTTATCGTTTTTTAAAATTTAGTTTTTTCCTGTTTCTTTTGTGCTTGCTTTTGAATTGTTTTTTCAACGTCATCTTTTCTAGCATTAGTTACACGCCTTCAACCGCTAGTTTTTTTTACCTCCATTAAGTTATGCTATTACTAGTCTTTGATTACTCCGCTCCCGTGCATCGCAGCGTGATGATATATAGCCTATACAATTTTCATCAATCTGACTATCATTTTTACAAAATTGTTTTTCTAATACGACCGGTAGGTACCTTCCAAAGATTAGTAAAAGAAACTTGAAACAAACAGGCTAACAAAAATACTTTTCAGCTTTATTATACTGTGTGATATAGAATAATATAGTCTCTTTTCTTTACATTCAATGTAATAGAGAGAGAGAGAGAGAGAGAATTTTTATTTATTAGAGTATCCAAGATTCAACACACTGTTAGTAAAACTTAGGTCTACTTTAGTAAGCACTGACACTAAGAAATAACTATTGTTCACTGTAGCAACACCCCATGAGAGACGGCACAACAGCGGGTCAGACAGAGGTCAGATTTTTTTTTTTTTTGTTAGCCGTTACTGTCCCACTCCTGGGCAAAGGCCTCCCCCCATTCCTTCCACTTTCCTCTGTGTTGTGCCTCTTCTCGCCAGTTCCTGAGGAAGCCATCCAAGGCGTCTCGCCATCTCCTCCTCGGTCTGCCACGACCCCGTCTTACCGTGTCAGGGCTCCACTCTTGTGATATGCGGGCCCATCGCTTAGCGTCCGACGGCATCCGGCAGACATGGCCAGACCACTCCCATTTAAGTTTTGCAGCTTTTTGAGCTACGTCAATAATTTGCGTTTTGAAGCGCAGTGCACAGTCCAGAATAGAAAATGTTTAATATTTTTATCATTTTTCTGATTCTCAATACATGCAACTACAAGTACCACTTTGCAATACACTGTATTCACTTGGCTGTTGACATCTCCTTTACCATTCAAACTGTAATTTCCGCCTTCAACAAAGTCTGAATCTAATAATACAAACCTCAGTCGTGTCTGTCGATAACATTCGCTTTATTATGGCCACGTTGCACAAAATGTCAATGTTATTTTGTAAAGTGCAGTAGACTTTAGTTTATGTCGTCTGCTACATGTGGATGATCGTAAATTTAACATTGTACAACTCAGAGGTTTTGGCTTCGATGTATTGGACGATAAATAAAGCTTGTTTCGTGTGATATGTTTTGGTGTTTTGTTAAGTGGATTATGCTTGCTTTTTAAGAGATTAATATTAAATTTTTGTATTATGTTAAAAGTACTACTTATTTTTTGTTCCCTAGACCTCAAATCGGAATCGTGAGACTTAATTTCTTTCAATCCGTTACATTAAAAGACTTTTAATTATAGTTTCGAAGGCTGCTAAGATTTTTGTAATCGATCAAACAATATGCCTAGCCTTTTCCCAATTATAAAGTCGGCTTCCATAATCTGTTTCTTCATTTCTCGAAGTGTTTCGTCTTTATTTTGAACCCTCATAGAGTTGGTTTTCGATGTACCATATAGTTCATATTCTCAGGATAATAATTTCAATAAAGACTAATTAAACATACAAAGTCTTAATTGAATATCAATATTTCTACAACTACATCAAAGCATAAAAATCCATAAGTAGTAGTAACAAACTTCATGAAGAATTATGCATTTTAAACCAAAATTTAATCACTAAGTTACTTGAACGTTGACATTTCAAAACTCGCCTAACAGGGTACCAGGACGGCAGAAACTGTCGGAGGCCTTTTACAAAATATTCTAAAAATGAAACGTAAGCGAAGTGCTAAAAGTTTTCGTTGGGACAGGCCTCTTTTTGACATGTCTGCTGCTGTCCCGGTGTCGCGAGTTCACAGGACATGTCCGATATCTATTGTGTCGGACGTTTCATAAATGTGTATTTCAGTCGTTGCCTGTTATTTTAGTGTGTTTATTTATGACGTTAAAGATGCTAAAGATTATTGTTCTGTAGGTGCATAAGAATTTGTACGCTATTGAACGTAAGCATAGTGTCAATATTAATATAATAATATATTATTATATTGATAACCCTGTTAAAAAATCTCTCTCTATAATTAATTTATTAAGGATGATAAGAAGTAGGTAAATATGAGAAAGCGGAAAAAGAAATACCTAGAAAAATTCCTGCCTGTCTGCTTTCGAAAACTACAAACTGAAAATATAACTTTAGTTTTTCAAGTGAGTGACAATACAAATCAACAAACAGAACCAAAGCCTTTTGAAACTAAACTTCTAATTCTGTCACTTTAATAACAAATAATATACGAGTATTAAGAGCTCATAAAGATAATTGATCGGCACGAGTGAAACAAAAGAAAATAATCCTATTAACATTGATACACATCGCCACTTGTACCTAACGAAGATGATAATAATATGGAAGTGACTCAGTCGTTCAAATATTCTCTTATTATGTAAAACCCAGTAGCCACGGTCCTCCGCAAATATAATAAAATCATTAAGTGATGTTAACTCGCTTAGTGACCACAGTAAATATGATGAAAATATGCAAATGTCCAAAGTTGCGAGGTTGCTTTAGTTAAAATAAATTGCCACGGGCCCGGCTGTTGGGGATTTGAAGATGACAAAACCTGAAAATGGCTGTACCTACACTTGCTTTTCGGGTGTGGACAGAACTTCATGTGTTTTAGTTTCCTTGGAATTAAGACTATTCACCTAAGTATATTATACAATGATAAGGACACTATCTACGGCAACAATGCTTCTTCCGAAATATTTAACACCAGCTTCCGCATGCGACTTCGTTTCCCCAATGATTATCCCACTGCACATTTTTCCGGTCCGGAAATCCCTTTGAAAAAATTGTACCCAATAATCCTACAAAAAGAATATCAGATACTCATTTATTGCAATGAATGAATAGCTATGCTTCTGATTAATTAGCGCAAAGGGTAAACGGCATCAATTACTTAACGAATACATTTACGAAATTAAAGATTTTAATTTCAGTAACACGGTGAACAGAGGCTCTACTGCCAATAAGCCAATTACGTCGCAACTTTGATGAGCTTGTTCAGAGTATTTATTTTTAAAAAAGCTTGCAGATTAATAATAAACTTAAATGTCATACACAAGTAGGGTCATTTTTGCTAATTACAAGCTTCCACGTGTATTCTTTTGCTAGCCAGATACAGCGACTCAGTTATTGGCCCAGTGGTAAAGGCGCCCGCCTCTCATGCATGAGGTTGTGGGTTCAACTCCGGGCAAGTACCAATGTGACTTTTTCAATTCATATGTACTTTTTAAAGTTTATCTTGGACATGACAGGCATCGGTGAAGGAAAACATCGTGAGGAAACTTGGACTTACACTGAAACCATGTCAGAGGCCCTTGAGGCGGTTTAGAAACTCTGACACTAGGGTGTGTGGGGTCGTAAGACCTTACTGCCCACACGATAAAGAAGAAAGAGCGACTAAGTAAACAAATAACTTATTATGTCTACTGCAATGTAATAAGTCGAGATATTAGTTAAACCTATTTATCAGCCATTCTGATTGTCTTTCGAATAAACTTGTTCTATGTAATTTTAATACTATGATAAAATAAAATTCAATGACTGTTGCGTTGGTCTCGAGGTCACAAGCGAGACTGCTAGGCGTGGGATCCTGGACAGGACTCCCACGTTGGACAAAAAGTGTGTTTGGGTTATTCCATTAGGAATTTCTCAATAGCAGCCCGGATTGCCGTCCCATCGGACCATGAGAATGAGGAAAGAGGGAGTGCACCAGCTGTGTTTGCGCGCACACTTGTGCACTTTAATATATACTGCGTGCTTGGCTTGTCTCCATTAAGATTGGCCGCCGTGACCAAAATTCGGCCGGAAGGGATAATAGGGATATAATTATGGTATATATATTATAATTAAATTAGTAACTTATCTCTTTTTGGTTTGGTTTTTCCATCAGGAATTTCTCAGTAGCAGCCTCGGAGTCTGGATTTGTGCCCGGTTGATGGCAATAGGCTCGCCCCCTATTACATGGGACTAAAAACATAACTGGCGAAATGTGGGTGTACTAATGGGTACACCTCTGCCTAACCCTTCGGGGATAACAGGCGTGATGTTATGTTATGTAATGTTATCTCTTTTTGACTCGACTGCGGCGAAGCCTAAAAGGAGGGTTATATGTTTGGCCTGTATGTATCTATGTATGTCTGCTGTTAACTACTCAACGAGTAAACCGGTTTCGAAAAATGATACGTCATTAAATTCTTATTTACGAAGCGAGTGTCGTCGGGTACATAAACGGATAAAAAAACGAAATGGCATCTTTTAATATTTACCATCTCGGTTAGTCTCCGTAAGCTTACTTTAAAAACATTACAATTTCAACACATCGTTAATCAACGTTTTCATATTACCTATTCAAAATCTTCTTACAGCCAAATTCTTCTTCTAAAAGTATATCATCAGTTTTTATTCTTCGCAATATCATTGATACAACCGAAAAACTGCTGAGAAGACACATCAGTCACAATATGAATTCAATATCTCCCAATGTTTATGTCTTCAACCATAACTCGCGACCACGACTTTATTAAAGAAGTTATTGCTGTTAAATTTCCCCTATTTGACGTAAAAAGGGGACTTATTTCCCTAATACATCGCTCCAGCGGACGTAGCACTTAAAGATGATGTCATAAGACTCCATATTTATGATATGCGAGAAGTAACAGACAATATATAACGTTTAAGGCACAATAATGTTGATGCTCTCCGTCGAAATTGGTTTTTGAAAATGTTTCTAAGTCACCCAAAGTATCTATAAATGTTTATGTCCTTATTTAAAGACCAACGTTGATAACGAAGACCTTTTAATCTCTGTAGATAGGAATTTATATAACAGTAAAGTAATTCTCGACGCAATTAAAAACAAAATCTTCAACGCTTGTTATTGGCTGGAGCTTGAAAAAAAATGTCTAAAAAACTGACCCGTCCCTTTTAGCCGTTTTCGAATAAAAATGCAAATCTACCTTTGCGTCGTCCTACGGTGTTGTAATTGCGAAAAAAAAAGCTTTAGCTACCAAAAGGCTACTACGTTAGCTATGGTAGAAACAGGTACCCAGAATATACTCAGTTTTGCATCACAAACGTTGTGTTGACATCCAATTTATTTAAACTAAGGTCTGAAACTAGCCCAACCAACTTTTTCGTTCACAGTTTTTGTTGATTTGCATATTTTCACTTTAATGAAAGTTGGGAGTTCTATAGCGTATGTAAATACATTAATATTTATAGTTGATTACAATACAGAACCTTTGGGACAGTCCACATAGAGGGTACTCCTTTGAAACGATTTGGGTTTGTAATTAAGTTAGGATTTGATTATTTGCATACGAGTGGTCGACTTAATTTATACAGTGGCTCAAAGGAAATCTATTTTTATTACTGTATAATAAGTGACGAATAAAATATTAACCGTTAAATGTAGGTAGGTAGGTATGTATATAAATAAAATTTACATCTTCTAATCACTAAAGTCCGAAAGTTTCGATGGATGGATACTTGTTACTTAATCACCCCAGAACGGCTGAACGGATCAAGATGAAATTTGATACAGAGAATGATTATAATTTAGAATAGCGCATAGGCTACTTTTTATGCCGGAAAAATATACGATTCTCGTGGAATAATATACTAACTTTGACGCGGATGAAAGCGCGGGCAGTAGCTAGTGTGATGTCAAACTTAAAATAAACTTGATCATGATAGAATAAATTATCAGAAATAGCTCACCTATTACAGCTAGAAAATCTTATATAAATCTTCTTCCAATCTTTCTAAGACCAATACCTACTTATATTACGGTTTAAAAAATACAGCGTAGGTAGGCTTAAGCGATAAAACGAAACAAACAAAACAAATTCATTTAATTCTAAATGTCTAAAAAGTTTGTTACATTTCCTGAAAACTCCTACTTTACCCTTAACGTTTATTGAAATTTCCGGGGATTACGTCATTCCGTCGAGTTTAAAAGAAGTCAACCGAAATCTGGGACAAGACTGATAATAATATGTAAATATGTTTAAAAGCTTTGATAAAAATTAACTTCCTTTTAATAGAAAAGGTAACGTAGTAGCATATTGTGGTATTGTTTATAATAATGACAATCATAATACCTGCAGCCTATTATTCTCCGGCTATAGGGCTAAGACATGAATCACATGCAGAGCAATCTATGAACAGTAATCACCACGCTTGCTTATATTAATTTTAATAATGAGCCAGATGCCAAAAATCATATGTTCATGATAAACTTAGATAGTACATATGAATTGAAGGCCATCTTGACTTAAATAATTGTGGTATTTTGCCTCAAAGACAAATTCAAATCAATAAATTACAATTAAGCCATTAAAAAGTCACTTTTGAACGACAACTATATATATATTGCAATGATATCGTATACGATTTTATAAAATTGCGTTAACTATCATCTCATTAGTATTACGTTGAGTGTTTACAAAAATGTGATGAAAAAATAATTTTATTTTGACGTAATTTATTTGCATAATATGCAGGCTCTCTGCCCGGAGTAGCTCTTAACATTTCCATTACGGTACACGTGGCAACTTTCGACTCTTAAAATATTCAAAGTTACTTTGCGTGTCTAGTTACATCATCAAAATTAGCGATATAACTCAGAAGACCTCATCTTCAGAAAGCATGAAGAGAAAAGTAGGCAAATTCGGTCCTTTTTTTCTCGTCAAAATTTTCATTTCATTTATAGTCGAGTGGATCCCGCAAATTACTGAGGATTTTTTTTTCGGCTTTTTGTAAAATTGCCTACGTCCACTTTAAGATATTAAAGGAGGAGACAACGAAGCAAATGTAAGTTAATCGTGAGAGGTTCCCCGTTTCTATTTATTTGTGTTGCTTTGCTTAGCTAACGGGTCCGTGCTCCTTTTATCAACGTATCGTGCCCAACTGGTGCAAAACGGGGGATCTATTACTAAGAATCTGCTGTATATCTGTCTGTTCGTCTGTCACATGACTGTATATTTAAAACTTCATAGATCACAATTTTTGTTCTGGCATAGTTGACATCGGACTTATTGTCTGAAAACCCTTCAATATTGAGTTAAAAATAATAAAAAAGCGATTTACTTAGTATCGATTCGAAAAAAAAGAAGAAGACTATAATAAATCAAAACTATAAAAAAATAAAACCCCCCGGCGGCGGCCATCTTGGACCGATTTTCATCAAACATAGCTGACAACACTCCTGACTAATTCAACTTTCAAACAAAAAAAGCAGCATCATAATCGGTTCATCCGTTCGGGAGCTACGACGGCACAGAAAGAATATTGTCTTTTTAAAACCGGAGTCACACGTCCTTTATTTTTATTATATTATTTTGTATGCCGGTAGATCATAAGCCTTTTGGTTTTGCCCTAGTCGGGAAATTAGATCGACTCTTTCACAAAATAAAAACCTTATAACATTTTCAATGATAATGCAGTTTTCTATGTGACCGCACTTGAATAGCTAGGGTTATTAGAAATGTCTGCTTGTAAAAACTAATTGGACCGTAATATGCCCTTCATTGTTATAAATGTCTTCAAAATTCTTTAAGAATGGTTATGATGTCTTCCATTCTAAAATTCCTAAACAAAGGATTCTTGAAAAAGAAGTTTTAAATATTCACAAACAATGAATAAAAATGTCGTCATGACTGTATTCTACAGTAATCAACATAAGAAAAAGAAAGACGAAACAAAAAAAAAAACAAAAATCTTATGTTGACAATCTTACTATAAATGCGGAAGTTTAGATAGATTGTAGCTCAATCACACCCAGAACGACTGAACGAATCTCATGAAAGGCACAGAGATAGATCATAGCCTGGAATAGCCCATAGGCTATTTTTTGTTCCGGAACATTATACGGTTTTCGCATGATAATAATTAACTTTGACGCAAATTGTTTATCCCATCAGGAATTTCTCAGTAGCTGCTTTGGAGCCTGGATCGGTGCCCGGTTGATGGCAATAGGCTCGCCCCTATTACATGGGACTTAAACATAACTGGCGAAATGTGAGTGTACTTCTTCCTAACCCTTCAAGGATTACAAGCGTGATATTTTGTACGTAAGCAAAAGAACTGCACAATTCAATACCTACTTACTTTAATACAATCATCCACATTTTCAGAATTAATTTTCCACCTCGTAAATTAATGGTAAACAATAATTTTGATGCTTCAACCAATTTCAGTGTGTATTTCGCGGATAAATTTTCAATTACACCAGATATCGGTAATGAATGCCGTGTGACAAAATTGTGTCAATATTAAAATTAAATCACAGTGGACACAATAGGATTATATTCAGTATCAGCTGTCGTGCCTATAGGTAGCTCACTTAGTAATGATAAATAATGTTGTTACTCTTTCATGCTTAAACAGCTGAACGGATTTTGCTGTAATTCGGCAAACATCAAAATTGATCTGGAGTATATTTTTTTATTCCGTTTTTGAGTTCCCGTGAGATAATTATAGGAGTTCAGACAGACGAAGTCGCGGACATAAGTCAAATATATCATAAAGTAAAGCCACGGCAATTAAATAGTGTAGCTCATCAGTGAACGATTTTTATAATCGGACTAGTCTAGTACTTTAAAAGATTACGCCTTCCAAAAATAAAAAGCAATCTTTACATCTTTATGATAATATTAGTATAAGTAATACTTAAATATACATTCTTTCAGTTTAAGATTAAAAACAAAAACAACTGAAAAAAGCAGGAAATTTACAAAAACTTATGAAGAATATGATGACTGAAAGCCAGTACTACAGAAACTGCAACAAAAATCAGTAACAAGTCTTACTCTAAAATCCTATTCCAAACTTGAAAGCAAACTCAATTTTAAGCTATCAATGGCGCTCAGCAGCTGACGAGAGGTCCGGATGCGGGAGTGTAAACGTTCATTACACGTGATGTGACGTCATTGACACGGTGCCACTGACAACCAACCGGATTTAGGTATAGTCGTGAGTTCGAATCGATATTTCGGATTTGGTTCGTTACTTACAGACTTGAACAAAATTGTACACCATCCAATAGACTCGGCAGCATAAGTTCAGTTCTCAAAATCTCAAACCCACTTTTTAAAAGAAAGTCACAGTCGAAATATTTATTCCATTTATACCATTTACAAGCACTTTAAAAAGCATTTAGAATTTTCAAGGAGTCGGTCAGTTAGTTCGAAAGTTGAAATGACTATTGTCTAATATTGAGAGACAAAAATTATGCAGAATTAGCTTTAATTTTAATTATAGTTACATATTCCTTTTTTTTAAACCAAACTATTCAACCTTTTCCATGCATTTTTTTAAATTTAGCAGTCAGTAGTATGGAACGGACTCGTGCTCACGCATTTGGTAAGAATGGGTTCATGCGCGTTGCTAATTAAAAAATGTTCTTTGATAACGTATTGATCACTAATATTTGTTACACTTATTTTGGAAGCTAATTTTGTAAGGAGCTTCATGATAATAATCCATTTTATTTAGGTACCTACTTACCCAAAATCATATGCAAATAAATTATTTCTATTCAATTGTAGTATAATGACACATTTACTGCTTTTCTATACAATTGTTTATCAAACCGTCATTTATTGCTTCGACAAACGATATCTGACAATTGAAAAAATCAGGCCTAAATTGTAGGTATGGAAAAACAAAATTTTATAAAGTCACATAGGTATTTGGATTGAAATTAAAATAGTGTAATCAATACTAAAAGACATCAGATTTAAGTCATTTGAATTTGTAGCACAATTTCCAAATAGAGTTTCTTAATTGAAAGAGGTGTAAAATACAAATGGAATTTTAATACTGGCCGGATTTGGAGTTATCATCGGAACGGTTCGGCAGCTGTCGACATATCCGAATGTGGAGCGTGTAAACGTTCGTTTATACTGTGATGCTGTCATTCGGTGTATGCATTCGATGCCGAACGGATTTAGGTGAAAGGTTCAATTTGGTTAATGTCAATCACACACAAATGAAAGATGATTTTAACGTAGATAGTACGAGTTTATTGTTTGTTTCTGTAACTGAAAATTGAAATAAGTGTTCTTTTGTGTACGTGAAAAAGCTTGTGCAGCATTGGGATTCTTTGATAATCATTATGGACTGCCTCATTGGTCTAGTGGTCGCAATGAGGTCTTGGGTTCAGGTCGGGCAAAGTGTTATTAGGTTTTTCCATTAAGAATTTCTCAGTAGCTGCTTCGATGTCTGGATTTGTGCCCGGAGCTGGATGAAAGGCACAGAGATAGATTACAGTCTGAAAGTGCACAATTATGCTTATTTTTATTTCGGAAAAAAAAATTGTTTCCGTAGGATAATATATCAACTTCGACCCGGACGAAATCGCGAGCAGAAGATAGAACTTCATAAAAATGTGTCAAAAAATTCATTTCAAATTAACATAACATAACAAATGACAGCCAAAATAACCTCAAGACGTAATTCCCATCCCGAACCCAGGTTAACCAATTAAAACTGTGCGCTGAAACGAACCTGACGTCACATAGAACACTGTCCAATCAAACAAGGGAGTTCATTTAGCATTGTCCGCCATATTTGTGTTTCGTGTCACAGGATTTTGATTTATGCCATCTGTATGTGATTCTGCGATTGTTATGAGTTCAATTTCAAACGGCACTTTAGTTCATACTACGGTGTTTAAAATAACACATGACGTACAGGGGTCGTGGGGTTATTTAAAGTTTAGTAAGGGTATTTAAATCCCGTTTTCGTAAAAATAACAACACGAAGCGTGATACTAATGATTGATAAAAGTATAAATATTTATTCCAAAAAGGAATTGGGAATGGATGGATAGATGTTTTATACTCTTTCAAGTTTAAATAGCTGAACAAAACTATACGAAATATGCCACACATATGTATAAATATTGATCTGACTTAACACAGGTTAATTTCATCTCATTATTAAATTTAAATGGGACTAAAAACATAACTGGCGAAATGTGGGTGTACTAATGGGTACACCTCTGCCTAACCTTTCGGGGATTACAGGCGTGATGTTATGTGTTATGTTATGTATTATTACATTTCTGTGCCGCAAGTCTACGCAGATGAAATCGCTGACAAAAGCGAGTTTATAATCCTTCTTACAATCTTTTAGTCCAAGCCTTTATTCCTCGCCTCTAAGCCCTAATCCTACAGCGAATTGGCTGATCAATATTCATAATTTATAAAAGAACGAGCGTGACTATGAAATATTAAACTTATTGAGACGTTAACTAATTTAAATCGATTTGTATCGCTTTCGAAATTGAAATTTTGATGGTGGGTGTAATTAAATAAATATTTAATTTGGTAGCATTAAATTCTGTGAGGGTAGATTGGCAAATTATGGCTCGGCCGATGGGCCGTAGGCAATCTGAGATTTTTATTGATCGAAACTGCGATTAAACCTTTTGTTTGGAATTAATTAATCAAAGCTATTATATTCGGTGTTGATAATCTATTTACTATAAATCATTGTTATTAGATTTTAAATACATTAATACAGATTGAATTTAATATACAGTGCAGCTTTCAGTGGGTGAAAGTTCTAATGAATTCAAACAATTTTCATCATGGTACAAACTCTAAAATATTAAGAAAAAAACTGCTGTGTCATAATTTTATTCATATATTTTCATGGATACCTATGTATGCAATAGATTTTTTAGGATTTAATTGAATTATCTTACTTTGTATCAAGACATAGTTTTATTTCATTAACCACTTCTGCAAGTAACAAGTAAGCAGTTTTTTTTAATAATTTTAATTTCTTTTCTTTATTCATCCTTCATTCAATAAATAAAAAATCGTTACTACTACCCATAACATTCTACGCACAATTAATATTTAGGTACCAGGGCACCATATCTGTACACTGCATTGCCGTTTCACGCTCTCAGAGTTACTAAGCCATTTAATCGCTCCGTGCACACACTGGGCTACTCCTGTATTGGATTTGCAAAACGTTGTCCACAGTCAGTTACTCTGTTATGTTATGATACACTAAATCGATACCAGTGATGTATGTATTTTATGGTCACAGCTTCCTACCTTATGAGTTTTCTATGGCTGTGGTATATGGACCGTTCTGTCAGTTTATGGGTTTGCAGTCTATATCCATCCGTTTGTAATCAATGTGCTGGAACGGTTCGTGTTTGATTTTAGTACGATAGTGATAGTAAACAAAAACTGAGATTGATTTTTGCGAAACACGAGACTGATTTGTGCATCTATATGACATCGATAGAACGTAACAGTTAGAGAATTATTTGTATTGATTCCATTTCATTATTCTTATATAAAGATAAATATGAATATTATCCAGTCTATTAGTGTCCTCCTCTCATATGGAGCACAAATTACCACGCACACATTATGTTTATAATAAGTTCAGGTTTCTTCATGATTTTTTACTACACCGATTTTGGTCATCACCAAGGTTAACTTAGTAGGTACATGCCTATTATAATTTGAATAAGTCACATTGGTATTTGCCTCGTGCCTCATGCATAAGAGACGACTGCCTTAACCTCTAGGCCACCATGGCACTTTAATATGCACTAGAGCATATACTCGAAAAAATACCATACTTAAAACATTACAAAACAGACCAGTATAACATGACACGTTAAAATCCTATCTAAAGCAACCATGTAGCTAATACCAAGACCGTTTTTCTTAAATCTCAAAGAAAATGTTAAAAATCCTCTTTCTTTCGTATTAGCGGCAGCAACCGTGTTGTACAAAAATGAAGGCAACCCCTTAATGCGACATCCAAGTCTTAAGTTATTAAAAGGAGTTCCTTTCTCAGCTTTTACAAGCTTTGTGTCCTGACAAATTCCTTTGCCGTGTTTCAAAGTTAATTCGTTTTTTTTCCAACAAGATTATTAGGTCATTATAATCTATTTTGTGAAACGTGATTAAGCAGAAGTCGAAGCTATTTATGTCAATGTTAGAATGAGATGATTGATGGTCGAAACTCTTTCATTTAGCTGTTCGTAGACAAGCTAATTATAATAGCGACCTGATTTTATTTAGCTTTCTGTTAAATTATTACTTGTATCTACGTTAATGAGTTTTTCCTTTATTACCTTTGATGTTTCTAAAACATTGTAGGCTTAATCTAGTTTCATTAATGTGGATTAGCTTAGCCGTTTTAGCTTTAGGAGGATATTCTTGAAAACGTTGGTGTGCGCCTCCATACGAACGTAATCTAGTCATATTTTGGTCAATAAGTAATTAAGCTTCATGAAAATTTGTAGGTACGTTAAAGGCACTAGTAGGCTTATGATAAGTCGGTTTTTGTTAAATAACAGTTTTTGTTAAATGATGACTTTTTGTTAAATGGATAAATCAAAAAGTCGTTATTTTCCTTAAATAATTATGTTTTATAATCTCTTCTGGTAGATGTAACATTGAATTTGTATTCATTCCATTAATATGTAACTCTTTTTTTCCAGGTAAGTACCTATTCAAGCACGAAATGCAAAAAATAAAGATAAAAGAAGTATTATACTGTAAGTACTTAATTATATAGCATGTACATTCAACTTAATAAGTAACGATATTAAAAATAAAATTGTCTTAAACAAAAACTTATCACGTTTTACACACAATTAAAGAAAAGTATTAAAATTTTATTCATTTCAAAAATTCTGCAACAAACTTTTACTAGATTTCATCCAGCTATGAAAATAAAACAAGTTTTTTAACTACATTTTTACATACAGACATTTTAAACTAGGGTACGATTTTAAAAATCTACCCTTTTTATCCAGTAACGAGGTTAAGCTCTTTTCACGTGGGTGTTGTTTATATTTTGTGACTTATATGTTATCTACCAGCTTATTATTGTCCCACTACAGGATTATAGTCTCTTGTATAGAGATGGCGCGAGCATTGATCGAAGTTTGCTCAAGACGGATTGGCGATATCAGACTTATATTAATTGTAAGTTGCAGTTTTCTCACGATGCTTTCCTTCACCGATGTCAGTTTTGTCAGTCAGTCAGGCAGAAAGTTCTAGAAAGTTTTTTGACTTGTTTTCCTTGAGTATAAAAAGTACGTTGGCTGAAGCTCAACCCTGAGAATCTTTTTCGTCACACAATAGTTCACCTTCATTCTGTTAGATTTTATCATTTTCATGAATTTCTTCTACCAACTTAAGTTATCCTTATTACAATTTCGTTGGTTTGTCTGTTGAAGACAGAACAGTTTTATCTTGTCAAAACATCACTGTGTTGTTACGACTGTGTGCGCTATCATTGTCTTTACATAGTTTGTCTTGAGACAGTTTTGACTCACGTCTACGCTTCAACCTTCTCAATTTATTCACTAACTTCATGACTATATTCTCCGTTGTTTTTACGTCAACTCTCATCTCTTCCATTGACTAAATCTTTTCTGTCCTCTTTAGTTTGTCACCCTTCAAAACATGAACCGTCAATATCATAATGCGTAAATATTTTACGACGTACAGTAACGTCGGGTAAAATTTATAGACGGGCCGTCGGTTCAAAATTTACTGTGTGGGCCCAAACCGCATCACTTATAAACTATACTTGATGCTGCTACTTGTTTTTGATGGCTGCTTCAAAGGAATTTTAGTGCGCTACTTGTTGATTAATTTTGTTGATAATAACTCGCTTAAAATGTTGTTTTAGTATAATATACATTTTGAAGTATTCGGTGTTTGTTTACTTTTAATGTTTTGTGTTTTAATCTGCTGGTGGTGAAGGTTTATTAGGTTTCTAAATTAGTTATGATGAAAGTAATTTGTTTTTGTAAAGTATCTGTTGATTTATTAATAGATACTGTTGTGACATTTATGGGGTCGAAGCACCCAGATTTGGATGAAACTTCATACAAAAGAAACACCGAGGGTCATCGTGACTCAAATCTTTACCAAGGATTTCGCACATTATTCTCGATCCCCCAAAGATCAAAATTTGGTAGATTATTAAAAAAAAGACCAGTTATTTCTTCCATAGTACAGTAACTGAATAGCTGATTGTTTAGCACTATGTAGGTACTAAATTCATGTATTGTGAATTCAATTATTAAAATTGCGGCTCAATGTCAAGTTGTTATCGTTCAATATTCGAACAGTGTTTACTTCATTATGAACTATAAGTTATTAAAATAAGGTTGAACTTGACTAAACAAGTTTGACTATATAGTACCTACCAAATATGATAATTACAAACATTAACACAAACATTGGTATAGCTTTGTTTTCTGTACCTATGTTAAAACATTACAAAAGACTTTCCAAAAGCCCGACTTTTAAAATGTAACGTTCACATTCACAGCAATTTTTCTTTTTATCTCGCTAACGTTATCACGTCACGTTTGGTTTTTTGCTGAAACGTGTATTATTCTAAATAATGTTAGGTGTTCAGTCACCTACACTTCGCCTCGTGATATGATATTTTTTTCTAAAAATAAAATCGTCACCCAAACATAATTTTCATACTTCACATGCCTCATCTTTTATTCAGTTCTCGTTTAAAACTCCATAGAATGTTTAAGACAAGCCGCGTCATCTACAATTCTTTTGCTCATACTTCTTAATATAATAATCGCTTGAATTTTCTGATACTGGGAGTCGTTGAGGATCTAAGGTGCCTCGGCACACTCCATTATGGTACTTGTGACAACCCCGTTTCGTTGTAATGGAATATTAGATTCTCCATAAACCGAGTCATGACGACGCAACCGATAAAAGTTGATCTTTAAAATTCAGTGTTTCGCTACCGTCTACTTCTTCTCATAAAAGTTGAGAGGGAGGCGAGGCAGGTCATCCCAAACTGGTGTTGTTAGGCAATGTGTTTGCTGACGTAAACACCGTTGTCGAAGGGAAATTGCCGAAAGATGTTTGCTTCCACCAAAGTGTTGTTGAGGCTCGAGGGGCGCAAATAATTGGAAAATTCAATCTAAATTCGTTCAGATTTTGTTACCAATCAAACATGGGAGGAAAGGACTTTATTCGATAGGATCAGATGCTCCAGTAATAGGAATCAAGGAATAGGAAAGTAGTGCCAATTAGATTACCGGTGCTCCGTGAATCTATCTTCCGTTTGTGCTCGAGATGGAGGAAGCTATTTATGTTCGAGTTTATGTACCGCAACACGATTTCCTTTTTGACGTTTAACTTTGACAATAATTCTTGATAATGTAAACCGACGTGGAAGAAAGGAATAAATCTTTTGTCATAAAAACACGAACGGTCGTTGTTTTTTATACGCCACGTTTTCGGTAGTTTCTTTGAACATGTTAATGTAAAAAAACAAGCATAAAACTATACAAAACCATAGTTTTATGATTGTTTTTTTTTTATATTATCATGTTGTTTAAGGGCACTAAAGAAATCATTAAGACTTGTAACTTGAACTTGTATGCAGTTAACACTTTTCTCAAGTACTTGTAAATATTTGTACTTATTTTTGTACTTACATGGCGTAATTTGAGAGCACTAAAAAGTTTTTGAAAGTGTAATCTAGACTTTTAGTGTTTCAAACTTTTTCTGAGCTGGTATTCAGTTATTATTTTTCCTTAGAAGTCGTTATACAACTATAACTGACCAATAACTATAGTGAAAACTAACTGTAATGAAAACTTTTACCATCGTTTCTAAACCCCAAAGAGATAAAATTTTTCGTCGATTATACAAAAACTACATGTTTCATAAAAAAAATGCACCTTAAACATGGCCGAAATATATGAAACAGTTAATTTCTTTTATGACCGATGAGAAATGACCCTTTTTGTACCAATTCCGTGGAAATAGTTTTCATTACGATGTTCCTTCCATCCCGTAGTACAATTGCCAATATTGTTTGAAAGGCAAGCATATAACAAAAGTTGGTACATACAAAGGAAAGGCTAAAAAAATCCAAATTGACTTCCCAAATCGTTTAAACGTCAGCCTCATTTACCACGTTATTCTTTATTTTCACAAAAACAAAGGAATGAAATATTATTTTTCAAGAAAGTACCCCACGTTCATATGACGAAAGCTGCCCCTTATATACCTACTTTCTCGTGCAAATCTCTTAAGCCGATGGGCATATGCGCATATTTTTTTCATAATTTATGACTGTATATTCGCGTTGGTCCTGAGTAATCTTATACATTCTAGGACACGCCGTAACTTAGTACGGCGTTATTTATGTACTTGTCATAACGTGCGTGTGAGTTATATGTGGGTTTTTGTACTTTCAGTTTATTTCCTTCCTTAGTAGTTACTGGTTGTACTGTATTTTGTTAAAGAGCTGTTGTACTTTGTAGAGGTACTTACCGTTTTTCCTTTTCAAGTTCCTCGGTTTTGCTAACTTTCTTTATCGTCTTAACTTCACTACATAGTTTTCTATCTCTTTCATCGCTATGTAGTTTTGAATTGGAAAGTATTTCAGACCTTTCTACACAATTTGCATCTTTTTAACCATTTCGTGCTGTTCATTTTCTTCCAAACTTTTTACTTCATTTGTTTTTACCATAATGCCAATCTGTATAACATTCTATTCAGTATTCAACGCATCATTTCTCATTTTCTACCCCAACAAAAGGCTAGCAAAAAATGTATATGCAAAAAACACACAATATCGAATAACAATGACCTACTTCCTACCCGGAAGTAGCAACTGTATCATTATTTTCCTTCAATTCCCATGTTATAGGCAGAACCATGAGTAAATTACAAGTACCATATACAGTGTTGCCTAAGAAAACATGCATGTAGGTATGTTCATTGTCAACCGCTCACCTAGTCATGGAATATTATATGACTGCAAGTTAACTAGCCTCCTTGGCTTAACCGATTCCGTTGTAGTGCTCGATCTCTGGCTTTAGTGTTAGATTTTAACGTTAATATTAGATTCATGTGCATTCTGGAGTCACTATTATGTGTATTTCAGAACATACGTCTTCCTTTGTTTTTTCTATCTTTAAAGTATTTGATACGATATATTCAACACAGTGGTAGGTCCAGATTAAGTTAAGATTGAATAAGTTTTGATCTAAGGTCCACGTTATTTAACAATGCATTGAAAAATATTAAGAAACCTTGTTTAACATGTTAGACCTTTAGAAGTTTTAGCTTATGGTTTTTCGTATGTTTTATGAAAAAATACTGTTTTCATAAACAAACTAAAAGTAAATTATGAGTTTATCTTGGATATCACAAATATCGGCAAAGGAAACCAAAAATTTAATTATTATAAGTCTGAAATCGCCAATTCACTTGAAGCAAGCGTAGGAAAAGGTCTTTGCCCTGCAGTGGTACAATAATAGGCTGTTATTTTAATGAAATAGTTCAGCTCCACGTCTAGACAAATTAAAAGCTGGTCCTTCACTCTGATATAGAAATTCATGAAGCTCATAATAGCTTTGAATAACAATAAAAAATAGTCAATTTTATGATCTGAAAAATACCTAATCTCATTCGACTTTTCCGTGAAAAAAATCTAATGAAAATCAGAGAGTGTGTCAATTATGGGTAATATGATAAGCCATAAAACCCATTAATGAACCTCTATAGATCTTAACGTCGGAAATCGTCAATATCATTACCACAATACACAAACAGAAAACGCAACTATAAAAACGTATTATGGGTCGTAAAGCCATTTTATTCGATTCTTACTCATTTATGACATGTCTAAGAACCTACATACATAAATTAGTTTATCTGCTTTTATTACATATACTTTATTTTACCACTCTTAGATATTATGGTGGGAATGACCGGACGACGGAGGGCGGCTCAGGTTATATTGGTTTTAATGTTAATATTTAGCAACCCATTGTAAGTTAGCTCTCTAGCAATTTGCGATTGTGTATTATTTTCTCCTATTCGCATTTTAGTTTTATTATTGTTTGTGATTCGGAAGTCTAAGTTTCGGTTGTCTAATAATTTGAATATTGTTAAAGTTGAACAGTAAAATTATCTGAAGTGCAGCCATTACCGTTTGTGTTGCCATCTTAAAATGGCGAAACTGTTGTAGTATTCCGAGTGCTTACTTCCTTCCGAATGTTCTTATTTAATTTGTAGAATTAGTTCTAGTGTTTTAATAAATTACATAAAACTGAGAACAGTCGATTGAAAACATTATGGGTACATTTATAACTTATGGTTTTTCTCAATCTTATTCATTCAGTTTTCATACAATTTTCCCACAAAAAGATGCAATTTTTTACTGGTCACCCCAATTATCGATCATATTGATTGTTTTGCAGGACAAAAGCCTCTTCTCATACAGAGAAGGCATAAGCATTAATCACCACGCCACGTAATTGATTAAAGTTAAATATTTAGAGAGTACCAAAATCTAATACTAACTGCTATGAAATGAACAACATGACACACACAACCGCCTTTTGGCATAAATTCAGTTAATGTCACAAAATTAATACTTCCGTCTGACTAAACGTCAAAATCAAACATCAAAATCCTTATTAACTTTGCCCATATTAATTTTCCACACGAAAGGAGATTTTAGCAAATAAACAGCAATTAGTTGAATATCTTCCTATTTGTAGCTTCTGTATTACAAACATTACCATCGGAATTAGAATCTGCGAGACCATGTCACACTGAAACCACACGTAACATTTCCCTTTCATTCGAAAGTCAACCCTAATTCAATTAATCTTCAGTCCAATTCACCATGTCATCTTATCACAAGACCCTTCAAGTTAAAATGACACGTCCCTTCTTGAGAATAGGGTACGAAATTGTATGTTTGTGACACATAAAGGAGTTTTGCTTCGTTGTGACATTTGTAATGAATTCGTCGCCGTTGATACAGGGCCGCAATCAGTTCTGGGAATGCAAAATGTTTATAAGATAAGATATGTTTAATAAGATTTGAATAGATTACGTCTGTCTTTGATACTAGTGTGGTAAGAAATTGGGTAACTTAAATTTAAAGCTAAGAACGAGTACCGTTTAGCTTACTTTTATGAATTGCGCATTTCGCCACGACAGTGCACACACTTATAAGTAATGGATATAATAATGTTATAGGAATGATATGAAAGGGTTTTTTGTTTGTATGTTTGTTTGTTTGGTTTGTTTGTTTGTCATTTCTTTTTTCGTTTCGATAATAATAATAATTATGTACATCTACAATAATTTGGCCCAGTAGCTGGCCACGTTTATTGCTGCCTCAGACGCGTTGCACAGGTAAACAAGGGTGTAAATTAACGGGCAGTTGTGACATTTCAGCAGACCGACCTTATCAACTTTAAACTAATAGAGTCTTAATCTCATACGCAACACTGAAAAAAGGTCAAAAATATAATCAACCTTTAGGCATCAATCTTCAAAAAGCCACCTCCTCGCCCAAATGCCTCCCTGGTGCTGCATGCGGCGCGACGTTCATTTAGACTAGAGCACCTCAGCATCAAGTACTTTGCGCGTTGAAGTAATAATTACTCCTGATTCCCTCGCTAAATTACACCACGCAGTTCCTGCTGGCACTGCTGAGTAGAGACCAGGCTGTAACTGGTCGTTAGACGGTTTTGTAATTGTTCTGCCTTTTACTAGGAACGCATAATTGGTAGACACAAAATGTGCTTTGGTTATTTCTTATTCCCTGGTTTTGATTGCACGTATTTGTATGTCTCTTATCTTCTCTAGTGCAGATGCAAAAGCTTAATTAGGCAGTTTTACGCAAATTTCAATTTTGTTTGCGAGTATTTACATACTTATAAACCGAGCATCAAAAATGGAAGATTACCAAAATTTTAATTTTTAAACACGTTTTACTTTAACATTTCTGACATTAACAGAATTGATACCGATATCGGTATCTACTTATTAAGATATCAAGGTATGTAAAAGTCAGTCGCGTAGAAATCAAATAAATGTACTACAACTAATAACATAACCTATGTCACAAGGCAACAGTGAAGCTTTCTATTATTGAAAGATTTTTTGTAATCTGACCAGTACTTCCAGAGATTACCACTTACAAGCACAATTAATATTACCTATACATTAATATTACAACAGATTTCTTGAATATATGACATAACAATACGCCTATAATCCCCGAAGGGTTAGGCAGAGGTGTACCCATTAGTGCGCCCACATTTTGTCAGTTATGTTTAAGTCCCATGTAATAGGGGGCGAGCCTATTATTATTTATAATTGCTTATTGTTTTTTTTTATTTCTTGAAGTTATTTCAAATACTATATATTGTACCTACTTTAAGCGATTAATACACGGTACCGCGGACCGCCGCCGTAGGCAGTGTACGTGTGTTAGGCAACAACGGATTTCATAGAGGCCAATGCGACATGAGATCCGCTTCATCGCCCACCGCGGCGGTGCGGGATGCAATGTGTCAATCGCCAAAGTCATCAAAAATTATAGAACGCATAAAATTGCTAAATAAAACAACACAATAACAACAACTGACAGAAACCATTTAACCTACAAACAATCATCTGAAATCGATCACCTCACCAATCAAATATTTCCTCGCCATGAACCACATAATTTACACCATTCATACAAATACGTAACACGCCAAAGTTTCAAAATGATAACTCTCAATCAAACAGAGCAAGTTTCATGATTATCGTCAACTTATCTGGAACTAAGTTTCTCTTGCCATTATACCTACTTCCTCGACTGTGTAGGAAGCAAACAGGCTTATCGATATCCTTATTCAAAGTTGACCCTTATATTTATGATGAATGGGTGTTATTTGTTTTGTAGTATTGGGATGGAATGAGCTATGCTTTAAGTATTGATGCAGTGATAAGAATCTTATTGAGTACCTAAATGGTCTAGTTAACATATACTTAGCATACCTATACTAACTACTACTACTAGGCTCGCCCTCTATTACATAGGACTTAAACATAACATAATATTATATTATGTAATATTTACAATATTTACAAGCTTATTAATAAAATTAAATAAAAAACAACCAGAATATAAAAAAAAGAGAAACTAAAATTAAATGGCATCAAAAAATTCATCCGCATCGCTGTCTACTGGAAATGTGCCCAAAAGACTGGCCGCATTGCCACGTTGAATGGCAATGCTTAACCTCTGGCCAAGGTAAAAACCAGCCCTTGGGTCACGGGAAGAATCAACCAATCGTTTGGCCAACTCCTTGAAAAGGCCATGGGCACACGGACCCCACGACCCGAGAGTTTCCACCCCAAACGGCTCGAAAATATAGTTACCTGAAAGGGTACTATACTTACGCCGTTTGAGGTTTTCCGCAGCCGCAGCAGCAGCGCCAGCACAGCAAGCCGAACTAAGAAGATGGGATGGCGCAAGAGTATCGACACATGTAGCGTCCCACACTAAAGGCCTACCCAACTTCCACGGAAACAGAGACATCCCGTCCGGTCTCTTGCCATCGTCGCGTGCCAAGCCGTTGGGTTCTAAGACAGCCGGAACGCCGACGGCAGCAAGAGCACGTCGAATGATGTCATTAATATTCGCGTGGCGTGCTATACGGCCCGCACTTCGGCTGCACGACAAGCCGTGGTGTCCGAGACTGGTGACAACTTCCCCACAGCGACAGCGATGAGGAGAACAACATGAAGCCCCTAAACGTAAGGAAGCAGTCATTTCGCCAGTTATGTCCTATAACATAACTGGCGAAATGTGTGAGTACTAATGGGTACGCCTCTGCCTAACCCTTCGGGGATTACAGGCGTGATATTATGTTTATGTTATGCGCACATATACTGTCAATCACACGTCTACAGTATCAGTCTTACTTTGATAGCGCCTTTGTTATAGTACTATCTTTTGCCCGCGATTTCGTCTACGCAAACTACAAAAATTAAACAAAGTTCTAAATTATCCCACGAAAAAAACGGTACAACAATTGTCCTATAATTATGTTAAGCTAGATCAAAATGTGTGCCTCAGCTAATTCCGTTCAGCTGTTTAAGCGTAACAAACATCCATCCATCTTCACAAGCTTTCGCGTTTATAATAGTATTGGGAAATAGAAAATCCTCATGGAAAACCCAATAACACTTTGTCCGACCTCGGAATTGAACCCAAGATAAATCATGCTCAGCAGTCATGCTTTGCGGCCACTAGCCCAACGTTGCAGTCAAATTCTTTTATATTTTTTTTATTAGCCTCACTTATAATACATATAATGACATTAGGGTCTCAATTTACTACTCTTCTTCCTTATCGTGTGGGCAGTAAGATCTTACGACCCTACATACGCTAGACGTGTCGGAGTTTCTAAACCGCCTCACTATTGAAGTACGATTGATAATATCTAAATTTTCTTCTGGAAAATTATCACGACGTGCATAAAAAATATTGGAATTTTCCTTTAAATAGTTGCGAAGTTTGTTACAATGTTTTTCATAGAAATAACCTTCAGCAGTTCTTATCGAGCATAGTGTTTTCTAAAGGTACGAAAAAAAAACAAGATAGTAATTTGCTATTTTCGCCTTCAGAGAAAATAATTAACTATGTCGTTTTGCATAAAATTGATTATATTAAAGGTTGACCCAATAACTTTGATGCTCCGTGACTCTTGAATATTCTTTTGAGTAAGCTTTCGTTGATTAACTTTGCAAGGAAAACACACTGAAATGGATATTTTATCAAATAAAAGGAATTTCGGAGTCTGATGTCAAATAAATATTATACGACGTAATTTGTTTATTTAATCAGAAAGTACTCGGATTTTGTGAAATAATTTTGTTATTACAGATTCCAGTGTTGTTATTGCATAAAGATTTTTTTTCTTACATATTTTCACGAAATACGAGAAAAAAAGAGATTTTTTTTTCCCTTTTTTTTTAAATCGGATTTTCGTATCTGGCTGTTTACGTTTTTTAAATAATTATGAGATACATCACAACATTGTTATCATTCATAACCCGATTTCATAAAGTGTAGGCTTAGTATATTTTTTATCCGTCTGTCATAAAATTATTTGCAATATCTATGCAACGTAGAAGCCTGAATTTTGTTACACCATTAAATCTTAATAACGTTCACATAAATCGCAAGTAAGAAACAAAAAAAATATAAAACAAGCATAAATATCGGTAACAAATTCACAAGTTCAACAATTTATACCAAAATCCAACACATACAGCCATATTTTTCAGTCAGCCCTGTTACTTAAAGCCCGTGTTCATGAAAAAGCGAGTCCCAGCAAGAATAATAGGCGTGAAAATCACACCGACACGAAACATCCATCATAAAAACAAACAACATCAAATCACTTTGTATCTTTCCAGAACAAAAACTTTTCAATTCACGACATTTCGACAAAAGACAGACGAAAAAATAATATAGGGGGCGGTAAACATTTTTCCGCTCCCCACTCCTATTTTAAACATCCGTTTACTGTTTAAAATACAAATAAGCGGAATTAACTACATGTCGGCATTCGACCGACAATTATTCTCTGTCTGGCTTTTACATGTCGTTATTTTTCCCTACTGTAATTTCGACGTCTGCTGTTTGCATTCACCGTACGTATTGCGAAGTTCTGATAATTTATTGCACCGTATCCACATTTATTGATAAACGACAACGCGAATCGTGACGCGTTCGTGCAATAACGATTTAAAGCCGAAAGCCTTTTGTTCGTAGTGAATTTATTGTATTGTGAACTGTGTGGATTTCGTTCGGTGCTAACAATTTTTGGTCCTGGAGTATGGTAGTTGACTTCTATTGTTTAGAGGGTCTGAAGTTAACATCGGTTTTTGGTTGAAGTGGAATTGTTGGAATCGGTTTTAAGTTTATGATGGAAGTGGCATAAAGATTCTTATGTAAAATATTACTATCGCACTGCTGGATAAAAGTGTCTTTTCATGCTCAGAAGAGCACTGATAGCGATTTCATACTTATATTAAATTGAAACGTTACTTTGGTGCTTGCCTATAACCACCAACCATCGTAAAGCTCCTTAACCACTGGGCAATCACGATAAAAATATAACACTTTAAAGTTACGAAAGTTAAAAAAAGAAAACAAAGAAGTTTCTTCTGAATTCTCAGTTCAAAATTAAACAAACTCAGACCCATACAAACCAAACCTAAAGTCCATTTAGATCAAGAAGATTACATGTCCAAAGCTAACACGACAATCAAACGGTACCATTTCAAATTCAACAACATCACTACCAAAATTCGAAATATGAAATTGACAATCGTACATACCGCATTGTGCCCAAATCGGGGATAGAATCGATGGATCGTGCCACCGCAAATCTGGTCAGTGTGCTGTAGAGCCTACCCTGTCTAATGCATTCGCCGGTTTTGGCCAAGAACATCGGCCTTATCCGCTCGCTCCATTTAGCGTTCCGGTATTCTACCACCAATGTCATCGGTCTTTGACGATCATTCACAGGTTTATTGGAGCCAAATGTGACACCAACGTTTATTACGATTGGTTCTTGTTACAAATGATCGTAGTTTTAATTGAGTTTGCAGTTGAAGGAGCGTTTCTGCTTGATTGTGAACAATTTGTGATGAGTGAGTGTTATCTACGTCGCGGTGTTTGCGTTTATGAGGTCGGCTGTTAGTTTTATTTGATTTTAAGTGTATTTTGAGTAGATTGGATTTCATTAATGTTTGGGTTTAATTAGCTAGTCATGGTACTATCTTTTTTTTAATCTTTCTTAGAAATATAGAATAATACTTACTTTGAGAGGGATTTTATTTTTCTGTTCATCATTAATATTTATATTTATCTCTTAACTAGCCATATTTTCCTTTATAAGTTGTTATCTTGTTACTATAGGAAAAATAGCAAAGATATTTATTATTCCAAAGAAATTCGTTTCCAAAGCACAAAGTATTTAAGAGATAATTCACAATAGATACAGAAAGTTAGCATATTCAGGAGAAATATCCTTAAGAAAATATTTTCTTTTATTGCGTCGTAGGTAACACGTTATACTTTATTGACAGACACCAACAGGTGTTACTACCCTAAATCCATCACAGCTTTGACAATGTCGAGTAAATATTGAGTTATCATTTTGATACGAAAAAAATATCAAGGTAGGTACCGCTGTTATTCAATAACTGTGATATTTTTTATTTATGACTTTTTGTATAGGAACCTCGGATATTGAAAGACACACGTCCCTGGAGTATGAGAATATGTTAATCGGATTGCGGTGAGATGATAAAGCATGCAGGTAATTTATATGCAAAAGTAAATGCGCCTAAAATAACTCCAATATTCTTGTAAAATTCACTCATGTTAGACCAGCTGTTTTCTACTATAATATGGTTTCGCTTGAGAACTATATGGATGGTGTGTGTAAAATTTCAACTCAATCAGGTTATAAAAAGTACCTAAAAATCAATCGCAATAATAAATTCAATTAATATTTAATTGATTGCAATGCACGTAGAAATGATCCGTAATAATACTAAAGAAAGTTTTTTATTTATTTGGTTGTTTATTACGCTTTTATGCCTTACCTTTTCAACAGATCATCATGAATTTTTGCATACACATTCTATTCGGAAAAGTATTGTCCTTAGAAGTAGGAAATTAACTTTTTAATGCAAACGAAATCGCAGGTAATGACTAGTTAACATAGAAAAGTCGAAATATAAAGACAAAAAAAGACTGTTAAACCAAAAGTACTACTACAAACGTATTGGATTGCCGGTTGATGGCAATAGGCTCGCCCCCAATTTCATAGGACTTAAACATAACTAGCGAAATGTGGGTGTACTAATGGCTACATCTCTGCCTAACCTTCGGGGATTGCAAGCGTGATGTTATGTTACTACTACAAACAAATTGTTTTCAATTAACACGCCTACCTAAGCAAACTTCCAAAATCTTAAGAATCCAATCCTCAAACTCACATACCTACACTCCGTTTACATCCATTTTCATGCGAATATCGAACGAAAAACTATTTCCTTAGTAAAATTATCCCGTCGTGGTCCTAAAGCTCACGTAGTGTAGAGGGCTGTGTAAATAACGGTTTAATGGATATTCTGGCTCGGCATGGATACAGGGCCGAATTCGCAACGAAAGTGGTGCTAAATTCTCACAATATCCGCTGCTTGCGCGCGGTATGAAAGATGTGTTTCGGGATTAGATAGGTTGTGTTTTGTTTATTTATTTTTTATTCGTGCTATTTGTATTGTTTACGTAATACATAGGCGGATCGCTTTTTGTTATATCATGTTAAAGAACACATTTTTCCGAACAAGGGCAACAGAATTGTAACTCAAAATGGACCAGACGGACCGACGACATCCAAAAAGTAGACAGAGATAACGCTACGCGCAAAACAATGGTTGTGAAAAGGATAAGGAGAAGATTCTCACAAATAAAAGTGAAAAACCTAAAAAGTTCGATGTTAATTAAAAACCGACACAACCCCAAAAAAAAGGGCAAAAAAACTCATTTACACAAGCACCCCGTGGGTGCATTTATAACCCGTCCGTCCCTGTATCCGTATAAATTTCCGTATCCGCACCGACTGAGCTACGTGACACGACGCAACACGTCTCCAAATTCGTATTGGGAAAATACGAATGGGTATTTCAATTGGTTTTGCGTATTAACGTCACTTGTCTACCCGACACTAGTACATATGTTTATCAAATTAAGTACAAAGGGTTCAGATTCGATCGATCTGTATTATTCAGGATGCGAAAGATTAGGAGGAGGGGTAGGGGGGTATAATCTTTGCTTTGATGGTATTATGGATTAATCTATCTGTGTGATGTATTATGAATGATGGGTATGTAAGTACTGGGTGGATAATGGCTTACGATATTAATAAAGAATTAACGAAGATAGTTAAAGTTGCAGCCTTGAAAGAGGTGACGAGATAACCTGAGAGAAAAGAGAGCCTGGGAGAACTTTGTCCAGCAGTGGAAGAGATGGCAGGAGGAGTACGGTAGAGAGAAACAGTTAACGTAGATTAGTTCATATATATATTAAGATTCTAAATCGGGAAAAGGCACTAAAAAAATCATTATTGAGATAGAAAAACGACTGTAGTACATATTTATAAATCTCAAACACACTGAAATTGTGGTGCTGATTAGCAAGTTCATTTTTGCTCTAAGAATGCCCGCGAAATAATAATTTTAGATTTACTTTAATTGTGTAAATACGTATCCGTTAGTAACACGTTTATTATTTTTATTAGATACAGTAAAAACCAATGATGAGCTGCAAATTGCTAAAAACGTAAGAAAAAATGATAACGCCGTCTACCCTAGCGCTTTCGCCCTAAAGGTAAACAATTTTCGAATCTTTTTCAGAAGCAGACTGGCAAATCTTATTTCGAAAATAATGTGGCGTCTATAAATAATATGGAATAGAGAAAAGTTTTAATGCAAAAAAAAATCCAACATAATGCAACTTTCACTCGGCGACAGTCGTTACGCTGTTGAATAAAACATACGAATGTATTTCATTTCACTATTTCATCAGCACTCGCTATGAGGGGTGAAGGAACTTATTCAGGGCTGCTAGGTTCTATTTGGAGCTATTTGTCGCCATTTCATAAAACGTTCTAGTTTAGTAGTAGATTTAAGGTAAAAATAGGTTTAAGGGAAGAAAAAAGTACAAATAGTGGAACCTGGTGGTAACCTTAGACCAGATCTAGATTGGTATACTACTCAACTTTAATATTAATCATCATGAAGTTGTTGACAACTTGACTAATAAAATTTTCAATTTTATTTTAAGATCGCGTTCCAAAAATCCTACCATTCAAGCTTCCATTCATTCGAAAAAGAATCTGATAACCCTAAGATGTTTAGTTCGAAATATTCATAATTTTGTATGGCCCGGGAGCGTCAAAAGAAACCTTCGCCGGGACTTACATATTTATCAGAGTACTTCGCGAGCCGCGGGCGAACTCCGGGAATTCAATTTGGCGCGCGAGGGTGACGCACGTTCTTTTACCAATTTAAATTTTTGAGACACCCTCTCTGTGTCTCGACGTGGTCACCTTAGTGCATGACCTGAGTTTTAAATGTATGCTGCAAAATGTTTCAGCTTTGAGATAATGTGTATATTTTTATGTTGTGTGTTAGCACTGTAAGATGAGAGGAGGAGGAAGAACAAGGTTTTATAATTATATAAACATGAAATAACGTAATTTCGGATTACTTTGCCAACAATTTTGCACCCAAAACTTCGTACTCTCAAAAATATGCGAAACACCCATCGCTATTTCGCCAACAAGTTAAAACAAATCCTCCATACCACAATCGAAAACTCTAAAGCACTTAACCTCAATATATTAAAACAATTACGACGTAGGGTATAAAATACGCATATTAAGCTTCAAAACAATTGGAAGAATTCGGGCGATAACCAACAAAATCAATTTTGTGATTCAACGAATACACTCTAAAGTTCTTTTTCAGTTTTAGACTGTGTAAAGTTTTTCAATTAAGAGTAAAGCGATCGCGATAGACAGAATAAAGGAGATTTCCAAAGACATATTATTTTGGTTCAAGTGGTAGGTGAACGATAACTTGCACTGATTGAATTACGGGTCAACTTTGGGATGGTACATATCTACTAAATAACATAATACATTAATGAAACAAGACGTGAGTGTAAGAGATACAAATCTATATTAATACTATAAAGCTGAAGAGTTTGTTTGTTTTCTGCTAAACTCTAAAACTACTGGTTCAATTCTGAACTTAACCCTATCATTTTAATATTATGTTTAAATCTACAAAAAAGATTTTAAAAGGTACACTTAAGCACTCTTGTTTTGTTTTATTTAATGATGAAAATATCTTCAAAATTGAGAGCCTGATTTCATTTTTTCATGCCTACTAAAATGATCGTTTCTTTAATGAATATTTAAATAATACGAGATTTTTTTTATAAAATCCTTTACTACTTACTTATCTATAACGTTTTTTGGTTCGGTTTTGCGATCAAATTTCCGGGGATTTAATTAAGCTTAAAAACTTGGCAGATTTTCAATATTCTTCTGAAAATTATTTCATTGTAATCTGTTAAGTCTTGTTTAGTGAAGGGAAATGATTTTGATCAATAATTAAAGTATAATAAATCGCTAAATTACATGCCTTCTTTTTCGGTACATCGCCAAGCGACGACTTTTCACATATCCAGAAGGCTGGCCTTTCTTTGGGTCAAAGAATTAGCATTGCCATACAACGTAGCACTGCCGCCAGCCAGGCGCTTGCCCCATTGACAGCGATGCGAGTGAGTTTCTTGTTGTCCTATAAGCTTCCTCCTTTCTTTTCTATAAATTGAACACATACCTTTTTATTTTACTATTATTTTATAATAGGTACTTTGATTAACCATGTGAGCTGGTCCTCATCTATAATACCAGCCCCATATCAGCGACTATCAATTTCAAAAGCTTGTTAAAACAATGTAGGTCAAATAAGAGCCCAGAATTAAGACAGATCAAAATGTGAACGCTCCTAAATTTTATTAGGATTACTCACTTGTTATTATGAATTAATATGTCACTAACTTTGGTTTTAAAGTAACTTACAAATTTTTTAAAGTTAGCCTCAGTTTTTACTCGTGGCTTAAAAACTTGCCGAAATTTAAGTTTTTCACAACAAAATTGGCGAACAATTTTACATTTACGCCAGACACTTTTATTGGCGTCATAGTTAATGATTCTGAACGAAACAATTACCGAACAGACATTAATTAAATTGAATTCTGCGTCTATATTTGTGATGGTCGTAACGAGAATGTTAATTTGGTACAGGAAGCTGCGAATGACGTTTAAAACTTCAGTGTTTTTTAATCATTACCTACAAAAAAAGAGAAAATATTTATTTATTTCGTACTACCATTAAAAACGTGAAAGTTTGTAAGAATGAATGGATAGATGACTATTTACTCGTTTACGCTTTAGGGGTTGAACGAAAAAGCAAACATTTCGCACACATATAAGTATTGTATACGTTTTTGTATCCCCGTGGGATAATCGATACATTTATTTGACGGTGAATGAAGACGCTGGCGAAAGCTAGTTTTGTATAAAAAAAATAAAAAAAAACATTTATTTTATAACGCCACAACATGACATAAATATAACATCAAGCCTGTAATCCCCGAAGGGTTAGGCAGAGTTGTATCCATTAGTATACCCACAATATTATAATTAGTTTTATTTTGCAAATAAGCGCAGTGAATAAAGAAGCCCTTAAAAATATATTTATTTCTTCATTCGATTGCGAAATAGTTTTTTTAATCCTCTTCAGAAAGTACTCAGTTACAAACCTCTTACAATAGCTATAGGCCACCATAAAAGCTCTTTACAGCCACAGACTAATCACAATCATTCTTCTACCTTAGGAAAGTATTAACAAACTGCAATTTTATTATTTCTTCGTCGCTACGCTGTCAAGTGCTTATCCTGCTTTGCTACCATTGCGGTGGATATTGCCAGTTGACTAGTTTTATTGTCTTTCCTTTGATTACATGAATACTATAGCCTTCCTTTCTTCGTTATGATTAATTTCTTTCGTATTTTGTTCCTTATCTTTACAAATAAATAAAGTTGAAATGTCTGTTTGTTACGTCAAAATAATAGCTCGTTAATAATTGTTTGCCTATATCAAAAATACAGTCTTTAAAATTTTAGTGTTTGTGTGTCTGCTTGTTCAAGCTAATTTTTGGAATGGCTGGACCAATTTTGATGGGATTCTCACTAGCAGCTCATATTATAAGAAGTAACTGATGCCATGTTAAGCGAGTCTCATGTTGATAAAAAATAATCCTATAAGAGAATGGAATAGTAAGATTTAGTATTACAAACTCTACATTTAAAAATCCAAGCAAAATATTGTACAGTCTAAAAAATAACAGTCATACACGTTGCCAACGTTTATAAAAATAAGCCTTGTCCAAAAACATTTATAACAATCTCTTTTTATTTTTCATTTAGCTCGTACAAGCGTTTTTTGTGAGTGTGAATTTACAGCTGGAGGTTTGACCCCTCCCCTCTACCCGTTTCAACCCCATCGATACAGATAAAGACCACTTTGACCCGTAAAGATTTGTGGGGGATTATCTCTTTTATCACATTCAGTTGGAAAAAAAAAACAATTTTCCTAAAAACAATCCTGTTTGAACTCGATTGTTGAAGCCTTCATGGACTGTTTTTTTATGTGAATGTTTAGTGATTGTGAAGAGGATTTTTTAGGCAGATTATTTGCTTTGGTCGTGTGAAAGTTATGATTCTTTTTGTTACTTTTGCTACGTTTCATTTTGTTTGTAGCCTTATTTGACTGTTGTCCTCGTTGTTGTAAGTGGGAATATTGCGCATGAGGTGGTTTTCCTAGGCCGTGCAAAAAGGGTTTTTATAGTTTTTTCATTATAAATTTCTCAATAAATTGGCTGCTGTGGCCTAGAAAATATTATTTGAGAATATTCTTTCGGAAAGACTAGCTAGCCCTATGATTGTAAAGGATTTGTATCTTCAAGAGAAAACACTAAAAGACATTTTAGGCGTAGAAATGAAGTAAAAGCATTCCACATTGAAGAATTTGAATATCTTACCTTCTTAACAACGATAGGTACCACAAACTTCAACATGGATTTACGGACAGCACTTTAATATCTCACAACCGCTGTGTCACCGCAACCAACAACACATCTCCCGTTTCGACGCTGTTTTTGTACAAATAAATATAGAATAATTCAGTGCGTGAATAAAAAAGTAAAAAAAAAAACCATTTGCGACGGCCATTATCCTCGGCCAGCATGCTGACGTAAGCTCGAATTAACTGCCTGCCCTAGTCAACAAGCGTATAGAAAACTGGGCGAATGAAATGGCGTTCGCTGTACATTTTTACCCGGTTCACCCCTAATGGGGCAGATTGGATGTATTTTTATTAATGACGTTTTTTAATTTGATTTTCGTGTTGCTACTTGGTTGTTTTTTTGAGTTTATATTTTGGTAAATATGCTGCCTACACTACACTACGTGTGTGTTTATATGCTAATAGATATTTTTGTTTTCAGTGTGACTTGTCAATGGACATTTAGGTACGTCTAAATCAATTTTGAGCTTTATAAGGACGAAGTAATGTTCAGTTTAAATAAAACACAATGCCATTTTTGAAAAACTGTCCGGTTAGTACTAAAAAAACTTGCATTATTTCGTTTCCCACATATACATTAAATTGCAGCATCAGTAATATTATAAACTCACAACTTATTTATATTATGTGAGTGGATTTATTATCCCTGTTACTCCCTTTTGTGACCGTTATATAGCCTCGTACTATTTTATGGAGTTCCTGCAAACAGTTTTATGTATACTAATCCGGTTAAGTGACTGCTTGTTGGCGATTTATGGTTGTAAACAAGAAGTGTTTGAATGTTGAACTTAGAAAAAGTAACTGTTTGTGAACTATATTCCTTATTTAGCATTAATTAATGACTTTTGTTTTTGTTGATAAGCGGGACATATTTAATATTTTCTATCTACTAAAAATTAAATCAATTTGTATTAATAAGGGTTTATTTAGAAATTAATGACGTCAGAATAATAATTTAAAATGATAAACATGTTACATTATTAAGTACATCCTATCATTATTATCGTGACTGAAATATATTTGAAATTAACCAACCATTTATAGGGACCATATTATTCTGAATAATTTCTAAAAATATGAGAAATGTTATGTTGGTTTGCCAATGTAGTTCGGCGAACAGACCTAGCCCTGGTCGTTTCAGTTTTAGCTATAGTTCTCCCAAAAAAATTTTTGGCAGAACTAAACCCAATTCACAAAAATGACCACAGTTAAACACATAGGTAGTACTTTCGGGTGTATGTAAACGCTCCTCGCCCCATCTACCTAATGAACGGACGTGAACTCATTTTTCACAAGCTAGCTTAAAACCCTATTAAAATCTGTAGGAAAGAATACGCCTCCAATTTTTCTCCTAATTTAAATGAGTGCCCATCTCCAACTAAAATAAATTGGCAACATTTTAACGGCCCTCGGGGCCCAAACACGATAAATTCTAAATGAACCCGTAAATTATCTTGTTTAAACTGAAAAAAGGTAAAAGTAAATTAATTTCCAAACCAACCACACATTGCAAAGGTGTGTTATGGGTAATTGAGCAATTTTTTACAATGTTCTTGTTTTTTAGAGATTACTGTAATATACTGTGTATACTGTGTTACAGACTGACTCGTTGGTCTAGTTGTCGCAAAACGTGACTGCTGAGCGTGAGGTCTTGGGTTCTTACATTAGGAATTCCTCAGTAGCAGCCTCGGAGTCTGGATCAATGCTCGGTTCATGGCAATAGGCTAGGACATGGAATTTAAACATAACTGGCGAAATGTGGGAGTACTGATAGGTAGACCTCTGCCTAACCCTTCGGAGATTACAGGCGTTATGTTACTGTAATATACATGCACACTAGCCCCTTCCCGGGACTTTGTCTGCGTGAACTCCTAAGTCCTAAAGTATCCCACCGGAACCCAAAAAACGGAACGATACACATTTGAAAACTATTCTTTACGTTCCATATGTATGTCAGTTTTCAGCTAGTTTTCTCGAACTGTTTAAGCCTGAAATAGTAACAAAACATCCATCTCCATGCATCCTCACAAACCTTTGCGCTTATAAAAGTGGTCATAAGTAGAATAAAAGGATGTAGTTCCCAGTCAAAACAGGTAAAAAGTATTAGGGTAACATGAAACAGACAGGTTCATTTCGTGATAGTTTATCATTCTAATTACATGAAGGCATTACGACGTCCTAACATACATTGCAAAAGAAAAATCTACTCATATATCTTACGATTTCCAAATGCGTGTAGACCGGAAGGTCTAGGGTGGAGTTTATTGGATGCTTTGTAATGGAACACACATAAAAACATCTTATCCGATTGGTATAAATCCTTAACTACCGGGTAGCCTATAGTATCCAGATTGTCCTAGGATATTTACGATGGTCATCCAATTAAATAGCTTTGTTCGCTTCAGCCGATCAACGAGGCGAAATCCAGAAATAGCCGCTGTTCTCATATGACGATTTATTACGTTAGATGATATGTAATATTTCTTCGCCTTCCCAATGACTTGTCGACATTAATCAAACACAATTACAGGGTGCGGTTGTCATGTGTCAGAAAAACTCATCATCTGCCTAGCCTTTTCATAACTATGTTGGGGTCGGCTTCCAGTCTTACCGGAAAACCAGAAAAACTCATTACCAAAAAAAAAACACGCTGTTTGTTTAACGACACGGTTGGCGCAGTGACTAAGCAATTGGCAGCTGCGCTACGTATCGTCAGGTTGATTCCTGCACGGGAAAAATATTTGGATGACCTACAGCTACTCCCGGCCTTAGAAGGGAACACTGGGGTGGTTTTTAGTCAGTAAGAGTCTGACAGACCCCTCCACCCTCCCTAGGGCGGTGGACATCCATGAAGATTTTCCACCCCGGTAACAAAAAAAAGGTCTATGATTGTTTAAATAGTTGTGCCAGGACCTTACTCAGTGAAAGAGTTTTTAGTACTAATAAAATGACAAGAGAGCATTAGCCTCAAGTACACAAAATTTTGGTTAAGAAAAAAAAAAGGAATTTAAATCTCGAATCGAAAAAAAATCCTGCTCTATTTCTTCGTTCCATCAAGCATGTCTGATAGATTCGTGCATTCAAACGTACCTCCTGTCCGGTCCAGCCAGTTCCAATTTGCACAGAGGTTTCAAATCGCAGCGATCTGCCCGCGGCACGTCCTCACATTCGCTTGGACAGTTTTTGATTGATTTTTATTCCTATCTCAGTAACGATTCCCTTGTTTACCTTTGACTGGTGTTTGTCTTACAAAAGTACTGGGGAATTTGTTTTGCTATTTTTTTGTGTGTTCATGCAAGAGCACTTTTTGATGAAATATTTTTGGGATAGATCTTCGTTTGTTTAGTCGTGGATTTGCAAATTGACTAGTCTCAAGTTCTATCAGACCATCAACGATAGCTATAAGGATATATGTTTGGTTTGTTTGTTTCTTGATATTTAATTATTGACTTAAGCTGCCATACCGAATCAACAGACGAAATTGCTCTCATTTTCGATAGTAGCAAGTAATGATACTCGCATTAATTTTTGAAAAAAAAAAATGTAAGAAAGGTAAGAAAATGGTAAGAAATTCACTCAGGTGAAGTCGCGGGAAAAAGCCACTAAGAACGTATATAAACTTGAGTATAGATACAAAACTAGGACGAGTGATATTTTTTACAATAAATAACATTTTTCCTTTTATGCGTGCAATGACCCAGGAACGCAAAAAAAGACGATATATCATCAACTTTTCTACTCGTATAAGTTCCTTGGATTAATTGAGGAAAATGACATAATATCGTGAAAAACTGTGTATGTCGTGGTTGAATGGCCTTTGGATCGTTAATGGAGCATTTAATGATGAGTCCAGTTCGTAAGCAACATTATTGAGAACAGATTTTTTTTTTCAGTTTTACCATGTCGCATTCAAATCAAAGGACTTGGAACAATTTTTGCAAACATTTATACAAATAAATTTTCTGATACCTTATTTTGTTTTCAAATACTTTTTTCATATTCGTCAGAGACGAATATTCATCTAAGGACTGCCTCGTTGTTCTAGTGGTGGCAAAGCGCGACGGCTAAGCTGTTGGGTTTTTCCATAAATGAGGAATATCTCAGTAGCAGCCTCGGAGTCTGGATTTGTGCCCGGTTGATGGCAATAGGCTCGCCCCCTATTACATGGGACTTAAACTGGCGACATGTGGGTTTACTAATGGATACACCTCTGCCTAATTCTTCGGGGATTACAGGCGTGATGGTATGTATGTGTCATGTGATTTTATGAGAGAAGAAATGGCCCAAGTCATAAATGCGCTATTTTCATAATGGCAAAATTTTTGGCCAAAATCATGTCATTCTTTCACCCTAAAGGTTCCCTCAGATAGAGAATGTTGACAATGATTTACAGTTCATACTTACATATTTAGGGGATTGTTTATTTATGACGAGCGTCCCGGAGTAGCGGGGTATTATTTTGTAATTATTTATTCATGTTGAAGGGCTTGCGTTGTTTTCGTAGACCGTGTCGTGTTAATACCAACGTTGTTATAAAAAACGTTAATTAATACGAGTTTTAGTACTACGTTGTTTTCACATATAGACGGATTAAAAATAATGTAATCTGGATTTTGTAAATACTTGATTGAAAAGAGTGTCCGTGGTGTATCTTGCTCGTTTCTCAATAGGAACCTACCTACGCTTTGAAATGAGCAACTAGCTAAAACTTTCTGACTAAATGACCAAATTCCATTCGAGTGTATGCAACAGTACGGGTAATTTATTTAGATATTTGATTATAATGATTTTTAAATGTCTTATTTGATTATTTCCTCACGTATTTTTTTTTTTGCGCCTGCCATGTTATCTCTTTACCACCATTGGTTGATTGGTAGAGAATGCCTAAGGCATTAAGTCCGCCTTTGCACCTTTTTGTTGAATAAAGTTTAAATAAATAAATACGGGGGTTTTGTGATATATTTATAACGTTTTGTAATAAAAATTAAATTCGTAGAAAAAAGTTATTAACTTGAATTTTCTTTATTGTCGTATCCAGAAGATTCCAAAAATGATCATGATGATAGGGAGAATGTGTAAATTTTGGCTTAACTAAGTATCTTTTTACATCCGATATTTCTTGTCCTCCCTTCTAGCGTAAGATTAAAAGCTGTAGTGACAAAATATTGCCATCTCTTTCTTTTTACGCGGCAATAAACTCAACTAAGTAAGAAAGTTACAAGCAGCGCACTCGTGTGAAAGCCGATAAACAAATTTTAAAATCCAGCGCCACAGTTTAGCGCACCATCAAAATGTAATGACATCAAAGTTTATTGTTTAGTGAAATAAAAAATGGCGTAATCCAACGTTATGGTGATAGTAAGCGATTACATTGTAGGGTAATGTTCTAGCTGTAGCCGTAAACTAAAAGAACCTATCAAAATGTTCATGAAAGGTATTTGACACCATTAACCAATAATTCCAAAATACTTTATTTTAACCCTGAAAACCCGAATTTTCAAATGACTGTAAAATTAGTTTTTTTGTGGCTTTAAAATCATTAAATCGTTAGTTAGTTGAGTTGACAAGTACGTGACGTCATATTTCGATATTGCCATACAAAATCTATGGAAGAATCGCGTTTTGACAGGTCATAAAAAGTACATCAATTGATTGATGGTGTCAACTTACCCAATTGTGGAATCACATTCACTGCCGTGGCAAAATTGTTGAAGTAGCCCTTCAACAATTTGTCACCTCCACTAGTGTCAGGCACCGGTACCTGACGTGAACAACAGCTTTAAAACTACCCAAAAAACTTATAAGAGAAAAAATTAATATAAAATAATACATAACATTACGCTTGTAATCTACGATGGGTTAAACAGAGGTGTACCCATTAGTATAGCCACATTTCGCCAGTTTTGTTAAATCCAGACTCCGAGGCTGCTACTGAGAAATTCCTGATGGAAAAACCTAATGACACTGTGCTCAACCATGGAATCGAACTCAAGACTTCGTACTCAGCAGACGCGCTTTGCGACCACTAGACCAACAAAATAATACTAGCTGATAACAACCTGACCAATAACATAATCAACAAAAAAACAAAGCTTCACTCCTCCACTTTTCCGCTTAGCAACCATGAAGCGGTGTTTAGTAAAATAAAATAAAAAAGTGCCATATTACAGTAATGGCGGCCAGCGCGGCAGATTACATTGTACTATTACCAGAGATATATAGTAGATAGATGACAGAAATGCGATGTAAATTACGTTAGCTTCCTCCTTTTTTAAGGAGATGGGAATTTAACGTTATTAGAACGTTGATTGGACTTTATAGTGGGTTCGTACTAGTGTGGAATTGTGTGATGTTGCTACAAAAATGTGGTGATTTTTTATCGTGTTTTACGCTGGGAAATTCCCATACGACGATGCTTTTTAGAGTTGCCAGAGAGTGCCCAAAAGGTGCCAAGCGGTGCCCTATTACTAAGACTCCGCTGACTGTCCATCCGTCTGCTCGTCACAGGGCTCTTTTAACAGTAATTGAGTACTTGACACTATTTCCTAAACTTTCTTTATTTTAGACCTATAAACCTAATAAATTTTCAAATACATCACGCCTGTAATCCCCGAAAGGTTAGGCAGAGATGTACCCATTAGTACACCCACATTTCGCCACTTATGTTTTTAGTCCCATGTAATAGGGGGCGAGCCTATTGCCGTCAACCGGGCACAAATCCAGACTCCGAGGCTGCTACCGAGAAATTCCTGATGGAAAAACCCAATACCACTTTGCTCAACCTGGGAATCAAACCCAAGACCTCATGCACAGCAGTCGCGCTTGCGACCACTAGACCAACGAGGCAGTCAAAAATTTTCAAATAACTAAGTAAATAGAATTTTTGGTTGTTTATAAATAGTTTGTCAATTTAATTGAATTGCCATTAAAATTCTATGGGGAAATCACGTTTTGACAGGTCATTAAAGTATGCCAATTGACTGGTGTTGTCTGGTAACCAAGCATGGCCTAAAGAAAGAGCCTGAAAATAGCGCATACCTTCTTAACTACACAATTTAAAAAAAAATGTATATTACACGAAAATTCTTCCCAAACAGATTCTTAAGTCCGAAAAGGGCAAAATAAAGTTGTAACACTTTTACGTGTATTGTTTATATAGCGCTTAACGCGTTCAAATGTTAACAAGTTTAAGGGATGTGCAGGCAACGATGCAATGCATGTTTTATGGAGCATAAACGCGCAACAAGCGCTCGTCTGATAGTCTAAAAGTAATATAATGTAAGTTCATAAAGTTTTCACGTCTTCTTTTTTGTAATGTTAAATAACTGGTAATTTTTGAAAGTTTTATTTACTTTTTGTGACATTTCTGAATTGTTAATATTGACTACTTTTGCTACTCCAAAAGTACCAATTGAGTAAAACCATAAATACTTCCAATCATCTTTATCGAAAGAAAGAAGAAGAAGAATACTTCTAATGGCCCAAGATCTTTGGTCCACCATCTTTAGGTAACCGACGTTTTTAGAAGTAATAGAGAATATACATATGTATGTATGTAGTAAAGAAGGAACTACATAATCCTCTATCTATTTTCGAAATTTCACCTAAAGTAAAATGACGTATACTTGCAACACTGGAATCTCAATCCATTAGATTCGAATCGTAAGATATTCATAAATCCTCGAATTGCTTAAATTAGTAATACCTGTAAAGAATGATCGTTCCACACCCAAATATCACCCAGAAAAGTTCCATTAAAATCGATGAAAAATTCAGTCCCAATAATGAAAGTACCAGGCTCACATACGGGCGAAGCGGTCACAACTCAAACACGAACGAGCTCACTATGAAATAGTAGAATTGAACTGAATAATCTTATGATCCCTAGATTGAAATCGTCCGAATGTTCGTGCCCTCACATGGTCCTCGAGGGAAATAAGTGAATAGTTTCCTGTTTAATTTACTACAGCCGGGAGTTCACAGTACGCTGACTTTGCTATATTAGTGGCCCGTATACACCACGTATCTCTAAATATGGTTCATGATAACGACAAGGTCTTTTGTTAGGATGTAATAACGTTGGGCTATATTTGGCCGATTTTGTTGACCGGGGTTAATATAGAGAGACAGAAAATAAATGCCACGTTGAAGTTATTGGTTATTGGATGTGGACATTGCCATTAGAAAGTTGGTGAGCTTTTCATCAGTGCCATGGTGAGAATTATGGTTGTAAACGCATTACAATAATAATAATTCCAACCTATTATGGTTCACAGTGGGGCCAAGGCCTTTTTTCATACAAAGAAGGTACGAGCATTGATTATCATACTTGCTCAAGGCGGTTAATGAGTTTTGTTTTAATCGGTTCATGTGTTTCGGAGATTTACCTGTAAGCAGACATGTATGTCTGTCTGTTTGTTTGTTCATGCCATAGATTATTTTAACGTTTTGTCTGTCTATAGACAGATGGATATACAGACAGATATTTTTTTAATTGTGTTTTTATTTTGTACCATGTAAAAATGTAGATTTATACACATTTATTAAAAAGCTGTTTTAGTATTACAATTTCATTTATTTGAATAGATAAATCCAAATCAAACACACCCACGTCAGCGATGTTTAAAGAACAATGGCAGGTCTCCATACTAAGAATTGTCTGGGATCAAATTGAAGCGTCCCGTAATGAAAAATATGTTAAAAGATTTGGCGTTAGCTCCAGAATCTTTACATGAGACTATTTTAATTTGGGAAAGCCGGAAAAAAAAGATTTCGGCGTTTAAATGTTTAGGTTATGAGTTAACGTCAAACAACAATTTATCTTTATAACATCGCATATTGAAATTAAATTATAAAGAAATGGATAATGTGGTGCGGTCTAAGTGAGAATTAGTGTATATAAATTCTAACACTCGGTGTAGATTATTAAGTACTCAATGTGAAAGCTGGGCGCGTATTTAAAAAAAATGCACTTGCCCCGTGAACAATAAAACTGAGGGTTATAATATCTAATGTTAGGGCAAATAAAAAACACATTTTGTTAAACATAATTATTTATTTTATTCCTCATCCTCATCTCGTATTATTATCTCATCAAGAAAACCTGCTGGTGCTGAGATATGTTCTTGATGTCTGGCCCATCCTAGATACCACACTAAAGTCATAGTGTGTGCGAAATACAACTAAACGAAAATCCAATTCACTGGACACAATCGGAGTACAGTAAGATTAGCTTGTGGTCACGTAAAAGCAATATCGGAGTCCTAAGGGCACGCACTAGTCACACAAGGCAGTGTCAATCAGTCCATAAACAGTCCAGGTCGGGTAAAATAAATAGAAAGCCAATTATAAACACAAAACACAACCGAGATGAAAAACGCGGAAGGATTCTGTAATGTCTTGACAGGCAACCACAGACAACATGTCACTGTCAAAGACAAAAGTAGTGCTGCACGTTTCGACTCGATTTTCTTAAGAATCAATGCAACACTGAAACGATTCTGTGATATTTTGATCCATTATTAAATGGATTTAAAAGTAGAAGCATTTTTTCAAAGATATCAGTTGATTAATGACGAAAGAATAGAGAATTTCAATATTATGTTAAAAATAAAACCAACTTTTTATTTACATAGGTCGATCGATCGCTCGATTATATCGATCATTCGTTTTATTATTGATACAGACTCACACCACTATTTTAATGGTATCATTTCAAATGTACCTTATTCGAAAATCATTTCATAAGCTTTTAAAAACATAAAAATAAGTCCGGCTTTTACGAGAAGGAGTGAATAATTCAAAAATCGTAGAAAATTAATTAAATTTGATTCATATTCATCAAATCTATGGACGCCAAAAAAATTCCAGACCAAATTCTGCCATTGTTCTTTGACTTAGACAGTACATGATATAAATTGAGAACATCACATTGGTACTTATCCGGTATCGATACCTCATGCATGAGATGCAAGACTCTAAACTGCTGGGCTATCACGACAATATACGATAACGTAAACGTAAACGCAATATACTGTTGCAATATTCTCTCTTGATTTACCTGCTTGACGTATAGTGACGTCACCGTGTCGTGATATCGCGACGACCCCTGTGTCACTTTTTTCGACGTAAATTGAATATGCGGCCTATAATTTCATTATCGCTGTCGGAAGCAACACGTCAAAAAACATCTTTCAATTTTTTTTCTTTTATTAAATATTCTAAAACGAAATTTCTTTTTTTTTTTTATTTTACATAATGTCAATCAATATTATGGATGAACAATGTGGTTTTAATTGATTTTCTCTTCCGTCATCGTTGTAACTAATTGTATTTTCGTCTTACATTTCAACAGAAGTGACATCCACGTCACGTTCGTTTCCAAAGACGTAATTTCGGTTATTAATTGGTAATGTACATTTTGCACATAATTATGAAGGCTCGATTCGTATCACTAAGTGATACTTTTATTTGTCGTTTTAAATTAAACAAAAATGCTGCAGGATAGTCAATGTCGATAGTCGATATTCGACGTCGTTCAAAAATCGACTCTAATCGAATTCTATTACGTTGGTAAACGCGCTCAGATGCGGTCTACCGAAGTGACATCCTCCACGACATGTTCATTTCCTGAATTAGAGAGTTTGTGGTAGTAAAGTAGTGCTATGTCTCGCCACTATACAACTGCGGCTAATACTGTGCTGATGATCTTGTGACAAAGTTCAAAGTCCTTTCAAGGGACAACTACCTACCACAAAAGATCGACTGCCAACTTTTAGGATGTACCACGACATTTATTCACTTCTGTCACAATACTCGTGGCGATGCGGGTACGGATGCGACGTACATTAGCGGTTATAAATGACGTAAGTTGAGAATTTATTTGGAAACCACGCAATGGAGAGCGCGGAAAACGGACTGCATTAAAGTGTCAAAGACAAAGTCGGGAGTACCTCAGGGCATGAATTCATTTCCTTGGAGCAAAGACGGGATGTTAGACGAGGATATCATACAATGTGACACTAACAAACTTAAATCTTCTATTATTGGCATTTTATAGTTGTTTTAGTTGTGATTTAGTTGTGAGAAAATAATTTGAAAATACTTCTAAAAGCTACCGCAAACAAAGCAAGATCGAGCAGTTAAAATTTATTACCTAATATGTAAATCAAAACTGTAGTACATTTTTTTTAAATAATAATTTACCTTAACATAAAACTTATAAATAATAATAAAATTACAAAGTACGTCCAATTTATAGAAAAGAAAGGAAGAGTCCGCATCACTGTCAATGGGGCAAGTGCCCAAAAGGCGAGCAGCATTGCCACGTTATATTTATTAATTGGTAATTTTATAGTGATTTCAGACTTATATTAACTAAAAGTCCCGGTTTCCTCACAATGTTTTCATGCACCGATATCAGTGATGGCCAAGTAAACACATGAGCGCCTTAAATACTGGGCCATCACGTCATGGGTGTTCGAAAAAAAAAAGAAAAAGTAAACAAAAGCATGTCAAAAGTGTTAATTTTTCATCTTTTATGCACTGGCATTTGTTTTCTTTTTTTCTTCACTGTGATCTACTTCTGTCTTCTACATTTCGCTGTTACGTCGAATAAAATTTTCAGATTTTTGATGGAGTGCAAACATCGGGGCGTGATTTAGATTTTTGCTTGTCGCGTTTCACACGGATCGTGCCATTCTACCAATTCAACGGGATTATGTGAAACATATCTCGCACACATTGTGTTTTTTTCGTTGCCATTGTGAATTTTACCCTTTTACACGTGCCTTTTTTTTTTGTTTTTCTAGTTCGTGAGTTTTTTGTGCATAGGTATAACATATAGTTAATTTTCCTATCGATTCATGTTTCGATGGGTTGTTAGTTTTGGGTAAACTTCTGATAGATAGGCTGGTTTTTAATCCACGATTCCGTTTAAAGCTACAATATCAGACATTCCGGTGTCGGTCAATTTCTAATTTGTATAAAAAAATCTTTTGCGTGTTTTGATATAGTAGTTTTTATATAAGGTACATTTCTTTCACGTGTAATTATGTATGATTCTGTATGCAAATATTGTCCAACTTTGATTTTAAAAGAATACGTATGGAGTTAGTTACCCTTTCTTTTCCATACAAAACTAACTTTTGGAATATGACGTTCAAAAGTGCCTCATAATGGCCTAATTGAAATAAATGTTTTGACTTCGACTTTGGTCTCTCCCAACTCTATAATTCTAAACTCCGAACACGTAAACTAACATACAATTACTAGCAACATCCTCTATTATCTTAGCAGCACTAATTATTCGTCAATAATGTGTTCTACCTCTACGTAGGGCGCCTCTAGGGAGGAGGAGCATTGTTGTGCGTTCATGTGCAATGTTGTAGAGTTCAATGCACACATTAACGTTGATTGCATGCGTTTGTGATGGTTTACATACCGATGAGGAGTTTTATGATAATCATTTTTATAATAACATTATATAAGGTGCAGTTTTGAATGCTCGTCAAATTCAAGGAGGTAATTAAGCTACTGATCAATCATGAAAATAAAACACGTATCAATAAATAATAAAGAGGATTTTATTTCCATTTAACCATCTTGCCGCTGGGTTTAAGCAGGTAGGGCAATGAACCCGCACGCACAAAGGGATACCCCTTTGTGCGTGCGGGTTCATTCAGATTCTATTCTTTAAAAGAGGTGTATTCTGAAATACTGCTAAACGTAAGCTGCTAAAAAAACAAGTATGTACCTATTTACTAATGACTGACCAGGCGCCGTTATTTATTTCAGTTTGATTACATAAATATATAGGTTTATAGCACCACACACGTAAATATATTAGCATATAGTTCCAGGGTTTTGATCGAAAATTGTTTTTTATTTTTAATAAATCGTTGTCTATAAAATTTCTCCTGTAATATGAGTGCGTTTACACTGACATACTGTTGTTTGTTATGTTGTGATACAACTACCTGTAGGCTATACAAATATTAGTTCTGTGCCGGAATCGCACATTACATGCATGGTATAAACATATCAATTCCCACGAGACTTTGTATAAAGATAAAATTTAAATTTCCACCACATTTCCCTATATACCTTTGGCCCTTTAAATCATGGGCCATAGATAAAGGTCTATATTCTAACTCATGTCAGCTTAAAGGCTTGTGCGGGCTAAAATCAGTTAGTACCAACCTGCGAATAAGCTTCAAAATGGCGGCCATTAAAAATATTTTTAAAGACCTCTGTCAGACTCCAGATTAAGTCGCGAGTGAGTTATTTGTCAGATAATGCTGTAAAACGGGTAACCTTTTTGGATATATTTCATCTGCTTTTATAAAAGGAGGTTAAACGATTATGAAACAACTGAAATATTTTAAATTCCAGTTTTTAATGGTATTTTTCGAGTTTTTATTTTGTGTAATTAAATTATTCATCTCTTTTTAAAAACAGTAGCCAAAATTTATTCAAAAAAGAAATAGTTACTCATTCGTTGGATCATGTGAAATATCTAATATATCTAGTAGCAGTAATAAGTATCTATGCTATGACGAAATTTATTTCTGTTGTTAATATATTTTTAGTATTGGGCATTTTTTCTACCAATTTAACGTTCTATTTCTCTTGTTACAGGTAAGCATCGCAACTCAACTTGTCACCTACAAAACAACCAGTCAACCAGTTGCAGAGGGCCAAATATCCATATGCGACTTCTCGAATATTGATGAAACTCATTTTCACATTTTGTTTGCAAATAGTTACACATACCGAATTACATTTCAAATTCGAACACAAGCTCTCGTTCGGCACGTTCGAACAGAATTTCAATTCGGCATGTTTCGCCTTTGCCCGGCTTTTGCCACGTACGACCAAGAGTTAAGGATGAATTTAAAATTAGAATTCCGAAATTTAAAAGCAAACGCTTAGTTTGAAATTAGTTTTTCCTTTTTAAAGAACCATGTGGCATCTTCGAATTCCGAATTTGAACTTTGTTCTTTGTTTTTAATTCAATATTTCGTCTATTCGTTCTAATATTAAGCAATAGCGTCTTTTAGTTTTAAATATATTGGCTGGCGTGCAATAGAGATTTTCAATTGAACCAGCAATTTGAATATTTCACCGCATTTCAGCGGCAGGGCACCAGTATTTTACGACGACACTGGTAGCATGGAAAACGATTTTGGAACTAGATTTATTTTATTCAGTCAGACCGGCTGGTTTTTATATCTAACGGAAGATTCGATTTGGAAGTCTGCTTATATCTTGATTAGGTCTTTCTCTGCGTCTGATCTTGTGAGTTTTATATTTATGACTCAATTTGATTGATTCATATAAGAAATTGCGGAATATCAGAATTTTCTTGTTATTTTTTTTCCGGGTATAATTATATGGGTCGGTAGTCGATCAAAGTGTGATTGGGTTTTCCTGTTAGGACATAATCGATTATTATTAGTCTCGGGGTTGATATTACCTGAAATATTTTGATGGATTAGCTTTCACATTGTAAATGTTAAGAAAACTTACCGAAAAAATAAAACAAAATAACATTTTGTTAAGGTTAAAGTTGAATGGTGTACAATAAGCGAGAAAAGTGTTAGCAAAAAAAAAACACATAATATTAAGAAACTCATTTCGCTTCGTCTCAAAAAGAAAAGCAACTAAAATCAAATTAAAATCAGGTTTAAAATTAAACCCGACATAATAACGTGGATCCAGTTCACCGGCAGGAGATTAAAGCGAAGTAATCCTTCAATCCTTACTGTAATGGAACAAACCACCTACATACAATAATTATTGCAACTCCGGTACATAATCTCGATATTGTAGTTCTATGATTGTAATGAAACATGTTTTATTACTATTGAATAACAGATATTATAAAAACACACTAAACGATGCTGAAAATTAAACATAATTTTTGTTCCCATCATTGTGATATTCTTTTTGTTGTGGACTATACCTGGGAATCTACTGGTTACGGAGATTTTAATGGTCTAAGTTCCATTTGGTTATACGTTTTCGTATTTAAAGAAATAGGCTTTGAATGTTATAACTAAACTCCAACTATGTAAACACAATGTTTTGCTGTTACTATTAACAATGACACTCTCAGTGTTTATTAACACTAAAACACCTCTGCCTAACCTTTTGGAGATTACGGGCGTGATGTTATGTGTATGTTTATGCATTAACAGTAATTTTTTACACCAAATATAAAAGTAATTTTCCAGCAATATTTTTTGCAGGATGTTACTTAGTTTAACGAGCGTTAGTTTATGGCTCTGTAAACTAACACTGACTCTTTTTACATCTAGTATATTTTATATTATAGTACCGCAGAAATGAGAATTACTAATTTGGTTACTTGCTTGAAACCTAACTCAAAGTAAGTCACCGAAAATTCGTTACATAATTGCATAATTATGGTTTCATACATCACTTAGCCTCTGTCAACAATCGACGTATAGAATATTTTCATGTTCAAATTATGTAATTATTTTATTTATCGACGCAAATTCCACCGTAATAATATTTCTAATAATGTTGATTTTTCTACAAAAACCAAAACAGAACCAATTTACACAAACTGAAACACAACCAATTATAAATGTTTACATTAAACCAAACAGCGTTTGCAACATCATCGATCTAATAATGCAAAAACTATAATAGACTAAAATAATAGAATGCCAAGTAAGTACAGTTACGAGCAAAAATATACAAGACTGAACGCAATTTAAAAGCAATTTACTTAAGAAAGTTGAATCAAATGCCAAACTCTAATAGTTTGTATTTTAAAAATGCCTGTACAATTTTTATTAAAAACTTTAAGAGAAAATCGTTCCAATTTTACATTAATTTTGCTCGTGACTGTACAATAGTATTACTATTACGTCACAACAACGTACCTACATCACAATAAACCGTTGCTGGGTTTCCAGGAATACCTGTAAGAACCAATTCCTTGATTTTTACGGAACTTGTCGGAAATGTATAATAGTATTGTGTGCACGGATTCCGGAATATTAAGTCTGTCGTAGAACGGGGATATACGTTTGTACACGTATACAACAGACATTAGGTCATGGCCTATTTCACGTTATGGTACGGACGTAGTAATTATGAAATTTTATTCAATCTAGCTCACTGTCGAGAGCGTGCAATTATGTTTTAATACCTGAATATTCTTGATTTTCTACACTAATATTATAAAGAGGAAAAATTTGTATTTTTGTTTGTTTGTTTGTTTGTAATGGATAAACATAAAAACTACTGGACCGATTTAAAAAATTCTTTCGCCATTGGAAAGCTATATCTGTTTGTAACATAGGCTATATTTTATTTATTTTTTGCGCGGACGAAGTCGCTGGCAAAAGCTAGTTATTTAATACTTTATGATTTCGTGTGCGCCTTACGTTGTTTTTTCTTATTCATTTATTGATTAATTAACTTACTTTTACCTGCGACTATATCCGCGTGGAAATCTAGTATACCATAAAACATAAGGCATTAGCAATACTGTTACCGTAGCTTTCTATCAATAAAAAAGAAATTGTAATCAGATCAGTACTTCTAGGGATTACCGTTTCAAGATTTTTGCAATGTTGTACACGCAAAATGAAAAAAAACTCTTGACTTTAATGTTCTCAAAAAATAATCACTGAGGCGTTATTAGTCAGTGAATACTTTTCTTTAAAACTTTTGAAATCATTTTAAGCCAGCCTCTTGAGTACTAGAACATTTAAACTAAACTATAAAAAGTGACTCACGCCTTCTTCCCATGGGGGTAGGCAGAAACTACAGAACGCCACCTGCTACGATCCTTACATACCCCTTTCGCCTCATCCACGTTCATACATCTCGTCATACAAGCACGCCGGTTACGAGTACTGCGCACCTCAGTTTGTGTATGCATGTATGTATATAAAAAGAGAAAATACTTATATTTTTGTCTGTAATAGATCTATACTAAATTAATTTTAAAAATTCATTTACCAATGAAAAGCTATATTATCAGCGAGTAACATAGGCTATATTTTATTTGCAAAAAATAGAGATCTATAATAGAAATAATGGGGACGAGTCGCGGGAAAACTCTGGTTGTTAGTATAATGAGAAGTGACTTGAAACACTTACGATTAAAAATGTTGTAGCAATTATTTTCTGATCAGAATGTTCAAAAACTATAACTATGCTTAGCACCTGCATTAAAACCAATAAAACCTTTAGAATCAAGAATTATTAATTAATCCAACTTCAGATATCAAAATGAGTTCCCACAAAGACTAAAATCCCAATTCCCTATCACCCGACCCAATTTCATTCCAAAAGATTAACATAACCAACATTCAAACGAAATTCGCGAACACCGAAGCGTTCTGGAATCTATTCTACAAACCATTCTAGAATTGGAATCCGTTCTGGAACAAAGACTCATATTTGGGAATCCACTCTCTGACTCCACTATGTAGCGGTACAAATGCCGTCGATGGTGCCGAGTCGTAACAGATATACAAGGCGGAAAATCGGCATTTCCTTATCTGAGACTGGAAGTGAGAAGCGGCGAGCGATACTTCGGTAGTTAGCAATATTTAATTCATAGTTTTTAATAATTGATTAGTTTACCTCAGCTTAACCCTTTGGGGATAACAGGCGCGAGTTTTTAATAATCTATAATTATTATTAATATAATAAAGCTGAAAAGTTTTATTTTATTTGTTTGTTTAAACGTGATAATCTCTGGAACTGCCAGTCGTATTGGAAACAATCTTTGTGTATATGAAAGCCAGACTCATGAGGAATAGTATAGGTTATATATTATCACGCTATGACCCAAGGGAGCGGAGTAGAGTCCAAAGATGTAACTTAACGTAGTAGAAAAAAACTACGCGAAAGTAGTCGAGGGCTGAAAATAAATTTATTTAGAATGTAGCACTTGATTTTTATGATATTTCTCAATAGCTTAATATTAAAATTAATATAATAAATAAAGGACACAAATACAATAGGTCCGAAAAAAATAAAGGTAAATTACACATGCAAGAAGACAGGCGTTTGTTCTGACATAAAAACAAAACGCTTGAAGTTGTTTGAAACAAAAATGTACAGCGTCCAAAAAACATTTTTTGTGACAATTGGCTCTATTCCAGTAGTAAGTTGGCTTGTTGACATATCGCTTGTATCGTAGAACTATCCAACGTACTACTTTTAGGACTTGTAGATGATAAGCAGTGACATTTATGCTCTATTTAACTTTTGAGCTTTGCCAAATATTTTCGACTCTTAGTATGTCATATTTTTATCCTAAACTAGCTTCTGGCCGCGACATCGTCCGCTTGGGAGTCAAGTGTATGATATAAAATGTAGCCTCTGGCACTTGACAATATGGTTTTCTCTCAGTAAAATTATTTTTGTAATCGTATTAGGACTTCCAGAAATTAAATCTTACAAACAAACTATGTATCTTTATAATACTAGTATGATAATGCATACCTTTTAGTAGGTACTAGCTTCTGCCTGTGACTTCGTCCGCACTAAAGTTGATATATTATCACAAGGAAACCGCACAATTTTCCGGGATAAAAAGTAGCCTATATGCTGTTTCAGACTATAATATATTTCTATACTAAATTCATCTAGATCCGTTCAGCCGTTCCGACGCCATTAGGTAACAACAGTAAGAAGTAAGAATTGTATTCATCAGTATTGTTTGTCAATTATTGTTCTATGACATTAATTATTTCACTGAAGTGTTTGTTATCTGTTTGTTTACTATCTCCATTTACTTTCCGTTCCCAGTGTACAATTTAATTAACAATTTCGTCGGCCTAATTTCCATCAGCTTCTCACTTACACCGCACTTCGACAATGTCTAGGATTGTATGTAATTTGAAACTTGATCAATGTTTAGCTCGATAGTCGAAGCTACCCCTGCGTAAATCCCTTTTAGTTGACTATTAGTTACATTTGTCCCATTGTCTCGATTGGCTAGTACTTTGTCTTATACTGCGATGCTGTTAATAAGGATAATTATTTTGCTTATTATTTTATACTTACTTTAAACCCACTACAGTTCTTAATAACTTTGAATTTGACTAATGAATCTTCGTTGACGGAAGTATCAGTCATTTAATAATTATAAAAGATAATTTTTAAGTTGCTACTTAATCATTTCTAATTTATTACTCGGTCGAAGCTACTGCCATCAACCGGACACAATATAGACTCCGAGGCTGCTACTGAGATATTCCTTATGGAAAAACCCAATAACACTTTGCCCCGACCCAGGAACTACACCTAAGTCATCATGCTCATCAGTCGCGCGACGAACGAGGTAGTTGATTTTAATACAACTAAAGATGACTGAATCCGAAATAATTACGAAACCGTACTTCAAAACGCACTGAATAGTCGATATTAGTTTGGAAAAGCGTTAGTCTGCCAAACAGTCATGTTTACTCGCAAATGTAACAAGAACTCAGATGATTAATAGACCCGTATTTGCTGTATTTCAACAAGCCTAGAAGCTAGAACAGCGTAATTATGTGGAACGGATCGACCAGTCAAAGACGAGCGTTTGAAGTGTGTGTATACGTACGTACACGGCTATATGTTTATATGTGTGTGTTTGTACACACCACAAGCAGGCGCTCCGCGTTCCGAAATTGAAATTTCAACAGCGATTGCAGCTTGTTTTTTTTAAATTAGATGTTTGTTTACGCTAAAGAATTTTGTGAAAAAGAAATTGGGTGTTTCTGGTTTATATTTATTTGTTTTAAAATTCTTTCTTTTTAATCTTTTTGCTTTAAAATATGTTGTAACGTACTACTCATATGTTTAAGTTTTCAAAAATATCTTTGAGATTTATTTAGCCTTTACCCGCGTCTTTGTACGCGTGGTTTTTTTTCGCCCGCATCATTGCTTACTGGTCCGCTCCCGTAGGCCGTAGCGTAATATTATTTAGCCTATACTATTCCTCATAATTCTGGCTATCATACACAAAAAGATTTTTCCAAGCTGAGCAGTAGTTTCAATTCAATCCTAGTTTTTTTTCTTTAGTAAAAGCGTTACGTACTGGGAATTTCCCATGCATCAATAAACTCACATACACAATCATCCAGACTCTTTACAACTACCTGTAGGCCATACAAATATTTATTCCGAATAGAATTCGACCGCCACTCATTCGCTCAGCCACAACCGTGCCGCGTTCAGACTGTAATGGACAGACACTCACCGAAAATACGTTTTCCAACTAAAACGTTCATACAATAATCACATTATAGTATGCAATCATTCGTACTGCCGCTACAAATTGTATTCCCGTACAAAGCGATAATTCGATTACGTCCCTGCATTTCGCGCGTTATGTAATTCCGAGTCTAGGGTAAACTTTTGCCACGATATATGCTATGTTAACGAATTTACGTTTATTTTCTCTTTAACTGAAATTATTACAATTTCTCTTAAGTTCACTGAAGGGTGTACAATTATGGGATCGATTGGAGGGCTACTAATGTTACTTTGGGTTGGGAATTAAGCGATTTCAATTCTAGTTTTGAGTGTCATATTTGTAACAATTTTTTTTGATAAGTCAGTTCACAGGTAGGTACTAGGATTTTTTAATAATAAAATATAAATTTTGTATGACAACCCTGGGACCTTGACAGTTCAAAATGGTGTATATAACAATTTTGTTGTCTTTATATGGTTGCGTAGTCAAAAAAAAACCTTGTACATTTGCCATGTCCATCTATCTTTTGGCTGCGGGATAGCTCTAAGACTCTTAATACTAGAAAGCCGTAATTTGGTATGGGTTTTAAAAGCCGTAATTAATTAATCGCACCGACAGAGTGTAACAGTAAAATTTTAAATATATTTTTTATAAATTAAATATATTTATAATTTTTAAAGATTTTTAAATATTTTTTAACCCTCACAAAAAAGACTGTAATGAGTATTTTCATTACCTAAGTGTTACGCAATTACGAAGCTGGATGCATAAACTCATTAAAAAAAAAAATTTCTTCATCAATGACATTCTGTAAAAATGACGATTAATAGTGACTAGTAACGCCATCTATACTACGAAATGTAATAATAATATTTTTTTATAAAGTTCAGTCTGTTGCAAACAGTTCACGTATTTTAATATATCCGAACAGCGGATTTAATCAAACCGCCCACCTTTATAATTAGTTCTGTACATATAATTAACACGCTTTTCATCGACGGTTTCACATAACACACAAGTTTTGCTGGAAATTATGTTGGAATTTTAATGCTATCGACCCAAGGGTGTTAATTGAAAAAGTTTTGCTCCTCCAGTAGAATGTGCTGGCGATGTGTTGAATTAATAAAGAGCTCTGTCAAACATTCCGATTGAATAATTGACGCGTGACGTGAGTTCGGAGCGAGTTTTAAATGAGTTTTCTTAGTACGGCCCTGTAATTCATGATTATTTAAATAAGAAATGTCACCGTTTGAGTTGAGATGGCGTTAATCATAATTAAGTTTGATGGAGGACTAATATGCTTTTAGAGAGCTATTAGTATTTACATGAGTACTTCATTACTGATGAAAATTGTGACGACAGATCTTCAGTTAAGTACCTATACTTAGCTTGTAATATTTTGCGTTGAATAATTGGGTGTAGACTTATCAAAATGAACCATACTGAGTAAAAAATTCACCCCTTTTTTGAAGTATTTGTAATGATTTTGGGTATTTATTTCTAAGTTTCTATTCAAGTGTATTGAGTTTTGAATATACATTGAACTGTTGTAACTGGATAGTATTAAAACATATGTAGTATATTAAATTAGTTTGACGTTTTTAATTTAATTACTAAGCGATTGATGTTAGCTCGTTTTAGAAGAATTAAGGTTAGTTGATATTATATCAAGCACTAAGAGTTAAGTTATTTCTAAATTGTAAAATAACTGCGTAAACTTGACTTTTACACAATTTGTTTATTTTAAAATAAACCTGACCATTTTTGTTTTTTTACATGTTTGCATTTTACACAATAACAATCACAAACATTGCAACGATGAAATGAAAAAATATTTCGCACACAGTGTTACAAAAAACAAATTTCGTAGTCAAAATATTGGTGACGAGGAAACAATAAAAATTAACTTTTATCATCGAATTTTCCCGGACATCCGTTAAAATGTAGCGGCTGCTGGCAATGTATACGTCGCGGGTATTTGACAAATCGTGCCTTTGATTAATTAAGTCCATTTGTTTAATAACACGACGCCCGGGCTTTTACGTTGTAAACATTTTTTTGTTAGAAATATTCGAATATTAAATTATTTAAAAAGTAAGAGGCAATGTTGTCTAAATGATGATATAAAAAAGAAACAAAAATATGTAGGTACAATATTTATATATTTACTTTTATGCAGGGTGACTTTGCAGCTTATATAATTATATTTTTAAATATACGCTAATGCAATGATGAAATATACAAAGCATAAAAAAATAAGACTGGTCGACACAATCAATATTTACTGAATGTTAGACAATATTTTAAGTTTTAAGTAATACAAAACCGCTCTCTAACAAGACTTAGTTGATCTCACGAGTTCATCCAAGGCCGTTATAAAATATCGCAACCGTTATAATTTATGACAGCCTAGTCACTTTAATAACGTCTTACAGCATATTCCTTTACCAAATATCCTCTCGACTGTGTTATATCGCCGAAATAATATTGAAACTAATATTTCATAAACTGGCCGCTACAGACAGAATAAATCAAAATAGTTTTTAATAAAACTATGCCATACTTCATGAAGCGTCGTACATAAAAGTTACAGTAGAATGGACTATCTGACGTTTATATAGGTAACTTTGCCGTACTTCAACACTTTATATTTTCTGTACCAAAATTACATTTGATTTACTGCAGTTGTTTTACGTTTTATTTTATACACGTCGCCGTTATTTTTGTTTAAATTTTAACGTTAACATTTATTTGAGTTAGCTGTGTTGTTTATTGTGCAATGTGGTGTGTGTTGTGTTTTGTAACTCGTGTTTGTAGTGGCAACTTTAACTGCATTAGTGGAATGGAATTAGGTACGTCTAGACTAGCATTTATTCGCTCAAAATAACAGAAATTAACTTCTGTTACAAATTAAATAGTAGTTGTTTCGATGTCAAAATAATGTTTACTGCAAACACATTTTCAGCAATTAATGTACACACACATTAACGTAAAAAATTACATAGTTATAACTTATTGGTATTTTATGAAATACTAAACATAAATAATAATTATATTCCAATTTACATGCTAATTTAATATTTTAGTACCAATGTGATTTTGTCATTTCACATGTACTTTCTAAAGTATATCTTGGACATCGCTGACATCGGTGAAAGAAAACATCGTTAGGAAACCTGGACTTATAATTAATATAAATCTTAAATCACCAATCCGCCTTGAGCAAGCTCAGTGATCAATGCTCGTGCTTTGCCCTGCAGTAGGACAGTAATAGGCTGGTACTATAATTTTATTTCAATTATAATGTTTGCCATAATTATTAGATACAAAAAAATAACCAACATTTTTTCTCACAAAAAAGACCACTGGGGACAGAGGATTCATAGCGAACGTAAAACAAGAAAAATACGCGCCAACTTTACCGACTCTGATTAATTAGGCAAACTTTAATTAGCGAGCACCCCATAACTCATGACGTCACGCTTTTACCGTGACGTGCAATTGAGATATTATGTTTTCATTAATTTTATGAGTCAGTTTTAAGAAAAGTTTTTTTTATTATTGGGGAAATATTTTGGCAAATAGAAGTGAAAGACGATGTTGATGTTTATTTTCAACTTTCAATTGATCAAAATGTACCTAATAAGTACATTTTAGTCAGTTGAAAGTATTTAGAATATATTATATTCAGAATGATTCAAAAAAATTATAAAATTGTATTCTAATTTCTTTGTTATATTTTGCATTGCATTCGCACTAATTAAATAATGTGTAAAATAAATATTATATTAAATTACTAGAAAATAATCAAATTACTTATTCAATTAACTTCTTCACTAACAAAATTAAACCATCCATACTACTCGTGGCGTAATATTCGTAACTCGTAATATTATATAGAGGTAAAATAGTTTGCCTATTTTGTAAAAGGTTATATCTAAAAGTACTCGTCCGATTACAAAAAATCTTTCACTAAAAGAAAGCTAGACTACTACCGAGTTTAATAGGGTATTTTTCACGATATACTTGACTTCTATACAGACAAAATCGCCGGTAAAAGCTAGTCCATAATAAGAAGTGAATTATCCATAATTCAGTTTCCAAATTCGAACGTTTGCTTGCTATAAACTGCAGGTCTCAGTGGATGGTATACCCAATTTACTATGGAATATTCAGTAATTCCCCAGTGTGTACTCGCTTCAAAGATTCAAACCCGACCCCTTAGACTAAAACTTAGAATTTAACTGGAAACTTATCTGAGAATACGTTTTTAGAATAACTTTTGATGTTAATGTGATTTTAAAATTGTATTTTGTTTCAAATATAAAACGGTCTTTTACGCGGTGAAATATGGTGAAGTGCTTGTTTTATTAGCATTAAGGTTCATATTTGGGCTTAAGATAAACTTTCAAAACTATATTTCAGATTAATTTTAGATTTTCATAATAAAATGGCATAAAAATATGATGCAGAAGTATGATCTTTGATTTGAATATGATCAATTAAATGGAATAGTTATAACCAAGGTCACCGCATTCTAATTTTAAAATTGAGTTAAAAGTTTGTTTTTTACGAAATATTAGTGACGGTCGACGGTCGACGTGTGTGTTTTTTTTTCTAACCAGCCAGTTTAATACACGTCAAAGTGTTTTCGAAAAAGGTTTTATATATCCATTTTTCATTCTGCTTTTTTTGCTAGTTTTGTCAGTATAACTGCAGAATCTTAAAATATCTAACTATATTGTAATAGCTAGGTCGACAACGATGATACACACATTATGCCGTTCAATGGAGCGGTTACTCGATGGAGTTAAGTTGTGCATTGTGAGTCGGTGTCGCATGAATAAGCGGTGTAAAAGCAAGATAGCTCATTTTACGGGCAGATTATCTAAGCCATGTACATAGACCGCATTACTTACATATTTTCAATATGTTCACCAAAATAGAAAGTTACGTTTAGTAGATCTTACGTCTAAACTCAGGTTTTGTAATTATTTTGAAAAATTGCGACGTCTTCAAGGGAACTGTGCCGATAGGGTACTCTACCTAAAAGTAGTCTAATGATGTTTTGGCCTGTAAATAATTAAACGTGCGTGCGTGCGTGTTTGGCGTGTTAAATTGAGGTTGCGATTTTAACATCGAGTAAGTACCTAGTTCCGTTTTTTATTATATGATTATGTACTTTTTAAGTTTATTTTAGACATCACCGACATCGGCGAAGGAAAACATAGAAGGGAAACCTGGACTTGTAATTAGAATACGTCTTAAATCGCCAACCCGCCTGTATGAGAAGAGGACATTGCAGTGCGGTGGGACAGTAGGTCCTAATATTATTAATATTATGAGTAATTAAACCCGATGAAAAACTGTCAATAACCTAATTTAAAATACCACACAAGATTAAAAAAATCATCTTTAGTAGGTACACCAAATTGAGCTAACCATCCTACAATAATAGAAAAACTTCATCTTATCCTACAGTACGGGCATAGAATTAAAATAATCATATTCATATTCCGAATAAGAACTTCCTATGTTTCCTTTTCACAATCCCGCTGTTTCAAAGGACCCTTATAATTTCGTCATGTCCGTTCCGTACTGCCCGTCCGTTTGAGTAGTCCGTTCGTTTTCATGCCAGACATGACTAGATTAGACCGCATTATGTGAAGAAACCTTTTAGAAACGAAAAAGTTATATTTAGATATCTATCTCTTTCGTTTACTATGCGGTGGGTGAAAAGAACAACCAATCAAATCAAGTTTTTATTTCAAGCAAATAACTTTATTTCGGTATTTACAAGCAGTATATTGGCGTATCAATCACTCGGTGCATCAGATATAAAAGGGGTACCCTAGGCAAAAGGTGCTATACAAATATAGATCCAAATTGATTGCATCGGATGGAAAAAGTTATTTGTGGTACAAGTTTGAACAGATTTTTTGAACTATCCTTATATTTACATGTCTGTCCGCCATTTTGTAAACATATGCAATTTAGTAAAAAAAAATTAAAAGAATGCGGTTTTAATAACAATAATTAAACATGAATTTACACATACAAAACCGAACAGACATTTTAAAATACCATTCGCAACATTTTTCATTTCGACGACAAAAAAAAACAAAATCGATTCAAATAGAGAACAAATGCGCATTTAACGGGAACGTTATGCAAATGAACGAACGCCCCTGTCGACGTATCGAACGATTTGAAATTTAAAAAAAGAATTCATTGAATTTTATACGACGTAAAATCTAGCATCGCATTTCATAACTGGAATGCCATAGTTAGAAATGGAATTTTTGAATTTACGCATTTCGGTGTAGGCGGCCGTGTCGATTGGACGTATTTTGACATTGAATTAATTGGAAAACTTTACTGTCAGGACTTTAGGAGTTATCTTGTTCGGCGTGCCGTTCGTGAATTTTTAATTTGAATGCTTAAGTTTGTACCGTTTGATCTACGTAGTTAGTTTGCGGGTACACATGTATTGGGGCTTGTTGTAATTGTGTTTTGGGGTGTCATGAAGATATAGCGAGTTTCAAATTGATCAAATCTCTGAGAAATAGATGTTCGAAGTTGAACTTCGCGCTGTTGTTGTTGATTTAGTTGTTTTAGCAAAACAGTTTAATTATCTCGGCTACTTGAATATCTCCTAATCAAAGCATTAATTTTGTTCATAAGTCTTTCTTGGACTTGATTTCAATAATCAAGAGACTTAATTCTACTAAAATTAAAGTTAGTAGCGGAAGTTTATGAGGACTGTTGGATGGATGTTTGTTGACTCTTTCAGCTTTGAACGGCTGAATGGAGTCAACTGAAAATGTACCTACATATAGATATTAATATTATATAATATTATCCTTATGTAATTCTTGTGTTCCCGCGAGTCAATTTAGAAGTTTGGCTTAATGCTGAAGTCTACAGACGCTAGTAAATTCTATTCAAGTCTAAGCAAAACCTCAAGCTAGATCATCAATCAACATAATCAAAATCACAAACAGATCATACCCGAAAAATAATTACGTAGTCAACAATCAGGGAATACTCCAAAACGTAGGCAAACATAGACGAGGGGTTAATTCACGTTACGTGGACTAAAATGACATTTAATTAAAATCAGAAGTGGCCCAAGAGCTTGACAAATTGCCCTCGACGTCGCCAGCAGCTGAGTTTAAAACAGAACGCGTTTTAAGACTAACTAGCGTTGATTTGGTTTAGGATGTGCTTAAATGAATTATTTTGTTAGTAATTTCGTTTGCTTTTGTAGAAATTTAATTTTGGAATTGGGTAAGATGTAGCGCGGAATGCCTTTTGTACTCTTGATGACAATATTTTTTAAGACTATTCAAGTTAGGTGTATATACTTTAAGTTATCATATTACGAAAAAAACTATCGTCTTCTGCAAATAATGAATGTCTTCTTCTTATACGAATTAATTTAGCTCTTAATCCCTACCTATAAATACCTATTGTAGAACTTGTAGAACTTAAACTTATTTCTAATTAGGTACATAAAAAAAGTAATTCTTTTTTTTTAAACATCGCCGGCACTCCTAATTTTTCCTGTTTACGAACTATAAACTCCCATACAAGCAGACCCGGAACAACTGAAAAACGCAACTAGTTTCTAAAGAGTGCCTTATAAAAGTCTAATTAAAATAAATTTTTGGCTATGACTTACATTTTAGTATCCTGGTAATTTCTTTAAACCAAAACCTGAATAAGCAATTTTCAAAAATTTGTTTAAATCATTTATTTTTTAATCTACATTTTCAAAACAAAACATAACCTTTGCTTTAACCTGTACATTAAAACATGAACAATAAACAAAACAATTATTTCCATCGTTCTTTAAACTAAGCCCCAAGTTGAACCAAAAACTGTCAAGCGTTCCAGAATGTTCGCGAAATTCAAAGCCAAATTTTAATTATGCTTCCCCACCGTATGCGGCGTTTCTTTGACAACACGTCATGGTATGAAGAAAGTCATTATTTCGTACTGAGACATGTTCAAGGTAGAAACGTAGGTACGAGTGTAAGTATTAATTAAATTACTGTTGGAAAATGTACTGACTGCGAGACTGATGGAAATTATTTTGATGGTGATGTAAAAGGAAATTCAGAGAGCAATTCGTTTCTCAAGTATATGCTTTTGTGATTTAAGTTTTCATGAATATAATTTACGCCAAAGAAATAAATTGTAGAATAAAAACGCAACTTCTTTAAATTTTCTACATAGTATAAAAAAGTCGCTTCCCGCCGTCTGTATGCTTAGATATTTTAAACTACGCAACGGATTTTAATACGGTTTTCATCAATAAATAGAGGATGATTTAAGAGGAAAGTTTATGTATCTACATTGCTTCCATGCAGATCCTTAGCAGGTCCTTAGCGTAATATGAAAAAAAAAATCAATCGTTCCCAACCTCATAACTGATAACACAAGAAAACAAGAAGAAGTTACTGAAAATATCAATTGAAACAAACTTACAGCAAGTGACTCAAAATCCATACAACAAAAGCTTATAAATCTTGTCAATAATAAATGTATAGGTCTACAAGAAACTCGTAACTTTAAAACAATCTTTACAATAGAAGCTCTCGTGTCTGCAGAAAGTGAAACGTCAACCGAGTTAAATATTCAGAATGGTACATACCTCGTCCAGTCGTCGAGATCTCCTGAATGCGAGCATTCGGTAAATTTATAGCTTGAAGCAAAAAGAGGTGTCTGCTAGGAGCTGAAGTTGTTATATTTATGCTTGTGCTTTTGTTGAGTAGTAAGGTTTTGCACATTTAGTGTTTCTATATCTCACGGAGTCTAGATTCCTTTTTACAAAGAGCTAGGCTATGAGTAACAAAATAATACTTGTAAAAAAGGATTTCTGATTATTTGTTTATAGATATACAAACACATTGATCTCATGATACTAATACTTATTAGTCCTTTAGTAGATTGGTGAAGATAAACTTGGAAAATATCCTTTTTTTATTAGGCAATAAGATTACAAAATATGTTTTACTTCTCGCTAGCATTATTATGTCAATTTAAATAAAAATAATAGCAAATATGACTAAGCAATGATAAAAATTAAAATAAATATTAAACGGCATCCTACTAATACAAATAATTGAATTAAAAATTCAACATCGTCCAGTCTAAATTCTCCAAGCGGCACGAACGAATCTCGTGAATGCTGCAGTATTTGCCAAATTTATGGCTCACAGACCAGAAGACTTGGAGCCGGGTTTAAATTTAGTTGTTTTTGAGAATATAACACTTGAATATAACCTTTTAGAAGAATTGGGAAAGAATTTAGAAGGCGCTTTTGCTCATACATATTTACATTGTATCTACCAAAAGTTTAAGGAGTGCACCTTGAAATAAAAATATTGAGAAATGGTCGCATTATTGGACTTAACTCGGCGTTAATTAATAATAATACAGGCCTATTATTATCCCAATGCAAGGCAAAGGCCTCTTCTCATACTCTTATATTCTCCACGCTTGCTCAAGGGTAATTAAAGACTTATATTTAATACAAAGTCCAACTTTCTTAACGATGTTTTACTTTACCGGTGTCATTGATGTGCAAGATAAACTTAGAATTCTAAGTAAACTTCACATTGATACTTGCCCATGCCTGGTTGCGAATCGACAACATTGACTTCAAAATCCTAAGACTTTCAAAAATAATACACAGCATATCAATGCTATAATATACCACTATAGTGTTCCATTAGCACAAAACTCAAAAGAAATTCAATAACCTCTTAAAAAGTAAAGTAACATAATCCACCTAAAATGATTCACATCTATTCCGTAGATCTGTTTATCCTAAAGAGGATGAAGGGGAGATAGAAATCGGAACTGCGGAACTAATATCAGAATTACACCTCTCTGTTGAATTCCGATTACGATGATTATGAAATTAATGCTATTTCCAAATTGGTATTCAAATTTCTGTGTATCAATTTCAATTTGAATGTATTTTGCTTCCGTTTACTGCTATACTAGTATCTTATTACTTTATTGATACTGCTATTACGTATATTTCAAGAAACAATAACTCGTAAACAATTTTGATGATAATTAACACTTAAACTCACCACAATAACTTACAAATAAGAAACAGCTTCATCAAAAACATTGCTACTATCTTTATTATCGTAATCCAGGAAGATCAAGATTTTCAATTCATTTAACTTCAGCTATTTTTCCATTTACAAATTAAAAGTACGGATATTAAACAGACGTACTCGTATAAATTAGTTTCTTTGTCTAGATATTGTTATAAGACTAAAAAAACAAGTGACAGCTTATGAAATTTGTTTCATCTTAATTTAACGCTTGTAGCTTTACTCATTATGTAAAATATGGTATTATCCATGTCTTCTTCTGTGTCTCAAATAAATCTTGAATTAGGCTGTTCCTCATCAGTTGGTATACGCAATTTGTCTGCATTTTGTATGGTGTTGTTCTAAAATTTGCTATATAAAAACTGCTACTATTGCTTCTTGAAATTGATCTCTAAATTAAACCTTATCACAAGCCATGAACAAATCAAAGTCATTCTATTCCAACAACACGCAAATCCACCACATGATAGCTCCATTTTCTACAATCGGGCTCCATTCTACCAAACAATTCGACCATAAAATCCTAAATCCCGTGTTTCCTTGATTGGTTCATACAATGTAATTCCGCGCAGACTCGCTCGTTGCTGCCCGTAAGATAACCGCCGGTTGCATAAACTTCGTCTGTGTTGGTTTTAACAAAGATTTATACTACGTTGTCGTCCGCCGTAGATTCCTCTATGTATATTTTAAAGTTGAATGTGCTTTACGCTGTTCCTTTGTGGATTATTTCAGATATTCGTATTACTTGCTGGTTTTTTTATGGAGTGAAAAGATAATTTAAATGTCTTAAATGCCGCGTATTTTCGCTTTTTCTATTTTCTGAGCTACTTCAGATACTTATATTATCTATTTAGGTACTTTTAAAGGATGTAGCGGCCAAACACAGACACGAAAAACAATTTTATACTATAAAAGCGATACGGTCTTCCATCACTTCATTAAGCCCTTTCCCTTCAATGAGTCCCCTCAATTCTGTTCACGTAATCAAATAAAGTCTCATACAAATTCCTATTGTGTTAATATCAAAAACAGACCTATATTATATTATATGTCGTCAAAATGGCCATATATTTCTGTTATCATACTTGGCACCATGCCATTTTGGTGGAATTCTTTCAAATGTTCTTACGAGATAGGGAGATAGTTTGCGCTGGTTTCCCGGGTGGAGCGAAATTAAGAATTATTGGAGCTTAGGGAAAGCTGGCTTTGGACTCATAGAAATATTTTTAATGGAATATCTCTTGATATTCTTACTATTGATAATATGGAGGCATTTCTAGTTTATGAGTATCGTTTGTACCACAACGTTCCTAAGTAAATACAAAACTATTCACAAAAGTTTAGCTAATAAGATTTAAATATCTATACCTAGTAACTTCGATTGCTAAAATTTCTGATTCAGCCAAACCCGAATTATCATAAATATTGATTCATCCTAAACTGTCTACAAAAAGGGAAAGGGAGAGGAATAATTCTGACCTACATCGGCATAGCCTGGTTTATTAACAAATACGTTGCATTCGATAGGTCATAAAGCCTATATCAGAAAGGTAGGACAAATTCTTATAGGGTTAAACGGTCTACCCGACCTGTGACATTCAACCTTCCCCCTTCGATTGGATCTCTATTGAACAAATATGGATATTTTTTTTCCTTCGCTTTTTCCCAATAAAGTATTGCTCTTTACGATGTCTCGATACAAAAAGAGATATTGAAATTATGAATATTTTTTTTCTCTAAGAATTTTGAAATGAGAATCTTTGATTTCGTCTGTGATATGTTTTGATATAATTTTGATTTATTGCTAAGTCGTCTATGTAAGATATTATTTTGAATTTCAAATTATAAAAGCAGTATTTAAATAACATAGGTACTTACTTTCGTTTTTTATGTCTAGGTTTTCGTTTTATAGGTTTAACAATGAGTTAAAATAAAATTTTTAGGAAAGTAGGAAATCCCTTGAATCCTTTGAATCAAACTCTTACAAATGTCTGTTATATTATACGCTATTCGTTTCCTATCTAAAAAATATAGTTGATTTCTTTTAAGAAATAATTCAACTTACCTATCCCAATTTGTAATAACACTATAATTATAGTTACTTATATCACTGTGTTTAACAAAAAAAAACAGGGGATATTGGTAGAAATTCCACATGAAAATAAAAATGTCCGTTCCATTTGCTACCCCCAACGCCATCTAGTAACAACCTGCGCCAACTGTCTTTATCTACAAAGTACACAGTTTACACGACACCAAGTGTGCCACTACAAACTAAACACACATTCAACACAAATAAATACAAGGATACACATGTATGTGTGAGTTATATTATATTTCCCAACTTCAGTGAGTCTCGAGGACCGATACCGGAAATCAAATGAAGCGATCCACGTCCAAAGCGGATCTCTGCAGATGATGTCATTCGCAGACTTCCTGAGAACTATGCGGCGTCTTGAATACGGATTTAAGGATAATGTTTTGTTATTCATACTCGCATTTGTATGTTTTAGGTGCATTTTAGTTTCTACCATGTGACTTCTCTTGTGGCGCATTTGTCTCGTTTCTAACGAGATAAATGCGCCACAAGAAAACATGAAGAGAATATAAATAACAGTGATTTTTGAGGCTTGAAAAATAAATCTACACACATCTGAATATAAGCCATAAATTGACAAAATGTTTTTGCGAAAAGAAAAGAAAATAACTGAACATGCATCAATAATTCCAGTCACTGCGACATTTGTGTGTAAGAAATGCGTAGAGAAACTACCTACTGTATATACGGGGTAAACATATTATTATATTGCTGTTGCATTATTGCTTATATTGCTGATATGGAAAAAAATGCTAAAAAAACGACTTTTATTTTTGGTTTTACATTGGGCTTACGGGTACATGCAACAGTGCAGGGGCTGTGATGTTTAAAGTTTAGCAAAAAGATTTCTAAAAATAATATTGAAACATTTTCGACATTTTCGAAACGTCTTATTTAAAAAAAGATAATTGGAAATCTCTGATAATACTTAAAATCCGTCGAACTTAGCTGTAACACAATTTTTATCATCATCATCTCCCTAGCCTTTTCCCAACTATGTTGGGGTCGGCTTCCAGTCTAACCGGATGCAGCTGAATACCAGTATTTTACATGGAGCGACTGCCTATCTGACCTCCACAACCCAGAAACTGGATAATACGATACCCCGAGGTAAGACTGGTTGTCAGACTTTCAAGCTTCTGACGACTCGTAACGACTGTCAAAGATCCACGTATGACAGCCGGGACCAACATCTTAACGTGCTTTCTGAGGCACGGAATGATGTCAGTAATGTCTAAGATAAACTTAACACAATTGTAACACAATTTTTAAGTGAGGTTATAATACTACCTAACATCACCATTGCATCAATGAGCGAACCATTATGGATTATCATTAATAGGTTATCAGCGATAGACAAACACAATTCCATTGCGGAATTCATTAGCAAATAACAGCAGCAAACAGCTTTAGCTATCAACGAAATTGATTGTGATTCAAAACTAACCGGAATAACGATGTTCATATTAGAGGATTAAAATTATAGTTTAGACTAATATAGAATTAAAATTATAGTTTTGACTGCCTCGTTGGTCTAGTGGTCGCAAGCGCGACTGCTGTGCATGAGGTCTTGGGTTCGATTCCCAGGTCGGGTAAAGTGTTATTGGGTTTTTCCATCAGGAATTTCTCAATAGCAGCCTCGGAGTCTGGATTTGTGCCCGGTTGATGGCAATAGGCTCGCCCCCTATTACATGGGACTTAAACATAACTGGCGAAATGTGGGTGTACTAATGGGTACACCTCTGCCTAACCCTTCGGGGATTACAGGCGTGATGTTATGTTAAGTATTATAGTTTAGAGGAAATTGATCTTTATGCTATGTTTCAGAAGTATTTTGCGAGTTTCATATGCACTTTATAAGTTTATCTTGGACATCACTGACATCGGAGAAGTAAAACATTGTGAGGAAACCTGGACTCTGTATTCAGTATAAGTCTAAATCGCTAATTTCCAAGCTTGAAAAGTTGGGAGGGATTGTGGGGGGAGACCTGAAGTTATAGAAATTTCCAATCCGTTTTGAGTAAGTGTAGTGTTTAGTGCACGTATACCTTGTTTGTATGAGACGTGCTTTTGCTCTGCAGTGGGACAATATAAGGCTGATATTTTCTTTTAAGTTCGAATAGGTTCGAATTAAGATGTAATCTCCATGTATCCGGTAGCACCAAGTGTAATATAATTTAAGATATTTGTTTTTTAAATAACTGCCCCGCAGTGGGAATTTCTCCTGCATCGTGGAGCAATTTAAGTAGATGTTTTAAGATTTATTTATTTGTCTGTAGTCACATAAGTGAAATCTTTATTTCAGTTAGGCCATTAAAAGGTACTTATGATCGTCATTTATGAGGTCTAGTCAAAATCTAGTAATTTATTTGATTAGACCTTCTTTTTATTTCTTGAGTTACCTGAAATAAAGGTTTAACCCTATTTATTTCAGGTTATTCCTAGTTTAGGTAGAATCCTACCCTATATTTTATAATATTTATTAAATCAATTATTTTAATAAATAATTTCAACGTTTAAGTACGATATTGAGGCATTTGTATATTTTATTTTGCGCTTGTGCTTCACTGTTTTGAATTCATCCAATATCCCTGCATACAGGGCATCTCTTGCATAATGACATAAAATAAAATAGCCACATTAAAACCGATCAGCTTTAAATTTTTCAATTTTTGTCGTGAAAAGCTTTTTGCCGTTCGATAAAGGGTTTCCCTAGAATGTGTACCAAATTCGTGATTCCTTTGTGGAGTATTTGAGGCGTAAGAATCCAATATAAATCGGTCGACAGTCCTCTCTCGCTGTAGATACACATCAGTAATACAATTTTATATAAAAAACTATTGGGAAATCACATAAAATTGGATATTGAAGAATTTTTATATAAAATCCTCTATTTTATTAACCACTGTTACTTTTGTACGTTCGGGTCTGTTCGTATGTTTTCGGAAAACAATCTTTACTGTCGAGTCCCCTGTAGATATAGAACGATGATAACTTTTTATTTGATTAAGGTTTTGCAGCTGAGTTTCCGGGATGTAAGGTTTGATTTAAGGTTTCAAGACTTACTGTGTATTTGACTTATCTGAGCGTGGGGTCCTACTGGGTTCGATTCCTAGGTCGAGCAAAAAGTGTTATTGGGTTTTTCCTTCAGGATTTTTTAGTAGCAGCTTCTAGTAGCAGCTTCTTGATGGCAATAGGCTCGCCTTTATTACATGAGACTGAAACATAACTTGCGAAATGTGAGTGTACTAAAGGGTACTCCTCTGCCTTACTCTTCAGGCGTGGTGTTATGTGTTTATGTATACTACTTTTTTTTTTAAGGCTTTGACGTTTAATTATGTTTCGCTCCCTTTTTATGCACTTGCGTGATTTTTCCTTCCGACTTCGGCTTACGAGCAATTTTTTGTAAAAATATTAATTTCAGAATTGAATAAATAAGTAGCAAAGTAAACATAACAGAATGATTCCAACCGTGCCAATTTCAAAGATGTCCCGTTGTTTATGCAAAGTAATTAAATAAAAGGTCCATTCAAATTTGTTGGTTAACTTGAAAATGTGCTTCAAAACAGGCCGCTCTAATTAAACAAAGAGGGTGGAAATTCAAATGTTGCTTTAAATAAATTATTTTGTATAATATAGGCTGGCCTCGTTTTCGATATCAAAGTGCTGAAATCGACAAAAATAGTTCTAAACACTTTATATAATCTTTTAATTATTTATGGTTATTTTATACTTTACTAATTCTATCTTCTTGGAAAATGGCGCTTTTTATCCATACAATTATTTATATTATTTTCTTTTATGTCGTGATGGCCACCCGGTTAAAGCACTCGCTTCTCATACATAAGGTTATGGGTTGAAATCCACGCAAGTAGCAATGTGAATTTTTCAATTCATATGTACTTTCTAAAGTTTATCTTGGACATCACTGGCATCGGTGAAGGAAAACATCGTGAGGAAACCTAGACATACTGTTCCACTCAAACCATGTCAGAGGCCCTTGAGGCGGTTTAGAAACTCTGACACTAGGGTGTGTAGGGTCGTAAGACCTTACTGCCCACACGATAATGCAGAAGACTTTCCAAAAATGTAAACAATATGAAATATCAAGAACTGTTGGACCGCAGTCTAATATTTCTTAAAATTAATTTTATTTACCTAATTTTAAAGAAAGCTTACAAGCTAATAATAATATACGTAGCATGTATAACTCTGTCTGTTACTTTCCACGACTAAACCACTGAACCGATTTTGATTTTGGTATCGGGTAAGTTTGAACTCCAAGAAAAGACATAGGCTAGTGTCTTTTTTCGTGTACATCTTTATTTGTATTTTCACATGTATTACTTAAGCCCATATTCATTTGAAGTAAATCTAAATATGTTTTCCTTTTTTGCAACAAAACCTACTAAAAATTCCTTCTACTAAAACAATAAAACATACATAACATCACTCCTGTAATCCCCAAAGGGTTAGGCAGAGGTGTACCCATTGGTACACCCACATTTCGCCAGTTCAACTGGGCACAAATCCAGACTTCGAGGCTGCTACTGAGAAATTCCTGATGGAAAAACCCAATAACACTTTGCCCGACCTGGGAATCGAACCCAAGACATCATGCTCAGCAGTCGCGCTTTGCGACCACTAGACCAACGAGGCAGTCCAGCCAGCAGTAAAACAATAAAAGTAACAGGAATTTCCAGGAAAAAAAACCAAGTGCACTTCCACACACTGTTCTCATACACACGATCCATCAGATGTAAATAAACAAATTACAATACTTAACTAAAGCACAAAATTACAAGCACCATTGCACAATAGATTTTCAAACGATAGAAATTCAATTTACCGGCTATAAATTATTGTCATGTCCTTAGGAAAGCTATTACAATGAAATATAGGAGTGCTTGGGAACTCTGAAGATTCTGACAAAGATAAGACGATACAGAGATAAGAGGTACTCGATTGTGTGTTGTAACTATCTCGGTGTAAGGAAAAGTTATAGAAGAATGATGATCATTATCTCAGATAGAAGAGTTTTGTTACATAGAAAGTATTTGTAGGTAAAGGAAGAATAAAAGACAGTAATTATGTTTATTTGGTACAATACACAATAAAAAAATAAAACACATAGTCCCAAATTACGAAGGTGACAGTCGGAGGACTTAAAAAAAACCCCAAAGTTAATTTAAATAACTTTTAAATTACTATGTTAAACTTAAGTCTAAACTTGAACGATGTTAGTACCGAAGTGCACCGAACAAAACAAAATTGTTTGATAAGTAAACAAACTTCTTTTACATTTCTCGTGAGTAAGAACAGTTTTGTATTTGACAAGATACCTTTAAAAAAATATTGTAAAAAGAGAGACGAAATTCTCTTATAAACCTGTAAATCAAATGGATTTTCATAGAAACGTGCTGAAAATGAAGATACAAATAATTCGGTTTTCAAATTATTTGAAAGAAGCCACCATAATTGTAAATATAAATAAGTAGCTAAATAAAATTGTAATGCCTGTTTGTAATGTTAAAATAACAGTCGGTATTTGTATGTTAAATACAATTTTATTTATCTGTGTATCTGTCTGTCTGTTTTTTGCGGTTTTATCTCCGAAACGCCTTGACCAATATTGACGAGACTCTTAATGGCAGATAGCTGATGTTATAATAACAAAGAACGTATGCTACTTTTATTTTAGTAAAACAATTAGGGTTCCCCACAAAAACACGACACGAAATCTACAAACACAAAATCGCGGGCATAAGCTAGTGTTAAATAAAAATAAAATATCAAATAAAATACATTTACCAAAAGATATATCAAAAAGAATCCGAATCTTTTCAAAACCATCAAAGCTACGGCTTCCATACAAAAAGTTCGAATATAATAATTTCATTAGAAACTCATAATTATCACGTGTTGTCGGATTTCGGTCCCTCAAATCGGATATTTTAATTCCAACGAGGGATTATATGGTCTCAAGGCGCTCGGGGTCCAATTACTGACGTACTCCTACCCTGGCTTAAGTCAGAGGCTTTAGCGGTCAATAATTCTACTTTATGGTTATTTTTGTGGGCTATTGTCGTTAATTGGGCGCTGGTTCTTGTAATTAGCGGCTTAAGATTGTTGAGATGGTATAAAGAGAAGATATTTATTATGTCTTTTATTGTGCAGTGAAAAGCGTTGAGTGAAATTGAGTTCATTTTTGTAAAATAAAAAGCAGCTGTTTTCTCATTATGTTACGTTTTTGGTTATTGCTGCGCTCCCTCGAGTCGTGGCGTGATGTTATATAGCCTAAACTGTTCCTTATGAATCTGGTTATTAATAACAACAATATTTTTTTCCAATGCGACTGGCAGTTACAGAAATTAGCGCGTTTAAAAAAAAAACTTGTCTCGTCGTCGTCGTATTAGTAAAGATTACTATTCACACAGTCGTATATTATCTAATCAATACAATCTATATATCCATCTCTCAAATACGTACATTTATGTGTGCTTTTTTAGTCAATCTTTCTTACTGTGGACTTAATTGATTTCTACGGTTTTTTTTTTTTTTTTTTTTTTTGGGACAACTCACACACGGCTATCTGATCCCAAGCTAAGCAGAGCTTGTGTTATGGTAACCAGACAACTGATATACATACTTATATAATTTATAAATACATACATATTATAGATAAATCACACCCAGACACAGAACTAACAATCATGCTCATCACACAAAGTTTGTCCTGGGTGGGAATCGAACCCACGACCTCCGGCTCAGCAGTCAGGGCCACTAACCACTAGACCAACAGGCCCGGTTTCCACCAAATCAAATCCGTTCTCTTTCCAAGTCTTTAAAATTTTTCATAATTTAGCAACATCTATGTCTAGGGGTCTAGTGTAATGTAGCGACATCTATTGCACTTCAAACAAACTACAACTGACAATTCCTGCATCGCGCAATCAAAGTTTGCCCCGATAATAGCATAATTATATTATACAAAATTTTAATTAAACTTTTAAAAATTAGCCCACCTGTCCCAACACCCGTCTGGTCGGAGGATCCTCCCTTTTCAACGGAGGATGAGAAACTTTACTCTCTGTTTCTTATTTCTCTAAAAACATAATCTAAAACACTCGTGAGATTTGTAACTAAATATTCATTCAAACAAAACTCGTACGACGCATTCAGTAAAAGAAACGTACCTACCTACATACGAGCTTTAATCTTCAAATCAAATTTCTCGTACTCTGCTAATCTTCCCGCCGTGTCTCTTGAACCAGGGCACCGCTCAAAGCCCGCGGAACGCCTATCCATATTTAATCTTTAGTAAGCCGATTTTCATTTTAGTAATCCTCGAATTCCAACGATTGTACTTGCTAACCTAACAAGGGCAGTAATTAGCAATAATTTATAAGGGTTAGTGGACTTATTCTGAGGTCTAATCTTTGAACTTAAGCGCTCGAACATGAGACCCTTGGAATTGAGCTCGGGGGTAGTAAATAATTCTGCACTGATTAATCGTAGTTTTGATGGAAGCTACCTGGATAACGAAGGTTGGGGATTATCTTGGTATATACTGTGTGGTATTTTATCCCGGGAACGTAAGTATTCGAGCGTTCATTAACGTCCCATAGGTCTGAGAGCACGTTACACCATCAGTATTCCTTGATACGAGTATACGTATAACTAGGGCAGTTGTTATGGAAAAAAAGAAAGAAAGAAAAACTGTTTTTTTCACGCAAAAATGACGCACATAACATAAGGACACAATTACACACAATACACAATTACACAATTTATAAATCAAAATAAAAACAAGTTGGTATTAAGTCTAAAAAACTAAATACAAATAAGAAATATGGGCCACTACCGCGCGATACGGCTGACGCTTAGCATAATGCCGTGATCCGTGCACGAAGGCAAGGTGTGATTCTGTAGGAGGCTGAAAGTACGATGATGCTGTGAAGGGATATTGTCAATCCTTCACTATAAGGTTGCCGAGGTCAGTGAGTAGTTGCTTAGTGCAAAATAACTCGGGGGTAATTATACTAACTTTTAGGAACGATCGCAATCTAATCTCAGTCATGGTCTGCCAAAATCTAATTTACCTGTATTTTTTTATATTGATTATTGCTGTATAATGTTAGCATTGGTAGAATTGGCCTTATTATCTACTTGAAGTTGCTGCTGTTCTTACCTTACTGAGAAAAAGTAAGACAATTGTAAAAATTCATGCAAATCCAAAATCTTTTTGCCCTACGATCTTTTTGTACAAAGGTATTTAATTATTTTAGTACAAAATGGTCAATATTAAAAAGCTTCCCTTTCGTAACAGAAAATGGCGGTAAATTTACGTCGGCAAAGAAGATAGATGATAATGCACTTTCTTGTTTTTTTTTTTCTTTTGAAAGACTTTGATTGAAATATAGCTTCCGACTTTATGGTTGGGCGGTATTAGGAAGATTTGCAAGACGTGCTATTATTACAGTAAAGTAAAATTCAGTGGAAGTTAAATGTCAAATCTAAATATATAAAAGCGAAAAGTCACACTCACTCATTACGAATTATCGAAAACCGCTTAACGTATAAAGATGAAATTTGGCAGGGCGGTAGAATACTTAGTAGAAATCCTGTATGAAAATTCATCTCCTAAGTTGATGATACGGGGGTCCGACTTTTAAGCGAACAAAGTCGCGGGCAAAATCTAGTATATAATTTTATGGAGATCAGATAGTGAAAATCATTCACAATTATAAGTAAATAAGCGCTAAAGAGAGAAAAAAAAACCAGAATCAGAACAAAATCTTTAATTTATAATTAAACAAAGTTATCTGTTTGCCGGTCGTTTTGAAAAACTTTCATCCATTATGTAATTAAATTTTAAATCAACAACAATTTAAATTAAACCGAAAATGCTATCATACCCAAAAACATCAATGACAGTGGAATTACTCTTGATTAAATAAAAATATTTTTTGTTCCATTTCAGGACTAAAAGGAACGACAACGTTGGCCGACATTCAAAAAGAATTTGGCTTTAGTTCGTCTCGTAAAAATAAATCAAACGACTTTAAAATCAGGATTCCACGTAATCTCTCTTTCTATTACCCCGAAAAATTCTCTGTCCATTCAAATATAAACCTTAAACTTATGGCTTTTAAAATCAAAACGGCTCATCATGACACCGATTCAATTTAACTCCAAGGGAAATGCTTAATCGCAAACAAGTCCCTATTTTATTGGCAATAAAGTTTAACTTTGAATATTTTGGTTTAAAATGTATCATTTTATGAGTAAATATTTTTATTGAATTACCTCATCTTTTATACAGTCGATAAAATTTTCCTTCTGTATATTAAATACTCATAAACTTTAAGTACTGTTGTATAATTTAGATTTAGGACACGTTAAATTTAAGATTACAGTAAGAAAATTATCTTTTTCTGAAATTTATCGCCGTAAGAAAAACGGTAGAAAAATCTGAAACGGTTTGACGGACGTAAAAGGATGCCTCCCGTATATTTAATTCTATTTCCACATTTTTCTACATTCCTTTTGAAATTGCGATAATACCATACATTACTGTGAGTCAGAACGAGGTAAATGCAAAAATAAAAATAAGCTTCTTACAAGAAATATGTACGAAGGATCCCCAACTTGTATATGGCGCTTTCTAACATTTTTTGGCAAGGAAACGTTAGGTGAAAAAAAGAACGTATAAAAAGGAGTTTATTTGTGTGAGATACAGGGTGTTATTCTGTTATAACGGCTTGGTACGGTCGTTAGTGAGATCCCACCGCGCGATATGTTTAACGTAAATAAAATTACTTAAACATATCAGAACTGAGTTTCGTTTTAGTACCTACTGTTTTCATACAAAAGTAGGTATACATTGTTAGAACTTCGCATGAAAATAGACATTGTTTTGATTTAAGAATCCTTGTATAGTGCTAAGAAACACTGCTGTTTTTGATGTTACATGCAATCGATTTATGTAAAAACCATTTGCATGCATTTTCTCGCATAAACTCGGAAATTACTTGATCGATCTGGTTGGTTTTTTTTTGTTGTGTCTTAATTGTCACAACAATAAAAAAATAATGATGAAAACATTTTTTAGAAAAACCACTGTTAAAATTGCACCTGTTCGAAGCCGAGGCCCGTCACTAGTGACAGAAAAATGTGAATAATATTAAAAAACACACTATATGATTTTTTTGTAAACAACTTTATAGCAGGTACGTCTCTAACGTCAGGAGCGATTAAAAAGAAAATCTTTGACTTCCTCTCAAACGACGTCGCGGGCTAAAGTTAATAAATCCATAATCTACCAACGTACCTACCAATCTTTCTCAAAACACTTCGGGCCAAAAAAAATGGGACTACCTAAATACTCTCCAATTTTCCTTAACCACACAAGAAACAAAACACTATCCGAGCTCTTTTATCTAAGTTCAACTGGATTGATTTATAGAGGTACGTTTTAGTATGGCTTATCCTTCTTTATCCCGTAATTAAGTTGGACTTGGACCGTAATCTGGGTACCAACGAGTCAACCTGTCTCCCACTCGGAATTGTAATGACATTGAAAACCGGCAAACAAAGAATGACCCTTGAAATGTACCTTTAACATTAGATAAAGTGATTAGTGATAAAAAAAAATCGGAATTTTATTTTTATACTTAAGTATATTTTTTGGAGTTTTTTATAAGTCTTTTTCTTCATTGTGTGGACAATAAAGGTCTTACGAACCCACACACGTTTTTTTTTTCGGTGGTAAAAATCATCATATGAGTCTTTCCGCCCTGCTCGGGGCGAAAGGGACTGTCAGACTTTTACTGACGAAAAAACCACCCTGTTCCTTCTGTTGCCCTTCACGTTCAGGGGCCACGGTATCCTGTTAAGATCCCGCAACCCAGGCAGGCGTTTGGCCCTGTTGGGGCTCCGTTCCTGTGCTGTCAGCTCTTTGAGGCGCGCGTGAAACAGAACGCGCCGTCGACTCGGGCCTGGTCCTTGATCGGACGGCGAGCTACCCATCACTCACCAGTGTCAGAGTTTTTAAACTGCCAAGGGCCTTTGACATGGTTTGAGTGGGACAAGTCCAAGGCAAGAGGCTGGAGGCTGGGGTTGGAGGCTGGTATAAGTCCAGGTTTCCTCATGATGTTTTCTTTTACCGATGTTAGTGAGTAAAAGTAATAAATATATTACAATTAATATGTAATTATATCAGCGGCTACGTAATGTGTCTTACACCACGTATAAATTCAAACTTTAATTGCGTCAATAATTTTACATAACACCACGCCTGTAATCCCCGAAGGGTTAGGCAGAGGTGTACCCATTAGTACACCCACATTTCGCCAGTTATGGTTTTAGTCCCATGTAATAGGGGGCGAGCCTATTGCCATCAACCGGGCACAAATCCAGACTCCGAGGCTGCTACTGAGAAATTCCTGATGGAAAAACTCAATAACAGATTGCCCGACCTGGGAATCGAACCCAAGACCTCATGCACAGTAGTCGCGCTTGCGACCACTAGACCAACGATACAGGCAATAATTTTGACCATACAATGTAATATTGATTCTCATAAAGCTAGTAACATAACATCCGAAAATAAAACAACAACAAACAAAGAAACAAGAAAGCAACAAACAATCTCACTTTTACATTAAAATCATAAACTGAACAACTACCAGTTATTGAATACTTCCATCATCAACATTTCTTCAATATAACTTTGATTATTATCTTAATTTGAAGTTCGTTAATGGTTCTCAAATCGGAAATACCTGTTAATTAACGGAAGAAAACTCTTTGTTATCTTCTTCAATATTAACAATTAAATAATAAGTTGGAATGGATACCGACCAAAGGCTTTCTAATAAATGAGTTTATTTGAAATAAATTGTTTGAGCAGAGGCAACTGTCGGTGCCTCTGGAAATAATTATTGAATACTAGCTATTGCCCGCGACTTCGTCCGCCTAAATGTCTGTTGATCTCGTATGAAGAAGTTCCGTAACTTAAAAGGAAGAGACGGTATCTTTGTCAAAACATTTAAACAAACAAACCCGGAATATAAGTAACATTTAGTTCTCATATGTGTACTACAGCAAAGTTTGAATATAATATTATTTCATCTGAATACAAACCCAAACAGTTTCAGCTCAAAATTCAAACCAGAATGTTCTAAACCACTATGCTTGTGCATCCCTAAAGACTTGTGCAAGCAAAACTACAATAACGATATTTCGTAGACATAGCACTACCTGTACTACCGTGCCACTATTACTTGAACCGTATGTGACTTCTGCATACGACTTCATTCAGTATTGAATCGGCTAAAAGCTCTGCTCGTGATGGAAACTCAAGCGTGAAAGGCAAGTGTATCCTACGCAACGATGTCAATGTGCTTACTGTTGAACAAAAGATGTTCTTGCTTATAGTGTGGGAAGCGGAGGGTAAAAGATGCCGCGTTGGTGTTTCGAACTATGAAATGAATAGAATTGGAAGGACTCGAAAATAATTCATACTTGTTATTATTTTACAGTCTAATTGTATTTAGGTCAATTTAGGGTAGGTATAATTTCTTAATAGCGTGATGTCCGTAAAAGCGATTTTTGATAACAATTTTCTTTTTAATTTATTTACGAAGGATTTAAATAGCTAGGTTTTTTTTTGTTTTAAATTATTAGTTAAGTTCTTCCTTATTATAATAAAATCAGACCTTAATCGAATTACGGACCTACAGGGCCCTAGCAAGAGTGGGTAAGCAAGTAAATATAACGTGAATTCAACCGATTTTTTTATTGGAAATATCTACTTTTTTCAAGTCAATGGATAATATTAATTTTGTTTGTCGTATAAAATGGACGCTAAAAAAAAATGCTATAGCATAGCCGTATTTCCCATACGAAAATAGATTCAAGGAAAATACTACTAGGCTAATATTGAAGTTGACGTTGAAAACTTTCAAAATGTGATCAAGCTGCTATAATATTTTTTATAGAGATCTAACGTCACCTATCTCCTTGTTCCAGGGGTGGTGTTAGCCTAAGATGGTGTTGGCGTTGGTGGTCGGAGTGCTGTGCGTGTGGGGCCGCCTGAGCGACGCAAACCCTGAAGCGAAGCGGCTATATGACGATCTGCTTTCAAACTACAATCGTCTGATCCGGCCCGTCGGCAACAATTCTGATCGGCTTACGGTTAAGATGGGGCTAAGGCTCAGTCAGCTCATCGACGTTGTAAGTACCTTTTTAACATTATCTAGAATAATAATAAGATTATTCAACATTCTTTATTACTTTTATCATATTTTTACACATATTTTCTTTAAAAAAAATACAAATAAAATTAGTTTAAAAAAAAATAGTTTAACAAAAAAATATTATGTGTATAAAAAATATAATGTATTTTTACATTAATTATTACGTAACCTCCACTAAAGAAATCTAATTGACCTTTTTCTATCTCCAAATACTCAAAAGAGTGGATTATTTTTGATCAGAATATTATAATAACTTTTCTGAGAATTGCTTTTTCCTCTTTCCGAATTGAAAGTGTGGATTTTAAAGCATGATTGTGTTGACAATTAGATGCAATCATCCTAGCGTAGGTACCTATATTATGTCAGACGAATAAGTAAAAAAATATACCAAATCCGCTACTGTCTTTTCAAAAGCATAATTATTATACTTTTAGCATAATTATTCAATTATTTTAACGTAATTAAGTCAAATATTGAGTAAGTAAGTATTGAGTTATCTGATGTTATTCACTAACTTATTACAATTTTAATCACACACCAAAAATAACTAACTCAATCCAACTGTACCAAAAAACCCTTCAATTACCCTCAACCCTTTTACAATTTAATTTAATTTATAATTCGTTCACGTTCCCGCTAAATTATTTTGGAATGAGATAGCTAGCTTATCCGGATATGTACGTCAAAGCCTTCCATTTAAAACAGGTTTAGTTACACTATCGTGTTTTGTTTCTATCCGGCTGCATTGTGTTCTATATTTGAATGTGAATTTTCTAGAAATATGCTATTGTTTTTGTTGGTTGGTAGTGTAGGTTATAATATTGATAAAAACAATATAACTATGTACTCTTTTTTTTGTGTTTCTTCATTCTTTTGGTAGTAATTTTAAGCGGTGTCTCTCGGTAGCTAAGTTTCCCCTAAATTCCATTTTATACTTGAAGATAAAGACAGAACTTAAGCAGGCAATTTTGAACGTCATTTAGAATTTAAAAAAAAAAATCTTTTTGCTATAAAAATTAGATTTATAGTATTGAGAAAAACGAGCAGGAGACTTATTCTTTCAAAATTAATGTTTTACAATATTTTATATACATTATTGATATAATTACACGTAAAGACGTTGTACCTTATTTAAAACTAGCTTTTGGTTATCGTGGATATAGACGAAGTCGCGGAAATATTACCCGATTCGAAACGACACGTGGCGCCATCTATGATCATAAGAACGTTATTGTGATTTCCCTCGGAAACAGTACTTTTTTTCGGGATTAAAGGTACCCTATGTTCGTTCCTGGTAACGTATAATGCAAAATTTCAGGATGATCGGTTCAGTGGCTTAGGTGTAAAATGGTAACAAACAAATAAACTTACTTTCGCATTTATAATATTAGTTAGAATTATTTATAAGCTTACTCAAGTCCCACGTAATAAGATACGATTTACACGATTATTAATTAGATTTTCTATTGTTCTGTCATACTGGTATGACAGCCAGGCCTTGAGTGGTTAATAAGTCTTCTACCAAAACGGTTAATCGAAAAAAGTTAGTTTAAAACTGAAATAAGCACTTCATCCACGCAATTTCATAATTCCAGCTTCAGCCACACATATCGGGAAATGTTTGGCGACAGGTTTTCATTTAGTTTCGTAACTTCTGTTCACAGAGAGTTTAAAACGTTTGACAGGAACTAGTTCAAGCGAAATTTTGTTTATTTTTGGTTTTTGAGTTTAATAAACAGATAACTTTTTGTGGCTCGGAAATTCCAACTTTGAATTTTTTTCATAGCCGATTCTCTTTGACGTCATTTTTTTTTTAAATCAGGCACGCGTCACTCTCTGTTTGACTTTTTGAAGTGTTTTTAGTTGATTTTTGTGACGAAAGAATTTGTATGAAACGGTCAACGTAAAAAAGTGTGAACTTTTTCGTTATTGATCACAGGTTGTGCTCAGTAACGAAAAAGTTCACGCTTTTTTACATTGACCGTTTCTCTCTTCGAGGTCATCTTCTGACCTCGACTTCATCCATGTAGAACTCGAGTTTACCATATATAAATTATACCTATGACATTCAACAATAGTGTAGATTTATATCTACACTGAAATATATTTTGTAAATATTTTTTGTTATCGGACAAGTAATTTCAAACTACGTCTTACAAACAAAAAACAAGCAAAAATTTATCTCTTTATAATATTACCACAGATTATTTCATTGACAGAAATAATCTAAACCTATCAAAGAAAAAAATATTTAGATCTAGATTGCTACTGAGAAATTCCTAATGGGAAAACCCAACACTTTGCTCAACCTAGGAATAAAACACAAGACGTCATGCTCAGCAGTCGCGACTTGCGACCACTAGACCAACTCTGCAGTACTCTTATACACTAACTATAACATAACACCTAAATCAAAACTAATCATAAAACAGGAACCACACTAAACAATAAACAAAACTACAAACAAACAAACAATCAATCCATCCACACCAAAAACCGCTCTAATCCAGTTCGATCCATAAAATCCAGAACAACATAATTCCATTTCAACAGATTCTATTTAACTTAGCTATTGACACATGGACAGAACTCATTTAACTAAACCACAGCAATACAAATCGAGTGAGGCTATCGTTGCATTTATTGATACGTACATGGAAAGGTCCAGATCTGATGCACGTATGTGTATATTTGCAGTTTTGATAAGTTGGGTTTGTAATTTTGAATGGAAGTGTAACTGTCATTGATTTTTTGTTTGGCAAAAGTATCTGTTGGCAGTTTATGGCAGTGCTTTTCGTCGTTGAATTACTTGAAGACCTGTTTATCTGACTTTTGTGACATTTAATGTCGAAGCATAACTATTTATAGGCATTTTTAAATTGTCATGGATTAAATCCGTTAGTAAGAAATTTGTATTTATTTGCTCGTTAGAAAATGTACGTAGGTCTTAGATACTTTAAATCTATAGGTTCTCACATGTCAATTATAAATGTATGCTTGTGTCAAATTTACTAACTTTGACAATTCTTATTTATATCCGTCTCTTTCTTATTTTATTGAAGAGAAAAAGAAAGAAACAATCTTAATTAGGACGGATGTAAATAAGAACTGTCAAATTTAGTCAATCTGACACATGCATGCATAATTGACATCTTAGAACCTATAGATTAAAAGTATGGAGAAGTTGAAGGCGAAATTAATTTGACATCCCTAACTTAGTTTGTAAGTGTCACCGTCCTTCTCTTTAGCTGTTCGTCAGTAAGAGATGCCAATTCTCTAAATTTAGTTTAGTTTGTGAACAAGGGAATCGGCGCCACTGATGACTTTGACATCTACAAACTAAAATAAATGTCTAATAAATATTTATGCTTAAAAACACAAAGAAATTACCTGTAAGAGTCAATTTGTCCCTGTGATCGTAATCTAAGTAACAAAAGTAGCAAAGTACAATAAAAAAATATTATTGTTTCGATTCTCGGAAAACCTTCGCTCAAGTTTCATTTGAGCGGAGTTCTGAATCGAATAAAAACAAACTACTTGAAGTAGTATTGTGTAAAATTACAAGGATAAGGCTGCTTATACACGCTAAGAAAAGTCGCAATGCATAGGCAAGAATTCGTGTCCAACCGTGTGCTAAAGAGACCACAAAGTCTACTATAATGATTGAAAGACTCATTAATTATTGACGTCATGTAATAGATAACTTTAAATATTTTTTTTTATGTCTAGTTTTATTTTTATGCTACATAGCCGTCGACACACGGTCTGTCTATCTTTTATTATTTTAAAAGTAGAACTTATCTCTTAAAAGAAATAGTTTGTATATGACTCATCCAACCAGAGCCTTTACAGTACACTGCTTCGGTGCTAAACAAGAAAAAAATTTTGCGGTAAATTTTAAAGCGTGCCTGTATCCAACGAAAATCTTGTCGTTTACATGGTGAATTGGTCTTATCTGCAGCAGACACTGTGACATATTTTTATTGACACTGATATTAAGAGCAGACACTATATTAAGCAGACACTGTGATATTACAAGTAGCCTAAGTACGTTTTTGAGCACTTACGTCAGATACTTTCAGATACGTCATGTAATTACTCTTTTAAGTATAGCAAAATAATTTACAACTTGCAAGCGGTTATGCAAATGTGCAAGCTTAAACATCAACCGTAGCGATAATGATTCGATTTACTTGCAATTGATTAACAAACTTCTTTCACATTGTAAAAGACGTAAAAGAAAATAATTGATTAAAAAAAAAACTCCACAGCAAGTTCCCTTTGCTCTTTGGGCGCTGAGATTGCATTCCCTTTTCAAACGAGCCTCCACTCTGATTGGGCCTTTCTTTCAAAGGTATCGGTCTGATTGGTTGGTTATTTTTTGTACATCTAACGTTCTAGAAACAAGTTTGAATGTTTTAACGTTTAACGGAATTTTATGATTACGTAAAGGAATTCGTTTCAGATCTTTGTAAATAAAAATGCGAGCTATTTCTCCTACTTCTAAGAAATTGTGTTAATAATTTATTGAATAAAAATTCCTTGGGCCTTTTCTGTGAACTTATAGCAAGAAATATCGATATCCATATTGCTTTTAATATAGTGAAAGCCACGAACAAAATCGTGAACTTATTATATAAGAGTACACAACAGTAAACACACAATGAAAACGTTCTGGATGTTAAAAATGTTGTTATTTATTTTTTACTATTTGGCTTCGCATGGGTGCAATGTAGTAGATAATTATAAATCTTTCTCTATCAGTCTATTGATGAAAACGGCATTCAAATCCGTTGCGAAGTTTAAAAGGTCTAATCGTATAGAGAAGCGACTACGTTTCATGTTTTATCTAATAGAAACAAAAAATAAGATTTATTTTATAGGTAATAGAATTACATTTAAGTAATCTTATTTTTTGTGTGTTAAAAAGGTGAATGTCCTCCCAACTACCTATGAAGATCGCCTCTGATTCGTCAATTTGAATGTCGATGAAAAACGAAGCTGCGATATTCCAATTTTAAAATTCATCACGCTTTCCCCTTTCTTATCGCCCTCTGGGATCCTTTGTCTTTTTTTTTTACTTTTTGATGCAAAGTAACGGTTATTTCATTATCGCTCTGCATAATTTATTTGAAAGAGATATCTCTTGGTAGTTATAATTATTTTTTCGATGGATGTAATTTGACGCGATATTGTATAAAAAGACTATCGATTCTGTTGTAAATAGATGAAGGTTGCTTTTCAAAAAGGTTTTTGCCAGCAAGAAAGAATATTTTTTTGTAAGCATTAAATGTGTTTTTCCTTTTTTTGGCGCAGTGGCTGAACGATTGGCTGCTGCACTGCGTGTCGCGGGTTTAACTCCTGCACGGAACAAATATTTATTTGACCTACAGACAGTTGTTCCGTTAATGGCTGTTTTTGTACATGTAAACTCACCCACGTTACAAAAGAAATTCCTAGTCAGAGGGAAAGTTTTTCTCAGAAAACAAAATTCAAAAAAAGAATAGTGTTTATATTCGTACGTTCTAGAACACTACTTTCAAACAGCCATTTGAAATAAACATAGTAGAAAAAAAGGTCAATAACGCTGCAAGAAAATGTTACAAACATTATCTCCACAATACACACAAACATTACAATACATAGAAGTAAAGTATAAACACCATAAATATGTAAATAAAGTGGCGCTTACACAAAGCTAACAAAAATAGGAACAAGAATTGTAAGTTACGAGATTTTCTTAACAAAGGAGTGGACGATTTAGTTTTAAGCACTGCACCAATTATATTTTACTACAGCTAGCCAGACATGGGGCTAGGAGAAAAGCGTTTTAAGATTTTTTGGTTTTAGTGTTTTGTTATCTAGCCTGTGATATCCTACTGTTGGGCAAAGACCCCCCATTCCCATTCCAGCCCTTCCGTTTATTATTTTTTTGCACCACCTCAAACCAACCCTCTCGGTGCGTGTCTAGGTCATCTTGTCACCTCTATAACTAACTAATTTTACTAGACTTTAGACTTTATAATTAACTTCGCGACTTCGTCCGCATAAATGTCGCGGAATAGAAAGTACCCTATGTTCTTCTTTGGGGTTCAATTGTGATAGCGTAGCAGACAAACAGAGTTTCTTTCCTATTTTTAATATTAGTAAGGATATAACAATAAACTGTGAAACTTGACGCTCTCACCTGGAATGTTAAGTTCTATTTTTCTACTCCATTTAATCGCTGGTTACCTCGCGTCAGAAGACATTTTTGCTATAGCGGGTGGATGGAGCTGTCATAGAAGTGTGGAGATTGGCGCAAACAAATAAAAGTGTGCCTAATTGTGGGTGAAGCGGATGATAATGAATGAGTATCCTCGATGTCATCCCCATTTATCGCTATCCGCTACCTCTATCCCTAGTTTCGTGGCTCCAAAATATTCGTAGACTAACCTTACATTCTCCCGTGGACGCTGAAAGCGGGACATTTGTGTAATTACACCCAAATGTGGTAAATTTTCGCTGGCTGTAACTCTGGCCGGACGCAGGTTATTGCACTTAGCTGTTATTTATGTTCATATTGTTAAAATTTTACATTTCTATTATATTTTTTTACCAGCCTTCCTGCGATTGCATCCGTTTCTTTTTTTCACTCGCGTTAAGTTACGTCTTTAGTTACTGCTCCGCTCTCGTGGGGCATAGCGAGATGTTATATAGCTTATACTTTCCCACATAAATCTGGCTATCACATACAATTTTATCCAATCCTACTGGTTGTTCCAAAGTTCGAGATAGATCGCTTTTAAAGCTTTATTATATTAGTATAGCTGTGGACTGTGAAAGAATATGTCAGAATGTCAGTCGGAGGCTCGGATTATACGTCAAGCTAATACCGGGCTCCCAACTTATGGTAGTAAGAGAAACCGTGGGGTTTTTTCAGTCAGTAAGAGTCCCAGGGGGCTTAGACAAATTCAAAACGATAACGAAGTTAGAAAATACTTAAATGTATGGGATTGACATATGCCGCGTTAAGTCACGTGGTCAATCGACGAAGCGATGTCCACATGAAAGACTAAAATGTATGGAATTGACATAAGCCGCGTTAAGTCACGTGGTCAGTCGACGAAGCGATGACCACATGAAAGACTATAATGTATGGGATTGACATATGCCGCGTTAAGTCACGTGGTCAATCGACGAAGCGATGTTACTTTGTCTAAGCCCCAGATAACCCTTCGTTCTCTAGAGGGTAGGTATATCCATGACGATTGTCCCTTACTCATAGTTAAATTGAAAATCGTCAATTGCCAATTTATCATTTATGACTGACTGCTCGTCGACTTAGTTGGTCAAAAGTACACACTGGACTTTTCAGCGGTTTTCACCAATTATTTTTTAAACTATATTTCAAAATGTTTAGAACTATTCGTTTAAAAGTATAGAAGACTCGATATTTCCATGGCAACCCTGCGAAGCATAAAAATCGTTAGAACCATTTTAAACTACATTTCAAAATGTTTATAACTATTCGCTTAAAAGTAAAGAAGTTTCGATATTTTGCCATGTTAAGGTAAATAACAACTGTGCAAAGCATAACAATCATTAGATCATAACTAATTCTAACCAAACCAATATTTAAACCTACGTTACTTTAAAATCACCCAAACAAAAGCCTCCATTCCTTCCTTCACTTTCTTCTATAAAATCCAGCACCTCAATAGAATGGGTGCATCATAAACTAGCTTCGAATGGCACCTGAATAAGAGATCTGCTATAAGGAAAGTGCATGCATTACTATTCAGGGAACTTACCGTGGTGCAATGAGCGGAAAATGCGGGTAACGTCGATCGTTTGCGGCGGATTTTATTATTGATTTTCATTGTTAGGTTCTTTAGCTTACTTATTTATAAAAGGCTAATGGACAGAGATTACAGAGTTGCCAGACCGGGATATAAATGTTGATATAGGAATATATCGTTAAGAATGTATGCATACTTGATTAATATATTCAATGTTGCACGAGGTTTTTTTTTTACTATTCCCGGGGTGGAAAATCTTCATGGATGTCTCTGAATTTTGAAACCTATTTAGAGTGATTTAAAAGAATTGATACCACTCGAAACATTGTTTAAATATAGTTCCAAATTAGCTGCCTATATACCAAATAGCTTGTTCGACTGTACAATATAATTAAAATTTCGCTAGCTACTCGTATAACGCTGACTGGAACGGATAATTGCACTCAAGTGTTATTAATGTTTAAATTAGCTGTTATTATAATAGTGTTATGTATATTAGTTATTTATTTGTGCATGAGGTCTTGGGTTCGATTCCCAGGTCGGGCAAAGTGTTATTGGGTTTTTCCATCAGGAATTTCTCAGTAGCAGCCTTGGAGTCTGGATTTGTACCCGGTTGGCAATAGGCTCGCCCCCTATTACATGGGACTGGAACATAACTGGCGAAATGTGGGTGTACTAATGGGTACACCTCTGCCTAACCCTTCGGGGATTACAGGCGTGATGTTATGTATGTTATTTATTTGTATTTCACTTGATGATTTTCTAAACAATACACTGCATCAACTACACATAAAAATATTCCTTACTCTTTCTAATCATATTTGACATGTATAACAATACTTTTATTCCAGAAAAAAATCTCAAACAATTACTGGTATATGATTACATCACACAACATCGCCAAGCAAGACTTGAAACCCATTACGAAGCCTCAAACACTCTTCCTCCCCCCTTCCCCCAGCTCCTCACACGAATAGGATAATCCAATAAGCTGGAAGCTAAAAGAAAGATTTTTTCTTAGAAAACTTCCTCCATTATTTTGTTCACCGTAAAGTAAATAGTAAAAAATAACTATGAACACAACACACAACCAGTGTTTTTTGTGGACTAAAAACATAACTGGCGAAATGTGGGTGTACTACTGGGTACACCTCTGCCTAACCCTTCGGGGATTACAGGCGTGATGTTATGTTATGTATGTTATGTAACTATGAACAGCGACTTGCAGGAATGTAGTATACAATGAGCAATCTTCAACAGATTTTACGAAAATTACGATTGCAAGAGATAGGGACTATAACATAATAGGATAGAATTCTAAGTACCGTATTAGTAACATAATAATTTAATAAATTTTTTTAGGAGAAAATCTGTCGTATTTCGTAGAATGTTGCTTAGATATTATGCTCGAAATCGTATATTAAATTTGTAACTTAGACTACATTTACATCCATGTTATAAATTAATTAAAAAAGTGCGAGCCAATACATAAATTTCTATTTTAATAATAATAAGACTTTTAATTTAGACGTAGTCCATATACTGTTAGTAATACAACCTTATAAAACTATTGTTAGTACATACAAGAACAGAAAGAAACAATAAAAATAAATAAGATAAAAAACTGCCTCGTTGGTCTAGTGGTCGCAAGCGCGACTGCTGTGCATGAGGTCTTGGGTTCGATTCCCAGGTCGGGCCAAGTGTTATTGTGTTTTTCCATTGTGGTTTTCTCTGTAGCAGCCTCGGAGTCTGGATTTGTGCCCGGTTGATGACAATAGGCTCGTCCCTATTACATGAGAAACATAACTGGCGAAATGTGGGTGCACTAATGGTGTACCCATTAGTACACCCACATTTCGCCAGTTCCTAACCCTTCGAGGATTACAGGCGTGATGTTATGTTATACAATTACACCATGTATAATGTTTTGTAGTCATTCACAAAAAGCGTATAACTCGTTAACACAGCAACAATTCCTTTGTAAAACCACAACGTTATCGTCGCCGACAATTCAAAGCTAAAAATATATAATGGACCGATTCTATTCCGTCCGCATTTCAGACGCTAACGAAAACCTTTCCTCGGAGCGCGCGTGACTCCGAATAGCAATGTATTCATTGCTCTGAGGCTAGTAAACCCGCTAATTTGTGGCTTAGATCTAGTATAAATGTTTAAGGAGGAATGTTAATTTGTTAGTAGAGTAGAATAATTGTTTTAGAGATGGTAAGTTTGTTAAATTATTCGTTTTATAAATTGTTAAAGCTTTGCTTTAGAACTATAGCATTGAATCAGTCGTTTGTGATCATGATTGATTTGAATGCGATTTATTTTTAGCTTTTCTAAAAATATGCTTCTCTAAACTTAAACTTCTCTAAAATAATGGGATTTGAAGAAAAAGTTTTTAGATAGTTAATAATTTATTACAACATACCTAATATTGTTTATTTAATAACAAGTCATATAATAACTTCATTTCAAAATTAAACGTTATTCTAAATCACACACCTGATTTTAAATCATTATTGTTTTAAAATTAAGTTATTAAATTGGGAAACTGACTGACCACATGCATAGATATTAGCACCATTATTCTATCTACAAAATTTCAACTTATTAAAATATTTAAAAAATATGACTAAAAATCTTTTGTATAATAGTATGTCCCTTAAAAATATATAATTTTAAAATCCATTTAAAGCAAAGCTAAAATTTAAAGCACCTGCATTACCCACACGCCAACATATACCTACGAAACAAATCGCCCGTTTCCTAGCCACACAAATTCACATGCATTTCCTTATCGGAATTCGTGCGAGTTTCGCGTGAAAAACTACCGTCCGTTAACTGAGTAATGGCACTGTACATAATGCCGCGTACGTACTTACTAGATAGATGAGCAGCTTTGAAAAGTGGAGGAAATTCGTTGAAGATAGAGTGGTCATTTCATTTTGTTTGAGAAGCAGATGGGGCGTTCGTGGGGTTATTTGATCAGTGCATGTATGTACACTCAACAAAAGAAAAAGGTAGGCAGGGCCGTCAGTTTGCTTAAAATTCGATTGATGTTTTCGTAGAATGTCTTTGATTGAAACTAAACTTAATTTATGAAATGCTTTTTATCCACTTATTAAATTAAATTACATTTGAAATCATTCATCAGTTTCAAAAAAACTTTAAATATATCTGAGCCTGCATACCTTTTTCTTTTGTTGAGTGTAGCTTTCTTTAACCACACAGATAATTAGGCAATGTATCTGTGTGGTTAAAGAAATCTAAGTTATGGTGGTTTTTGCAACCAATACGAACAGAGTAGCCATCCAGAGAAGTAGTTGCTACAGTTTCCTGTAAACGAGTATTTTCACATTCTCAATTTCTCAAATTATATGAAATGCCAAAATATAAAATTGAATACTATATGGGAACTTGGAAAGTTAAATGAAACTTTAAATTAACCAGCCAAACACCTAAAAAAGAAAAAATACCAAGTCGGTAAGCTGACGCAAACGCATTTATATTTTACTAGCAACACGCCCTTGGGTACATAAACCTAATTCTTTTTTAACCTATTGATGAAAACTGCATTAAAATTCGATTACGATTCGATTCAAAAGATATAAGCGTACAGACAGCGCGAAGCGACTTTGCTTTATACTATGTATAGATTTCATTTGATAAAGAGCGTTGGAACTAATTGTATCTAAATATATATGTATAAGTGTATGCATAAAAATGTATCATGTTTTCCATATCTTTTACGATTTATATTTATCATATCATTTTTTTTTTCCATATCATCACCACCATGAAAACATAGCAACCCCACATTCCTCCCTACGACCCATTTTCCCCTGATTTGTTAACAAACATAAAAAAAAATAACGAATTTACGCAAAATGATAAGATTATGTAAATCGGTTCCGTTTGCGATAATAACAACAGTAATATATAGAATTTAATACGAAACTGTATCGGATACCATCTGGTACCGCTCACAGATATAGATTATACGATTGTGGGAGAAATAGGGAAGACTGTGTTGAAACACGCTGTAGTGAAGAAACTCCGGGGCATGTGCCGCGTACGTTTCCGCTGTACATATTATGTGATATTGATATTTGAAGGAAAATATATATTGGGATATATTGTTGGTGCCACAGAGTTTGGTAGTGCGTGCTTGGGACTTTTGTTGTGTAATGTTCCTTTCTTTTTGTTTGTCTTCCCAAAATATATTGTGACCGTACTAAGACTTAAAGAACTAATATCTATTTCCCCATTTCTGTGAGACAAGCTTTTTTTCGTGATTGTCAATCTACATAACATCACGCCTGTTATCCCCGAAGGGTAAGGCAGAGGCATACCTACCCATTATACATCCACATTTCGCCAGTTATGTTAAAGTCACTTGTAATAGGGGATTAGCCTATTGTTATCAACCGGGCACAAACTAGACTGCTATTGAGAAATTCATGATGGAAAGACTCAATAACACATTGTCCGACCTGGGAGTCAAACCCAAGATTTCATACAACAACAATCGCGCTTTGCGACCACTAGATCATTTGATTGTCGACCTAATAACCCAGGTATATACGTGGTGATAAAAGACACATCACATTGTCCGTTAACTACGCTTACCCAGGTACAGAAAATAAAAAAAACAATGATAAGATAAGAAAAACATGTAACTTCTCTTTTTCTTTTTAGGTTTCTTTTTACACCAGTTACTAAGCCAGGACACTGTCGAAGACCGCAAACATGAACACACATTTTCTAATCTATTTTGCATCTTAAAAAGCACATCTAGAACGTTCAAAAGGAAGTACATCTAATAGTGTTAAACGACAACGGAGCATAAGCGAAGGTCTTGCATCCAAATATTCAGAGGCAACGTTATGCAAAATGCAGGAACTCGACACCTATTTTGGTAGCGACGTGAATAGCTATTGAATTTACCATTGAAAGCACTAAAGATACTATACGTCTATTGAATCTGAATAAGAAACTTTTATATTCAAATATTTTCGGAGCAAACCTCAAAATGTCAGGTCGTTTGCAACTGGAATCTTCCTTTAAAGTTCACTTTAATTTAATTATAGTTTCGGATTATGTTTGGAGAGTTCTTGCTTTGTCTTTGGGACGTTTATTTTGTCTTTATTTGTTTTTGATTAATTGTAAATTATTTTCCTTTTGTAGATCTTTTTTTTAAATGGTTTGTGAACCGGTTTTCTTTTGATTTTTGGAAATTTGTCTGTATTTATCTCAGGATATTTTATCTTATAAAAGATATTTTAATACCCTTTTTTTAAAATATTTTTAAAAATAGTGCTCCGCCCGCAACGAGTTGATAAAACTCAAGCTAACGGCGGTTAAGGATCCAGAGAGAGGAACCTCCTCACTATGCGTGCCGTGTCCAAGACTCCGCCTTCTGCATCTGAGTCTTGAAATTATAAACCTGTTATTATTGTTATTAACTGTAGTTAGTATTTAAACTATTAAAACAGTTTATTCTCTGTACTAGGGCATTCAAAAGAATACTAGGCACTTATGTGGATCGCCTTCGTCGAGGGACACTTACAAACTCGACACGAGACTTGAAACGTTTTAGCATTTCATGGTTCAGACCCAAGTGAGGGGAAGTGGCGAATATGACATGACACAATTTCGTAAAACAGCACCGAGTGAATGTGCGGCCAATAGTATCTCGTATGGTAATCTTTGAGAACACTTACCGGATGGGCTCGCAAAATTGAGCAAAGAAGATTCGTAAGGAAAATCGATTGCGAAATGAAAATGCAGTTTTATTTTCAAAATGGATTCAATAGATAGAGAAGTAGAAGACTTCGAAACAAAAGCAAATAAAATGAAACGAGGACAAACGTACAAAAGTCTAGTAGCACCAATAATTCTTCAAGTCCCACGTCAAAAATTTAAGCGATCATTTGTCCGAGTCATTGCCAGTAAAATATTACCTGTCTTCAAAAGCAATTTCGAGTTACATGAAAAATACAGTGTGGTACTTTGCCGGTAGCTATCACCGGTGTCATGTGCGGAGCCATTACTTAGTAAAATGCAGCTGTTACCCAGCCACTTGCAATAGCATAAGATACATGCTCTGAAGTTTCTGTACTACGTGTTTGAAGTTGCAAATATGTTAACAGGTACATCGATCTTCTACTTGGCGGTCTAGGGAATTGTTCGGTTAGAATTTATTAGGGGCTAGTTCTCCTATGGGGTTGTTTGTGCCTCGTATTTGATATAATAAGTTGCTGGTAGAATTAAAGACTTTGCTACAATGATTACTGTTTTTCGAGGCTTGTGTTTTGTCTACAGTTTAACAAGTGAATTAAATATGTTTACCTACATAAAGTCCTATAAGCCTACTTTAAAATGAATAAAAAGCCTATGAGGTACTTTAAATTAAATAAAGAGCTTATAAGATACTTTAAAACAAAAACAATATGTTAAAAAAAAATTGGCACAAATCAAAAATGATTAATTTTAGGGACACAAAAAAAAATTGAAAAAAATTGCAAAATATTTTGAAACTTAAACTGGCGGTACTTAATTAAAAAACGAATGATGTGCATTTTATTAAAACCAATAATGAGATTGTGTTAGAATTGGTGATTAATTCCAACACAAGATAAGAAGGAGGCAGATAACGAACAATAAGAATTTTATGCCCCTAAAGACAGACGGTGACTGGTCTAATAAAAGGAATTAAAGACAAAGATGAATTACCGCCACATCATAAAACAGATGTTAAAAATTGTACGTAAATTGGGTACCTATTTATCATCCTGAATATTTAATTTTGGGCACGTGATAAATTCAGCATCATAAATAAAATCGCGAAATCAAATGTACCTACGTGTACAGTACTAATGGGTACACCTCTGCCTAACACTTCGGGGATCTCCCCTCAGCTTTTTTTGAGAAGGTCTTAACCTTCTCAAAAAAAATCTATCTAGAATCTTAATTCTAGACTTCTTAGATTGTTAGATCATATAAGAATCGAAGAAGTCTACAAAGGATGTGTTTTTCTACACTTCGTTAACCATTGCGGGGTGTAGCAAGACACATCACATATATTATAAGGCAATAAAAAAAAGTCCATGTTTCTTCACGATGTTTTTCCTTACCGATATTTAAAATAATAACTTAGAAAGTCCATATAAATTAGAAAATTACACATGGTGAACCCGCAACACCAAGTGCATGAGATACCTGAACCGCTGGGCCTACACGCTCTCTCACATAATTCTATGCCTTTATTATACCAAACCCATCTTCTATACCCACAATACCCCTTTAAAAACCACAATAAACAACCAGTAAGCAGATCAATCTAATTACGAAAAATTCGATCCCAAACAAAACACGATCAACGAAAAACAAAATCGCCGCTCAAAAGCCAATCAAATTGGGCATACATTCGAAACATCAATGGGATAAGGGCAAACTCAACCGAAATTAACTTTAGTCATTAAACAGGACGTTGGGGCATTTGTCACGCTCAATTTAACAACGAAAGGGAAAGCAGGAAATGGAGTCTATCGATTGGAGGCTGTACCTGTAAGGTTTAAGTTTAATCAAGATAAGTGCTTCGTATTGATAATGGGCGATGGGTCTGGTTATCTATTTACTGTCGAGGTACATTTTCGTTTAGTTCTAAGAGTATATTAAGTAGACGTAGGTATAGATTTTAATGACAAAGACAAAGTTTTAATTGTGAAACACAAGTACAAGAGGTTGTAAAAAGCTGAAGAGCTTTTTGTTTGTTAGAATGCGCTAATTTCTAGAACTACCAGTTGAATTGGAAACATTATTCTTGTATATTTTTTTTTTTTTTTTTTAAATAATTATCTTGGGACAACTCACACACGGCTATCTGATCCCAAGCTAAGCAGAGCTTGTGTTATGGTAACCAGACAACTGATATACATACTTATATAATTTATAAATATATACATATTATAGATAAATCACACCCAGACACAGAACTAACAATCATGCTCATCACACAAAGTTTGTCCTGGGTGGGAATCGAACCCACGACCTCCGGCTTAGCAGTCAGGGCCACTAACCACTAGACCAACAGGCCCGTCAGTATATGATAGTCAAATGTATAAGGAAACCTATAGGCTACATAACATCACACTACGACACACAGGAGCGCAGCAGTAACCAAAGCCGTAACATAACACGAGTGAAAAATAACACGCGTTCGAAGTTGTGGATGCACATTGAAGTGTTATGAATAATAAAATGAGTGAAATTATTATGCATTGGCTCTTCTATCAAAACTACAACTCAAAAACATATCGTCGGATTGAGAACCTCCTCCTTTTTGAAGTCGGCTTATTATTAAGAAGGTCTCAATTCAAAAATCTCCCAACAACATTTTAAGTACTGAAATCCAATGACCCGCTTAGTGTAACAGTTGGGAATTAATTGAGAAATTAGTTCAGCGGTCATTAAGAGTAGATAAACTATATATTACATCCGGATGTTAGGGACAAGATGAATGATCTGTCACGCGGCGCCTCAGATTTAGTTGACAAACAAACTAAGCTTTATGTACAGGATAACGATGTAACCGTGAATGGAATACATGAGATTCCTGGATGTGAATAAATATCTTACACGTATAAAATAAGATCACGCCTGTAAACCCCGAAGGGTTAGGCAGAGGTGTACCCATTAGTACATGCACATTTCACCAGTTATGTTTAATTTCCACGTGATAACGCAAGCACGCAAGCCTATTGCTATTAACCAGGCACCTAATCCAGACTCATAAGCTACTACTGAGAAATTTCTGATGGAAAACCCAATAACACTTTGATCGACCTGAAAATCGAACCCAAGACCTCATGCTCAGCAGTCGTGCTTTGCGACCGAATAGGTATCTTGTTTATGTAAAGATTGTAGCTTAGTAGTTAAGGCACCCGCCTCTCATGCGGATTCTAACCGGACAGGTAAAAATGTTTTTTTTTTCAATTTATATACTTTTTCGTTTATCTTAGATATCACTGACGACGGTAACAATTTTTTTATTTTAATTGTGAAAAATTTTATACTCTGCGTTTTCTTTCTCAACAGTTTACATTTAAAAAAAAAAGTTATTTTTATAGTCTTCAAATTTCATTTTAATTTTTCTGTGTACTAATGTATGTTTCTATCAAATTCAAAATTACTTGTTAGTAACGTTTACTTTCATTTTTAAAAACTCGTAAAGTTTTAGTAATAAAAAAATCGGTTGTTGTTAATGATTTTTAAATCTCATATTTGATTTTTCTCATACATATACAATTTTTTAAACCTGCTTTGTTATCTCTTCACCGCCTTTGGTTGACTAGTAGAGTCAACCAGGCCTTTGTACTTCTTTGTTGCATAAAGTTTAAAAAAATAAATAATGAGTTATGGGGCATGAAAAGATAGCAAATGACCTCTCCTATCGGCTAATTCAATTTGGCAAACGATGCACCAAACACCCTATATATTTTTATGCTGTTGAACATAACAAACAAATTCAATTATTAGTTTGTATGTAATTAAAACAATGTCTTCTGTCTTAACAAGCTATTAACTTAAAACGTTAATGCATTGCTTCCCTGTAACTGAACGTTTAAGTTTTGGTAACTTCAGCAGATAATGCCACGTATTCTATTGGGTATAAACTATTCCCAACACGAATATATTAGAGATGCCAATTTTGAAATAATGTTATTGTAATTTATGTAACATTTTAGCAACCTTATTTTCCATCATTTCCATAACAACGTGATGATGAGGATAATGTTAATGCTAAGAAATCTAAATATATATAAGCGAAAGGTCACTCACTCACTCACTCATCACGAAATATCGGAAACCGTTTGATGTATAATGATGAATTTTGGCAGGGAGGTAGTTTATAGTCAGTAGACGTCCACTTAGAAAGGATTTTCCAAAATTAACCCCCTAAGAAGTTGAATGGGGGACCAAAGTTGGTAATAAAGATATAAATCAAGTATGTACATGTTTTTGTTTTGTTTGTAGAAGTAATTAATCTGTCAAAGTATTGGTCTGATTGGAAAAATCTTTGACTGATAGCAACTATATATTACATCCGCTTTTTATGTTATACTTGACTTTCACGCAAAGAAGTTCGCGGATACAAGCCAATTAATACTATGTTTATATAATTATGTTGCTAATATTAACCAAGGTTGCGGGAAACCACTGGATGGACCTGCCATTTTGCATATTTTTATATAGGGAAGGCCAATGTCCAGCAGTGGGTGTCGTTCTGCTGATATGATGAGGCCGGATGATGATCATACCAACGAAAAACGACGAGCTACTAAATAACTTCTTCTTCATCGTGTGGGCAGTAAGGTCTTATGACCCCACACACCCTAGTGTCAGAGTTTCTAAACCACCTCAAGGGCTTCTGACATGGTTTGAGTGGAACAGTAAGTCCAGGTTACCTCACGATATTTTCCTTCATCGATGTCAGTGATGTCCAAGATAAACTTTAGAAGGTACATATGAATTGAAAAAGTCACATTGGTACTTGCCTGGATTTGAACCCACAACCTCATGCATGAGAGGCGGGCGCCTTAACCACTGGGACTAAATAAGTGTAAAATTAGTATACCATTTATTCGCGTGACTGTAAATCACAAAAGACATAACATTTATCAGTACGCATTTGTTATCGACGGCCTATTCCCATTCCGACAATACCGTTAATTTTAATCGCATAGTTAAAAGCTGTCAGTGACCATTAAAAATTTACGACAGCTGAACAGTTAACGAAACCACGCAGTTATTTAGTCAAAACAACCGACGCGGAACATAACTAAACGCGGTAAACAGTTTAAATATTAAAACTAAATTTAGAAACTTTGCTTTTAGGTGAGGCCGTATTTAGTGTGCCTTCCCACACACATTATGTATACCTATTTTATTTGTTTAATTGGGTGAAAATGGAACTAAGTTTTAATTACGTATTTCATTAAAATTATTAGGTAAGTACTAATATTTTATATTATTAGATCAGGTAGGTTTAGCAATTAATTTGGACTAGTTTATTTTATACTAATCCGTGAATTAACGTAGTAGATGAATAAATATTGACAAAACACACACATACACACACACACACACACACACACACATAACTGGTGAAATGTGGGTGTACTAATGGGTACACCTCTGCCTAACCCTTCGGGGATTACAGGCGTGATGTAATGAATGGAAAAATTGACTGAATATTTATCTAGAATACCTATCTAGTATTTGCAGGATTTGTAAAAGCAAAACGCATTATGTCAGTGCTTATATAACTTAGCAGTAAATAAATTTTCCAATCAAGACTAAGGCCTGTTTCACATTAGGTCGGACCGATAGTTTTATCGGACCGAAAAACAACTCACAACTGCTTTATAAAGACCCCGGGTCATCACAAAGCAGCTGTGAGTTGGCTGTGGTAAAACGACGGTTATGACGGTAGTCTTCACATTAATTCGGATCGGCAGCTTCTAGTGTGAACAGTAACAACAAACAGTCGGTCAGCGGTAAAACTGTCGATCCAACCAAATGTGAACCAGCTCTAAGGCGAATTTAGAATAAGGTTTCATTTACAAAAATAAGACTCGATAGTTTAACATAGTTTATTTTAGTCTAAAGACAAACATCGTTTCGAAATAAAAGTCTAAGGCTCAACCATGTTTGTAATGTACTCGTGATGTAGATTTTTTGTCATAAAACATTTTTTATTTATCAAAAAACGATGTGAAAATCCTTTTGCCTAAAAGTGGAGACTAAAGTTTCTGCCTTTGATTGTAGATAAACATTGTTTAACAAAATTAAAGTATCTAAAACATTCATTTCGCCCATCCGTATTTATTTCGCTACCCAAAATATCTCTTTGATCTGGTGTTTGGCGTTGAGCAAAAACGAAAATCCTTTAAACGAAGTTAAATTTAGCCGAAATCCACATTTTTTCATTAAAAAATGATGAAAACGTAAACGATTTTAATTATTTTACTAAGCCTTGATGAGACGTCCTAAGACATTAAAACATGTTTTGAATTTAAGGCATAATCAAAAAAGTAAATCGTTTTTCTTAAATAGAGAATAAAAGTTAAGTCTATCATAGTCCTATTCCTAGTTGTTAGGACTTTGGTCATATATTTCTTACATTCATATATTTATTGACATAAATATCTATTACTCTCGTGCTAACAGTGAGAATGCATTGACACAGGCAGCCAGGATAATTCATTAACTTGTCCTTAAATATGTTCTTGTGGAAATCGAGGTACCGTGTTATTGAAACCATCCCGAATTAGTTATAAATAAAGTCAGGAATTACAATACCTAAACATATATAGTATTTTTATTTAAGAAAGGTTACAAAATCTATATTAAACAAAAAAAAAGAAACCCAATTATTATTTTAGCAAGGTTGAAATTTCGAGAACAGATTTCAGTCACTGACGCAAACATTGTTCGTTTATTTACCCAGTGAATTGAAGCGCCTCAATCACTAAAATTGACGAAATATTGACAATCGAGATTGACCGTTTCGGGGCGCTTTAATTTAATTACGCTACCCAATGTTTGCTAAAATATCTACCAGGGGAGCAGAAAACTGACGGCGGTCGATCGATAGCGCCAACACTTAAAGCCATCATAACGTACAAGCTCCAGTCAATTTCGATAGTTAACGTATTCCCAAGCAGGACATGTTCGTCGTCGTTAACAACGTCTGCAATGTCCCACGAGGCATGTTTGGCTACAGCATGTTTGACATACGCCATTCATAGACTGCAATTTGAGTCTTGTGCAATACTAAGGCAACAATGCAGGTGTGGATGTTTATTTTTGTTAGGATCGAAAGAGTTTTTGATATTTGTATATTAGGTCTGAAAGATACAAGTATGGATTTAAATTATTTCCCGTGTTTACACGCGTTGTCAACATCTTTTTGCATACAATGTCCTATCGCAGGTATGCTGAAAGAAGTAACTTTAAGAGGAGCGCAAGGGTAATGGTTCACGTTCTTTCTGACGCACGACCACGACGTAATATATTTTCTGAAGAGTTTTTTTATTTGTTTATTTATTTAAATGCGCTAAACTCTGGACCTACTGGTCGGATTGGAGAAAATTTGTATATAATGGCCAGATTCATAAGGAATAGTTTAGGCTATATATCTTAACGCTACTACCCACGTTAACAGAGCAGTAATCGAAGACGTAATTTAACGAGGGTGAAAAAAAAACTACGCGGACAGAAGCTAGTACTATTGTATACCTGTAACAGATAACTTTGAAAACCCATTCGATCTAAACACCAACACAAGGCAATGTTAAAAGATACTGTCGCAGAATAGTTTACTCGGCGCCAATATTGGGCGACCGCAGCGCAATTTACTATGTATGAGACCGCGTTCAAATGTGTACAGTCATTTTAAAGTAGGAACTTTTAAACTTTTGTCAGAGTTCCTCGGATGGGATTTTTATTACCTTTTATTTGTCGTGAAAAAATGTGAAAAATGTCTAAAAACATTAAGGCGCCGGCTTCTTATGTTTGACATAAGAAGTTGGCAGACTCATCCCACAAATAATTTGTTGTATTTCTCCATATCTGTATTTTTATCTCTGCCTCTAATTTGTATTTTTATAATTACAGCTTGGTTTGGTCAAATACAAGTGTCGTTTATGATCTTTAAATAACTGGCCTTTTTTTGAGGGTATTCTGTATTCTGTCAATACGAACAACTTTTACCTGAAATATGAAATTAAAGCGTTATAATGGCTCCGTAGTTATACCTTTGCACGAGGAACCGGGCACGAGCAAATACCAACGTGACTTTTTCCATTTCATACGTATTTTCTAAGTTTATCTTGCACATCACTGACATCGGTGAAGGAAAAAATTAATTGCGAGAAAACCTGGACTTATAATAAATTAAACTGACTATCACCAATCCGCCTGCGTGATGATCAATGATCGTGCCTTCTCTGTATAAGAAGACTGCCTTTGCCTTACATTGGGACAGTAATAGGCTGGTATTATTATTTATTTATCAGCATTGATATACCTTGGCAGAAGTTTGATACTGTCGTTGTGTGTACAACTTTTTCATACATGTTATATATTGTTGTTCTTTGTGACTACGTGCATCGCTTCTCGAATGATATTATCGTTTTGCAAAGAAGACGTGTTAATGCAAAGGGATTGTAACTCTATTGTGTTTTGTTCCTAATTATGTTCTTTGTTTTGTATTGCTTTTATTGTTCGACTCACGCAGAAGCTATACGTTTTCGTTATGGGGTAATTTTACTGTAGCCGCCAGCTGGATGCCGTTCTTTTATAGGAATATCTTCAATAATCAGTGCTGTTTTTATTTTATTGTCTTATGAATATTATGGCTTATTTTTCTCTTGTAGAAATAAAGGTATTCCAACTACGACAAGAGGTACTGGCTTGTCATTAATGGCCTGCTTCTATTCAAATACTATCTTAATTTTTTTTTTTTTTGATTATTTATATTAAAAATAAAACTTAGTTTCCCGACCGAATTTCGGCAACGGCGGTTAATCTCAATGGAAACTACGCAGGAGATATTATAGTACACGAGTGTGTGCGCAAACACAGGTGCACTCCCTCTTCCCTTGCTCTCATAGTCCGATGGGCAGGAAATTCGATACAACCGGAGAAACATTAGGAATAGAACCACCGGCTTTACGTGCTTCTCGAGTCACGGCATGTCACACGTTACCGTTGTAAACTCCGGCCTTGCCACTGACAAACGATTAATGATAAATCCCATTGACATTTTTGAATCCAGGACACCACGCTTAGCAGTCGCGTACATTTTTTTGTGATGTTTGGGTAATCGTTAAGAGGTCTTAACGATTACCCAGACATCACAAAAAAATCCAGTACAAAAGTCAAATACCATCTCAAATACCACACAATCTAGAAATAATCCCAGCATCACACGGAGAGAGATCTTTGTCCTAACAAAATAAATCACATTTACCCACTTAAGTAGGAACTTACGTGCGCTCTCAGACGTTCTTGTTCAACTAATCAAAACAAACATTTTCCTTATTCTTGTATTGTACTGTTCGTATGTGCATTGTCTTGTGGCATTAATGTTGTGGTAACATCGTATTCTTTAAAAATTTTATGGTGTCGTGAAAATAATTTAACGTATTCGTTGAATAATAAATTTGTAAATAAACAGCAGTAATGATATGCATGTGTGCGTCAGCGCATCAACATGCTACGAGTTTCGTAGCAGCAGCTACGCGCTACGAGTAGTACGTAGCGTAGCTCGTAGCCAATAACAAAATACTCACAAACTTCAAATTGAAACATCTTAGTTCTGTAATTAATTTGTCTTTTATGTACAATAAAAAATTGTAATTTATACATGTAAATAAGAATTCTATCTAATAAAAAGTATCCGTAAAACAGTTGTTGCATCTACTATCACATAATAGTTTCCAAGATTGAATCATACGTGCTTACAAACCACGATGTACTAGATGCTCTTTTCATCCTCCATAGTAGTAGAGTATTATTTTATCACTAGTTTTACTTGTTAGAAGCAAACATTTTGCACCTTACACCGCAGTAATTAAGAAATAAAACTTTAAAACAACTACTAAGAAATATTACAGTCTTAGAGTGATAGTCTTTTGTGGAAGAAAATGAGCTTTATTTATTTGTTAATCTTTTTTTAATTTCGTTTGTTAAATTTAATCATATTGTTCTTTGTTAGAGTTTATTGGGTGATTTAACACAAAGTGCCATTAATTGTCTACTTTTAAAGATTTTGAGTAAGGCTAGGTGTCTTGCAGTCGTCTTTATTAGTACAGAAAATACTTCGTATGGAAAACGAGACTGTTATAATTTTTATTACGACTTACTAAGGTGTAATTATCAAGTATTTTGTACCTACTACTTTAATTAAGCCGATTACATTTGGCATTTTAAGTCAACTACAAAATTGATTGTTTTATTTAAATATTTTTATCATCACACATACATACTTACACAAACTCACGCCTTTTTCCCATAGGGGTAGGCAGAAACTACAGAACGCCGGCGTGCTTGTATGACGAGATGTATAAACGTAGAAGAGGCGAATGGAGTATGCAAGGATCGTAGCAGATGGCGTTCTGTAGTTTCTGCCTACCCCCATGGGTAAATTTTATTATTATCTTCCAACACAACAACAAAGTAAAAAAGAAATATTAAGTTTCATCCATTCGGCTTTTAAAAACGTTACCAACGAAGTTCCCAACTAAAATTCTAACACTAATGTAGACAAAGCAGCAGAGGATGCTTGTTTAGTCATAATTACGGAGTCGGCTAAGTCGTTTAAAACTATAAAACAGTAGGATGGTAAAGTTTCCGTGGCGCGTACATTTTCTCATTAAGTTCAGAGGGATAGGAAAGTAAGTGTTGCGTGGCTTTTTATCACGGATATAAAGTTACTGCGACTGGAATATTCACTAGATAATAGTAATAAAATTTCTTAGTTTTAAGTAATGAGAGAAGGAAAAGAGAATCTATCTCTATGTGTTTAAAAATCAATTTCCGTATTTATCAAAAAGGTCATCACTTGAGAATGGGTCGACCGATTTAACTGGTTATTATTTTTTAAATAAGTTATTTTAATAAATCAGCCAGCAGCCTCGGAATCTGGATTAGTGCCCGATTGATGGCTCGCCCCCTATTACATGGGACTAAAACATAACTGGCGAAATATGGGTGTACTAATAGGTACACCTCTGCCTAACCCTTCGGGGATTACAGGCGTGATGTTATGTTATGGTTGATAAATTCGGGTGGTAACTCTACAAACTTTAGAAACTATCGCAATTTGTCAAAAAAACCTCTAATTTAGGTACATACATTTTTTAACATTAATGTCGCTGTGATGAGATTGCGACTGAATTTACGACATTTTAATGAGTAGAATTAGCCTTCTGGTTTGTGGTATACATCGTAAGAAATTACTCGAACGCGCTTCATTGTACACGTCGTACAGTAGTGTACAGTAGCGTAGCTTGTAACTACAAGCTATGTAATGTATATTTTTACACCCTGTATGTTGCCCTAGTCTCTAGCCACATACAAAATCAAATTTCCCCCCAAAACTTAAGGAATTTAGCCAGCCAACATTGCATAACCGTAACATTATGGACGAGAAAACTAGCCGTCTACTTGCTTAAGAGCATTCCGCACCAAACCTCCAAGTTTGAATTATGTCTTAGCATAAACTAAGACATTATTCACAAGTTAGAGGAAATATGTTGCTTAGACAAGTCTCAAGTTATTCCAAACGTCTCGTGTCTTGAAAATAATTTACAGCAGCCATCTTATTTGGAGTCTGTGGATATAATAACATGGAGATGTCAGTGTCGGTTGACATTGTGTGCATTCTGAGTATTTGTTGAGTGGAAACACACGGGAATGTTCGTGGTACATTTCATAGCAATAGAAGAGTAATGATGAAGCGATAAAGGTGAATAGGTGGGGATGAGAGTTTGATGGGTCAATTATACCACTTAATATAACTACATACTCATTTATTATGAGACACACGCGAGGAAGTAATTTAAAAATGGTTTTAACAAATAATCTTATTCTTGAAAAATTGTATAACGCACTCAAAAAAATGTAACAGCCATTTTGCTTGCGCGCACCTTATTGGCGCGCCGCGAAGACGCTCCGTTAAGCGAGGGTCGCTATTGGTTGATACATAACGTTCGAAATCACTCACACATGCATTCATCGAGGAGTTAGACGCACTCCGTCAAAAGGATGCGTTTGTGTTACTAGGGCAATTTTGTATGATTTTCAAGCATTGGATAATATGGTTCTCCAAAAACTATTATTTGTATGCAAAAGTTTGCTTTTGTTGAGATTAAGATTTTATTGTTCTATTTTTATTCTACCATAACTGTGGTGTAAAGAGGTATTTCGTAGGGCACGCTTTTCATTATATTGCGCTAAAATTCTCATAACCCTAAAATGAAACCTAAAACCGCTACTCCTAAATCTGTACACCTAATTTACTGGCATCAAATATTTGCCGTCACCGAAATTGGTGCTCATATCATACACCGCGGCGGCATCGTACACAAAATATAGCCGTATATTCTGTACATTTGCACCCCTTGGGCAATATTCTATACAACAAACACTGTGTATGAGATGCATTCCTCATTCTCCTTCGTTGATTCAATGGAAATTAGAATCTCTACTGGCTTTAATAAAGACGCTTTCACATTATGCAAGTGTTTATTAATAGTGACGTCATTTGCATCCTTGGAACGAGTTTTTGGTGTCTGCCACCCGGTTTTTTTATGGAAATTGGCTTCGAATAAATTGATTTTGAGACAAAGAGCTTTAATGAGGAAGTGATCGCCACTGGACATTTTTTAGGAACTCCGCGTGCGACGTTATTTTGTACTTTATGCTATTTTCACTAAGACGCTTACAAGATTCATATAGACTTATTTTATACTTATTTTTAGCTAGTTATAGTAATTATGTTAATCTTAGATATATTTCTAAGTAGTCGTATGATACTAAATCACAAATCTAGAATATTTTGAGAAAAATTCTCGATATAAATGAACGATAAATTAACCTCTTACTTTCAGTCCTAAATATTTGTATTATTTATCAATGTAAGTTGGAAAAATCAAAAACAATAACGTAGCATATTAAATACGGATAGAAGATTTTTTTATTCAACTTATTTTTGGGTTAATTGTATTTGTTAAAAAATTACAGGGGTTGTGTCGTCACGACCTCTTTTTTTATACAGTCTGACCATGCTTTACCTGCATCTTAACTTTGTTGAACCATAAACGTTATAGATGATTGAATTACGGTCATTATCTAAATGGTTCTTTGTAACAAATAATTTATTTATGTTCTTGTTTTACAATACAAATGGTAACAATATCATTACTGTAAATATGTTTTTGTCGACTTCTTTTCTCAAAATTATGTCTAGAAAGAGAAAAATGTTCTCGAGACGTTATTTTCACTTATCACTGAATGCAAGCTGCTTATCTTATCTCGAAACAGCTTCTTCCTCTTCCACTTAATTCGTACTTTTTACAAAGGGCTCAATGTTAAATTGGATTAATTCTACTACATAAATCCTTGTTAAGGTCAGTGACGGATGGTGGTTTAGAGCGAAGGATACGTTAAACCAGTTTATCTTGACCTGCCACCCTCTTAATTTGCTGTGATTCTTGTAATATGGACATTACACTGGTTTAATTAAAACGACTATTTTTAATATTCTTGATTGTGTGTTTGATATGGAACATTGTAACACAGATCTTTATTATGAATTCGGTTACAAGATTACCTGTTAAAATTATTCATTAGTTATTATTTCAAAAAAATCTGCTGTTTATACTAATAATGGTATCTATAATATACATGGAAGAGGTATTTTTTCTTTTTTAATTTCTGATGACAAATAATATTAAAATAATATAAATAATAATATTATTTCGTTGGTCTAGTGGTCGCAAGCGCGACTGCTGTGCATGAGGTCTTGGGTTCGATTCCCAGGTCAGGCAAAGTGTTATTGAGTTTTTCCATCAGGAATTTCTCAGTAGCAGCCTCGGAGTCTGGATTTGTGCCCGGTTGATGGCAATAGGCTCGCCCCCTATTACATGGGACTAAAAAAAAAAACATAACTGGCGAAATGTGGGTGTACTAATGGGTACACCTCTGCCTAACCCTTCGGAGATTTCAGGCGTGATGTTATGTTATGTGTAAATAATATTAAAGCCGGTGTGTCTAGAACCATGTAGGTAAAAGATATCATGAAAGAAAAATCAATAAAAGATTGTTGAATTATATTGTTGCTATTAATTTATAGCAGAGTTTTATGTTGACTCATGCTGTCATGAATTAGTACGCAAGTACAAATATTTAAATATAATTATGTAATTTTTAAAATTTCGATTAATATTTTTTGAATTAATTTTTATGTAACTTTATTATTTATTTAAACTTTATGCACATGTAAAATATACAATGTACAAAGGCGGACTTAATGCCTTGGGCATTTTCTACCAGTCTACCTTAGGGTGATGCAGGGACAAAACGTAGTAGGTGCAGAAAATACAGAAAAATTTCGATATTAAAATATGAAAATAAATACATATATACATACATACAAACAAAATATATAGGGTAGAGAGAGATAAAAATAAATAGGTGGTGAAGTACGACAAATTAATTGTGGGACGAGTCTGCCAACTTCTTACGTAAGTGTTCGCGAGCTTTTACCTTATTACCCACAGACCAAAACCAGTAATTATTTTAACTCGCTCATAGAAAAACCAGATCATAAAAACGCAATAAACCGCAGTGACGCAAGCTCCATTGTGAAACACCCTTAACCACAATATGGTCCGGAAATCAATGGGACGATATGCCTCGGCTCGCTGACGTCGATCCCGTGTGACAGCACCCTAATTAAACCCGATGGGTTCGCTTTCTATTTCAACAATTGTAATTGTTTTACTCAGTAATATTTCGTTTTAATGTACCTCTTGTGTTCTGACCCAACGTAATTAGATCTCTGTTGCTGAAGGACATAGGGTTGCTATAATGGAAACTATTTAGTTGAAATATGGTAGGTAGGTAGGTAGATCGAGGTCGAGTCATGGAAACAGCTACTAGTCTACTGCATATAGGAATCTAGGATATATATTTATTTATTTATTTACTCTGACACTAGGGTGTGTAGGGTCGTAAGACCTTACTACCCACACGATAAGAAGAAGAAGAAGATTTATTTATTTATTTAAACTTTATGCAACAAAGTACAAAGGCGGACGTAATGCCTTAGGCATTCCCTAACAGTCAACCAAAGGTGGTGAAGAGATAACATGGTAGGTGCAAATTAAAGTACAAGCGCTAAACAGTAAAAAAATAAGGTAAGGTTTTACGACCCCACACACCCTAGTGTCAGAGTTTTTTAACCGCTTCAAGGGCCTCTGGCATGGTTTAAATGGAACAGTAAGTTCAGGTTTCCTCACGATGTTTTCTAATAATAAATAGCACTTGAAATGTGAGATAGAGATAGACTATTATAACATGCCGCGCCCCTCCATATTACTATTTCAATAATAATGAGTAATTTATGAAGTTGCTAGTCAAGCAACAATGATACGCTGATTCTTTTTTTGTTTCGAGAGCCGTCTCAGCCCGCACACATTCGTTGTGAGTCGTGTAAATGCTTTCACAAATACTTTCAAACGTTTTGAATTGTTGAGGGGCGCGGCAAGTTAGCGTAGTTTCTTTAACAAAACGTGAGTTTAAGTCCAGTTTTAAAGGAGAACAACACCTCAGAGCAAATAAACCGTCTTCATTATCAGTTAGGTACTTAAACAGCGTTCAAGATGCAAGCGTAGATAATTCATAGTTTAGAAACTAACTTAGTTCAGTTAACTACGAGCTGTAAAGGGATTGGTTTAATGTTTAACTTTTAATACTGATCTTGTTGGCTCTCATGGTTAAGGTTGTGGGTCCAGTACTTATGTGCCTTGTTCAATGCATTTTGTATTTACTTAGTTTATTTGGAAATCGGTGAAGGAAAACATCGTGATAATACGTTGGATTTATCTATAAATGTAATAAAGCTTAAAAGAAAAATAGTTGTGTGTTTAAACGCGTAAATCTCTAGAAACTGTAAAACCACCAGGCATGGCAGAAGCTAGTAATGAAAATATTAAGTTTGATATTGCCCATCCGCCATAAGCAAGCGTTGTGATTAATGCTCGAAATTTCTCTGTGTGAAAAAACTATTACTAATCTAGTTGAAATAGATTGTTTATAATTGCTGTTAAAATTTAGATAAGTAAATGTTTAAATATAGTTTTTATAATATTCTGGTCAAAATTTTTTCAAAGTCTTCAAGGAGTCTAAGTTTCGTCCCATTGGTTATAAGTTACGCATCATTAAAATTAACTTATTGAACGGGAACTGACTAACGACAAGTTTTAAAAAGAGTTAGTTTCAAGTTTCTTACCCTTTCTTCTCCGTATAAAATTACCTTTTAGAAGAGGCACCTAAATTCAATTATTTCTTTCTCTTCTCAATATTGTAGTTCAAAAGTTACTTTTAACTGTCTGATTGAAATAAATGATTTGAATTTGAATTTCTAGACATTGATGGCCTTATTCTATCTACATATTTTATTATTACTTACAAGCTTTTGCCCGCGATCTCGTCCGTGTAAATGCCGGTTATCGCAGCTGCAGGAAAAGTCGCGGAATAAAAAGTACCCTATGTCCTTTCTTAGGGTTCAAACTTACGCTCTACCAAATTTCATCAAAATCGGTACAGTGGTTTAGTAGTGAAAACGGCACAAACAGACAACTTTTGCATTTATGATTTGGATTTACGACTACGTTTTTGTATGAAAACAATAACGATAACATGTTACTATGACTACCGATCCACTATTCAACTATCAACATAATAAGCAACATCAACGGTACCCCAAAAATGATTATTTTTCAACATACAAAAAATCTTGGCAAAGAAAATTTGTTGCCAAGCTAAGGGAGGCAAATCACCTTGTTCCCCGCAGGCGAACAAGGGCCAAATTATTATTTCTTTTGGATATTTTAATCAACTCTTATCTACAAGCAAAATGTAAGTAAAAAATGTATTTCAGAAATGGATGATAAGCCTAATCATAGTGTTGCTTTTTGATGAGAGGATGTTGTTCAATCTGCATTTTGATTGATAGATTTTGGGTAACCATTGTTAGGGTTAAAATATTCATGAGATTAGGGTAACTTGCAAGCTTTTGTCTTCCTAGTCAAAGTCAAAGTCAAAAGATTTATTTCAATTAGACCATTTACAGGCACTTTTGAATTGTCACGTAGTCGGTCAGTTAGATCGAAAGTTAGGTTAGGTTAGGTAAAAACGGAGGTAGGCCTCTATGGAGAAGAACGAGCAAGAAACTCTACGGCACTCTTTTAAATTAGGTTTTTACAAAATCCTGGTTACATTATTCTTGTTGATTCTACATGTGATCACAATAAAACCGTAGTAAAAAATAATAAAAATAAAGATGTAAGCCATAGCAGTTAAGAGATGACCAATCGCAATTGACAGCACTCGCTCACGAGCATGACGCATGGATCAGCACCACCTAGCTCAACCATCATGGAGGGAACCAAATAATCCAACACACGATCCTAGTATTTACAAACAGAGGAGGTCATGCAAGACTTTATTTTAAATTAAGTATAGTGCCTATAGTCTCTACCAACCATTATCATTATATCAGCCGAATGACATCCATTGCTGGACATAGGTCTTTCCAAAAGATAGCCACTATGACCAGTTCTGCGCTGCACGAATCCAGTGGTTTCCCGTAACCTTTACCAGGTCGTCGGTTTACCTCGTGGGGGGCCTTCCCACACTGTGCCTATCAACCATACTATACCATGATTAAAAACAAAGTTTATGGTTACATATTTTTGCTGGATTTTTTTTTCACACATAATTCTACGTACGTAATAATTTAACCGGCTCGTTGGTCTAGTGGTCGCAAGCGCGACTGCTGTGCAAGAGGTCTTGTGTTCGATTCCCAGGTCGGGCATAGTGTTATTGGGTTTTTCCATCAGAATTTCTCAGTAGCAGCCTCGGAGTCTGGATTTGTGCCCAGTTGATGGCAATAGGCTCGCCCCCTATTACATGGGACTAACAACATAATTGGTAAAATGTGGGTGTGCTAATGGTTACACCTCTGCATAACCCTTTGGGAGTTACAGGCGTGATGTTATGTATAATATGTAATAATTTACAAGCACTTTTGATCTGTCAAGGAGTCGGTCAGTTAGTCAAAAAGCTATAGCTAGTTGCTCAGTCTAAAACGCAGGTAGGTATGTGTGAAAAAGAGTGAAGGAAACGTTCCTAAATCATACAATTATTATTATTTTTGCATATTTTAACTTATACACATAACATTTACACATTAATCTCTAACCGAACCTTACAGCGAAAGGTCATCAACTACATTGGACGAATTGATTACCCTAGTTAGGTGTTATTAGAAGGCAGGAGATACCCTGCTATCCAGTACCTCTTTCCGTAATCCCTACCCCGTCTTTACGACACTCATGGGTGCCCAGCGGCCTATTCTACGCGGAACAATAAGAATAGGCCGCTGGGAATTTAAAACCTTCAAACTAGGTTAACAGAAAATAACTAGTAGAGGAGAAACCTTGTAAAATAATGTATAAGTTTAAAGGTGTGTTTACACCGTGAGCATTCGGCTATAGGGATTTTAATAGTACGGTAAAAAATATAATTATGGTTTTTAATGATATTATTTTACATTTATTTTTCTCCTGGACAAAAAGTAGCCGGGATAAGTAGGTTAGCCTATATGCTATTCTAGACTATAATCTATATCTGTGTCAATTTTTATCCGGGTCCGTTCTGACGTGATTGGGTAACAAACATTCATCCATCCAAATTTTCCCATTTATAATAGTAGTAAGGTTACTCAACATTCAGTTGTTTTCTACTAGAGTTTTGATACTTGTTTTAATATTTTCATATTATTATTAAAAAGGTCCCCAAGCGCCGTCATTATATGCAAGAAATTACTTTTGAAATGTACATTGAACAGAGCATTACAAAACTAGAATGTGAAAGAATTGAATCCGATGTTTCAAAGAGTTCCTTTTGTATACCTATTTAATTAATAGATCCTAACATAATGAACTTTTTGACTCGTATTTTTTTACCACGAGAATGCTCGCTTCATTTCCAAGCTAACAAATGTTTAAGCATTGCTATCACGGTGTGCACGCACCTTAAAACAAGATTCTATCTCACAATCCCTAGAGGAAAACATATAACCCTTTCATGTACAACTAATAGGTGTAAGTAACTTTTACCCGACTTAACAGAAAATATCGACGTCTCTAGACGCTCGTAAATTCTTACAGGATTCTCAAATAAAATTAGTTGGATATATTCTGGACATTGTTGTAGGCCAAATGGTGTTTAGTGTTGTACTGGTAGATTCCAGTCTTCTTTTTAAGGGATGGATAGATTTCGGTTCTGTGTATTTGTAAATCTATCACTACATAGTATAAAACAAAGACGCTTCCCGCTGTCTGCCCCTATATATGCTTGGATCTTTAAAACTACGCAACGGATTTTGATGTGGCTTTCTTTATAGATACAGTGATTCAAGAGGAATGTTTATCTATCTACATTGCACCCGTGCGAAGCCGGGATGGATCGCTAGAGCTTAATATTATAATATTACGTACTAGCTGTGGTTTTTTTTTTGTTTAGTTATTTGTTTAAACGCGCTGCAACATCTCAACACATTTCTAAAAGTCGGATAGGAAAAAATATTTTTGTAAGTGATAGCCAGATTCACCAGGAATGTATAGGTTATATAACATCACGCTACGATTTACGGAAGCGAAGCAGTAACCAAAGACGTAACAGTACAAAACATATTTTTTTCTAAATTTTAGAGGGCCTATTCAAATACATAACATTACGCCTGTAATCCCCGAAGGGTTAGGCAGAGGTGTACCCATTAGTACACCCACATTTCGCCAGTTATGTTTTAGTCCCATGTAATAGGGGGCGAGCCTATTGCCATCAACCGGGCACAAATCCAGACTCCGAGGCTGCTACTGGGAAATTCCTGATGGAAAAACCCAATAACACTTTACCCGACCTGGGAATCGAACCCAAGACCTCATGCACAGCAGTCGCGCTTGCGACCACTAGACCAATGAGGCAGTTCATATGAAAAGTGAATACAAAATGTTAAAACATTGAGAGAATTGATTTCGACAGCACCAAAACATTCCTACATACCTCCATGATTACTTTTTCTCAACATGACCAACTAAAAGTCGCAACACAGAACAAAGAATTCCCTTCAAACTGATTTCACCATACAATACATTTTCTCCACGATTGAATCCTAAAAAGTAGGAGAAGTATTCCTTTGCCATTCAAAGATTCGAAATCACAGTAACGCGGCATGCTAGGAATTCTTGAGTCTGCATTCTGCATGCATATTCAATATTGGAGAACAAAATAGTAAAAAGGGGGGGAATAAAAATCTCCTTTCAAACAAAATCGTTCCCGTTCAAGACGGCATAATGGGAGGTCGTACAATAGTGCAATTCTGGCACGACACTGCTACTGCTTGCCTTTTTGACGAACTTATTCAAGAATCTGATGCTCAGTATTTTTCTGGTTGTCTTTTTCTTATTTACTGTATAGTTGTGATTCAATCTGGTTTCCTGTCTCGATCTTGGTAAATGAGAAAAGAGTAGAATGCGTTTACACTTCGCTGCATAGATTTTTTTCTTACGTAAAAGTCTCAGGTTATCTCTGTGTCCGTTTTGCAATTGTAGCAGATATTATGAGTGGGTTTAATAGAGTGTATATATTCATAAACACACAGAAATAGGGTACGATTTATATTAATATAATAAAGTTACGCATACTGCGCATCTGACCTTTCTGAAAAACCTTGTATGATGAGAAGTATGAACGTGTATGAGTCGAAAGGAGTATAATATGTAAGGATCGTAGCAGGTAGCGTTCTGTGGTTTCTGCCTACCCCCATAAGGAAAAGGTGTGAGTTTGTGTATGTATATGTATCCAAGTATGTGTGTGTGTGTGTGTGTAAGTTTGTTTATTTGTTTAGTTTGACGCGCTAATCTTCGAATCTATCAGTCCGATTGAAATGATTATTTTTCTATGTCATAGCCGGATTCATGAGGAATAGTATAGGCATCACAAACATCACGCTACGACTCTCGGCAGTGGAGCAGTAACTTAATGCTTATGAAACTGTGGGATGCAGCTACAGGTTTATATGTGTAAGGACTAAATCTCTCAGAACTACATTTGCCTAATTGCTTGTGTAGTCAACACGATTAATGGTGCCGATTCTCTTGGTCATAAACTAAACTAATATTAGACTATTTCCATCTTTTTCTGTCCAATTAAACAAGAAAGAGACTAATGTTAATAAGAGTTGTCAAATTTAGTCAATCTGATACATCCATACAATTATTATTATAGTTGACATCTTAAAACGTATGGATTAAAAATACGGAAAAGTTCAAGGCAAAACTAATTTGACATCGCTAACTTAGTTCTTTAATGTCACTGAATGTCACCGTCCTTTCCTTTCGCTGTATGTTAGTAAGAGATGTCAATTCTCTAAATTTAGTCTAGTTTGTGAACAAGGGAATCGGCACCATTGTTTGCTATATAAAAAAAATGCTAGTATTTTATTTTATTTACGTAACATTTCGTGTACTTACTTTACTTTAGGTATCGCCAAACGATACAGCTTATTATTCGAAAAAAGAAATTGTCACAGCCGCAGAAAATACTATAATACTACATATATCTGTTGTCAGCCAATTTTCGAACTTGTCACCCTCTTCAAGTAGCTCCGAAAGCCAATATCGATTGAGTGTATCGCCACCCTAAGGTAAAACGACCTCGCAAAGATACAAGTTTCAATTTCCCATCCCCTCCTTGTACTACCCATAAATAATATCCAGAAAAAAGTTATTTAACACATCCTCAGTAACTCGGGATTCGTTGAGCGGTATTCGTTGCCAATTCTCCTCAGGCTTGGCTATGACGAATGAAGCTGGAATCAAGCCAGTACAATGAAAAATCTCTTTACAGTAAGCTTCGTGTATACTCTTATAAATTCAGTTACGTGAAGCGTTATATGGCACAGTTCTTGATTATGGGTTCGTCTTTGAAGCTAGCTGACCTGAAAATAAAGGGAATTTTTGGGTGGATTTCAAAACTGTTGCCAGTACTGGATGTCCATTAGCTTACATTTTAGAAAGGCTTGTGGCTAGCTATTGACTATTATGACAATGAAAGGACAAGTAAAATAAATTCTAAGACTATTATACTTCGGTAGTAAAAGACCGTTGAATCGTTGATTATTATACTTTATATTGAAGATAATGAATTGATATGACATAATTATCTCTGAACATAAATACTCTGCTTATCACTCAGGGGTGAATGTACTCATGCAATATGAATAATTTTTATTGTTAAAAATATTCAAGAAAAATTGCTGTTTGCTGCAAAAATGCACTACAACACGATCAAAATTATATTTTATTTAATATTTCAGGTCCTATAATAAAAGTAGTTTGAATTCACGAGTCACCTACTAACTTTCATTTCCTATAAAATGACCAGTAATTCAAAGTCAGCCCGTATCGTACTCTTTTATTTGACCATCTTATGAACTTTATAGACACAATTACTATGTACTATTCAATACTATACTATCGCGCTCTCTGGGGGAGGCCTACGTTCAGCAGTGGACAGCTATAGGTTGATATGATGATGATGATTCAATACCTACTATGAACCACAATAATTTCGTTTCCCAACGCTACATGAACTAATCGAAAACGCAGTTCAAATCGCGTATCCATCCACATAAACCACCATGACATTCGATGGAAATATCTGCGATGCCATCGCGAATTCACCTTTGTGGCTTAAAACAATTGACAGCTTCGCAAAATCCAAACGTTACACCAAGAATCAAACCGAATGTGTGATCACAAGCGTCGAACGAACTAGTAGTTTCAAAGCCTATAGCTAAACCATTTAATTGAGTCCTCGCCTGCGGGAACATAATATCACGCCTGCTATCCCCGAACGGTTAGGCAGAGGTGTGTAGGTGTATTAGTACACTCATGTAATAGGGGGCGAGCCTATTGCCCTCAACAGGGCGAAACTCCAGATTCCGAGGCTGCTACTGAAAAATTCTTGATAGAAATACCCAAATAACACTTTGCCAGACCTTGGAATCGAACCTCAGGCTCAACAGTCGCGACTTGCTACCTCTAGACCAAAGAAGCAGTCGGTGGGCAGGTGACAGGCAGTGCACCGTTTCGCCTCCTGTGTATCACGCTACGAGCCCCCGCCACCCGCTCCTCTCGGTCCAGACGGGGACTCAATTAACCGGTTTAGCTATAGTGGCGACTACTTTTATACAGTTACATAAAGGATTGAGGTATCACGCCACGTTCGTCCAATAACTTCAATCTGCAATCGTGCGCAGCATTTTAGACAGCACCCGTCCGGTTCGGAGTTCGGCCCATGATCGGATTATGCTGCGGTGGCTTACATAATGTAATAGGGTAGGGTTAATTGATTCTATTGAGACACAATAGGCTCGCTTTCTATCACATTTAACCTAATATTGTTGATGAATTTTAGAATATTCGTGGAACTGTACATTTTCGGACAACTCGGAATTTATTTAATTACTAGCGACCTGCCCTGGCTTCGCACGAGTGCAATGTTGATAATAACTGTACGTATAAACCTTCTTCTTTAATCACTTTATCTATTGATGAAAATAAGTTGCTTCCCGTCGTCTATACGCTTAGATCTTTTAAGCTATGCAAGGGATTTTAATGCGTTTTTATCAACAGATAGAGTGATTCAAGAGGAAGGTTTAAACATAAATATAGTTAGTACCCGTGCGAAGGCAGGGCGGGTCGCTAGTTGTTAATAATTGTCAATTTCAATTAAGACCAAAATTCTTTCCTCAAAATGGCCCGTCACCTTGTTGAAACCACACCCGAGTATTGTGTTTGTCATTTAGACCCGGAATACTAAAAAAGGCAGAGTCTTTTGTCGCAGGCCTTTTCATGTCCAACACAAAAAGACCCGTACTGTTAACCCATTAGAGGGGATTTAGGGGTCTTGTTAATCTGGCGGCTGTAAACTAGCGTCGGTCACGTGTGCAACAAAGGAAACTATGATGGAGGTCCCGTTTTTATTAAAACGTCCAGTACTCTTAAGCCGATTTTATTTATACCCTCACAAAGTTACTTGAGAAAAGTTTGCGCAAAATATGTTAGGACGTATGTGCTTTTCCATTTTGGGGACAATTGAAACGTATTCGTTTTTGTTTTTTTTTTTCTGTTTGTCAAGGAAAAGAAAGTCGATAATGTTTTGCCCGCAAGTTTTCTTTGAGTACTCAGTAAAAACAATATGTAAGATTCTGGTTTGTAATAACAACAAATGCGAACAGTTGAAGCTTTCAATCTGCTTCTGATGTCCTCTTATTGTGCTAAACTGTAATCATTTACGTCAACGTAAGTAGGTACCTATATTTATGTGTGTAATCACATTGCCTTTGATTAGCGTACTGCCCATTAAACTAAGTAACTTTGAGAGCAAATTATTGCTGGGATACATCTTTTACATTTGGTTTGAAAAATCACTGTTTATCATTTATCAAACCATAATCCACTCTGAAAATAAATACATTAGGTACGTAAAAATAGATATACACGGTAACTTTTAGGTCGTTCTGGAACCGAAAGCCATAAACTCGATCATCAAACTCGAAACGATTGGGACCATTTTTTTCAACAAGTAACAATAAAAAAAATCTTCTTTTCAGTACATTTATGTTCGTCTAACTCGTCAAAGTATATTGAACAGCTGTTTTTTAATTGTTAATTTTGAAAAAAAAAAGTACCAATCGTTTCGAGTTTGATGTTCGAGTTTATGGCCTTCAGTTCCAGAAAGACCTAAAAGTAACCGTGTATGTCTATGTTATCTAATAAAACTGTTAACTGACATCAAAAGAACAATTCTTATTGTTGTTCAGTGACCAAACCCACACCGTATTATGAACCCTTAACCCGTAATAACGTCACCGATTCCTCCACGCCTAATACAACGGAATGCCAGCCTTCACGAAAACTACACAAACAACATAACTTCTAAGAAAATATTAATTCCTTACAAGCTTCTCTATTAATCCCGGCTCAACTATTACACGATACGCCTGCGAAAATTATATGTAGCACACCAACACTATACGTAACCCACACCAACATTATACGTGGCGTACCAACATTTAAACGTAGCGCGTACCAACATAATCTCGGAATCCGGAATGCTAAACAGAGATTTGTTTGTCCTCCATCTAGCGTCGGTGTAACTAAATAATGTTATATTATACAGTATTCTACGTTATTCCATTAAGTCTGGCTTGTGTTGTAAGTTAGATTTCAAGGTTTCAAGATGACAGGGGAAAATAGTTCAACACTTCTGGAGATTAATGTCGAGTTTAGTTTTAGAGGTGTAGAATTTTGTTGTTGTCATTAAATAAATGTTTTCAATCTCTGATATTTGGGGATAATGTCCGCTAATAAACAATATTGAGTACTAACAACGCTAACCTATAATGATTTTAACATAAAAAAGAATAGTACTGGCGTAGCACTGTCGTTTGATACGACGCTGAAAGTTTAGTCAATTTTGACGATATGTTAGCACATTGGTTGGACGATTAGTTGCTACACTACATATGGAAGGCTGCACGGAAAAAATACCAACATTTTCATCTATTTTAAATACAATAACCACTCCGCAACAGGCATACGAGGATTCATTCATAACAATACAACACTCAAACGCTTCAAAATCAAATAAAGCTAGGCTGTTACACAAAGTGTATGAATCATAAAATACTGCGATATTATTACCTTTATCGAGTAACAATAACTTGCTAGTTCCTTTCAGAATTTCAATTTTATTAGGTTGGTACTACTCGAATGATTTAACTATAGGCGTTGCCTAATCCGTGTTTCATGGATTATTGATATTAAACCTGTTTAATAACGTTGTGTAGGTATTAAGTAATGGGGATTAATAGGTAGGTAAATCTTAACAGATTTTGGAAGATGGATTAATTTCCATTTTAGAGCATTGTCTTTTCTAAGTTGTTTTGGTATTTTGGCCTTTATTTTATAAAGAAGAATTTAACGACAGCGTAGTCTTTACCTACTGGCTGATTGTATATTTAAAAAAAAACAGCTGTTCCATTTACAAACATACACACACACATAGAAATACACACACACATTTTACACACAAACACACACGCACATTTTTATTTTTTGTTTTGGAGCTGTATTGTTTTTCATGATAATTATCAGGGTAGGACTACTCTCACTTATTCAGATCTATTCAGCTTTAGTCCATAGAAAACAACGGTTTTGTATCGCATGCGTTCAGACGCGGAAAGCTGAACGGACGCGTACGCGTCTCATACGAAATCGGCGTTTTCTATGGACTGGCTGAATGGAGCTGAATAAGTGTGAGTAGTCCCTAAGACGTATCACTCCAACTGATGTTCGGAATTTTCCTTCTTTTACTAATGCAGATTTGTACAGAATACCATTACGATACATTCAACACAGTAATTATCACAATGCCTCCAAAACATGTTATCCACAACCCCGTCGGTTCAGTATGCCACGATGGCATCCCCGCTCGTCAGTATTTAGGCCACAATAATCTGGCTATTATGTCGAAAACAATGGGATTTAATACAACCTATTTGGCTATCTATGGGACGGGATCTTGGATTTGTAATATTATGTACCAGCTGCTTGCTAACAACGTTTGCTTGTTATGAATAACAAATTCAATTAATACAGTTTGAGTAGGGATAAGTTGGGAGTTTGTTATGGAATTAATTAGATTTTCTTTATATGCTTAATGCAGTTTAGAACATTACAACTTGTATTCACTTATGTTTTACCTACTTGGTTTTGCCTGTGACTTTATTCTTGTGGAAGTAGATAGCATAAACATAGCCTAAGGCACTCAGCAATGATGTAGCTTTGTATCAGTGAAAACAAAACAAAAAATCAAAAAAAATATCCTTATTCCAAACTATTTATTATATTGTACAGACAAACAAATTATATTTCAACATCATCATCTGCCTAGCCTTTTCCCAGCTATGTTGGGGTCGGCTTCCAGTCTAAACAAATTATATTTCGAAAAAACATTCAAAAATATATATAATATTAGCCCACCGCTATCGGGAACAGATACCGGCGATAAAGGCTGAGACAGAAATATCCAAACTATATGCATCATGTCTAGAAGTACCGTTTTCTAAATCAATCCTTTGATTCAACTGCTCAATGCCAGCCTCCTCAGATGTTGGTCGACGCTCTTGGCTATTTTGTCATTAGCCGTCACTTTATAAGTATAGATCTGTACCTAACTGTAAAGCCATTAGCTTTAAAGTAGGTACCTACTTTACTAATACATCTACATTGATCTAGATTAGTGTAGCGTTACTAACATTTCAACAAAACTGAACGAAAGTACAATAGGAGAATTCCCGTACCTTAAAAATACCTACCTTGCCTTTCACAATTCAAAATTCTAATATCCTAATCACCTGCTCAAACCCAGAGATGACAAAGGGGCGAGACGGCTCAAACGGGCGATACAGATCCACCGCTTATTTGCGATAACAAACCCTACAAAAGATGACTTGGCCGACCCATTGTTATTAAAAATGATGTCAACTTTACTGGCTGTGTTGATTTATGATATGCTTTTGTGGCACACAATAATGGGATTGTGTTACGTAACGGCTAAGAGCTCATTATGGCCAAGTAATAATAAATAACGTTGGAAATTGGCCGAAACACAGAAGTTTCGGTACAAGCCGGCGGATCGGACGGTTTTATGCTCATTTTAAATGGCTAATTGCTGACTTTACCAAGGCTATATGTGAATAATTCACGTTATTAACATTAGAGATATTTCCGCAGTCTATTTGGATAATTTTGCTGGATCTGTGCCGTTTCTGTTTGACAATTACGAGTCGGAAGCGCGGTCGCTGCAAGGACTTAATTAGCATTTTTAATAGAACCTGCAAGAGCACACACCTATACGAATAATGTACTGTTTCAATTTGCATCTTTTTTTCCGTCTACAATGGTTTCTTTTTTTATTTTGTGTTAACTATTTTGTAATTTGCAATGGGTACAAGATTTTGCATGTAACCTTTTTTAATTGAGGTCTTTTTCTGTTGTTTCTTCTTTCTTCTACTTCTGTTTTCTTTATCTTTCTTTTTTATTGATATGCTAATTGCCAATTCGATGCATCGAATCCTTTCTTCATAATACTTAATCTACTTAGAAAAAAAACAATAAAACTGTTTTTTGTTTGAAATGCACTTTTCGTCCATCAATAACATTCCATGCCTTATATAAAAAGAAATTATTGGCGACCCACACCGGTAACATCATAAGCATCAAATTCTACTGCAAATTCCTCATGGTTTTAGATCAAATGCAAGTATTTATCAATAGCTGAAGGTCAGGATTCAAACCAATTCAAAAACATTTCATTTTTATAATTATGCTCAATAATCGACTTGGTAACTTAAAATATTTTTTACACCAACCTCTGTCGTGATTACTCTCTAAAATAGTGAAATGACTTTAGTGGTAAGTCAGAGTTGGTCGGTGTCGTCCAAACCAATTATAAACTTTAATTACTCATCGCTCTACGGACTAGTTTACTGCAAACAACAGATGTCGCTAGTCATGCTTGTTACTTGTAAACGTGGGTGAGGGCGCTGGAATGATGACCATAGTAGGTTATTTATGTTGAATACTGATGGGTTTATTATATAGTTAATATGAAGGAGAAGTAGGTATACGGGGTATAAAAAGGCATCACATAGCCGTTAATACGAATACTGACCATCAATCTAAATAACTTTAAGCAAATACTACTGAGAAAATTTACTTTCGGTATTTAAAGTTCATGTATAAAATTTAAAACTGGGTTTCGTAAACAGAAGTGAAAATAAACAGGAACGTTGACCTTCCATATTTCCTGAACTAGAAGCTTTCCAAGTAATGGTCTAAGTAATATGTATTTTTCTGCTTCACTAAATGTCTTTTTACATCCTTGATAACTTATAAGTACTTTGCCAAGAAGTTTTTGTTACCAATTAGAGCCATTTACTCAAATAATATTCTTTAGTTATATTCAACCAGGTGTACATTTTTTTGGTGGTTCTGCAGTCAATTTTAAAGCTTTTGCTATAGAAATATAACGTCACAATATTCCACTATATTTTCTTATAATATCTGTAACATCAACTCAAAACGTTTCTATTTCAGTAACATTTTCCATATTTACATTCCTATTTTCAATATCAGTCATTTCCATAATCCCACCTTTCAATTTAACTCCCACACAATTTTTATTTCGTCTCAAAACATCTAAAACTTCCTCTTACGACGCACCAAACTAAAACTCGCATCCAGTTATACGCTGAAGGATTTTATGAGGTCATATATAACCACAACCTAAATCTCCTTGATCTCGATGGAAGAATTGAGTAGGGTGTGTGACAGTTCGGATTATGGGAACCCGTCAATGTATAGTTGACGGTGGGGTGGCACGATTCAGGAATTCATTATGCGGCTCGCGTCATCGTTGTGGAAGATGATGAAATGTGATATATTTTGGATAAGTGATTTAGTTGTAATACACCATTTACAAATAAATAAAATTAATGAAAATGAATAAGTGTCTGTTTACTTTTCCAAAATAACAGTTTTTTTTGGATCTATATTAATATCATAAAGAAGAAAGATTTGACTGTTGAAGACCCGTCTACGACTCGTTTTTATGTAATAATTATTATGTTGAGGTTGTAGACTGCTTTTGATTCTTTCACGATTAGTTCCGCCTGTCCACTGACCGCTGGTTAATAACCACCGAACTAAACAGTTACACTTCCTAGTGAATTACCCAAAGGAGTCACTTCCCGTAGACAATTTCAATAGTACTTCATTTTAACTCCCATCTTCTTTATCACATTATCATACGCAGTGAGCGTTTCACCTACGACCTTCACCTTTTAAATATCAAACATCCCTTCAGGCCTATTATCTTCAATACTCCACGATATATCTAATTACAAAACCTAATTTGCATTCCACGGCACATCTGTACGACGAAATTGTGATAACTCAGCAGCGCGAAGTATTTTCTAGTACGTCGCGTCTACGTCGCTTCGAAGCCAATTATAAAGTTTAATGAAGCGTCAGCTTGTCCCTTTTACACTTGCATACTTACTTTATATTATACGAATAGTTATAGTTATGAAATTAATGGGGACTGGCTTATGTAACTATGGAAATTAGTTGGTGTTTACACGTGTGTGAGTTTAGTGGCAGCGGGTGCTCGGGTTGGTGAAAGGTATTGTTTTGAAAGTCACTTTGAGTCGATTTTCTAACCGTTAGATAACTTTTAGACAAAGGATAAATATGATACTTTGTCATATTTTTTTTATAAAATCCATCAATCTGTTTTGTTTGATCTTAGTCCTGCCGAACCAACCCACAATTTTTCCATCATTAAAATTAATTAAAACTGATACAATAATTATGCCAAATAACGTACCATGTAAGTACCCTCAAAATCATTGCTACAGATTGATTTAATTACTCAAGTTCCAAGTAATGAGACACAATTGATTTTCTATTGTTCTGTCATACCGGTTAGTCAGCCGCGGCTTGACCGGTTAAAGTTAATTATAACTTATCATCACGCCTGTAATCCCCAAAGGGTTAGGCAGAAGTGTGTGTGTGAATGTGGGTGTCCTTATTGGTACACTTCTGCCTAAGTTAATCATCATAAGGTATAATAAAACAAACTTTCGCTTTTAATAAAAGTAAGATACCTGTTTTCCAACATTTTGTTACCATGATTTTTGTCTTTACTCTTGTCTTTCCGATAAAGTCTTAAGCACAACAAACAACTTAAGGACATCGGTAAAACATGCAGAATGATTTGTTTGTAAACGGTTTTACGTCACCAGAACAAGTCACAACATTTTATGAATCATTCACTATTAACGACGCACTGACGAACCCTGTAACGATCGTGGTCCTATCAAACAGTTAAGGGCTACCTATAACGGTACATTGGTAATAAAATTATATGGTAATATTCGTTCGAGTACCTTCTATTGTGGTTGGACTTTAGTAGTGATTGGTTAAGTGCTGAATAAACATAGTAAACTAGCATTTGCCTTCGACTCGTTCGTAAATGTCGGTTATCGCGAACGCAGACGTTGTCACGGAATAATAAGTAGTCTATGTGCTTTCTTGGGATTCATACCTACTTACCCCCCTTTTTTTTTAGGTGGTAAAAATCATCTAATGACTCCTTCCGCCCTGGGTGGGGCGGAAGGGACTGTCAGAGTTTTACTCACTAAAAAACCACCCTGTTCCTTCTGTTGCCCTTTACGTTCCGGGGCCACGGTATCCTGTTAAGACGTCCCGCAACCCCGGCAGGCGTTGGGAGCCCCGTCCCTGTGCTGACAGCTCTTTGAGGCGCGCGTAAACAGAACACGCCGTCGACCCGGGCTTGGTCCTTGATCGGACGGCGAGCTACCCATTACTCGTCGTCCGCAAGCCCGCGCCTACGGTGGCCGGATGTCGCCTCGCGACGTCCGACGCCATGGGCGTCTCCCGCGGCAGCTGGGGCGTGAGGTGGATCTCTCCCTCACGCGGCCCGCCTCCTCCTTCGCTAGAATTACTGCTTCGCAGAAGGACCTACTTACCCCTTACCAAATTATATCAAAATCGGTTGAGTGGTTAAGTCGTGAAAGTGTAGCAGACAGACAAAGTTACGTTCACTAGTATAATAACAAATAAATACTAGCTTCTTGTCTATCGAATCTCGTTTTTCCATACAAACTTTGGACCCCACTTTTATCCCCTTTTGGGGTGAATTTTGGAAAATCCGTTTTTAGCGGACGTCTACAGACTATAACCTTCCTCCCTGCGAAATTTGATCATTATACGTCAAACGGTTTTTGATATTTCGTGATGACAGAGTAAATTACTGAGAGACTTTTATATATCAAGATTATATATAGCACTATTGGTACTTCAAGCTCTAATCATAACTCAATTCTATTTGGAGTTCGTCATGTAGGCCCTGTTATTAGAACACTGCTTGCAACCAAGTACACCAATAACATAGAAGGTATTACAATTCCTGTAGTCGTAATAACGAATAGCTTCCCTTCGGTTACGTGGATCATAGCAACCTATTTCGGTTGGATGAATCGAGAATATTACGTCGGATGATAAGCAATTGACGCCTTATACAGGGTAATTTGAAAATATACCCAAAACCTAAAAAGGGGTCATTGTACTCATCATCATGAACAACTTTTACTATGGGATTAACCCCGAAATCATTAAAAAAAAACTGATCCATACATTACGATCTGTATAATACTTTTTTGGTGGAATAAAATGGAATATTCCTAATATCAGTAACAAGAAGGCCAATTGTACTAATAATAAACGTTAAAAATATAGTCACAATGTCATCTCAGTGACAAACAATGGCAAAAAATTTGAGGATTTTTTTTTCAGACTTGGCAAAGATTAGATGGCGATCGTTTCTTAAAATTAGAAGTATTTGCCCTCTGATTTGTTGTCAGTAATTATTACATGGGAAAATAACTGTAGACGATTATCATCGTTGAGGGTCGCGTTCCAGTCTAATTGGATGCTTCTGCATGTCCACAAATCAGATACACGGTATCACGATACCCCTTGGTAAGACTGGTTGTCAGACTGTCGGGCTTCTTAACCGTAACTACAAAGAATTGCAATCGAGACCAACGCTTTACGTGGTTCCTAAGACACGAACTAACTGCATACGATAATATAATGTAGCAAAATAATCCGAAATAGCGTTAGGTTTTATAAATCACTAAGATTTGTGATACAAGCGGGCTAAGTGTAAAACTTTTTAGCATATCAAGTAGTAAAACACATTACAACGATCCTGTAAATTCTAGCAAAGTAGAGTAAACACGTATAGCAAACGTAAAATCACGTGCAATCCCAACAAGAAGTACGAACGAATGCGCAAACATAATTCGGATTCCTCTACTCGCGTTGAACGTTCGACTTTAAAGGAATGCAATTTTATCTGACGCCGTCCGTGAACTAAGGGTAATTAAAGTTAAAAGGAATCCGAAAGTTTTCGGAGTGCAGCGAACAATGAAACTCGTAGTTGAACTGGTGTTTCGCACAAACTCCGAGAAAGGTAAGCGCGCTTAGTAACACCTTCCAATTTTCATAGGAATTTGCGGTCGGAGCTTCGGGGTTTTGTGAGATGTTTAATTAATATTTAATATTGAACGAGGAGATTTCGTAGCAATGTTTATAGACTTTGGCTTTGAACCAAATTATAGAACAGAAAGAAGTAACGTTTTGAAATTGGAAAATTGCTTGGGAGTTGTAGATTCTGTTTTTGAAATTGCTTAAGATAGTTTCGTATGGAGAAGAACGGCCAAGAAACTTTATTCTTCCTCTGTTTAGCCGTTCAAGTGTGAAAGAGTAACAAATATGTATCCATTAGTACACCCACATTCCGCCAGTTATGTTGTGTGTGGGTGTAGGTACTAATGGATACACCTCTGCCGAACTCTTCGGGGATTACAGGCGTGATGTTATATCAATTCATCCATCCATTCAAAATTTCAAACTTTCGCGTTTATAATATTCGTAGGAAGTAAGATAGGAATCAGATTCCGTTAACAAACCTTAATGATAAAAAATAAACGAAAAAATAGGTAAATTTTAATCGTTAAGCTCCTTGAATTTTAAATTGAGTTCTGTGATGAGATAAAGTGGTATTTTTAATTTGAGAGTAATTTGTTTATTTTTATACAAAATACTCCATCGGCTTCTAGAGTTACTTTTTGGTCAGTAAAGGATTTACGAGTATGTGTCTCAAATTTTTGCCTCGTATAAAATGTTCAATTAATTCTCATCTTGCCTGCATATCTTCTTATTAAGAGGGTGAGTTCAGAGTAAGGAATTTGCATTCATACTTATACGGTAAAATCTTAGAACTTTGTTGACTTCATATCCAGTTTACAATGTCTATTGGAATGCTTTCGAAAGCACAGTCGTACAAGGTTTTTGATGTACAGGCGAAAATTTTCAACTTCTTATGTACTACCAGCTCCTTGAACAAAAGACCAAATTCTTATATTTGAAAAGTTTAAAATCTCTTCGCAATATTATGTCAGCGACAATTAATGTTAAATAATTTAGATTTTCAGGCCTATTTGTCAGATTTAGACTTAAAAGATAGTGGAATTGCAACAAAAAAAATGCTGAGGTAGTATGAAATCTGCTTTCAAATTATTTTAACGACGTTTAAGTTAAAAAAAAAATCGTACATTTTAGCAGCACATTCTCACTTACTTTTTTATTGTTTTCAACCTTCCAATTTTATTGTTTTCGACCTAATTTTTTACCAATATAATTTGTGACAATTTCTCTAAATAAATTCAACTTAGTAAAATAAACATTACCTAAATGAATTAAAAATTCAAAATGTGTTGTTACATTACTTTCTGGAAATAACAGACTTTTTAGATTATTCTTAGGATAGATTAAAAAAAATCTCTACGTTATAATATCCAAAATCATTACAATTACTACTACTAAACTAAAGAATATTGATTTTGATGTGGATTGGTTCGTTTTATACATAATCTATAATAAGATATGTATATTGTTATTCATCAAAGTTATAAACAACGTCAACCACTATATAATATAACAAACACTTCAAAAGCGTAAGTTTTGTTTAACATTGTTTTACACGTCACCTTCAATGCCACTTTCTCATAAACCTTCGCTTAAAACTTCTCAATCAAAATAATTAATCTTATAATTAAAATGACTCTGTTTTAATTATATTGTTGTTTATTGAAAACAAGTACCTGAGGTACGTACAAATAGTTGGAAGTTTCCTAATAATACGTTATTAATATGTAAACTTCATTTACTTCACAAGATTCACCTTATTGATCAGTTTGATGAACTTTGACAGGGCTTATATGTATATGTTCCTGTATAAGTATGTGGGTGTGAGTATTATGTGGAGAAAAGTTTGTTTGTCATTTTTGTTTGGACGCGATTGTCTTTGGAACTACTGTTCCGATTTCGAAAATTATTTTGATAATTAAAGCTACATTATCGGGAGACAAAAGTAAGTGGATGATAAAGTAACAAAAATTATAGAGTATACAATATGTATAGTGATACGGAATTGGAATCGGAATCGTAAACTTAAATCATTAATGGAATTTCCATCTGAATTAGCTCATATTTCATTTTTTAACGGGCAGAAGAAAGAAAATTAGAAATAGTGTAAAAACAATTTGTAGTATAAAAAAAATAGGTGTAATGACTCTTTATTTTTAATAACATTATTTTTCAATATACATTGCATATAAAAAAAAATAACATTAATTAGATAAAAAAAATATGACCTCGAAACCGAACCTCGAACCTCCTAATATGATACTGCCTCATTGGTCTAGTGGTCGCAAGTGCAACTGCTGTGCATGAGGTCTTGGGTTCGATTCCCAGGTCGGGCAAAGTGTTATTGGGTTTTTCCATCAGGAATTTCTCAGTAGCAGCGTCGGAGTCTGGATTTGTGCCCGGTTGATGGCAATAGGCTCGCCCCCTATTACATGGGACTAAAAACATAACTGGCGAAATGTGGGTGTACTAATGGGTGCACCTCTGCCTAACCCTTCGGGGATTACAGGCTTGATGTTATGTTATGTTAAAAAAAAAATGAGTAATACAAAAACTAGATTTTCTTAAAATTATTATATATTATTACTATAATTGTATTGCATAATTTAAATAAATAACAAATTGTTAAAAATACAGATATGTTTTTGAATCATAAATCACAGGGAACCAGCAAGCAGAATTTGTATAAACTAACTGAAACTAATCCAAGATGGTGTCCTAATCCACATCTTACAGATACTGTGGATCATGTTGACCTAGTTTAGGTACATTCTGCGATTACTTGGTTCTATTTTAATTAATTACAACTAAGTTCACGTTGTTAATTAATATAGGTATGTATTTTATTTATTTTATTAAAGTCATAGTCATATATTTTTTTCAATTAGGCCATTAAAAGGCACTTTTGAACGTCATTATACAAGAATTAAAATAAATAGTTTAATCTAGTTGCCTCTTCCAAAAGGTAGTTACGCACCGAGAAGTATGGACAAGAAGCTTCATACATACTCCTTTAAAATCATTGTTTTACAGTATTGAATACAGAATCATACATAATTACACGTGAATGCTACGTACCTTGCATTAAATCTACTATATTATATTACGCAAAGAAAGTATTTCAAATTAAGAATTAACAATTAAAATACGTTTAAAGATAGTGTGGTCGGCATCTGCCTAGGTATAAAGAAATTGAAATTGTTTTGTTTTATATTTTTCTTTTGTAACAGTGAGAGAGAAAAAGATCTCTGGAAGTTATAATCCGATCACAATGATTATTTCACAATTAGAAAGCTACTTTATTGCCTACAGTCATAGGATATGTTTTATGGTATATTTAACTTCCAAACAGGAGCCAGTCTCTCATTATTTGACGTGACAAAACTTAGACGAACGTAATTATTAACTTCAGACATTCTTCCAACTTCTCAACCTTAACATTAATATAACATACTTTACTAGTTCGCTTAGTTTGGTAGCTAAGGCTGTAAGTACACGGAGTATTTTAAACGCGCAGACGACGTTAGTTTTCAGCGCCGTAGATGCATATGCGTGAACGCACGCATACAAGCGCACGCGTACAAGGGAGCAGAGGAGGGGCTCATTAAAACGCGTAAGTTACGAGCGACTATAGCACATCTGTATGGCTGTAACTGTACGCGCAGTAGAGGTGGGATTCACAATCGCCCCGTGAGCATAGGCTATAAGGTTGCGTTCGAATCTCGTTTGAAGCACGTATACGCTTGTTATCTGCGCGTTTAAAATACTCCGTGTGCTTACAGCCTAACTTTCTAGAAAATTCCACCCCGTCACTTCCGATTGGCGCGCGGTGTTGTCAAAGACATTTAACGGAGTAAACAAATTTAGATTAAAGTTCCCTGAAACTTGGGATCCTCTTAAACAAACTATTGAAGTGTTAAAATTTTAAAGAGGTTTTTGTTTGAAGACTTTAAGTAGTTTGCTTTCACCTGAGTGGCTTGTGAAACCTTTTCATAAAACTATACACACATGAAGTTTTATATTTCTAACGTGAGTATAGCATAGCATAGCTGTATTAGTATCAGTTAAAATGAACCAATCCGCAATATCTCAATGCTTAAAAAAAAGTCAATTCAAGTCTATCTTGGACATCAGTGAAGGGAATAACATCGTGAGGAAACTTCTGAACTCACACCAATCCGTATTGAGAAAGCGTGGTGATCAGTGCCCGTGCCTTCTCTGTATGAGAAGAGGCCTTTTCCCTGTAGTAGGTAAATTATGGGGTGTTTTTTTTAAGTAGTTAAAATAGCAATTACCTACTAGGAAAAATGAGATGAAAATTGACATGAATTGTTTGTTATAACAGACCTTAAAACCTACACCTAACTTTTTATTACTTCGTTTTTATTACTTCCACACAGACGTAATCACAAGCAAATGCTGCTTAATTACATAATAATATAATTATAGTAAATATAAATGTTTTCAACGCACATAACAAATTGTTTTATTTCAAAAGTTTAATAACATAATTATTACCCAGCAATTATGGTAATGAATGCGATGTAAAATCTTCACAGAGGAAATGAATTCATAATTATTTCCACTTCAAAATATTATTAAGTGCTTTTAATATTAATATGTTCCAATATTTATTAATACATTTTGTAATCAGTTTAATTTAATGCGTATGTAGGTAATTACCGTATCTGAAGTACTTTACAATATTTACAGAATTAATAAATAATCCTTAAAAACCCAGTAATAATAAAAAAGATAACTCTACGTTTAAACTATAGATTTATTTTTCGACTTCGAACAGAAGGTTCTATGTTTGACTGTATATATCTTTTTTTCTATTACGAACTTTAAGAACACACGCCTTAACTATTATTTTTCTTTGTTTCAGAATCTTAAGAATCAAATCATGACAACGAATGTGTGGGTAGAACAGGTGAGTGCCAGAAAAAATATATATTTCCATTTTAAATTAACTCGATAATGATACAAAGAAAACCAAGGGGACAATTCTAGTAACTGTTATTAACATTCGCATTCTAATCTTAATCTGTCAAAAAGAGCTTTTTCTTACCTACATTTAAGACAGGATTTTGAATGTTTTTAATAACTAGAATTGGCCTTCTGGTTATCATAAAAATGCAAATGCTTTCGCTAAAGACAGGAAAACTTGTTCATTTGACAAAGCTAGTAGGGGTAGCAGTTCAATGACCCTTTTGAAGTCTTTACCTACTACCTACTGAGTGCTCTACACTAAAGTAGACTAGCCTTATTATGAAGGAGAGTATTTATAAAGTTCCACGTAATGAGCCACAATTGATTATCTATTATTCTGCCATACCGGTATGACAGCCGGGCCTTGAGCGATTAAGTACTCATATTTTATCTGTTTATGACGTCATTTCAAGGCTGGTCGCATAAAATTATTATTTTTTTAAATATAACGGGGGGACGTTTTATTTAAAAAAAAATAATTTTATGCGACCAAATTTCTCCTAGAGCGCGGGTGCGTTTACAAACATTAAACTTACATACACAAACATCTAGACTCGAAACTATCTAAAAGAATATAGGTTACTTTTATACCGCAACTTCGTCTGTGTAATAACCGACATTTACGCGGACAAGGCCGCGAGCAAAAGATAGTCCCGAATATAAAAAAACCTACCAAGACCATAGACGCCCAACATAGATCACAATACAAGTCAAAACGTTACAAACAGGACATGTCTCATTTCCCCTACACTATGCCATTGACAAATGGCCACCCGGAAGGGACATTGACGTGTCAGCTTGTAGACAAGTAGGGATTGTCATTCTTTCAACGGACACCCACCCCGCCTGTCAATTCAAAAGTGATTAATGTAAAGAGACGTAAAGGCTTTTTAAACTGAGAATGGGAGAAGGAAAGTCCCCGTTGTAAAGAAATGAGGATGTGTTTTGTTTCCCTTTAAATGGTTGTGGATTTTCGAGGGATAATGTAAATTAAATGTTTTTTTTTTGTTTAAGGAAAAGGATGTTTGTTTTTTTTTTGTGTAAAGTTTTTTGACTGTTCCATTACTTTGTGTCTTTGTATTAGATGAAACAGCGTCCGTTACCCGTGTTTGTTGGGTTTTATTTTATGTTATTATTATTTTGCCACGTGCTTAATTTTTCACAAATACGCAAATGAAACACACGAATATCGTTATTTCACGTTTATGGTTATTTTCTCGACTTCTTGACTACTTAAGCGCACAGATAAATGCGCGATCGACACTCGATGAGGTAATAGACAAAGAAAAGAGATAAGCTATAGGAAACTGTGAAACAATCATTATCATCATATCAGCCGAAGGACGTCCACCGCTGGACATAAGTCTCGCCTAAAGATAGCCACAATGACCGGTCCTTCACTGCCCAATTCAGTGCAGTGTGAGAGGGTTCACTATATGGGAAGGTCCACCAACCAGGTGGACCGATGACCTGGTAAAGGTCACCTAAAACCATTGGATGTGGGCAACGGAGGACTATGAGAAATACCGCCAGTGGTTCAAATCCGGGCAACTACCATTGTGACTTTTTCAATTCATACGTACTTTCTAAGTTTATCTTAGACATCCCTGACATCGTACCGTGTCTCGGAAAGCACGTTAAGCTGATGGTCCCGGCTGTCATACGTAGATATTTGACAGTCGATACTGAGACTGGTCGTCAGAAGCCCGAAAGTCTGACAATCAGTCTTACCAAGGGATATCGTATTACCCAGTTACTAGGTTGTTTAGGTCAGATAGGCAGTCGCTTCATGTAAGTACTGGTATTTTGCTGAATCCGGTAAGACTGGTAGCCGACCCCAACATCGTTGGGAAAAGGCTAGGCAGATGATGATATTTATTACTGTCATTAAAAACAACGACACTTCAATTATTTTACATAACATAACATAACATCACGCCTGTAATCCCCGAAGGGTTAAGCAGAGGTGTACCCATTAGTACACCCACATTTCGCCAGTTATGTTTTTTTTTTTTAGTCCCATGTAATAGGGGACGAGCCTATTGCCATCAACCGGGCACAAATCCAGACTCCGAGGCTGCTACTGAGAAATTCCTGATGGAAAAACCCAATAACACTTTGCCCGACCTGGGAATCGAACCCAAGACCTCATGCTCAGCAGTCGCGCTTTACGACCACTAGATCAACAAGGCAGTCGCTACCTAATGTTAGTCTCAACCTTCTAGAAGTCACGGGTAAAAACTAGTTTGAAATAAATTATTACAGCTTATCCAACCAACTTAGTTATAAAAATTATAGAATAAAGATATTACTGAAATCCTGCACATATAAATTAAATCGGATATTATAAATTTACCGCAGTTTTCGGTAATAGTAATCGATTTAATTCGTAGTCGCAAATGAAAATGTTAATTAAATTGGTTCCCAATACTATCGCGAATTATGCAAGCTCTAAAACGGGCATTTAACGAGATAATTGCTTAGTTATAGAATTAGCGGTGAAGATAATAGCGTATTTTGAAATTAATCCATTAGGGCATAAAGGTGAATTTAGATTAATAGTAGCTGATAGCGAAATTATTGATATAGAATATACGAAAAGAACGAGTACGTGTATTAAAATGACGACTAAAGTCTGACTCGTTGGTCTAGTGGTCGCAAGCGCGACTGCTGTGCATGAGGTCTTGGGTTCGATTCCCAGGTCGGGCAATGTGTTATTGGGTTTTTCCATCAGGAATTCCTCAGTAGCAGCCTCGGAGTCTGGATTTGAGCCCGGTTGATGGCAATAGGCTCGCCCCCTATTACATGGGCCTAAAAACATAACTGGCGAAATGTGGGTGTACTAATGGGACTACAGGAATTTCTATTACAGGCCGCATGTTATTAAACAGCGATCGTTTTTAAAAGTGAGTAGAATCCCCTCTGAATTTAAAAATATGAGATAAAAATTATGTTGCCTCATCAAAGCTGGCATAAAAAAGGCACTTTCTAGAGAGAGAAAAACAAAGTTGAAATCAGTCTGAGACAAAATTTTGTTATACGTATTTTATTACTTTCCTAAAGTACTAGGGCTGGCCAAACATTGGAATTTAGAAACAAATAAATAGTACCTACCTACATTCTTCTATGCAGCATTACAAAGTTCTAAAAAAAAATATGTTTGTTTTCTAGCGCTAGGCGACACCTAAATGTTATGCATAACTATTACTGTACTGTTAGATTTTCAACTCTTGGAGCTTAGCCGAACGTCGACAATCCAACAGCACGTTTTTATTTCGTTTTGTTGGTGTCACTTAGTGTTAATTAAAACTGTTATTATTCCCTTTTAATCTATATAGGTACCACTAGTTAGGTGCTATTATACTAAGTGCGAATGTCGGACTACACACGTGCAGTCTTTGGTCATCTTGTCTTGTCTTTAGTTATACAGATATAGAGTCACAACGCAAAGAAAACAAATGCCAAGCGCCCTTTTTGCACTTAATTATCAATTCTATTGCGATGGATTTAGGTTCATTTTTAATTAACAAATTTAGATAACTCGATCATATCGCTGCTCATTTTGCGCAGGCCCTGAGTAGTCCCTACTAAAATGTTCACTCTCAGAAACAGCTGTCAACTTCGCCATTTACGTTTCATACACTCCCACTCGCTCGAAATTTTGTCATAATTTACAACATAAACTCCTTAACTGAGTGTCGAAAACTGGGACGGATCCTTGAAAACTTGGGAATTTGACATCCCTTAACAAAATATATATACGGTTTCCCAAACTATCAGCATTCCAACAAATAAATCGTAAACTTACTTGTGCGATCATAACAATTTTATTATCACGGGACCAACTTGTTTGGCAGGAAAAAACTTTGGATTCCGAGAAAGAGATGACGAATATTTTTCCGTACGAAAAAGCGAGATAAAAGTATGAAGTTGTTGAAGAAACCAAATAGAGCAATCGATATTATGTTATAGGGTAATAATACACAAATAATGATGTTGAATAGTTATTTTTGTATGATGTTTGACCTTTCGATTGAGTGGGAAATTCTTCTTAGTAGGGGTTAATGCTTGAGAGCTGACTGCGAAAAGCCAACTTGATTGATTGAAAAATATTCTTTAAAAAAGATACCAGCCTATTATTGTCCCACTGCAAGACAAAGACCTCTCATATAGAGAAGGCAAATTAAAGCATCAATCACCACGCTTACTCAATATTAAGTCCAGGTTTCCCTGCGATGATTTCTTTCACTAAAATCAGTGATGTCCAAGATAAACTTAGAAACATACCATAACATCACGCCTGTAACCCCCGAAAGGTTAGGCAGAGGTGTAACTGGCGAAATCTGGGTGTACATTAGTACCTACACCCACATTTCGCCAGTTATGTTTTCAGTCCCATGTAATAGGCAAGCTAGCCTATTGCCATCAACCGGGCACAAATCCAGACTCCAAGGCTGCTACTGAGGAATTCCTGATGGAAAAACCCAATAACACTTTGCCCGACCTGGGAATCGAACCCAGGACCTCATGCACAGCATTCGCGCTTGCGACCACTAGACCAACGAGGCAAAACTTAGAAAGTAGATAAATGAAATTAAAAAGTCACATGATACTAGCCCGATAGCGAACCTACAGCCTCGTATAAGAGAGGCGGTCGCCCTAACCACCGGACCATCAAGATATCGTCGAGATATTGTAAAAACAGCGCGGTCGCACAGAGGTCAAAACCTCAATATCTACGTGGTCGTAAATAAAATCTCTTTTTACCCAATCACCCACAAAGTACTCGAATCGATTGAAACGTAAAACTTCAAACCTTTTTCCATTTCCATTATATTTGAAACGTTACGACGGAACACCAGTAAGAAACGTTACCAATGAAATAATATTTTTTGGTATAAAAACAAGTTTTAGATGTGTATCGGAACAGACCGCGCTGCTGCCAAGGGTTTTTACCCGACCGTCCCCTGCAGGGGATCATAAATCATTCTCGTTTGAATCACCTACCAGTTAACACGTTTTTGAACTACCCCCAGGATATATCCTTTAGCGTATTATATAATATATTATTATATACGTGGGCTTATTTTCGGTATGTTGATATTTTTGATTATTATTGGTGTTGTAATTATATAAGCATACATCCCGCGATTTCGTCCGCATAATTTTCGGTTATTGGCAACCTAATCTTGTTTATTCATATAAATTTTAAACCCCCGTTGCATCCCCTTGTGGGGTGAATTTTGGAAAATACTTTCTTAGCCCATTTTTACGTCGTTCTGCGTGCCTTTCAGCGCAATGCGTACAGTGGTTTGAGCTGTGTGTTGATAGAAGAGTCAGTAATGGTTACCTTTTATACATATTTTGACGGGCCTGTTGGTCTAGTGGTTAGCGGCCCTGACTGCTAAGCCGGAGGTTGTGGGTTCGATTCCCACCCAGGATATACTTTGTGTGATGAGCATGATTGTTAGTTCTGTGTCTGGGTGTGATTTATCTATAATATGTATGTATTTATAAATTATATAAGTATGTATATCAGTTGTCTGGTTACCATAACACAAGCTCTGCTTAGCTTGGGATCAGATAGCCGTGTGTGAGTTGTCCCAAGATATTTATTTATTTATATACCTAGATTCTAAAATTTACAGATAAATAGGTACCTATATTTCTGCTCATAGGTAGGGGGAAAAAATTATTATTATTTTTGTTGCTTAGATGTTAAGATTATTATTGAAAGCTTTAATTTAAAATTTATTACTTAGCATTATTATGTTACATTGTGACATTTTGTGACATTGTGACATTTTGTGACATTGTGACATTTTGTGACATTGTGACATTTTGTATCTTATACGAACAACTAACTAGACTATTACCATTTGATCTAAATATAAAGTTTGCCTTTAGTTTGACATGTTTATACGAGATTTAATACACACATTTATTCACTAAAACAAACATCCAAATTCCAAAATATATTCGTACAATAAATCATTGTAAAACCGCTTTGATGTCGGTCAGAAGTTTTAAATAGAATCGAACTTGCCAGTCAAAGTTTGCAACCTACTTTCAGGTGAAATTGGCTTCAAGAGATTTTCTATAATTAAAAGTTCTTCAAAAAATTTTTCGCCATCTCCCTCTTTCATTGTGTTTTGCGATCTTTGTTCTTTTGTGTTCCTAAATGAATTTCCGTTTTAAGAACTTCGACATTTTTATGTAGAAAATGTATTGAGGTGGTGTTTGAAGCTCAAATAATTAAAAGAGAATAGATTTGTAGGTAGGTATGTTAGATTAGAATTCCAAAAATATTTAATAGTACTAGTTTCTGCCGCGATTCCATTCACATGGAAGCCAAGTTTACCATAGAACATATCCTATGACACTCGTCAATAACGCAGCTTTGTATCAGTCAAAGAATATATGAAATCGAACCAGTTCTTCCAGAGATTTCTCAGCCTCTAACAAACAAACAATCTCACCTATTTACTATATTAGCATAGATCGTATAGGTTTAGAAAAGATTTACAAAATAGTACCCTATTTTTAAAGCAAGGTTCACAAATATACGACTAAATGTAAATCGGGAAAATTTAAATCTCCGTAGATAGAGCGAAGCCTTTGAAGGCTTGCCAAAATTTCCCGAACGAAATTCCCGATAGTATCAAAAAAATTGCTCTCCTTAAAATTTATTAAATAACATTTTAAAAACATCGCATCCAAACGCATACTTGTGTCGGATTCTTGCTGAGTTACCGGCGAGGGCCCTCTAACAACTTTCCGACATTTTTGTTACCAACAATCTCTCGTATTATCGTTTGTTTTTCGCTTTGTTGATGATATTTTGCCTTATTCGCATTGGAAGTTATTTCATTACTTCGTTATTCATTGTTCGAATTGTTTGCGTAAACAGCAAAACAACACTTGGCTTGAACTTTTTCATTTGGCCCATTCTGTTTCTCTTGTTAGTTTAAAAATTTTCGTCAAACAATACATTCCGATTCTTTCCTTTTTGTTCATTTTACTGCAAACTGTGCCCAATACAAGTCCAAATTATCTAAAATTCGGTCGTTATCCTTTTTCTTTCTCAATCGCCATTATCGTATAATGTAATTGGAAACGTGTGTGTATCTACCAATTCGTTCTGATCTTCGATATAAAAAGCCTCTTCAGCACCAATTCCGTTACCGTCTAAACATTAACAAAAAGATCACGCGCGACAACAAACAACATCGAAGCGAATCTCGAAAATAAACTGTAGCTCCCACTTCCCATTACAAAAGTGGCCACAGCCTAAAAGATCAGATGGAAAAAAAAACTCGAGCCACCAGGAAATGGCGGGCACGGTCAATTGAAACTCTTCACAATTTGCTCGCCTCGAGGGTGTGTTAAAACCCCCGAATTTTTAATATTGGGCTTCATTTTTTTTATCAAAAAGAAGGCTTTTTATTTTTGCTGGTTTTGATAATTTTTCGACGTGTATGCAGTGAACTGCCTCTGTTTTGATGAATTTGATAGAACAATAATTGCAAAGTCGATCACAACTTGAAAAATAAAACTGTAATGCGATGCACAATGTCTTTCAATATCTTTTTTAAATAACTATGTACGGACGACAGCGCTTTAAGTAGTAAACACCGCGGCATCTTATGCGGTTGTAATAGGAGCTATTTTATAACTAAATGGTAGGTATATAGTCTGATTCTGGAGACTGTACCTACACTCTCTTGTTGTTGTCTGTTTAAGTCCCGCTTACATCAACCAGTTAGTTGCTAACACGGTCCCATTATGCGGGCCATATTTGTAATTTAATCTCGTGTTAACAAATAAGACTAACTTAGGCTTTTGGTGCAAGTGGGCCCATAACATTAAATTATGAAATGAACCTCAATGAAGCATCCAAAAATTACCAACAACATAAACATACTATAAAATTCGTCCAAAATTAACAAAAGTCCTCTTTGATTCTATTACTGAAATAACGACAATCCCTCACACTCACAGCTTTCACAAAGTCTTAACACCATTATAACCGTAATATGCGTAAATTAAATTTCGTTTTAATGAATCGTAAACCTTAGGTATTTTGGTTGAATCTCGTAAAGCAAACATAGGCCTCCATATAAACATTGAGTAAGGTTGTTAACAGTTGAGAATATCGGCAGTCCTATAATAATATGATATAGAACAACGTACGTATTGTACTGATTATTTTTACAGTGTTTTGTTTAATAATAGTGGGAACAAGGACGAATGAGATAATGTAGCAAATGAAACAGAAAACAAGAAAAGGGTGTGTTGAACGCAGCAAAAATGTTGAAATGTGGTTTCTCAGTAGCAGCTTTGGAGTCTGGATTTGTGCCCGGTTGATGGCAATGCGCTGGATGCAAGCCGCTTCCATCCGGTCTTATTGGAAATCTGTAGGGGAGGCCTATGCTCAGCAGTGGACGTCTTACGGCTGATATGATGATGATGATGGCAATAGACTCGCCCCCTATTATATGGGACTTAAACATAACGAGCTAAATGTGGGTGTGCTAATGAGTAAGAGGATTACAGGCGTGATGTTATATGTATATGCAGCAAAAACTTTCCTTATTAAGATTCAATTGTTCTATGTTACACATTAGACTATAGAATACTTATGTTTTTTTACTTCTCAGAAGATTGTAATACGATACTAGTCTAATAATTACAGAAGTGGAACAAAACTATAATTATCCGAAATATCATGTATCGTATATCGAAAACGGGTTCCTCAATAACGCGGATGGTAATAAGCTAACAATCTGTTACTAATTGCAATGCCGGAATTCGGTATGTCATAATTGGTTCATATGATACTAATCGTCTTGTTTGACCATTTTATTTAGTGAGGTTATGACTGAATGGGCGTGGTGGACCGTTGGTGAGGGTCCACTTACTAGAAGTATACCATTTAATACTACACCTGAGCACACGTCTGGAGAGTGATACTCTCCTTGAGAACAAACGAATATGAACCTTAAAGGCAAAAAAAAAATGTATTGGTAGTAAATCTTATCATCGTGATATCAAATCTTTCATACAAACCTTGCCTGGGTAATTACGAACACAACAAAAAAAAAATCAGTTCGGCCGTTCTCAAGTTTTGCGCTTAATAAACACACTTAACCATTTATTTTCCTTTATAGAAAAAAGATACACAGAACATAGTTAACAATTACTGTACAAATATCAAGATTATTAAGTAAAATATCGCTAAAGATAAAAAAAAAACGAAGTAACTATTTCCCGTAATGTCTTTAGTAGAAATATCGAAAGTAACACATTTTAAAGGAAAAATTGCTCCAATATAACTTTCAAACAACTTTCGCAATATGAATAGAATTTGAACTAAAACAGACATTACACGGTGTAGAAAATGTGGAACGCAGCTTCATATTAAAGATTATAGCCAAGAGAACGACCGAAAATCTCGCGTCACACGCATATTCCATTATGAAATTCAATTAAACATTCAGCTTCGGATTGGGGCCGTGAAGGTAGCGGAAGCGTGAACTCATTTTGAACACGCTTAGTGTGTTCATTTCATTTTATTTTTAATAGACTGCAGAATCTAAGTCAATAAGGATTCAAAGTCATATTATTTATCATTGGTACTATGTTTGACGGCCAGTATACAGCTAACAGCACAGTTAACAGCTATATAATCTGTCTTTTTACACTCTATATATTAATGTGTTATGTGTTCCACGTTAAGCCGTTGGTCCCGGCTGTCATACGTGGCTCTTTGACAGTCGTTACTGGTCGCCAGAAGCCCGAAACTCTGACAACCAGTCTTACCTAGGGGTATCGTATTACCCAGTTACTGGTTTGTGGAGGTCAGATAGACAGTCGCTCCATGTAAAATACTGATATTCAGCTGCATCCGGTTAGACTAGAAGCCGACGCCAACATAGCTGAGAAAAGTCTAGGCAGATACTGAAATATGTTACATTACATGAAATAAAACCTCCCAAAAACCATCAAAAATAATGAAGCCATTAACTAAGTTCCACTAAACCGATATCACAATTCGCCAAAGAATATATTATGGGCCATTGATTGTTCAAGAGATTTGCCAGATACGGCGCCGTAGCGGAGTCACGGGCGTCGTGTCGTGAAAGCTTGTATAATTCCCCTACGTATTATTACATGAGTACACATCTTCGATCCTCGGAGTGACTGAAATTATAACGTGTGCATAAATTTTGGATATTACGGAGCAGACGTCGAGTTAAACGGATTATGGTGATTTTGTAGGTATTTTTCTTAGTGGAAAATATGCCTAGTTGTGTAGTAGTTTGGGTAGAATTTTCAATATCTTTAGGTTTTGTAGGAGGAAGATCCATTATACGTGTTGAGCTATATGCTATGGCTACTATGGCTTTAAGTTTACTAATAAAACAACCTCAGTAATCAATATTTACCTAGGTATTGTGGTCACTTTGTTGAGTGGCCCGTACTACGTTTAACTGAAACACCTTTTATAATTTACATTTTTGGTTACTGCTCTACCCTCTTGGGTCATTGCGTGGTGTTATAAAGCCTATAATATTCCTCATGCCTCTAGCCATCATAACACAAAAATATTTTTTCCAATCCGACTGGTAGTTCTAGAGATAAGTTTGTTTTAACAAACCAACTCTTCAGCTTTAACATATTAGTATCGATTTGAATGAACATAAGTCAAATCACACCATATTAATTTCAAATCTTTTTTACAAACCGTCGCCTCAATTTCACGACGACAGTTTTATCGACCAAAACAGACCCATACGAAGACGATTTCAAATTAAATCTGTGTAGACAAATTTAAATTGAGTTTTAGCAACAGTCATTCGAACTACATAGCCCGCCAAAATAATAATTGGGTTCCGCATTCTACTGAACGATTCATTCCTAGTGCCAAACTTTTAAGGTTATAAGTTCTACCGCCAAATATTTTGGGCACTATAAATTATTTACATCCTTGAATTTGTTTTGTTTGTTTGTCGTGATGTCAAAAAGTTGAGAAATATGTATATTTGTTTCATGTGTACCTACTCAATTGTACTGATACATAAAAGGGCAAATGTTTGTTACTTTTTGTCATGAATTATCAAATGCGTTAACTTAAGATGGAGTATCTAGTATCGAGTTGATAACTTATTGTTTTAGTGGAGAAGTTTTGTCGACAATGTTACAAGTAACAAAATATTTTTGTCGCAAGAAATTGTATGAATTTAAAATCAAAGTGGAATATGGTCTTTCCATCATTGCAATATATTTTTTGTTCTACACCTGATTACCAAGATATTGAACGACAAAATTCAAAAAAAAAACTTTATTTACAAAAAAACAGTTTTCATTGTTATTAAGTAAATTGAAAATAGTCCCACGACTACTATATTGTTGCTTGCATCCGAATATACAATTTATTGCATAAGTTGCCTACATTACGCATTTCCATAAAGAGTGACTAATCGTACCAAAAAAAAAGATCCTTTCCCATGCAAACATTTCTGCTCAAAGTTACCTACTTACTTTCATGTATGGGCAGTAGGTATACAGCTATGTGATTTGTCTCTTTACATCTCGTCTATTGTAATCTTTTTTACATCATATGTCTAAGCTAGAAAAGAAAGCAATATTTTATTTAAACAATCTTTTTAATTAGCAAATGTACACAGTAGATACCTACTCTCCTTATTCAATTTATCTGTACAAAATAACATAGACAAGTAAGTAAGTAATACAAAGTCCCCACAGAATAGAAAAGGTCTACCATATGTCACTGTGGGATAATAAAATCGCGGCTAAAATAACAACCGACATTTATATATAATATTAGGTATATTTGATTTGTATGAAGTAAAACAAATACACGGTATGTCGCATTAAACATAACATACATAACATAACATCACGCCTGTTATCCCCGAAGGGTTAGGCAGAGGTGTACCCATTAGTACACCCACATTTCGCCAGTTATGTTTAAGTCCCATGTAATAGGGGGCGAGCCTATTGCCACCAACCGGGCACAAATCCAGACTCCGAGGCTGCTACTGAGAAATTCCTGATGGAAAAACCAAATAGGTAACATTTTGCCCGACCTGGGAATCGAACCCAAGACCTCGTGCTCAGCAGTCGCGCTTTGCGACCACTAGACCAACGAGGCAGTCGTATTAAACTACCACAGAAACGGAAAAATTCTTACAAAGATTGTGTACCTAGTACCAACTTGTATATCTCTGACATGAAGTTTAGTTTAAAAGTCAAAGACAAATCATTTATTTCAATTAAGCCATCAAAAGGCACTTTTGAACGTCATATTCGAGAAATAAGAATTGAATCTAGTTGTCCCTTCCAATAAGTAGTTTTGTATGGAGAAGAATGTGCAAGAAACTCCATACGTACTCTTTTAAAATCAATATTTCATAATTTTAAACGTGAAGGCAATGCACTTATTTACATATTATTAAATCATAATACTTAAAAAGTATTAAAAATTAAGAATTAAAGATAGTTTAAATTAGCTAAAACTTTCGGTTTCACCTGTTTTCAGTTACGTCTTTGCTTACTCCGCTTCCGTGGGTCGTAGCGTTATATTATACCTATAACACTCCTTTTTTTGGGGCAGTAGTGTAAAAAAGAACTTAAAACGCTCCTGAATAAATGGGCATAATAACATAAAAATATTTTTCAAATGTGATCTGTGGTTCTCGAGTTTTGCGCTTAGCCACACATTAAGCCATTCATTTTATTTGTATAAAGGTGGATGTACAGATAGAAACAGAAATATAATGCACTAAAACAGTAAAGTCCACGTATTTTACTACCACGCTCTCCTCGAGCTTGGAGTTAAAATTAAATCTCTGACTCATATGGATACATACATCGCATTTGTAACAGAAAAATCTAATATCGTTGTTATTGGCAACCGACGTGGGACACAAAATACTTCAATATTCACAAATGAACCCATATCCACGGAGGCCTGGGACTCTAACGAAAGCACAAAACAAACCTCCTTCGGGAAATCAGATCTATATTCATTCAGTTACTTTATAACATTACTTAAAAAATAATAAGAACCTACAAATAGAAAATTTCATTACGCCCCCGAGGTATTATAAATGCCTAATATTATCATTTAGGTAATCTTATAAGACGTCATGTAAACTCAATTTGAATGTAACACTTTTGTTAATGTCTGTACGTACCTATATATAATAAGGAAGTGTTATTAAAGATACTTAACACGATACCTATAATTTTCATCATGCGGAAAAAACCCTACACTTAATAATAATTTTTTTCGTTCTTTGTATGAGCTACGAGCTAAGTTCTGTCAAAACGAGCCAACCCACAATCTCTCAGTACGTACTTTAAATACGTCAAATTATATGCCGATAGTGTTACATTACTTTTTTAGCAAAAACTGTAAAAACTACATCTTAAACTTATCCTTGAAATTTTATTCATAAGCGTTAAATATCTAAATTAAAATTACTTCGAAAATATGCAATAATTTAGAAGTAGAATTTCTTCATTTAACAGATCTAACCCCAATTACAAATTAAATAATTTGACTGGATCCTAGATTAAGTCAAATTATTTATAAAAGAAGGTCTCAGCAAACTTAGATGAAGCAAGTAATCCAAAGAGAAATCCGTATTTGCTCAAGTGGATACTAAGTGAGAAGTGGTCAAGTCGATTTTCGTCCACAGCACCAGATTTTCAATAGACCTTCCCCGCGGCCGGAACCTAATAAGCCACCGCAATTTCCGACGTTCAGCGACCGGTCTCAGTCAACAACAGTGTTTTATGCCGCCTCCAACGAAAGTACTTTCAGAAATGTCTTCGAGCGGACTTTAGTTTGAGCAAAAACTTCTTAAGAGGATAAAAAGGCTAATAGACATTTTGGTCTGGTCAGTTTCGACCCCAATTTATGTGGCAAGACAGTTTAATAAAGTTAAGAAATACGAAAGTCGACTAAATTCTCTCAAAGCGAAGTGGCTTTTTCAGCTTAATCTTAAAACTAGTTACGTAATACCTACTAGCTTTGTCCAAGACTTTGTCGGCGAGGATTTCGGAGCGACAAGATCAGTTTTACTCTCATAGTGTTCAGATCACGTTGCTACTTCCTTCTGAATCAGAATTGGAATGTTAGTTGTAAACAAAGTACAGTTCAGTTGTATTAAGTGTTACAAAAGTAGGTCTTTTATATCTTATCTTTTATATATACAAATTATTTTTAAATGCGGTTGTAATTTAGTATCTAGTTCTACAATGTCACAAACTTAATATTTTTTTAAAATTCATAATTAGAAATTATGAAACCAACATCAAACAATATTTTAATCATAGTTTTACAACTTTAATCAATAAATGTAATGTCATACCCTTCAAATTCATAATTTTATAAAGTAGTAACATTTATCTATAAATTCTTTTAGAAGGTAGTTCACTTTTAAATTCTTTTTTGTTTTATAAAAATCATTTTGCACTGCTAAACTCTCTGAGGGACTAAGTACAGTATATTCCAAAAATGTTTCTAATTTGAGTTAGGTAGAAGGTTGTGCATATACTGTAAACCAGTCGGTAAAGGCAAAGGAAATATAAATATCTGCATGAGAGGTAAAGAAAGACTTGCATGAAATCTACAATAGGACACATTTTCAATCAAAAGAATTCTATAAAATAGAATAAATTGGTTTATTTTGTTGCAGGAATGGAATGACTACAAATTGAAGTGGAACCCCGACGACTACGGTGGTGTGGAGACTCTGCATGTACCTTCTGAGCATATATGGCTACCCGATATCGTATTGTACAATAAGTGAGTTTGATATCCCATATTTCATTCTTCATTTGACACTGTGAATTGAATTTTATGTGCACCTTTGCACAGTCGAATATTCTATAATGATAAAGATCGTCATTTTTTAAAGGCATTTTTGGGAAATTGTAAATTTATATCTAAAATGTTAAATTTATATTCCAAACTTCCTATTATGGTGCGGGTGACACACGTCAGCAATTCATCTATTGATATCAAAATCGCATAATTATGTCAGTGACATAATTTAATTTACTAGTTATTTACTTACTTATTACTGATTCCGTATTTCACGACTATGATATTAGTTTGCAGTTAAGATATTCAATCATGATTGTAAATCCCCGTATCGTTCAAGAGTGAAAAGCAATAGTTTGACAAATGTCACCGCCACCATCCTAGAGTGAGGAATATAATAACGTTATCAATATTCAAGGCTAATGGAACAGCTTCCCCTTAACAATCACATTTCATTGTTACGAAAATAATTAGCCGAAAAACAATTCTCATTAAAGTTCGCCAAGTTTAATAATTTGCCAAATCACTCAAAGTCTTTGAAACTATTCGTCAAAGTTGTTGAGATTAATAGAATTTTCAACAAAATTGACTGTTTAAAGTGTTGAAACTGTAACAACATCAATCTTGAAGAAATATTTTTTTTTTTTCCAACTTGAAATCCATTATTCTTCTTGCAACATGACAACAAAACGAATACACTTAAGTTCTTATAAATAAAATAAATATAAATATCTTGGGACAACTTCACACACGGCTATCTGATCCCAAGCTAAGCAGAGCTTGTGTTATGGTAACCAGACAACTGATATACATACTTATATAATTTATAAACACATACATATTATAGATAAATCACACCCAGACACAGAACTAACAATCATGCTCATCACACAAAGTTTGTCCTGGGTGGGAATCGAACCCACGACCTCCGGCTTAGCAGTCAGGTCCGCTAACCACTAGACCAACAGGCCCGTCAAAATGCCAGCGATAAACATTAATCTCACTCCGGAGCCATTTACTGGGGAATCAATTTAAGAAACTTGGAACAAACCTGTGTCCACAAGTTTGACACTATCCTCATTCCTTTCAATAAGAGTTAACTTTTCTTTTTTCTCTTTTGTTATAAACTCTTCTTATAAGAGTCTTATCTCTTCATTTCCGGTTTGCGGACAAAAATCCCATTACTTTACATTATCAAGACATCTTGACGAGACTCCTCGGTAAAGTCAGATGTTAAAACAAAAGTATGTAACTAATCTTAACTTGTGCTTGTGCACTGGAAGCGTATATTTTGCTGTTAATGATTACTCTTGTTTTCCCCGTTTTTCTCTTTTAGCTGCATTTAAGGAACACTGTTCAAAATGGAGGAAATATTAAAAACAAAAACAAGTTTATTTCCATTCCTATAATTTCATGCACATACTATAAAAAATACATAAGAGAATGTACAACCATTTCCATAAACGAATAGTAATGCATTTCAGATCACTTCCAGCAAATAGTGAGCGATGTCTAAATATTGAAATTCTTTTAGCATAATTGAAAACTTCAATCGTACAAACCTACCAAACATGCAATCAATAACCACACTTTTGGCAGACACTCAAGACACAAAATCGATCGCGGCGCCCTCCAATCGCAAAGCGCGACCGCCTTTAAAATCCTTATACTTGCAACGCTAACCATTATCAGTGGCAGTTCACCGCATTTATATGCATTAACGCCACGTAAGCTCTCAACTCCGCGGGATTTAAGAGCTTATCTTCTTTTGAATAAAGCTGAAATTTGAATGTGTAGTTGCTATCTAGGTGAGGCAGAGAATGCGCCCGAAGTTGGCCAGGCGGAAGGCACGATAAGTGCGGGCTTTAATCTAAATAGCATCAAGGTAGAGTATCGAACTAAACACGCCACGGTAAGCATTCATTATTAACAAACGTTAGACATTGAAGTCTCTTTGATGCAGTTTAGTCTCAATTTACGTCAAAGGAAACGGAATTCTAAATGAAATTGAAGCCTTTAAACAGACAGTTATGCAAGTAAGACTATCACAGAAACAAAAACAGATTTCGAATACTTTTCAATAGGTAAATTTTTTTCGCTTACCGTCGCTTTGTTTTTCGTACAAATCGGATTGTAAACGAAGGAAACATCAGCTGCGTAACCTCCCACGCAAATCCAAGAGGTACTCAAGGTAAATTGATTGTTCTTATTTGTGAAGAACAAATTAGCTCGCCTTTGATTCAAACATTCAATACTATTTGGGACTCTTTTGTCGATGTCGAACAACATACTCCGTAATCATTGTTTTTACCAACTCTTAGACGCTTTTCCTATGCATACAGTCATGTATGCATGTCAAAAGGGGCTTACCATTATTTAAATTATTTTTGTCAATATTAAAATTAATATCCTTACTATTGCTTCAACAATTTTGACGTACTTTTATGAGCTGTCAAATCGCAATTCCCCCATGTATTTTGTACGGCAATGGTAGACTGTGTCGTCATTTATTTGTCAACTCAATTGATTAACTATTAATTTATTAATTCAAACCGAAGAGCTAAAATAAAGCATTTTTTTAATGAAGTCGTGTCTTGGTACTATTGGTTAAAGGCGTCTACTGCCCAAATTATTCTCTAAAAAATTCAACATCTTACGATTAATTATTATTGGGTCCGATATTTAATTTCACATTTTATCTATCATACTTAATTAACAAAGTACTTTAATTGACGTCCATAAAAATTCTATCAACAAGTTTGCTCATTTTACTTAACTCATCGTCATTGTTTAAATATTCTATACCACTAGAACAGTTGCTCCAATTTCTAAATTGTCTGTCGTGGTGGATTGCTTCATTCCATTTATTTTATTTAGCGTTTCATCTCGCATTGGGAAAGGGTTACCTAATCAAACCAACAGTTTTTGACTATTGAATTATGTTTACTAGTAAGATATAAAAAAAATGCTAAAGTTTTTAAGGATGTTTGTTAATCTTTCATGGGTAAATGGCTGACAAGGATTATCTAGATATTTTTATCCCGCTTTTTTAATACCGTGCAATAATTTAGGACTGTGGTTAAAATCTGAAGTCAACGCAGAGGAAGACGCGGGACTAGATGGTTCTGAAGAGATCTGTCAATATTAAAAGCTATTGATAATTATACATGTCAATGTATAACTCAATATGCCAATTGTTAACGCTAACGAATAATGTCAGTTCCTATATTTTACATTCAAAACATACGCTTAAATTAGATTGAAAAATAATCAGAATGAAATATCCGAAGGGGAGCAATTTTAATGTCACTCAATTCGTTGTGGCAGACCTAAAACCAATTTACTTCTCATTAAGTGTGTGTAACCTTTTTCCTACCCGAATTAACCCCTTCTAATACCATCACAAACATGAGTGTTACGACACAATAAAGGCATAATTATAACAAGATAAATTGACTTAAAAAACCACTCAATCAATTCGACCTCATAATTAAAACGGAAAACGTCTACCGAAGTATCTACATGAAAATCATCACCCTTCCATTTGATCCCTCCATTCGTTGTCAGTACAAAATTGACGTTGAAACCTCTAAAAGCTTTGTCATAACCAACTTTTGCGCATTCATGAAAATTGTCCCGTAAAATAGGTCGCCTTGTCTTCCATTAAGCTAACGCCGTACCATTAAAAATAAAGTTAACACTGAATATTCGTGGAGTGGGCTTTTAGGGGAAGTCACAGGTGCATTAAAGTGTTACCTCTATTTGGTTAAATTTAAAAATATTACAGTCACGTCAACTGAGAGCTTCTAACAACCTTAATATATGAGTAGAGGTAGTAGAATGTATATTTTATTTGATATAAAGTTTGCCGCACTAACGTAAGTAAAAATGTTGAAGGAATACAAATGTGGGTAGATAGGATCAGGGAGGCAGTTTCACTAGACTTTAGGAACGATCGGAATCTAATCTTAGTCTTGATCTCAATCTAATCTCACTCTTAATCTTGTAAAAAATATCTGTAATTGAACTCGTTTTTTGACATTAAATTTCACTAAGATGAGTTTGCGACTATATTTTAGACGTATTTATTAATTATTGGCATTCAGAAGGCATCATTTAACACGTGAAACATATATTAACTATCTCATTTTCGCGACAATCAAACTCAAAGTATGAGATTAAAAGACGGATGTTCTCAATAACACTAGAATTACTAGTTAGATAACAATCAATAAGAGTACTATGAAGATTTACCTTATCCTTATCTTACATACATTATTGCAGACAATTTTACGACCAGCAACTGAAAAGTTAAGGACATCTGTTTTGTAATAAGCGTAGTTTTCGTTAAAACCTCTGACAATAACAATTATTGTAAGTACCCAAAATATATTGGCTATATCTAATTAGCACATCCTATCTGGCACCTGGAGCAAGCGACCACAGCCAAGTCTTAACGCTTATTTATAGATCAAACTTACACCAGAGGAATCAAAACCGTAATCCATTGCAATAAACTACAAAGTTAAAATAACTTGGCACCGTCGTGTAACAGTTCCTAGTATCAAACTTAGATAATCCAAAATTAATCCAATCGCGAACTTGCTTCAAGCGGGAATTGAACCCAATTCACGTAATTTGAATGCTTATTTTGAAACTTTGTCAAACAGGATAGGATTTTAGAAAGTCTTTGGATTGATAACGTTAATTAAATATTTAATGACGCTTTGTAAAAAATGTAGAGAACGATTAGATATTAGACACCATTAACCAATAATTCCAAGTACAACTACTCTAAAGAAATATGTACTATTTTAGCCCTGAAAACCCGATTAATTTTCAAATAACTATAAAAAATTGACATTCAGTTGCTTTGAAATTAATAAATAGTCTGTCAATTAAATTGGCAGAAAAATTATGTCTAAGTTTATAATTTCTATGGGGGAATCGCGTTTTAGCCGGTCATAAAAATTACTTCAATCAATTGACGTACTTTTTCAATTATACATTTTAATATGACGCGTTCAGCAGTGAATATAATAAGAGATAAAAAAACGTAGAAGAAGAAAATCAAAGTAAACTAAATCATAAGCATAAATAAAATTAAACTCAAACCATTTAATTAAAACAATCCATTTACAGACACTTTTGAATTGTCAACGAGTCGGTCAGTTAGTCAAAAAGTTGAAGCTAGTTGCTCATTTCAAAACGTAGGTATAGTTTAAAAGTAGGGTATTAGTAAATGTTATAATGATAAATTAGTCATCAACTAATAAAATTATTTCAATGCACATAATAGGACACATATCCAATCATGCAAAGGCTATAACTAACCCTAATGTTATAAAGACAGACAATCACATTACATTAGCTGTGTAGGTAATTAACTATTAGGTTGTAAATCAGCCACTTTGGTTTGACATGAACAAGGATCAAGTTGATGAACTGACGCAGTGGCCTACATACGACCAGCGATCACGTTGACCAGACTTATGGAGTGGATATATTGTTAACTGAATTAAACTTTGACGTTTTTGGAAGCTTATCACCTATAGGTATACCAGAATCTTTTGGCAAATGAGGAAATCAAAATTTGAAGTGTGTAATACCGGGGAATTTGGATTAAACAATTTGATACTGTTTAATTTTTATTTGTTTTGTTGTAGTTTTGATGAAAATGAACAAACTTTGAAAAATAAATCAATCGTTTACATATTAATAAAATATGTGTATCGTTTATACCATCTTATACAACATATCGGTCAACTTTGTATCACGATATAAGTCAGGTGTTGGTGGCAATTGATATTGCCGTATGAAAATCACTAACACAAAGAACTCTTCAGATTTATTATATAAGTATAGATGAAGGTCAAAGACACTGAATTCTAACACAACGATATTATTTCCAGCGCCGACGGCAACTACGAAGTCACAATCATGACGAAAGCGATCCTCCACCACGACGGCAAGGTAGTGTGGAAACCGCCAGCCATCTACAAGTCCTTCTGTGAGATTGACGTGGAGTACTTCCCTTTTGACGAGCAAACTTGCTTCATGAAGTTCGGATCTTGGAGTTATGACGGCTATATGGTATGTAAAAGATAATAATAATCATTATTGCATCATTAATGCCGAATGCATTAAGTCCGCCTTTGTACAGTGTATTTTTTTACATGTACAGTCAACAAAGCAGATAGGTGTGCAAAGTCAGATAATGATAATATAGTAAATTTTGGTTTTTACATGACACAGCTCATTTCAGTACCTTGTCCCATTAGGCAACTACTCGACTACCCGGGGCATTTTGTTTAATTTCGTTTCTACAATTCCTGTTTAAAAACATTTAATTTTAAAATATTAAGGATGTTGTTTCTTGCCCATTCTTCTCCATACGAAACTACCTTTTGTATGAGGTAACTAGATTCAATTCTTTTTCTTGTAAATGGAGTTTAAAAGTGCCAGCTACATTATCTTCAGATAACGTTGTAATAGTTTCTGTAACCAATAGCCTAACTTGGCACTTACTTCTTGCTGAATTACTTAGTACATCCATAAATACCACGTATACGGATGCAGCGATGGATGTTGAAAATGTGCCAAAGTGAGCAATTCGGTTCAGATGCCATAAGAGTTAACTGAGCAAAATAGTTTAGGCGAGTGAGTTTACAGTATGAAACGAAGCGGGAATGTGCTTTACGTAAAAATGAGAAGAGACGTGTCTTTGTTTTTGATTCTCATTATAAATATTAGACTTTATGCTGTCAAGAAATTAAGGTTCTTATTCATTCGTCGATGATCTTACTTTGTCACTTTCGAATTCTTAGCCACTTAAGTTTACGTTTAGGCTAGGATAGTAATTCAAGAACTTGCTAAATAAGTAGGTGCTTAAAACTTATATAATATGAGTGACTCCAGTTACATACAATAGAGGTAGGCTTTGAAATGAATCTTGAAGCAATAACCCTCCCATAAAAACACAATGACGTCACGTTATGCCCGAATGTCCATTGAATTTACGTTCATGGGAAACTGACGAGGGAATGATTGAATCAAAATGTGATATTATGGATTTCCCATAAAATTATATTTTTTGTTCCCATAATACCTACTACGTTATATCGATACGGTAATGTTTAATGTTTTGGCATGAGTGAATAAAAACAAAAACCAATTTCAGGATATCTCAAGCAAGAAATAGTATTTATCCCATATTTCTGATCGTTTTGTAGATCAATTTCATGAATCTTAAAATATTTTCCTGGTATGCTGACGATCTAGCACAAAAATAAAAATGGAAAAGGAGCACCTCTAAAAACTGAGTACAAAAAAAATCTGTCAACGAAAATTTATTTTTGCTTGTGAATCAATTTTTTTTCACGAATGTCCTCAGCCCCTAATAAAATTGTATGAAACAAAAAAATGGTGCCCTAAACGAATTTCGTAGCGAAACGCTTGGAGGGAATGTAATCGAATTCTTTGCGAAGCCTTTTCCAATACTTAGTGTCAAGTGAAATATTTATATCGTCCTGTATACAAATATTTAGAGATAGTTGAAGGGTAACTCAATAGTAATATCATATTATTATGATACTTGTTAATACTTTTCGAAGTATTAGGATGATTGAGTAAGTAATAAATATAGATATTATTGAGGCAAAATCATACAAATCTATGACCTAGTTTTATTAAAGAAAGTTTTGCTGAACATTTTTATTTCCCTTAAAGGATAGATGGAAAATCCTGGCGCAATTTTCATGCTAAGAGAACTAAGTAAAATATTTAACGAAAACGATAACAATTTTTATACTTGATTTAGTCATAGTGTACCAAGTACCAATTTAGTAAGTGTAAACCCTTTACTTAAACGCCTGAATAGTTTATTATAGCAACAAGAACACAAAATAATAAAAACATAGCTGATTAGTAGATTGGTTTTAAACATGACTTTCTATTTTGCCAAATTGTAGGTAATAAATAAATTGTGCTACATACCTTCACTAATGTTAACATCAAATAGAACTGTGCTGGTCTAGCTTTGAAAATTCCTGAAAATATAATTTCACAACTACCTAGTGTATACATACCACTACAATAAACTTGAACTATTCCAGTATATCATATCTAGAAGAACAAACCTTTTTCGAAACAGAGTCACGTAACACAAGAAATTTATGGACCTCTGTTGCGAAAACTTTGGCCTTATAATACCAGAAAAATACATACTCAAAAGAAAAACAGCAAGCCATGATGTGTTTCAAAGACTTTGGAACTGTAGGCTTAAAACAGACGCATTCATCTATCCCACTAAGGAACCGAATAAATCTGTGGTCACCTACTTTCACATAAATAAAGACTCGGCTTACGTCTACGCCTTATATTGCCGTGTTAAGGTTCACTAGGGAATTCAGGTGTGCTCCATCTCCGTCTTACTTTAGATAGTTGTATGAGATAGCAATAATAGCTATTTGTAAAGCTTCGCGTGAATGGTTTGATTCCTTAATAACGGATTGCCTTACTCCGAGTATTTTGTTATGCTTCGTTTTCAAACTGTGACTCACTCTTTTAGGAGCTTTTGATATCTTTATTTTGATATTGAAAGGGATAGCATTAAGTACTCGTAGTTATTTATTTGTTTACGTTATTGGATTTTGATATTGCGTTTTCGATATACTTTTGTAAGACATACGTAATAGATAGAATATTTGATATTTAATGTTGAAACCACTTAAAGTATTTTTTTTGACCTTGGTTTTTTTTCTAGGTGGACCTAAGGCACTTGAAACAGACGCCAGACTCAGATCGTATTGGAATGGGGATCGATCTGTCGGAGTACTACATCTCAGTCGAATGGGACATTATGCGGGTTCCCGCCACGAGAAACGAGAAATTCTACTCCTGCTGCGAAGAACCGTACCCTGACATCATCTTTAACATCACTCTCAGAAGAAAAACCCTCTTCTACACGGTCAATCTCATCATCCCTTGCGTTGGGATCTCATTCCTCTCAGTCCTCGTATTCTATTTACCCTCAGATTCTGGAGAGAAAATCTCGCTCTGTATTTCGATTCTTCTGTCGTTGACCGTGTTCTTCTTGCTGTTAGCCGAAATTATTCCTCCGACATCGCTAACGGTCCCCTTGTTAGGCAAATATTTGTTATTCACTATGATGCTAGTTACATTATCAGTAGTTGTCACTATCGTGGTGCTAAACATAAATTTTAGGTCGCCAGTCACCCACCACATGGCCCCGTGGGTGCGGAAAGTCTTTATAGATTTTTTACCCAAAATATTATGTATACAGAGGCCAGAGAAACCGCCCGATGACGACGACGATAACGATAAACCAAGCGAGGTAAGAAATATTGATTCTGCAATAAATCACCAACATCACGAAATAAGAACTGAACCGGAACACATCCCTCGGTAAATCATTAATCATCCGCAAAGCATCGGCGTTTATCTTACACGAAGACTGGAATAGACCTCACCGCCTCGTGGCGTTTTAATTAAATTTGTAAAATAAAAGCTTTCACAAATGAAGTTCTTCGGAGGGAATCTCTTTCAGTACGAAAAAACAACACAGAGCCTTTTCTCATTGAGTTTCCTCCATTGAAAACAATTTCCATCGGAACGGATTCAATACAAACAGAACGCTATTACAGCGGAGTCGATGCCGCCCTCAACAATAACCATTTTAATTGTCCTCAGCCGCGGGACTCTTCTGGGAAACGCTCCTTTCAACGATATTCTAAATCCATTGTGCTCTGTGTGTATCGCGAAAATATCGCTTCCAGCCCAATTTCATTCCATTTCGATTTTCCTTTATTACTCAACGCCGGGCGGGCTTAACGAGCGCGCGCGGCCTCCGTTATTTATGTTCCCCTGGTGGCTGCGGACGGATCGCGCGATATATACGACGCCAGCAGGCACGGCCCGAACCGAAACCTCCACTCCGGCCTAATTGTGTGCCGGCTTAAGCTGCGTCGATACACTGGCCCTCGCGGAACGCGCACTGACGTTTTAATCTCCTGGCATTTCATCCGACGCCCATTATTGCACCGAAATGACCTTTAAGTCTCTCTCAATTTCTCTGATTGACTAACTTTGTTTCTTTTGCTGTTCTCAAATTAAATGTTTCTTTTCAGATACTCACGGATGTCTTCGGCCCGGATGACATGGACGGAAAGTTCAAAGAATGGGGTTGTGAGGAGTATGAACTACCAGGGATGCCTCCCTCCCCGCCACCTCCGCCTGGAGGTGATGATGAACTGTTCTCCCCGCCTCCTGGTTCCCCATGCCGTTTAGACTTAGATGATGGTAGTCCATCTCTAGAAAAACCTTACGTGAGAGAGATGGAAAAGACAATAGAAGGTTCTAGGTTTATTGCGCAGCATGTCAAAAATAAGGATAAGTTTGAAAGTGTAAGTATTTCATTGCCATTTTTTTCTCGTTTTCGGATACGTTCTATCCTTATACAATTACCTTCTTTGTAGGTGGAGGATGACTGGAAGTATGTAGCGATGGTGTTGGATAGAATCTTCCTGTTCCTGTTCACGATAGCCTGCGTGCTGGGGACGGCGCTCATCATATTCAGGGCACCGACCTTCTACGACAACACAAAGCCGATAGACATTCTGTACTCGAAGATTGCGAAGAAGAAGTTGGAGCTACTAAAGATGGGCTCAGAAGGTGACCCGAGTCTCTGAAATTCGTCTTACGTCTTCGGCCACTCGCCGCCGAAGACGTTCTGGGAGTTGATCGTCATGTGGTGGCACGGATGATCTATTTAAGACTCCCAGATGGGAACTGTGAGGCGAGAACTATATGTTTTTGTGCTGTGTGTGGTGCCAAGCGCCCGGTGCGCCCATGGACGTGTACACGCCGTAAGCGTATCCTAAGCCGTCTTTTTATATAGAATCATTAAACTCGATGTCAAAACTGTCCGTCGATGTTCGTATATCGCAGCGACCTCAAGCAACGGCCGTTGTGTGTTGACGCCGGATCTGCCATAACTATTTTTATATTAGAATCGCTGTATTGAACGTTTATACTTTAAGCGGAACGTATTGATTTACAATTATTCAACGGGACGATTCTTTTTCGAGTAATAATTTGATATGAGCGCACAAACATTGTACAGATTATCTTTAGGTGTTTGTATTAATTTCTTGCGATAGTCGTATTCATTTTCGTGGTGGTAACAAACATAATGGTGTAATAGAATACTAACTTTAAGATTTACTTCGAATAAATCGAGCTCAAATTCGTAATATGTAAGTATTGTAAAGTGGTAATATTCAATCAAACGTCGATTAGAATCAGACATTTATAATAATAGTTACGTGCAAAGGTCCTCGATGAGAGCCGGACTATGTAGATTATGTACTAAATTATTATGAATAAATTTGAATTATACATTATAATATGATATTTGATAAACTGCGTACTCGCGTAAAAATCATAAGGACAATATCGATACAGACGAAATGTAATAATTTCCATTTAGTAGTATATCGTAAGGGATTGTAGATACAGTTAGGTTAAAAGCCTAGTAATCAGTTTTTAAGAACACTTATCATAATGCCAGATAGTTAGTTACATCGCAATCGTGATAATTCTATGATTAGATGTATTTGTGTAACACAATTGACTGCCAATTGTAAAGATATTAAAACATTTTTATAAAAATCGGGTATTCTTAGGTAGTTCGATAACTTGTTTTATTAGATTTTTTAATATGGAGTGCCAAACCCATCTGCGTGACACCATAGAACAGAGCGTTTGCATGTCAATGATGTTGTTTTTCTATGTGCGCTAACTTGATTGCCGTTAGAAATATCTTTTTGTATTCGCTTGAATATATTCTGATGTATTTATAAGTAAAACGAATGCTTGCCCACAATGTAATGACTGATCAATTCTCATTCTTAACGCTTAAGTTTGTACGCGTCCGCTAGTGTGCGCCAAGCAACAGGGCGCGAGGACACACTTCTTCCGTAACGTTAATATTTACAGTATTTTCACTATAAAACCTAGAGTACAGGGTAATTAGTACACAAATGTCTCCTGATTTATATTTCTCACAAATTTTCACCGAATGTAAAGTCTTTAATCACTTATCGGCACTTTACCACTAACACTATTAGATAATAAAATCATTGTTGAGGTTTGTGACTTTAGTAAGTAAATTAGATAACATTATATTAATTTGTACCTAGACTAGACTCGTATTAGATGTTACCTTTCGTTCTTGAAGTCATGACTCACTTTACTTTGATAGTTATTTATCATTTCTGACGGACGCATCAGGTGTTCTTACCTCATTCAAACCATTCTGTAGGATATTTGTAGCAGTCTAAAATAATTAAAAAAAAAATATTTCGAGCCGCGTATTTGATATGTCAAAGTAAATCATGATAATGTTTATTAGGTAATGACTTAGATAAAAATTCAGAGTTATTGATATTAATGATGAATAAAATCCACAGCGAGCAGTTAGGAAAACAGGGATGGATAATGTAAAATAAATAAAAAAAAATCAAATTGTTTTGTGTGGTTCGTCTTCGTAAATATAAGTGTTATTGAATGTGTATAGCTGTTCGTGTCGAGGGTAACGCATAAAAATGGCTAGTTTAGACTTAGATACGTAATAAACTAGATAACGGTCTAACTTGTTAGACGTCGTGGAAAGCTCGCTAAAGGTTGAAAGATGTTAAATATTAGCAAAAATTTACGATAAAACGCTGTATCACATACGAACTGGCTATAAAGGAATTATTGGATGGAATTGTAACGAGTCCTCAGAATTACGATATTAATTTTATTTATTAAAACATTCGCGTGGATTAATAAAATAATGTAGGATCGTGCTATTGCACCACCGAAATACACCAATCTAGAATAATAAAAAAAACTATTTATCAGTAAAGATTAGTTAAGTCCACTGGCTTGGCACACTGATCCCTAATCATCCGAACTTTTATTGTAGATAATTGCTAGACAAAATCGGTCTGTTGTTATTTTTATATGACTGCAAAATATTAATAGTTAGATTTTCTATAACACCATAGGGTTTAGAATCGAGCGACGTTCAATATGGAATGTTAGAAGTTAAGAAAAACATGTACATAGGTACTTACTTCGAGCGAACTATGGAGCTAAGTGTAGTTTGATTGGAACGGGTTCTATATTGCAACGACACAGAATAAAAGAATTGTAAGACTTCTCTTGGTGTACTGCAACGTTTTCAATCGTTTGCTGTTGAAATTAATGAGCTATGTCTATACAACGATTAATGGCCAAGTACGTTTGCGGTGTTATTTTAATTTGAACAGTTTAGATTTTCCATACAGACTCTGATTTTTGTAACAATTTTGAGAAAATAATTTAAATATAAATAAATATTTAATTGAAAATATACACGAATATATAAAAAAAGTTCAAAAATAATAATAATGATTTGGAACCGTGTCATGAAAACTAAAGATTTATATTTAAATAATACAAAATTTTCTGCAAAACCAACACAATATTTTCTCTAGTTGAATGACACTTGTAAGTACGATGAGACGCCTCAGTTTTAAGTTATCTGCAGGTACTGACATAAATAAAATATAGTAAAGCAACCTCACAATCCTGTTAACCCCGCAAAAAAATATGAATGTTATAAAAAATTTAATTGAGTAAAACAAGCAACTATCTTGAAAAAATAATCAGTTGATACAGGATACAGTACAGACAGATAACTGAAAAAATGTATTCTCAAAATAAACATACAAAATGATGAAAATTAGACCTCACTGTCAAATTCTATATAAAATAACCTAATAAATTAAGCACACGACTAAAATTGAATCACTTTTACAATAAAATTAAATGTCAATTTGTAGATCATATTAATGTCATAAAATATTAAAGTCATTTATTTATTTACTTTGTTTATAACGATTACAGTACCAATTACAATAATTAAAGACTTAAGACACGTACAACTGATAAAAATAAATAAAAAAGAAAACACAAATACACATTTAAAAACAAAAATCATAATCAAAGCATTCAAAAATCAGAGTCTGACAACCTTTTTGCTTCCTAATACCTACATTTCATCGTTGATAGTCCAATTCCGCGTAACATTCATTGTTTTATAAATACCTCGTATGTACACTTTCGCAGATTTTACGTGAGGGTCAAAAAAAAAAGAACAAAACGGCTGAATTTTGAAAGAAATTGAGTAAAGGACCGTTTCATTCATAAACTGACGTAGCTAATTACCTATGGGTCGACGCCAATCACAATCAGTTACCTACAGCCGCAAAGCCTCATTTTTGCTGTTATTGTACATTCGCCGTATTGAACAATGTCAATTAAACGGTATTGGACTGTCAACGACGATTTACAATATTTGTAGAACTTTCGAAAAAATACCTTTTCCAAAAAAACTGTATGCTCAATGTATGAATTTAGCTCAATAACTCAATTACCATCGTTAATATGTTCTCAGATATCAATTTGTTACTCCCTGTCTTTAAGACCTGTTTCGTTACCATTCTTGGCTTTATTGTCTTTCAAAATCTTGTTAGGTACAGACTAAATTGTCTGTTTAATATTATAATATTTCGGGTGATAAACGGGTAACTGAACGATAGGATTTTGTCATATAACTGACACTAGATAGGTAATAAAAACAATAAACACATTGCTAGTACTCTTGTCAATAAGATTAATGTTATGAAATAATTGTATATTAATGTTTAAGGTGGTATAATTATAATAAATGATTAGCTTCTCAGTGTTTTTAGAGTTAGTCGACGAATGAGTCAACTTGGCGACGCGGTGTCAGATAAATTTGTTATTTCATGTCAGCATTGTGTTTCGTTACTTTAGAATTTTTAACGAAAAAGGTTGGGATCGTGCCAAATATTTGTTATTCTTAGGATCGTAGGAGATTAGAATAGACTTATCGTTATGTTTGTATGTTGTGTTTGTCAGTTTAGTACTAAGCTTTATATTTTGTTAACAAGTTTGTCTACATCGGGTGACGAGAGTTGTGAACTCATAGTCAGCTATCACATGGCTGTCAATAGTTTTAAGAATCAACCTAACCGAAATGTTGACATGTAAATATAGCAGATCAACATAGAAATTTAAATAATATTTATAATTGACAAGTTATTTTTCTACGTTCGTTTCACGTTACCCTTTAGAGCTAACGTAGAAGTAGTGGATGAACGCGATGGTGTCATCGAGTTTTGCTTTGTCAGTAAATGTTGATACAGCAATAACGTCTTCGACAATTTAGTTAAATTTCGTCATAAAGCATTTGATTTGACTTACATGTAAATTGAATATGTTTTGGAAGGAAGTCAGTATAATAATCCGTAACGCTTTATAATTAGGTTCAACGAAATCTAGAATTTCGAATAGTCATTTCTTCTACGACACTTTTTGGATATTATGCTTTATTGCACGTTACATTTGGTTTGCTTTTGGGATCGTTTATCTTAATCTTTACATTATAAAATACTCTTTATCTATAAATATTGGTGTAAGTTAGTTGTATCGACATGTTTAATCGAACGTCTTCCAAAGTGACGTAAGGTATTGTTCTGTTCCTCTTCTATGTGTTGCTTTCTATGATTTTTATTATTAACTTCATTAATAATTTAGTTTTCTTCATCTATTATATTCATTTCATGTGTATCCTAATCGCTATTGTTACTTTTACTAAAGTTGGCAGTGGTTCAATAAATAAATTCGAAAATAATACATGTTTTGGTACTAGTCCTTTCAAATTACAAAATATCCAACAAAAATCATTTAAAAGTTAACTTACATACTTCGCTTTAATCTTACAAGTGTTTGGTTTTCAGTTTCAGTACATAATTACTTATTAATGGACGTGTAACCGTTTCAAGACAACCTTTGCAATAAAACTCTTCTCAAGTCTCATTACTAAATCAACTTAACTTGATAATTCCGTTCAAGGAAAAAACATCTTTATTTTATGACGTCCTGTATTCAATTCATGTAAAATTCGTCTGCATTTAGGCATTCCGAATTTACGATTGGACCACTGCAAGCAAATCATTCAGGCTGTGGCTTCATAGGACTTACAAACAGCAAATAACCGACCTTAAAACACACTTGACACTCGTAACTCTCAAAAAATCAAAGGTATGAAATCCTGTAACTACTGTTTACCTAGACACCGGCAGCCATCTTTTTTCTTTTTGTTATAGCTCTTGATATCGTAGCGATAACTGAACGCATGTGTATTGAGAAGGAATAAGTACCTATTACGGCAGAGATGATCGGCACGTGTATATCACGAGTCGATGGATTGAGAACTCAATTTCAATCCCGTAGAATCGAATTCAGAATACTACAGTTGATGCTTTTTAAAATAGCAAAAGCGGTCAGTGCTCTTTTCTAAGTTATCTCGTCATAGAAAATCCGGAAAATTAATTAGGTCTCGTTTTTCATTAGTGAAAAATGTTGACGATCACGATATCGATTTAGGACGTTAATGGACTTCATTTCCATTTGGCGAATGCTAGAATCTGTCAATAAATGTGGGACAATGACCGCTATTGGCACGTTGAAACGCAGTAACCATAGGTTAACCTTTGCTTGAGCATCTTTTGAGAGGTTACAGACTTAGGTCTGTGTTCACCATGATTCTATTAAACTATTAGTTAGATACATGTTTAAACAGTTTAATATTTAAATGTCTTTAGAAAAATTGAAATAAACAACTGTTTAAATACGTAACAAGTTGATTGAGTGTTGGTAAATGGAAAATTGTAAGGTCTCATCGGTTTCTCGAACAAAAATTAAAGTGACAAATTGTCAAGTGACGTAAGCACCTGATTGGTTGACTGAACTGCCAACAGCCAATAACAATAGCTTACAAGCTGTTGCCAATTTGTCATTTTAATTTTTCGTAATAGAAACCTGGTGTTATGTTGCCACAGCCTAATTCAATAGCTTACTTAAAGCTATTATATAATTTAAATCAATCTTACTCTTTTGTATTACCTTAATAGTTTACTGATATGATAAACATAGATATTAAAAAGTGTAATTAATAGGTAGAAACCACACGAAATTTGCGTTGAGCTTCCAACACGATTAGATGTAAATACAGAAATAAATAAACCACTATTCACAATTTATAGCTACACTTCCTTCTTTCATATAAAACAAATGAATATATTATATATTAGTATAACCGTGAACAGATGCTGAGTATCACGTTGAATAAAAATGGAGAAATTATTTAGAATACTATTGAATTTTAAAGAAGAAAATTGCTAGTAAAAAAAAAGAATAATTAAAATTTCCAACATATTAAAAAGTGATATTTCCCAATAATGTTAAATACGGAGTGTAAAAAGACACATGACATAGTTAAAAATATTGCTAAAAATAACTTTTAATTTGATGTGAAAAATCACTGCGTAATATAACGCATGCAAACCACTGTGCTTACAGGCGCATCCAATAGTACAGGGTCGTATTTAAAGTTAGAACATTTAAAAAGAGAAAAAATAGCTATTCAAAAATTTGAACTTTGACGTCACTATCTCCGTAATTATAAAAATAAATAAATCGTTTTATTATCAGGCAACTGTGGTTCATAGAAAAAATACACAAAATAACCTAATCAAAAATAATTCTAATTATTATAGCCCAGAATAAAAATAATAATTGCAGTGATGTAAAAACAAGCAATCAGCATCGTTAAGTGTCTTTTTACACTCCTCACATGACAATACATTTTCTTTTAACGCGCGTTTTTAAGGGTGCGAACACACTCAACCACGGCGACACAACGAAAGAGCAATTAATATTAACGCACATTACAAAATTGAATGCGAGCACTGCCATATGATAATGCACGAACTTCACTTACGTTGTCTCGTCGTGTTTAAGTTATTCCCAAAATTTTAAGTAACTGTTTAAGTTCTAAAAACTTTCAAGGTAATATATAAAAATGGTTGGTTAGTGTAGTATTTATTCATCATTGATGATAGTCAGCATCTTTCCGCGGCTTTCGTTGTCTTTGCAATAACTATGACATTATATTATTTTTAAGTTGTTTGTGCCTTATTTTATTAGTTCTTATTGATCTCATGCTTTTACCGTGGGAAAGATTATGAAACAGGAGTTAAATCGAGTCCAGTATATTATTATACACATAATAGAAAATTAAAGAATACATTTGATAGCTTCCAAGAATTAAACTTGACTAAAACAAAAGAATCAAAATTAATTGCTTGTTTCATGAAATTTTCAAGGAAAAATTCTTCAAAGTCTTAGACATAATTTATCCATTCCCGTCAAAAGACAAAAATAAAGTTAATCAAATCCAAATCTCACATCATTCTTAGTAAAGGTAAGTGTACATTACAATGGCCTAGAAAGTCGCAGTGCGGCGTGATAAGCCACCCGAATAATTCCCATACATTTATTATGGTCTGTGCCAAAGTGCATCGGGTCTCAATATCACGCAGGGGATCGCCAAGCAGTGCTGCCGCGCTTATGATAATTACAGTAAGTCACATTTTTGACGATATTGAGTTATATATATATTCGGAATGTAGAGATTGAGATCTACATTTCTGTATATTTAAAATTTGAAAATGTGGCATAGAACATCAAATAAGCTTAAGCATAATTACAGTAAGATACGTTTTGCGTCAATGCATACTTATTATGATTGCAGTATGGGCACATACGGTTGATTTTTTCATATAGTTAAACCCATTTCCTAGGTAATGCTACAGTAAGTAATCTTGCTATTATCATTTTAAAGTTACGAGTATTTTTTACCATGTACCACAGAAACATATTAACAGTAAGTGACACTTGTTGTTTTTATATTAGTGTTGGAAATAAATCATTATCATACTAAACCTTAACATATTTACAGTAACAGCATATATTATATTAATGCTTAAGAGTTTCGCAACGTATTAATGTATTATCTTAGCATAAGTACAGTAAGTGGAACTTACTGTGTATATGATAAGTCAGCGAATTAAAATATATATTTGTACGCATAGACGTAATAACAGCAAGATTCAGTACTGTAATTATGTTTAGGAATACTTAAATTTATGCGTAGACTTGCCTGGAACAAATAAGGTAAATGCGTTACTTACTGCAAATATTCTAAAGCCTCCTCTACACGTCTGCAGATGCATCCGCAGATGGATCACCACGAGCTGTCCACTAATACTGTCTACTAAAGCTGTATTATTGTTGATTAAATATAGGACTGATGTTGTTATCCTAAAATATTTTCTTAATGTAAAGATAATATTTTTGTAAGCCTACATTTTACCGCCCAGCGAGAGCCTCCTAAGGTGATGGTCGAGACTCTTGGCTATTATGCCATTGGCCGTTACGACTATCGGCACAGTGATTGCTGTACTCACATCCCATATGTCGACAACCTCGCGAGCCAAGTCAAGATAGGTACTTCATTTGTTTATCTTTCTCAGCCTTCACGAGGTTCCCGTCATGCGGGACTGTTATATCCACAATCACTGCGCGACGCTCTAATCGATCTATCACCACTATGTCAGGCTTATTGGCAACAATAGTCCTGTCAGTGATGATAGATCGATCCCAATATAATGTGATATTGCCATTTTCAAGAACTGGGTCGGGCACATACCTGTAGTAGGGTACTTCCGATTCCACAAGACTGTATTTAAGAGCAAGCTGCTGGTGGATAATCCTGGCTACTAGGTTCTTCTTCTTATTGTGTGGGTAGTAAGGCCTTACGACCCTACACACCTACTACTAGGCTACTAAGTTATGTCTATGCAAGTAGTCTCCGTTAGCCAGACTAGAACACCCAGATATAATGTGCCGGATTGATTCCCCGGGACGATGGCATGCCCGACAAATGTCAACCGTACCGTCCTTCACAATATATCTCCGGTAGTTGTTCGTCATTGCAACTTCGTCCATAATTGCGCAGACAAAACCTTCGGTTTCCCCACAGAGGTCACCAAAGCGCAGCCAGGATACGGACGCCATAAAGTCAACATCAGGCCCATGTAGGGCCCGGTAGTAGCGCCCGTGAAGCTCCTTGCTCTTCCATACCTCCATGCGATCATTAGTATCCAATACTACAGGTTTGCGCCAGTTCTCGTTCACTAAGGATAGCGGGGTGAGGCCCTTGTCTACTAAGACCACATCTCGGTGCATCCCCACGTCGGCTTTTAGGAAATACTCCCTGAGACTGCATATCTCACGGTTGTGCAGGGTCTTAGCATTTAAAAAGCCTCGACCTCCGCACTTCCGCGGGACATACAGTCTCATTACCGATGACCGTGGGTGATGCATCCGATTTGCGGTCAACAATGTGCGGACCCTCCTATCCAGGGCATCAAGTTCCGTCTGAGTCCATTTGAGTATGCCGAAAGAGTACATCAAAACCGGCATGACCCAACCGTTGAAGGCGCGCACCTTGTTTCCGCCTGACAAAAGACTATTTAATACTTTATTCAGACGGCCAAAGAAGCGCTCCCTCAACGATTGTTTCATATCGGCAGCATTGATGCCTAACGCTTCCGACATACCCAAATATTTGTAGGTCAGAGGACTCAGACTATCGCCCTGAAATATACCACGCTCTATCCTTATCGGTTCGCTGCTCTCTCGAATCTGCCTACATCCTGGATAGCGAAGGACCGTCCTCCATTGCTCCATACATGACATTAGGAAGGTGCGTAAAGTTGCATCTACTTTGTACAACTCCAACATCCTCATAAGCCATGTATGTGGCACCGAGTCATAGGCCTTCTTATAATTTATCCAACATGTAGATAGATCCTTTCGAGAACGTCGAACCTGCTGGTTAATGGCCATATCAATGAAGAACCGCTCCTTAGTACCACGGGACCCATTCCTACATCCTTTATTATTTTTGTATGAAGAAGTACAAACACGAATTTATAAAAAGGTTTAGGGGAAAAACTGTAAAGGTGTTATTTTAGAAACAGTGCTTATTTTATTTGGTCTACGATTGTTTCATGTACGGAGCAGGTTGTACAAACACGAATTGTATTTTTTAGTTAGTTTATAATCAGATTTTAAAATGCTTAAAAAATAAAAAATAAACGGAACTGATTATACAATTTGTACTATTAATAAAGCTGTGTACTTCCTACATTAAACTGTGATTTCATAAGATTTTTTTTGTTTCATTATCTACAAATAATATTAAGGAATAGTAATTAATTATGGTTCCAGTGCTTTGTGGCAGAGAATTAATTTTACATATTGCTCCTAGCTATAATTACAGTAAGTGATTAAGTTTCATTACGCAAACTGTGTAATTTTTGTTATTCAATTTAAACATTTATGTCATTTTGTAATCATTGTTGCAGTATGTACTTCAAATTAAAGATTGTTACAGTAAGTCACACACTTACTGTACCAATACTAAAAATACATAATTTTTTTAATTCTTCGTTCCTTAACATAAATATTTTTTTAAATTTTACAATTAAAATATTAATCCTAATTAAAAATTAAAATATAGAAAGTGTTAAACAAACCTATACTTATCTTAAATATTTTAGAAAACTTAGGTTTAATTTATATTTTAGGAGGAATGTCAAAATTAAAAAAAAAAACTTTAACCGCCTTTTTCTCGAAAGTGTCTCCAGCGCACTTACTGTATATATCACAAGCACGGCAGAGTGTATGCAGCACGTTGTGGCTGCTAAAACATGTTCAACGTTCATTTATACTGCAACAGACAATTTGCCGTTGCGCTGCGACCCGGCACGCACTTCTGTGCCAAGTTTAGGTTTAAGCGCTGCAATGCGCTTTCCGTGAGTTAACATAATATGCACTTACCTTTATACTGATGTTTGTGACACTGCTTTAGCAATTTACCAACATCGAATGTTTATCTTTACCACGGTAACACGCTACTAAAATATTAGAAACTTTTGTAATTAACTTTTTATGTGCTTCAAATAGAATTAGTTATCTTAGTTAACTAACCAAAGTTAGTTGAAATAATTTTATCGATTTCTTGACGGACTTGTATTTAAGGAAATGTGTATAATTATGTTTAATTTTAACGAAAGCAATCGTACTCATATTGAATTTGTGTAAGTTAAAGATTTTATATTGTCGAATCATTGTAATAATTTGATGTCGCAACGACATATAGGTTAAGGGTACATATGTTCGGAGATTTTCGTCTTGTAATATTATTAAGTGTAATTAATGTCCTCGGCTAGTTATTAATTATGATAATTTTTTGTTTGTTATTGAATTTTTTTTCACCTTTCTCGTCACGAGTAACGGTGTTTGTTATGTGGGAATTGAAGACAAAGGATATACTTATAGCAGTGGTATAGTGGTGGTTTTATTATTATGAATATTAGTGAACATTTGACTAACCGTTCTTGGTTAATATTGTTTAAATAACTATACCTTTCTCTCTTTACTAATTAAACAATAAGCTTTTTCATTGTTTTCTTTCACTAAAAAGAATATATAAGGAGATAATCAACTTGTTTATATCTACCTGGTATGCAAAGTTCCTTGGTTTGCCTAGGAACGGTTCTTCTTAATCAAGTTAGTTAGAATGATTGCAATTTTTTATAGAGAATTTTATATCAAATATTATTTCTGCAATAATCAATATGAAAATACTGGAGTACTTTATCCCAGTACATAAATAAAATAATGTTGGCTCTGCGTCTTATTCATTGTTGACAATTGTCTATAATTCCTACAAAACAAACTGACCAGTGAAAATGGCATTACGCAAACGAACACCACACTAATGATACAAATATAGATGATAGATAGTTACATGAGAGGAAATTCCTAAATTATTTTAATATGTAAGGTACTATAATATTACGTCATACAATAATAGACTTCTATGGGAATCTTGTCCTCAATAGTAATAGTATTAGGAAAATAGTTGACTACAGGCGCGGTTAAATTAACGCGACGTGGTGATCGCGCGAACGTGCGATTTGTTAATTACTGTGACAGCTGACTGTAGTGCTCAAAATGGAACGATTAGGAAATTAATTAAATTAAATAACACTTTCGAGGACGGAGAATTTTTAAATGTACCTATTTATAGGCTAAGTTCAGAATATTGTCGCGCAAACAGTCAGCTTTGTTTGTACTTGTAGTGTGATTCGTGTCGCGTCATGTTTCGGATCGCAAGTCGGGTTAGTGTGACCGCACCTTAACTGTTCAGTCACTTGTATCACGAAATCATTGCCACGTACTACTTTTAAGATTTATGCACTATGCTACAATATACATATATTATAATATATAAATGTAATAATAATATTCGTATTGTACGTTCTAAGTCATAATAGCTCAATAATTTATGAAATCCGTAATTGAAATAATTGTAATAAATAGTTATTAAGCAATTATTATAAAAACTAGGTGAATGGAAAGTTAGATTAAGGCGAAATAATATACATAATAAAAAAATAAATAATTTAGGTCGTAAGGTTTAACGTATAAGTCCCATTTTGTAATGTTAATTAAAAATCAAAAATCAAGCACTACCATTACCATTATGAATACACTCATGACTTCTTAATGCTAACATTGAAATGTATTATAAATATGAACTATAAATATTAAATGTTATGCGTTAATAATAAACACATGCGTTTTATTCATAACTTTTTATTTTTCTTTAAAATCCTTGACGCCACACAAAAAGACATTAACACTACACAAACACATTAAATTAATTATTTACCCTCAAATTGCAGAAATACTTTACTCGACCAGTACCAATACTACTTTTTGGAACAATCGCAATGTTATCTCTGTCTCAATGCGTCAAAAATTCGTTTAATTTACCGACATTTTTTGTCATTGATTGTCGCTGATATAAGGTTGCGATTTCGATATCTGGAATTGAGCTCCAAAACTGTAGGCCTAACACGAGAGCTCAGAGTCGATTTTCGAATTAAAAATATGAGTTATCGCAAAAAATTTATGTTTATTTTTCAATTTATTAGTATCATACTATAGATGAATAAAGACTTCAAACCCAATAAATATAATGTTTAAAATGGGTATTTTCTATTCAAAAATCAATCGAATTTACGAAACCTATACACCACACACTCCCCGTGGGTATCACGAGTGCGTCTAACTTCAATAAGTTACACATTTGTTTTACTAATTCTCAACTGAATTAAAGTTTAGTCGAAACACAAAGCAAATAGGTAATGGTTATTGCTTATTATAACAGCACCGCACAACGCGTTTAACGCACGCCGCCCGCGAGCCGTCACCTTATGTCATCGTATGCTGTCATAATGAACAATGACCATTACATTATTACACGGTGATGATTCTTTTTAAAATAAAAGGTGCTTTTTTGATAAATTCAAAATAAAATAAGACAAATTAAAATAAAGTTTAGCTAATGTTATGACTTGGAGAGTCATAAGTGTTTAAAAATGATTTCGGTTGTATAAGCACTACGTATAGTTCGATTAAACCTTGATCGTGATAAAAATTACATTACTTTAATGTGTTTTATTGCATTTGAATGTAACTTCTAAAAGAAACACTCCTTAAAACTATGAAACCTTATACCAGAAAGGATTGAACAAATAATAACACACAATTATTCTTTAATAATTTATTCTACCCAAAGTTACTACTGAATAAGGTCCAAGGGTTCAAAGTAAGATCTTGTTTAGGAGACGGAGCATTATAGTACCCTTGTGCTAAGTCAACTAAAGATATTGGGCACGTGAACTGGTCACAATTTGATAGAATATGGCCGAGGCGGTGAGCAGCATCATAGGTTGCATGTTCCACTGGCTCTGAAGCAAGGACTTTCGTCATTGGTAACCTGGAAATATGAAATTAAGAGAAAGATAAAGAATATAAAAAGGCAAGTATTATTAAAAAGGAAGAACAGTACTGAAGGTATTGTACAGATTAAATTAATAGAGGCAAAACTAAGTTTTAGAATCCTATCTACTTAAACGTTTGACAGTTAAAGTCGACGCCTACGTACAAGAAACAAAAGATGCATTGTGACCTTAAAAAATCTGGAGTACAGTACGATTTCTGTCATTCGGTAATATATTATATACATACTTATCTACTATAATTTAGAAATAACCATGACCAAGGTTGACTCTTTGATGAGGTGGTAGTAAATCGCGACTACTGACCATGAAGTCGTATTCCCAGGGAGGATTTTCCATCAGGAATTTGTCAGTAGCAGCCTCGGAGTCTGGATTTGTGCCCGGTTGATGGCAATAGTCTCGCCCCCTATCACATGGGACTTAAACATAACTGGCGAAATGTGGGTGTACTAATGGGTACACCTCTGCCTAACCTGGGTAGAACTTCTAGGGCATTCCAATTTATCAAGGGTAGAGTAAAACTGTTGGTGTACTTACGTGAACAATGTCCTGAACATCTCCTCAACCATGTTCTCTCCATGAGGGACGAGCCTCTGCGTTGTCTCACACAATGTCTTTAAAATACATTGCCTACCGTTGTAGCCCATGCTGGAATATAATATAATACACATTATTTAAGCTTTAAATCAAGAAATACCTATATAAATCTACAGTCAAACCATTACAACGGTTTTGTGGAGCTTAGTTTATAAGTTATTTATCAAATTGTGAACTTAAAATAAATAAATGCAGTTTTACCATTCTCATAAAATTATTACTAACTACTCAAATTTTGGGTATTTAGTCCGAACGGCTCAAATCGTCAAAGTAAAAATCGTCTACGTTTCAAAGGGCCGGTGATAAGATTGCGATTTTGAACGTTTTATCTATGAGAACTGGCCTTCAGGTGGGCCATACCTAAGCTAGTTTACCACCTACGTGATAAAAAACAAGATTATTTTTATTCTAGTCCAAACGACAATTTTATAAAAGCGAACTTTTATTTGTGCTCGCTCAATCATGCCAAACGGCTGAACGGGTTTTATGGACTTCCACAAAGGTGAAACATGCTTTGGAATAACAATTAGGACACTCTATATTCCTGTGGGGTCGACTTGTTCAATCTAGGCTTATCTTTTAACACCGAGTTAGTTGCTAACAGTATCTACATTTATCATTTTGTTCTATAATTTAACCTAGTGTTAACAAAAACATGAGGACATGGGTAATTTAATAGGTAGATCACACGTTTAGGAAACTTAACTCGGTGTTAACGGAGTTATCTTGTGCCAAAAATCTTAACTTTGAGTTAAGTTTTTAATACTTAATCAGATCATCGACCATTCTAGACTTAAAGTTAAACTTCTTTTAGGTCTAAAAGAAGTTTAACTTTAACTCTAGTATGACCCAAGTCTCTTTATTATTTTACTGATTTGCAATTCAGCTTCTGTATCATTACAACTTTATAATCATATCATATCAGCCGGGAGACGTCCACAGCTGGACATAGGCTTCCCCTAAAGAAAGCCACACTGACCGCATTCAGCGGTTTTCCGCGACTTTTATCAGGTCTTCGGTACGCCTCTTGGGGTGCCACCTCGTAGTCACTCGATAACCTTACAACCGTCTACTCTACGAGCAACCAACAAAGGAACCGACATAGCTCTCTTTGCGAAACTCGAGTGACAATGGCCAGGGCACATAGCTCGTACATTAGAACTTACTTCTCCATAATCTTCTCCAACTTCCCATAGAGCTCTCGCCTACTTCTCCTCTGTTCCATTGGCTTCGTCAGTCTGTTATGTCTGCGGTAGAACTTGGCAGTTTCTGTGGCGTTGGGCAGCTCATAGGCTATGCCCCAGTTCATGCCCCAAGTGAATGTGCCCGGAGCAGAAGTAGGGGCAGGCTGTCCAATCACACCGACTGTCATGCAGCCAGCGCACTGGAATAGGCAAATATAGACTTTAAATATGAAGTAACAAGTGTTATTCTCCTACTGCGCGGCTAAGGCCTCATTTTATACAGGGAAGCTACAAGCATTGAAGACAACGCGTTCATACCTACTATTAACCGATATTAGTGATGTCCAAGATAAACTTAGAAAGTACTTATGAAATGAAGAAGTCCCATTGGTACTTGCCCGGTATCGAACCAGCAATCTCATTAGAGGCGGGTGCCTAAACTACTAAGCCATAACTGGGCAATTATGAAGTAAACACTTTCAATTGTACAATTTCGACTCAGAAAGGAAGCATTTGAACTATTTTAGGTAGGTTATTAAAATACTAATTGTGTTATTTCAAATTTTCGCCGAAACGGTGACTTTAATAAAAGTATTAGCATTTCGAGACAAGCTTTTAGTACGAAAGAATGTAAATGAAAATGGCAAAATACAAATGTCGACAAAATAAGCTCACTAAGTTATTCAGCTCTCATACCTCAAATAGTGCTCCAGAGGAAATTGTGTACATGCCTCATAAAAGTAAGCTAGCCACCTTAGTCTTGTGTTATCTAGCCCGTCTTCGAGCGTCATAGGAATTTCAAATTAACTCCTTAAGGCAAGGAACATCAACCTAATAATAATTTATTCCTACATCACCATGGAAATATATGTGAAGGAAAAAACGACAGTCATAAATCGCGGATAAGACATAAAAAAACTCTCTTAAAATTTAACGCAGATAAAATTCCAAAAAGTACGTAATCAACCAAGTTTTATGTGTCTGGATGATTCGTTTTAAGGCTCTGCATCTAATCTAAGAGCTACTCTGAAACATACGAGTTTCTCCCCAATTTTGCCGGATTCTGTTTCGAATTAAAACTTTTATCATTACATTTTATACCCATCTGTTTATTGGGATAAAGAAAATTTGCACGCTTTGATCTAGCAAAATAACGTTACTTTCAGTATATTATTACTAATGCAGGACAAAAGTCTCTTCTCCTGTAGAGAAGGCACGACCAAGTGTAATGAACAAGACGCTTGTTTAAGCCAAATTGACGACTTCCGACTTTTCAAGTCTAGGTTTCATGACCATGTTTTCCTTCACCAATATCAATGATGTCCAAGATAACTACAAGACAAGATCTTTATGCATTACGCCAATAAAAAAACAAAGTTAAACCTATTACGTTTAAAGTGAGTTCCGACACATTTTATCACATTCCTCAAGGAAGAGTTTTGGGCGAAGGGTGTCGTGTATCAGCGAATCCGCAGAAGGATACGCGACACCACGCAGCACAACACGACGCCATCACTTTGTGTACAATAGTTTATTTTTTATATTTATGACAGTTTGTAAAGTAGGTATATATGTAATGGGTTCTTTGTAACCCAAAATAAATAAATAACATAGACTTACCGAAAAACTGGATCCTTCGGGAAAAGCGACATATCTTTTTCTTCTCGATAATAACTTAGAACCAGTTTTAGCTGCGCACAACTCACCATAAAAACATGCCAGTAGCAAAAGATAAAATACATTCGAATGTTTCATTTTTTTTAATTTTGTTTGTCGTGCTCCACCTTTATGGAACGATATAGTAATGGTTAGGCTTACGGCTTAAATAACGGTTCTAGTAATTGTCACGTCATTACTAAGCTAACTGTGGTCGCACGAAGCAAATGGCATACTGAACTAAATAGCAACGTCAATCATGCTTAGCTTTCAATAATTTCATTTGAAATTCGTGTAAATTACTGTGAGCTGAAATTAATTTGTATGTATCATGTTGAATTAATATGGATTTCCATCGTCATTTTCCAGTAATGTCTTTGTTTCCTTTCTTTCCAAAAACATGGTCATGAATAGTACTAGTAATAGTTAATATAAATAGCAAATGAAGTAACAAAATGGTGCTGTAAAAGAATAAAGAATGGTACCTTATTATATTTTTTTTATTTTTGATTAAAGGCTTCGTAAATTATAGAAATACAACAGCATCTTTCTTATAAAATATATGATTTTTTTTTAAACGTATAGGCTTAATTTGCATAGGCTACATTCCAAAACGCGTTTCATATGAATAAATAATACAGGTTAACAAAAAATATATATATATCGGTAACTCTGTAAATTATTTTGTATTTTTTTTCACACACTTCGAAGTACATAACCCTCCCGTGCCGCTGTGGAAAAATGGATTTAACAATTCCGCCAAGACAGCCGTCAAAATATGAAGAGTTGATTAATTAACCCTGAAACACACTGAAAACCTTTCACAACGGTTTATTGAAGGTCGATTCATTTGCCTGTTAACGCGGGTTCCGTCAAAATTGGGAATCAATTATACCCAAAAGTTATCACGGAGTAAATGCTTTTAACCCTTCATATATCTTTTAGTCCATTGTCGAGTTGTTTTTAGATGGATTGTGAAAAATATGTTTAATTTTAAACAAAATTTGGGCTTCACAAGGGGATAAAAATGTATTGGATTGGAATAAAGTATAAGTACCTACAAAAAAAAGCAAAAAGAAATATTTTTATTAAACTAAAATAATAATAGTAACTTTACTTCAATGAATATAATAAAAACCTTAATTATTATTAATGGTATAACCATCTTAATAGTAGATAAAATAACACCTCTGTTCTTATAAGGATAAAGTCATAAGAAAAGAAATGTATAATTATTGTTGTGTAATATTCTAAAAACATTAATAGACCCTAAAAACAATGTGTATAAAGTCGAAAATTATCCAAAATTACTACTAAATAACGCCCAAGGGTTCCTTCCAACATCAACTTTCGGTGCCGGTGCGTTATAATACCCTTTCATCAAGTCCACCAAAGATATTGGACATTTAAATCTGTCACAAGAGTCAACGAGGCGGCCTAATCGATGTGCGGCGTCATATATGGCGTGTTCTAGAGGTTCCGTTGGAAGTACTTTTGTTGGTGGCATGCTGTGAAGGAATAAAGAGTTTTTGGCTTATGTTGACAAATGAAACAGATTAAATAAATTAAACAAATGAACCAGCTAAAAAATAAAACAAATGAAATAAATGAAGCAAGTGAAATAGATTAAAAAATTAAAACATGAAACGGATAAAACAAATGAAATATGAAACGGATAAAACAAATAAACAAATATGTACTCACGAAAATAAAGTCCTGAACATCTCTTCTAAAACGTTATCTCCGTGCGGTACAAGTCTTTGGGTGGACTCGCATAGAGTCCTCAGAATGCACTCTCTGCCATTGTAGCCCATTCTGAAATATAACAGGTACCTACTAAGCATGTTGTAATTATGTATATCGAAAACGTCGTGAGATAACCTAGTCTTTATGATAAAATATCTATAATGGCTAATGCACATTGACAAGAGTGGTGATCAATACTCACTTCTCATGCTATTTTCAAAGGCCACTTCTAAAAACTTTCTCTTGGTTTATTATCTTTACGGTACGGTTTTGTTACGGTATGCCTCTCGAAAGGATTAGCATTGATCACCACGTTTGCTTATGGCGGATTAGCAATTCAGACTTATCATCACTATCACTACCTATTATGAAACAAAGGCTGTCTGTCTGTTCGCGATAAACTCACAAACTATCTATCTACTGATAAAACCGCAATAAAATCCGTTGCGTAGTTTAAAAGATCTAAGCGTACAGACTGCGGGAAGTGACTTTGTTTTATACAATGTAAAAAATTGTATACTCGTTACTAGGTAACTTGTCAAAGTCAAATCATTTATTCCAATAAGGCCAATATGAGGCACTTTGGAACGTCATATAAAAAAAAAAGGATTGAATCTAGTTGCCCCTTAGAAATTTTACAATATTTGCATACAGATTCATACATAATTACACGTGAATACAATATAGCTTAGAGAAAACTACTATATCATAAATGTTATAAGAATTACAAATCAAAATGTTTAAGGTGCTCCCTCACCGGGAGCATTCGCGTGTAATGTAACGTTACAGATTTGACCATTACATCAGTGAAGGAGGAGAACCGAGCATTACAATGAGCACTTTGTAATGATACAATGTGTAATATCTTGATACAACTTGTAATATCAATGCGCTCCACTTCCAATGTAATGCTCAAAGTCGAATCTATATGTTACATTACACGCAAATGCTCTAGCGAGCATAGCATTTGCAGACGTCAAGGAGGTATTATTGTAATGTAATGCTCAAAGTTGAATCTATAATGTTACAACACACGTGAATGCTCCCGGTGAGGGAGCACCTTTAAGGTAAAAAATTGTTCAGTAGACTGGTGTCTGCAGACTTACTTGTCTATAAGAGTTTCCATTTTACCATACAGCTCTCGCCTATTGATCCTCTTCTGAAGATGTTGTTTATATTTCTTTTGTCGGAATAATAAGGCTGTTTCAGTGACGTTTGGCAACTCGTAGGCTATTGCTAAGTTAAGACTGAATGTGTATAGGCCCGGGAAGGAGTTTATGGCAGGCTGGCCAATCACACCTACTGTCATGCAACCGGCAGCCTGGAAAGGATTAATTACTTTGAAAAAACACTTAGGGTTGGTACATATCTGACGGAAGATACGCCGTGTATCGTCAGTCGCGTAACGCAGAGTCAAATAGATGATAAAATATACAACACACATAACCGATGATGCGTTAGTGCGTCGACCATAGGTACTAAAGATGATACGTTTGACGTATCTTCCTTCAGATGTGAACCGACCCTCACACATTTTTTTTTTAATAATAAATTCGGTATTTTCTACCCTACTACTTTAAGAAAAAACACAGAAACAAACTCAGACATCAATATCGTTTATAAAGTCCACACAGTTTCAGATAGAGGTGAGATTATAATATGGGAATCATGTAGGTTAACATGGCATAAACTGACTTGCGTTTGCTTGTTCGCAAAATGGTCGACTCCTACAATAGGACTTTTAAACACATTTTTTAAGTATTTCTTGTTGCTATTTTTATAACATAGCTATTTGTTGTACATCTAGAATAAAAAATAAATATGGCGGTATTTTAATAAAAAACCACACAAGTTTAAGTGGTAACGCACTTTCGCCATATTAAAATAAAATATCAATACCTCCTGTTAGTATATCTACACTTTAGTAACATTTAAATGTATAAGTAAAAGACTGATTATAAACATGTTAAAAATATAAAATAAAAAACTTACTGAAAAACTTGAACCTTCAGGAAAAGCGACGTACCTCCTTCTCCTCGACAAAACCTTTGATTTCGAAACAAGTCTTGTATCCGATAATGCGCTAAACTGTATAAAACTTAAAAATATCACGACTAACAAATTAATATTTAAATACATTGTGTTAAGAAACAAAAGACTAACACTAACAAAAAACAAAACACGAGACGAACAATCAAAAATAAAATTGTGGCATTTTTATTAAAGTTGAATACATATTCTGTCTATCTGTAAGAAGTGAAATAATGCAATGAAGTTCAATTACAGCTAACAGCAAACCCGTTTGCTTCTATTGTTCAAATTTTATAACTGTACCTTATAATATGTCGCTAAAAGACACCGATTCGGTAAAGAGAAAAGTAGTAGGTAGTTCTTCTATTTGACAAATTAGTATCAATATGTCAAATGGTCTCATTGTTAAGTATTGTTTCTGGAAAATGATTGAGATGAATGCATCATATTTTTGAATGTATAAAAATAAAGTAGAATTGTGTTTTCAATACAAACTAGAAAATGTAATAAGTGCAAATAAAAAAGTGTTATCTTATGAACTACTAGTTAATTTCTAACAATCAATTATCATATTGACACAATAAATAAAATAAAAAACATTTTGTCCTTTGTGGTATTGAAGCTCGTGTTATTGAAACTTTGTGTTTAATTTTTGACGCAATTGGGCCTAAGGCGCTTTGCACACGGAGCAACTTTTGCAGCAACTGGCAACTTACTGGCAACTCGCTGTTTACATGTAATTCAATTGGACTGCGCACACAGAGTAACTCAAGTTGCGAGTTGCGGCAATCGTCAACAGTTTTCAGTTGCGGCAACTAGCAACTTATTTAGTTGCTAGTTGCCGCAACTAGCAACTGTCAAATATTCGATTTCACATCCTCCCTCCCTCGCCCTGTGCCCGGCATAGTGTTGCCATTAACTTAGTGGTTTTTCCCACTTCTTTTTGGGGTAATGTGTAAAATTCTATAATAAAATACTTCTTGATATTCCTCAACTAAATGAGAGAAAATTTAAACCATGCATAAAACGCACATTATCTAATCAAGCATTATTATAAGTTAGATGATTATATCACGGCCAAAAATGCTTGGCTAAATGCTAGTCCTGCTCCACAGCCACTCGGGCTCACTAAATAGGATTGTTTTTTAAGAGAATGATGTTTCTTACCCTCTTTTTTGTCGACCTGAATAACTTGTACCGTTATCAGTACGATTACTTTTTCTTTTTTTACATACGGATAAGTACACTGAAAGTGTTAGTATTGTAAATTTATTTCAATTTTTTTTTTTTAAAACCATCAACCTAAAACTTGCCCACTAAAAAATCCACAAGCCACCAGAATCAAATTCTGACCACCGGAAGGTGGTCCCAATCCACCAGATCTAGTGGTAATACCGCTAAGTTTGCAACACTGCAACTCGGCTAAAAAAGTTGCTTACAAATTGCCAAAAAGTTGCGGCAACCGGCAACTTTGTGGCAACTAGCAACTTTTACAGGAAACTTTTAAAAAGTTGCCAGTTCCGTCAACTTAAGTTGCTCCGTGTGCAAAGCGCCTAAGTCAACCAAACTTAAAAAAGAAATGCTAGTGAACATCTATAGGTACGAGTCTATATTTCTTCTATACTGACACAGTAAACCGTATTTTTATTATTTTATTGTTTGTGAGAAGAAAATCTCTGGATCCTGGTGCAGTTGCAGATTTTTTTTCCCCGATAGAAAGGTAGACTATTTCTGAGTGTCATAAGATAATATGTTTTATGTTAAACTCGATTTCCACAAGGATGAAGTCGCGGGCAGAAGCTCGTAAACCTTTTTTTTTTAAATAAAAACAGTCCCTCTAACTCCTGATTACCGAAGGGTTAGACAGCATGTTTAAAATAAAGTGATAAATAGTGCTGAAATTGTGCCGTAAATAAGATCAAACAAACACACCCCACTAACAACAAAACATTAACAACAACTAACAACACCCAACAATTCCCACATAATAATTTAACTTAAACAACATCAAACTTCACTCCCCCAAAAATAATCATGTAAATACTTTACTGGTATAAAAGTAAGCTTAGAGTAAAAAAAGAGGCTTAGTTTGCATATTGTTGGGGTAAAAACCTCAACATGATGACGGATAGCAGACATTCCATTAGGCTCGTAACGCGACAGAGGCCGGAATATGGTAGCGCCATTACCCCAAATCCGTTGGTATACAAATCATGTCTCTATTGCGTTTGTGTATGAAATCGATGAAATCTTTTTGGTGTTCGATGGGGCTTTAACTACGGTATTATTTGGGACATGCTTTTTATAGAATAGCATTAACATAATAATACGGGGTGTAAAAAATACATAATACAGCCTTTTTTTATTTTTTTATTTTTTTATCGTGTGGGCAGTAAGGTCTTACGACCCCACAAACCCTAGTGTCAGAGTTTTTTAACCGCCTCAAGGGCCTCTGACATGGTTTTGAGTGGAACAGTAAGTCCCAGGTTTCCTCACGATGTTTTCCAACACCGACGCCAGTGATGTCCAAGATAAACTTTAGAAAGTACATATGAATTGAAAAAGTCACATTGGGACTTGTCCGGTTTTGAATCTACAACCTCAGGCATGAGAGGCGGGCGCCTAAACCACTAGGCCATCACGACTAGCCTAGGCCATCACGACTACGTATACTGCCCATTAAAATTATTGTTCGCCGTGCCCTGGAGTCGAACCGTTACTCGAGCCCAGTCTCCTGTCCCTAGCACACTGCGCTCAACGCTCTCTTGGATGCTAAGCCTCACTGTGTGTTCGCGGATGGAAGGAACGAGATCTTGTTAACATGTCTGGAGTATTATGAGATGGGCGTGTGACTGTCGAATAGCTGAATACTTTTTGTTTTTTGTCTTTGTACTTATATAATGTGTTTGTGTCTTTAACTAATAATAATAGTGTCTTCAACAAGAATAATGTAACCTGAATTTTGCAAAAAACCTAATTTAAAAGAATGCCGTGGAATTTCTTGCTCGTTCTACTCCATAGAGGCCTACCTCCGTTTTGGAACGAGCACCTAGCTTCAACTTATGGACTAACTGACCGACTCCTTGACAATTCAAAAGTGCCTGTAAATGGTCTAATTGAAATAAATGTTTTGACTTTGACTTTAATGTAATTGGCCTTGCCCGTTTTATGTTAAAGTAAAATAAATAAATAAAATAAGTAACATTCAGTAAAAGTCATTGCCAAGGAAGAAGTTTTATTTTTGGTGTAGAAAATCACTATTTATGGTAGCGCACATCGTTACGGAGGCGAAGCATTGTACTAACAGACGCATGCAACATGAACATGACTCGTAAAAAACAAAAAGAAAATGGTCTTTTCATCTTTAATATGACTTGGACCAGAACGAAAAAATAAAATAATGGTAACAACATTTAAGTCTCGGCTTCGTGTGTACACCCTTTATGTTTACCAAGACATACTTTCTTTACGTTCGTCTACATCTAAGTAGGTGCTTACGTATACATTTTACAATGTAGGTGACGCATACAACGATCGATCGATCTTCTACATAAATAAAAGAAACAAACTATTTTTTTTAAACCCCCGACGGTGGCCATCTTTTACCGATTTTCATCAAACATAGCTAAGAACACTCCCGATTAATTCACTATTCAAACAAAATCAAAATCGGTTCGTCATCCGTTTAGGAGGTACGATGTCACGGACAGAGATACAATCACACAGACATGTCAAACTTATAATACCCCGTCGTTTTTGCGTCGGAGGTTAAAAACTAAGGGCTAAAAATGTTGCTACGCGCAAAACTCGAGAACGGCTGGAACGATTCGGCTGATTCTTTTTTGTTGTGTTCTTTATATTCCGGATAAGGTTTGTACGAAAGACAATTTTAGGAGAATCAGAATATAAAATGTTATCTGGTTTATTCAGGAACCTATTGACCAAAATTATGCTTTTGTATGGAGCTGTTGGTACAATTCGCATATGACAATTTGAATGGAATAATTGGGTAATTGACACCACCAATCAATTTTCGTCATTTTTTGTATGGCATTAATAAACAATGACGTCACTTTTTCGCCAACTTAATTGATAAACTATTTGTTGATTGCAAAGCAACTTAAAATTAAAACTTAATCGGATTTTCAGGGTTAAAACAAAACGTTTTTTTTAGAGAAGTTGTGGGTTTGCGTTTCCCATGTTTGTCACTAGATGGCAGTTTTTAAGTTTGAGTAAAAAAAATAGTTTAGTAGTAGTTTGAAAATCCTGCGGCTTACAAGTTCAACGATTATACTGATTTTATTAAACTACGTGTGATATTATAACCTTTGTAGAAGCACTTAAAATCCCTTTTCTCTTGTTCATACTCCACTTGAAATTCAAGTCAAGATTGAACGCAATAAAATTTAACGATTTTATTCCCCCGTGCAGTGAAGGCTGATAACTACAGAAAGCTTTGAATGTCAGCTGAATCTGTAAAACTAAGTAGAAAATGTACCTAGCGAAGCATGAGCATGTCAAGGAATGGTTGGTCCTTGAGGACGTTACAATAAAGACGAGTTTTGGCTGATAAAATGGTGATAAACGCATTACAGGAGAGTTCTGTTATCTGGCTAAGTGGTACGTAGAATCATCTTCTTATCTATTCTTAATTAAATAATAAGTATCTTCTAAAATATTAATATTAATTAATTTAAATTTAACATTATTGTTCTGAATAACATTAATTTGTGATTTATAAATTCACTTACAGTAGTATTTTTTTTAATTTAATCTAACATTCTGACAGTCTACTGTTAATTGTTTTCACATAAACATAATCGTGTATACAAAATTTTATTTTCAGTTAGAATGTATAATTGAGCATATTATTCAACTAAAATGTTAGGTTTGTTCTTGGGATAATCATACGAAACCATCTTCACGCGAATTCAGATTGCAGTTGGCTGCTTTTTAAATCTTAGACTAAACTGTTTCTGCCTACCCCCATGAAAAATAGGCGTGAGTTTATGTATGTGTAAACTGTACAAAAAATTTCAAAACCCATTTCAAAAGTCACAACTAACACAAAGCCTTTATAGTATCTTTTACTTATACCTACAACCCAAAACCCTGTATTTAGCAGATCCCCGAAACTAAGGTATTTACCCCCCCTTTATCCGGACGGTCTCAGCGTTCAAAAGATTTATGAAAACATACATCACTTTGGCGACTTGACCTCCCCTACTAATGGCTGACGAACAGTACTTACGACCATCGTTATTATTTGAGGACAAAGGCCCGATGGCTACGACAAAAAGTTGACAAATTCTATGTATGTTAGGTGAATGAGGTCATCGGTTGTTTTTCTGAGGTTTTGGTTCAGTTACTTAGATTTGTAAATGGATCAGCTCGTTATTTGAAGGTTTTACTGATCTGCCTCAGAGGAAAAGTATTGTTTTTTTTCCGTATAATATAGCTTTTTATTGATACACTAAATGTAAACCAAAGTTTATTTATTAAACATAGAATTATGGTGGTAACTCCCTAACCATATTTGGGCTATACCGTCTCGCCATAATAAAAACTAAAGCTTATAATTAGGTATAATATTAATTGATATACGTGGGGCCGGCATGATATAAGTACAAGTAAATAACGTGCAAGAATCTCACTTATCCGTCATTTTAAACACAATGACACTTAGAGAAAATTCCATGTTAAAAAATAGGTCTTTTATATAATATATATGTTTGGTTGTGTAGGTACAGCGTTATAGACAGCGTTCATATTAAACTAAACATGTATCTATTGCCAATCTGTGCCGCACTGATCTGAGTAATGTGAATACCTATCTACCCAAAAATTACAGTAAGTTAGGTATATCTAAATTTAGAATAATTTACAAATAATGGTATTAGAACCCACAGACAAAAATTAATGTCGTTTGGAAATTTTAAAAAAATCCAATAAATTTTGAAGAATTCATTCTAAAACTGGGACTTTTCAGCCAAAGCCTACAATGTTATTTTATCAAACACTGTTAACATAACACACCATACATACTATGAAATAAAGTTTAAAACACAAATGGTAGGGCTCATAAAAGCCACCGGTGTGTAAGGCGATAACCGTTTTCGGGATCCAGCACTAAAAAGCATTTGCCAATCGGTAAGAACGTGTTTTGAGCTAAACTCAAGCTGAGCTTGGGTTCAGCTGGCTTCTGCAACTACGTTTTTGTGTACGTTAATCTCAGATATAGCTACAAGAATATACTTTAGAGCCGAAAAAAGAAAACGTTGTTTATTTATATAAACATTGCATAACATAACATCACGCCTGTAATCCCCGAAGGGTAAGGCAGAGGTATACACACACATTTTGCTAGTTATGTTTAAGTCCCATAAAATGGGGGCGAGTCTATTGCAATCACTGAGAGATTCCTGATGGAAAAACCCAATAACACTTTGCCCGACCTCGGAATTGAACCCAAGACCTCATACTACCGACCGCTAGACCAACAAGGCAGTCAGTCTATTCATTTATAAATTAATGATATTGAATATAGGTATTTATAATAAAGATGGATGGATGTTTGTTACTCAATTACGCCAGAACGGCTGAACAGATCTGAATAAACTTTGGCACAGAGATAAATTATAGTCTGGAATACAACATTCACTTTGTATCCCGGAAAAATGTAACGTTCTCGTGCGGTAATACATTATCTTTGACGCGGAGTTTATAAGAAAGATTACACATTATATATAACTATATAAATAATACCTACATTGAATAATAAAGAACTAATTATAATATAGAACGAGCCAATGATCGATATCTGATGCAAATGTGTGTTGCGTGTTGTGGAATATGATCGATCCTAATGGATGCCCCGTGCCGAAGGGCTGCAACCCTTTGCCGTGTGGTCTAAGTTCAAGTGGTTTAGTTTTTAATACCAGGAGCTTAGAGTAATATAAGTGCGTTTGATGAAAACACGAGAGGTTATTGCCACTTGCTATTGTTATTCTAGTACTATTTGTTTATTTAAAAACAACCAACCTATACTTAGGCGATTAACACACGGCACCGCGCACCTCCGCGGGTGGCGCTGGCGGCAAAGCGGATTGCACCGCTCGACCGCGCGGTCGGGCGGTGTTCGTGTATAATAAGGCTTTGATCGGTGCGACATGTGATCCGCTTCACTGCAGCGGTGCGCGGTGCCGTGTGCCACCCTACAATTTGCACTAGACGTACAAGTTATTGGCTAATAATAATATAACTTGATTACTAATCATAATAAAGAGAAACATAAATCATACAATTTAAAAGAATTACAGTAGATGAAACAAAATTAGAAAAGTATTAATAGTAAAATAAAATAAAAAAATATTTATTTAAGTCAAGGAGATTGTGCTAGGGTTAGCAATAAACTTCAGGTATTGATTTGCAGCACTCAGGTGTCACAGTTCAGTGCAACTCTGATAGCTGTTTGTAACTCTTAAACGGCTAAACGGAATCAACTAGGCAGATATCGATCTAGCTTAGCAGTGGATACAATTTATTCTATTGTTTCCTATTGTTTCCTCGTGGGATACTTAACAATCCGAGCATCGGGTAAGAAGGCAAAATTACAACATTCTAAGATTAAATTCCTCTATCAGTTTACAATTTAAACCAATCACGCCTAACCGACTTTATATCCTATCTAATGGAATAACGACATCATAGTAAGCTGATAATCGTTCATATTCACACAGCGAAAGGGATTTATATTTCAATCGTAAAACAAATAATGACCTCTTTTACTACCACCGGATAAATTTCGGTTAAATTATCTGGCAAATAGTGCCATTTTTTTTTCCATAACTGGTTTATAATGGTAAATTGTTCCAGGAGATGGCTATACAATAGATGAAACAGAAACAAACACACACAAAGAAGTGAACTGCTATAATTTGACCGGAACCGCTGTACCGCTGTTTCGCAGTGATGTGGGGGCCGAGGAAAAAGGGTGTCAGTTCAGCGTTTGCAGTAGACTGACGGAATGGAGCGGCCGATTCTCTCTCCCGTCTCGCCGTGCGCATACCTAGGAGCGGTTCAGCGGTTTTGGTCAAACTATAGTACCAACTAAGCATTGCTCAGTGTACAGTGTTGGTGAGTGTGTAGGAGTGTGCGTGAAGTACGTGGTGTTTGCGATAGTTTACTAAAAACAACAAAATAACAACAAACAATTTATTAACACACCGCTATCTAACTTTATTTAACTCCAATATAAAATCTAGTATAGACAGTGGACAATCGTTAGGTTTCTCACAAAAGTCTGGTTCCAATAATTCACTGAACTTCAGACCCATTTCGTCGACAAACTCGTGTTCTTGCAAAGGCGCCCTGAAATGAAAATAATTTATGATAGCTTACTACTGGAGAACACATCTTAGAACAATTTTCTGGAACAAAATGGCGACGGTTAGGTGCACCTGTTAAAAATTCTGGGAACTTGGTGGTTTTTGATAGTTAGGTACATACCTACGTTTCATTTTTTTGCTATTTTGTTTACTTCTATCATTGAGCAAGTAGGTACAGATATTTTTTCCATTAGGTTTATGGTCATATAAAGCGGTATTGCTGATCGTGGGATGCTTGGTTCGATTCCAAACTTATGCAAAGGGTTTTTTCATTAGGCATTTCTTAGTAGCATCTGGAAGCTTATATAGCACGGAGAGGCAATGGTCCTGCACCTGATCTCTCCCCGGTCGTGACGAATGACCGTCCTATTGGACTAAGAGGGTGAGGGAAGAGGAAGTGCACCTGTGTTTGCGCACACAGTTGTGTACTTTAATATCAGCCGCCTCCTACCCACTAGCTAGTCTTGACTTTCTTTGCCCCGAAATGTAATACAATATGAGAAATATCAAACAAAAGGAAGCTCTCCTAGCTTACGTTTAGTGTCCGTTTTTCCTTCCAATAAGTTTTAAATCTATTTATCTATAATAATAATACCTATAAAGTGGAAGAGGTTATTTTGTTTTATTGTTTGAACGCACTAATTTCCGCAAACTCTCAAATTTTGAAAATTCTTTCGCTTATTGGAAGCCTATTATTAAATAGAGGGTCTTGACAGGCAGACAGACGGTCGGACTGTCTACAAAGTGATTCTGTAAGGATTTCGTTTTTTCGTTTTTTGACTGCCTTGTTAGTCTAGTAGTCGCAAGCGCGACTGCTGTGCATGAGGTCTTGGGTTCGATTCCCAGGTCGGGCAAAGTGTTATTGGGTTTTTCCATCAGGAATTTCTCAGTAGCAGCCTCGGAGTTTGGATTTGTGCCCGTTTGATGGCAATAGGCTCGCCCCCTATTATATGGGACTAAAAACATAACTGGCGAAAAATGTGGGGGTACAAATTGGTACGCCTCTGCCTAACCCTTCGGGGATTACAGGCGAGATGTTATGTTTAGGTTCGTTTTTTCCTTTTGCAGTACGAAACCTAAGGTTGGTTTGGTTTAAAATGCGATCGTTCCAAAAAGTTAGTAAAATTACCCCCCTGATGAATTTTGTCTACTAAGAGGTGTAGAAATGAACTTTTAGTAATTCCAACAATTTCTATCCTCACAGCATTGGCTAGTATCACCAGCTGTTTCTACATACGAGCTATGAATAGTTTATAGCCGATTATTCTATCGTTACTAGCTAGAATGTGGAGCAACACAGCTGCGAGCCACCCACTCCAATACCGTCGTGTTTGAATTTTAAGCTTTTGACATTTTTATAATAACTGTTTCGACTTTATATTTATAGAGTTTTTGGCGAAGTTTGTGGTCATCGTGCTTTGAATAATAAGAATACTATGAATGCTGTTAATATTATGGTAAACAACGTTTTATTTTCTGATTATTTGCATTGATGTATCAAGTTATTCTGATGATTAAAATAACCAATAGTTTAAGGACAAAGGTACAGGTGCTTCGATAACCCAGCTTTCCTCAGAGAGATCATCTACAAATCAAATCATCGAACAAATTCTCGGGGATCTCCTGGTTCACTTAGTTTTTTTTTTGCCTTATTTAGATCGTTTATCGAGGAAGGTTAGGCTACAAATATAACATTACACAAAAACCCAGGAAAGCGGAGCAGTAAGATGTGACTTAAAGCGGCTGAAACCTCAGGATTAACCATGTATTAATTAGAAGTCCATACCTAATATAATGTTATTTCTATATCGCCATACATTCTCCGATAAATTCTATTCGTAGCGGGAGCTAGCGCTTCTGGTCCATGAGGTGTTCATTTGATGCATTGCCAGCTACAGCTTCTATGATAAATTGTTTTATCTAGAAATTTTTAGATGTCCCAGTAATTGAGACAGTTATACTGAACAAAAGCTGCAACGTTTGCTCACCCAGCTGGCTATAATTAGGTTTCATTTTGTATGTAGCAAAAACTACATAATTATATAAAAATATTTTAAACTATACAGAAAACATATGCTAAGACACTCAGCCATAGTGTTGTTTTCTATTACTAAAGAGTTTTTGTTATCAGCTTCAAAGATTACCTCTTGCAATAGCAAAGAAACTTTATTGCTAAAGCAATAAAGTCTTAACTATGTATTTATGTTAATATTATAAATAATATTGTAAATAATATGTTAATATTTTAAATAATATTAACATAAATACATCGTTTAGACTTTTTAATATTAAAATCAATAATATATTTACGATTTCAGCTATTGACGCTTCTGCCCGCGACTTAGTCCGATTACCGCGATTTTCCTAAAGGAATAGTATATTTTTTCGGAATAAAAAGTAGCCTTTGTGCTATTCCAGACTATAATTGATCTCTGTACCAAATTTCATTCAAATTCGTTGAGCCATTCTGGCGTAATTGAGTAACAAACATCCTAACATCAAAACTTTCGCATTTATAATAGTAGTAAGATTGCTACCTTTTAAATACTCATTAAACGTGATCAAAATTAAATCCCACTCAATCAAACTAAATCTCAACTCAAGAAGTCGAAACAAACTCATTACTCCCTCACGACACCCAAGGCGATCTTTGAAACACGCTCCCACTTATAGTATCACTACTCACTACCATATGACGTCATTTACTAATTTCCCTTCACGATACCACTTATGACAGTTAAAAGACAGTTTTAACAATGAAACAGTCCAACGTAAAACAATTCAACACCACATCCAGTGCTCGCATTTCACTTGCCAAAAATTCGTAAGCCTTACAAAACTCGCAGTGGAAGTAAGGTTGAATTAAAATCTCGTGTATTGAGCGTTGAAATGTCTAGTCTCTCGTTCCGTAGTACATAATATTATGACGTAATCCCGCGACGTATAAACGTCACGTATTCGGATTATAAGGCAATTAGCGGAATACGAACATTCAGCAATGAGCCGGTTATCTTACACCAGTTATTATTACGTTTGAATAATGTATACATATTTAAAGGTTTAGCTTTACATAATTTAGTTATGATAAAGCTCGGATTATGTATTGGAACTATCTCCATAATTATGGAGGTCTCAGAACGGTTGAGACTGTAATACATGTATAATTATAAGTTCGGTAATCTCTGTTTAAGACGATGGTCTTAATTCGGTAATACACCCAAGTTATCTGTGTAAACCGTCTGGGGTTATTTCAGAATTAAAATTGATTGGCTGTTTGCAAAAATCTGAGAGCATATTCATAAAATAATACTTTTTAGAGTCAAAATTAACAATCCAATCTATCTATTTATATCTTTACTAATATTATAACGTAAAGTTTGTGGGTTTGTAAGTTTGTAGGGGGAATCTCTGGATCTAACATCATAACATCACGCCTGTAATCCCCGAAGGGTTAGGCAGAGTTGTACCCATTAGTACACCCACATTTCGCCAGTTATGTTTTTTAGTCCCATGTAATAGGGGGCGAGCCTATTGCCATCAACCGGGCACAAATCCGGACTCCGAGACTGCTACTGAGAAATTCCTGATGGAAAAACCCAATAACACTTTGCCCGACCTGGGAATCGAACCCAAGACCTCATACACAGCAGTCGCGATCTACTAAACTGATTTTGAAAAGTCTTCTCAAATTGGAAGCTACGTTATCACTGAGTGCTATAGGCTATATTTTATTAACAAAAAAATATGGATCCGTAAGAAAAATCACGCGAACAAAATCGCGAGTACTAGTTTATATCTTTATTTGTTTTTAAGAGGTAATATCTGAAATTACTAACCTGATTACCAAAAATATTTCAGTGACAGAAAGCCGTGGTTGTGCAAAGTGACTTTAGCTATGTTTTATGGTATACTTAACATCCATGCGGACAAAGTCGCGGTAGAAGCTAGTAGTTCAATCCTTCATTTCGACTATATTACAAAAATAATGTATTTTACGTATACTCCTCTGCTCATGTTTTATAAGAGAATAACCATAGGTCCTATCAATTCAAGAACGCGCGGCATGTGACTTTTATGCCAATGGTATAAGGTATAAATTGCAATGTCTGACACGTTCATAAAATGTTCTATAGCAACTTAGTATAACTTAGTGAAAAACTTACGTAAACATAGCTCTTAGTATGTCATGAACAAGAGATCTTCCTTTGGGCGCTAGTCGCATCTGAGCTTCACATATCGTCCTTATAATACATGCACGACCATTCATGTTGCGTCTGAAATAATTATAAAAATATGTTTTTAAGTAATTAACGCGCAATTAGTTTTTAACGTAACGTAAGAACCCACAGCGTCAGGTACAGTCACGAGCAAAAACAAGTATACACTTAACAATATTACGAAGCAATTTTTTCGAATATATACATTAAAATAACTTGTTAAGAATAAAGTATTTTAAATTCAATACTACTATAAAATAGATCTTACCGTTACTTACTAGAAAATCGCTTTTGAATTTTGCTGAGTGTATACTTGTTTGTGCTCGTGACTGTACGAGAGGTGGGCCCTCTTATGCATGCTGTTGGTTCGTTACCGGGCACGGACAAGTGCTAATGTATTTTTTTCTATTTCATATTTGGGGTTGAAACACTAGGGCCATGGGGTCCGAACGCTCACTTCGTTTAACAGACATCGCCAAGCGGCTAGTCGACATTTCACATGAAAGAATAAGCAAGCAGGCCAAAGAATCAGTATTGCCATACAATTATTCTTAAGCAATGCAGCCAGCCTTCTTGGCACATGCCCCAGTGACAGCGACGCAAATGATTTTTTTATGCCCTTTTGCTCCCCTATAAGGATCCTCCTTTCTTTCTTTTTTATTAATTGTACATAGTAACTTTATAATTTTATAATTATTTATAGGTTTTGTGTTTAGGTTAATTATTGTACACAATTCTATTGTAAAATGTAGAAGCTTAAATATTTCATATGTACTTTCTAAGTTGAACCAAAATCAATGACATCGGCGAAGGAAAATATCATGGTCCTACCTTCTAGGTAGAAGAGGAAGGTACTCAAACATAAAAAAAAAATCGAATACTTACAGCTCCAATACATTTTGAATAGATTCCCAGATCTCTTTCTTCTGTCGATGATGCAGCAACTTCTTCCTATTATGAGCAATTATGACCTTGGGATCTGGCAGCAAGTACACTAGTTCGGCTTCCAGCACCAGGTACCAGCCCGAAGGCGCGTGTGTCATAAAGGTCTTTACTGATGACGTGGTTAGCTGAAATGTTTACAGAATATGGGTTGTCACTGATTGATTAAATAAGAGAAAATGTGAAGAGGATAATAAAAATACTCTTTATTGTAGGACAAACGCTCTTAGTTCTGTGAAGATGAGCCAATGGCCACATCAGGTAAGGAAAACGACGTATGTAGCTCGAAAAAGACTAGGTAGTATTCTAGATCAGAAATTTGTTAAATTGTTGAAATTTGTTGAATCCGATGAATGTTTTCAAATGTAATTTCTCAGAAAACTTCAACTATATCTGACGACCCTGCATACCTATCTCTTTTATTTGCTGACTGTACTACATATAACATGAACAAAAATAAATAGCCGAAATGTATGTACGCGCATAACTTTCGAACGACTGCACTAAATTGGATGATTTTTATTTTTTGTGTTCGTTAGTGTCAGGACAAGATTTGTAAGAAAGAATATTGTTGGGAAATACACCGGATAAATTAGAAACTTCGCACCCGTATGAAGACGAGGCGGTTCGCTATTTATATATAAAATTTTATAAGTATAAAGTAAATTATCTACACCTAAAGTGAATGGCAGTCTTGAATGAATTTACCTGCTCCAAGCAACTTGTCAAAACAACGTTACGTTGCCGAAAAGCTAAGTTTTGGCGCCCAAATGAACTTTCTACGTAAGTACGTGACGGTTCGTTAGCCTTAAAGATTTGTTCAGACTGTGTTAGTGTGTTAGGCGAGGAGCAAGTTGTAGTCATTAAATATTTTAGCTTGTGTGTGTTAGGGGGTGAGTAGGGCTTTAGCGCGAATTTCCAATTTTATTTCTAATTTATTTTCTTTTTGAGAATAATAATATGTATCATTCAAATTCGGTTCGGCACGCAGAAACGGTTGGCGTAGTAGCTGAGCGATTGAATGCTGCACTGCGTATTGTTTGTTGAATAATTATTTGAATATTTTTAAAGGCAGTCGTTGCGGATCTTTTTTGTATATGAATTGACAAAATGTTCCTTTTGAGGTACGAAACCCTAAAAAATAAGTCGATTCATTGTAATAATTACTGAGTAAGTTTACATTACCTTTTCATGAAAATATATGACACTTGTTTACAACAGCTTTGATTGATAATTGGTGATAATTTTAACATACCACTTAAATACGTCATCAGGCACCTTGTTAGAGTATCCTAATATGAGTAATAAGACCACATAAAAAGGTGATAATTACATGTCTTTATTATTATTTTTTCACTCCTTTTTAATGCTTATTCATTCATTTGAAAAATTAATCTTGAGTCTTCTTCTTCTTCTCTTTTTCTTTTTCTTATCGTGTGGGTAGTAAGGCCTTACGACCCTACACACCCTAGTGTTAGAGTTTCTAAACCGCCTCAAGGGCCTCTGACATGGTTTGAGTGGAACAGTATGTCCAGGTTTCCTCACGATGTTTTCCTTCACCGATGCCAATGATGTCCAAGATAAACTTTAACTACAACTAACAACATATAAATTGAAAAATTCACATTGGTACTTGCCCGGATTTGAACCCACAACCACATGCATGAGAGGCGGGCGCCTTAACCACTGGGCCATCACGACACAAATGACAATCTTGGGTAATTTAAGTGAAATGAGCTTTAAGGTGAACTATCATCCCACAGTGCTAGGAATTGATAGCTCATTACACTCACACCAAAAACAGTACATCAAAATTTACAGAATGATTTTCTACAGTAACCTATCCGAACGGTACTAACGGGACCTTATTAGGTACTAAACCTACGCTGTAACAATAAATAATAAAAAAATAATAATAAAAGGGGGTCCTTAGAAACTCGTTTTTTTTTAATCATAGTGTTAAATATTGTATGGTTCTACGTTCTACGAGACAGAGATTTTTTCACTGAATAGCATTGCTGATGAATTTTTTTCAAATTATTTTATATTTCTTTTTTGTTTAGGATCACCAACAATTATTGCATTCGGTACAATTTGTATGTGTTTCTTGTACTCCTTCAATTATTATCAGCAATCCACATCATGAACATATAACTAGGTATCTTTAACAGCCCTTCAACAACTATGTATATCAAGGTATTACACAGCCCTACAAATCACGTCCTATACGCATCGTTGCAATTTTCCAAGATTGTTGCCACATTGTAGCACACGCGTGACTCCATTGCACATTTCTATATTGCTCAGAGTGCTCATACCATTTGTAAAATGGCGAATGGTACATTACGCTTTGACTGATAAAGGAAAACGTGAAACAGGTGTTGGCGGATAAAATCAATGACTGGAAACGGAAATTGTTCGCATACATGGATGATTTTTAGACACGTTTAACATACTTAACGGGCCTGTTGGTCTAGTGGTTAGCGGCCCTGACTGCTAAGCCGGAGGTCGTGGGTTCGATTCCCACCCAGGACAAACTTTGTGTGATGAGCATGATTGTTAGTTCTGTGTCTGGGTGTGATTTATCTATAATATGTATGTATTTATAAATTATATAAGTATGTATATCAGTTATCTGGTTACCATAACACAAGCTCTGCTTAGCTTGGGATCAGATAGCCGTGTGTGAGTTGTCCCAAGATATTTATTTATTTATTTATTTACTTGCATGTCATTTTGAAAACAAGTTGATTTGAAAAACAGTGATTATATTCTTCCGACCGAATTTCGGCCACCAAGGCCCTTACACACGGAGATAATAATTTTATCGTAGATACTAGTGTTTGCACAAACACAGAAGTACATTATTCCTTCTTCCCTCACTCTCGTAGTCCGATAGGACGGAGATCCGACACGACCGGGGAGAGATCAGGCGCAAGGCCAATGATTTTCCATGATTTTCGAAGCGTCTTGCTATCTACTGATAAACTAATATAGAAATGCAAGAACACAAGAACAATAGTTACTAATGCAACCACCATCTTAAATGAATACACTTTGAAAAAAGTATTTTTTCTTGAAACCCACTTATTATACATCGTTCTACTATTTATATCAGCGGCATTTCACATGGATTACCCAAAAATATTGTCTAGGCTATCAACACCTTTTTACAACTACACACGTTAAGGTCGTCTCCCAAACAAACAAAATGATTTCAAAAATGAAAATTTAAAACTAATACCCTCCAACGACAAAATTCTAACTACAAAAGAATAAAAGAAAACTAGTTGATACCTAGGGTATACAGCCATAGTCATACTCAACTTAAAAATCATTGATACATGTGATTTTGACTTTGTCGTAGTCGATTAAAAATATTAAAAATACTCACCGAAGCAGCAGATCCTGGTGGAAAAACAAGATGGCGTCTCTTCCTCACAGAAACTAGCGAATGTTTTACATTAGGACATTGTTCTTTCATTTTAGAATTCGCAGAGATCTCACTTGAAACGTTGCTTACTAAAATGAATACTAAAAACAAATATGATCGTAAATCCATAACTAAATGGAGAACTTTTTTTTTTACTGCTAGTTCTGGCTTTAGAAATTCTGGTCAATATTTACTCAATCATCTACCAATTCAACAATTTCGTTTAAATTACTATCTGTTACTATCTGTATTGATTTTCGCGTCAGTAGGTATTTTTCGTGCGGCTAGGTTGTACCAGATACCATTTAATAATAGTTGGTAATCTGTTATATGTATCAGAGCATGACGTGTGCGTTTTTCTTTACGTTTTCACACATTGCACACACTGATCGCATGGGATAAGCGGTGATGGCTTAGTATGGGTATTTTTGGGATCAGTTTAAGAAAATTCGAGAAGCGATTTAGGAAAATCCTTAATTTCAGTTATTGTGATTGTTTTGTGTGCAGGTTGTCAGTAGTTGATGGTGTGTTTTGTGTTTTATTTTTGCTTATGAGATTAAGAAATAAATTATCAAATATCATCAAGTTTTTAATTTCGTACCTAGCTCTGTATTCAGTCTGTAGAACAAAAATGTTTTCATATATCGACTTACCCGAGGCTTTTGATAAAGTAAGGCATTTAAAACTGATATGTACAGTTACTTTAATTGAAAAACCTGCGAGGTATCCATGATTACTTGCATGAAAGCCTATTATGGGTAATCAATCAGTCAAATCTATTCATCTGATCTAGATTTCATTTCTTTTAATACCGTAAGGGTACCTCAGGGGTCTATCTATGGACCCAATTTAATTCAATCAACATATGCTACATATCAATTTTCTACTAATAAAATGGCAACGCTCCACAGTTATAAAGTAATCATTTCACTTTTCCAAACAAGACCTACCTTACCTACCTAGGTACGACCTTTACCTAGGTAAATTGACGAACATATTTATTTATCTATTCTGTTAAACTGTTCACAATATGATGTGATGTGACATTACAAACGGAGTTATCTGTGATGCATTAAGAGTTATTTTCACATGAATATATTTCATTGACATGAATGTGGATTCACGCAAATACTTTATAGATAAGACATCTATAATTTGAATAGGTATTTTTATCAATATATTCTATACAAGTAGAAAAATAAGGTGCTACACGTATTTTTTCGTCAATTTGAAATTGTATCAGACCAAACTCTGAAAGAAAGAGTAGGATTTTTTTTAATGGAAGGTACAGAAGAGCCGGCTAATATCTTTAGGATAATTCTTAGAATAAGACAACGCAATTAAAACTTGCATTGTCGAAGAATATTATTATACATTTGTGTGTGTTGTAAGTCTTGTAATCGCTATTAGGATCACAGCAAAATGTACCCATGGCACAGCATCGAAAACATTAATAACATTGTAAGAATAGGCTACATATAAAAAAATTGTCAAGAATATATGAACCATTTAAAAAGCCACCCTAATCACTAAGCCTTTTACCAAAAAGCCAAAAAATGAATTTGCATGCAAACCTTATCTACACAAAGATATCGTAAAATGTGATTCGTGAGCGTTTCCAGCGTGTTCACTGACCCGGGATGTTGGATCAAAGAATTAGAGCCTCGCCTACCCTCATTAGCTCAGTCACGAGTCACACCTCCTTGGAATCCAATTGCCTTGCTGCAGCAAATTGAACCCTAAAATTTTGCCGTCACGGTAGATTTGAAGCTAGCACATTTTTTCCGCTCCGTCATCGACCACGAAGTTACGCGTGAATGAGAATAGTATTTAAAGTTGGCGTAATGGATAACCTTTCATATCGTTCACATTATATTACTGCTAGTCAGCTTTGAGCACCGACCTATGTACATTGATATCTTTATACCTTGACGATTTCATTTTCAAATGGTTTGAGGTTACGTCATCATTTGTAACGGATTTTATATCAATGGCCGCATCGAATAAACGTGCAAGAGCCATTGTATGTTTTTTATTTTTGGTGTTTTAGATCTTTTTGCCCATCATCTCCTACCCCCTAATATTTTTTATACATTTTAAGTCTAAAAATAATTAAGTAATACATTGTATAGATCTTCTTACAAGGAACCCCGCATTATTAAGGTTTTTATTTTCTCCTGTAAAGTTGACTTTTTTCACTGGCACGTTTATTCGATGCGGCCATCGATATGATTGGTCATATCATCAACTGCAGTTATTAAAAACTTAGATTATACAAGTTGTTTTATTTAACCAATTTAAGTTATCAAGGTTTATCGTCGTACGAAAAGGACATAAAACATACAAGTGTACAGGAACAAAGAAAAAAACCAAAAATTCCTTGAGCTATATGTAGCTATTTTTATTCATTCCTAAAACAACTTCCAGTATCGAAATGGGGCAATCGTGGATTCTTTCGCAGACGTTTGGTTCCAATAACTCGTAATAAGTTTCATTAACTTCCTCCTTAAATCCATTCTCGTGAACTGGGGCGCTTGAAACAAAACGAACAATTTCTGTTACTGGCCAGGCTAACTTTAAATAAGGCTTTATGAAATTTTCGTCGAAATAAGTATCAGATACTAAGGAGTTATAAATTTGTGGAGGAAGAACATTGAATGGTGGCTTGTAGGTAGATGACAGTAACTCAATAGACAATTATTGAGTTCATATGAAGAGACTTTATATGTCTAGCAATTTTACTTCTACAGTCTGATAAAGATGATGGTGCACATTTTGAAATACCTAAGTAGGGTATTCAAAGATCTTGGTGACACCTCCAAAATTATATCATGATTGAAAAGCAAACTTACTAGTTTCAAGCCTGGGATATTTTTCAGGTATTATGTACGTCTTATACCTCACTTACTTACATTCATTAGCGACGACTAATTTTCATAAAAAAATAACAGGAAATTGTTAAAAGCCAAAAAAAGAATATGGCCAGAAACTTTCTGTAGACCATTAAATAATGATTATAAAATTATTCTTAGGGCTAATTTTTCAATAGTTAAATAACTTGTATCCAAAGAATAAATATGACAGTTTGACATATCTTCTATATAAACCGCCATATTTATCTCTCCATTAAGAGTTGTAAGACGATTGAAAAAATAGCCCTTATAAGATTAGTGATGCAATGCAATTAGAACGACAATTCCCGTAAATAAAAACGTTAAAAATTAAGCATTAATTTAATACAGCTTAAGCCTTTGTCATACGATGTAATATTGTAATAGGTGGTGTCAAACAGTATGTGCCAAGCAGCGTTTCTCAGGATTTAACCCGATTATCTATGTAGTATTATGCATGTCGAAATATGGCGTTTATCAATAGCATATTTGCTCTACGGGTTGAAACACTGATGGTCGTTTATGAGGTCACAAATCTGATTGACACAAACTCGCGAAGTTTATGATAACGTAAATTCAATCAATATTAAAATTTAAATACACGGTTTAAAGTATATATTTATATCAATGGGTAATTATAGCTGTGCTTGTTATATCTACATAATATACTTCCTGCCATCTGAATAACTAAATCTTTTAATCTACGCAACGGATTTAAATGCAATTCAAGAGGAAGGTTTATGTTTCTACATTGCTCCCGTGCAAAACCGGAACGGGTCCTTAGTATCAAATTAAACAAAAATTCAATTTATTTGACCTGGCCTGCTGATCTGTAGTAAAAAAAGCTACAAATTGTCTATGAGAAGAGTTATCTATGAACTTAAATATCAGGTGGGCAATTCTTTAACTTTTAACCTTTAGAAACGTTCGCATTCTCATCTCAGCCTCAATCTGTGACAAGACTAAGACATTAATTATCGCAAAGATAAAAAGGCAACTAGATTTTAATTACGAGAATTGTCCTTCTACGCTAAGATAAAAATAAATCCTTACGAAAATATTGTCCTCAAAATGTCATGCACGAGAGACTTCCCCGGTGGAGCCAAGTGTGTTCTAGCTTCACATATGCTTCGATAAATACACGAGCGACCGTTCAAGTTGTAACTGAAAACAAAATGATTTACTGAACACTTGTTACAGGAAACTTTATCTTATGGAACAAATTGTTACAAATAAATATAATGGTTTACTTGCTTAGATTTTCGTGTGAGAACAAAACTATACAAGATTTGTTTTGGTTCAGCATAAACACCGTAATAATGAGTATCAATAACAACAATTTTTACTGAGTGAATATTTATGGTAAAAATTTTGCAGAAGTTTCCGTGGAGTTTCTTGCTCGTTTTTCTCCATAGAAGCCTACCTAAATGGAACGAGTAACTAGCTTCAATTTTTTAACTAACTGACTTACTTTTTGATAATTTAAAAATGCCTGTAAATTACCTTATTTATAACCCCGAAATTGGGCCTTTTTTTTTGAGTAATTTAAGTTTAGCCTCGTAGTAAAAGTTGCTTATAATGATGAGTACAATGACCCGTTTCAAACAAAGGTGATTTTTTTAGAAAACAAAAAAAGTAAACATCTATTTACAAAATAATCTAGAACTGAACTGTTCAATATTCGAATGGAATGGAAACTGCCTGATTTTTAATTACCTAAAGTCAATTTGCGCCAGCCAGTGTTACCTTTTACTTTCCAGTTAGTTGCTAACACGGGCCCATTATTTTATGACATTTTGTAACTCGGTAGAACTTAATCAAAACGAGCCAAACTAAAATCTCTCAATACTTCAATCAATTACATCAAACTAATCCAATACCATTAAATACATACATTACTAGTCAAAATAATACAATACTGTAAATACATACATTACTATTGATTTATAACAGTTCAACGTAAAACTAAAACATTTGTTAAGAATAGATTTCAAAAATTCATTATAATTAGCTATACCTATTTAACCTCGTATTAACAACTAATTCCAAGTTAAGTTTCTGGCGTAAATGGGCCCATTTTTGAGTGTTCATTCATCCAAGATTTCACAAACTAAAAAGAAATCCCTTCTTCCAAATAAAGTAAACAACATGTTTACCTTTCAAGAGCTCTTTGAACCCTCTCCCAAAACTCTCTCTTCTGCCGATGATGCAACTTTTTCCTGAACAAACTATTCGTCACCGCTGGACTTAATAGGGGATAAAGCACGTCTATTTCCACTGCAACGTTCCAACCGGAAGGGGCGTGGACCATAACAGCTTTCAGCACCGACATTGTCAACTGTAAACAAAAGAAATTAACCATTTAGGATAGGGAGAAGAATACTTACATGTATAAAAATATAATAACTAGCTGACTCGGCTACACGTTGCTGGCTTAAGAATTGCGATAAAAAATATTAAGGTCAGTAATCGAGATAAAACTATCCTATCTTTTCAGTTAGACCAAATTACAAACAGCGCTATATTTCACAAATTCATTTTTTTTGTCATCTAATGATCGAATCATATGAATATCTTAGACGTAGTTCTAATCCAAGGCATTTCATCCAATCCAAAAACCAAATCAGCAAAAAAATGTATGTCATTTGCTAACAGTTATTCAACGACGATTTCTCCAATCTTAGGATAGTGCTGTGTATAAATAATGTGATACATAGGAACAAGAAAGAACCATATAACATATATTATAAATTAAGTCTCTATTTGAATACAACAGCAAGTACCCATATCTTTTATACAAACATTATAAGACCAGAATCTAGGAACAGTCTCCATCATAGCATTAAAGTTTGAAATCGTAGTCATTATACATTATAACGAAGATTCAGGAAGTCGTTTTCCATAAAAACTTCAGAATCCGTGCATTTTATATGGGAAAGTTATTCAAAGTTAGTCTTTAAGTTAATTCCGCTTAAATGAAGTAGGTAAACTTTTTAAAACCACTACTGTTTATGTTCTACTTTAACGCTATAAAGGAAACTAAAGATTGGTCCAATATACAGGGTGTAAAAAGACAATTATTTCGCCGAAAATAATTGTCTTTTTATTATATTATTATTATATTATTTCCTTCATTGTGATCATATTTTATTCAGAACCAAGCCTGGAAACCTTCTTGTAACGTAGATATTCTAACTTCTAGAGGTTCTAACTTCTTTCAAGTGCTTTATGATAAACAAGATTTTAAATGTTGTTTTGTTGTTGTTACGATTGTTACATGCACCCGAGAACACAATGGTTTTTGTGCATTTTGTTACTTTCTACCACATACAGTATTTTTTTACCAAAAATAAATGTCATTTCCCAGCAATAATTTTTGCTCGATGTTGTTTGATGGGTACTATACGTACTTGACAACGATGTGATACCTTTTTAAACTCTGTATGCCTTAAATACATTAATTTAAACTTTTTATTGAAACAAAATCGGTTAAGTAATAGTAGGTAGGTACTAGATCAGGTAATCTTTAAATTAATAAAACAGTAATCACACAGTACCTAATTGTTTTAACAGCAAACTATTCAACAAAATACTTACCACCATATTAGTTCCTTCAGGGAACGTCAAATGCCTCCTTTTTCTCAGCACATTTAAAGAAGTCTTTACATTATCACACCTGCCCTTATCTCTGGCATTCACTATAAAAACATTTTCACTAAAAACAAATATTACTAACAAACATATCACATTCATATTCCTTGACACGAACTAAAAATTCAAACAATATTAAACGTTGATTCCACCACCTACGTCACAATTTTAAAGATGGCGTCGCACGGACTATGCTTAATTTATTTTTATTTCACACGTAGTCATTTTCGTTCTCTTTGTCAATCCAACAGTTGCTTGCAGTATGGCTGGAGTCAAAATAAATATTGTTGCTTTAGAATTACTGGTTGGCACATGACTTCTTAAGGTCATTGGCCTTATATGGTTTTAACCTTTACTGTTGTCTGTCTGTTTAGCACATTGTTCATGAATGTCGAGTTTTGTTGACAGGCTGAGTACCTACTTTCAATTTAAATGAGTTTTAACAAGATTGTTAGAAGTATTTTAGTGCCCGTAAATGTGCGTTTTCTTTAGCTTTCTAGTGAAACTTTGGGTAAAAATTATAAAACATTTGGACATTTTACCTCTTGAAAATTCAAGTGAAAGTAATAATACGAATTAATTAATAAATTGTCTCGAATAGGAATGTTTTTTGTCATTCAAGAGGCGAGATTTTCTCGCCAAACGTTTTTTCGTTTTGTACCAAAGTTATGGAGCTAAAGGAATCTTCATTTACCAGGTTAGATGATATTACATAATATAACATCTCGCCTGTAATCCCCGAAGGGCTAGGCAGAGGTGTAACCATTAGAACACCCACATTCCAAAAGTTATGTTTTACCTTTTATATTGATAGTTATAATTACAGCACATTAAAAAATATATAATAACGTCGGTCTAAAAATATTCAGGATTAGAGAAGATGACTGAATTAGAAAAGAGTCATGAATAAAAAAATGTGTAAAAACAACAAATTCCAAAGCAAGTCCTAAAATGCAAAAACAAGGCTAGAAACCTCTTCCATACTAAGCCAATGTTCTAGTGCATTGCTTGTCGCCAAGTTCAATGTTTGAACGCATAATTAGAGTAGGTACGTCTGTCGTCTGCACTTTTGAACGTCGCAGTCTACCTCAAGTTATGCAATATAATTACGAGTATTGATGCTTCAATTGAATGTTGGATTTTCAAATATAGGGAAACTTTGGGGAGCAGTTCAAGTTGGTAATAGAGTTGTTTATTTGATTTGATACAGCAGTTTGAAGAAAATATTAAAGTTGAAAATTTTACCTATCTTTTCCTACTGATAGAAAAAATAGATTTTTTTTCTGGAACTATATCTAATCCGCTTCATTGAGTCCTCACCTACACGGTACAGGGCCCGTTGGTAGGACGAGAACGGGGACCGGGAGAGGTGCGGGCGGCGGCGGGCGCTCGTAGCGTGATACACAAGAGGCGAAATGTGCACTGGACAGTTCTTAAAATACGTGATGTCACAGTAATTAACGATGAATAGTATCAGCACGCAAGGCCTCAATTTAAAGGTTTAGGTTTGGTTTGTAGTCCGACTACGACTATATTATGACATGTTCTAATTTAAACATTTGTCAGGAACTAACTCTAGGAGTTAATTTTTCGTTGCAAATGAGCCTTAGAATACCATTGCTACTTTAGAATTTCGAAAATAAGAATGTTCAATTTTAACAAAAAAAAAAGAAAAGAACTAAAATAAAATAACGAAATAACAATTCCATTAATTTTATTTCAAACAATAAAAATAATAAACAATAAAAAATATTATAACACGTTACACTACAGAGACGCCTCCACATTTCGGGTACAGTTGCGAACAGTCTCCATTGGCCCCCCGGGCGCCGTCGTACTGCTTATGAAGTTCGGACACCGAGGCGGGGACTTCTGGTAATCTGAAATTATGTTCCAAGTTTAGGTATACAAGGAAACGTCGCGTGTATTGTCTAGTCCCCATTTAGGGGGGAATTCTATGAGGTCAAAGTTTTCGGCAGACTATGTTGCATCTGCCGTTGTAGTTGTGTTACTTCAAATTGCATCCGAGACTAGAATGCAAATTCATACTGCACTTTCACAATTTGATTTTGTCAAAATACTAATCAATATTATAACTTGCTAGCGACCCGCCCCGGCTTCGCACAGGTGCAATTTATATCTAAAAATCCGCTGTGTAATATCTAAGCGTACAGACGGGAAACAAATTTGTTTTGTAGGTATAAGGTATATTCAATTCACTATATTATATGCATTTTTGGCTATACAGAGACTTACTGATCAATTTTATGGGTGTTAGCCCAACTAAGCATAAGTCCAATTAAATCGCAATTCATAATGTAAAACACACTGGTAAATAATAAATAAAAACAATAAAAACTTAAAAAAGTTAATAGAAGTAAGAAGGCGAAAGCATCAATTCTTTTATATTTTAGAGGACAATTTTAAAGAACCAATTGAATATTCTCCCTGGAAAATAAGGTAAAATATTTTGCCAAGCTTAACTAGAATACACAGATACGGTTTTCCATATTCCAAGTGCAATCAAACCCCACCCTCTTCTACAGGTTAGTTCATCTAGCGAACGTCCATTTACTAATTATTTCCTTACGTAAATACAGCCCGTAGAATTTCTCCCACAAACGAGTCTTGTTTAGTTTGTCCCTTGCCTGTCTCACACAGCATTTTCAAGATGCACTCTTTTCCGTTCAAACCTAGCCTGTTCAAAAAGAAAATGATACAGTTTTAATTTGACAAACATTTGAAAAAAAAAGAAAAAGAAAAAAAAAAAGGAAGGAAGAAAGATAAAAGACACACATAACATCACACCTGTAATTCCCGAAGAGTTAGGCAGAGGTCTACCGATTAGTACACCCGCATTTCGCCAGTTATGTTTAAGTGCCATGTAATATGGGGCGAACGTATTGCCATCAACCGGGCAAATATTCAGACTCCGAGGCTACTGAGCAATTGGGTAAATAACATTTTGCCTGACTTAGGAAACGAACCCAAGACCTCAAACTCAGCAGTCGCGCTTTGCCACCAAAGAAGAGGCAGTCAAAAGATAAGAGAAGGTAATAATATTTTCCAACATGTAGAACGTAGATAGTTTCAAATATTTCAAAGTTTCCTTACAAACAAATCCGATTTCATATTTATGAATGCTACTTACGTTTGCAAAAACTTTTCCATTTTAACATAAAGTTTCTGTCTTTCTTTACTATGGAGTTCAAGTCTTGTTGTATCTAGATCCTTGAATGAGATTTTATTTCTCTGCGAGTTGTGCATTTCTTTTTTATTGACCTTCGCCATGTCTTTATCATTTACTTTCGTTACATCAACGCTTCTTTTGGCAAACGCTGGATTTATCAAGATTTTTCTGTAAAAGAATTTTATTTAGGAATTTTCAGAAATTCTTTACTCCACTTCTTCTTATATTATTTTCATCAAGTTAGTCTATCTATATTTTTTTATTTAAAAATGCCTTTTTAATTGTGTAATTAGTGCTATTCATCCATGCTTTTAAGTAAGGCGCCACTGACACGTGCACTTCGCACGCTCAACCTTATAGCTGAGACGGATTTATTCGACAGAGTTCACAAGAATTCCATTGTTTACAAATATTTACAGCTTAAGTAGGGTGATGAACCTAAGATAATTTTAACCGGTCAACCCCCGGCTGACTTAACAGTATGACAGAACAATAAAAAATCGATTGTATCTCATTACTTGGGACTTAAGTAATTAAAACCTAAAACATTATAAGTGATGTCTCCTGAGTTCGACAATTAAGGTTTACCAATTAAACCACTTGAATTGATATTTCGAACTTGGGACCTCTTTTCAAGTCTACAAAATTACCTTTTATATTCAACCTTATCAACAACTTTTCCATCTTCATCAACATAGTACAGCACATCGCTTCTTCTTTTCCCTTCAAATACTTTGTACTGATCCCTGAACATGTCGAATGCTCCAGGGTCTGTGGGCAGTTCCCAGGCCAAAGCTGCAGTAGTACCAAACCATACGATGTTGCCGATTTGAAGGTACCCATGGTTTTGGGTGCAGAAAACTGGAATTAAAGTTAGCACTATATAATCGTCAGTACGTAACTATGCATGCAAAGTCGAGTGAAAGTCAAATATTTTTTTTCAATTAGGGCAATTTTTTCAATCGTCAGATAGCTCTTAACGGAGTGATAAATATGGCGGTTTAACAGCTTTTGTATAGAAAATATGTCAAACTGTCATATTTACTTTATAGATAAAAGGTTTCTGACTATTAAAAAAAATACCCTTAGACCATTAAAAAGGAATTTTGAACATAATTTGCATAAGAAAAAAAAAGGATTAGGGATAATCGTATTTAGATTACGTATGTAGCCATCAGTTTATAAAACCGTGTGATATTTTTTTATGAATGAGAAGAAAGTATTATTTGTAAAAATTACCTATTTGAAAAGAGCTGCCATCAGGGAAAATCAGAAACCGTTTCTTTCTTGACAACACACGCATCCCGGCTCCGTCATCTTTAGTTTCAAATGATGATGTTACTGTTTCATTGGAATCCGACGTTGTTTTGCCAAAAAACATAATTGATGTTATCACAATGATAAGAATAACAATATTCATGTTTTACTGAAAAGAAAATATTCAATTAGTAGTATTCAAAAAAATATTTTAGTTTCATTGTTTGTTTTTAACTACACAACATAAACACATAACATCACGCCTGTAATCCCCGAAGGGATAGGCAGAGGTGTACCCATTAGTACACCCACATTTCGCCAGTTATGTTTTTAGTCCCATGTAATAGGGGGCGAGCCTATTGCCATCAACCGGGCACAAATCCAGACTTCGAGGCTGTTACTGAGAAATTCCTGATGGAAAAACTCAATAACACTTTGCCCGACCTGGGAATCGAACCCAAGACCTCATGCACAGCAGTCGCGCTTGCAACCACTAGACCAACGAGGCAGACAAACACACAACTACACAACTTCACAAAAAATTATAAGTAACGATGATAAGACGAACGTTGTTGGTCTAAGCAACCAAACACCTGATAACGTAGCAGTTCACAACAATCATTGTAGTACTTTTTTCTAATTAACATTTTCATTCATACAACATCAGTACATTACCAGACATCAAACGGACTGGGTGCATTCATAAATAACATTTCAACATAACATTAGATTTTTACTTGTAAGACATTTTCCATTATATTTGAAGAACATTTATAAAACTAATTAAATCCAAAATTAATCAGTGCTTTAATTACACGACTGCCCCAAAAAAAGGAGTGTTATGTGTTCAGGGTTAATGTATGTATGTGAGTTTCTTTATTCCACCATAACTTTTAAACCCCTGGACCGATTTAGATGAATGGGGTATCGTTATAATCCTTGCATCGTTCCGAGTAACATTGGCTAGTAAAAAATAACTGGTATGCTCACTTTAAAACGTAAATTAATACTAGCCTCAATTAATTTTTTAATGAATCTGGTCGTGTCTATGTTTATCGTTTAGAATTTGACAAGTAGATTTAAAAAATATATAACAGCGTCAATAAAAAACGTCGTAAAAAATGAATTGACGAGTAAACAAAGTAAAATAAAAATATGTGCAATTTTTGCAGTCGTGTTTTTTAATGTTTTAACTATAGTAGCTTGTCTTACCTACACCCTTACACCCGGCACGTCACAGTGATATGTACTTTTTATTTCCCGCACTCTCCCAAACTCAAATAAGCAGTTTCACTATAACTAACTTAATTATAGTTTACACAAAGTTACATACCTACACAGTTATATTGCTCTAGAATGTTACCCCTTTCGAATTCCAAGAAAGGACTGACATGCATTCTAAAACAATAGTCTCACGTATTTAGCATATTTGCATAAAATTACAACCTTTGTGCAAATAACGACAAATTGTTTTTGAGAAACATGCTAATGAAAGCACAACGGACTAATCTGACCCTTATTTTGAATATTTCTTTGTCTGTTTATTTGTATTTTTAGAATATTTAACATTAAAAAATAAATGAAAAGCTAAAAAGTAAGCAAAAACAGAACCGAATTCAAAATGGCGGTGCTTATTGCGTCCTCTCTATTACTCGCTATACTGTGCGAGTGAAATGGCATGATAGGCTACGTTAGTCGGACGCCATTTTGAATTTTAATATCCAATGGCCGCAAAGCGGGTCTGCAAAACATGAGGACTTGGGTATGATTCCCAAGCCGGACAAAGTGTTATTGGGTTCTTCCATCAGCTATTTTTCAGTACTAGCATCGGAGTCTAGATTTGTGCTCGGTTGATAACATTATGTTCGCCCCCTGCTACATAAGACTTCAATGTAACTGGCGAAATGTGGGTATACTAATGGGTACACCTCTGCCTAACCCTTCGGGGATTACAGGCGTGATGTTATGAGAGTATTATTTACTCAAAAAAATAGGACGCATCGTCACTCGCTGCGACACGGAATTCAAAAGGCGCTCAAACACTATAGAGTCCAAAATTGTTTTAAAAGGCCTTAGTAATCCGTAAATTAGCTTTCGTTATGATTTATTTTTATATAATTAACTTGCACTGACATAAGTACCAACCTACTAACATGTAATTTTTGGCGGATTCCCCATGGTCTAAGATCCAAGAGTCAACCAAACTACGTCATTTTAGCATTTTAGCAAAATACATATTCAGAATTTGTATTTTGCGTAATCTTTAAAAGGTTCCGACTTAAAAGCAACTGGCTGAATTTATGGCTCACGGAAAATGTCTGGTAATAATGTATGCTGGTTCATAACTGTATCTTAAGACCACGGTTTTGATGCTTGTTCCTCATGAACTAGTATTGTACTTAGGCTATAGTGGTTCTCATTGTGTGTGAATGCATTGTTTTTTTCAATCCCTTATAAAATAACCTTATCTTGTAAAACATGTATTAAAACTGACTGGCTTTCACGTAAATTTTCTTACAGGTCCCTTATTGTTTAAGTAGTAAAATACAGCCTAGCCCTCAGGAATTACGTAGCTTTTTATTTGTGAAAGAATTTTACAAAATAAATGCAAATAAAATAAACTCTTCGTTTCATAATATTAGTACATATAATATAAAACGTATAATATAAAAGTAGATACAAAGCAAGCATATACACATATACATACCTTCTTAACAACACATTCCTGTATCTATCCTCAAAATATCAGCCATGTTAACATGACGTAAGCCTACCGACGCTGGATCTCATTCCACCACGTACTAGCTTAATACGAATAAAGCTTCTTACTTATAAAAAATCTAAACATCCACTCTTTCACAAAGAAATGAGCTGAGATTTACAAGCGGAAAATGAAAAAGATATTAAAAAATGTTCTAGCTAAAATAAATAAAATAAATAAATTCTAACTTAGACGAGAATCCAAACAGCCTTTGCTTTTCTTAATAGGTTAAAAAATCGTTTATCTTCACTGTGGAATACAGTTTCTTAAACTACGTTCTTGAGAACGTGGATGGCGAACGATACTACTGGATAGTGCAATGAATATTAATCTTTCTTCGGTTTTATACACGATGCAGTTTTGTATGCTCGTCAAAGTCTTTCATTATATTTTTATACCCTTTACATTGGAATGTAAGGTTTCTCTGGAGTATCCTGACTAATTTTCATTAAGTTGTTAGTCCCGGCTGTCATACGTAGATCTTTGATAGTCGTTACGGGTCGTCAAAAGCCCGAAAGTCTGACAGCCAGTCTTACCATGGCGTATCGTATTACCCAGTTACTGGGTTGTGGAGGTCAAACAGTCGTATAGGCAGTCGCTCCATGTGGTATTCAGCTGCATCCGGTTCGACTGGAAGTCGACCCCAACATAATTGGGAAAAGGCTAGGCAGATGATGATCCCGACTAATTTTCGACTCTAACAGACCTTTGTATTTTTAAGGATTTAAAGAAGATTTATTCAATTTTTAATCATTTCAAAAATACGAACCAATTAATAATGTACTCCATTACTACACTTCGTATTTTATATTAGCAATTTAACGAAAACGCAGCGCTAACTACATTTATTAATTAACCGTTAAAATATGACTGCAATTATTTTGTCTCTGATTGCTAAAATAAATAGAACTGCGCAAAGAGACGGTTTAATTATGTGTATTCAAAATAATTCAGTATGAGCATAATAGTTATTATGTAAATGTGTGTTGATTTTAGTAAACAAATATAATTATGATGCAAGTAAAATGATGATAATGAGATTTACCCTCGGTTTCTGAATGAAAGATTTTTTGCGACAAATCGTCAAGCGCTGTAGTTAGTTATTGGTACCGATTTCCTTGTTCACAAACTAAACTAAATTTAATTTCAGTGCATCTTTTTCTTTGTATTTCATTAAGAAGAGGACAAAAGAAAAAAAATAGTTTAGTCCTGTCAAATTAATCAGCGCCTGTCACTACTCCATACAAGTTTAGGCGTCATTAAAAACTTGCCTACTAAAATTACGTCAATTTATTTCAAGCGCTGATTAATTTGACAGGGCTAAACTAAAATTTATCTTCTGTCCTTTCCTTAATGAAATAGAAAGAAAAAGATGCATTGAACTTAAATTTAGTTTAGTTTGTGAATAAGGTAATCGGAACCGTTGATAATTTAACCGTTCACGGCTTTCGCACGATTGAAAATTTGTTACATACATACATGTGGAATAGATTATGAGTAAAAGGGAATGTATAAGAGGAGCAAGTGAAAGAAGAATAAGAGTGAAAGAGATAGAGAGAGAAGGAAGGAAGACGGCGGAGAGTGCAAATGAGAGGACGTACGAGCCTACGAGGATATGTTTTTTTTTTTGTTTTAAGTTTTTTTATTTTTTTACCCAAAATAAAGAAGTTTTACGAAATCCATTGTTTATTGTCACCACATGATCCCACATACATTTTCCATTGATTTAGATCCGTAAAACCGGGTGTAAGATATTAAATGCTTTCATTGTAATTATTCACCTTCATTTATTTATTATCATATCCTTTTATTTACATTCATGTTCATTTATTTATATTCATATCATTTAACTTTACTGGAATGAATGTCCTGGAATTCTGCAATCAATATGTTTTTAAATAAGAGCCTAAAGATGAAATTTTAATGGACACCATTTATAAATAAGATGTTAACAGGTATTTTTATGAAATCTTCAAAGCGAATCCTAACCTACAGTGCCAACGGCTATTACAAGAAGTAAAGAGTGACAGGTGAACTTTTGACAGCTGACAGTGACAGATAAAAAGTGACATTGACGTTTAGTTTACAGCAATGAATATATTTATGGTTCAAACACATACCTTATCGATGAAGATTGTTTCAGCTTAGCCAAATTGGCATAAAATCATATTATTATTTTTAGAGGTGGCACAGGTATACCATATACTTAATGTTTTGTCCGGTATTATGGCCAAATATCTACTGCAATTTTTTGAGAAAAAGCACATCATACGTCATTTCTTTTTAAACATTTCCTTAGTCCCTTTGTAACCGATGCATAGGTACAGTCAGCAAAGTAGATAGGTATGCAGGGTCGTCAGATATAGTTGGAATTTTCTTAGAAACCGTTGGATGTCTTCGATTGAAACTTAACTTAATAAATAAACTGTTTATTATCAACTATTTAAATTAAATTACATTTGTTAACATCTATCGGTTTCTAAGTAAATTACAAGTATATCTGACGACCCTGCATACCTACTTTGTTGACTGTAGATGACATATATGAAGCTGATTTAGACTTCATTGTAGTCCCAACAAAAAATAAAACCAAGCAAATGAAACCACAGGCGAACGTAGTAGTATTGTGTATTGCATCTAGATCATAATTAGCGCCAGCCACTGACTTGGTTTTAACTGCTACTGTCCCCGCCTCAGACGGAATACTTAGACAGTTCGATAATAAACACAGTTATTTTTTACTACTGAGTAAAAAATCTAAATATATAAAAGCAAAAGGTCACCCACTCACTCATTCATCACAAAAAATCGAAAAACGCTTGATGTATAAAATTTTTTGGCAGGGAGGTAGTTTGTAGTTAGTAGACGTCCGCTAAGAAAGGATTTTCCAGAATTCCCCCCTTAGGATATGAAATGGAGGTCCAAAGTTTGTACCGAGAACTTAACTATGACGCGCGAGAAAAAAGAAGCTAATATTAGAATATAATAGGTACAACTTACCAAAAGTTTAATTTGCACAAGGCTTAGCATGGAATGGGAATTTAATTTAATTAAGTTGAAGGTAATCCAGGTAAAGACGAAGAATTAATGCTGTTTATTAGTTAACACTACTATAAAACACTTTGACAGGAGAGACGATGATCCTAAGTTCTTAAGTAGGTAGGTAAGACCTACTTACAAACTTAGGGTCAACGTCTTTCAAGCGTTCAGTCACTCAGTTTTTCCTAGCAATCAAACTCTTTAAACAAAAGGGGTTAACAAAGTGGATATATGTTTAAAAAATAATTATGATTTTATTTCATCCTCCATGTTCAATAATAATGAATTAAATGGAATCAAAATTAAAATGACAAAATTATTGCATGAAAGGCTGAATTTAGCTCCTCGAAAATTTTGTATAACATCTAAACTGATACTTATATTCGCAACAAATGAATTTGAATTTGAATTTAAAATTCAACTATACAGAATTCAAGTAACAGACTAACTGTAATAGGTTCTAGTTTCTATAACACATTTTTAAATTTATAAGAATTTCTTCTTGACCTATTACGTCTTGACATAATTCATAATTATATATTATGAATTATTATACTTTATGCAGACGCATTTTAAAACACACAGAGTAATCATTAATTGTTTTATTTCGGAAACCATTAATGGTTAGCCTTGTTTTCCTTTCATTTTGATGTTTGAATAAAATTAAATGGTAACCACAACACCTGGCCATAAAATCGTGTTAATTTGTTTTGTGTTTAAATTATAATTTTAATGAATCAAAATAATTGACTGTAAAACTAATTAGCAATTATTAAATCCTACTTTATTTGCTGCAATATTTTGAATACTTAGTTAGAAACTAAATGATTGGGGTTAATCTTTTCCAATCATTGTACCCACTCACCAACCTTTGTGCCTACAAAAATCACATAGCAACAAGACGATGCAGAGGGAAAAGCATTTTAATACAAAAATTACTTAAACAAAAGAAGTACAAGATGTTCAAGGAGCTACCAGATCAACAGGTCTATTCTGTATAATTTCTCAATGTTAATCAAAAAGGACCTTGATGACTTGCCTCGCTTGATCTCATTGATACGAGTATATTGACAGCTCACCTGAAACTCACTTCACACCCACCACTGAAATTTTAACCAGAACATCACTGCAGTTTTCGGAACTCATTAGTACTACGTAAAGATAATAATTAAAAAAAAGAATTGAGAACCTCCTCCCATTTGTTCCGGTCGGTTAAAAACGGTTAGTTTAGTATGGAAATAAGTGTATCAACATTACTTTACCATCAATTTTAAGGAATATAGCTGTAAAATTACGGCCACATGTTACTCTACATGCACGAGGCCTTGCGTTAACATTATCAGAAGCAATTTAAAAAAGGTGTTTAAACGGTAATTTGGGATAATTCATGCCGATACATACTACCCTCCCGAACGAATTTCGATCACGTAGACCAAGTTCAATGGCAACTGGCCAAGTAAAAAAAAAACACGCGTGCGAAATCGCAGGAAGCAGCTACCTGATATTATATGCATAACATCATAATGCATAACATTAACCCTTCAATCCCATATGGGTTAGGCAGAGGTTTACCCATTAGTAAACCCACATTTTGCCAGTAATGTTTTAAGTCCCATGTACAAGGGGGCGAGCCTATTGCCATCAACCGGGCACGAATCCAGACTCCGAGGCTGCTACTGAGATTCCTGACGGAAAAACCAAATAACACTTTGCCCAACCCTGATTTGAGGGGAATAATATGCCCTCTTGATATTTCTATTCCCTTCCCTTTTGTCTTATTTATTCCTTTTGAGAAGAGTGAGAATTCAAGTATCACATACAACATCATTTTTTTTTTATTACTTAGTGCCCATTATTGGGGAAATTATTATTTCTACAAAACCATAATATTTTAGGATCAAATCAAAATTGTTAATGGCATTTTCGAATGCAACCTCGAATGCAATGCCAAAGCAAATTGAATTAAAGCTAACGTATTGGTCGACAGTCGTATCTGATCACACCTTAGGGAGGGAACGTTCTCACCACAAAACGTCTTCCTAAATGTGTGACTAGTTAACATTTTAGGTGGTTAAAATCAGGTATTGGTTTCTAAAGATATTGCAATGGTAACAAAGAATGCTCGCCAAAGCCTTTGGCAAAAAATGTAATTCCAATCCGTGTTAAAGGAGACAGAATTCAATTTAATCTTATATCTTATCTTCTTCATCTTGTGGCAAAGAATTAGCATTACTATACAACGAGGCAACAAGTCTTTTGGGTATGAAAAGAAACCCCTAGAAATCTGTCACTGATAGAAAATGCCATTGGCTATGTTTCCTAGTCGTATAAAATCGCTAGCAGGAGCAAATTTAAAATAACATCAAAGTGAATAGATAGTATGTATTATGTTTTAATTATATTCCTTAATTAAAATAATGTAGATTCGTGTAAGTCTTCACATCCGGGATACCGCGCTGAACAGTCGTCAGTCTCAACATGAGACCTGTCGTACTCTTTATGTTCATCATCTTTGAAATCTTCACCTTTCGGTAGCCTGCAATTTGGAATAACGCGTTATATTAGCATATTAACTAAATACAAGCTAAAGAATAGTAAAGTTATTAAAATAATGCTCGTATGTTACCCAAAACACAACATTTTAATTAAGTTTAAGTGCCAATATGAGCACTTCGTTATAGCTATGGAAGAATTCGTTATACACCATGCTACAAATATCAATGAAATAGGAAAATTGTAAACGTAACATTAACTAAAAGAATCTAACTAAAACGCCCGTTAAAATACATTACATTCTTCTGCCAACGTTGGACTAAGGAGAGAAGAATTCCCCGCAATACCACTCACGAACACGACAATACAACACAAGTGCGAAGATCGATACTTACGTGAACACAGCTCTAAGGAATTCCTGCAAGAATGTCCCCTGCCTCGGAGCTCGCTGCGCCGTCTCGCATAGTTTGTAAAGAACGCACTGACGCCCGTCTCGACCCATCCTGCACAGATTACGTTAAGCTGTTTAGAAAATGCTTTATTGCGGCGTACACATTGTGCGCTAAGCATCTAACCACCCTACTTGGATGTTTCGTAAAAGTTTTGCAAAGTTTTAGAATTGAGTGAGTGGGAAAGTGATTCAGTTTTTAATGAGAGACCATTGTTTTATAGCAAGACTTCTGCGTGTCCTGAAGATGATAAATTGTACGTCTTGATTGTCACAGCGAAAATACTTATAACAAGACTGAGTTATACTGAATAGTGAATTCATATTATCTAACCAAGAAGTACAAACAATAAAAAATCTGCAGTTCTACTCTATAAAGGGAAATAATCTTGAGGTGAGCTGTAATCCCTGGTGCTAGAAATACAGCTTATCTCAATTTCTCTTCAACTACTAAATTCACCGTATGAGAGTTTCTCTTAATTTAATCTGCAGTGCGCGTGCTATCTGTACAATCAAAATATTATTACGAAATGATTCATGTTCGTGTTCAATAAATTCCACTTCTGGACATTCGTATAATTTTAATTGAGCCCCATAACCCTGTTCTTCAACACGCAATTAACTGGCAGTCTGTCAACTCATCTACCTAGATTCAAGTCCAATTGAATTGCACCCTTCATCTTGACTTCTAAAGTTATACTCACACAGACAACAGTTTCTCAATCTTCTGATACAATTCCACTCTTTTACTTCTGTGAAACTCTAAACTGTCTTTGTCCAAATGATGAGTTTTCAAATGGTTCGTCTTTAAATGCTTTTCGTGCATTTTTTTCCGATCAATTGTTAATTTCTCTTTGTACGATGACAAATTGTCTTCTATACTTCTTTTGCCAAAGGCTGGATTCACCAATAATTTCCTGAAAGAAGAATATAAATGATAGATCAAAATAAATACACTTAGTGGTAACGAACGTCTTTTGTGTCACTTTCTTGAAGTTCAACGGTTGGTTAGTATTGGTTTATTATTACACCACACACTGTGGTCATTCTTTAAAAGAATCACTTTACACAAGTACGTTTCAAAATATTGTAGTACTTTGCTTTTTCGCTCGGTGTTCGTCAGACCGTAAATGTTTGATAATTACATATAATTATGTTGTCGTCATCCATGAGTTAAATTAAAAAAATGTTTTATTGACACATACGTGATAGTCCAACTCACTTTTTTCCAGAAAAATATTGTAAAAACTATGTTTAACCAATCGAATAAGTTTAATGATACACATACCTCGTGTTATAAGGAACTTTAGCTATCAGCTTTCCATCTTCATCCAAGTAATTGATCGTCTTGACGACGTCACTCCTGCGCAGGGGTTTTTCGTACTCTTTCAACGCATAGAATATCTTAGGGTCCGTAGGCAGTACCCAGGCCAGACCCGCTGTGCTACCGTATAGGAAGATGTCGCCAATAGGGATGAGTGCCGGGATTTGTAGGAGAAACACTGGAAATTAAGATAAGAAATGAGATACATTAGTTTTATAACTAAATACAGTACACCATAAAATACGTGTATTTTAGATCATACAGCTTTCTATCGGTGAATTAATCTTTGTAATCGGACCATTATTTACTTCTAGAGATTACCTCTTACAATCAAATAATCTTAATTCTTTACAAGATAAGCATTGATAAAACAATTATGAATTTATGTTTGGCAATAATGTATTCCTAGTAACTATAATATCTGGACGCTACCGGACTTTATATTTATACGCCAAAAAAAAACTCCAAAAAAGAGGATGTACGTCACTTCTGATTCATAAAGCAAAACTAATTACGAAGGTATAGCATAGCAAATCTGTGCAGTACCAAATTGCTAAAGCCGATAAAAAAACCTAAACTAACAACTCACCAAGTTGAAAGGAGCTGCCATCCGGAAATATTATGAATCTCTTTCGTCTCGACAACACTCTCGATTCTTCTTTTTCTTCGTAAAAATCATTAACTGTAATAGTTCCATTGTCTTTTAAATTTTCACTAATCACTGTCTGTATAACTGATAAAAATGCTATGATTATCAAACTATTCATATTTGACACAATAACTTCAAGTTCATCTAAAGTATTACGAGATCCAACAAGCAAGCTGCACCTTGCAAATTTGGCATCGAACTGGCTAGATAGAATATAAAACCAAAAGATTATAACGACTGTGATCGCTACCTACCAGTATTAAAAATAGATTTTGAAGACATCTGTCGTAAAACAATGGACAAAATTGACACTGTGTTAATTGACATACTGTTACTTTTGAGTGACAATTTAAGATGTTAAAAGAAATAAATTCTCGGTTGAGCTTAAACAAAAATTAGGTCTTATTAGAGTGTCTGTATGAAACCAGTTTAAACTGCAGTATAATTAGAGAAGCCTTACGCCGTATGTAGAATTTGTAAGGTAAAAAACGTTAGTTTTTTTTTCACCTTACACAGTCAGTCAAAACAAACCAACATTGTGTAAATATCAATAATTTTCCATTTTACAGAGTAATAGAAATATCATTCAGACGTAACTAATTTATTTATTTATTGAGTTATAGTGGGTTGGCTCGTTCTGGTAAAACGAAGCAAATTTATTAACCAAAATGGGATGTTTTTAATTTTAGTAAGGCTTTTAACCCTGTCTATTATGATATCAACATTGAAATCACTATATCTGCTCGTTATTTAACTTATACCTAACCTAGGTCAGTAATTAATCCTATATTCTGCACTACTCGCTATATGTCAATATTAAAATTACTTAGGTTTCCTGATTTCTGAGGTGGAGTACCACAGGGTAGCATTCTATGTCCTCTTCGTTTTATTATTATATATAAAACTTTATGACCAATATAATTTTTAAATACTTATGTTTTTTTATCAGACTTGTGAGAAACTGTGTTAGTGGCAGAACTCCTCATAAGGGAACTCGTCCGGTGAAGTAGAATCAACCAACATGATTCAGCATAATGGGTGTAATAATACATAACGAATTTACATATTCTTCTCATCGTTGCGATTATTTTTTTGTTCTGGACCATCTGGGAACCATAATAATGGTAACGGAAATATGAAAGGTCAAGGTTACTTTTGAAATCAAGGTTTAAATATTTTAACTACACTTTAAATACCCCCAACTCCTGAGCTGTTGCATGCACCCGTAAGCACATTGCACGTTACCATAAACAGTGATTTTTAAGTTTTTTTACTCTATTTTACTTAGCTAATGTATGTATAGATAACAGCTATGTGATGTACCTAATATTTACAGTTCACATATTTCACAATAAGCTTGCAGGTATTTAATAAGTTACTAAAATATTTATATTTTTTTTAAAGTACATTTAATTCATAACTATAGTAACATTGATCCTTCTATGTCGTCACATCCAGGGTATCGCGCCGAACAGTCATCAGTTTCAACATGCGCCGAGTCGTACTCCTTATGATCATCATAAATAAACTCCTCGCCTTTCGGTAACCTGTAATTGAGACAAGGTATTAAAGAAACATTTATAACCTTAAAGCAACTAACTTTGAGTTAAGTTTTTGGCGACAGTGGCGCCAAAGACTCAGTGTTAGTTGCTAACACGAGCTTAAATTCCAAATTACGTACATAGCAACTAACTTGTAGTTAAAAGACAACCCTGGTTGTTAGAAAAGGACATTACTGTCGTATTTTATGTATCATAGATGGCTTGACTAAGGAACGACTAAAGAAACGATGTGTGGTTTGTGTAAATGATGAGACTATGCCAGCAGTTGTGGATATGTTTAGAATGATGCAGGAAGTCTGGAAGTGCCGATGGTAAATGAGAAGTTCTGTGGGAAGCATTTGACATGGAATATGCATGTGAGGAGAAACATGCCATTGATGTGAGAACATTTTCGAGTATTAGTTGGAGAAGATTAATGAAACGATAGAATCTAATACTTACGTAAACACAGCTCTTAAAAATTCTTGCAAGAATGTTCCCTGCTTTGAAGCCCGCCGTGCCGTCTCACATAATTTATAGAGGACGCACTGGCGACCATCACGACCCATCCTGCACAACATACGTTAAGCTGAATTTATAATCAATTCACGTGTTGATGAATGATTAATTAATATGACTAATGTAATTCCTGGGTTTGGTTTGTGTTTATTTCAAGTTTCTGCCCTTGACCTCGTCTGCGTAAAAATCAAGTATACCATTGCAGTCAGTAATAGTGTAGCTAACTAGCTATTAGTGATTTTATTTTGTAATTAGATCAGTAACTCTAGAAATTTTATCTAACAAACAAATGTTTAAAAAAGCTTTACTTTACTTTCTCATCAATATTAGTATTCATAAAAACTTACGCTGACAATAGTTTCTCTATCTTCTGATACAGGTCTACTCTATTACTTCTGTGAAACTCTACGCTGTCTTTGTCTAAATGCTGTGCCTTCAGATAATCGCTTTTTAGATGTTTCTCATGCATCTTCTTCCGATCTATCTTTAGTTTCAACTTCTCTTTGAACGATAGCGTGTCATCTTCTATACTTCTCTTGGCGAAGGCTGGATTTACTATCATTCTCCTGGAATTTTTTTAATGGCATATTAAATAAATATTCTTTTAAGTCATTCAAAGTGGTATGCTTATCACCGTTGTGTATGGATCACAGAAATTAATTGTCCCGGTGTTTAATTAAATTAAGTGTCGTTATGGCCTAGTGGTTAAGGCGCCTGCTTCTCATGCATGAGATTGCGGTTTCGATACCGAACAGATACATGTAACATTTTCAATTCATAATTATGTACTTTTAAGTTTATCTCGGGCATAACTGACATCGGTAAAGCAAAACCTGAACTTATTATTAATACAAGGCTAAAATCGCCAATTCGCCCTATTTTATTGAAAGCATTCCTATAACTGAACGGAATCACAACTTCGCATGGAATTTAATTTAAACATACTTCTTATAGGGAACTTTGGCAATAATCCTGCCATCTTCATTCAAGTAGTTGATAGTTTTGGTCACATCGTTTCTCCGCTGGGCCGCGCTGTAATCTTTGAACATGTAGAACGTCTTCGGGTCTGTTGGCAGGTTCCAAGCGAGACCTGCAGTACTGCCGAATAGGAAGATGTCGCCAATGGGAATTAGCGCCATCGTTTGGCAGCAAAATACTGGAAATATAATTATGGTTCTTTGGTAAACATTCCAATTGAGACTAAAACGTGAAACATATCCAAGTACTATTATAAACACGAAAGCTAGTAAGAGGAAGGCTAAAGGCTGAACAGAATTAGCTGTTGTGTATTGTGTCGGTCAGTGGTGTTCCCGTGGGATAATTTTGGACTTAGTCTTAGTTTAGACTTAAGTCTTGGATACAATTTAACAGTCTATACAGATGAATTCCCGTGTAGAAGCCAGTCTGCTAATTAAAGCCTAAAACGATTAACACAATGGCATTGAAACAAAATTATGGAAAAAAATAAATTTAGAAATATTCGTAGTTCAATATAATTTAATATAATCTTAGTTCTGCCACAATGAACCAACCTACATCAAAATGTTTTTCTTTCTTTTTTTTAAGCAATTATATTGATTTTGAACATAAAAACACGATTTTTTTATTCTCTTTTAAGCATGATTTTACCTAGACAGTTATAGTAATACATTTGGTATGTTCAATTAGATTAAATAACGCGATTCATTTAACTATTTAAAATCTATTGAAAGTATGACTAAGCTCAATAACATTGTAACTATCATGGGTTTTTAATGGACTAAAAATCATCGCTTGTACTAACTGCAATCAGTATTAATTGTCGAGTTTTGCAACCTGACATAAACAAGCTCTAAGTAACCACTACTTCACTGCTTACAGCTAAACAAGCTAACCTTAAGATTGGGTACAAATTAGATAGTTTACCTTGATTTTCAGACTAATTAAAATATGGGACTTAGGTACCTAATATGTCATAATTAAAAATGTAAACAATTTCACAAACAGACAACTTCTAATTAAGAATAATTAACAGTCTGCATATTTAGTTCAAGAACAAGAATGTGTAACGACGTCTTAATATGTATAAATTAGAACTAACCTCAATGCACCTTAGAGCCACCAAATTAAGAAGGTAAACTGTAGCAATTTTAAAAAGAGTACCCACAGAATATTATCTTATTACGGATCAGATGCTTAACACACATGTATTCACCTACCAAGTTGCAGAGAGCTTCCATCTGGAAATATTATGAATCTCTTTCGTCTCGACAATACTCTTGATCCTTCATTTTCCTCGTGAATTTCATTTACCGTATTATTTCCATTGTCCCTTACATTTTCACTAATTACTGTCTGTAAAACTATGACCGTTAAGAAATATGAAAAGATACAATTCATATTTAGAACAGTTATTCAAAAAATGTTATTTCAAAATAGGAACGCAACCTGTTCTTAACGGATTTTATTTAGAACTGGCCACACGGATGTCAAACTCAAAGATTCTAAATATGAATTTCAAAACGCGATTCAGAGTTGCCCGTTGTAAATGATAAAATGAACTGTCCCGTTCTTGAACCATTGAAACCCTAATGTTACAAATGAAACTGTCAATTAACACTGTGTAAATTGATTTACTGTTAACTTCGTGCGACAATTCAGAATGAAAAAAAAAATGTTTGCTTAGAAACAAAGAAAGCAATGTAGGCCTTATTAGAGTGACAATGTTTTACGGTATTAAATTCCAATTGTAAGGTAGTTTTAGGAAATTGTAATAAATAAAACAAAACACTGATAAAATAATTTATTCAATGATAAAATAGCTCTTATAGGCAATTAAATAAGAATTTAATTCTACTGTAATGAGGTAAGACATGAGGTCGCCAGGCAAACATACAATCTTCTCTTTAATATATATTGATTTCAATACATTACAGGACTTAAATAAATTGAATTAATCTATTCGTATAAAGGGCAAGTCAATCGCCAATGATCTATCGGCGACAGGTTTGCTAGATAAACCGTCTTTTTTCTAATACACTTAAAAGAATTAATACTTTTTCCTCTAATACTTTAAGACCATTCTAACAACCTTTGCCTTTTTTTAGAATGATGCTCATTCATGAATTGATTTAAATGCTTAAATTATATCAAAAAGAATAATTGTATTCTCCAATCGATTAGACTGCATATTTTAAATTAGCTTTTGTCCGCGACTTTCTTTACGGATCCCTATTTTATTTTTATATGTCTTTATTCACTGATAATGTAGGTATATTTCTATAGGTGGAACAATTTTTAAATCGATTTAGTAGTTTTTTCTCTTAATAATATAAATTTAAATAACACTGGCCTACAGCTATCGTTCATTTCAGTAATACCAAAAGTTACTCTTAATTAAATCGTGTAAACATTGCCAAAGTAAACCAGTAGTCTGTAAAAATGAAAACACAAAATTCCACTCTGTATAGGAACTGCAAACAGTAATCGGCCAACTTTACTTGAACCCTGAAACGCAGGAGCTAGTTAAACTAGATAGGTCACAGACGAGCGATAAATTGGTGGCCGGTTTTAAATAAAAAAATGCAACAAAATATCTCAACCTTTTCGAAGGTTTGTTAATTTTTTTGAGCATGACCTTTAAAGATGATCTCATGCTAGATGATTATTAATGACTTTAATGGATGTTCAGATTGACAACAAACTTTTTGACAGGTTCGTTGAACCTAGAAAATTATGTGCTTTCAAATACACAGATATGAATATTAGCATTTTAATTTTTATTTTGCTATTTTTTATCTTCAAAATCCGATTTTTAATTTCACTACCTAACATAACATAACATTATGCCTGTTATCCCTGAAGGGTTAAGCAGAGGTGTACCCATTAGTACACCCACATTTCGCCAATTATGTTACAGTCCCGTGTAATAAGGGGCGAGTCGATTGCCTTCGCTACCTATGTGTTTATTTTACTGCACAGTCGATTCTTCTTTTACCTAAATATTTTTAGCTAGCATATTGAGCTACATAAAATCTCCCGTCTGCCATCCCCTAGTAAGCAAATCTCGCCGCGTCTGGCTCGAGCAGGGGCTCATCACATTCTGGATACAGTTCATCACAGGAGCCTGTAGCTGAGAGAGCTTCGTCGTATTCACCGTGTTTGTCTTCTACACCAACTGAGTTTTTTGGCAAACTGTAAAAAGAAAGATAAACTCTCATTATGTTTGATTTAGAACAAGGAGCATGTAGAATTTTTTAAGTAATTCTTGTTGATATTAGGTATATCACGCCTGTAATCCCCGAAGGGTTAGGCAGAGGTGTACCTATCAGGACACCCACATTTCGCCAGTTATGTTTAAGTCCCATGTAATAGGGGGCGAGCCTATTGCCATCAACCGGGCACAAATCCAGACTCTAAGGCAGCTATCAGTAGCTGGCCTTAGAGTCTGGATTTGTGCCCGGTGTGCAGGAATTTCTCAGGAAATTCCTGATGGAAAACCCAATCACACTTGATATTAGGTAAGTAAAATTATTGTACTTTAAAATGTAAGTGTCAACACATCAGCTAACTCGTCTTACTACTGTTATAAATGCGAATGTAGTTGTCTGTCTTTCTGTTACGCTTTTACGAGTAAATCGCTGAACCGATTTTGATGAAATTTGGTACGGAGTAAGATTGAACTCCGAAGAAGGACATACAAATACACAGACGTTAATTTCTGCTCCACAAAACGAACTTATAAGAAACAGGGTATAGTAGCATTTGTTGATAAATCCAACTTTCAAGTTTCCAAAACAATGGCGGTCTTCTAAACAATGTCTATATCAAATATTCTCCTTTAAAACCCGGCAACTTGTGGCTTGTAACAAAATCTCTGTAATTATATTCTTAATTATTCAATTTCAAGAGTCTTAATTAATTATTCGAATATGATTATGTATATTCAAGCTTAATCTTGTCTTCTTAAAACATGAATATTAATTTGAATGTTGGTTTTTTAGTCTTCGTCAGCAGTGTAATAATTGATAAGAAAATTATCGCGATCACAAACTTGTATGCAGTTTTACGAAAGTTCTTATAGACTGATATTCCAGTGTCGCCAGACCTACGTAATGTTAGCATGGCTGTAGTTTTGAGAATAGATAGAAGAACATATCATATAGGACGTTTCCTATTTGATGTCTGGTTTTGACATCTCAACATCTTATTCTACGGCTTCCCCGCCTTTTTACGCTTTGATCCTATAAACACCTTATGAAAACCGAATTAAAATCCGTTGTGGATTTTAATACGGTTTTCATCAATAGATACGAGTGACTCAGTAGGAAGGTATTTACGTATAGATGGTATTTATGTCACATCCGTGCAAAACCGGGCGGGTGGCTAGTATTTTATAGAAAAATCTCCAAATTTCAGATATGCTAAATAACGTAAGGCTGGCGACTATAGGATTTGGACCAAGTGAGTAACGCACAGAATCCAAAAATTATGAACGTTAACCAATACTTACGTGAAGACAGCTCTCATAATTTCTTGGAAGAACTCGCCTTGAGGATGGTCCTGTGTTTGACCGACCAGGCATAATGTTTTTAGTACACAGTTCTTGCCGTTCACACCCAGACTGAAAAAAGGAGCGAAACAAACTTGGACATGACATTCTTTAAAAAACTTTTAGTTAACATTCTTAAGTACTTACGACAGACTGAAACGATTTTTGAATTAAGCAAATCATTTGACACGTTTGATTATAAAAGAAAATAAAGAAGAAATGTCAATTACAACCTAAAAATGCGGCGCGAAAAACCAGTACATTGAAAAATCAGAACAATATACAAAACAATCAAAAACAGAAATCGTTTCACACGACAAATAACGCAATGCGCGACATAATACCGACCCATGTAACATCGTCTCTATTTTCTGGTAGAGCGAGGCGCGACTGCTCCTGTGAAATTCGACGCTTCGCTGCGCCATGCGTCCGTTCAAATATTCCCGTTTGTTTTCCGAAGCATGCATCTGTTTCCTGTCTATTTTGTATTTCTCTAAAGTTACTTTTTTGTCCAGCCAGTCCACACTGCGTTTCGCGAAAGCAGGATTTGCTATGGGTTTTCTGAAAGTGGTTCATGGATAGTTAATTCCGCATAGTTTGTTGTCTGTCTGCTAGAGTTTGTAATTTAGCTGGCAGTTTTTTGGTTTCCTTTTTTGTTTTTCGATCAAGCTTTTATTAAAATGTTGTGTTAGTGGATATTGAGCCTTCTAGTTTAGTTTTAAGGGTTTTAAATCGCGTAAAATATTCTTTATCCTTCATCAAATTCATCAGTCAACAAAGAGCGTCGTTTTCGTACATTATTTCTAAATAATATTATTTTATTACACAAGTCTGGAACAGCAAGTACCTACTTTTGAAAGTTGGGAAATGCGACATTAATTAATTATTTGCCTAAGTTAGGTGTTAGGTCTGGTTAGCTGAGAACTTAGCCCGTATGTTACAAGTCTGTTCGCAATTCATTTCAAAGACTGTGTTCAGACTATTCACTACCTGATTTCCAAGTTTATCTATGTGTGTTCTGTGGATACTTGGTTTACTTGTAGAGAAGTCACTGATATTTTGTTTGAATTTAAAATTCCATTAAATCTACTGCTATTTTTAGTTCGATGATATATTATTTATCATATAGATTCATCGTCAAAAGTTTTTGAAATTGTGTTTGTAAATTACAAGTTTTTTTAAAAATTTCCTTTATTACCTGTGAAACGGCTTCTTATCAATAACTCTTCCATATTCATCAGTGTAGTAAATCGTTTTGGTGTCTACCCTCCGATGGAGTGGGTCAGCATGGTGGTTGAAAGGAGAGTACGGGTCTTGGGGAAGTTCCCAAGCTAACGCCGCAGTAGAACCGTACAGGAAAATGTCTCCGATTCTGAAGACCATGGCATATGTAGTGCAGAATACTGGAAAACAAATAAAGTTATTATGAAAATGATGAACTTCAAACTTGGAGATATAAATCATATTCTGACCTACACTCATCTATATTTTTAACAACTCAAAATCTTGCAATTTCTATCTATACTGTAGGTACTTGAAAGGAATTTCAATATAAGCATACATAAGAGAACTTTTTTTAAACGGTCACACTAAAACGTTCATAGTTAAATATTAGTGCTTAAAAATTAGTCGCCACTACTACAACACAATTTTTCTTTTCTAAAATTAGTGAATAGAATTGAATTTGCAGGAACAATATGAACGTTCCTAATTCAAGATTCCACAGCACTCCAACATTTCCTAATTTAGACGTGGATTTAGTTTATAAATGATACAGCAGAATCTGGTATCACAACGTTCTCCGTGTTTTGAAGAGCACATTACGTCACAGGACCATTTGTTAGGAGCTCAGTGCAATTGCTCGCTCGTAATAGTCGGCGCACAACATCCAATATGCTGTTTATATGTTTGTGGCTCTTCAGATTTGAACAGTCCGGACGAGTGGTGAATAAAAAATGGCTGAGCCCGTGGGAAGTGTTTCTAGATTTTCGACCATGAATACTAATATTGTTTGATGTGTTTTTGAGTTTTATGTCGGAAGTACTATTACTAGATGTATGATCGTAGATGAGGCGAAAGGAGAATGTAAGGTTTGTAGCAGGTGGCGTTCTTTTAGTTTCTGCCTACCCCCATGGGAACAGGCGTGTGTTTGTATGTATGTTTACTATTTATTATTACAGATTTAACAATGAGCAGATTAAGGCGTCGTCCAGTCTCGTTAAGTTCCACTCCCGTGGATGGTAGCGTGATATTATAAAGCCTATACTAATTCTCACGAATCTGGCTATCAAATACATACATGTTTTTTTCAAACGGACTAGTAGTCCCTAAGATTAGCGCACATAAACAAACAAATAAAAAGCTCTTCAACTATTCATTTTAAAACTTGGTGACCATTGATTTGTAATTAAATAAACACTTTCACAAATATTATTTAAATTTACTTTTCATATACATTTTAAACTTACCCAATTGAAGGGAACTGCCTTCTGGGAATATGATAAACCTTTTTCTTCTAGACAAGACTTCACTTTTCTTATAAACTTCTATATCATTTGAACTATCGTTTACTTGTATTTGTGCTTCAACTCCCAGCACTATTAATAACAGCACTGCATTTATTATTAAATTCATTTTCAATAACATTTTCTTTCATTGACTATCTTTCGTCTTTTTTATCAATAGTCTTTCCTATTTCTTTGTTGTCTTCTACATCACAAACATTGATTCATTTTTCTTCATTTACGTTGAAATCAACTGTATTTTCAAAGTCGTCTTTTTATTTTTATTTTTCTTTATGTGTAAAGCAAAGTATTGCTTTCAGTTCTCCGTTAACAGTGTCAAGATTATCCGCGGGTAACGTACCGTTGATCACGACTAACAAATAATCTGTAACGGTACCTAAACTATTTCTGTACAGGTTGGTCTCTTTCAACTGTTAGCCTTAAAATATTTTTGTACAAATATTTTTTAGTAAAATTTTATGTCAAAAAAAATCTTTAATTTTTTAGTTAATTTCTACCTTACGTCATTGCTATAAATAAATAATGATCGAGGCCGAAACTTAACAACAGTTAAATTATTTGTTTAGACGAAACGGTGTTAAACTCCAAAGAACAAAAACAAAAAAAAATTAAGCCCATGTGCCATTAGGTACATCTTCAAAGTAAATTTTCAATTTGAAAACACCATGTATAAATCCCACTATGAATTACCAAAACTTTTAGGTCAGGTCAAAGAATACATGAATAAAAAAATCAAATAAAACCTACTTTCATAAAATATTTTAGTTCATTTTCTCTTACGGTCGCATCGTATGGCGCTTTAATATCTTTAAAATTCATTTGTACGAGTACGTTACTTTTGAACTATTTTTAACTGGAAAAGTTAATTAATTTTTGTGTTTTAATTTCAAAAGTGATACAGAATCTCTCTGTTACTTGAAAAATAATTAAGTTAATTAATAAGTGTTGAAAACTGTTGATGAAAGAAGGTATATTGAAAACTAGCTCCCGTCCGTGTCTTTGTCCGCGAGATAATTAATATTCATCCGACGGGAACTATACTTTTTTCGGGATAAAAATTATATGCCTATGTGCTATTCCAAACTATTATCTTTATCAGTGCCTAGTTTCATCTAAATCAGCTCAGCCGTTTTGAAGTGACTGAATAACCAGAGAATGCCTAAAGCATTAAGTCCGAGTTTGTACTTTTTTTGTTGCATAAAGTTTTAATAATTAAATAACAAACATCTATTCAATTAAACTTTTGCATTTAAAGTACCTACCTTGTAGTAAGATTCTATTGAGTACACAATACCTACAACACACCTCATATTTTTTTTAGATTGAGATTGGACGCCGTGTCTGAAATTCTCTCGAGAAGATAATATAATTATTTTAGAAGATAATTATATAAAAAAAAAAATGATAACGACATAAACTAGTACCTACACATTTTAGCGTACTTTAACGTACCTACATACAATATGAGGAAATTAATTCCGTTGGTGTTGATATGCTACTTATGTTTGGTAGCATACATACTAATCGATGTAGCGGAGGCTAATGATACAAAGGCGGTGCTACAAAGGAACAGGAGGTACCTTAACTTCTTGAATATGACGCGGTTCTTTGTGAGTATTTTATTTACAATTTATTAAGTGCTAGCATAACACAGCATGTACAAAACTGGCGAAATGTGGGTGTAGTAATGGCACCTCTGCTTACCGGCGATTATAGGCGTGCTGTTAAGTTATGTTATTAATTACTAGCTTCAGCACGCTGCTTTGTCTGCTTCAAAGTTGATATGCTATCCCACGGGAACCGTCCATTTTTCCGAGACAAACAGCAGACAATAACAATCTTTATTATCTCTCTCCACGCCAAATTTCATCCAGATCTGTTTAGCCGTTCTTGTGTAATTGACTAACAAACATGCATCCATCCAAACTTTTGCATTTATATTAGTAGTAAGGGCTACCGGCAAATCATTTCAAGCAAAATTCTTAATATTTTCAGATAAAATTCAACGTGAAATCGAACATAATTCCTTGGAACCAGCTGTTCGCACAAGCTGTAGGGTTCCGCATGAATTGGGATGCACCTCCGTCTAATTTTCACAACTTCCACCGCATATACCGCAGGGATATTTACGATTACGTGGAGACGTTGTTAAATAAGTAAGGAACCTTTAATATATTTTATATTTAGCTAACGTTTTACCTTGTCTTTTTAAACTTGGAAAACCAGGTGACATTTGTAGCAGACGAAATAATAACTATTACTATAATAAGCATTTAATTTTCTAGCATGATTATTTATCTGCCTCGTTGGTCTAGTGGTCGCAAGCGCGACTGCTGTGCATGAGGTCTTGGGTTCGATTCCCAGGTCGGGCAAAGTGTTATTGGGTTTTTCCATCAGGAATTACTCAGTAGCAGCCTCGGAGTCTGGATTTGTGCCCGGTTGATGGCAATAGGCTCGCCCCCTATTACATGGGACTAAAAACATAACTGGCGAAATGTGGGTGTACCTAATGGGTACACCTCTGCCTAACCCTTCGGCGATTACAGACGTGATGTTATGTTATGCTATGTTACATAGAAGCAACAAGTATATCGTAACCAGGATTATTTATCTCCGTTTTCTTAATTACTTATAACATATTTTTATAGTAAACTTGTAAAAAAAAATTACAAATAATGTACCTGTATATTTTTTTTAATATCAATTACGCGTGGGCCACGCTCCTAAAAGTCTCGACTCAAATATTAAACCTTTTATTTTATTTCATGTTCCGCTAGCGACCCTCCCCTGCTTCCTTCACATAGGTGCAATGTAGATACATAAGCCTTCTTCTTGAGTCACTCTATCTATTGATGAAAGCCGTTTTCCGTTGCAAAGTTTAAAAGATCTATGCGTACAAACGGCGGGAAGCGACTATGTATGTAGAAGAGATGATGTTACACTGCAGAGCAAAAGCCTTACTTTTACCTCAGAAACATAACAACTCTTTCTAAAAGTCATAGAACTAAATGCAATGTCCAACCACAAATATAGACGGTTTCACTTCAAATATACAAACGACAAACTAACATAAATATTTGAATGAACACTTTTTTTTTCAGAAACGGTCTTGACGGCTACCATTGCGTGCGACGTGCCATCTGTGAGATGCAAATGATCGCGGAACCCAACATTATCTACCACAGACTTTTAAAAATGGTTTTCAGGTAAACACTTTTATATATACGTATGCTAATTCTGAAATAGGATTTATTTATATGATAATTATGAAATGAAACCAAGATGTGTCTGATGTTTTTGCATTGTGACAGCGAGACCACACTCTTTATCTCAAGGTAGGGTATTTACGCATAGTGGCACAGTGTAAGATTTTTGGGAGTACCCACGAACCCAAATAAATTATAATAATTATGGATAATATACTTTAATACGTCAAGTTTATTGTACTTGGGTTGCGGGACGTCTTAACAGGATACCGTGGCCCCGGAACGTAAAGGGCAACAGAAGGAACAGGGTGGATTTTTAGTCAGTATAAGTCTGACAGTTCCTTCCGCCCCACCCAGGGCGGAAGGAGTCATTTGATGATTTTTACCACCTAAAAAAAAAGAGTTTATTGTACTTATTAGTTTTTATAACCTGTTTTTAAAATGAGAACTTTAGTAAGTCAAATGCAAATTTCTTCATGAGAAATAAATGTCTTTAACCAGATGTATGTACATGAATCGCAGACAAAGAGTAAACCTAGTTTCATGTTAATTATTCTTGTAGCTCCTGGTCACCATCTATTAACAAACTTTGTAGAAAAACTTACTTATATTTTAAATGCGAAAGTAATCTCTGTCTGTCTGATATGTTTTCACTGAACCGATGTCTATGAAATTAGGTTCGTGATAAATTTGGACCCTACGGAAGGACATAAGCTACTTTTTATCCCGCGTCTTCGTCTGCGTCCACGATAACCAACATTTACCTATGGGACAAAGTCGCGGGCGAAAGCTAGTAATAATTATAATAATATTCCCCGACTGTATTTCGGTAATGGCGGCCAATGTCAAAGGAAACTAGTAAAGTACGCAGATATATTATAGTGCACGAGTATGTGCGCAAACTCAGATGCATTCCCTCTTTCCACACTGCTGTAGTTTAAAAGGGCGATCATCCCACACGCCCGAGGAGAAGGAGAGATACACGCAAAACAAACAAAGTTAACACTAGTACCTAATTAGGCATTAAAGTTCTCCTCTATACAATTTTGTGTTTAAAGGATAAATAAATAAAAGCTATGTTAAAGAAGCTTATTACATAAATAAACTTCATGAAAATATCGATTTGTTTACTAATAAAAACTGACAAATATTTTGATTTATTTTTCTTATACTCCTTCTTCTAATATTTCAGGAGAATATCTTCAGCAACCGAGCGATGGCACAATACAACCTCAGAAGATTGTAATATTTCATTGTCTACGTGTCCTTTATCACTGTTACAAGTTGCTCCTTTCACGGATATTGCATAATTTTAAGTCTCTGTAAACTGGTGAGGATTTTATAAAAGTTGAAATAAAATAAACACAAAATAATATAGCATTTTATTTAGTTTAAACCCTGTTATGACTATTTACGATTCTAAATTAGGTGACATTTACACTTGCACAGCCTGTAAGGCGAAAGATAAAAGACAGTGTTTACAGTACATTTTATTAATTTAAAAAATGATGAAATTCATAATTTCGGTATATCTTTTTAATGATCATCATTTTCCCAGAGATAGTAAGTATAATGAGGAAATTATATTCTATGAGAAACCAGTAACCTAATTGAGAACACACACAATTATAGATACATAACATAACATCATAACATTACGCCTGTATTCCCCGAAGGGTTAGGCAGAGGTGTACCCATTAGTACAACCACATTTCGCCATTTATGTTTTTAGTCCCATGTAATAGGGGGCGAGCCTATTGCCACCAACCGGGCACAAATCCTGACTCCGAGGCTGCTACTGAGAAATTCCTGATGGAAAAACCCAATAACACTTTGCCCGACCTGGGAATCGAACCCAAGCCCTCATGCACAGCAGTCGCGCTTGCGACCACTAGACCAACGAGGCAGTCAGTATAGATACATAGAAACTTAATAAAACAATGGATAACTTATTTTTCTGTTTTATTTTTAGTTGAGATAATAATATTCTTCTGATCGAATTTAAGTCAGGGCGGCCAATAACAATAAAATAATACATTTATTATGATGTAGTTTTAGTTCTTGTCAACGTACCGCTACTTTCAATTTTTTTTAACACAAACCTACATGTAAATAAATGAAAAGGTTTGCAGTTGAGCAAGACAACATTTTAAAATAGTATTTTACGTACCTATACTAGACAAGAAATAATACTAAAAACTAATTGGAAAAGTTTTTTTTTCCAATTTGTGATATTAGGCATTGTTTTGTTGTGTTTTAGAGCTCGTGGTCAAGTAATATAATAATAGCCGCACGGGTCTATCCTATCAGGTTAAGCTACGCTTGCCGGGGTTGATCCGTGGTTGGGTGACCATCTTTACACACCGAGACTCCTCCGTGCCTCGGAAAGCACGTTAAGCCGTTGGTCCCGGCTGTCATATGTGGATCTTTGACAGTCGTTACGGGTCGTCAGAAGCCCGAAAGTCTGACAATCAGTCTTACCTAGGGGTATCATATTACCCAGTTACTGGGTTGTGGAGGTCAGATAGGCAGTCGCTCCATGTCAAAATACTGGTATTCAGCTGCATCCGGTTAGACTGGAAGCCGACCCCAAACATAGTTGGGAAAAGGCTAGGCAGATGATGAGACTTTGTTATGTCATCAGTACTTACTAAAGGTGTATGCAAAATTTCAGCTCATTCGGATACCAACAAATGTTCCAAAAATGATTTGGAATGACAACTTACTACATACGTACGATACACACATACATACGAACTGTGCAAGCTAAATAAAAGCTTGTAAAAAATTCCTCAATACCCACAATTTCCAGTATGAGTCGACCCTAACCTTTACACAGTTCGCGCTTTCTTTAAAACATTCTAAAACAGTCACAGACACAACCCATATTCCGTAAACTAGTTTACGCTGACCAAACATAATAATTGTTGATAAACAATACATCAAACACGACCTCCTTACAGTATTAAGGCTGTTATTCGTAAGAATATTGTCGCTTTTATTATTTCTACGTTACACCTCAACTTTACAGTGTGTTAAGAAGAAGAAAAGTTTCAAAAACTGATTTCAACTAAAAATGTGACATATTAACTAATTCTGTATCCTAACATGCAAACAGTGTTATATTGATAATTATTTGAAATAAATATAAATCATTGAATAGAACATTGAAATATAAATAAATTATAGTGAAAAAATTAACATAATTTTAATACCAAATAACAAAAACAAAACAGGCCCACATTTTTAAAATTAGACCTCAAGTTCTAAACAATATACATAAATGATAACGATGAAGTAAATTGTACTGTTTCTGCCTGCTTAATTGAAGTGGGTTTCCAACTTTTAATGCTATAATTAGAATCCAGTTTTTGCTCATAATTTGTGTTTAGTACATTTTCCGTAATAAAATGTATAAGTATATTCCTGTGTGTGTGGTGTGTTATGTCTGTTTCATAGTGTTTGTTCTTGTAGACTTTGGTAAGGCTAATGAATCCACCAATCATCGTCACAAAAGATATCTTAGCTTCAAGAATATGACGCACTTTTTTGTAAGTATTATTTTAAATATAATTTTAGCCCCTACACAGTAATGCGAAAGTAACTGTTTGTTTGTTGCCTCATCAAGGCAAAACTAACGAACCGATTGTTGAAAAAATCATAAATAGGTAACTTTGGATTTAATTAAGGATCTGGCATAAGATGCTTTTTAATAAGCTCTATTTTTTTTTTGCTTATCCTTAGCAAATGTAATGGTTTTTTTTTATAATCAGGTTTTACTTAAAACTCCATAATATTTATGTCACAAATGAAAACACTGAAATCCTTTCCAATCATCTTTTTCAAATAAATAAAAATTAACAATCTCTAGAAGTAAATGAACCCACCCTATCATTTGAACCCACCCAAGCAGGCTTTGTCATCTCTTATTTCCTCTGCTCAAAGTTTTAGTCTTTCTACAAATTATGTAGGTATCCCTTTTAAGACATCATACTGTAACCACCAAACAACAATATAACACAGATTTATGATTTTTTGAAGAATGCTTCGAATTACAAGTCACTCTAATATAACTGGCCAAATGTGGGTGTACCATTTGGGTACAGCTCTGCCTAATCCTTCGAGGATTACAGGCGTGATGTTAGTTTTATGTGTCTAGAAAAGATTGTTTTACTTACTTAAAAAACCTATTAAGTGGAAACTATTTTTTTTTCTTACTCCTCCGCTATTCTTTTCTGATTAATTTCGTTGCGGGACCCAAGACAGTTAATCGTTTCTCTGGGACTCATCGAGCTTCATTGCCTCGACGCTTTTCTGGTGGCCTCCACTGTTGATTCTGGCTTTCAGGAGTTGCAGTGGGTGGGAACAGTGTGGCGGGCTTGTCCAGAAAATAATATTACTTAAAAAACCATCTAATATTGTTGGTACAATATGATTTCAGCTGCGGTTCAACTTCAAAGTCAACATCGTCCCGTGGAACCAGATCTTCGCCCAAGCTCTGGGATTCCGTATAAACTGGGATACTCCACCCGACAATTTTCATCCGTACCGAAACCATTTCATCCATAGAAGAACCATTTATAGCAATACAGAGACGTTACTCGACAAGTGAGTACCAATTTTGGCTTTTTTTTTTGTTAAAAATATTAATAATTTATTAATATAATTATATTAATTGATATAATAATTTATATCAATAATTTATTAATATTCATAATTAAGAGTTTTCTCTATGCTTCTCTTAAAAAAAAACTACCTGAGATTTAGAACCATAAAAAGCTTAAATTGTCTATCAAAACCTCTATATTCATTCTTAATGATTGTAATCTATTTCTTGCTAATTGCTCACCAATAAAAACAATACACGCACGAGCATTGATCAACACGCTTGCTCGAGGCGAATTGGCGATTCCAACCTTATACATATTAATATGAGTCCTGGATTCCTTGCAATGTTTTCGTTTACTGACCTCAGAAAACAAATTTCTATATTATAATCATGAATTAATAACGTCTCATTGTTACTAGCCCGGTTTCGAATCCAGCAACTTCTTGCATGAGCGGCGAGCCAAATCATCGTATCTCTTTACAATTAAAGGGTCATGACCTATCCTAGGACCTCGCCTCCTTTTGACCTGCAAAGAATAAATGACCCAGCTTTACAAGTTTTTAGACCCCTATTTCTGAATAGAGGTCAGTAAATATCTGTTTATTTGTGGGTTAATACCGTGCCCAAAAGGCTGCGCTAACTAATACAAATGGCATAAACCAATAGATAACTTTCTCTAACAGGAAAAAGATTTCTTTCTTTCCGTTATACTTAGGTAGTTGTGTTAGTTATCTTTCATATTAGAATGGATGACAATGATGGATAATATGTACTGCTTGAGTAATATAGTTGTAATTATAAGATGCTGTTTTGATATTGTATTAGAAGACTTGACTTTAATAATAAATAAGTTATATACTTTTTCTTTGAAAATAATGAATGCTTTTTTATTTAAACTGATAAATTCTTTAAAATTAAAAACTAAAATAATTTATTTACTAAAACAACTAATCTTTTACTCTCATACTTTTTTTTCAAAGAGCCTAGTTTATCACCATGTTTTTCGTTGTCAAGCGACTGGTAGACTCTTCACATGACCAGAAGGCTGGCCTATTCATGGGCCAAATATTAAACAGTCAATTGCCACACAACATGGCAATTCTGCCAGTCTTTTGGGAACTTGTCCCATTGTCAATGACGAACATGAGTTTTAAACGCCCTATTTAAATTTACATACATTACACATAACATAACATCACGCCTGTAATCCCCGAAGGGTTAGGCAGAGGTGTACCCATTAGTACACCCACATTTCGCCAGTTATGTTTTTAGTCCCGTGTTTAGGGGGCGAGCCTATATTAAAAGCCCAAAAAAAGGAAAGGTTTTGAGCCTATATTTAAATTTGCACCCTTATAAATATTGCTTTAAAAAAAGTTTTTGAATCATTTATTACTTTACTTCACAAAGAACGATATGTAGGCAATAACGGCCTCGTTTACAGCACTCCCATTATATCCCCTTTCACATACACGTCAATATAAATACATAAATTCATAAAATACCATAAACATTCACCAAAAACAAATTGATTGCCCTAGGAACGGCCTGAATGGATTCCACTGCGTCCGGCGAGCCATTTGCGAAATGGAAACGATTCCTCAACCACGAAAAATATACCACAAACTTTTAAAAATGGTATTCAGGTAATATAAAATGACATTTTTAATTAAATTATGTTCTTAGGTGACGCCCGCTGAACCGCTCGAATGAAATTACGGGCAAATTTTACGCCAAAATGGACATTCACGTTCGGAAATTACAATGTTGGTCTGGTTGAAACAAAAGTTTAAGGTTCATTTGACATATTTCTGGGTTATTGTTACTGAAGATTTTAAGTTTTATAAAATATCTAATAGTATAATAAAGATCACGTGGGGACAACTAAAATAATTAAAGTTATGTCTACAAATGTTTAAAAAGATGTGTTCTAATTCATTTAACACTGACATAAAAATAATAAAGTAAACTTAAGTAAAGTAAAATTTGAATGTAAAGACTTACGATATTTTATTCCGATATTAAATTGCTATTCTAAGCATAACTTTTTATTCTATATTATTATTATTAGACTGTTATTGCTGGATAATGTAATACATTTGGTACATTAAATTTGTACCAATGATGTAATTCATTTGATAATCAAATGGAGAGACTGTGGGTTGGTCAATTTTGACAGAACGAATCTCATTATAAACAATAAGTACTTCTCTTTTGCATAACATAACAACATAACATCACGCCTGTAATCCCCGAAGGGTTAGGCAGAGGTGTACCCATTAGTGCACCTACATTTCGCCAGTTATGTTTTTAGTCCCATGTAATAGGGGGCGAGCCTATTGCCATCAACTGGGCACAAATCCAGACTCCGAGGCTGCTACTGAGAAATTCCTGATGGAAAAACCCAATAACACTTTGCCCGACCTGTGAATCGAACCCAAGACCTCATGCACAGCAGTCGCGCTTGCGACCACTAGACCAACGAGGCAGTTCTCTGTTGCATAATAATATAATTATGAAATATACAAAACTAAATTGTTTTATAAGTCATGTTTTTCTGTTTTCAGGCAACAATCTTCAGCCACAAATAAGTGGCACAACAGAACGGCTGAAGACTGCGCAGTCTCCGTGTCATCATGTCCATTCTCGTTCCTAGATGTATCACTTTATACTGATGTTTAACTGTGCAACTATAGAAATGGTCAAAGATTTGAACAACAAGAAATATCTACGATATTCCTTTTTTGCCAAAAAAATAATTAAAATGTGATAATTGCGATTTTTTGTCCACAAACTAAACTTATAACTAAAATTAGAGAACGTCGATTTCCTTCACAAACTAAACTAAAAACTAAAATGATAAAATTCCGATTCTCCTTCCATAAGCTAAACTAAAAACTTAAATTAGACATCTTTTGTTAACATACAAAGAAATGGGCGGTGACAAATAAAAACTAATCTATAGATGTCAAATTGGGTTTACTTTGAATTTTGCCGTTTTTAGACAATACATTCTGTCAACTATTTCTTCCTTTTTTTCCATTGAACAGCTTTTCAAAAGGATGAAACATATGGAAATATTATTATGTATGTGACGCTGTTACTTAAAAGCACCAAAAATGATAAACGATATTAGATAATACATGAACACTTTCTTAGTTCTCCAGCAATTTGAAATCTGTCAGTTTGTTGTCAGAAACGTATCAATAAAATTTGATATTAATCGGAAAAAAAAATATTATTAATAGGTACTTAGAAAATCTATGACCCTTCAGAGTGTAATAGACAGATTTTGTGTCTTAAAAAGTAATTTCCTTGTTTTATTTCTCCCCTGTTGCTCGTAAATGATGGGCCTTTACACATTAGTAGCAACCTGTTACTACTTACTTACACCTTGTATACATACTGACTTTTAATTAATTGCACGTCTTTCAGTGGCTGAAAGTACTGTTGACTACGAACAATTTGTATTAGAGTACACACCCTGAAATGTTAAAAAAATCAGCTGTAACATATACAGGGTAATTGAAAAAATACCCGAAACCTGAAAAGGGGTTATTGTACTCATCATTATGAACAACTTTTACTATGAGGCCAACCCTGAAAATATGAAAAAAAAAAACAGCTGATCCATACATTACGATCGTGTCGTGTAGCATTTTTGTAGGGAACAGCAGTTTTTTTTTTAAGTTATTTATTTCACGTATTTTTTCAATTACCCTTGTAACGTTTTTTGTGTAAAGAACAGCTGTTTTTTTATTATTTTTGAGTTGGTCCTGTCGATCAATTCAAACCTACTCATTGAAAAGAATTGATTTAATAATATAATCTTGCTTTAATAATAAGAGGTGGCGAAAGAAAAGGAAAATATTTAGAAAGATTTCTGTGACGTCTTTGACCGACCGTGGGACATTAATGTACATAAATAAATAAATGGAGAGCCTGATGGAGAAAACAGTAATAAATAAAAGAAATAAACTTTCTTTCCTCCTCAAAATATACAAGTTTGTGCAAAAAGACTGACACCCGAACAAGAACGGACTACTCGTTTTACCCACCTAATGACGTCATATAATAATGTGGTACTAACAAGCAGTTCCCGGATGCCTGCTCGACGTTGTACAGCCATTTTAATTAAATTATTCGCTCGGAATTCTAGTTTACTTTTACTCAGGTTTTATGTAAAATATTCTAGTATTTATAGTTTTTTTTTAAGTAACATGGGGCAGTTTTGTAGCCCGTAGTCTGAATTTGGACTAATGACACTATACACATATTTTTGTTTGCTTTTCCTGCTAAGAGATGGGAAAAAAATTACAGCTATGTTAATGACAAGGCTAAATTCTTGATTACAAGGTGCCATGTATTTTTTATTGAAATAATAAGAAGAAAAAATGTTCTTTGGATTTATTTTTGTTTTAATAACATCTGCAATAGATAAATTAAGACTGTGAAAACTTCGACATAAGCTTTATATATAAAAGCGTAAGGTCACTCACTCACTCATCACGAAATATCGAAAACCGCTTGATGTATACAGATAAAATTGGGCAGGGAAGTACTGTATAGTTAGCAGACATCAGTTAAGAAAGGATTTTCCAAAACCCCCAAAGGGGATGTAACGGGGATAAAAAGTTTGTGTGGAGAAATCAACTTTGACACAAACAAAGTCGCAGGCCGAAGCTAGTAAAGATAGTTACTAAGGCACCTATTTACTAAAGGCACAATTCCTTTACTGTCAAATCATTACTATATGCAAATACACCTAACCCCATCCCTCTCACACTGCAACAATCATTCTATTTTTGTCTCTATCCACTCTTTGGACTCGACTAATGAAAGCTCATTGCGTGGTAAGCACAAAATAAATCCGGTTAGGTACCATTGGACCACTCAATAAATTCTCGAGGCGTCTAAATCGGCTACTATTGAACTGATTGCCCAATGGGGCCTGTGGGACACAACTATTTTTAGTTGAATAAAATAGTGGTTGGTTTAATAAAAAAATGAAGCATAGTAATCGTCCTTTGCCTCGTAAAACTGATTTTTAAACACACTTTTTTTAAGTCAGCTTAGTCAAAGTCTAAGTCTGTCTTTCTAAGTTTATCTTGGATATCACTGACACCGGTGAAGGATAACATCGTAAGAAAACCTGGACTTATAGTTCATATAAGTCTGAAATCGCCAATCTGACTTCAGCAAGCGTGGTGATCAATGCTCGTGCCTTCATTGTTGGAGAAGAAACCTTTACCTTACAAGTGGACATTTTTATCGCGGTCTATTGAATTTGTTTTTTTTGTAAGTACATTGAAATGTAGAACGTCTATTTTTGTGAGTTAAGCGTAAAACTAGCTGCGCTCGCGGCTTTACTCACGTGAACCTTGACGTAATATAAGAATCGAATACTATATCATTACAACCCTTTATGTAAACCTAGTTGCTCTATTGATCTCAAAATGCGACAGCTGAAAGTTGTGCTAGTAGGATCAAACGAACTCATCCTTAGTACGAATCAACGTATCTACTGCGAGGACACCCGTATGCAAGTTTTGTTTGCATTCATCCATTTCAACACTTTGCCGGTCGCGTACAGCATGTAAACTCAGGCGATGTTATCAGTATGTACCTATACGTTCTGTTGCAGCTGCATCCATTCGATAGATCTGTTTTTATCTATTCAATCGTATGCATGGTATTACAAGTTGCAGTATCTTGTTTTCTGTATACAGCGTGTAATTGAATTAACTGAAAACCCGCAAAGGTCTATTTAAATGAAAAAAAAAACAGCTGATCCTAACATTTTGCTCGGCAGCTTTCTTTTTCATGCTTTCAGGGTTGGTTCCATAGTAAAAGTTTTTCAAAATAATTAGTTTTTAGTATTTACAGGTATGAGGAACAGGGTTTAACATTTTTCATCCTCCGTTGGAAAAATAGGATCCTCCGGCTAAACTGTGTCTGGTGGGCTACAGTTACTGCCCGACGGTTGTCGTCGGGATTTTGTAAATACGCCAACGTTGGGGAAAACTTTGATATCCTGATGTAGAAGAGTTTGCATGCTCTGCAATAGGAGTCGTCACAAATTCAAACAGCCTTTTTTAGGTTATCAGTTGAATCAATTACACATTACAAAGCATTATGATGAGTACAATTAACTGTTTTCGATATTTTAATTAATTCAGTTACACCTTGTATAATTAAACCACCCAATACTCGCAAAAAAAAACGTATTTAACTTCTTCATAAATATGTCACAGAACATTTGAAATAAACAAAGAAGAATTACAAACGAATAGAACTTTTAAAATCCTCACACAAACAGTGCCAACATCCATACACAAACAATTTAAAGCCAAACGCAATCGAGAACCGATAGTTGACAAACCACTAAGTCAATGTAAATATTGCAAGGAAAAGATCGCTTGTACGTGACTAGCTCCACATATGAGATTTACTTAATTTGTCTCAAGAAGCGGTTCGGGCAAACAAGCGGGCTTTGCACTGGACATTTTATAACCGGTACTACTCAGGATTACTGTTCCTTCTGACGTTTCTTTTGAGCCCAGCTTGAGTCTTTTGGTCAAGGTTCTGGTGATATATTTGTATATTGCTTGTTTTAAGATCGTCATTTGTTTTTGCAAATGTCAATTTTTTAGAAATATGTATTGTACAACATTGATTTTAAAAGAGTAAGTCATAGAGTTTCTTGTCCATTATTGTCCATATGAAAATACCTTTTGGAAGGGGTAACTTACTTGAATTTGACTTTTGGTTTCCGTTTTTTACGGATCTTTTGAAATGGGTTCTAAAATAATGTTGACTTGAGTGTTTCTAAATACTTCCTATGTATTTTTGAGCAAGCAGTTTTAAATATAATATCAATGATAGCAACAACAACTTTTTACTTTTTCACTTGTTTTATGAATTGAACAAAATATTTTATAATTAAATGTACATACAAGTACCTACTTAGATATTTTTTTCTTTTAGTTTTTTGCTAGCTTTCATACATATCAGTTAGTTTACATAAAACACGATAGCATAAAAACAAAATCGCGCAATTATTTCAAAAACACCTTCACCAATTATAATAGCCCTGGTTCCCTTCATTCATCCCTTAGTATACTGAACATTTCCATCAGCCCCTGACCCTCAGGGCATCCGGAGTAAATAGAGGCACAATTGAACATCTGTCGTCCAGCTGTGGCCGCATCATTGTACTCTCCCATCAAGTCTTCCCAATCTTCATCTTTTTCATCAAACGGCGTCCTTCCGTAGTCTGGCCTGAAATATTAAGAGGAGGTTTCATCATCATCAGATCATACAGATATCGTTCAATGCTGGATATAGGCTTCCCCTAAAGATAGCCACAATGACTAGTTCTGCAGTGCCCGTATACGACGGTTTCGCGCGACTTTTACTAGATCGTTGGTCCACCTCGAGTTTATTTAACAAGAGGAGTAGCCAGCCTCTCTTGCAAGAGGTAAAGGGCTCGATACCGAGCAAGTACGGGAGTGCCTTTTTTAATTCACATGTACTTTCTAAGTTTATCTTGGACGTCAGAAATTTTGAAATCCAGAAACCTGAATTCATAATTAAGATAAGTCTGAAATCACCAATCCGCCTTGAGCAAGCGTGTGGTGATCAATGCTCGTGCCTTCTCTGTATGAGAAGAGGCATTTACACTGCAGAGGGATAATAATAGGCTGGTTTTGTTATTATCATTATGAAATTAGGTGACAGTATCATGATTGAGAAGCAGCAGTTGGATATTATGTAAAGTAAGGACCAGGAATAAGCGGCATTGCAGTGGGTACTCTAAAGATTTGGCTGGTTCAGCGTATCTAACCTTATTTTATATACCTAGGAGATAAACTTTGTTCTAAATTAGAAGGGTTGGCTAGGGGTGGGCTTGGGTTCGATTCCCAGGTCGGGCAAAATGTTATTGGGCTTTTCCATCAGGAATTTCTCAGTAGCAGCCTCGGAGTCTGGATTTGTGCCCGGTTGATGGCAATAGGCTCGCCCCCTATTACATGGGACTAAAAAACATAACTGGCGAAATGTGGGTGTACTAATGGGTACACCTCTGCCTAACCCTTCGGGGATTACAGGCGTGATGTTATGTTATGTATGTAAATTAGAAAGACTTGGCAGTCCGCCACGAGGGTAGACCAGACGGGTTTAGCAATATCATAGGACTGAATAGTTTTTGTTTAATTAGCATATTTTGTGTCCTATTGCTGAACAACGCCCTTCCTTTTCTTACAAGCTTTTATTTACTTATACTTCCACCTGTCCTGGTGTTTGTGGTTAATCAAATCTTACAAGTTAAATTTGACCCCGTTCCGGATGTTCGATCGAGTTGAAATTTTGTATAAATATGCAATTTGTATGATAATATTAATTATAAAGATGTCACAGACTTGGTTTGATGATGGAACTGGAAAGTGGCAATAGGAACTTTATCATATCTTACAAGGTAAATGTGACGCCTTTCTCGGTGTTCGATTTCGCTGGATTTTTTAATACATACGCACGTTGCATGGCAATCCAATTTAAAGCTTTTTTTTTACAAAAATATACATATATTTATAGATTTATATCTATGTTGTCCGATCTCTGAATCAAGTTTATATAAGTGAAAATAAATCCGCTAGTTTCAGTTGACTTTCCAACAGCTCGCTATTAAAACATCCTAATTAATGTCTCTTCATTATTTCGTAAACGAGACCATGCCATTAAAATAAAGCTGATACTAAATTAAGTGTAAAATATTCATAATAAATGAATGCGATCGTTGACCGGAATTGTGATTGACAGTCAAATAATCTGATAAAATTAATTATTATTATTTACATTTTATAAACGATAACTTGATTTTTATTATTTTTTGAAGTATGATTATTGGAGCTAAAAGCTTTTCCTAGGGATTTAATGCCTTAGAGACCATTCAAGTCATTATAAGAAAATAACATCACGCCCGTAATCCGCAAAGGGTTAGGCAGGGGTCTACCCATTAGTACACCCACATTTCGCCAGTTATGTTTAAGTCCTATGTAATAGGGGGCGAGCCTATTGCTATCAACCGGGCACAAATCCCGACTCCGAGGCTGCTACTGAGAAATTCTTGATGGAAAACCCAATAACACTGCCCAACCTGGGAATCGAACCCAAGACCTCATGCACAGCAGTCGCGCTTTGTGACCACTACATCAACTACGCAGCTAATATTAAAATTTTCTAGACATATATTTTAGGTGTATATATATATATGTAGTATATACTTACGTGAGCAGTATGTGTAATATTTCTCCCACTAGACCCTCTTCTTCTACCGGGTACTGCGCAGCTTCACAAATCGCTCGATAAACACACTCATCACCATTTATGCCTTTCCTGAAAATTATAACAATTACATCATTTTATAGATGTCGTAGTTGCAAACGGCAGAACAGCTGAACCAACGCTATGCATACCTTCGCTCATACGTCATGCTTTAAGATAATAATCATAATTTAATATGTATATATCATAGCAGACTCGACATGCGTTGTCCTGCAGAGCCTCCTACTGGCTCTAATTGTGAATAACCCGCAAGGCTCCATACAAAACAAAAAAACATTCAATTTGGTCCGGCCGTATAGGAAGAGTTCAGTAATAAAGAGTACAGAAGAATTATACAAACATAAAGATTATTTAATCATATAAATATATCTAGCCACTCTTACTTGAATGTTGCTTTTACCAACGTTCATTATTTAAGAAATTGGAGCTTCATTTTCCGTAAATTACTTGAGACCAAAGAAGCTCTTTTGTCAGAATTCCATTCGAGACCACTCTTGGATGATGAACACTTACGATTTCAGCATATCAGCGACAGCAGTATAGAAGGTCAACCTCTCATCTTTTCTAGCAGCTATATCAGCCTCCCTCTGCTCCCTGGACACCGTCTTGATGAAGTAGTACTGCGAGAGCTGGGTGACGTTCGTGAACTGAATGTACTGATACTGGAAGTTGGCTGCGAACGCCAGGCTGATGTAGTCCTCAGCGTGGATTGGAGATGAGAAACCCACGATGAGCTGCGGAGAAGAAAAGAGTTTTATGTAAATGGTAATAGAGTCGTAAGCCGTAATAGGGTCGTAAGGCTTTTGAGTGACGACCACGTACAGGGAGGCGTAGTGTGGGAACGGCTCCCATTGGGTGAACCGATGACCTGGTAAAGGTAAACCCGGGCGGCCGCTGAATGCGGCAGCGCAGGACCTTTCATTGTGGCCATCTTTAGGAGAGGCCTATGTCGAGCAGTAGGCTTCGTTCAGCTGTTATGATGAGTAAAGAGCTCTTAGTAAAGGAGCTTACTACCACCATATTCCTACCATAAAGGTCCCGATGGGTGCGGGGTGTCGGTGTAATTACAGGCACATGATACATATTTCATCTCTCATCTTAACATCAATTGCGCCCGTTTGCCATCCATAAACATTAAAAAACTTAATAATAATATCGTTAATTATTATTTATCACAGGCTAAATTATTTTTAAAATACGTCAAAAAATACATACATATACTCAAGCTTTTTTCCCAGACTTCTTTATCTTAAAACTTCTAACTACCCACAACTGTCGTTATTTTATTAGTATACCGGGACTGTCCATTTATCGTACTATCCAAGACATGGAGTGCTTTTAATGCGGACATAACGTAAGTCTCTAAATGTCGCTATTCGCCGTCTGTACGCTTAAATCTTTTAAACTACGCAACGGATTTTAATGCGGTTTTCTTTAATAGATAGAGTGGTTCAAGAGGAAGGTTTATACGTATAGTTAGTATTTACATTACACCCGTGCGAAACCGGGAGGACCGCTAGTATAACATACACTTCAAGTTTATTATTATACAAGTGGCGTTTAAAAAGGTCAGATTTAGCCATAGACGAATTATTAGCAATAGATGGTTGTCTATTTATTTTTTTGCTCTTAATTAAGAGCAGGTCAATTCACGAATAAAAATCGTCTTATTGCCCTATTGCCCTCTATTGGACCATCATAGGACTTAAATTTAACTGATTAAATGTGGGTTTCATAATGATAAACTATATGAACGATGAAAAAAAGTTTCATTTGATTTTGTACCTTATAAGTTCCTCCTTGGGGGTAAACTAGTGGTAGACTGTTGATCTGACGTTTCATCACCATCGCTTTGTGTTCTTCTTCAGCATCAGCGACTACACTTGCTGCGATCACCAGCAGAAGGAGAATGATCCGACTGAGACTGGAATTTTAAATAGTGTATTTGAAAGTCAAAGTCAAGTTATTCAATAAGGTCTAATTTATTAATCGTCAGATAACTCTTAACGGAGGGATAAATATGGGGGTTTGACAGTTTGTGTAATAGAAAATATGTCAAACTGTCATTCTTGAATGTTACACTTTGGATAAAAGTAACCTGACTATTAAAAATAACCCTTTGAGGATTAAAAGGAACTTGAAATAACGAGAGAAAAATGATTGTATCTAGTTGCCCTTTTCTAGTTTCATATGGAGATGAATGGAAATAAATGATTTACATATTCATATTATAAATCTAAACGAATATTATAAAGAGGAAACATTGTATTTTTGTTTGTTTGTTTGTTTGTAATGGATAAACTCAAAAACTACTGGACTGATTTTTAAATTCCTTCACCATTAGAAAGCTTCATTATCTGCGAGTAATAGGCTATATTTTATTTTATTTTTGCGCGGACGAAGTCGCGGGCAAAAGCTAGTATATTATACATAGTATTGCATATTGTTTTTATTTTTTTTTTTTTATTCATGATTTAAAGATGATGAAATTATTTATAAAAACTTTACGATTACATACTTTACGAGAACTTACCCCATTTTTTCCAGTTAAACTTTTAATAATACATGAACAGCCAATCAGGGAACAGCTAGGGAGTCACATTTTCTACGTGTGACGGCTACGCGTATCAGAATCGTGTTGTTGGAAAAGGTGTCAATGCACCCGGTTCGTCTGTAGCCGGCATTATACGGACGTGTTCATACTGTAAAGTAGATTTGGTCAATTCCGGATAGTGGCGGTTAAAAGTAAAAGATTTTTTTTTACAATCTGTTAACAAGACTTGCTGTCGCGATTTACCGGAATTTTAAAAGTTATCGGTTTTTTTACTAAGTATTTTGTAGGTTCTCTTTTTTTAACAAAATAAATAGAAATACAGCTACTTTTGTTTTAAAACCGTTATTACAAAATTGTGACTGAATGTTAAAAAAAAATTGAGTATTTTAGAGAAATCTTTGACAGATTGAGACTGTAACTATGTAGGTAGCAATAAAAGTAGGAGAATTGCTCCTCCTGAAGTTATTTTTTTATTTAAACTAGCAGAACTAAACTATAAAATATAACAATATAAAAAAATGAATGAAAAACAGCTTATCATACTAATTTCACTTACTAATTAACTTTAGACCTTAAACAAATTTCCGAGTTATTAATGAAAAGTTCTTCTCCAATATGAGCGCAGCCTAAAGTTTAAATCTCAAAGTCACATGACTCCGCCCACCGCCACACTAATATGTTTATCCAACAACAAACGGTCACGAGACAACACCTTAAAATTGACGTATTACGTGTGATACTTGGAATCAATTGCTATCCGGATTTACCTAGTTTTTATTAGTAAAAAATATTGCGTTTTAAAAAACTGTACTTTTTTATTTTGTAATTTTAAATAAAAGCACGTGTTATGTGAAAAGAAATAAAAAAAAACACACACAGTTTGTACCAAAAAATTAACACATTTAAAATTATTTATGTACTGTTTTATTTTCATTTTTCTTCTGATGCCTACTTTAATAATACTTAAATTATTTTCATAAAATTATATTAGTTATGAAACTTTAAAATTTTAAAAGTAAAAAATAATCTTAAATATTGAATCAAGAAAAGCAATTTAATTTTTCTCGTTAACGTCTTAATCTCGTGGTCCTTCAGCGAGTACCATCGATTTCCTTTGCGTAACGTAATTTGAAACTTTCGAACTTCATTGTCTTTAGCGCCCCACTCCAGTGTGATACGTTGCAGAAGCACCATGCTATACACAACAAATATTTTGACATTTACAGTATTAAATTCTCTCTATTTTCTTATAAACACAGAACAAATGGGGTCTAGTGAGATGGTGCACAGAGAGAAAAGAACATTACAGTTACTGTATCTGAACAGCTCGGTTTTACAGGTATGTAAGATATAATTATCCATTTATAACCTTAAAATATTGGGTCAGTTTCATTTACCTAAAGTGTATTTTTTTTATTGTGTCACATGTGGTAAACAATCAGACACTCCATATACCTACTGACTCATTTGTAACAAAAACATCCGGTAAGAATTACATTAAACACAGCGTCAATAACCATTTATAACATTTATGTTTTTTTCGGACAATCTTATTCTTATTACGCCATTGTTGTTTATTAAATAGGACAAGTAAAAATAAAGAGACTTTAAAGACATCAATGATAATACAAAACAGTGTTTGAGTAACATATCCTATCATCATCATATCAACCGTAGGACGTCCACTGTTGAACATAACCTACAGATTTCAATAGATATCCTATAAATATTCGGTCATAATTTCTCTACCTAAAATCCCGATTTCAGTTTATAAACCATTGTTATTTAGCTACATACCTGACATAGCTGACTGACTCCACGAACGACGAACGTAAAAGCGACCAAGACCACGCAGATTGTGATTTGTTATGTTTTCAGCTTTTCTTCTAATTATTATTCTAACATGTGAGTACTTTTCCCTTAATAAGGACACACAGAATCAAAATAGTTCATCTCCATTTATACAAAATTTTATGTGGGTAATATGAATTCTACCTTAATTAAATGTTCTTTTTTTAACCAATCAGGCAAGTTTGGCAGTGCAACTAACTGCCCGGAAAGCCCAGCACAAAAGCAAAAAACGTATCATTTTTCTAATTAAGTATTGCAAATATCCATTTCGAACATAATACCTATTAAGTTTCAGCAGATAAATACCTTGAATACTGCATGAAATGAATATAAATATAATAATAGAATGAAATGATTAGGTATAATAATAGATTTGTAAAACACTTATCAATCTTTTTTGTCACCTGCTTCCAAATACTTTTGTTTTCGTTTTTGTAATAATTTTACTTTAAAGTAGTTTCTTTGTTGTTCTTTTTAAACAATTTTTTTTATTATTCTCAGTCAATTCCGTAACATACTTACATAACAATTAATGGCCCACAAAATAATATAAACTTACGGATATTATACGTAAGTATGGATAGATAGACAATCACACCAGCACTGCTAAACGGATCTTAATAAAATTTGACAAAGACATAGACTAGAACAGCACAGAACTTACTTTTTCTTCTTTCAAATTTACAGTACCCGTAGGATAATATATCAACTTTGATTGATTAATATATGAACTAGACGCGCAAACGACGTCGCGCACTTAGTTTTGTTAATATTTTTATTGCATCTACCCGCTATTACTATTTTTTTACATAATTTGTCAAATACCAACCGACTTCGCCAATCGGCTAAATGTATTCTTACCTAGATATAATGTATTTTCTCTGTAAGTGATTTTATAAATCTTTGGAGAATAATAAATGTCTAAAACCGTAACTTTGTACAGAAGCTAGCATACTTAAAAGTATTCGATACAAATCAACTAAAATATTATCAATAAAATTAATTATAAAATCTAGTTACAAAACTGCTCAATCAAGATTAATGTAACTAAAAAAAGAATTACGTAAAACGATCACAAGATCTCGGAAAATCTTTGTGGAAACGTGCTTATCGACTACGGAACCTCCTTTTGTTAAGCCGGATAAGAATATCCACGTTATCTCTATCAGTTGCCATCGGATATCCAAAACGATTACCATCACTTAACGTAGTGTGTCACTTAAATTTCGGCAACTTAAGCCACTCAAGGCGCATGCGCTGTTAAATCATCATGTTTTTTAAAAATATATTTTTTGTTTTTACTATTGCAACCAACATTCTTTTTACCATAAGTGGGAAAGAGATGGATTTATCCGATGGAATACTACATAGAAGTAAAAGGCAACTATTATGGCCGAACAGCACTCTTCTTCAGGTACGTTGCTCTTCTATAAAAAGGTCTTAACTGTAAAAGTTTTTAAGTCGGATGTTTCGGGATTACAGTTACCTACCTACTTCGAAAAAATCTATTGACGACGCCTGATTAGTGGAAATCTAGAAGTTCCATTTATTTATGGATTTGTTTTTGTTTTTATATAATATTAACCCGCTGTGGATGTTACTGATAGGAATAGATATGTTGTCGAAACATTGAGACATCATGTCTAATTAATTCTTCGATTTTCAACTAATTAGGATTGTAATTACAAGTGAACATTATTCGATTCTTACTAAATTGCTTGCCGAAAAGAGTGCCGTGGAGTTTCTTGCTCGTTCTTCTCCATAAAAGCCTACCTCCGTTTTAGAAAGAGCAACTAACTTCAACTTTCGGACTAACTGACCGAATCCTTGACAATTAAAAAGTGCCTGTAAATGGTCTAATTGAAATAAATGTTTTGACTTTGGCTTTACGAAAGTTCTTCTCGATTTGGTGATACGAATCATAACAGTACTTTAAAGCGATTCGTACCGAATAGTTTGCCCCCAATCGTGCAGAAACATCTAAGAATGGATAAGCTTCTTACGTAACTTACCTTAAAGCCATAAAGCTCAGAGAAAAAAATAAATACATTGCCCTTTTCCCCCGACGTCCTCATTCCAATGTCAATAAGAGACACGTGTAAGAATCTTCGAAAACCAAAATACTAAGGTATTTTCCTCCAATCAAATATTGTACTAAAATATAATATTATTTGCTTAGCCCGCGATTTCGTCCATTTAAATGACGATAATCGCAGAATCGGATCGGGTATCGTATTACCCAGATACTGGGTTGTGGAGGTCAGATAGGCAGTCGCACCATGTAAAATACTGGTATTCAGTTAGACTGGAAGCCGACCCCAAAAATAGTTGAGAAAAGTCTAGGCAGATAATGAACCGCGGAATCGCAAAGAAAAAGTAGCTTATGTACTTTCTGGGGTTTTACACTGACCCCGTACCAAATTTCATTCTTATTGGTTCAGTGGTTTAGTCGTGAAAGCGTAGCAGACAGACAAAATACTTTTGCATTTATAATATTACTTGCGATCCGCTTCGGCTTCGCACGGGTGCAATGTAGATACATAAAATTTCCTCTTGAATCAGTCTATCTATTGATGAAAACCGCTTTATTATCCGTTGCGTAGTTAAAAAGATCTAAGTGTACAGACGGCGGGAAGCGACTTTGTTTTTTACTATGTAGAAAATATGGATTGATATTCAATGCCTCGTGATTATTACATGGAAAATGATAATCTATACTAATATTATAAATGCAAAAATAACTATATCCGTGTGTCTGTTACGCTCTAACAGCAGTGCCACTGAACCGATTTTGATCAAATTTGGTACGTTTTGATCAAGACAAGTTTTTTGATCAAGTTTGAATGGAAGCTAAACCCACCAAAAACAATAAAAACGACTCCGAAATTCATCCGTGACATATCACCAGGCATCGTAGCGAGACCACTATACGTCAAACACTTTAAAGCCAAAGAAAGGACATTTTAAGGTGGTAAAAATCATCAAATGACTCCTTCCGCCCTAGGTGGGGCGGAAGGGACTGTCAGTCTTTTACTGACTAAAAAACCACCCTGTTCCTTCTGTTGCCCTTAACGTTCCGGGGCCACGGAATCCTGTTAAGATATCCCGCAACCCCGGCAGAAAGAAAGGACATAGGCTGCATTTTATCCCGTGACATCGTCTACGTAACCGACATTTACGAGGACGGAATCGCGAGCAAAAGCTAATTAAAAATACTTCGGAAAATGGATGAAATTTTGACATAGTCTGTCTACCAGAACCGAAATAAAGAAAACAAAAATACACATCTACACAACATAAATACACATCTACACAACATAAATTTCAAATTGTACTATTGTTCTGTATGTTAACAAACACATCAGATGTCATACATTTTTCTAAAAAGAACACCAGCCATACACAAACACATAATATCATAACTTAACTACGTTATGTTCGGGACAATGCTGGCTGTTTTAGCTTTTAATATACGGATGGAGAAAAGAGTCCTTTTATCGCAAAAGGGGGTGACAAGGTAACTGAGTTAGAGGGTCCCTTTGCAACGAAATATAGCAGTATAATCCGATCATGTGGTTCTCGGCGAAAAATAAGCGACCTTGTCGCGTGGGTGGTGAAGTGAGGAATTAATCGCGTTTCGCGAATAGATGATCGGCGGCGTAAACTGAGCATAGGTACCGCAGTCATGAAAAGTTTAAAATAAATATTAAAATCACGGTTGGTCCCTTTGTTTTTTAATTACTTTTAATTGATTGATTACTTTGATTCGCTTTTAATTCTTGTTTCCTTGTTCTCGCCTTTATTCTCACATAAAATGTTTTTAGTGTTCTTTATTAAATAAATAAAATTATTAAATGAAACACTACCGGCTGATAGTGTCGTTATTGTAATACTTCTGCTTCTAGCTTCTGCCGTGATATATTTTCACCCGTTTTAAGTTACGTCTTTGGTTACTGCTAAGCTCCCGTGGGTCGCAGCGTGATGTTATGCGTCGGTTGCAACATATACTATTCCTCATTAATCTGGCTGTCATATTCAACAATTGTTTTGCCAATCCGACCAGTAGTTCCAGAGATTAGCGCGTTTAAACAAACAACAAAAAAGCTCTTCAGCTTTATTATATTAAGTAAAGATTTTGATTGAATCCATCTTCCTTATTTCCAGTTTAACGCTGGATTCGGATTTCCAAGTGCAGCCAAAAGCATTAACGTAAACTACGCATTCCAAGCGAACTTCCAGCTGCCGTGGAACAGAACGCAGATACCTCTAGGCATCCTAGAAGCCAACTCTGGTTATGTTGGAACTGCGAGGAAAAAGCGAGATGCAGGGATCAAAGAAGACAAGAATGGTGATTACCAGGACAATGCCAAGCTGTTCCACTTCTATAAACATATAGAGGCAGTTCTTAATGAGTGAGTAAATAAACATTTTAATTTTTAACCTTCACTGACATCCGTGAATGAAAGCATTTTTAAGAAACCTGTAGGTACTAATCTTAAAAAAATACCTTGTTCATACTTTTGTAATAGATTTTCATTTCATTTATATTTAATGAAATAATGTAGGTACTAATGATGTTTTTTAAAATTATTATTACGGGAAGGTGACAGTGGTGCCGATTCCCTTGTTCACAAACTAGACTTAATTTAGAGAATTTACATCTCTTACTAACATATAGCGAAAGGAAAGGACGGTGACATTTCGTGACATTAAAGAACTAAGTTAGAGATGTCAAATTAGTTCTGCCTTGAACTTCTCCGTATTTTCAATCCACACGTTTTAAGATGTCAACTAAAACTGTATGAATGTGTCAGACGGACTAAATTTGACAGCCCTTATTTACATTAGTCTCTTTCTTATTTTATTGGACAGAAAAAGATGGAAATAGTCTAATTTTAGTTTAGTTTGTGACCAAGGGAATCGGCACCAATATCGACAGCACGCTTTATACAAAAATTGTGTAGTCACATATTTTAGTCAACAAGTATAAAAAAAATGGTAGATACTATCTATAAGAGCAATATTATTATATCTATGCTTGTTCTTAGAGCTGGTTCACATTAGGTCGGACCAACAGTTTTAAAGTTGACCGACTGTCGCGTGCTGATCAGACGTAATGTAAACACCACCATCGTTACCGATGTTTTACTACAGCTAACTCACAACTGCTTCTGGAGTTGTTTGTCAGTCCGGTAAAACTATCGGTCCGACCTAATGTGAACCAGGCCTTACATTTATTTTTGGCGTTGTATCCTGGGTTTTGCCCGACTCTTACCGACTAAAGGCTAGAACCACCACGATGTTCCTCGCACAGGTTTCGCTCTCGCATTCTACCGCATACCTACCTACATCAAACGTATACGATTAACATAATAGCACAATTAATATTCTGCTTACTATCTTGGTCTCCAAGATAGGAAGGAGAGCCTCAATAGTCGGCTATAATAGGAATATGTGTTTGGAGAAGCTTTCATGATTTCCAAGTACCAAATCCAATTACTTAGGTAAGACAACCCTAAAGGCATGCATAAAAGCGGTGCGGTACAATGCGGCAATGCAAAGCGCCGCTGTGTATTGCGTTGCGGTGTCGCATCAAAGTCAAAGTTAAATCATTTATTACAATTAGATCATACAAAGGCCCTTTTGAACTTTATTTACAAGAAGAAAAATCATCTATGGAGTTGCCTTTTTTAAAAGGTAGTTTCGTATGGAGAAAAATTGGCAACAAACTCTATACTTCCTATTTTTAAACAAAAAAAATTACAATAATTTTTACAAGTACATTATTTAATTACAAAAAAGCGAAGACGATGTACCCAAAAATAAAAATCAATTTAATCCTTCAATTCCCACGTAATGAGACACAATTGATTATCTATTGTTCTATCATGCCGTTATGACAGCCGGGCCTTTAGTGGCTATACGAATTTAGATACTGAGATCTACAAATTAAGAAAAAAGATCTAAATCAATTATATTTAAACACCATAGTGGAAGGTGGCCACTGTTTTAACCATCGTGTACTTTCGACATCATGACGTCGAAATGAGCGAGCATTGAGTCGCAAATATTTGCGTTGCGGAAAGCGTCGTCGATCATGACGACGCTTTCCTCAACGCGACGACGACAACGCACCAGATCACTTTCATGTATGTCGTCTACCAACTGTATAAATATCCAGTGCATTATGCACATACACGTTAATAATGTAAATGAGCGAGCCATTAAAAAGATGCATCCTCTTTACGTTCCATGCTACCCTAGTACACCTGAGTTAAATGTCTTCATAGCTAATTACTGAGTTGAGTTAATTGCTACTTAACATGTTCGTGAGTCAGCTGTGGTGGTTAGTTGTAAGTTTGTGACAACTTGGATACTGTGTGTCGTTTATTAGAAGATAATGACACTAGTTTGTATTGTGGTGATCGTTATCTGGTTTGCGGTTTGCTTCCCCCTTTAAATGGAGAATATATAACTGGTTGGTAGTGATTTGTTCGCTTTGAGAGTATTTAAATAGTGTATTTTTGGCTGCTTTGTTGGTTTGGTGGTCGCAAAACGGGACTACTGAGCATGAGGTCTTGGGTTCGATTTCCAGGTCGGGCAAAGTGTTATTAGGATTTTCCATCAAGAATTTCTCAGTAGCCGCCTCTGTCTGTGCAGGGTCGTTGGCAATAAGCTCACCTCCTATTATGTGGGTCTTAAACGTAACTGGGTGTTTTAATGGGTACATCTCTGCCTTAACCCTTTGGGGATTACAGACGTGATGTTATGTATGTATTTTTGGATTCGGTAACTAGCTAAAGTCGGCGTTTATCCGCGGTGTTTTTTTTTTCCCGCGGATCCTTAATTTCTTTTCTATAATTAATGTAGCCTAAATTACTCATTAAAATTGGTCTAGCCGTTTCGTAAATTAGCCGAAACAAACAGACAGGCAGGCAAAAGAAAAAAAACAATAGTTTTTTGGTTATGCATTTAGTGAAAAGCTGTTATTATGACATTACAATTTTATTGATTCGTATACATCAAAAATAGTTCTTATTCACAAAGCAATATAATTGAAACTGTATCAACCCAAAATGCAATAAAGATGACTTGTGCAGTAACGCAATACACATTGCCAGCAACAATATCTTGCACATTACTAGCACTCCCGTTAACCTCTGTGCTAAATTATGTTTGCACAAGGATTGCGTTAACCGCAGCAGTTCAATGTATTAAACCTACCTATTTGAACTCACTAGAACTGTGAGTGTATTTGGTTATCAGTTTTGTTGAAATAGAAAAGATATCAGTTGATTCATATTTCTAAACAAGCTTCTGCCCGCGACTTCGTCCGCGTCAAATTTAGTAACTTTAGAACTTCGTTTCATCCCTTTAGGAAAATTTTGGAAAATCCTTTCTTAGTGCATGCCAACACAAATGCCAAATTACACTGTTTTGAGCTGTGTATTAATAAATCAGTCAGTCAATAACGGTTGCTTTCTTTAAATAAAGTATATACATTTATAGATATACCTTTTCTAAAATTTACCCCACATAGACAGCTTTCCGACACGCGGGGGTGTCACACTACCATCTTCCAAAATTCAGGCTACTACTGAGAAATGCCTAATGGAAAAAACCAAATAATAATTTTTACCCGACCTGAGAATCTAATAGAAGACCCCACATGCAGCAGTCACCCTTGTACCACGTGACCAACGCGGCAATCAAAAACATCTAACTTCAACGATCCTAACAAGTTAAATGTATCCTTAAATTCCAAAACCAATGACGTGTTACTAAAATGCAAAATGGCGGCTAAACCATGATCCAGTTAACACCAAATCACGGGTCTCATAAGTGATTTCAACACTGAAGTGAGTGTGAATGTTAATTCGTTTGTCGCGTCGCTAATCGTGCTAGTTAAGCGCGGTCCGATTTGTTAAAAGAATTATCACTTCCGTGAGTTACTGTACCCTGATCTGGTCTAATGAATTGTGACGTCATTAGGTCGCGACTGAGATAAATTTTTGTTAGGGCTATCAACTTACAGTAATTGAGTAATAGATACTATTAAACACGTATTGAAAAACACATATTTTTCTAAAAAAAAACGCTTTCATTATACTCGATGAATTTTCAATTCAAGTACAGTGGATGTTTTGTTTAAAATTAAAATATGGTCACGTTAATCGAGTTAGTCAATAAGTGACGTCACAGTTTGCGATTATTTTTATTGCGTTTGCCATCCATAGAAATCAATGGGAGAATCTTGGAATATCTTTGAGAAGAATTGCGTTTACACAGCTCCTTAAAAGTATGTAAATTGATAGGTTATGTCTACTCCCCTATTGTAAAAGGTTTTCTCATAGGTATCGACATAAAACATCCCCATATTATTTATGAAACCCGTTACTTCTCACCTCCTTTATCCGTCCGACTTGTTTACCAACTTATCACTTGCTAGACCTCACAATAGGTACTTACCTACTTCTAATGAAAACTGACGTCAATCACGACTTCGAAACATGTGTTCATCAAGAAGGATGACAAAATACTTTCAAACATTTACAACTTACAGCGCTAAAGCGCTGAGCTGCGTAGAATTCACAAGCCGCTTCAAAAATAAAGCGCAAAATAATTCAAGGCGCTGCTAACGTCACAGTTTGTCTGTGTGTTTGTTTATTCACGAATAACGGATTGGTAGCGTAAGATATCAAAATCATGATTTATTTCACTCCGACACTTGGTTGCTTTCGGAAGCAATTTTCACATAAATTGCTTTCGTCAATACCAATTTTGTGAATGTCAAAATTTGTTATTTATCACTGTTTACTGGTGCGGGGCTATTTTAATAAACATCGGCCATATTTATTTTGGTGATGTGGATATTTTAATACGTTACTTGCAGTTCGGAGATATGGCTACATCCGAGAGCCAGATTAACCCCACATAGTATGAATGTCTCCACCCCACCGATTTATAAGAAAATATGTTATAACCCGCTAAGTATTATACCGCTGAAGGGCAAAGGCCTTTTCCGATACAGAAAAGACAGGAGCATTGATCAACACCCTTGCTCAAGGCGGATTAGCGATTTCACATTAATGTTAATTACAAATCCAAGTTTACTCACGATGTCAGTAATGTCCAAGATGAACTACTTACATATAAAATAGATAAAGATATATTGATACTTGCCCATGCCCGGTTGCGAATCCACAGCCTCGGCAAATAATTTAAATATAAATGGACAAGGCTGACATCCAAAGAAAAAAATGAAAAATAATTGCATCACCCGAACACCCCTTTTTTATGTTGTCATTTCTTTAGGTTACCCAATATTTAAGGCATATGCTCCTATGCCTATACTTCTGTATAAAAGAACAGTTACCCTATTACTTAGGAAGCATTTAGCCAACAGAAAAAAAAACAGAAGGGGATGATTGTAAAATTATTAACAGCAGTTCTTTTTTTAAACGTTTCAGATTCGGTTACAACGGAAAGTCATGCGTACTACAGACCCTGTGCCAACTTGGAGCTGAACCACTGCATTCTGATGATGAAGAGGATCTGTTACATGAAATGGCAATGTTTGTGTTAAAGTAAGTATGAATGGATTTAGTAAAAAATAATTACATCATTCAAATTAATTAGGCCAAATGTATTATGTAATAATTTTACGGTTTAATGTACATTCCATTTTGCTTAGAATACATTTAAAATTAATCTGTTTTAAATAACCAAAACTATAACATAACATCACGCCTGTAATCCCTGAAGGATTAAGCAGAAGCGTATTAATGGGTACTCCTCTACCTAACCAGTGCCTACCAATACCTGCCTGTTATGTTAAAGTCCCATATAAAGGGCTAGCATATTGCCATCAACCGAAATAGTAACTCATTATTATGAAAATGGGAGAAATGTTTGCTGTTCAGGTCTGTTCGTTTTATCCGAGGCCAGCTCAAGAAGCGGTGGCGCACGAAGTTGTAGACACACACCGCGAGTTCTGGTTCCAGGTGACGCAAGAAAGAATACCTGGAAAGATTTAGGAAGGCCTATTCCCAGCAGTGGCCCAATACAGGCTAGATAGAAAAAAAAATACGACACCACGTGCCAAAATAATGCCACGTGGGTAAGCCTATACTTCAAAAGGTCAATGACTGGTCCAGAGAACCACATGCCCTACAGAGTTACATCACTTAGTACTGACAAGTTGTACTCAACTCCGAGTCCGACCATTAGCAGTTTCTACTTGAAAATTTGATGAGTACACACTTGATGTGGCACGTCTGCTGCTTGCACTACAACTTAGTTGTGATGACTGTTGAGTGACGTTCATGATTTGAGTATGTAGGTAGTAACATCTGTAAGCTACATACGTACATAAATAATCTACATGATCTTAAAGGATTTTCTCATAGCAGAAATTACAGACCGCCAAATTAGACGATTCTTAAAGCACTCCCTCACCGAAATGTAACTGTTCAGATTCGAGCATTACATCAGTGAATCAGGAGATCCGAGCATTAAGGTAGACCCGCACTGACGAGGCGAGGCATAGATTAGATGCGCGACAGTAAAAATTTGTATCTTACTACTATTATTAGGTAATGCAAAATGTGGATGGATTTTTGATGCTTAATCTCGCCAGAACTACTGAACGAATTTGAATGTAATTTAGCACAAAGATAGATTATAGTTCGGAATAGAACCTAGTCTACTTTTTATCCCGTTTTTGTTTTTCCCGTGAAATAATTTAGAAGTTTTGGCTTAATTCTAAAATCTAAACAGACCTAGTCGAGGGCAGAAGCTAGTTATTATTTAATAAATATTCTATTTATGCAGCAATATATTTAAATATGGTACGAACGAATATTTCAATTCTCGCAATGATTTTCTGAAATTGAATTACAGTATGATGATGCAACCCGCCAAAGCCACGACACTAAACGATTTTATTTCTGTTCATTTCAGTCCCAAGAACGACGGCACGAACAACCTAACAGAAAACGACGACACCTATCCGTACATCAAGGCGTACACCGACGGGGAACAGCAGCAAGACTGCACCAAGTTATACCAAGGATGCTCCCTGTCTTTCATAGATGTTTTTACTAAACTACATGATCTTGCATGATTTGTATCGACGACTGCTTATTTGGAACTGATGTGTTAAGTTTGTTTGAATGGAAAAGACGGGACTTGTAAATAAAAAGCTTTTTTACTTTTTAATTGTATTTTTATTATTACTGGTTTATAACCAAGCACGATGTAGGTACTAAGAACTAATTTCAAATGTTTCGCAATGCATTATTATCTACTAGCTTTTACCCGCGGCTTCGCCCGCGTTGGTTTAGAATTTGACAATCAATTCGGGCTGTACTCGGCTTGTTGCTCGGCCAGATCCAGAATTATTAAATACCTACGAACCAACAGACTGTGACTCATAAAAGTCGGTCGGCGTCCAGTTTGATTTCTGCAAGAGAGGTCCTTCTCGCCTGCGTCTGTTCTGGAGTTTCAGTCGCTGTAATGGCTGAGCTTCTTCTCTGAGACGAAGTCGTGTAGTCATGTGTGTTGTGTGTCGTGTGTGAATAGGCGTCTCAGTTGCTCTTACAGCTCTTTGGCTTTCGGCTTGTTCCTCCAAAAGCAATTGCGTTTAGAAGGGCGTCTCAGTCACTCAGAGAAGCTTGGCGGGCGGACGGTTTGGCTTTCCAGTCTTTCCTGGCTTTAATAAAATGTCTCATCAGCTCTCAAATTTGCTTGTCGCTCCGGTTGTGCTTGCTTTCTTAATGCGGCACGAACGGAAGATTCCGGGGATTGAGCAGTAATTTTTGCTCGGGCTAGGAAAGAGCTTTTGCCTGACTTGGAGCTGTGAGACAATTTAAAAAAAAAAGGAACCTACCTACCGTCATTAAAATACACCGAACATACCTCTAAAGAAAACATAAACAGTACTGAGGGACAAACTTAACTTTGCCGTTGGAAAACTGCTGTCTACACATCTACATCGACATAGGTCACGGTCATAGTTTAGCAACTAACCTCTTCCTTCAGTCAGTCATCGACTAAACGCATTAAACAAAGCAATTTTACTGTTACGACAGTTCTGCTGTGATCCTATGAGGAATTCCGTTCCATATCTCCGAAGTTCATCATCAGATCATGACAGTATTTATATGGGACCAATTCGGAAAAAATAAACAAAAAAAGAATCATCCAAATCAATATACAATTGGCGGAGCGTGTTATAAGTTCGCCTTAATTCTTCCATGCATCCTCTATGAATGCGTTTACACCTGTCAGTGTCAGTGACGACACAGTGATGACAGTGTCAGTTACGCAGTTTTTCTGTTTCCCTGACAACGTATATAAAGTGGGTCCCAGACAAACGCGAAATGTTGTGGCGGCCGCGTCAGTTGCAAATTTTAACAACAGGCCGCGTGTACTGCTTTGTAAAATGACACCAAATATAAAATTGTAATAGAAATAGTTGAATTTAAATAATAATTTAAATTTAACCCACACTTCTCCATTCCTAAGAGTAATATGCGATGCTAATGATAATATAGGTAGAGATAAACTACTATAACCTCACACCACTCACCACCTCAAGTGTTTAAATAAACGGTTTTTTTTTATACCTTTTTTCTCATCATCTGAGAGGGCTAATGAGTCATGTGAGTAATAAGACAACGTTACGGTTAGCCATATTGACTGACGTCCGATTGTGGCACAAACACCGCGCTAATGACACTTCAGGCCGCCACTGTGACCGCGGTGGTGTGTTTTTACAGCGGTTGGAGCCGCGGCCTGCGGTTAGCCGCACCCGCAGGTCGGTCCGTCTGGTAGCCACTTTATGCAAAATGTCAGTATGCTCTTAGGCATAAAAAATGATTAAGCAAACAACTCCGTACTCCTAGGTTGTATACTTGAAACTGGTCTATCGACAGTCTAGACTCAAAATGTATTAGATGCTTAAGCTTAAAATTTGATCAGGTTTCGATAGACACGTGGCGCCATCTACTGTCATAAGGACGTTATTGTGATTTCCCTCGGGAACAGTACTTTTTTTCGGGATTAAAAGTACCCTATGTTTGTCCCTGATCACCTGGCAACGTTTATGCTAAATTTCGGGATGCCGATCATCCCGGGTTCGCTCACATGATTATAATAATAATAATCTTGGAATTTTTGGTCGCAGTGCTGGTGGCCAATGAATCGTAGACCTGACAAGTACGTAGAAGATATTATACAAGATATATACAAGTGCATACGCATAGTTGCACTACTTTTCCATCATTTTATAGTCCGATGGAACAGCCATCCGATATGATCGGTATCATACCACCAGCTACCAAACTTCGGGCTGCTACTGATAAACCTAATGAAAAAAAAACCCCAATAACACTGCCCGACCTGGAGATCGAACCAGGGATACCAGGCTCAGCAGTTGCGTTTATGTATCACGATTATATCTACAGGCTCGCCCCTTATTACATGGAACTAAAAACACAGCTGGCGAAATGTGGGTGTACTAATGGGTACACCTCTGCCCAACCCTTCAGGGATTACAGGCGTAACATTATGTTATGTTATGATTATCTACTCGTTAATATAAACCTATTTTAAATGATAATGGTGCCGATTTCCTCGTTCACTAAGAAAACTAATAAAAAAAAATTGGCATTTCTTACTGACAGATAGCTAAAGAAAAGTACGGTGACAGGTAAGAATTAAGTTAGAGATGTCAAATAATTTTACATTGAACTTCACCGTATTTTTAATTAAAGATAAAATCAAATTCTGACATGTCAACAACAATTGTATGGAAGTTTTAGATTAACTAATATTGACAGCTCATTTAGGTATATCTGTCTCTTTTTGGTTTTATTAGAGTAAAAAAGATAGAAATAGCTTAAAGTAAGTTTAGCTCTTGCACAAGAGAATAGTTTTCGTTTATCGTTTCATACCGACAAATGATGTTTTGTGAGTCTCTACAACAATAGGAATAAAGATTATTTTCTAAATTACAATAATTTATCAATAAATTTTAGTTGCGAAAAACTAAATAAAACAATTTATTTTCCATTTTTTATTTACAAAATAAATTACTTAAGTGTACATGATATTCCAATCGTCAAGCATCATTAGGTCGATATTTGGAAGTACCTTATCCATCATTGGATATTGATATTATGGCAACATAATATTACGATCCTTACTCTTAAGTATCAAGACTAACGTACTAAAACTATTTGCTGAGTAAATATATATCTAGTTGATACTTTTGTAATAGATTTTTCTTTTCATTTATATTGAATGAAATAAATCACGAAATGATGTGTGTACTTACTTTGTACCTTATTTAAAATGATTATAAAGGTAAGGCTACAGACAGTAAGCCCTTTTTGTTTAAAAAAAAACCTGCCATAGTGCATGAACGTACTATACAGGAGAAATTCCTGGTATAGATTAGGTATTATTGTTATTATGGTATCGTAGGTGAGTTTATAAACATATAAATTCACATGCACTAACAGCCAGACCCGAAACAACTATGTCTAGGTCTTACAAATATTTGTTCTGCGCGGAAATCGAAGCCACGACATATAACGCAGCGGCCAATCCCTTAGCCACTGCGCCAATCATGCCGTCAAATACTACAAAATGCTTTACACAAAAATAAGAACAATAATAATAATCTATGCTTGTTCTTACAGTTCCCTAAGTATAAAATTAAATTAAATTATTAAATTTAATCCAATGATGATAATTTTAATCTAGTATGAGAATTTATATTACATAAAATATGACTTTAACGGTTCCTACATGGTATTCTTTATTTAAAGGATCAAAATTAAAAACTCTTAACCCTCCCCCCCCCCCTTTACAAAACAATAATTTTCAGTATCATTTACAAGAATCCAAATCTATGCAGCGTGTCCTCCCCAATCTGTGTGAAGGTGCTAAGTACTGAACCCTCACACTCTGGGAATAGGTTCTCACAGCTGGTTCCTTCCTCTCTGCCGAGCCTCTCAGCTGCATGGTACTCGTTGTCCGTGTGGTGGGATAAGGTGTCTTTTGTCGTTGATGGCCTGAGGAGAAAGTAAAAGTGTAAAAATTTATAAACTATAACAGCCTATTATTATCCCACTGTAGGGCAAAGGCCTCTTCTTATCCAGAAAAGAAAAGAGCATTAATCACCACGTTTTGTCAAGGTGATAAATAGTTACCATAAATTATCCGAAAGGGACAATTGTTATTAACTGTAGAACTAGGAAGCTTGAATTTTTAAAACACCACATGATAGTAGTTCCACGTAATGAGACACCATTAATTTTCTATTGTTCTGTCATACCGGTAAGTCAGTCGGGGCTTGACCGGTTAAGCAGCTCACAACTTATAAACTAAGCGATTATATGCTAAGGGTTACAGACCCCGGCATAGGGCATTGCTGGGGTAGAGAGCAAGAGGACAGGCTTGATCAGATCTCTGTGCCAGCTGGTGTAAACTCGTCCATAAAAATACTACGGCAGTAACTGACCACTATTAAGCTCGCAAGTTATCCTCTCCAGTGTGGCCGACCCTTAAAATAATGCGAAGTACTAATACGTTGTACGTACAAAATCTAAACACAGAACTGGAAGAAATATGGAGCATTAAAAATGGAAATGTCGAGTTAACGCAGCCTCATTTACACACCCTTCAAATAAAATTCTTGAACACAACATACAACGCCAGATTAAACGATTTTCTTTTACCAAAAAGCTCCAATTTTATGCTGTCAACTTCACACGAATGAATGATAGTTATAACATTTATAAAGTTATTTTGTAAAGAGGTAAAATTGGAATTTGAGGTTATCTTTGAAAGTACTGCAATGATTATAAAAATCTTTCACTGATAGAAAAGATGCACTATTGTCGAGTGCCATAGGATTGGTTTTCGTGTGCAGAATCTAGCCATTGCAAAACTATTAAGAATGAACTATTTACGAAAATTATTTCACTGATCGAGAACACACTTTTGCCAAATGGCAGAGGATATCTTTTATACACACAAAAATTCTAAAAGTTTAAAAAGTTTCACACTATTATGGTGAGTACGTAAGTGTATCTAACTAAGGTACATATTAGTGGTATCCTCACAAAATATATATATTTTTTGTCGACTTCCACGCGGACGAAGTCGCGGGCAAAAGCTATTCATAAATAAAGCAGCACTAGAATCTTTTCATAACGTTAGTGACTTACGTGAATAGTATATGTCCAATTTCGCCGAGCAAGCCGTTTTCATGGGTGAATGGTACCTCGGCAGCCTCGCAGATTGTTCGAAGCAAGCACGGCCGGCCTGAATACCCGTACCTGAAGTTTCAATGGCCTACCTTAATAAAATATTATACCTTCACAACGATTCTTGTTAACTCTTTATAAAACTCGACTAAACGATGTTTTGATTTAAGTTTTATTTTCGTGTTTAAAGGATTATTTTTTAACTTCTTTTCTTTTATTTGTGCGAGCTAAGCGCTGGCTGCTTCAGCGTTTTATTTTGCTCGTTCTGTTTCGAACGTAAACTGTGTGTTTTGATTCTTCGTTATTCTTTCCAACTTTTATGGCTATGTATTTTAACAAGAGCAAGAATGATTCATATACTTGTGTAGTAAAAATTTAAATTTAGTATAAAACTTTTTAATTGTAATAGCCAAGTTTAGTTTTCAACGTGGAACACATACACCCACATTTCGCCAGTTATGTTTTTAGTCCCATGTAATAGGGGGCGAGCCTATTGCCATCAACCGGGCACAAATCCAGACTCCGAGGCTGCTACTGAGAAATTCCTGATGGAAAACCCAATAACACTTTGCCCGACCTGGGAATCGAACCCAAGACCTCATGCACAGCAGTCGCGCTTGCGACCACTAGTCCAACATAGCAGTCAACGTGGAAATAAAATAAAATAAAAATGTTACCTTTCTACCATGCGTTCAATAATTTTATAAAAGTCCCATCTATTCATTCTTTGTGGTTCCTCCTCCTCTTCCAAAGCATTCTGGTCAATTAATTCTTGTTTTTTAATTGCTTCATCTAAAGACAGATCATCCTTAACAGTAGTACTGTCCGTAATTAAAACACCACCTTCAGAATAAACAAGGGACCTCTTTCGTCTGTCATCAAAAGTCAAATCTACTAATGTATCGTTGTCTCCTTCTGGCTCATCAGTAACAGCACCTTCTGTTTCACTCATTTGTCTTGAATCATCTGAATCTACTTCATTAGAAATGTCTTGTGTTGGATTGTCCTCATCCATGTCTCTTGAGACTGTTCCAGCGAAGCCGTAGATCCTGCTTGTATATTCAGAACTGTTTGTAGGCAAGTCATACTGAAATTTTATTACAGTACCAACGGTGACTGACTGCTCTTTCAGGTCGACCGGAACACCCAGACCGATGATGAACTGAAAAGTTGGATAAAACTGTAGTTAGAATCAATTTAGATGAATGTAGGTCAGGTCAGTGAATACAGTACATAGTTCGATAACTCCTAACGTTAAAAATTGTTTAGTGATGTCTACGTTTTAGGAACAGATTTATATAAAACTAGCGACCCGCCCCGGCTCGCACGAGCATAAAAAATGCGCTTTTTAGTACAAAAATACCATCCGAATTTTCAATATTCTGGGTGGATTTTACTAAAAATTCTTTCATACATAACGTCCTGACAATTACTAAAAAAAATTGTCAAATCGGTCGAGCCGCTCTTAAGTGATAATCTTTCAAACATGCGGCAATAGGTTTCTATTTATAACTTTAGAAAGGACAACGTACTGGAATCTGGATTAATATATAATTCTAGACCACATGATGCTTTTTAATAACTACTACCTAACTCTGTGGGGTCTAGAATCATGTAGGTACTAAATTAATGGTAAACATTCTCTACCCCGTATAGGTTATCTAAACCAACTGATATAAAAACCAGAGTACTGATTTTAAAAAGAACTCTAAATTATCTATCCTTTCAATCAACTATGTATCTCAAAGAAAATATTTGTAAATACAAACAAGGATTATCATATAAACTTAAAATAAAAAGTTTAATACTTAATATTATTTCATTTATTACAGGTAACAAAAACCCATCATACATGTAATGCTTACACAATCACGGCAAAGACTGAGATGAAAACACAAAATTATAATGAACTGAAATTCAGGTGCATGTATATAATGAGTAACATTTTCATTCAAATAATTAAGCTTCATTACTGCACAATAAACACATCCAGAGTTAGCAAACCTATGTCATATTCACATGCTTGAAATTTTGAGGATACCTAGATCGATGCTTCAATACTGAACTTTGATTGAAAGGCGCCTTAATAATTGTTATTTCTACTTTTCTGTACTTTTTTATATACTTGGTTTTTATTTTATTTTTGTTTATAATTATTCCTTTTTATTTATATTTATTTTTTACTTGATAATTTCATACGAATACCTTTAAATGTTTGTATGTCTAATTTAAGGTAGATTGAACAACGATCACAATAAAATTGTTTAATATCTTATGTACCTACAATATGCCAACATTCTTTGCAAATAAAATCTATTCTCAAAATTACAACCATCCTAAAATGACTTAAAGTCGTTGCGATTCTGGGATCTCAGTCTAGGGGAATAGAGACAAAACATTCGAAACAGAAATAAATTAAAAAACAAAAACTCTCATAGCACGCTTCAAAAGGCAAACAGAAGCTTAATTGCATTTAAATTCACGAACAAAAAAGACACTGCTTCGTTAAGCCCTATCCGTTGTGCAAAGAAAACATCATTTGCTTAAGTTAAATCAGGTACGCTATGTAAATTTACATGGATTTGTTCCAATAAGACAGGGGGGTCGTACCTGTGCTCTGGCTGGCCCACCGTCTGGGTACACGAGGTACCGTCTCTGCCTACCCGCGTCCGCACCAAACAGGGTAAGCAAATTGAACAAAATTAAAGCGAGCAACATCGTACTATTTCGTTTTCACGTCGATTCAGAGCGCACCGGCACCGTCAAAGTGTAAATACTGTATAAGATAAAATGTTAGAATGTTTACACAGAGCCTACGGCAGTGTCTGACTAATGAACCGTTATGTTTTCTCAGTGATTTGGCCTGTACCGAACGGCCCAGATGCTTGCTAACGTGGAATCGAGGTAAAACTTACGAGTACATCTCCGCTTAACAAAACGTTACACATAACGATCCTATTCTGCAAGTGTAGGCTGTATTTTGATACTGTAATAAGAGTCTGTATTTTTCAAGCTTTATGACATAACGGGTGTAGAAAGAACACTTAACGAAGCCGAAAGTCTCGGGACGTCTTAACAAGATACCGTGGCCCCGGAACGCAAAGAGTACAGAAGGAACAGACCCGGTTTTTAGTCAGTAAAAGTTTGATAGTCCTTTACGCCCCCGCCAGGGCAGAAAGACACATTTGAAGATTTTTACCACGCCAAAAAAATAACGAAGCTTATAGTTGCATGTTCTTCCTATCAATGCGATATTTTATTTGTCCTGGAAAATGCCAGATCCTTATAGTTACAAAGATATTGAAGGAAAGTAAATAAAAACTTGTAAAAAGAGGGATTGTACGGTCGAACAAGTTATTTGGTTTACAGATATCAATAATTATATCTTTTCTACTTAGCCATTCTACGTATTTTGTGTTCACTTTTTAAGCTTGTGGTGTCTTATAATTTTGCACACTAATACCCGAAACATTGTATAAAAGAAGTTGCAAGTTAGCTGACTGTATACCAAAAGGCTTGTTCGACGGTACACTGCAGCACAGCGTAATAAAGAATTTTTCTACGCGACTTTTAACATTAACATTTTCTCTTCATTTTTCTATCTTGCCACTAGTACCGCATGCATTTCTCCTGCAAACATTTGCTCACTAAGCGCGGAGTTCTACGGGGTTCTGCATCAAAGTCCCCTCCACACTACGCTGGCCAATTTATTGAAATGAAGGGTTAAAATGGGATTCTGCGGTTGTACACCACCGCCACCGCTGCAATATGTAGAACAGATATTTTTGCTCCTTTGTACGCATCGTATTTTATTATGAAAGAGGTTGTGCTAATGCAAAATCATGGCTTTTAATTTCTGCGCTTCGTTCCTGTTTAATTGGTTTTAGATGATTAAACATTTTATGGTTGCAATTTTGGTTTGTGAATTCAAGATTTTTATGTGAATTCAAGTTTCTTATGACAGGAATATTGTTTTTAAGTTTAAATCTATGCATCGTTATTTTGATTATGTCTTAGTCTACACTAATAATATTAAGAAGTGGAAAAAATTGTATTTTTGTTTGTTTGTTTGTAATAGATAAACTCAAAAACTACTGGACCGATTATAAAAATTCTTTCACCACTAGAAAGCTACATTATCTGCGAGTAACATAGGCTATATTATTTTATTTTTTGCGCAAACGAAGTCGCGGGCAAAAGCTAGTTTTATATAAGTACTTGTATTATTGACTTCGCCCGCATGTTTTTTTTCCAAACCGTATGTGTTAACCCCTATTTTTTTTAAATAATATATAGCCTATTTAAATAGGGATAACTTCCTATTAGAATTACATTTTGATTTGTCGTGAAAGCTTAACAGACAGACTCACAGACCGAGTTACATTCGCATTTATAATATCAGTATAGATACCCACTTACGTTTGGTTCCGTCCATCCATTTTCCCTCTCAAATAATTATACACCTCAATCCAATTTGACTTTCATGAGTTATGTTCGTGGTAATTTAATTACTCATGATTTTTCTCGTCGTGCAAATTGGACAAGTAGATTGTAAAACAATCTGTTTCATTAGTACATCTTTGGTAATCTAATTAGCGTTTATTAATGTTTCTTTATTGTTTTATTCTTTTACATTTTTTGTTGGTTCTTTTTTAGGTGTTCTGTTTTTATTTTATAAGGAAGGTAGACGCTGGCTTATTTATGTTTTTTGTAATAACTCGCATGAAGACCACTAAGCTAGGCTTGTTAGTAAATTCACCAATTATTCTTAACTTTGTTTTGCCCGCGTAAATGTCCGACGTGTCCGACGAAACAGTTCTCAGTGGAAGTCTACTAACTATAAATCTACCTCCCTGACAAACATCTTTATACGTCAAGCGGTTTTCTATATTTTGTGATGTGTGAGTGAGTGAGTGACGTTTCGTTTTTATATATTTAGATTACCAATCCAGTTACCAAACTTGCCAACACCAGTCTCACAAAAATTTAATTAATAAAATCAAACTAATTTTATGCTTAACGTGTCACATTACTATCTAGCAAAAACAGGTACAAAACAGGTGGATTTTACGGTTACAAATTAATCAGTGTGCTATTATCACAAAAATGTTTAAAATTACTTCAAAAAATAGTGGAATATTTTGACATAACCAAACCCAATTTAAATTGGAAATTGCATAAGTACAGTGGAGGACAAAAATACTTGCAATCACTACAAACACTAATGTTTTCTTTGATAAAATGAATTATGTAAGGCTAGTCGGATCGCCATTTAAGTAACACACAACGATTGAACTTTAGCTCCCAAACTTGCAGGAACAACTCCGAAACTATCACTCAAACTATGTTACCGGTAAATTATTGAACAAGATCCCTCAACGGGCTGTATCACAAGATTCCGCACTTAATTAATCTTCAAAGATGTCGTATAATTACAGGAAGAAACGACAAGTTTTATTTAAAAGAGAGACTTTCCTCAATTTCGTTTTGTAAGTTTTGGAATTAGGAATTTGGAATTGTAAATAATGTATATATTAATTCTCTTTTAAATAAATAAATTTTCTTATTTGGAATTTGGATTTTCGAAATGTAGTTTTATAATAATTAATGTTAATGGGTCGTTTTGCTGTACACGACATGCAATATCAGTGGTTGAACAAAACCCTACATCTATTTATATCAATTAGGTATATTGTTTTGACATGTAAAGTCTAAATATACCAACCGATTGTAAAAAAGTTAGATACCTATAGTTTTTACAGAGTGTCTTTTTTATGGCCGCTAAACAACAAAATAAAACAAAACACACCTGAAAGCACCTACAATATCATATCTTCACCACCTTTGATTGACTATTATATAATAGAAGGCATTAAGTTTATTGCTTAAAGTGAAATAAATATATATAGCATAGTAGTAGTAGTCAAGTAGCAAAATATTTTTCGGGTATGATGATGGTAGAAACATGTACCTAATCATTGAAATTTACATAATTAAAAATGAAAAACACCAAACTCAATTTATTTCAGTTAGACAATTAAAAGGTGCTTTTAAACATCATTTAAAAGAAAAAGATTTTAACATTGTATCTTACTCCACATTTAGTAATACTTGTAGCGTATGCGCACAGATATTACGCCGACGACATTTTAACAAATTGCTTCAGTCAATAACAAGTAGTCAGGTGCTGGTTAAACCTGAACCATGCGACAGTGTTTTTTGTTACTTTATGTATTTAAAAAATAATTCTGTGTTGTGTAGAAATATAATTTATACCATAATGTTGATCTTCGGTTATTTATTTGTGTAAGTGTTTTTTGTTGCCTATCTGAAAAAAGTATTAGACCTAGCCTAACAAATCTTTTGAAGGTTATCTTTAACCAGAAGCGTTTGTGGGATTTTATTACTTTCCTAGTTACCAATAAAGCATATATTTCAATAACAGTGAAGATACGGGCGACTACCTAAAGGGTTATAAGACATAGAATCGGGAATCAGTCAGCCGTGGTGAATGAGACAATGATGGGAACAAAAACAAGAAAATAAATAATGTTTACACGTATTTTTTCAGAACGCTTGTGTTATTAAGTGTAATTTGTGAACAAACCGTCACAAAGAAGAGGCAGAGACGATATTTATTGTTTACACCGGCCACACAGTGGGGCGTGAGTACCTATTTATTATCAGATTCATTTCTTTCGATCATAAAAAGAAGAATCGGTATATTCGTGTGTCTACTTTGATCTTCAAATAAGGACTTAGCAATAATAACAACGCCGGGGTTGCAGGACGTCTTAACAGGATACCGTTGCCCCGGATCGTAAAGGGCAACAGAAGGAACAAGGTGGTATTTTAGTCAGTAAAAGTCTGACAGTCCCTTCCGCCCCACCCAGAGCGGAAGGAGTCATTTGATAATTTTTACCAACTAAAAAAAAGCAATAATAACAATAATACCAGCCTCTAATTGTTCCACGGTAGGGCAAAGACCGATTCTCATACAAAAAAGTAATGATATTTGATCACAACGATTGTTTAAGGTCAATTAGCGATTTTAGTCTTATATTGTGACTAATATTACTTATAATTAAGTACAAATTTCCTTACAATGTATGCTTCACTGACCTGTTATTTTTATTGTCATAAATCAGCCCACTAGAATAGAATAAACGTACTGACAACTTGTTTTAACAAAAACTACCTAATCTTAGGTTAGTTATCTCATGCATTTTTGATTTTATACTTTTCACAATAGCAAAAAAACATAGTAAAAAGTTGTTGGCGAACGATTCCATCTATATCATCATCACCACTCTTTCAATTAGTAGTAGGTACATCAATTTCATATTATTATACGAATGTGAACACGATTTACCTAGAATAAAAGTAATGTAAAGTACTACAATACGTACCAAGAGCTACAAAAGTCATATTCGTGATCGCCGTCAGCTGAGACTGGTCATCTCTTAGCTGCCTCGGCTATTTTAACTTTTTTAATTCCCTCATTATACTGCTGTGTATAAAGTCTTGGGTTCGATTCCCAGGTCGGGCAAAGTGTTATTGGGTTTTTTCATCAGGAATTTCTCATTAGCAGCCTAGGAGTCTGGATTTGTGCCCGGTTGATGGCAATAGGCTCGCCCCCTATTACATGGGACTAAAAACATAACTGGCGAAATGTGGGTGTACTAATGGGTACACCTCTGCCTAACCCTTCAGGGATTACAGGCGTGATGTTATGATGTCATTATACTACAGTCATCAAGAATAATAAAACCTACATCAATCAGTAATATTCTATTGATTTTAAATGTTTCTACAATTTCTTGCTCGTTCTTCTCCGTCGAAACCTACAATTAGATCAAACGACTAGTGGTAGACTCCTTGACAATTCAAAAGTGTCTGTTAATTGTTCTAATAATTCAAAGTTCGTTCTCTTCCTCAGGTATTCGCAACAGTGTCCATACCGCTCCATCCAGAGACATACGTGAGCGTCGCATGGTTCCTTGAAGCCAATTACTACAGCGTGGACAACGCTACCTACTTCGAACCTTTACTGGGAGATATTGAAACTGTTAGTACCGTTTTATATTTTGAAAAATGTTTTCACTTAGAGGCTGTCATTTCTAGTAGGTACTTTTATAAAAACAAATGTGCACTTAGAGTTTAAAGTCGTTTTTAAAGCGTCTGGCTGAAGTTATGGATTCCACAAAAAGCGTTTGGCAATAATGTATGTTTGATTTTAACAATATCCTGTAAAAAAAATGTACCAATACAGATGTGAACTTGTAAAAGGTCTGTATTACCTTTACATATTTTCAAAATGTCAGCCATACTAAAATGACGTAGATCTGGTGACTTTGAGCTCTTAGACAATAGTTTGAATTAAAAGTATTCTAATATTATGAGGCTGAATTTGTTTGTTTATTAGTTTGAACGCGCTAACCTCAGAAACTCTTTGTCACACAACAATTATTAGAAAAAATATTTTGGCGTCATATAGCGCGTTTGTTAAAGATGTCACTACTTTTTTAACATTTATCAATGGATTTTATTCTAGGTATCAAGAAGGAGAGGTGAACGCAGTATCGAAGCTCCAAAACAAGTGATGACCCGTAGCAGTATCTACACTTTAATAGAATCGATGCTGGAAAAGTAAGGAAAATTACACTCTTTTTCTACGTACATAAGGTCTATAACCAAAAAGTATAGCTAGTACCTAACATAGCGCCCGACTTCTACACTCAAATACTGACCAATATCAACGTTCCAAACTTACATCATAATATTACAGACGATAACGACCAACGCGTGTTCTTGATATGTAAACAATGGTCAGTGTGGTCACCCATTCGTAATTGACTGTGGCAACCGCAACGTATAACCAAACTATAACCTAAAAATTTGCTGAAATTTCTAATTTCACAAAACTGTTTCGGTTTCTAGTTTAAAAAGCATCTGGCTGAAGATTTATACAAGGCACACTAAAGACATATTTAAAAAGATAAACGTAATCCTGGGTAAATAAATTTTTTTCTTATTAATTATAAATATAAAATTTTTGAAATCATCACATAATTTAATAATTTTAATATTAGTATGAAGCTTTGTAATTATAAAGAAATAAAATTTCTACATTTGATTTGTTGGTCACAGTAAAAAGAAATTGTTTCCATTCTAAATAGTTCAGTTATGCTAAAATAACGTAGATTTGGGGACCCCAGCATCTTGGACAAATAATAATAAAACATCAAAACTCGATTGTCTCGTGACGTAAAGTTCTTTCCGTCAAAATAGCTCCTAAAATTTCATGTAAGCAACACTAAACAAATTCCCAAGTACCAGGAGCTCATAAAACACAAGAGAACTAAATGCCGCTGTAGCAGAGACTTTGTTCCGTCGAACGGCGGTAGTTACTAACCACTGAACAGCGGTACACCTACTAATTCTGTTGCTATCCTAGTAGCCTACTCGAATACATTGTGCTTGCTTTTGAAGTATTAAGTAGAGGTTACTTTGTTGTGGAGTTTAAACTAAAACTTATGCGATCTGGTGGTGTTCAGCCATATATGTGATCCCTTCTTAATAATAAAGGTGAACATGTCTTGGAAGCAATGTTTCAATATGTCTCTTTAAGTGCTTAAGATAAGTATTTTACCTACCAGACTAGTCATGAGAAATATCGTCAACCATTCGTCATGATAATGATATAACCAGCCTATAATTTTCCTACTGCAGGACAAAGACCTCTTCTCATGCAAAGAGGTACGAGCATTGTTCAACATCCTTACTCAAGGCGGATAGATGGTTTCAGACTTCTAACTATACTTAATATTATAAAGAGGAAAAGTTTGTATTTTTGTTTGTTTAACATAACATAACATCACGCCTGTAATCCCCGAAGGGTTAGGCAGAGGTGTACCCATTAGTACACCCACATTTCGCCAGTTATGTTTTTAGTCCCATGTAATAGGGGGCGAGCCTATTGCCATCAACCGGGCACAAATCCAGACTCCGAGGCTGCTACTGAGAAATTCCTGATGGAAAAACCCAATAACACTTTGCCCGACCTGGGAATCGAACCCAAGACCTCTTGCACAGCAGTCGCGCTTGCGACCACTAGACCAACGAGGCAGTCAAGGCAGAACGAGGCAGTTTTGTTTGTTTGTTTGTTTGTAATGGATAAACTCAAAAACGAATGAACCGATTTTAAAAATTCTTTTACCATTAAAAAGCTACATTATCTGCGAGTAACATAGGCTTTTTTTTTTGACGACGGACGGATTCGCGACCAATAGCTAGTTAAAAGTCCTCCATCAAAACAGACAAACAAACTCAAAACATTTGATTTTATAGAAGAAGATGAAAACAATCTACTTCTCTTTTTCTGCTAATACGAAAAATCACGCAAATCTATACTAATACTCGTAAAATAAAAACCTGAAAAGTTTTTTATTTCATTGTTTACATTCGTTAATTTTTAGAACTACCTGTCGGATTGGAAAAAATATATTTGTATAATTATAATAGCCATCATAATTATACAAATACATTCTTCAGAAATAGTAAAGTAATAGCATAGTGCCTACTAGTAGACACTGTAGTATTGGGCAATGGCGCATATTTTTTATTTGTATTACTTTTTTTTTTGTTTTGAATTTATTTTTATGTTATGTGCATCATTTTCGCATTAGTAAACAGTTTTTCTTTCTTTCTAAAGAAACACCCGGAAGAAGCTATAGTAACATCATAAAACACAAATGATAAAGGCAACTGTTTACTGCCAAGGCACCCGAACATTATTAATTAAGCTATTTACACTCAATTGGCTTTCCGACAGACAGTTGTATTCTATCTTAGTTACTTTAATCTCGTCGTATCATTTTGTAATAACATAAATATCTCATCTCAACTAAAGAATTGACTGTGTATAGATATTTGTAATTTATTTTACTCTTCTTTTTTCAATATCTTCTAATTAGTGTTGAGTTCTACCAAAGCGAACCAACCCATGTCACTATTAATCTTATTTATCATGTCATCAAAGTCAAAGTCAAGTCATTTATTTCAATTGGACTATTAAAAGGAATTTTTGAACGTTAATTACAAGAGAAAAGAAAAATTATATTATTGAATCTAGTTGCCCATTTCAAAAGATAGTTTCGTATGGAGAAGAAAGGGTAAGTATCTCCATCGTATGGACAAGAACAGGCAAGAAACTCCATGTCATGCTTACTTAAATGTCTCGCTGATGGTGGCGGATGCTTCGATCATTCGGTTCCCTTCAAGAGGATAAAGCTGGTTCTGGGGGTTCACCATCTCTTAAAACAATACCTACCTTTTAATGTAACGTTCTTCTTCTTATCGTGTGGGTAGTAAGGCCTTACGACCCTACACACCCTAGTGTCAGAGTTTCTAAACCGCCTCAAGGGCCTCTGACATGGTACAATATAACGTTGCAAGTTCTGTTGTTGGATTATCAACTCTCGGCGCTGAGCCGAGCGTCAAAGTAATATTAAAATAATACTGTTATAAAAGATGGGGGTAGGCCCCTTGATCTACGCTTCATAATCGTGGCCAGCTCTGTCAGTTTAGATTATTGTTCTCTTAATGTTTACTGCCAGTATTCACCTACATTGTTTTCAAATAAAGAAGAAATAAGAATATCGTAATCAGAATTTTGTAAAAACTTAATTGAAACAAGATTTGGTGGAGTTTCTTGCTCATTCTTCTCCATAGAGACCTACCTACATTTTGAAACAAACAACTAGCTTTAACTTTCCGACTAACTGGCCGAGGCTTTGAAAATTCAAAAGTGCCTGTAAATGGTTTAATTGAAATCAATGCTTTGATTTTGATTAATTTAAAATCTATTCTAAGCAAAAGTTTAGAACGTCCATTGAACTGTTATTGCTGAATTACATTTGGAATATTAAATTAATTTGACGTAATACAGGACTTAATTTTATTACCTATTAGCAGTTTTCACTAGCAAATAGCATTACTTGCGCTGCGTTTGTACTTAATCTGCCCCACGTGTTGCCACGCGTTGGAAAACTATCGATTTCATACGTTTAGTATAGGACTGTTTTTTTTTAAAGGTGGTAAAAATCATCATATGACTCCTTCCACTTTACTGACTAAAAAACCACCTTGTTTCTTCTGTTGCCCTTTATGTTCCGGGGCCACGGTATCCTGTAAAGACGTCCCGCAACCCCGGGGTATAGGACTGATCACATTAGTCTCACCCCGCGTGGCGTGAAGCAACCGACTAATAAATATGGAACCGAATGCATTACAACGCGTGGCAACACGTGGAGCAGTGGAGCACCATCACAGGACATGCGTCACCTCCTCATTTGTCCATCGTACACTACAACCTGCACCATCCAAGACCTTAATGAGGCCGATGACAGAGCTGTACAGGTTGCTCAATATTGGTCGGACAAAATTTAAGTCATTCGACACAGGAAGAAGAAGAAGCTTTAGGCTTTCAGTGATTTTAAAAATATTTTTTCTGTTTTCAGACACGGGTATCCAGGGCGGCCATGCTTGCTCCGATTCATCTGTGAGAATGCTCAAACTCACTTCTTGCATAATGGACTGATGGGAGATTTGATATACTTGGTTCTTACGTTAGTTACTGATTTCTTATCTATGAAATATTAATTGCCGACACGGTTGGCGCAGTGACTGAGCCATTAGCCGAGCTATATAAGCTGCTACGCGCCAAAGTCAAAACTTTTACTTTAATATAACAATATAGACCGTTCATGTATGTGTTTATATCTGAAATATAGATTTTTTATTATTATTTTAATTAAAATACTTACTGGCACTTTTGGATAAGAGTCAGTCAGTTAGTTAGAAAGTTGAAGCTAGTTGTTCGTTCCAAAACTTAGGTAGGCCTCTATGGAGAAGAAAAAGCAGGAAACTCCACAGCGTGTTGTGGAGTTATTTTTTTGGATAGACTTAACATCTAATGATTCCATATTTCTTTCAGGCCTTCAGCTTCCATGTCAGAAGATAAAATAGCAGACTGCTTCTACGAGGCTGAATACTACGGCCTGGATAACAAATGCAGAAGATACACGAAGCGCTGCCCATGGAATCTCCTGGAAACAATTTCTTTGTACGTTGAAAATGTGGAGTGAAATAAAAACAATTGACAAAACTATTTGATACTAGTTTATGTCCACGACTTCATCCGATGAACGTCGGTTATCGACGGTAGTTTTCTTTTTTTTTTTGCGCAGAACCCAATTTTTTCTTTTTCAAAAATTAAAGTAGCTTATGTTACTCCTTATAACATCAGCTATCTCTCGTAAAAATATATCCAGCCGTTTAGGATATTAGCTAGAACAAACAGACAGACAGATAACAAAAAAATAAAAAATGATTTTTGGTTTAGGTACCGTGTAAACATTTATATGCATTTAGCCACCATGATCTAAATTAAATATAAACATTTTAGAATCTTATTTCAGGGTCATAGTCTTTGCTAGTGAAACGCTATGGGAAAGACTTTTGCCCAGCTGTGGGACAATAAGCTTAATTAAAAAAGTAATTACTAAATTGATTTCCGCGGTGCAATTCCACTTAATTTTAGTTCTTAAAACTTTATGCACATGTAAAAAGGAGGACGTAATGTCTTGGGGATTTTCTACCAGTCCACCTTAGGCTGATGAAGAGACAAAATATGCAGAGGTACAGAAAATTTTCAAGAATAAAACATAATAACAAATTCATGTACCTACATGTTATATATAAACAAAATATACAAAGTAGAGAGGGATGAAAAATCGACAATAGATGAAATATTTTAATACCTGTCGCAATTGAATCTCATCCTAAATCCGTCAAAAATGCCTTAAAGATGAGATTGCCTTGAAGATTGATTTCGAACGGTTTCAATTAGTAGAAACGACCTCCAGTTCACAAAGCCAAATACAATTTATTGCCGACTCAGTTCCTTCCTATAGGCCATTTCATTTCAGCAAGGTATCGTATAAACAAGAAGTGCTGAGGCACGCGGCAGCTCGTTGGTCCACTGTTTGTAGGTCGCGTTTGTTTAAACAACTTGTACAGTTCCCACCGAGCAGTCAGCATTGAGCTGCAATGCTGGCAGGCAAGCGTTGTTGGCGTTTTTTTCAGCAGCTGCATTTTTTTTAAACGATACGATTAGTACAGCTAGTTTAGCGATTAATCGAGCATAGAACAATTATTTTTATAACTAACAGACAAAGTAAAAGTCAACGCATTTATTTTAATTAGACTATTAAGATGCACTTTTGAATTGTCAAAGAGACGGTCAGCTAGTTAAAACCGACTCCTTGACAATTCAAAAGTGCATGTAAATGGTCTAATTGAAATAAATGTTTTGACTTTGAAAAAGTTTAATGTAGTTAGTTACTCGTTTCAAAACGGAGTCTATGGAAAAAAACGAGCAAGAAACTCCACTCCATTTATAGTTATTTCGGGTCTTGTTGTATGAGCATGAGAGTTTTTATATTTGTAATTAGTAGAAAATATACCTTTGAGTGTAATAAAATAAAAAAAACTTGTGATAAAGGTTCCAGTTTTATCTTTTGAGCCACAAAACTTAATAAATCTAATCCTAGAAAGATCCCAAAAAGCCAGTAAACGATAGTTTTCGAAATCACCACCTAATTCACAAGAAAAACGGTTACGTTAAGCTTCAGAATTCAACATCAGTCACAATTTTGATAGCAAAAGTAAATTCATCTTTCTTTAAACACACAACACAGACAAACGTAGACCTATTTAAAAACCGTTCTTATTATTGTAACCGTTCAACCGAGCATTCGATTAATTAATGAAATATTTCGATTTGAGTTCGTTTTACCAGCAAATATCGGTGCAGATTTGGCCTTTACTCCCGTCGTAATTATCAGCCAGTAATTGAACATGATCGGGCCATGCCCCGATGCGATCGCTCTGTATATTGCTACGGATAAACACACGCTGAAAGCAGAAGTTATGTTCACATATTAACCGTTTTAACCGGCTTCGAGGGGGAGGTATTTTATTTATTTATCAACAGCTTACTATCATTGCAGAACATAAATTAATCAAACTACATACACATACATATACTCACGCCTTTTTTTCATGGGGGTAGGCAGAAACCACAGAACGCCACCTGCTACGATCCCTACATACTCCTTTTACCTCATCCACGTTCATTCATCTCGTCATACATACTGCGCACCTGACCTTTCTGAAGAGCCTCACTAATAAGGTCAGTGTAGGTCAAACAAACTAACTAACTATTAATCAAACTATATACTTTTTTATTTTTTTACCGATGGGAAATCATCAAATGACTTCCCCCGCCCTGGGCGGGGCGGGAGGGAGTGTCAGACTTTTACTGACTAAAACCCATCCATGTTCCTTTTTGAGCCCTTTGCGTTCCGGGGGCGCGGTATCTCTTTCGAACAACCCGCAGCCCCGGCAGGCATCGGCCCTTAGTGGCCCCTCCAATTGTTTGCTGACATCTCTTTGAGGCGCGCGCGGAACACGAACGCGCCGTCGACACGGTAAACTATATACTTAAAATAACAAAATTAGACAGAACAAATAAAAAACGTTATTAAATTATTACGCCATTATAACACAAAAATATAGAATATCCTAACATAATTATTACAAAAGAACCATAATTACTAGTACAAATTATATAAACTCTTACATTATTTTCTATCATTTTTGTAATAATTAAGTATTATTTTGCTTGTAGCATAATATAAAAAATACTTCTCTAGATTGTTCGCTATGCTGTGTGAGTGAGAGAAGATTATAAGCGTCACAATTTTAAAATAGTTTCTTTAATGGCACCGGTCAGGGGCAATGGCATCAGATCAGCTAAATTCAGTTCAATAGGATTAAGTACACAAAATTTGACAGCCATTTTTTAATCTAATAAAATCTACATAAAATCACGCCTATAGTCCCCAAAAGTTAGGCAGATGTGAACTGATTTAGTACTTCCTCATTTCGCCACTTATGTTTAAGTCCCATATAATAGGGGGCGGGATTCAGACTTTGTGTGACTTCCTGATGAATAATCCCAATAACACTTTGCCCGACAATATTTACCAAACCTGAAAGAAAAACAATATTTATCCCTAAACACTGGGAACCTTGAAACAAAAGAAAATCAAAATAATGAGCAATTATTCGTAGGGTTCACGAATTGTCGATATACCTACTACATAAAAATATATAGGGAAGGGAAATAAATCTAAATCTTATATAAGTATTGACGTCACGAGTGGTTTTGACATTTGAAGGAAAACTCCACTTTATTATGTAGATTCTATTGAGGAGATTTCATATCGGGATCCGGGAAGATTGTTGTGAAAACTTGTGTGCAGTTTCACAAACAACTGCAGAAATTTCATCTCTATAGTTTTTTGGCTACGGTTTAGTTTACTTTGAGAAAGTTGCTTGTCTCGCTAGGTAAAGGATTTTCAAAAGAATTTGCTCCTGCCTATTGTAATATATAGATTTTTATAATCGTAGGAATATTAAATCAATACTATCCATACTATACTGTATTACTATATCCATACTATCCATAGTTTTATTATAAATCCGAAAGTAGCACTGTCTGTAACGCTTTCACGACTAACCAAACTGAAACGTAATTGAACCCCAAGAAAGTATATGGGCTGCTTTTTATACCGCAATTTCATTTACATCCGCGATATCCGATATTTACGCAGTCGAGGGTAAATACTAGTATATTTGTTCATTCCAAATGTCCCATATATCTACCACCAATTTAACCAACATTTCAGACATCTACCCTGATAAATAAAGTCACCTTTACGCGACTCCTATCAAACAGATGACGTAATTTAAAATCCAGAATCCTTTAAGAACCGTCACCTACATGACTAATGCTTCTATTACATCAAAACTCGTGTAAACAGCCCTCAATAATGTCTGTTGAGGGGCTTTTGTCACGTAAATTCCGCGATTACATCTGTCAAGACGACGTGAAGCCAATTTGTGAGTCACAGTTGAGATCTGTTCGTTTAAATGTTTGGACCAATGTTGGTTATGTTGGATCTATGAATAAAATTGATGTACAGTTGTTCTCCTCTTTGAGTTGTTGGTACCAACTTTTTGTCGTACTTTTCTGAGTTGGTTGCGTATATTCTGTTTAAGTAGACTCGTCAATAAAGACACATTTACATTCTATAATTTAAAAGGTGTAATAAGAAAACTTTTTTCATTTTAATAACAATAATACCAGCCTATTATTGTCCCACTGGAGGACAAAGGCCTCTTCTCGTACAGAGACATAATCGGTCGGCGATTTCAAACTTTTAATAATTTATAGGCTTGGATTTCCTCACGATGTTTTCTAATCACCGATGTTAGTGACGTCCAAAATAAACTTAGAAAATTGATATGAATTGACCAAATAATAGCTGGTTAAACAGTAGATACTGATTTTCATGTCAAAGAAAACGCATGATTTTTGTCAAGATTTAGTTGCTATGACAACATATAGTTAGCTGTACATTCTAGGTCACTTTCCCTATGTTCTAGGTCAATTATGACCTTTGCATAGTCGCCTCCGTTCTGACTAGACTATTGTCACTTAACGGGATCGATCGTATAGTAGATTCAACTATCTATAGTGCACTCTTGCACTGTTTATATACCTACACGATCCATAAACATTTTCGATTAATAATGTTGGCACTCTGTGAGAGAGAGTAGGTTGTAATCGACTACGTAGAATTAATGTAGGGTAGTCACAGATATCTTAAATTTTTCTATGCTTATTTTTAAAGATTTGAACGTTAATCTTTGGTTCGTACGTGTCAATTTACCTTCAATATTTTCGTTCGCCGATTAATGATTGGTTCATATAGATGTACAGCTGACAATTATGTTATTTAGCTAAGTAAATCCTACTCGAATGTACACGAAGTACTAGTAAAACGCAACTCCTGTAAACAATTCGTGGAATACTCCGTTCTTGAAAACATCGCACTCTAACTTAGCAAGAACACGATAATTTTGTAAAATGTGGTACAGTTAAAGTCGCCTGGGCATCTTAAAGTTATTAGTGCCAGTGTATGCGTAGCAGTGTTTGTGTAGACATACCAACATATATTTTGTGTCATATGATATGTTTTTGTTCAATATGAAGTGCGTCAAAATTTTGTTTACATTGTAAGTACCTTCATTGTTCATTTATTTATTTTAGGTACGCTTACAGACTAGAAGCATTATAATAAATACATAAAACTAAATTGCTAATTACAAGCCTCCACAAAATAAATACAAAATTATTATAACTTTGTATTTATTTTGTATTTAGTTTCCTTTATTATTATCGAGTATAGTAACTATTAAATTCGAAGATAAATATTTTTTTTTTTTTGTTTCACTCAATGTGGTGCTATTGTCGAGACGATGGCCCATTTATTACAGTGCCCAAAGTATTACCTGCACTTTAGAGGACATTAAAAACCCCACTGATGCCGCGATAAACGTGGCCACCTACGGAACCAACCCTTTAAAAAAAAAGTATTACCATCGACTCAAAAAGAACAAAAAGAAGTTTACTGAAAGACATTATGAAAACATCTTTTACAAGTTATTTTTTTCTTTCTTCTAAAACATTTATCACTTTTTTTTCAGGTTCTTCATAGTTACTACAAGTTCAGCGAAGTCGGAGCACAAAAGATCGCTCATTTTTCCTCCTACCAGCCTTTACGGGGTAAGACATTGTTGTTTAAAAAAAAATGTTGTTTCTTACACCTTTTCTTGTTAAACGAACATAAATCTATGAAGCTGCTGTTTTTTTGCAATTTTATGGTTGGTTTTATAGAAATACCAAGCTATCCTTTCAATTAGTACGAGAGTCCTATAAAATACCAATAATACCTTAGATACTAAAATTATTAGTTATTTATTAATCAATTTATGTACACACATACAAATAGCCAAAAATAATGAAAAGAAAGTACGTACTAAGATAATGCTAATGAGTTTGGAAGTTGGTGGTGTGACACCCCCGTGCCTCGAAAAACACGTGAAGCCGTTGGTACTCCGGGGTTGCGGGACGTCTTAACTGGATACCGTGGCCCCGTGAAGGAACAGGGTGGTTTTTTAGTCAGTAAAAGTCTGACAGTCCCTCTCACCCAGGGTGGAAGGACTCATTTGATGATTTTTAGCACTTAAAAAAAACAATCCTTTGGTACTGCGCCTGAACCTCTCCCCGGTTGTGTCGGAATGCGGCATGCACCTATATTTGTGCACACACTTGTGCACTATAATATCTCCTGCGTTCTTGGCTAATCTAGTCTTGAGATTGGCCGCCATGACAGTATTATTTTATAACTGTCCACTTCATCTTAAGAAAGTTCCAAAATAGTTTAGCACTTTACTAATATTTTCTATCTCCGTTTTCAGACTTTCCTGGCCATAGCCGTGCCGATCGACATACCTAACAAGAACGTCTTCGTGTCCTACAACTTCGAGTCAAACTACAGCACACTGAACAATATCACGGAGATTGACGAAGCGCTATTTCCTAATTTACCTGTAAGTTACATAAATAAATCTGGTTACTGAACATTTTATTAATTTCTTTTAACCAACGTTACTAGGCTATTCTGAAGGATAATTTCCGTAATTTAAAACGATCTTTAGTTGCAATCTAATCTCAATCATCTCAGTGACAGTCAATGTCAAAATCTTGTCAAAAATGTAAGTAAAATTGAGGTTTTTGGACAAATTGAGACGTGAGATTAAAATGAGAACGTTCCTGATGAAGACTATAAATGCATTGGCCAACTAAAACTAAAATATGTGGTTAGTTCTGATAACCCACGTCAAAATGTTTCCCACTTTTCGAAGTAATTGTAATATTTATTGGTGATCAATTTTGAATCATTTTGACTTAAATCCAGTTGGAATATTACCTAGTTATTTAGCAACTTGTACCCACTTTTATTTTATAAATTACAGGTTGTAACATCGAGACAAAGTCGAAGTATATCCAGAGAATTAACGTACACCGTGTTGGAAAATAGATTTCAAGAGTGAGTATTATTTTATCATGTTATATTCCTATGTGTAAATAAATCATGTCCACAATTTTTCTATACACCGCGCAATGAATCGTCGTCACTTAAAGTGACAATTAATCCCTGAGTTGTTTTTTTTTTCTTCATCGTGTGGTCAGTAAGGTCTAACGACCCCACACACCCTAGTAACAGAGTTTCTAAACCGCCTCAAGGGCATCTGACATGGTTTGAGTGGGACAGTAATAGGCTGGTATAAATCCAGGTCTCTTTACGATGTTTTCCTTCAACGATGTCAGTGATGTCCAAGATAAACTTTAGGAAATAGGTACTAATGAATTGAAAAAATCACATTGGTACTTGTACACAACCTCAAGCATTAGAGGTGGGTATTAACCACTGGACCATCACGACATTGATCTGAGTTGCTAGACTTACGTCATTTAAGTACAGTAAACATTTTGAGAATAGATAGAGGAATATAATATGTATTTAAGAAATCATGCGTACTTGCTAGCTTGGATACTGAACCATTTTTCAGGTATTAGTTAGATATAATATTTACATAACTAGCTCCGTCTATTTTACTGAGTAATGGCTCTTCTAGTCCTACACTGCGTTTCCTGTGATTTATTATATAACTTAGAATTTTAACATCTAGATACGGCATGAAGGGCAGAGAGTGTATGCTGCGTAACATCTGTGAAGCTGCTGAGACACCACTACACCACAACGGCATCCTTGGACACATCATGCACATCATATTCACGTAAGTAAAACAATCATGGAACAGGAGAAGGGAGCTTGAAGTTAATTGCCAGATGATGGCAATTAACTTCAAGCTCCCTTCTCCTTCCATAGATTCTATAGAGAATATATATAAGTATAACCCTGGTGATTATCAAGCTACGGATCGTTAATCTTACCTCTTGCCGTCACTTTTTTGTACCCAGGTAATATTATAACATAACATAACATCACGCCTGTAATCTCCGAAGGGTTAGGCAGAAGTGTACACTCGCATTTCGCCAGTTATGTTAAAAAGTAGGGGGCGAGCCTATTGCCATCAAACGGGTACAAATTCAGACTACGAGGCTGCTACTGAGAAATTCATGATAGAAAATCCCAATAACACTTTGCCCGACCTGGGAATCGAGTCCAGGAGTAGCAGCAGAGTAGAACAGTCCCGCTCAGCGACCACTAGACCAACGAGGCATTCAATGTTATAGAATAGAAACCCATTATTCTCCAAAAGCGACAATAAAACATTCAAATGTTTAGATGTTGACAAAGACGTCATTAAGAAGGGCGTCATCGTCAGTGAAAACAAACACGATAATTCCAAATTCAAAAAAAGAAACGGACAAGAGCAACTCCTGCGTAAATGATAATATTAACGCAATTCGAGCTCATACAAATGTGCCTAAGTGTCTCGCTCAGGAATTATGTGATTTGAATAAATCAAAAATCAAATTATCACGGATGGATAGGTTCGAGAAAAAACTCTGTTCTTTTCCTTTCTTTTAACGCAATCATGGGGAGACTTGAAATATTAGTATGCGGTGCCTTTAAACATTGTTTGTTGTGAAAATACTTAAGTAACTGTTCTACAATGGCGTCGCTTGCTTGACTGCCAGGTATCTCCATCCTTTGCTGTGCTAGACTAGCTTCTATCAACATTGTTCCCCAAATTACCGGTTTTCTTTACAATCTTTACCAAGAGTGTACCTTACCCTACTATGTAACATCTGAACTAATATTATGAAGATAAAAAATTGTATGTCTTTTTGTAATGGATAAACTCAAAAACTACATAACAGATTTAGAAAATTGTTTCATCTATGGACAGCTACATTATCAGCGAGTGACATAGGCTATTATTTTCATGTTCAAAAATTAGGGTTCTGTATAAAAATTCACGTGGACGCAAAAGCTGGTGCTAAAATTATTTCGTGCCAATTTGCTACTTACCCATTTTCAACAATCTTTCACCTCATTCCAGGCCCTCATCATCCAAAGAGGAAGGTCTCGAAGACGAGTACTACGAGGCCGAAGCAGACGGTCACCGCGGCGACTGCGATAAGTACGTCGACCTCTGTCCCACCAGCCTGTTCGATTATATCACCAGACTTGTACAACTACCTCACTCTCAATAAACGAAATTAGAAGTTGAGCTTGTTTTTCTATTGATTCTAATTAATTTTGTGCACTTTTTATCGGTTTGCTGTATCGTCGGACCATAATTAGGGAAGAGGGAGTGCAACTGTGTTGCGCACACACTTGTAAGTCATAACATCTTCGGATCCCTAACTAATTTGAGATCGGAGAACGTCTCTGTGTTCAAGTCCGTGTCCGCAACTTCATCTGCATAGACTTTAGAATTAATCTAAAGTCCTAAATCATCCGGGATTAGAAATGTCCTATGTGTTAAGTAAATCAATATCTATATGTATGTCTTAAATAATTTCATTTTGCCGTTTAAGCGTGAAAGAGAGCCATCCATACATCTATCTTCACGAACATTCGCGTTTTAGGAGTAGAATTACCTGCAGATAAATATGTCATTTTGTTAGTTCTGGGTCTTCAGTTCAAGTCAAGACAAGTTTTGTATCAGACTGATGCCTAATTGATCTGGTTAATAAAACTACAAAATATCATCGTAAGTGTTTATTAGGCTCTAAACTTTATGTTTATAACAATGTACAGTAGAGTACACAATGATATCTACATAATTTATTAAACTTGTCAGTTTATAAAATTTAAAACTTATAATTCACAGCCGTTACATTAAAATATTTATTTAATATAATTACTAATACATTAGTTACTTATTGTTAAAATTCCTTACAGTTTACAGAACATTCAGTTTTAAATTTATTTAAACATAATTTAACACATTTATTTTGAGGAAATGTTTCTATTATTTCTGTTAAATTTAAAACGAAAAGAAAATAGAAAAGGAATTTTTCTATTTTATATGTGTTTTGAATTTATTAATTTCAACTCACCTCCATTCTAAATATATTTTTTATTACAAAAACAATATTTATATATTATTTCATACCTCATTAAAGATTATTGTAATCATTGATTAATATGTTTATTTACCTAACTACATTATACTTAATTTTGCGAGATCTTACTGTCGGCATAAAATATAATAAAAATCACTTTTTATTACATTTATACCTACCCTTTATTATTATCTAATGTTGAGTATTTTTTATGTCTATGTGTATATTCAACTTTTATGCACACCAAATTATTAACGGAAAATTCAATAACTAACTATCCCGATAAAAAAAATATTTTCATTTGTGAAAATGTGATTTAAAAATGTATGTTAAAAGATATTTTAATTAACCTAAATAATTACTTGTACTTACCTTTACCCAAAATATTAGTTTTAGTTTTTCGTATTATTTACGATATTTTAAAACTATTTAAAAAAAAAACATTATTCAGTTGGTGAAGTAACGATTAAAAAGCATTGCAGTATTTTTAAAAGTGAAATTCAATAATAAATTGTGCTACGTATTACAAAAACATAACATTTATACATAATTTTTTCTTCAAATATTGTGCTAATTTAAATTCTATTTAGGATAAAATATTATTAGATTATAACAAAGTAAAGTGAGCAATATTATTCAATTGTTGGACATGTATTAGTATTATAAAATACAGTGCATTTTCCCTTAATGTCCTATTCGGTAAACAAACACGTGTAAGTAATATTATTTTTAAAATCGATACATGTATGTAAAACATAAGCAATATCCACCAGTAACCAATTGATTAAATTATGTAACCATCTAAGCATAATCTTCAATTTAAAAACTAGAAGTAAATGTAATACGAGAAATAATTAATTACAAAACACGTGCCATGTTCCGTGGAATCCACGTGGAATATTCTCATTCCGAGAATGTTTTCATTTAGAAATAATCCGAGAATAATTTTAACGGGAACGAAAAGGGGAATATTCCTAGGAATACCAATATCTAATATCAACGAACTTTGAAATCCTAATATTCGTTCTACATAAAATTCCTGGAACATTGTACAGATAAACAGGTATTGTTTGTGTGTTATATTGACGCAGGTAGGTAACTGTTATTCAACTACAAATGTTCGCTATAAATTCAAAACAAAAATAGATTTTACATGTACGAAAATATACCTGATACTTCTAAAACTTTTAAAACCGACCCATAATAACGTAGGTAGGTATGTATCTATAAAGAATTAAAATTTAAACTATTAAGTATCTTGACTTGGTTCTCACAAGGTTGTCAACATGTGGGATGTGAGTCCAGCAGTAATTGTGTCAATAGTCATGACGGCCAATGGCATTATAGCCAAGAGCCTCGACCAACACCTGAGGAGGCTCTCGTTGGGCAGTTGGATCAAGGGCTTCATTCAGAGAGCGGTTCTCCTGAAGACGGCGCGTATTGTCTGGAGATTCCTTTCTCAGGAGCCCTGACCAGCGGTAGCTGGGACCCTGTTCCCTATACCGGTGGGCTAGTATTTTCATATTTATAAACGTATTTATTTTTGTAATAATATTTAAAAATTTAATTTAAATGTGTAATAAATGAATAAAGGGATTTGGTAGTACTAAAATCATTAATTTAACTAATAATACCAATAGTATCAATATCTTTGGGATAATAGAAGTTATTCTTCTTCATGGGAATGGAAGAGATCTGTTGGTCTACTGGTACCCTGGTATCGTAGAGGGAAGGCGACTGGAAGATGATGCCGAAAGTTCCCACGAAGCAAGCGATGGTGAAGAGCCAGAGGAAGAAGCGATCCAAGACCATGGACATGAACTTCCAGTCTTCAACGACCTGAGAACAATGAAGAACATAATTTTATGAAAAAATACTAGCTTGTACACGCGAGTTCGTTTACGTGGAAGGAAGAAGAAGAAAAAATTTTACTTATGTAATATATTTTATTGTACTCGACGATAATGTGGATTTCTATCAGTGAAATGTATTTTTTTTTGTAATTGGGTCAGTAGGTACTTCCTGAGATTACATCTAGAATATAATTAAGGTTTGTGAGGTAATAAGTACACACCTAAAATATTTAAAAATATGTATTAATCATCATCTGCCTAGCCTTTTCCCAACTATGTTAGGGTCGGCTTCCAGTCTAACCGGATGCAGCTGAATACCAGTATTTTACATGGAGCGACTGCCTATCTGACCTCCACAACCCAGTAACTGGGTGATATGATACCCCTAGGTAAGACTGGTTGTCAGACTTTCAAGCTTCTGACGACTTGTAACGACTGTCAAAGATCCACGTGTGACAGCCGGGACTAACAGCTTACCGTGCTTTCCGAGGCACGGAATGATGTCAGTGATGTCTAAGATAAACTTTAGAAAGTATTGAAAAAGTCACATTGGTACTTGCCCGGATTCGAACCCACAACCTCAAGCATGAGAGGCGGGCGCCTTAACCACTAGGCCATCACGACATTCAAACCATCATCATTCATTCTTTTTTCATTCAATTCATCCTTTTTTTTTTTTAATATGTATTAATATGGTCGCAAAAATATAAAAAAAGAAAACAATTTTTAAATTAAAGGCGATCACCATGCCAAAAACATCTTGTTTTGTTTGCAGTATCAAAATATTAAAGGGTAGTGCGGATCCTTCATGTGCGAAGAGATTTGCACTTTTCCGATTTTGTAAATGTAGTCTGGGCAAGTATCAAAGTATTTTTGAAGCTAAATATCCGTACTAACGAGCTGCTCCTGTTTCACAAGGCTGCAATCTAGATACAAAAACTTTCCTCTTGAATCACTCTACATTCATTGATGTATTCCGTTGCATGGGATCTAAGCGTACGGACAGCGTGAAGTGACTTTGTTTCATACTTTGTAGAGAAGCAGCGCTGCAGGTTTAGGTAAATAAAATCTCTGTTGAAACAGCATACATTGTGTTATCTTTTCTTATCTGTAATCTGCGCAAGCTGATAACAATAACGTCATCGTTTTTATACACCTACTGAAAAAACGTATGTCTTAAAAAAGCACGGTAGTGTTTTCCTACTTACGAAAATAAACTTACGAGAAGTTTCCTTTTCGATTAGTATAAAGGGATATCGATAGGATTTTTCAAAATCCTTACGATACATTATGATAGTACACTAAAAACTAGGTATTTTGTATAAACCAGGGGGCTTAGACAAAGTAACATCGCTTCGTCGATTGACCACGTGACTTAACGCGGCTTATGTCAATCCCATTCATTTTAGTCTTTCATTAGGTCATCGCTTCGTCGATTGTTACTTTGTCTAAGTCCCCAGTACCGCCATACAAATTGAAACTCGCAAAGAAATTTCTAGTTTTCTATATGGCCAACCGCGTAACTGCTAACCGTTTTAAAGAAAGGATGTACAGTCACTGTGTATAAAGGGCTGGACTGTATCAAGTTATTGAAGCTATGCTCATTTCAAAACTCTCTCAACGAATAACAGTTGCTAAACTAAAGTAATCAGACTGTAAAAGATGGACATCAGTTATTCAAATTAAAACCAGAATCTTACCATATTATGAATGAAATGAACTTAAATCAAAAAGTTTTTCCAATTAATTTCGGCCCGACCATTCATCAAAATCGCGAATGTCAACTAAAATGGCACTCGATTTAAATTCTTCAAGTAGTATTTGATTCCCTATTTTCTCTATAATTTAAAAGTTTCCCCCAAAGGGGACGGCGACCAATTATTTTAAAGAGCCAATTTGATGTGAACAAGCGTTGTTTACTTGTTTTCAAAAGAGAACATTTAATTTGAAACCCTTTGAAGAACGTGTTCAAACGGGGATTTAGTCAGCAACTGTACGCTTTAGCAATACTTTGCTTAAATAAGAACTGTTTAATTAATCTTACATATAGAAGCAAGAGCAAGTATTTAGGTTTTTGTAAAACTTTATTGAATTGGGTCCGTGGAGTTTTTTGCTCGTTCTACTTCATAGAGATCTACCTATATTTAAGAACGGGCAACTAGCTTTAACTAAATCAATAGTTTTGGCTTTGGCTTTGACTGTACTTAGATTATTTAAAAGGAAATCGATTTTCACTTCCATTTATCTCACAAATTCATTACGTTCTTGTGTCACTTGCTGTTGTTTTTTAGTGTCATCACACTAAAAAACAACTAACTTTAACTAACTTTATCGTTTTCTACTCTTCAAGCCCTTTTCATTTGATACCCATATCAGGGGGATTGAGAAAAAATATGCAATCCGCCATCTTGGAACGGCAATACAATATTGAGTGTTGGACATTGTATTGTCACCAAAACTAAAAGAGTATGCAAAATTTCAGCTCAATCGGATACCAACATATGGTCGAAAAATGGTTTGCTGAAAAGACAACTTACATACGAACAGTGCAAATTAAATTAAAGCTTGTAAAAAGTAGCCATCAACCGCCATTATTAGAAAAGTCGCCACGTCTGAGCACACCTTATCACCTAAATAGAGTTTTCTTGCCTTTTTTTCATTATTTCCTCTTGTAACAGGCCTCTTGAGTCTTGAATAAGGGGAAGCGTATCAAGGGACAATTTCCCCTTCGAGATTAACCGTGCCTAAACGATTATGTATACAATACGACACGTTTGTACTTTTGTAGATAAACACTTTGTAGTCAAAGAAGTGAGAAAAGCTGATTAAGAAGATAATATCTCAATTTGTTTGTCTGTCCGCTAGCCTTTATTCTGTTCTAGAAAATTTGTTGTGACATTTTCTGTAACTATTCGCCTTTGTTGCGTGCAATTTTATTAGCTTTGCTAGTATTTTTTTTATATTTCTTATCCTGTGTCAGGTTATTTCATAATACTGAAAAATGAACTTTTTCACCCCACTTTTGTGTCCCACGTCTCTTCGTGGGATTCCGAAAACAAATGTACAACGCAATTAGTCTATAATGGTTGCGCAGAACCCACTGCTGTCAACAGAGGGTCTAGCACGAGCTTACGAAGTAATTCAATAAATCAACGTAAATTCGATAAATAAAATTGGGAATAACCGCGTCGCACGTTTTGAAGGCTTTATTTTTATACTACCTATTCTATATTAGTTTCAATTCCAAAATCGGAAGTATTCCAGAGCACTAAAGGTATTGGAGGTAAGTGCTCAACTCAATGCATAGGTGCTCAAACGGAAATAAGTACTTCGAAAATCGACTGAAATCGAAATAGCGCGATCATACTGAGCCTACTATAGTTATTACAAGTATGATGCTACACTGACATTCTCTATGAAAATGACAGGTGCGTTGTCTTGCGCGGTCGGCTATTTATGATTAGTTGACAAACAAATCTGCCGGCCTGCTACTGAAGACGATTACTTACAACTACATTCAAACTCTTTCATACGGATGTGACTACACACATAGTAATAGTAATATGGAGGGGCGCGCCATGTTATAGTAGTTTATCTTTACAGCTATCTTGAAGACCACTTCAATGAACCTTCAACATTTACCCGTTAACTATACATAGTGCCGATCAAACTAAACATTGAGCAAATAGGTATTATTGTTGTGAAAACACTTTTCTTTTTGATGTGGAGAATCACCGTTTATAGCACTGTAAAACTACCAGGAGCACAGCATTCGCACATAGGTATAAAGCAATACTTTTGAAGCATGATGTTGTGAATACCACTTACAGAAATGAAATATGAATATTTCTCTTTCATTTAAACCAATTATTACTCGTGTGCATTAAATGAATCGTTTCCTGAAAATCGTTTTACAATTTGTAAACATTTATTAAGTACTTACTGTTTATTTTACTGGAAAGGTATTATTGAAAGCGGTGAAATGTAGCATATGTGCTTAATAATATAAATTATTCCGATGTTTTTATTTTGCCTATTTATTTATGTTGCATAAAATATATTTTTTTTCATTACGCCCGTGTTAATTTTAATAAAATATTTATTACTAGCGACCCACCCGGCTTTGCACAGGTGCAAAATAATGACTGACACCTTTTTTTCATTAAAATTTTCATACAAAAACACCATACAAACCGGTAGATTTTACAAAAAAAAACCCTTGTCTGGCCTTGTCCTGATAATTACAAACACAACAAAAAAGAACGTTCAAATCCGTTAAGCCGTTCTCATGTGATGATCTTTCATACATGGGGTAATCAATTTTTATTCATTTAATTTTGTAAATTTTCTGTTATTTTAATTCCGATGGCAGTCTGTTGACATCCCTTTCAAATCTAGAATAACAACAACAACTAACCACAAAAACATCTAAAAAAAAACCTACATTTTAAAAAGTAAATTTTCGCATTCTAAAATAGGAACAACGACGCCAAAACAAGTGCAATAAGCATAGCCCATAGGTAGTAAAAAACACGATTCCACAACTGAAAATGCTTTTTAAAATACCAAGTACATCCTGACCATTAAAGTACATAGTGTACTTGATACAAGTACATAGAACCGGCCCAGAGCGGCTGTCCGGGAACCTATTTATTTTAACCAGACTTTTTCACTGAAAATTTTTCATACATTCCCCTCTCGGAAAGCGTGGTTAGATAGTGGGTTTTATAGCGAGATGGATTATGCAGCTCTGTTAAAACGTTAACGCTGAGATAGGAAAATAGGTTTTCTTGTAAACAGATTTGAAAAAACCTCGAATAATTAAATGCATTTTAATAACTTGGAAACCATTTTCAACAAAAACAATAATAACAATTACCACGTAAGCCATTTGCCATAACTTACATCTTTTAACGTAATATTTTTTGATTATTGTTTTATATTCATCTTCATTGTTTTCACATGTAGAAGCAACAAGAATAATGTAACCAGGATTTGAAAAAACCAAATTGAAAAAAATTACCGTGGATTTTCTTGCACGTTTTTCTCCATAGAGGCCTACCTTCGATTTGGAACGAGCAACTAGCTTCAACTTTCTGAATAACTGACCGACTCTTTGAGAATTTAAAATGCCTTTTACATAAATGGCCTAATTGAAATAAATGAATAAAAATGACAAACATAGAAAACCGCTAAATGATTACTACAACGTTATTTTTTGAGACACAAATCCTGGTTCTTTAATCAAAAACTCAAATTTTGTGCTGTTTAACTAAAGTTACTAAAAAGTATTTTTGAATGCCTTTGCAGTAATACAGCCTCAATTCAATGCTGCAATCCCAATCAATAACACTATCTAAACACAGTGCAACAACACACTAAAATCTAGAACAAAAAGCGTACACACTACAGCACAGTGATCTAGCAGGAACCCATGACACCGCCGTATCCCCAGAGAACCGTGCACTCTCAGCAATTTGGTAGACGGTTGTTGGTTCATTTGACGTACTTTGACCCCTAATACGGAATTTCGTATCAACATGGATGTAGGTACAGTAAGTTTTTGATAGCAAACGTAAAAGCTTTTATACTGTTCCGTCGAGTTTACTTTATGTATCAAACCGCAATGCGACTTTATGGCGTTGGTAATTATAATTTTCAGAGCTATTTTTGTCTTCTATAGTTTTCATTAATGTAGTGATAATATTTTCTGTTAATTAACGAGAAAGGGGAATTAAAGAAAGAAGTCTGAGATGATAAGTGACAGCGATAAAAGGTTATTTCTTACAAACCAACAGCAGTACAGTAGGTGCGCGACGACAAAATCCATACTAATAATGCGAAAGTACTCTGTCTGTCTATTACGCTTTCACGACTAAAGCACTGATCCAATTTTGATAAAATTCAATACGGGGTAAGTGAACCCCAAAAACGGATATTTGGCTACTTTTTATTCCGCGACTTCCGACGCGATAACTGACATTTACGCGGATGAAGTCACGGGCAAAAGCTAGTCTAATTTTATGCTGTTACAGTTACTTACAAACTCCGTCTCTAGGAGGTTACTTACTCTATGGCGCGACGTTCGTTCTAATTGAAAAACGCAAAGAACTTCGATCAGCATACTATATTTCTTTTCTCCCAATGTTTGCCAAACGTGTCCTTTCAAAAGAAAATGTACTTACTTTTACATCAAGCAATCACAACTTTGAATACAACCTATAATTCCAGACGTCTAACAATTTTTCAAAGAACGCTTATTAGTCTTCGTTCCAATAGAAAATGAATCAATCAGGAGTGAATTGCGACTTAGCTTCAATCAGACAGCATTCAACGCGGTGCCCAGACCAGAAATATTGACTAAATGGATTCAGAAGAATTATGGGCAATTTATTTACACGAGACATAATGTCATATAATTCAAAAAACCGTTATTGATTTTTATGTATTACATTGAAAAACAAGTTAATAAAAGGGGTTAAAAATTAAGTAACATAAATAGTAAGTATTTTGTTTAGACTAGGTTTCAACAACCAACCCAATTTTTGGAATTTGAACTCTATCCTAGCAAAGATACAACTATCATAAACATAACATCACGTATGTAATCCCCGAAGGGTTAGGCAGAGGTGTACCCATTAGTACACCCACATTTCGCCGGTTATGTTTTTAGTCCCATGTAATAGGGGGCGAGCCTATTGCCATGAACCGGGCACAAATCCAGACTCCGAGGCTGCTACTGAGAAATTCCTGATGGAAAAACGCGATAACACTTTGCCCGACCTGAGAATCGAACCCATGACCTCATGCACAACAGTCGCGCTTGAGACCACTAGACCAACGAGGCAGTCAACCACTAACATAACAAAAACACAGCACAACAGTTAACTATCATAAAAAACGGTTATTTATCAATTTAAAAATTTTTAAACCTTAAGTTTTAAGAAAATAATGCTATTTTAATAATTGTTTCTTTTTGCTTGGGTTTGTTACGGTTAGGAGAAGGTTCTTATGAAAGAAAAAGGCTGCACGAAGTTTGCTGGATTAGCTAGTAAAGAATATTTTTTTAAAAGTGTGATAGTATAAATACATTGAAAACGAAAGTAATAATGTACTCTAGAGCGTCACCATTCGCGAACATTCCGGAGCCAAACATAATATTATTTAGATGCAAACACTTTGTATCTCATTTTAAGTGAACACTTTATAAGTTCTTATGAGAATAAATTTCTGTAAATCTAACCTATATATTATCCAGACCAAATTCCAGCAGCTGCCTCAATGGAGACTAGCCAGGAAATAATGATTAAAGTGCACAAAAAGATTCTGGGCAAACACAAGTCCCTCTTCCCTTCTCATAGTCCGATGAGACGGCAATCCGACGCGGCCGGGGACAGATCAGACGCAGGACCAACGGCTTTACGTGCTTTCCGAGGCACGGGGGTTCACAATATAACCCTAATGGAAAAACACAATAACAGTTTACCGGAACTGGAAATTGTACCCAAGACCCAACGCAAAGCAGCACATGTTACCTTATAACACCAGGGAGGTAGACAAGTCAGTACACAAAATACTAAAATGTAAGTAATACTTATGCCAAAGGAACTAAATAATCTTTCTGTTTTTATCCATACTAATATTATAAATGCGAAAGTAACTGTCTGTCTTTTCGTTACGCTTTCACGACTAAACCAGTGATCCGATTTTGATAAAATTTGGCACAGGATAAGTTTGAACCCTAACAAACCCCCTACTTTTTATTCGACTTCGACTTTTACTTTGACATTTAAGTAGACGAAGTCGCGATCAAAAAGCTAGTATCTTAATTGTTTTATTTTGCTTTTTGTGATAACAATGTATGTAACATTGTTATCACAAAAAAGCAACATAAATAATGTAACCAGAATTTCGTAACAACTTAATTGAAAAGAGCGTCCGTGTAGTTTCTTGCTCGTTCTTCTCCATAGAGTCCTAAGTATTTCTGACTAACTGACCGACTCCTTGACTATTCAAAACTGCCTGTACATGATTTAATTGAAATAAATGCTTTAACTTTTCAATATTTATTGGTTCCCAGTATTGGCCCCTTGCTCACCAAATCGCTTGCAACCGCATTGTTCGGTGGTAACCGCGACACACAATTTTTCGATACAATCTGCGGACCTGAATGGAACGATAATTGGTATGGTTTCTATTCGATTTGAAAGTTAGATTGATAGTTGATTAGCGAAGCAGACGAGGTTAACAAGCCTGACTGCAGGAATCGTTTATGTTTTTTATGAATTATAATGCTGTAGCTATTGTTGCCGAAAATTGGACAACTTACTTCTTTATCGACAAAGAAATCTCATGGTAACGCGTTGTTTCAAAAAAAATGTGCAAAGATGTCAAGATATCTTTTCCTTAGCTTTTTTAAAAAAAGCCGTTACCCCACATCAAGAATTTCTCCTACATATATCGTGAGTACTATTACAAATATAATACCTTAAGGTCATTCAAATACTTGTTTTGTGCGGGCGTTTTGAATAGCCCAGCGGCAAATCGTTTTATTGCTCCTAAAAAGCAGATGACATCGATAAAAGTTTATCCAACATCACAGACTTTACACAAGTCCCTCAAAGAAAGCCTTAGCACACGCAAACCTCTCACATATCTCATCAAAAAAACAAACTATGTACTAAAATTTAAAATTCACCGCACAAGCTGACATTTTTCTCTGTATTACATAGCTTGCTTACTTATCTCTGTTGGTTCGAGCTCACGTAACAACATAAACTGCAATGTGTATGTTACAGAGCGAAATCCTCGCGAAGAGGATCGGAGGATTTCAGGCTACGATCCGTGTTTACATTGGTATACAGCCTCTTGGGATGGGTAAGCTTTTAAAGCAGATATGCAGCCGCACTTGGAACTGCATTCAGTATTTTCCGGAAATATAAATGTATTGGAAATATTTAGACGAAGATTTGGGTTAAAATAGCTGGATTTTTCTATCTATACTTACTAATATTACATAACATCACGCCTTCAATTCCCGAAGAGTTAGGCAGAGGTGTAGACATTCGTACACCTATATTTCGCCAGTTATGTTTAAGTCCCATGTAATAGAGGGCGGCCTATTGCCATCAACCGTCATTACCATAATTATATATTTTAACGAAAACATATTGTTATTTAAAATACAATTTACTTAAAGAAATAAGTATTCACACATTTACGCAATAAGATAGCAAATAACAATTAAAAAAAAAACTAATACGTAGACACTAGATGAAACCTCTAACAAACAAAAAAAATACTTAAGTGCAATAGAAAAACACACGTTTTTAAAACACCGTACAGTATCCTCTCGCAGGCATCAAAGTAAAGCTCGAAAGCTTTTTTTAAAATATCCATTTCACAACATTTTTTCACTCAAAAACACGAAATGAACAAACCGAACAACAAATAAACAACCAGTATCCCAAACATTCAGCATTTCAACGCTCAGGCCGAAAAACACCGCAAAAACACTTCAATATTACATATTTCATCCTATTTCGCATTCAGACCCTGTCGGTTCCGCAAAGATAAGGGCAACTACCATTAATATAGGGTACAGATGGCAAACAAAGTGAATAGACTATTTTTTGGCGTTCGGCTCATCGAGATCGCCGAATAATGTAGGACGCCGAAAGCCGAAAAGAGTTATTAGGTCAATACTCAATAGGGTTGCGCGAAAATGATTGTTGAGTTGTCAAAAGTGAAATGTAAGGGTGCATCGGATACGGAACCTTTTGGATTATAAGGAATGGGTGTGGGTTATCTGTTTGGTGGTTTACACATAACAATAGAAGGATCTATTCGAAGTGAAAAGAATTTCTTTCGCCATTTTTGATTGCTCATAAGTACGTGAAAATCTTTTTTTCTAATAGTTATTTTATTTATGATATTCTTTTTTATGTTTTTGAAGTAGATTAAATTCTTACAATTAATTAGATTACCTGTTCTATGTATCCCTCCTATAACCTCATCAGATGAAACTAGATAATTTAATACATAATATGAATAGGTATAAATAATTATTCATCAAACCATAAAAGATATAACGCATGTGCTCCGAATAAAGATTAAGTAAAGCTCAGACGGTTTATATTATCTACAGCAGCTATAAATTTTATAAGACCTACGTCGTAAAGTTGTCATAAATCGCTCGCATTTGTAATGCCTAAACTCAACATCATTGATTTAAAGAACTCTTCTAACAATTGAATTCAAAATTGCATAGTGAGACTAGAGTTGAAAGCTCAATCAATTCCATTCACTGTGATCCAATCAAGGAAATGGGTCGCCGATCCATCCCAAACGAAAATTACAACACTAGTGCAACGAACCTCAAACAACGCCGCAATACAAATATCAATAACTAAATAAATATCTATTTAAAATAAGCCCGATATTAATTCGCGAACAAAAATGGATCGTCGGGGTAATCCGGCGAGATGCTTTTTAAAATTTATTCGGCCTCCGGGTGCTATTTATATCGTCGTTTCAAAAATGAAGTGCGGTTATCTCAGAGACGTAAAAACGTGTTCGGAATAACAATTCGGCGTTCGGCAATAGCGGTGTTGGCACTCGGCCTAGCCGGGGAGCTTGCCGACTCACTAATTTACTTATGTGGTACGTGACGTAAGTTGTGTTGCTAATTTTATTGTTTTACATTCAAGCGTTTACGCTTATTTATGTTGACGTAGATAAGACATTTAACGTTGTACGTTTGGGAGCACAAATAATAGAATTTCCTTGGTATCTTACGGATTTAATTGCTCGATTTGTAAAGTAAAATTTGTTAATAGAATTTTTCCATCGTATTTCTTAGAATTATTTTAAGTGTACATGAAAATTTGTAGGCTACACGAGAAAGACATTAAATAAAATATTTTATGATGATGGTAGTCTCTTAGACTAGCTATCAAATTTAGATTTTAATATTACAAAAAATACTTTTATCACCAAACATTTAAAGCTCGCAGTTGATTACAAAGTTTGATGAACATTTTAAATATATATTTATTTCGTTATCAATTTCCGCTCTCTATCGAAATGTCTAACACTAAACACCAATATAAACAAAAAATAAGTCTTTATACAATCATATTCAGGCTATGACAAATATAATTATTCAATGCTAAAAGAAATAAGTTCAGAATTAAGTTGGTGATGAATTGGGTCAAATTAACTTCCTACTGACAATTAACAATTAACGTTGACTATGATTTTTAAAATGAGGTATGTACAGTCGCCAGCACATCAGACTATCTATTTTTGTTGTAAAATCGCTCCTATTACAACCGCATAAGATGCCGCAGTGTTTACCTTAAAGCGCTGTTACAAAAATCTCTGATAGCGGCGGATCGGTTCTATTTAACCACCAACTCTCAAAATGCGTATACAATAAACTTAGTTGTTACAATCGCGAAGAAAATACTTTTATAACGCAATCACCAAACACTGGCGAGCAAGAAAAAACAGCCACAACTTGACCCACTAAATCGTTTGAAATTCATCTCGGCACATTCGCAGTATCTGCTCCTTCGAGGAGACGAAGCCAGTATAGCTCCTTAGGGAGGAAAGGATCGATAGCAATTTAAATGTGCTGATTTCTTCCATCGTAACCAGTAATGAGAGATCGTAATTAGATTTAGTCCCTATTCGATGCTCATCTCAATGATAATACGACGGCATTACTAAAACGCTGCGTTTTGAATTCTCTAATTGTGTTTTACTTTGGGAGTGTGTGATGTGGAGAGAATAATTTACCATTTGACGTATTTGAACGCAACATGGCTTGTTAAAACGAAAAAAAAAAATATATATATATATTTGGGCATTTTTTTCTGGCCGGATGTGCAGTGTAAGATGACTTTAGAATTGTGGCATAAAGATCGATTAAAAATGATTGTTTTGATAGCGGGAAATATTTATTATAATACTAACTTCCCCCGCGATTTCTTCCGCGTCATAATCCTACGGGAATCATATATTTTTCTGGGATAAAAGGTAGCATATGTGATATCCCAGACTGCAATCTATATCTGTGCCAAATTCATCAAGATCCGTTCAGCAGTTCTGTCATAATTGCGCAACAAATATCGATCCATCTTAACTTCCGCATTTATAATTTTATTGTATAGTAAGTTTTCTACTTTTCAGCAGTTACAACTATTTTTTATTATTTTACAATGACTTGTAGTTTTTAGTCCGAAAGCTAATGACTGGAAATTTCATTAAAAAAAACCATTAGCTAAGTAATTGTAAAAAAGATAAGAAAATATACTTTAGCTGAATGGTTAAAATAATAACAATAATTGGTAATTGACACCAAGCCAAAGTCGTCCATTAAACGACCTTTCAGTATTTTCAAGTAGGTAAGTACTTAAAAGCCTCATTTTCTATATTTTTTCCCGCGAAGCCTTATTATCAACACTTTAAAGTGAGCACTCAACGATCTTCACAGACATCCCAGCGGACCAATTCCATCGACAAGTACCAACCACAAGTAGATACAGAAACTTGATATTTTTATACAAAATAATAATTTCTTAATGTACACTTTGGTAAGAAAATATTTTTGTTTAAATTGCTTAAAGTATAAGCAATCATACAATTTGTGTTTTTTTTTTGTTTTTTGCTATTTCGATAGCGTAATGGGCTACGAAAGATTTTAGTTATCTATGTATGTAATGGACATCACAATCATCGATAAAGAAAAATATCGTGAGGAAACCTAGGTATGTATAATAAATATAAGTCTGAAATCGGCAATCCGGCTTGCGCAAGCGTGGTAATTATGATAATGCCTTCTCTGCTTGTTAGCTTTTACCCTGCAGTAGGACTGGGCTAGGCTAGTATTATTATTTTTGCTAGCTAGCTTTTGCACGTGTCTTCGTTCACGTGGATGTAAAGTAAAACATTGTGTATGATACATCATCATCTGCCTAGCCTTTTCCCAACTAATATATGTTGGGGTCGGCTTCCAGTCTAACCGGATGCAGCTGAGTAGGTACCAGTATTTTACATGGAGCGACTGCCTATCTGACCTCCATAACCCAGTAACTGGGTAATACGATACCCCTAGGTAATACTGGTTAAGACTGGCTGGCTGGTGGAGTATGATACATACAGCTTTGTTATTTATATCCCAAAATACACCAAACCTAATTTGTGTCTCATCTTATTTTAAACGTTATCTCAACATATTATTTTTACCTTTAGGGCATATTTCACCACCTTCCGTAAAGTTCCGATTAAATTACTTGGTAGATTATTTCATATAAAATCTGTTCTATTTTGAATATGTCGGAAGATTAGCGCTTAATCAGAGGTGGTGAAACCGGACCTAAATCTACCCTTTTAATTACCATCTCGGTAAGGTGATATTTTGATGAAAGAAACTGAATCTTATGTTATTTTAAGAGTGCGTCTTCTAGGTTATTTTTAGACCCTAATAAATAATATGTTGAAAAATCCTTATCACATAGGTACAAGCTGATTGTAATGTCCATATCCGGATAAAAACAATCTGTTTTATTTAGTAGGTTAGGCAGAGGTGTACCCCATGTAATACCCCATGTAGTCCCATGTAATAGGGGGCGAGCCTATTGCCATCAACCGGGCTCAAATCCAGACTTCGAGGCTGCTACTGAGAAATTCCTGATGGAAAATCCATTAACACTTTACCCGACCTGGGAATCGAACCCAAGACCTCATGCACAGCAGTCGCGCTTGCGATTACTAGACCAACGAGGCAGTCAAGAAGAATCATGTATTTAATTAAGTATTAAGCTTGTAAATATTGTATATATTAATTATGTTATTAATTAAATAAGTATTAAGTATGTATCACTAATTACCAGCGACTCTTTATTGCGTTTGTCGTGAACAAGCATAAAGATGAAAAAGGTACGAGTATATTAGGGGATATTAGAATATTTTCCTTGTACGAGTCATTACGGCCATGTAAGACCAGTTGCCACTCACGGTGGTCCCAGAGGACCGATTCGAGGTAAAAGCGACCAAACGCCATTAACTTTATTAATCTAGTTCGTTTATCAGCGATGGACTTGTTCTTACGGTAGGTACTTTAATTGGTAGGTGTTGATTTTAAAAGAGTAGGTACGTATGGAGTTTCTTGCCCATTCTTATCCATACAAAACTACCTTTTTTAAGGGGCAACTAGATTCAATACTTTTTTTTTGTATATGACGTTCAAAAGTGCCGTACATTGGCCTAATTGAAATAAATGATTTGATTACCTATTTTTATTTTTTGTCCTTAATACGACATGACTTTTAATTCATTACATATCTTTCTGGCGGTGAAATTAGTTATGAATATGAATACGAACTATTACTATGGCACTAACTTTGACATACGAGTTTGACAAATCATATTAGCTGTTCATTACAAAAATTAAAAAAAACAGAGATCGGAGACTCAGAAGCCCAAAAGTCTGACAATCCATCTTACTAAGAGATAACGTGTTACCTAGTAACTGGTTGTGGAAGTCAGATAGGCGTTCAGCACATTTAAAATACTGGTATTCAGCTGTGTCCGATTAGACTGGAAGCCGCCCAACATAATTGGGAAAAAGCTAGGCAGATGATGATTCTCAAATCCTAGAACTTTAACACTGGGGGGAAATTCTACTTACTTTTAAAAATCTCAATTTTAATTTGTTAAACATTTTTTGACAAAGATTGTAACTGAGATGACATTGCGACTGGCTGATTATTGACCTTTCAATCATGTACTCGGCAACAGCGACGACGACAGACTACCCACTATTAAAAAGGTGGCCAATAAAGATTTGCCTCTAATATTCTACTTTCTACCTGTAATAAATCCTCATAAATACAGGTAGAATTAATGACGTCACATATGCTCCAACTTCATCTCTTTCGTATAAGAAACTGAACATTATCGTACACTTTTTGTCCGCATTAGAGCGGAATTAACGCCACAGGGAATGGTAGAAAAAGTTCACACGGTTAGGTGTTGAGTATGTTCGTAGTTTGGATAAGAGATTAATATAGGATAATATCTATTTGGCCGGAATTAGGCTTCAATGTGTAAACATTATAAAGAGATTTTTTTTGGTGAGTTGATGTTAATCGGTCACAATAATTCTTTCACTGATAAGAAGCTGCGCTATTACCGAGTGTCATATGCTATCTTTTACAGCATACTAGACTTCCAAACGGACGAAGTTGCGCTTAAGCTAGTATATAAATAGTTTGGTTATAGAATAGATTCATAGGTGCCTGAAAAGACAGAGAATAAACAAAACTTTACTGTTTTATTTAAAAAAAGAAAAAGTGCCCACGGGTAAATAAACGTACAATGATTAAGTAGCAAACATAATAATGTATTCAAGTAGTTAGTTCGTAATTCGAATGAACATAGTACAAAAATACGTACAGCCTACCTATAATTAAACTCCATTCAGTAGGTCAACGCGAGTGTTTCCACAAAGCCGTCATGCGGGTTACACGGGGAAATGAGCGGGACTTATGTCACATGACACTTGACATGACATTTAGGCTGGCGCGTTCCGAATTTAAATGTAGTCGACAATTTGACATTCAATATCGTTTTAATTTACTTGATAATTCTATAAAAAGATGATTGACGTAAGTTTTTTTGTTGTGTAATGTTATTTTTTTTAAGCTTATAATTAAACAAGCTTTTTCCCGCGACTACGTATGCGTGTATGTCTGTTATCGCAGATGCGGACGAAATCGTGGAATGTAAAGTAGCCTATGTTCTTTCATGGGGTTCAGACTTACTCCGTACCAAATTTCATCAATATCGATTTAGTGGTTTACTTGTGAAAGCGTAAGAGACAGATAGTTACTTTTGCACTTATATTATTAGTATGGATTAACATACTTACTCAAGTCTGTCAAACTTTTCTTCTAAACAGTAGCGGTTTTTCTTTTTTTTTTTTTGTATTTCAATTTAAGAATAGATGCATTCCAAAATTAAATTTTAAGCATATTGGCGTTGAAAAATTAGGACAACACAAGTACGGCAATTTTACAACAAATAATATCTAAAGCTTATCTCTTCCATTTAAGTCAACACGTCGTTATATCCGTAAACGAAACACAAACGACAAGCCTTATACTCGTGAAAATTAGAGCGTATCTCCTAAATCAATTTCATTAATTTCTTTAACATTGTTCCATCACTAACCAAAACAAGTTTCCGTAATTCGTTTATTCCCCTATTTCCTTATTTCGTCACCGCTACCTCCAAGACGCAGGTAATAAAACATTCATTCGTTCATCACTCCCGGTCTCTAGAGACCATTCGTTCACATTCACTCGAAGGGATCCACAATATTAGCTCAGTAAATGTGTTATAGTGGAAGGAAATTAATTGCTATTATTAAGTGATCTATTTGTTTGTGGAGCAATTTGGCAAATTGTGGGGCTTTTGAGATTATATTAACGGTATTGCGAAGGTTTTGAACTGTCGTAACTTTGAAATTATTGTTGTGTCGATTATAAATCGATTATTCGATTATGAAATCATAATCAGATTATATTAAATAAGACGTAATATTCATTTTTAGTAAACTAGTAACTCGCCCCGGCCTTGCGGTGCAATATATAATTAACCAATAAATTTTCCAATAGATTTCTTTCATACAAACCTTGTCCTGACAATTATAAAAACAAAAAGCCTTTCTCATGTGACAAACCCTTCATACATGCAGTAATTATGCATGTATTTTTATTTATATAAATTGACATTAAAAAATAAATAAAATGACATTATGTCAGTTGTTAGTATACTGCAACATTTTGTAGACTATGACACAACTCAACAACACAATAAGCGTAAGCTATGTAAGACTTAAGAAAACTGTATATTGTATCGTAACTTCGTAAGCTTATACCTTATAAATAAAACAAATAAATCGATCGATTGCCTAACGCAAAATCACATTGAACAAGACCACGACATCGATACCTAAAACCAGACATGTATAATTATCTAAAATCGATTTAAGGGATGTTCAACAAACGAACGACGAAATTTTAATGCTTCATCCAATACCTATTGAATATTTAAATTGGAATTAACGATCTGAGACGTTTTCTCGATTGAGCCTTAATACGTTCGCAAAACCAGCAAAGCGAGGCAAGAACCAATGAACTCGATCATCTGGAAGGAGGTATGATTTGAAGATTTTTTGACTGAATGTCGCATTATTGTGCGTAGCTGCAACCTGCACAATTTTATGTCATCCTGGTACTAGGAACAAAAGTTGAGTAACAAAAATATTTTTATAATCCGACGACCGACTGGTAGTTTCAGAGATTACTGCATTAAACAGGCAAACTAAAGAACTCTTCAGCTTTATTGTATTAGATTACTTAAAAGATTTTATAAGGTAATCTATGAAAAGTTTTAAGCGTGATTTAACTACTTACTAGACTGAATTGGAGAAATCAAAACGATAATTTACAAATTAACCGTTTACTTATGAATTGTCAAGCAGTCAGTCGAGCAGAAAATTGGAATTCGTTAGTTGTTCGTTATATACACTAGGTTTCTATGGAGAATAACTATTAGCAAAAAACTTCATGAAAACTCTTTTAAAATCAATAAAACATTACTTTAGGTATGATTATTAATGTTGAATCTACGAGTACGTACAATGTAACACGCTGTGCAAGACAAGATGGTGTGCAGGGTTACGGATTTTTCAACGCGGCCCTAGAACGCAAAGGGTACTAGGAGGAATACAAGGGGTTTTAGTCTGACACTCCCTTTCGCTCAGCCTAGAGCAGAAGATGTATAATTTGATGATTTCTCATCCTTATATCTTATATCTGAGCCATAGGTAACCCAATAGAAAAAAAAAAGAAGATAAGAGTGAATGTAATGTGATCTACAAACTTTAATCAAAGCGCAACTGGATCGAGAGCAAACCAATTTCGCCAGTAGAATACCTAGACACAATAAATCCAAACACGAGATGAGAATCCGTTGCAAGCTGCACGCTACCTAATAACTAGCCAACACGTACGATTTATCAGTCATTTGCGGAGACTACAATTCAGTGCAAACTTACAGTACCCATTTGTACTCATTTTTCATTTCTTTTATTGTTACTCTCGTATTTTTGTGGTAGGTTTACGATTTTCGGTGCACGATAGTGTACAATGCACGCGAGCTTGCAATGAACTACCAACTTATGAGTCGTTCGGTTTTATAACACCACCGATGCACGGAAGTGTACCAATGTAAGCATAAAATGTTTAGTAAACGTCATTTTTATTAGTGTAAAATTCGTGGAAAATAGTCGGAAAATATTTATGATAATCCAAATTTCGTGCATGTGAATTAATTCATGCTTCATCATAGTATTTTTTATAGTTTAAGGTGCAGGTATACGACTTCTAATGATTTTAAATCGATAATAACGTCTAAACGACTAGTAATTTATTTATTTAATTAATTATTATTTTTATTATTTTTTATTTTTATTTATTTAATTTTTTTTATTTCTTTTTTTTAATATTTGTTATACTATAGAGTTTTTTACGTAATTTGATATGTGAATATTTGAAGTTATAAATTTATAACATTGTGTAATTAATTTGCAAAGTAATGCCTAACGGGGACAAAAAACCGATAATAACGTAAACAGTATGAGCTGATTTTTTATAAAAATTACATCATTTAAAAGGCAATTTAATTACCTAAATATAAGTAGGTAATTTTTATTTGTTTTGTGTTCAATAAATAAACGTGGGCTGTTTTTCGAATAAAATTGGTGCGCATTGGAGAGGGGGGCTCTAGCGGACGAGGGCTCCTCCGTGCTTTTAAGGTCGCTGACACTTATAGTCGCCTTAATACCTACTTGCAACTGTATGTTCAAAGGATCTGAGCCATTTTCAATTTCCAGATTTACCTTAGTTTTGCTAAAATGTAAAACCGTATTTTTCCCAGGATAAAAAGTAGCCTATGTTCTATCTTATTTATTTATTTATTATTATTATTATTATTAATATATTTATAATCTATCTAAATACTTTCATGCAGATCCGTTCACTTCTCTGGCGTAATTAAGTAACAACCATCCATTTATCAAAACTTTCACATTTATAATCGTAGTGAGATTCACAAAAACCTCAGAACATTGATGAACAAATGCTTTGTCGTAATTTTAACAAAAGTAACACCGGTAGCTGTCAGTGTTGCGACCTCGCCACCGCCGCCATTATTCTTCCTGTTCCCCGAACCATTACGACTCCGACACCGGTACATGAATATTTAAATGTCCTCCTGAATATACAAGCAAAATGTTTTTTTTTTTTGTTCGTTCTTTATTATTTTCTGATGATAATTAAGACTTCCCTGAATATAATTATGAATTCAGCTGCTTATTTTTTTAAATCCCTCTCCGTGAATTTCTTGTGAAGTGAGCTTGAGGTGAGTTGTCATTCCACATGCTTGGGATCCTATCCAAGCTGTTGCAGTGTCAAGCTCACTTAATCTAAATTCACCAAAGAATTTTAAATCTAGGAAGATTTTACAGAATAGCGTGTCTTATCGTAAATTGTGAGTAAAAAGGCAAAGTCAAATCATTTATTTCATTTAGACAATTAAAGGGCACTTTTGAACGACATTCAGAAAAAAATATCAATCTAGTTGTCCAATTAAGAAATGAAGGCTTCATTAATTTTAATATTTATAGACGGTGCTCACATGTTTGCAATATTGTGATCGTAGACGAAACAGGCGGAAAAGCTTGAGCTGTAGATTATGATATACAGACAGCTAACTTCCTAATTCTTTTACATCAGTCCCTTAAATATGCCATGAAGCTTGAAAAGTTATTACGCACGCATACATGAATAGTGGCGATGTAGCAGAAAGACATTTTTTCTTCGACTGTACACTATTTTGTTGTTTTTTATGTTCCACAGATATTTTACGCTCTCGGAAAATAAGTTTGCGATATTCATAAAATCTTTGCGTAAGACGGAAGTTTTTTAAAACTTTTCTTTTCATGGCTTTCAAAGAGAATCCTTTGAGTAAAACGAACTGTTTTTATGTTGACGAAAATATCGAATGAATATTTTGTGAAAAACTTATTTTTCTACATTTTTTTAATCTTACGAATGGCAAATCTTTACGTCTATAATGTATGCAGGTTATTTATTATACATATAATTTAAATTTAAATAACGATATTAAATAACTTTATGATCATAGGTATGTAATAAGATCCTCTATTAACATTTAAACACAGTCAATTACTACACTTACTACCTACATAATATTGCGATGTGGAAGACGCAACACGTTTTCTTATTTCAATCCATCCTATCACTGACTTCGCTTTCTTATCATTCCTCACACAATCCATCTACATAATACATCCCTCTTCCTAACATGTCCACATCGAGACAAACGATTTCCTCTCAACTGTCACTAATGACACTTTCAAACTTATCATGTAATGATATCAAAAAAAGTCATAACCAAAAGGTCACTAACCTCGTTATCCTTATCAGCGTCCTTGATGTGCTGTGCTATGAACCGAACACTCTTCAACGCAGCAGCCACTTCAGGGGACAGGTGACGAGGCAGCATGTTCTCTGACTCAGTCACTATAGGAAGAACAGAGACACAGTGTTCAAAAACTGAGCTAAAGTGAAGAGCTATGTAGGAACGTGTAGGGATTCTACAATCTGTAGATTTTATTATTTTCTACGAGAATATCTTTCATTTTGACAATCAAGAAGATTAGAATCAGAATTTATAATTAATCCTATCAAAATCTTTCGGATTGAGATGGTACTCGTTAGTGAGTACTCAATTACCCCGCAAAACAATCTATAAGATACACGAATATTATTTAAAAAAAAAATTCAAACCCTATTTGAGTACGACTCTCAGGAAAATATTAACCTAAGCTAGATTTTGTTGGAAGAGCTTACCTGATGGTCTCTGATGAGCACCGCCAGCAGACAGCATGTCGTCTTCCGGACCTGGTGATTTGCGATAATCACCATTATCTTTATCACCAAACGCGTCGGTTAAACTGTCCCTGCTAAAGATATAACAAAAACTTATTTAAATTTTTTTATTCAAATATCCCGAAATATCCTATTTTTAGAATATTCTCAGATCCTCTCACCAAAACTTATCAAAGTCGCATCGACTTTAAAAGTCTGTAAGACTTTCCAAAGAAGTTCATCATAGTAAGTGACACAAATGAGGAAAACGGGAAAACCTTTTTGTTCAACGATGAGGAAGGAAACATCGAAAAATGAGTTTCGGACGCAAAAGAAAATGAGTTTCGGACGCCAAGGGGAACACAGTGCAATGCAAAACGGAACACCGTCGTGAAATATTATCTCGAGACAATAAGGAAAGTACCTGCCTCTCATGCACGAGGTTGTGGGATCAAACTGGGCAAGTACCAATGTGACTTTTTCAAATTCATATAATCATCATCCTGATGTAATTGAAGATTTCAATTTAGTTTTGAAATCCAGTATAATTGATGTCGATTTTATTGAAAATATAATAGTAGGTACGAAATCGGGGCAGTTCGTCGCTCGACCAGACATAAGCCTGTGAGTGCGGCACGCAGTTTCCCGTGCTCGCCTCTCCAGGGAAATGTGTGTTCGCAGGATAGGCCGCACATTGTGGAGGAGCTTGCCAATGGCAGTCCAATACCAGTCGGGGGCGCGGACCATGCGTCATGCGAATACCCGTCTCCCGATTTATGGTAGCAGGAGGATTCGTGGGGTTTGTTTTGGGTACGAAGTAGTCTTTGGAACGGCAGGGAATATGCATGAAAATTATCTCGAAGATTCGGAAGCAAGCTGGCAGTTTTCCACGTGCACACACATGCATAGATGCACAAAAACTGTTTTAGGTAATCTTTACCTCGAAGAACACGAACTACTCAGTAGTATTTGCAGCCGTTCGTCGGAAGGGCTTGAAAGTTTAAAAAATATTAGTTAAAAATCACGAAATTTTACTGATCAACATGATTTACAAATTCGTTGCAAATTACTCGGGAACTAGCTGCGCCCATTTAACCGCATTAACTTCCTCACAAGAGGTACGTTTATTTTTCTGGCATAAAAAGTATTCTATACCAGTCGGGCATAGTGTAACTTTCTATCAGTGGAAGAATTTTCGGAATCGGTTCAGTATATTCAGAGATTACCTTCTACAAACATACAAACAACTTTATAAACTTAGTTTAGATTAAAAAATAATCGATATTTGCATAGAATCTTACCTCATTTCCAGTTCATTGGTATATCCATTAGACACGAAGGTATCATCGTAGTCGGGCAAAGAGTACTTGGTTCTCCTCATCATGAGGAGCTTCGGCATCAGCTGGAGGAACAGCTTCTTCATCCATGGTGACATTGTGTGGGTTGATGGTGACCTAGTTGGGAGTTTGAGGGTATGAGGTAAGGGGTCACTATATCGTGGTAGAATCTAGACTATTTTTCATTGTCTTCTAACTAAAGGTACGGGCATACTAACGGGGACAACTTGGTACGGACAGATTGCGGGCGAAAGTCTTCCTCAACAAGTTGGTCTGGGGGCTTAGACAAAGTAACATCGCTTCGTCGATTGACCACGTGACTTAACGCGGCTTATGTCAATCCCATACATTATAGGGATGATTCTCATTAGAGCGGGCCGTGCCCGGGCCGGGGCGTGGACGAGCCGACGTGGTATTGAAGTGCGTCGAGAGGGCCCGGACGGGACACGGATAATGCACTGTGTAATATAAATTGATTCATACAAAATATATGTAACAGATTTAAAACCGTGCCCCGTCCGTGCCCCGTCCGGTCCCCGCCCCGGGCACGGCCCGCTCTAATGAGAATCATCCCTTAGTCTTTCATGTGGTCATCGCTTCGTCGATTGACCACGTGACTTAACGCGGCTTATGTCAATCCCATACATTTTAGTATTTTCTAACTTCGTTATCATTTTGCAATTGTTACGTTGTCTAAGGCCCCTGAACACATCCCTACAAATACCAATATATGACCGCAACTGCGCCCACAAGTTGTTCGCTCCAATGTGTCCGAGCCTTAAGTGAGTACATAAGTACATTAGAGATTATATGGTAGTTATTTAGTTACAGACTCAGTGTCGTCATAATTTATAAATTTTATTTTGTTAACGTATTTTTAAGACTTTGCTAGTGGTTCTGAACGCAATTAATGATTGTGTATTTTGTACTTATTTGGAAGTATAAGCATTGATTAAGTACATGGTAATAGAAAAACTAAGTCTTATCATAGGTTATTGTACCTAGGTTTTATATATTTTATTTGTGAAACATTGATGCCGATTCCCTTGGTCACAAACTAAACTTAAATTAGACTATTTCCATCTTTTTCTGACTAATAAAATAAGAAAGAGACTAATGTAAATAAGAGCTGTCAAATTTAGTCAATCTGACACATCCATATAGTTATAGTTGACATCTTAAAACGTGTTGATTAAAAATACGGAGAAGTTCAAGGCAAAACTATTTTGACATCTCTAACTTAGTTCTTTCATGTCACGGAATGTCACCGTCCTTTCCTTTCGCTATATGTTAGTAAGAGATGTCAATTCTCTAAATTTAGTCTAGTTTGTGAACAAGGGAATCGGCACCATTGTCTTTTTTTGACCTATTTATTTTTAGAATAAACTAAAGGGGAACTTTCAGGGAAGGTCTCTTTCAGATACTGCAGTAGTATGGGTCAACATTAACACAGGCAAAATACTACTATAGTATCTATATGCGCCCACAAGTGGTCCGCTCCAGTGTAGCTGGGTCTTAAGTACTCAAAAGAATATCATCTGACAGATGACAATGGTCTGACTAAGGGGAAGCTAATGACTAATATAAACTTAAAACAACTCTGAAAATTACCTTAAACGTCATCAACATCACATAAAAACAAGATAACATAAGCTATTAACACATCATTAAGTAGCTTCACTTAACAATCCGTCGCTTTAAGCGCTGAAAGATCCAAGTCAAATTGTCCCGTTAATTACCGTATGAAATAGCGCTTTATTTTATACAGCGGCACAAATTATTCAAAGCTCTAATAGCTTATCGTGCTATCTTGCGCGCCATATATCACACACACAATGTTCTATTACTGTAATGACAAAATAACAATGAAAACGGAAGATTTATTTGAAGTCGCGGAATAGGGTTGGGCCGTATTTTTGAATAACTATTCATAATAAGTATAGGAAGTTGGCTTTCTGAATTTATTTTTAAAATATTTTGAAATGATACATAATATTATTTCTCAAAATGTAATGTTATGGCAGCACTCCTCATTTTTCGACTTTCAGCAACGTAAGAAAATTAATTGATCAGACCAATTAAAATGAAAATATTTTTTCATCAATTAAACTGTCACTGCTGCCTATTTTAATGGATACCAGTCAAGTACACAGAAAATATTATAGCGCACGAGTGCGCAAACAAAGGACACCCTCTTTTCTCACTCTCATAGTCTGATGGGACGGCAATCACCACCGGGGAGAGATCAGGCGCAGGACTAACCATTTTTCATGCTTACCGAAAAACGGGAGTCTCACATCACCAACTTCCAAACTCCAAGCTGCAACTAGGAAATTCCTAACTGAAAACCCTTACCCGGACTGGGAATCGAACCCAAGATCCCACTCAACAGTCACGCAACCCACGAAGCTCTATTCGGGTCAATTCCGTATAAAACCCATAAAGCGAACAAACGTTCTCTTAAGAGTACTTCAAACAATCGACTTCGAATCCCATTGAAGTCGAATAGCCGGCACTAGTTGGCACGTCACTACGCACAACAACGGTTGAAACCATTTGTAGGAGCGCGATTACAAGAGCGCAGTCGGTTAATTTTTATTGTAACGAGAATGAGAGGGTAGTTTCACTTGCATGCGATGGTCGTGTTGCTACGGTATTCACATTTGTTGAGGGTTAAATTGTGATAGCTTGAAATTTTGGTGTTGCTGGCTTTGTTTAGTGTGTACGATCGAATTGAGGTTTAGATTATAACTTGCGGTTTTAAAACTATTCTGTTGTATCCACATACAGAGTCGTTTATGGCAGAGTCTAAGGCGATTAACAGGCGGCACCGCGCACCGCCGCGGTAGGCGGTGAAGCGGATCTCATGTCGCATTGGCCTCTATGATATCCGTCGTTGCCTTTCACACGTACACCGCCTACCGCGGCGGTGCGCGGTACCGTGTGTTAATCGCCTAAGTTGTAGTATTACTTAAGTTTAATCTCTATAAGATTTTTATTATTTATGTAATCGTGTCTAGGTCATTTTCGTTCTTAGAAGGATGCTACTATCATTTTAAAATATTATAGTGTCTTTCTTTTGGTCAGCGCAGAGCCTTTTTTCTCAAGTGTAACTTCAAAATATCCAACAGAAGAAAATGATTCTTCAGCACGACAAAGCAATATGAAGCACAATTCTCATATTTCAACACCTAAATTCTCATTACGTCCTTCGTATGCATTCAATGAAGAGCATTCTCTAAACTACTGTGTAACCATACCATATTTCACGCCATTGTCCCGCTATCGATGTGACATTATTACAATGAACCGTTAGATTTATGCGTCCCCCTTTATTTAGCGAGCGCCGTTTACCGGAATATTTTTATCATACTTTTGAGTAGTTGAATGTTTTAGTTTATTTTAAAGAACTCAATATTTCTGGTAGTTTATAGCGAAAAGCAGTACTAAAATGGAAGTGTGGTGGTGTGGTCAGAAAAGCCAACCTTTCAAGGATTTGGGGTCTACCTTCTGATTTCTAATTATTCAGGGATATGATAAATACAAATGCTTCAACGTTCAAGCGTTGATAAGTAGTTCACGATGATCAGATGGCAGTTACTCACGTTCTTGCCTTCTTATCTAAAAAACAATGTAACGTCATATTCGATACTATGAGCTTTCGCTACAACTTACCCTTCAAATCTTTTACTATAGATACCTTCAATCACAGGCCTGGTTCACATTAGGTGGGACCGACAAACAACTCACAACTGCTTTGTGACGAATCCGGGCCGTCATAAAGCAGTTCTGAGTTGGCTATGATAAAACGACGGCAACGACGATAGTGTTCACATAAGGTCGGATCGGCAGCTTCTAGTGTGAACAGCTACACCCGACAGTCGGTCAACAGTAAAACTGTCGGTCCGACCCTCGTGAACCAGTACCTGATGTTATCGGACGATGCAGTCGCCCAATCTTAAACCACGTGGTCAAATACAGTGCCATTTTGGGTCCTCGCCAAATTCAAGGGGTAACTACACTAGTGATCATCAACACGAATCAATAATAAAATAAGTAGATTATTTTCGTACAATCCCCTGAAACACGAAGATGCAGAACTACACCTTGTATAAGTTTGATTTTCCTAGTAAAATGTTTTATTTTTATAGGAAATATGTCCCATTGTAGCATCTGAACAATCGCGAATTTGCCCATTTATCTGTTACGGTATAACAAGTCATGGTAATGCAGAGTTTGGTAATTAAAGTGCTGAACATGGCCACCGACCCACATCGTACTGCGATGACTCGGCTACCAGTCATTTCCAAGACAAAGGTTTATATATAACTAAAAATATATCCATTACGTTCTTGAAACTGTTTCTTTTAGCGATGAAATCCATGACTAACCTCATAGTTAAAATACGATCAAGTAATTTATGACTTAAACATATATTTATCAGTAGTTCGTTCGCATGTTCTTAATCGAGAAGATCTTGTGTATTTTTATACCATTTAGTGTCAAGTCCGTTATGACAATTCTTTAATTTAAACGTTCACTTAAAAATCTACCCTTTATTAAAAACTGTGTTTGTTAACTAACTATGAATTAATTTTGTGCGAATCTGTATCTACTATTACATAAGCTTTACATTTTGCTGGACAATTAGCTAAGGTTTAGGTGATATTGAAGCTTGCAGATTATGACTATTCAAATATGGTTTTCCACCAATTGCAATCGACCAAATACGTTGAGGCACAATATACTAAAATTAGCTTTTCAATTATTTAGCGACTATCAAAGCTGAGTTAGGTTTTAAGATTGTTATGGTTTATTTAATCGGTTTTATGCACTGCCACTAGATTTTTATGATCAAATTTATTACCTTGATAATTTATATTAAGTTTCAGATGACAAACAATAACTACTAAGCGACAGTATAGCCAGAGATATACTCAAGGAAGTGGAAACAGTGAGAAAAGAAGCTAACTAACTTTCTTTACTCACCTAAAATGAACGTTGAGAACGCAAACAGTCATCCATACACTCAGAGACACCAGAATCATGGTGAACAGCAAGTACTTCCCTAACAAAGGTATAGCGAGCGACGTGGGCGGGATTATTTCAGCCAGCAACAGGAAGAATACAGTCAGCGACACCAAAATCGAGATGCTTAACGATATCTACGAGAAAAGAAAAAAAGAATATTTACCTGAAATGCACGTTAAGTATGCAAACAGTCACCCAAACGCTGAGCGAGACGAGTATCATCGTGAATAGTAGATATTTCCCAAGCAAGGGGATTGCCAGGGATGTTGGCGGAATTATCTCAGCCAGACCAAGGAAGAACACAGTGAGGGACACCAGGATGGAGATGCAGAGCGATATCTAAGGAAGAGAAGTCTCTTTTGAGTTATTTCATTCAATTCTTTGGTTTTTGGCAGACTTAATGTGGAATTAGCTTGTGATCGTAAGGTTCCTTGACACCCCACTGCGGTTGGTGATGAAGTTGGTTCAGACGATGATTTATCTATAAAAGGGCCTATACAGACGATTGATTTGACTTGTTTTAATAATAATGAAGCAGAAATCATTACATACTATATGACTTATGAGATAGAAGCCACAGATAAAACTATTATTGTTACTAAAGTCAATCGTGTATACAAGCCCGAAATGTTAAAATTTGCAGTCCAATACTCTGTCGAATAATTAATTTGTATAGTTCACTCACACATTGTCATGCTTACCCATTTCACGTTTCTCCTGATGGGGTTGTCAACGAAACTTAGTCAGAAAATAATTCCACCTGTATATAAATCAGTGCACGAAAATCCATACTATAGCTATCACATTACATTTGAATAATTATAAATTGTCTTTCCACTAACATTTACTTAGAAAAGAGTAAGACATATATCATAGAATGTGTTGCACAACCAATGGGTGATACATTTGGGATCATGCAATGAGATGATTATTTTGGGTATAATTTAAAATTTCATTGGTAATTTTGGAAAAGGTTTCTGTAATAGGAAGGTAAGAATTCAGAAACAGGGACACTAAAATGTAGCTTTAGTTTCCAATGGGAAAGTAAAATAATAACACTGCTATCACCCTCTATCACTACTGATATAACATCAAAAAGGTAAAAGAAATTAGTAGTAAGTAGTAGCTTTGTAAATTGATAATTTTAAGTCATTTAATGTCTAAAAAGTGGGCAGAGTGTTGGGAACATTGAACCCCAAGAATAGACAATGACGTAATCGAATCCAAGAGAGGGCAAAGGGGAAGGGAGACTTTCTTAATTTGACAACAGAGACAGCACATATAAATATTTAATCACTTTCCAACGGCATAAGAATTTCGGTTAAAGCTCAAGGATTAAAAATTTAAGTTAAAAGGAGAAAATTCGTAACGAGACAATAGACTTTACGGGGTACAGTAAAAAAGATTTAGCAGATTTTGGGACGTGCAATCCAGTTTCAATTTAATTAAAAATAAATCTCGAGATGTGGAAAGACAATAGCAAACACAAACAATATCCAGATGATACTATCACACTCACACGACTAGCTAGTGATTCAAAAAAGACCAGTACCAATGGATGAGGGTCATGAAGGATGGCTTTGCGGACTGAAGGCTATTATGAAACATCCCATTCACATTTACATACAAAAGCTATTTTGTAACGACATTCTAACAGGCATTTATTCCTTAGTGTTAGACTTAGATTCAGAGACGAGCTTTAGCGTAAAGTTACGTTTAGTTTTGTTTCTGAATTTAAGCCTAACCATCGTAAACAGTGTCCTCCCCACTAAGATTTATACTGTCTATGGTGTAAGTACACAAGTGTTAGCTCTAAGGTTTTAGTCTTCCAAACGCCTAAAGCACAGGCTCAACCTAGGTTAGGTCCTACCTAGGGATTGCAATTGCTGGATCCAGCATACAGCGATCCAGCTGGATCCAGCGCCTTTTTAAACATGCTGGATCCAGCATACATCTTGATCCAGCGATGCGGATCCGCAAACGTATCAATTTCTATTGTTTAGTTTTGAGTTGCCGCCATTTTCGAATCGGCGCGGCAACGTTGCCGTTCTGTCACCAAAACACAGCACAGAATTCAAAAAAAGAAGTAGTCTCTTAACGTCAGACTTTAAACTGCTTAATTATTAAGGATTAACGAGCGGAGACAAGATTATTTCAAAGCTTTTTTTGTTTGATACAAAAATAGCATTGAAAATTAAAATAGTGTTATTGTTCTTCGGTCCTTTTTTAAAAGAATGTTAGAAACATTATCTTAAATGTTTTAAGAATATAAGGTTATATGTTTGTTATTTAATTTTATGTTGATTATTTTGATCTCAAATTATTAAAAAACCAAAGCAAATTAATATAAGATATCACCAAATGAGTGGAAGATTTCAAAGATTATCGTAAGAAGTACAAATTAATAAAAAAAGTCTTAAAAATGTCGTCTTTTTATTTTCGTTTCACGTTTTGCTGGATCCGGGCTGGATCCAGCTGGATTCAGGTCAATCCAGCAAAAATTCCGCTGGATTGAAAACGCCGCTGGATTGCAATCCCTAGTCCTACCCTTAAGGCGGTAATGATCACTTAAATTGCGTTCGATTAGTGTTCATTGTTTCGTGTCAATTAACCTTTTTTTTATTTTTTACTTCAAAATAATTTAAATTACTCGTACATGCAGGACAAAGACACAGATTAATGTAATATAGCTTTAGAAAAACTACACCAGCATCCCGCGATAACAACTTACATGAAGATAAATTACTAGGCCTTTAAGACATTATGGATACATTTAAATTATAAATGTTGTTATTACATTTCACGACCGTATGATGATGACATAAGAGTCACAAGACACACGTCCATGAATTACAAAGACTATACATGAGAAACACTTGTGTTCACAGCCCAGAAGATAAATAAAAAATAGATAGCATAGACAAACATATATTTTATAGTATACAGATCTAACTTTAAGGAGAAGAAGAATCAACACAGTCACTCTATCAGCAACAATATAAACAAAAGTAAATAGATCTTTAGAAAAGAAACAAAACAACTCTCAATTCAATGCAGAGAAACTAGAACTGAAGCACTTAATACACTTGGTTGATTTTAGTAGTCTAAATTCAGTCGTTATTGAATTTAGTCAAGTATAATAGCATTTAGCCAGCTAGTATCCTAAATTCGGAAGCAAGAATGGTTTCCGCCTGACTGAATAGTTAAGAAGCTTCTGAAATTAGAAGACTAAATTCAGCCAAGTGTAATAAATGCTTGACAAAACAAATAGAAGGAAATAGAAAAGTAGAAATCTCTATCAGCCCCATTTAACAATAGAATGTCGTTACTCTACCACACACATTATAAGTAATAAGAAACCAACTATGATTACCTTTTCTCCAGAATCCGATGGTAGATAGAAGACTAGTACAGTCAGAAACGTAAGTCCAACGCAGGGTATGATCAGGTTCACAGTGTAAAACAATGTCTTTCGGCGCATCGTCAGCTTAAATGTTATATCTGAAAATGTGACATGGATTTATTAACTTATATAGACGATTTCATGTTTCATTTTCATTTCTTTTTGTGCCTGTTTGATGGCAATAGGCTTGCCCCCTATTACATGGGCTTAAACAATACTGGCGTAATGTGGATGTACCTCTGCCTAACCCTTCGGGGATTACAGGCGTCATGTTTTAATTTCTTGTCATCAGTGAGTTTGCATGTTTGCACGCAGTTTGAAATAAATTTTTAGATATCATTAACTACTTCACAATTTCATTAAAAAAAAAACATTTTATTGTAATTTATAATACTTTACCAGAAAACGGTTCTGGACAGCAAGGATAGTATTCTTCATTCCTCGTGGCTGGTACTTCCAGTATATCCCATTCCACTGACAGATAGAATTCGCTCAAATCTATGCCAACGTGGACCAAGCTGTTGCCTGGTGCCTGGTCCATATGCTTGAGGTCCACCTGAAATGTAATTGTAACATATTTGTCCATGATATAGGCAACATTCCTTAAGTAATCAACAGGGATCAGGTAAACTCATCAGGGCCTTGCCACAAAACCGTACACGTCCTTTTGCTTAGCTATGTGTCCATCTCTATCTTGCACTCGTAGAACACGTCGAACACTTATGTGACAGTGACTGAAATAATGCTTACCCAAAGCACGTGTTATCTCGGCCTTGAAACTTGTTCAATAAATCACTTTATTACCTCTACGGCTAAGGCGGTAATACACGGCACCGCGCACCGCCGCGGTAGGCGGTAAAGCGGCGGTGAAGCTGTCGGTCGGTGTTCATAAGAAAGGCTTCAGCGGATTTCATAGAGGCCAATGCGACACATGAGATCAGCTTCACTGCCTACCGCGTCTGTGCGCGGTGCCGTGTATTAACCGCCTACGTTTACTGACAGATCAAGTAAAGAAAATAGGCTTTTTACCTGAGCTCCATTGTAAGTCCAAGAGCCAAACTTCATGAAACACGTCTGCTCGTCAAAAGGGAAGTACTCCACGTTGATCTCGCACGAGGACTTGTAAATCGCAGGCGGCTTCCAGTTCACCTCACCAGTGTATTTTAGGGTAGCTTTCGTCATCAGTGTCACCTGGAAATCAAGGGTGATAGTTTAACAATAAGTGTATTCATTCTTAACTTGGGTTTAACAGAGATTGAGATTAGATTGCGATCGTCCCTAAAAGACAGATTTCACCGTTGCAAAAGTCGAGTCGTAGAGTGTGGAGTCGGAAATAAAATAAATATGACTCAAATGAGAACAATACTTTGTACATTACAATTTACAATGTCTAATCGAACAATTTTAAATCACAGCAATTCTAACTGTAAATTGACTACAATCAATACTAACTTCATAATTTCCATCCCAGTTGTTATAAAGCACGATGTCAGGTAACCAGATGTGTTCTGATGGCACGTACAGCATCTCAACTCCGCCGTAGTCATCTGGATTCCATACCAGCTTATAATCGGACCATTTCTGAAATACACCAGTTTTTGCTCATCAATAATGTCATGAGAAGAAGGTGAATTAATTTAAGAAATATATCCTCCCGACTGACGGTGATTTTCGGCAGAGACTAGCCAGATACGATGGAGATATTACACAACGTACACACATGTTGTATACTCCCTTTTCGCTAACTTTCATAGTCCTATGGTACGGCAATTTTATATGACTAGGGAGAGATAGGCCATCCAAGGGCTTTACGTGTTCTCTAATTCAAAAGTTGGTAGTTATAATAGAAGACAGTCAAGTCAGAGGTGGGAGAGAGGAGCAGTGGCAGGGGGAGGGGACGCAATGATTGTTCAAGATACTGACTGGTAAAATTATCTACCTTTTTACATGTCGGGGTCGCGGTAGGCCACAATGGAGCTGGCGGGATAAGCTGGATGCACCACGGAATTGTAAAAGATAGAAGGAGTGAAAGGAGGCGTTTACTCAGTAGGACAAAACAGGCTAATAAAAAACTTGTGTGTAAACATTTACAACTCACTTGTTCCACCCAAAGATTGGTAGTCATGACCTGGTTCTTAAGGTTGACTTCCATGAGCTGCGACAGCTTCAGTCCAAGCCTGACTGTCAGTATGTCACTCACATTGGTCACTGGTCTTATGAGACGGTTGTAATTACTTAGCAGATCGTCATACAAGCGCTTCACATCTGGATTGGCTTCGAGCAGCTTAACTCCTGGAAAAAACACCGTAGAAATGATCACTGTCCAGTCTCAGTCTCAGATGCTGGCTTTTGAAAACCAGCGACAGCAAACTAAGATTCGAATCTTGAAAGCTGATGTGATTGGTTGACCTCCATAATATTGACTAATCAACAATGCCCGCATGCAGTTTAAGAAAGATTTTATAAGGATACAAAATAATATCCTAAGACTTGTACCTACTGTCTATGCACATAAAATGTATTCTATTCTATCAAATGATAAATAATTGAATTGTTTTGCAACAGAATTGCGCATTGCCTATCTGGCTAAAATAAACAGACGGACAGTTTGCAAGATATTAATAGAATTCCGCAGTGCTATTTGGGAAAGTGTCCCTCAGCGAATTTAGGTTAAATGACCTTGAGATGTGCTCTCAAGTCCGTCTTTATTTAATGTCCCTAGCTTTATGTGGGTTGCTAGCTAACTTTAAACTAACTTTACCAACATTTACCGAGGGAGATTATAATGATTTTTTAATGAATAAGTATAACACTGCTTACCAAAAATATCTTTTAGTTGAAAATAAAAAATATCTTTTAGAAAACCAAAAACTCTGGTTAGGTATCTGGGCCTACCAGCATATCTTGCCTTATAATCTTTAGTACATCATTCTCTAACAATAAAAACGACGAAAAAAGGAATAGGTACTCTTTAATATTAATTTCGCGCTAACCTACCCTACCCCACAGACTGATATTTTTTACTTTGTAGTTCTAAAAATACGACAAAATAATATTAAAACTATACTGTTTTAAGACGTCGTTGAAGTTCCCCCTAATATTCTAGTCATATAATGAGTCTTATGCATACATAAGTATAATAACACCTTTCTCGTTTATGTTTAGACATATAGGGGTAACAATTTCATCTGTTCTTTATAACAACAGACAGTACCTACCTATATAAATCGAAACTGTGTACGACTGTTACCGCCCATCATTTAATTCTACATCAAAAGTACTAGAAAATTTAACACTTTACTTACCAAAACAGTTTCTGGTATAACTTAATAATATAAACACAAATCCCAGCTTCATTTTGATTGATATTTTTAAGGTTTTTCGTAAATCTTTATAGGAACATGTTTACAATTCGCGAGATGCTGCTCAATAGCTAAGATGAGGGTAGTAGCGCGCATGCGTAATCAATATAGAACTTACGCCTTTAATGTTTTGAGCGCAACGAATTCGCAATGTTGTGTTTTGTTTGTGAAAACATAGATGGCGTTACTGTGATGCTGACGCTGCGATTTTTCTAAGAATTCTTTATTCTTTTAAAGTAAATTATACAGTAAAGTAAATAATTAAAGAACCACATTTAGTTGTCATCTATTTCTTAATATTGTAAAATAAAACACTCGTTCCAATAAAGTTTATTTATCTTACTTCCTAATACAAAAATGCGAAAGTTTGAATAGATGGATATTTGTTACTGAATAACGCCAGAACGGCTGAATGGATCTGGTTAAAAGGCAGATATAGATTATAGTTTGGAATAGTACATAGGCTACTTTTTATCCCGGAAAAATGTAAGGGTCTCGTGGGATAATAATATCAACTTTGATACGGATGAACGCGCGAGCAGAAGCTAGTTCGTATCTATAAATGAAAACTTAATTTGTTACAATATAACTCAAAAACATAATTCATGTTCACCAAAAACCATAATTCTTGTAATGACAAAAAATAAAAAAGAAATGAGAAATGACAGGCATTATAGTTAAAACAAAACAAAAACGAAATTTTAAAAATAATTTATTATAATAAAATAATCACAACAAACAAACTTAAATTTTAGGTCGTATGTCAATACAATGTACTAGTCTTACCAAGGGATATCGTATTACCCAATTACTGGATTGTGGAGAACAGATAGGCAGTCGTTCCATGTAAAATACTGGTATTCAGCTGGATCCGGGTAGAATGGGAGCCGACCCGAGCAAACATATTTGGGAATAGGCTAGGCAGATTGATGTATACAATGTATTCTAAACTTCTTTATTAAAATGAATGCCTATTTACTGGCTTTCCAACTATTATAATAACAGCTTGTGGGTAAATCCCAATTATTCAAAAAAAAATTGTAGTCAATTTCGTAGCGTAGCATTCGCACCTTTTGCTCCACAAACAAATAATAATTGATTTTCCATCGATTTTTTTTTGGCAGTACTGATAATTGTAATAAACATTAACTAAACCACTCGTAGGTAACTAAAAAATATATATGAATAATCATCGGTCAGCTATCTTTCATTTTGTCTCATAATATTGTAACTTCTTCTGTAAGGAAACGACTCGTGGGACTCTTCGTGATCTGCGAAAACAAAAATAAATAATTTATACAAACGCACAATGTACTTATTAATTTATTGTATAAGATATTTTGATAAATATGTCTTCTGAATTCTCAAAACAATATTGCTCAAATATTCAGTGTGTAAACCTTCGTATTAAAAGGAATCCAGTCTTCTTAGATACTTATTAATTTGATAGATGTGTAGCTATACAAATATTTTTAAATTACTCTTTTCAGTTTGCGAATTTTGCCTTCAGCTTTTCAGGAATTGTCATTCTTATTCGTGAACTGTATCAATGTATGGACCAAGCAATAATAATACCTACAAAATCTTGACATCCACTTAGCATTACGCAACAAATTATAATGAAACTTGACACATTAGCAGTGCTATTCTGTAAAAATCCTCCCCGGTAAATTAAGATAAAGTGGGCTTGAGGTGAGCTGACAATCACTATCATCGATAGGATGACAGCTCTCCTTAAGTTCAGATTAATGATAGCACTCACCTCTAACTTGGTATTTCGGTAAGGGCCACAAACTGAATGGATAAAAGTACGCATTCGGCAATCTTCGCACTACTATCGTTTCTTCTTGCACCATTTTCGATCCTGAAACAAGTTTTCATATTGTTACAACAGCTTCAAAAAGTTCACAATTGATCCTAATAAGTGCTGATGAAGATAACTAGTTCAAATTACATTCAGGTATAAGTACAAAGCGTTAGTAGTAGAGCTCTTTACGAAGAGGTTCATTCGGGGAAATACCGTAGCTTTTTCTACTGCAAAATATGTATTGCTGTGTTTGGGTGTAAATCTTTATTTTTAGGAGACATTTCCGCATCTGTGAGGACTCTGGCATTGTATAGGCGGCAGTGACTACTTAACAAAAGGAGGTCTGTGGGCTTGTTTGCTTTTCAATCTGACTCTCTTCTATCTAAATTCAAGTAAGTATATAGAAGCGAAAGTGCTCTAATCACGAAATATCGAAAACCGCTTGACGTATAAAATGTAGAAAGTTAGTCGACGTCCGCTAAGAAAAGATCCTACAAAATTCACTCCCTAAAAGGATGAAACGAGAGTCCGACATTTATATCATAATAAAACTAGTTGCTGGTCGGTTCCAAGTATTGGAAAAACGTCTGATAGATAAATCTGTCATAGACGACGTTCCTAACCGAAACAGAAACTTTGTAGTTTGTAAATTTTGTAATGTTAGTTTTAAAGATGAATGAATCAAAATAAAAAGCCTTTGGTGAAAATCCGACCCATATTTTAAACCCGGTAGGTGATCGTCGTAATTCCTACCGGGTATAAAATCCAAGCTTGTTATTCCTCGAACGCGGAAGCGTTAGGGCAGCAATAATAATTCCCGGTGAGAAACTAGGAAGACAGCGCATTCAATGTCACTGATATTACAATATTATTTAAATATGGACATGGAATCTTCCTGCTTATTATATGTCGCTGGTCGCATGGTTCCATCCTTCCTGATTGTTGTGCTAACAATGCGGATAAGGAAATCAAATCAAAACAAAAACCGTCTATCGATTTCAGGCAGAATACATTCTAGTTTTTAAAAACTGCATATTACCTTCTGCTGTTTAAATTATTTCTTCTAGGTAAGATAAGGCGTAAGAGAGGATACTCGTTTTTAACTTTTTGAAAACCAAACCTAAGATTTACTACAATGCTCTTTCGCAGAAATCAAAATCCTTCATTTACCAAAATATCCAAAAGTTTTTAGATCTTTTAGTATAAATAATTAAAAAAACACATTGAAAAGTATTACAGTCTTCTATTCAGCAAAGCTACAAATTCCTTACAAAGTACATGAGTTCATAATCCAATGTTGACAATTGGTCTACATGTACCAGCTACTTCCCGGTCGTGTGTGTTAGGAACCACCATTTATCACTTAAGACGATGTGCATAAAAATGGACAGCTGTACGCCACAGATTTATGGATATTGGACATAATTGATGTTGCATAACAAACTTGTTTGTTTCAGGGACGAACAGAGGGCAGGACCAGTTAAGGTTAGTTTTTAGCGATTGAGACAAGGAGATGCAGGTCAGAAACAAAATCGTGTCCCCGGGTGTGATGTAGGACAGTTGCCTAAATGGCTTCTTGTGAAAACAAAACAACATGAGCGTTCCTTTTTAAAATTTACTAACTGTTCTGTAAAATGAATGGACGAAACCAGGCTCACCAATAAAAGAAAATGTTTGGCCCTCACATTCTCACGAACTTGTCAATCAAAAGTAACTTACGGAGAGTTCAAACAGGAGTAAGCAACCTATCTAGAGTCCAAATTCTTCAGTAAACTCGTCCTGATGCAAAATGAAAACATGAAAATGAATGTGCCAAAAAATGGCCATGTTTATAAGATCTGTCGGTTACTGTAGAAGTCGGATTTTGTAGCTTCTAAAAGCGTAATTAAACTAGAGCTGGTGATTCTTCAAAATTGAGTTACCATGTGCACGATCGTCTGATGGATTGTAAACAATACCTACCATGATGACGTGGGTGGCACTAACAAAGCAGGTGCCTGCAAACGTGACCAACACGTGTCTTTATTGGTTCCTTATGCAGTCCTAAGTGGTGGACCAATAGCTGACCAGGATAGGAACTAGGTTCTTGTTTACAAACATCATAATAATATTCTTGTACTATTTTTTTCTGCATCTGTTTCTCTTGTTTTGCAGGGCCGTCATGTTGAAGTCGATAAATGCCAAAGGCTTTGACCTTCAAGAATTTTCATTAGATTCTGAACTATGAGGATGGTCGTGATGATAACCAGGAAGCAATTCTTTTAACTTTTAGTAACGACCGCAATCTAATCTCAGTCTCAAACTGTCAAAATACTTTTATACCCATTTCTCCCTGATTTTTTTGTCATGGATATTCGCTATGATGAAATTGCGATTAGATTTCGAACGTTTTTAATTAGCAGTTAGCATTCAGGTGAGCAGAAGCCTACCTACAGTTGCTTCATCTAACAAGCTATGTTTGTCAACAAATACCTCGGAAACTATGGTACAAATAAGATACATAGCCAGACACAATGAAGAGGATAGACACTAAACGCCATAGCCAATATGAGCCGATGAGTGTTCACGAGACGTAGTAGGAACCTTTATTACAGTGGGTGTGAAGTACTTTAGTTATTACTGGACCATAAAATATTTCCTCGGTCGTCTGCACAATTGTAAACACCTGAATTAATTTCCATTCTCATAATATGAGACGGACTTCAAACATTTCTGTCTTCCTAAAATGTTTGTGCTGTTATACTAGGGTAATTGATTTATTATTTTACCAAATAATATGGCTTCTTCTTACTCATTGTCTTTATTCCACATTACAAGCTGCTGTTTAAGAGGAAACTAAAGGAGTATACCTAGGTGGTAGCTTTCTAAGACCAACTACTTATTGAATGACTTACTAGCAGATGCCAAAACATTTCGCCAATACTTAGTGATTCATGCCGAAAACTGACCACAAAAATTTAGGAGTACCTAAAATTTTTCGCTATACGATGACATCAGTTTGAAGATACATAATCCTGGTGCAATCTAACAATTTTAACCAAAAACAACACTGAATGTAGCCTCATTATTCTGGCAAAAAATAGTTCACGAAATTTTATGACCAAGTGTTGGTAACCTACGCACAATTTGCGATGGACATTAAGGAAATGGAACATCATAAGTGGGCCTCGGGAGGACGAATTTCGCGCAGTGTGTCATGACAGTGACCTGTATACAAATGTGATTTGTACATAATGGCATAAGTTGGTATCATCCTTTAGATTTCGGTTACTTCTGGAGTATTCATAATGTTTAGAACATACAATATGTTCTATTTTGTATCTTTGGGTTATGTGTTAGGTTTCGATTTACATCGCATTTGGTTAAAGTGACTCTTGCGAGGTCAAATTTCGCACAATTCGGTTAATTGAAGAATTATCTTGCTGTTGCTGTAATTCTGGCAGTATACGACCTATGGTGGATTAGACCAAATGTGTAACGTAAACGTAAAAGTCTTAGGATACTGTTCTCCCATCAGAATTAGATATGAAAACCTCGAACAAAGTAACAACTCTGTATCTCATTCTTTTATTCAACTAGCAATGGTCGGTACCTACTAAGAAACAATCGTAAATGGGTCAAAATCACATCACACTTGTAACGATTTACAAGCTATTACTGGCGTCCGGTGTGGCCGTAAATGCACTAGTAATATGGGTCAAGCGATCAAAGGCGCCGCAAGGATCGTTGACATGCTCCTGAGTTCACTTAGATACAGTTTTGGTGTCAATGATCTAAATAGAACTACGATTGGAGGTGTGGGTCTTAAAATAGGTACTCAGAATGCGTTTTGTGATTTATATGACGTTTGATTGATCGCTTTATGCGTGTGGGCACGCGGATTGCGTGCTTTGGAGACCGTAGTTCATAGAGATTGATGTGTTATGTTTGCTGGTGAATTTGTTTAAGACTATTGCATTGTCCTGCCGTGTAATCTCTGTAGTACCTTTGGTTGATTAGTACCTACAGATTATCAAAGGCAGCATAAAATGCAGGGGTCGTGATCGGATTGTTTAGTACGGTAATTAGTGAATGGAAAAATGAATTTTAAATACAACCCCAAAACTGAAAACTAATGAAACTTTTTGTTTTATTATGAAAATACTTGGATTATTTCTGAAACAAAGTCAAATGTAGAACGTGAGGGGATTGATCGGGCTTCTTGTATAACCTCATTCAGTGTCCCCATTAGGTACCCACCGAGGTGCTTCGATGTGATAGACAATGGTCACTATAAATGTATAGTGAACACATACGACCTACGTACTTACTGTGAATCGAAAAGATACCGTTAAAATATTTTTGAAAGTGAAAAAAAAACCATTTTAAAGGCAGGAGAGCATTTGCCTTGCAATGGGGCAATTTTTTTTTTCTCCGAGCGATATAGTCAGGAATTATTTACCTAGGTGGGTAGATACCAAAGGCTGAGATGAGTGATCAGTGATAAATTGATCCATAATAAGGTATAGGAACTTAGGCTTTAATAGGCCTTTACCCTACACGTTTAAATGAACTGGTGACAGGATTTTTAAATCTTAAGTTTGTTTTTTATTATAAACTAATAAAAAATAACTTTTCCCTATAATAGGTAGGATATAATAAAAAATAAACATTTACCTTTATTATCGGACCTGGCAGGCAGCGCCGGCGCAGCGTAAGCCGCGGCGTTCACTGCAAGCGCGCACGCGTAGAACAAAGCAGTGCGCACGTACGACATGCGTGCAGCGTCGACAACGACTGAAGGACTGACAGTGATGGCAACTCGGCGGCAACTCTCAACGTTCAAGTTTAATTGTGCACACAATTGGAGCTACGCTGTAGCCGCTGTAGGGTTGCGAGTACGGAGCGAGGTGAGGTCGGGACTGCACGAAGTCCTATACAATTTTAACATGCATAGATAGTTATTCATCCGATGGTTATCAGTCCAAACATAAATAGGACTTCACGAGGTCTTCATTCGCTTTCTCTTATTCCATACCTAAGTATATCTATCTCTATTTAGGTACTTGATCCCCATAACAATAGGTTGTCTAGTTTTAGACATACATTATCTTTCATCTAAAATCATGCCCGAAACTTAAACACACCACCGCTTCAGCCACCAGCGACTAACAAACGTTGTCATACAAGATTGTTTTTTTTTCCCCAGACACCTGAAAAGGAGTCATTGTTTTTTTTTTCCCCAGACACCTGAAAAGGAGTCATTGTACTACCTAGTCATAACAATTTTTACATTTGGACCAACCCTGAAATCACGATACAAGATCAGCTGATCTATCCCATTTGTCAAGTTCTGCGAACGTAACTGCTCTTCTGTGATTATCATTTTTTTTGTGTTTTGAGGGTTGCTCCTGTAGAAAGAGTAGTTAATAATGAAAAATGCCTGCAATGTCTACCTTTCAAGATTCTGGTAAACAAATAGGTCGTAATTATACCTACATTATATTTTAGGTATCTACTCATTTCTAAATCTATTTATATATTCACTTGGCACCAAAGCTTCAACGCTTAGTGGCCTAATGTTCTGATCCATACAGACAGTGGTTCTATCCATTATTACATTTTCCATGTGTTTATCAACATGGGTTTGGATTTGTTTTCTGACCTCTAGACTTCTACCTCCAAGGAATAAATAAATTCTAGATTCTTACTTTTTTTTTTCTTTACAGAGACCTGCAAAAAGAATCTACTTAAAACAGTTTATGCTTGACTTATAATCTGTGTCTTAACATAAACAAAAATTAAAAAGAAAGTTTGGTTCTCAAACCAATAATAAATTGTAAATCAAAATCAAAATTCTCAAGTTCGCGTTTAAAGAATAATATGAACCAATATGACACCATAAACAAATTCGCAAAAGAAAACCAAAGTCTCCGAGAACAGCTTCACGAAGCCACTGATAAGCAGCATCAGGAGATGTCAAGGGCTATAGGCCTTAAAGAAAAAAATACGAATCTTAGAACGAAGATACATGATTTGAAACTCGAAGCTTGCAAACTTCGGGACTACAATAATAGAAAGTTGCAAACGAATAAGTAAAACAATGCGTGGAATCGTCGACCTGACGCTGGTTTCTCTAAAAGCCGAGAATGAGGCATTGAAAAAACTCATTCATAAAGCCAAACAGTTGAGAATAGAAGCGTCTAATCACGCAGAGCAGTTAGCTGAAGCAAACTATTACCTGGAAAACTGTCTCGCCGAAGCGCATCTTGAAGTAAGTAAATTGAGACGTGTAAGCCAAGTTATGGAAACGTTAATCAATCCACGTGTGTAGTCACAATGATCTACGTATGTGTACAGTTATAATAATCCATGTTGTGCCAATATTATAGTGTTTTTTCTATTGGATGTTCATAAATAAAAAATATGAAAAATTATTTGTTTTTTAAATTATACCCTGTAACTGCAGCAGTTTGAACTGCACCCTACAATAATTTATTACACTACGTTACTACACAGAAAGGTGTAAATGAAAACAAATACTTGAAAATGTCAACAAAATTTTGCATCAGAATCACCAAGCATGTTAAAAAATTGCAATATGACAATAATAACTTCACATTTATTTCTAGCTGATTCATTACTTTATATGCTACGTTCATTGTTTATATGTTTTAATACTTAAACTAAGTTTCTGCAAAAAATTTCATGCTTAGTCACTATAGAATTAGTTGAATAGCTGTTGTATTCATCTATTATTCAGATGCTATGGATGTAGACATTTTAAATGGAACTTGTATTTATATTTATCTTTCTAAGAACGACTATACATGGGACCATACATGGTTCACCTTAAAACTTTCCAAATTAAACAAGAGCATTGATTGTAAAATCATTTATTAACCCTTAAACGTCTATTCTCTCATCATCTTCTCCTTCTGGCGAGCCAACTTCTTCTTTGACAGCTTCTTCTTCGCGGGTGCGTCGTCAGCGGGCGCTGCGCGTGCAACGGCGTCCTCTCGCTCGCTCAGACAAACTTCGATGTGGCAGGGCGATGACATGTAAGGGTTGATACGACCGTGCGCGCGGTATGTGCGTCTGCGTAGGCAGGGAGCGCGGTTAACCTAAAAATAAAAAGAGGATGATTAAAATATTGTTTCTTTTAATCATAATCTGGGCTGTTTTTTGGCTTGACATGTCCGTGACTGAGAAAAGAATGTTCTATAGGAAAAACATCCTTTATGTTAGCCATATTTTGTTATATGCCTTCCGAAAACAGTGATTACAAGAATGTAGTAACACTGACAAGCTGAAGGCAAAATATACTAAACTTTGAGAAATAGACTTGCACTAGATACTGCCATACTTAGATGTCATCACAATTTAGTTTATTTGGTAAAAGTCTAATAATTTCAGACTTCATTTGACAAACTTGTGAAATTACATCTACATGTGAATAAATAAAAGTTTAGTTCACATTAAAGCCATTAAATTTTCAAAACAGTAAGTTGACAAGGCAATTTTCATGTTGATGCAAGTATTATCAGTACTAAGTAAGAGTTTATTGAAATATTTACATTCAACACAGGGCAACAATTTTTTATAGTTTCTCTAGTTGTAGTCAGTCTTTTACAAATGCCATACCATAAACAAAGACTTTAGTTCTGTTAAAACGAGTCAACCCACAAATTTAAATTAATCACAGCAAACTAATTTAATAAGCGGATGTGTTACATTACTGCCTAGAAATGACGGTTCAAATCGTTCATCTCAAACTTTTGCTTGGAATACATTTCATTGCTTTGGTTTGTATTAAATATCTAAAATCATCACAATTACTTCAATAAAAGTAATTTGATGTGGAACAGCCAGAACTAAACTTAATTAACTCTACCAAATAGGTTTTTGAATCTAATCTTAATAAATGTTACAAAATAAAATTTACTACAAGTTGCAATATAAAATAACTAGCAAATAATTTATTTTCTTGTTTTAAAAACCCTGTTGTTACTGTCTAGCAGTGAATAATGCAGGACATGCTTAATATAATGATCTTATTTAAAATATCACATTTTAATTGCAACATTTAACAACAAACCACTGTTGTTAAATCCATTTATCAAAATGAGAATTAGAAAGCTACAATATTAGGCATTTTTATCATTTCACAAAATAATATTATCCATTATGGATTATTATAAATAAACAAAAACATAACTATAATTTGTGTAAGGATCGTAGCAGGTGGCATTCTGTAGTTTCTGCCTACCCTCAAGGGAAAAAGGCGTGAGTTTATGTATGTATGTAGTGCTACTGATTAGGAGATAGCCCAAAGTGTTCCTACACTTCATTTATAAAGGACATTAATTACAATACACATGCTATGATAAATGTGACAAAAAATGTAACAACATACAAAAATGAAATGATTGTTTAAATCATCCACTCAAAAAGAAAGAAGGAATAAATAAAACAGAACAAATATTCACCTGGATGTGATCAATGACAAGCCTGTCAACGTCCAAGCCTTTGTAGTCAGCGTTGGACTCAGCATTTCTCAGCAGCTGAAGTAAGAACTCTGCAGACTTCTTGGGCCAACGACCCTGTGTGGTGCCAAACTGCTTGGCTTGTGCACAACGACCAACACCACCGTTGAAACGGCGGAACGGAATGCATTCCTTCTTCTCTGTCACATTCTTCAGGTAGCGTACAGCGCGGCGCAGGGGCAGTTTCCTGATCGCCATGGCTGTCTCATATGTGTTCTGAAACATGTATGAAGGATTAAGTTTAGTGGTAAGTTATAAGACTAACTTTGATTTGCACAGCTGATGGTTATTAGACTCAAATGCATTATTATTCTTAAATTACTTCTTTAATACTCTCAATAACAGCAAGACACTGACGAAAGTATGACAACTTTTTTTTTATGTATGGAATGGGAACATGACAGGTGAAATATCATCTTTGTAATATTCTTCAATGTTTGATTATCATATTTTCATATTATTGCACTTAATCCCTATAATATTGAACGTAACCTGCAAATATTGAAGAGAAGAACATACATTTCATCAAATTTACGGGCGGTAACAGTTGAACACCATTGTTAGTGCTTGTTTCCTTACGTCAAACTAACCTAACTTATTGTTACCGCGGATTACCGTGCAGGTTTGTTTTTCTACTCCAAAGACTCGTGTAATAGCAATATATTCGTAAGTTTATCGTTTCTAAACTCCATACGACTAACTTTAGAGGAGTGTCAGTGCTGTCAGTCCATGTGGAATCAATAACTTGTACACAAATAACTGTTTTGAGTTTTACCTTGAAGTGAACACGGAGGTTGGAGCCACGCGCTTTGCATGACTTCGCTGGGTTATCAGGCTCCCGAGAGTAACGACCCATGTTTAGTTTCTGAAACACAGAGCGGCTTATGTCTCAAACGCTTTCAAACATAGGTTATCATTTTATAACATTCCGGCTTTTCACATATTTAACAAAATAAACACATGAGCGACAAGAATACACTGTGCTTAAATACACCGTAACTGGATTTAATTCAAAACTAAGTAGTTTTCACGATTAAATTAGATTTTAACAAACACGAAACCAACCTCTCAGGAGAAAATTTAACAGGAAAAGGAATAGACAAGAAGTTTTGACAACTAGAGTTTTGACATTGACAATGACAACACTGCAATAGAATGTTGCCAGCAGTAATGCATATTTTTAAATGACAAACCAATTGTCTATACTCATGTCTACTAATTATAGTGTGTCCAGAAATAACTAGATAGAAGCAAAACCCAGAATTAATAATGAAAAGTTTGTAAAAAAATAAATAATATTAAAATACTTGATTACTTGGGTCTGTCTGTCTGTATCAAACTAGTTACTTCAATCTAATTTTGACTTTGATGTCATTTTCATTGGCTAGTAATGCCTATTATATGAAATAGATGGCGTTATAAGTCGTGTTGCAAGACAAATTACAATCAAAATTACATTCCGTGACAACAGCTTAGAGCATGATATTTTGATCATTACAGAACTAAGCCTAAGCCTTTTTTATCCACAAAGGCTGCAAATGATCAGTTTAATTTCATGAGTCCAAACAACTATAAAATTTGAGGGATGTTTTCTGTATACCATTTTCTCCGCTGTTTGCTCAGTAACTCAACAATCCATTATTTTTAGGTTTTCTAGTCATCATTCTTTACGTCTACAAAAATAAAAATGTAAAATGGGGAAGGAAAATATCAAAAACTTTTGTTGCGTACTGTAAGTAATTTATTTATTATTTGTGCTGCTATAATGTCACTACAGTAATTACATATTTTAGATATAATAAATTGTGCTAAGTAACAGAAAGTAATTTCTATGACAAAATGTATTTTTAGCAACCCTGATTTCGAGCTAAATTAGTGTTGGTTATCATTTCAATGCAATAATGTTAAACTGAACATTACTAGAAAAAGTTTTTATTATAACATAACATCACGCCTGTAATCCCCGAAGGGTTAGGCAGAGGTGTACTCATTAGTACACCCACATTTCGCCAGTTATGTTTTTAGTCCCATGTAATAGGGGCCGAGCCTATTGCCTATTTTTTTAGTTTATTTTTCGATTTTATTCTTCGTTTTTAGGTTTTCATGCTCATGGTGCCAAACGGAGCCCTAGTACTCGAACTTTACTATCTGTATGTCTGTCCGTCTGTCACAAAACTGTAGCTTTTGAACTGTAATTGGTAGACACTTTTTGTCAACCGGGCACAAATCCAGACTCCGAGGCTGCTACTGAGAAATTCCTGATGGAAAAACCCAATAACAAAAAGTTTTTATTATTTAATATTTAATTAAGTACCTATTTACAATAAAATAGTTTAGCATATAGGTGCATCTACGTTTTTTACAGTCTAAGATAGAACTACATACAAACATTGACTAGATTACATTCTTATATCTACGATCTCTAAATCAATGAATTAAATTCATTACAATTGCTTTTTTATGTTACACTATGAAATATTATTTGCAATCTAAATTATAGGACTAGATTCTGTTTATTACTTGTTTATGATTTCAATAATAGTGCTTTTTTTATTTACTGATATTTACAACGCAGCAACACTAGGCATAGTTGTCATATAAAAACACCAACGCCATCTAGCGGTCGACATTGTAACTTTTAAACGTCTTTTAAAAAGGACAGCACTCTATTTGGGCTAAAATACGAGAGAAACCAAAATAGCAGGCCAAACAAAATGAAAGTTATACCTATTCCGGTAAAAAAATATAATGAATAACGTATTTTATATTTTGCCCATATATTTGCCCAATAACGTAAGAAATGATGTCCTTCAAATCAAAATCAAGATCAAAATCAAAATCAAGATATTTTAACGGGCACAATAATTTAATATGCCCTTTAAACCATACACAAACCATAATAATAATGAATACAATTTACAGCTGCTGTTCATAATACAATACTTTGACATACATAATAGTTAGCTCTTTAAGATATACATATTATTAGATAGTAGATAAATAAAGTTGGTAGCAGTTTGCGAAACTTGTGGTGTCGAAAGCGACTATTTTTTTTGGCAAATTTAGACAGTTTAGGACCAGGCCAGAAGGACCGGTTTAGCTTAAGGACCAGGCTCACGGTGCGATATTTCTCCGTGCCTCAATTGATTAACCGCGATCTAATTTGGAAATGTAGGTGGGAAAAGCGACTCTCTTACGCCCACACGGCCCACATATTATTCTTAGTTTATCCGTCTGCAGGCACAGGATAGTAATAATATTGCACCGTGAATTGAGCTTAATTCTACCAAAACGAGGCACAATCTCGCAATTATTCAACACTAGCTAACCCAGCGACTTCGTGCCGCCGTATTCTTCTTCTTTTTTTTTTTTGTTTTTTCACTTAAGAACCTTCTCCTTACAATAACAAACACAACAAAAAATAATTAGTGAAATTGGTCCAGCCACTTGATGCCGTGACCAATCGAATGCGTTATTGTGCCTATCTACTATACAGCAACAAAAGTTCAATAAGTGTTCATTCAAACTTATCTGAAAATAATAATAAGCCTAGCCTAATATTTTCCCTCCGCAGAACAAATATCTCTTCTTATACGAAGGCACGAGCATTGATTACCACCCTTGCTCAAGATAAAAAATTAACTTCTTAAAATAGATTGTAAAGAAATCAGCGTTCAAAAATGTCGAAAAATGGGAGATAATTTTGATGTGGGTTCGTTTTGGCAAAAGTAACCTCAATTATTAGCTAGTACAATTATTCATTTCAATTATTATTAAATTAAGACTAGGTATAGATATGTATTGTTTAAAGAAGTAAATACAGGCTAATGTGGCGCTGGTGCGGGCTGAGGCAGCAAAGGTAACGGCGCGACGCACGCAACACAGTCTCTATCTGAAAAAAGATAAACAAACTTTACATACTAATGTTTTTGAACCATTTTCGAACGACAATAGCTCAGAGGTTATGTCGCGAACTGTCAATCCAGAATTTGTAATCCCACTTAGAGCGTTTACGCCGTACTGCATTTGATTGAATACAAACTTTCAAGTCCATATTTTTCGAAATGACTGAACCGATTTTATTGAACCTTCCTACGCATTAGCGGGATACTTAGTTCTAACAACTTATCAGAGAAGATTTTTGAAATGTCTTATTTAAAAAAGATAATCTCTATTTCTATGTAAAAGTTAAATTCGACCGAATTTTGCTGTAACACAATACCTATTTTAAAAATGTTCTTTGAAAACCATTACGTGTGATTTAATTTAAATGATCGAAAGAATAACAACCCTGTACCTTAAGAAAAATCAAAATTAAATACCTAATACTCAAAATAACAGCTTAAAAAAACAGAACAAAATAAATAACTAGAGATACTCCTACAATACGAGTTGCAATTGAACCGTTATCCAACTTTACATAGTTAAGGGAAATGAATGAGAATATCGATCCCGTTTCCGCGTATCAGTAACATAATCCGAATATAATTGCGGCCCCGGGTATTACCAATTAGAGCACGTATACCAGTAAATATGAACGCGCCATTTAATTATTGATACAAATTATATATTGAATGGATATTCCATTTAGAGATGTTGTTTTGGATTTTTTCTTTTTTATGTAAAAAGATTTTTTCCAGTGCTTAGCTGAATCGTTTGTTTTTAGGCTTTCGTTTTCAAAAGATATGAAGAAATAAATTCAGGGGTCAAGGTATCTTTTAAAGATTAAACCGATACCATGCTACAGTAAAATTAGATTAAAAAATAAAAAAAAACTTTTGGAAATTAATAACCTAGACTACTAAAATCTTAAACTTAAACCTCGTATTATAACTACTCTTAAGTTACAATAAACTTATCCAAAACGTACAAAAGGTCGATAACTTACACTTACCACGATCATGCATATAATGCAGCGAGGGTCGCAGGTCAGGCAACCTCCACGGCTCGACCCTGGACTCGTCATCCCTCTCTACTTTGGGCACCAGGCCGCTCCAGCAGTTCTCATCAGGTCGAGGGGTCGGCACGCTGTTGATTGGCCAGGTGCATGCCTGTGGGGCAACGAAAATGTAGGTACTCAGTTTTTATTTTTTTGCGCTGTGGGAGATCTGCTAGTATGTGAAAGTTATTTCCATTTTGAGGTATGAAGAACAGGGAAACATCCTCATCCTCCATTTAAAAGGGAGCATAGAGGGGACGGATGTTGAATCAATAGGGCTACTGCCTCTTGCCCACAGATGCTGTCAGCCGCCTTTAGAGGCCCCACGGAGCCTCTTTCCTATTTTTTTTCGATTTTTTATAGTCGAAAAATTGAGTTTCTTTCATGACCATTGAAAGAAACTCTAGTAGAAATTTGTCCATGCCAATGTATGAATTTTAAATGTCCATTATCCTTTTGTTTTGTTTGAGTCAATTCACACAATATTTTCACGGTTTTCAGAGACTTGAGGCAAAAGAGAAAATCGTAATTTATCTTTAAAAAGATACAGACATCGCATGGACATGGAAATGGCTTTAATCTAAAATCACGCATGCAGTGCATTCATAAAGGAGTATTATAATTAAGTGTGCTTCATCGACAACGATCGGCGGTAGGTATTCCACACAGTTCGTGACGAAAACGCGCGTTTTCGATTCAGTCACGAGAACCTATCTATCTGATGGGGCACGGCACTTGAAACTACCCCTTCGTTACTATCACTTAACTAATAACTACCGTTATGCTATTACAGCGATTTTAATTGTTTGTCAAAGTTTGTTACACTTTCGTGAATGGCATCGCACGAGTGCAATGTAGATACATGAACCTTCCTCTTGAATTACTTCTATCTATTACAGAAATTAATTACATAACTAGACCTAGATTACTTTTTAGCTGAGTGTGGCTAAAAAGCAATTTTCTATCAGGGATATTTTTATTGTAATCGGAACAAAATCTTTAGAAAAAAAACTTTACCTCTTGAAAAAATTTGTAAAAATATCAATAAAAACTCTTACGAAACCCTACATAAAGAATTTTTATCAACCTCTTAAATAGGAATAGGAAAGTCATCTTCGGAAAAATGTGGGCGACATAAATACCTGTACCAACAATAAAATATATCACGTGCTGCATATTACATCATCAAAGGTTTTTGTAGAACGAAAGTTTTTAAAGAACGCAACTTGTGTCACGACGCCATCGACGGGGTGTTATAAGTTTGACATATAGTGTGTGTATGTGGCATCGTAGCTCCAGAACGGATGAACCAATTTCGATTCGTTTTTTTTTGTTTGAAAGGTGGATTAGTTAGGAGTGTGCTATGTTTGAAGAGAATTGGTCCAAAACGGCCGCCGTCGGCGGTTTATTATAACAATTTTTTTGTTAAGTTTATATTCCATTCGTCCAATATTAAAGTCGCTATTGAGTAACATAACAATCTCTCAATAGATAAACGGATTTGTATGAAATTTAAAACATCGGTAGATCATGAAAAGGATAAGAACATAGGATACTTTTCATCCCGGTAGTATGTCCCGAGGGAATTTTTCAACAATCATACAGGCGAGGATCTGACAAAAGTTGGTTATTAGATAAACCTAAGTCCCAAGGTGAAATTAAAGACCCAAGAATTAAAATAGAGCTATATTCAAATTAAAATGCAACTTTACTATCCACTAATAATTCTATTACAAATATAAAAGTGGATAAATGGATGGACTAATGTTTATTACCATTCCACGCCAAACGGCTAAATGTAAATGGCTAAAATTTGGCATATTGATCTTACCTTACACAAATAAGTATTTTTAACTAACACAGAGATTTTTACCCCATTATTTTTTCGTGAAAACATATTTCGTGTCACTGGTAGGTACATAAGCTCACAGGTAAACGCACGAGGGACACTCAACGGGTATTCTGAAGTCTACACAGACGAAGTCACTGGCATGAGATAGTACGTAAATATTTCAGAACCATTAACCAGTTGCGGTAACATATTATCGGTGCTGTATTGACACTTATGACACTGAAAATGTTGAGCACCGCTGACCAGTTTGCGAGCGAACAGATAGTGACATTACGAACAAAGCTCACAGTAATTATTGTTGTTTGATTTAAAAGCCAATGCGCTGGCGACAAAATGTAAACCATAGTAAATATTAGAACTGACATGTCTCAAAATAACTTTTCGACTCTAAGAACCAATTTTTTTATGGACATTGTAAAATGCATTTATAAAAATGCTTTACCTTCTTACAAAAAAATGTTTCCACACGGCATTGCAAAAAGATTGCTGTGGAAGACATTGGCAAGTATGAAATAATTATTGATAATTTATAATTTTAAGGACTACGAGTAGGTATTTAAAAACCTGTAAGATTTGTACACCTTCTTTAGGATAACATGTAGCACTTCCTCAAAAACCCTTTGCATGCATCAATTTGTATTGTAATCCGCTCATGTTAAACACATTCTTTATCTTTATCCTTTAAACTAGCTTAGGTACTTTATAACCAAATAACTGTGAACGACGTATGTCTAAGTATTTCTACATAGTACAAAACAAAGTCGCTTCCGCCATCTGTGCGCTAAAATCTTTATACTATGCAACGGATATCAACGCGGTTTAAATCAATAGATAGCGTGATAGAGTGTTAGTATCTACATTATACCTGTGCGAAGCCGGAGCGGGTCGTTTTAAATATACTTTTATGTCAACATTTAAAAAAATCTTTAACTTCATCTTTGCTAATCACATGCCCATAAAAAAAACGTTTTTAATTACTTAAACGATTAGTTAATTTCGGTCTTTATTACATTTATAAGGTAATAAGAAAACTAGGTGATTCCACGACAATTTACTTAGCTCTATAGACACGTGCTCAGTGCTACGCCGTAGCATATTGCTACGAACGTCTACGAGCGTCTGCAAAATCACACACAACTCTCTCCGGAACTTCTCTATTCACTATCAAGTCTGCGACGGTCCTACTAAACTATTCATCGCCGGTTCCATATAATTATTACCGTTACGTGGCGCCGAGTTCCGTTATTTCGTTAAATAATATATCGTAGTTCGATTAACATACTTCCATGTGTCGCGTGTGACTGAATGCTTCGAATTAAACCTTCTATTTGTTAGTTACGATTTCAAAAGGTATTCGTTCTAGATATGGGTAATTATTGGCTTAGATTTGTTGAATGTTTACATTATTATGGTAAATTAGGCTTTATTGCTTAACTATCGAGGTATGGAATCGGTTTTTCAGTATTTCTTTTGTTTTATATCATTATGATGTTGTTTTGTTTTATAGATTATTGATTCAAATTTTGTTACGTAACGTTATCTTTTGGAAAGTCAATCTTTATTTGTTCAACGAGATGAGAGAGAAAAAAATGGTCTTAAATGAAGGCCTAATTTCATAGCCACCATTTAAATAAATTTGAGTAATGTAATTATATTCTTATAATTTTCTCTTTAACCTGTAAAGTGTTTCATTTTTCTGTCTCTTCTATAAGCAAAAATATCAAGTCAACAAAAAATCGAATACAAAACAGAAAAAAAATCACAACACAGAAAAAATATCCATTTACGCAAAAGTAATGACGTCACGACCAACAAAAGACTAGGGGCATACATTTTCGCGGCCCACAAGCGAACAACAAAATTAATGTTCCGCACACGGCGCAACCAATAAAAACGGGCGGGCCAAAATGCCAAATCCCAAATGAGGTAAATAAAAAAAAAATATCGAAATGTCACAACGACATTTAAATAACGGCTCAGACTTGATTGTTATATTTTTATGGAAAAGAAATGAATTATTGAATTATTTGGTGTCATTTTCGTATAGATTTTTATTAAAGAAGAAGTCGCTTAGAACACGTCAATAGTGACTTTCTACCAGTGAAAGATTTTTTGTAATTAGAATAGATCTTCCAGAGATTACTTCTTACAAACAAAATTATAGAAAAGTCAGCCATCATCTCTTTACAATATTTATGGATATCGAGACCCTGCACTCTGACATCGGATTTTTTTGAATTGCAATTCCTGCTTTTGTTTCAAATCAGTAACTTACATGTTGTCAAGAAGAACGTAATCAATTTTTATCGTCAGCCAATCACAATAAACTAATAAACATGAGGTTCGATTTGACAGCATTTGAAAATTTAGGTTTCATAGGTTCCATTTTAGTTACGGCATGCTTTTGTTCCAAACGATATTCGATTCCCATGAAAATAAAACACCTTCTAACAACAATAACTGTCTAACTTTTAATATTATTTCGATAAAGATCTATTTGCCACTAATGTATAGCCAAATAATTTGATTGTAACAGCCGTGCGTTACAATATCAATGAATTATTGATGGCCGTCCTACAGACTTTTGTTTAATAAAAGAAATGTATTGTTGTTTAAACAGAGTAATTTGTTTTAAGTGTCACTTGTTTACCGAAAAGAAATGTAATATAGTAACATGTTACACGACACAGTTTTGTACGTGGGTAGTTGCGTAGCTAAGATGTTTATCTACTTCAGTTCCTTGTTTGTTTATTCCTTTGGAAATGGTATTTCTTGTAATTTAACGTTTCTACGTTTTTCGAGACGGAGATTATTACAATTTTCGAGGAATCTTCCACTTATAACAACGGAATGTTTTTCATAGAAAGGCTAGTTACGTAAACATTTTCTGCTCCGATGCTGTAAATAAATCACTTTTAATGCGTTCAATAAACTTAAACGTTATAACGCTGCCATTATTTTAATGTTGACGTGTCATAACCTCCGTTATTTCACGATAAATATAAAGAAACGTAAAAGAATCATTAACAAAAAAATATTTTACCATAACGCAGTTATTTTAACAATGTAATTATCAAATACTTTAATTTAATCAACTTAAAGTCGCAATATTGTGCTTTTTGTATTGAAAGAAAGTAAGTACTGTTCTATTATAATCTTCCTCGGTGAATACAAGTAAAGTGAAGATAGCTGACAATCCTTAACAAGGTGAGATGACCACTCACCTCGAATTCACGTCACCTAAATTCACAGAAGGATTTTTACGTAATACACCGGCTGGCGTGCAATGCAATACTGTTGTAATATTCATACAGTTCAGTTGCAGGTCACTATAAAACTAAAAAACGTTGTGCCATCTGGTATACGTTGGAAAAACTAAGCTATATTCACGTTGTATAGCTAGAATGTCAAAGGTCAGAGCCTAGTTTTTAGACCAGCGGCTAAAATAAACATATCTTTCTATTTCAATTTAAATTTCATGCAACACACATGAGCACGACAGACAAAGGTAATTTTTGATTAGTTTACGGCCAACATCGGATCGAAGTTCAAACACAATTAATACAAAACGACATCATTGTCATGACGTCAGCGTGTGAAGCGTGTAATTAACTGGGATACGTCACTGTCCCCCGGGACCCGGGACGCGGGACGCAGGCTATCCCGGGGGGCGACACTGTTGCATTGCGTACAATCAATTGTTTAGTCTAATTCAATTACGAGGTACGTATTGCCTTGGGCTATAATATAACGCATGCAATGCAATGAAATATGAATTTATAATCATTGAAAAGTTAAGGCTTCTTGCTAAATAAGATTAAAATCTAATTGCAAATTGGTTTGGTCCTTCGAATCGCAAGACCAACAAAAGTTGACAATGAAAGTATCAAAAGTAAAAAACAATCACACATTAACAAAAACCGCACTTAAGTTAAAAAAAATGAATAAAACACTAATTAAAGCAAACAACGCTAAAAAATCAACTAAGCCTAACTCATATTCTATCTAAATAACGCAACAAACATTTTCAACACAAAACCAAATTCGAAAACAAGGACCAACAAAAAAAACAGAAAATTCACTCTCAACAAATCCCACGTATACTTGTAACGCATCACAGAACCCAAACATAATCTCTACGTGCCTAAAACAAAGTGGAACCGGTACAGCGAGTGATTTATACCAACATCAAGTACTACAATTGAATCGTTTGGCGCAATCCGCCTGAAGTATCTATTAGAGACGTGATCCGGCTACCGAACTCACACTAACGTTACAAAAGTATTTATGTGTCGGTACGAAACTGGGATTTTTTTCTTTTTCTTTAATGTTCGCCCTGAGGATTACGTCCATTCGTCTTTTTGAAGAGATACGTTTTTCGGTTGGTTACTTTGTGTTTTGGTGGTTACCAGTAGGTTGCAATGGTCCTTTGAATGTTACTTTTCGGGTCGTCTTTAATACTTTACTTATTTTTAAGTATTTGGAGGTAACTTTGCTTTTGCGGAGTTGTTATTAAGTAGAGAACATGTATGTATTTTAACTAGATTACCGATACCTACCCTACACGTGTAGACGCCTAGACGCGGTCTTGATTGCTTAGTAGTAGCTTACTGGGCAATTAAGAACGCGTACAGTAAAATAAAATGTACCTATCTTGATGCCAAAAATCAATCATAACATTGTAAAAGCATGCCAACAAAAGACTAATTGCCGCTTTATAAAACTGTGTTTTTTTATTTTATAAGACAACTAGCTTCTGGCCGCGTCTTCGTCCGCATGGAAGACAAGTGTACCATAAGAACATAGCCTATGGCACTAAGCAATAAAGTAGCTTACATCGGTGAAAACCATTTTGTAATCATATCTTTACTTGGAGAGATAAACTCTTAGATAAAACAAAAAAAAAATACAAATAAAATTTACTTTAAAGTTAATATTAGTACGGATTATTTTAGCTTTTAAAGTCTCCAATGACGTATCTCAAATGTCCACTAATAAATAATTAAACAGAGGGATGTACCGTTTTAATTCAATAACTTGTCGACAAGGACTTAAAGTATTGAAGCTTATGATAGAGTGTCGAGTGCTTGTTTGTGAACGCGCCCTAATTTGAACAGCGCGCGTGTCTAAGGGCTGCCTCTAACGTTCAACCGGTTTTAATCACATTTATTTGTTGATATTTTAATAGAATACGTTTATGGAGTATTAGATGATAAAATTGAAGTAGAAGAGATGTACGCTCAAGTGTTATGTATTAAAAACTACTAGCGGATTTGCGAAATGGCTTAATTACTAACTATTACTTGAAACATTAGCCTAAGTCGTTAAATTACAATAATATTTTTTTTGAACCTGTTATTTATTTTCTTTTTTGTAAAGGTAAATCGTGCGTTGTGAGGAAACCTGGATTTATAATAAATATAAGCTTAAATTCGACAATTCGCCTTGACAAAGCGTAGTCCTTTATCAATGCTCGTACCTTTACTCTTTGGGAAGACGCATTAATTATGGTGTGACAAAAATAGGCTTTACCGTCACTGAAAAATGGCACAGTTAGGTGTAGGTACTGGATTAATTGCCAAATAATATAGTCACACTACAAGTATTCTAAATGCACCATCAAATAAAACTTAAAACCAGATTGACGACCTTCGATTTTTCAATAGATGGCGTTAAATTCAAAAAAGTAAAGTACCTAAACAACATACAATATTTGCTTCTGCTCCCCTCAAAAGATTGACCGTTCGCCACTGAAAGTCAGAAATGACTGCAAACATCCCATTCATTACTCAACTGCACCTCTACACGATCAATCATTTGAAATTCACTCCACAATACCGTTACACCTGTCCATACAATACTTAAACCAACATCGATCCAATACGAACAAAGAGCCCTTATGTCCGGACAATGGATGGGTTCAATAAGCGGAGCGCCCGCGGCGTGAACACTAAGCCGATTCCCATCTAGACTAACTAGTCCGTCCGCTCAGGATTCGATTTGGCGATTACATTTTAATCCCAGTTCTGATTTGGCAATCTATATTAATTGTTTTGTTATTACTTTATTGTTGTAGGTATGGAGGATGAAATTGTGACTGATTTAGCTTGAAGTGCTTTGGCTATTAGAATTCGGGGTTAGTTCTACCAAAATACCAACTTAAATACGTTAATACGTAATACGTAATACGTAAGTTATGTTCTTTTTTAATTTTTAGCGCTAATCTAAGCAAAATAATGTCCATTGAACTGTTATTGCTAGATAGTAATGTAACATATTATTTGCTATGTTGAATTAGTTTGTTTGTCATAATTAATTTAATTAATAGGAGATTGTGGGTTGGCTCGTATTAGCGGAATTAATTAATTTAGCTTGAGGCTCTTAGGCTATTGGGCTTGTGAAGCCAGCGTATTTGTGATCTATTTTTAAGCTTTGCTCTTCTGTTGAAGAGATTGCAATCATTAATTTTTTATGTCCATATAACTTCATTGATTTAGTATTTGGTGGTAATTTTTTTAAATGTCATGACCAAAATTTGCGTTGTTGAAAGTTTTAAATTGATCTCTAAACAATATGCCTATTGACTTATCCAGGTACAAACTGTTAAATGAAATAAGCTATTAATTTAAATAAATAAATAAAGAATAACGGAAAAGAGAATTGAATTGAACTAGATAGGTACGTCAAATTTTTCCTACTGTCTATTTGCGTTAAAACGTTTGCTCATTAAAAACTTTCCATAGTACATTAAAAAAATAATTAATAAACATAAAATAACATTTACATTTGTTTAATCATTTCAACAATCAACGAAATTGAACATTATTTTCGACTGTGTCTTCAATCCACCAGTTTTACTTACTCCGAAACAAAATAACATTTGAACCTAACACAAACAAAGTCTCACTTCGCCAACCCTAACATGTCCTTTGAAGGGATTAATCGTAGGGTTCTCGAGGCGCGTTAATTACTAACGTTTACGTCAATCATTACAGGCAACGGCTCTTTTATTTACAAGCTAATACCCATTCAACACTGGTAAATAACTTATTAACGATCAAAGCCTACAGGATTTACTTGAAATAGTGTTATTCTGAATGTTTAATCATTATTTTGGCGTGATTCAAAGGACTGTTTTTGTAGTTAGGTATTTAAAAATAAAATAAACTTTTTAGTAGGTAAAGATGATTGTGAGTTTTCAGTTTCCCTAGAAGGTCGATATTTACACTGAATAGCAAATTTTCAGAATAGTTTCCTTGTGCTAAGAGGTACAAACAATTATAACACAAACACAAACTTATCTTCTAAGACTTATTACATATAATGCTATCCTTGTGAATTCACTCAGTGTACAAGCAAAAATGTCTATCTCATCTGCTACAATGTTAAGAGTGCGAAGCGCTCGCGTCAGGGGCGCCTCATTTAACAGATTAGTGCGGCCACGAGGTACAGCCAGCAGCTGAGGCCGACGTCGCCGCCACACATATCTGTCAGGCACACTCAAACACACTAACTCTAAAATGTTGGCGTGATGTATCTTGCCTCTAATTAATTTAAATAAATATAGGACAAGTGCGAACTCACGCCTAACTCTCAGCTCGTTGTATCCAACCATGCCTAATATAAACAGTGTTGGATACATAAGCGGGTAAAATGGATACACTCCATAGAGCCTCAAATATAAAAATCTAACAAATTTATTTTGTATTCGCTCCAACATGAGACTATATTTAGTCTCATGTGGGGCCCAGATGACTGCATTGAATTCTAATTGGCTTCTCACCAGAGTGTTATATAAAGCGATGATCGCCGTAATATTTGTGAAATCACGAACGGTACGTAGAATAAACCCTAGATTTCTGTAGGCCTTTTTGCAGCACTTGACTATATGATCACGAAACGCAAGCCCCGCGTTAAGCGTAACTCCTAAGTCCCTAACCTCTGTAACCCTGATCATCGGCATCCCATCAATGTTGTAGTTATGTACAATAGGACTATGTGCACGCGAGAAAGTGATGGTGACACATTTTTTGGCGTTGAATTGTAGAAGGTTTTCCTTGCTCCAAGTAACTACGCTATCTATGGCCTTCTGTAAGCGTTCACAGTCATCATCGCCCCTTACTGCCAGGGATAACTTAAGATCGTCTGCAAATAATAGACAGTTTGCATCTTTAACGACTTTGGGCAAATCGTTTATCATAATTATAAATTGCAGAGGTCCGAGGTTACTCCCTTGGCTTACACCAGACCACGTAAAGTACGGCTCTGACTTGCGTCCCTCGTACTCTACGTATTGCTGCCTATCCCTCATATAACTGGCGAAGAAATGAAGCAGGTGTGGAGTGAAACCAACAGCTGCTAACTTCTTGAGCAACACGTCATTATCGACTAGGTCGAATGCTTTTTTGAAGTCGAAGTAAGCAGCATCAGCTTGCCCCCCACTGTCTACAATCGGCAGCACATGAGTCATGTAACTCAGTAAGTTACTGGTGGTGCTCCTCATTGGTCGAAACCCGTGCTGTGCATCTGAGAGTTGCGTTTTCACTTGTTGTTGTTGTTGTTGTTGTTGTTGTTGTTGTTGTTTTCACAAGTTTTAGAAGATAAGTTTGTGTTCTTGTGTTAGATTTGCTTCACTATTACATTGGGTTCTACCTGTAAAAATAGTTGTAAGTGATGATGATAAATAAATAAATAAATAAATAAATAAATAAATAAAAATAAATACATTATCGCCGTGTAAACACGAAAAACAAGTACCTACAGTCACTAATTACAGTCCATGAAAGCCAAAGCACCAAAGCTTACTCAATGCTCAATATAAAAAAAGTAAAAACCCAAAAACTCGTGCCGTGCGGACACTAAAACGTAAATCCGCAATTAATTGGGTCCACGAAGCCGATCGCTACTAAATTAAACATTTTCTCTTATTTAAAACCGAAATGAAGTTCATTTGAATTCGTCCCGCCAGTAATTACAGAGTTTACGACGTGCAAAAGCCTCGAATGGGCAGCCATTTTGTTAAAATGGCGGCAACTGTACTCCTCTGGGAGAATGACGGACACCACGCGAAATTAAATGGCTAATCTTTGTAGGCGAATAAAATTAATTAATGCATTAATTACAGAAGTTTTCTTTGATTTAGAGTTTATTTATTTGTAAACTTCGTGTAGGATTGTCACCGAAATGTCAAAAACAGAAATCAAATGAAGAATTTGACAATTTAACGTGGGCTTGATATTGAGACAGTAGACCTTTCAGCTAAAATTTAGATTTTATAATATAAATATTACCCTACTTTACAAAATAAAAAGCTCTTCTCTTTTGTTTGGGTCTGCCTGCATATACCTAGGTTCTTCTGACGCACTCACACACACATAGCTCCAGAATATCCACAGAATTATACCAATAAAAATCGATCAGAAAAGTCCTACACCGTTCAATCTTATTCTAACCGTCATAACAGACATTTTTATCTACCATTACGTCACAAATCCGTTCTCAAAATCCCGCAGAGCACCTTGAAGTCCAAATAGGTGAACAAAAAAACTAATCGCAACGATTACCGAGTTACAGACAAGGTGATTGGAAAAATTTTCCTCTTCCAACTTTTTAAATTGGATCTAACTCTCCGTTCGCTCGAGCTCAGAAAAATCCAACCCGAGTGGATAATACGATTCACTCAATACTATTAAATTGCATCTTTGAGAAACGTTTACGTAAGTTATAAAAGGATTGGACTTATTTTTACTGACTTATTCGCAAGTATTTAGTAGTATTTCCTTAGTACTTAGCTGCTTTTGTAAAGGTACTTTCGGAGATGAATAGAAAAACATAAGTTTGTAGATACTTAGTTACATAATGGAACTGATATAATTGTGGGCACTTATGATAATTTACTTCTATTTATTTACGACTGTTTTTGCAACAGTAACAATGAATAAATAACGACAAAGACATAATTCTGACATAATTCATGAAGAGACAACTCATAGAAAGAATGCCAAAACTTCTCACAAAAGCTGACTCACTGATTATTTACAGTTATTATTTAAATATGCGATTGATTTCCGATTTTCAAAGTATATTTTTGAATGACCCTCTTTTCATCAGTTCGGGCTGCCATGATTAAAACCACATGCTAATTCTAAAACTCGATCAACATTTTAAACTCACTCACCACATCCCTCGGCTGGTCCTCCTCAGTAGTTTCTATATCGACACTCTCATCACTGTCTCTGTCACTCTTGGGTGACCGGGCCGGTGATGACGGTGGTGGCGACCGCAGCGGTGATCTAGTGTGCGACGATCGTCGTGGTGATGATGATAAAGGCGACCTGGAAAATGTACTAAGGTAAAAAAAAATGCTAATCAAAGGACCAACTAATTTATGACTTAAACATTTCTGGCGAAATGTGAATGTAACACCGAGGTACATTTCTCCCTAAACACGGGAAAAACAAACTTAATAACTAACAATAAATGTGTTGTCCATTTTATATCTCACTTTTTCGATTTCGAGATTATAAACTATATTTCTATACTAATATCCTAAAAAGTAAAAGAATGTTTGTCTTAATTTGTATATTTTTCTTTGGAGATAGTTAGGTACTGGTCCTATTACCTACACTTTATTTTTCACTGACAGAAACTTACTGGCTAATTGTGTAAGGCAATTAACAAGTAAGTTTCTGTCAGTTACGTTATATGGTACACTTGTCTTTCAATCGGATTAAGTCGTAGGCATAAGTTCTTTTTTATAAGTTCCTTCTTACCTGGTGGGAGACCTCGGCGGAGACATGACAGGTGACAGCTGCGGCGACTCCAGTCTGTGTCCCCTCACTGGACGGAAAGCTCGGGGCTCTTCTATTGAGTTCACACTGCTCAATGCTGTTAAAGCACCTAAATAGAAGATTATAATAGTAATCAAATGGCTTTGACAAATGAGGATCGATACACTTCTTTTGAACTCAAGAAATGCTGAACAAATTAATCAATTACTTACCAGGGGTCCACAAAGTTGGCTTCAACCAAGGTATAGCGTACGGCAATGGCAGCCGCGCCCCCCACACATAGTCAGCCAGTCTTGGCACTGGTGCATGAGCGCTTGGTGGACTTGCCGCTGGTCTTTTGGCCTCTGTGCTGCCATCCGACTCTGGCCTGCGAAGAGGCACTCTTCTGAAGCACAATTTAAGGCTGAACTATTTCGATAGATTTTTGTAAACTGTTTAAGAGGAAATTGCTAAAGGTTGTCAAAAAGACTTCACAGTAGTAAATTACAAATATAGAAGGTTGAAACATATATTTTACCAAACCAAAATCAAACCCAACTAACATTAAAAACCGAAAAACTAAAAACATAGCTAACTCGCTCTTACCTAGCAGCTGATAACATCCTCTTTCTCGTTCCCCCATTGAACATAGCCTTCACATCTTCCCAAGCATGGACCACTTCTTCAGGAGGAGTCCCACTTAGCTTCATGTGCCGCCGCCAAGAGTTGAAGTTGGCTGCATCTGGTTGTATGTACTTGTCTCCAGGTCCGACTCGGTGGGAATGGAATATGAATTTGTTTGGGGAAAAAAATAGCCCACAGTAGGCACACTTGATGCATTTTGCTCGTGAAGAGTTGTACCTAAGGAAGTAATAACAATCATACGTGTTAGTTAGTGGTGCAAAAGAAAATCGTATGTATAGGTGAAGGCAGACCAGCGACATAAAACGACCATCACTTGTTAGTTTAATTCTGTTAAAAACTTCACATATTGATATGACAGCGTATATATTATATTAGACTGCCTCGTTGGTCTAGTGGTCGCAAGCGCGACTGCTGTGCTGCTTGGGTTCGATTCCCAGGTCGGGTAAAGTGTTATTGGGTTTTAGCAGCCTCGGAGTCTGGATTTGTGCCCGGTTGATGGCAATAGGCTCGCCCCCTATTACATGGGACTAAAAATATAACTGGCGAAATGTGGGTGTATTAATGGGTACACCTCTGCCTAACCCTTCGGGGATTACAGGCTTGATGTTATGATGTTATATTATATTATATAATTATCCAATGCTGCGCTGCCTGTTTGCTATTGTGGATCAATATTTCATGAACTCTAATCCATCGACGACACAGTAAGCGCAGTGGCTGACGAATCGGCTGCCTCGCTGCGTGTCGCAGGCTCGATTAGGATACGAAACAAATATTTGTATGACCTATAGTCGTTCTAGATCTGGCTGCTTTTACCCACGATCCAGGAGTATTTCTTAGTGTGGGGCAGAGTCTTCAAAGAAGGAGATCTCTATCATGCTTACCTAGCAGGTAAGAAGGCTCCACGGCATCCCCAAGCACACTCATGATGGACAGCAAAAGCGAAGTCATCTGGTAACCTTGGGGGAGCATTGTCTCCGAGAAACGACTTGCAAAGTCGCTCTGCTTCTCGCCGTGTTATCATACCTGTGATAAAATAAATAAAAAGGTTTATGCTTCCTACTTTTTACGTTTGAATTTCAAGTAAATAACAACAATATAAATACACAAAGAGAAAAAAAAACACTTATTTATCACAAATATTACTGAAAGCGACGCATGTCAAGAATTTCGTCTGAAACGGTCGAATGAGTACCTAAATACTTTGTTTACGGAAAATGTTAGATATTATTATTTGTGCCAACAAAGGAAAACGGAGGTTTCCACTCATACCAGAAAAGACTACCCTATACACATAACACAAAAAATAAATATTGTTATGAATTATGTATGTTTTTTGGTAGTTATTGTGAACCCTACTTTCATGTATTCTAAGTACTAAGCTTTTTATAAAAATACGAATCATAGAATTGTTTGTCACAGGAGCACTTCTTTGTGAACCAGACTTTTTATTTATTTTTGCTCTGGTTGTGATGTGTAGACGAATCCAGAATATGTGGTGTGCTGATCCGCAAATAAAAGGACACTAGGGGCGAAATTCTACTCTTTTTATGGAACAATTTAAATATAATCTGTCTCTATTAAAAAATAAAAGTTTTAAAAATTCCTCTAATTTACTTACATTTAATCAACAAAAAAGTTCGAAGCCATATTTATTAATTTTTGACTTGGTGTCATAATTTAAATTGATTATTTATGTATTTAATGACAAGCCACTGAAAAATGAAGAGGATCCAAAACTAAGCCTTGAACCCACAGACGGGCTGTCTGTGGGTTCAAGGCTTAGTTTTGGATCCTCTCCAGGTCCTCAACAGGTAAAGAAGTTGAAGTTTTTATGGCTAAATGCCATATTGAGTGTTATTACCACATCGTCTTGAAGACACCGGCATGGCACCGGCTCTCCTCAGGATCTCCAGCTGCACCGGAGTACATTGCACACAAGTGATACCCAAAGCCACACGGCGGTTGTGTATCTCGTTGTAAGAGAACTGTTTCAGCAGTGTGTTCGATATCTGGGCCAGGCAGAGGCGCTCGTTCCCCTCGATCACGAGGGAGACTATTGGTACGCCGTATAGCAAGACGGTGCCGACCTGTGAGGGAAAAGAATGTAAGAAAAACTTTATTGTTCACGTGACTCTTGGAATCTCCTCTCGAAGTAATATTTTGGAGGAAAAGGAGGTGCGCAAACCATGTCACTGTGCAACATTACTGTTGCTTTGGTGCACAGTGGACTTTTATTTCATGATATTGGAAAAAATACTGCGTAAGTAAATGTATTACGCTTTTTTGTCACTTTAGACATGGAATGTAAAATATAAAAAACCAAAATACTATATTTAATATACAGTGGTTTTAAAAATATATATAACCATTTTAAAGTTACTAATGTCACACTTGAACTAATTTTAAAACTAATTAACTCTTACCTGATTGGGTTTTCCACTTAATTGCAAAGCCTTGTGTTCTGCTCTAGGTTTGAGAGTCTCTCGCGGTGACATGGCTAAGTTAGTAGCTTCCATTCTAAAACAAAGAAATGGCGTCTAAAAATCATTAAACAAAAAAAGATAGTTTTGTTTTCGTGTGTATATCAAATGCTTAATTTTATATTGTTTGCAGTAATCTTACAAAACGTTCGTTAGTCTAATGGTATCAAAAGCCGACAGCGGAGCATGAGGTCTTGGGTCCGATTCTCAGGTCGGCCAAAGTATTATTGGGTTTTTCCATCAGGAATTTCTCAGCAGCAGCTTTGGATTTGTGCCTGGTTGATAGCAATAGCCTCGTCCCCTATTACATGAGACTTAAACATAACTGGCAAAATGTCAGTGTCTTAATGGGTACACCTTTGCCTAACCCATAGGGGATAACAGGCGGTAAGTTATGTTAATCTTACAAAACTGATAAAAAACACAAAGCAATAACCACCTTGCGGTATAAATATAATCGTAAACTCACGAAGAAATAACTATTTAGCGAAGTATCTATTTTTAAACAAATCTTTTTAATGTTCCTTACACTTTTTGGGTCATTTAAACCCATAATATACCAAAAAATTATTACCGAATGCCATTCTATCCCATTATTATAACAAATAAGCAATAAAATGACTTCATTTACTTTTGCCGCACAATAAAACTGCACAGTGTGATATATTCGAATAAATTTGGGACAAAAGTGATCGTTTTGTATACAAATAGGCAGTTTGCGTGTGAATTTAGTGTATCGAATATCAATTGGGCATATTGAGGGGAGCGATAATGTATGGAGCACCGCCCCTTTGAGGGACCCTCATTTTACTATTATTTTTGTAGATCTAGTTCGTGGAAACTTTTTTTTTTCAGGTTTTTGTTAGTTTTATACGAACTGTTTAAAAACTAGATTATTAAAAATCTAAGTTCCAGTCGACGGCAATGCGGAAGAATTGTTTTAATGCCATTTAGTTTAAGATATTTTTTTTATTCTGATTGGTTTCTTTTTTAGTCTAAGCTAAATAGAAATATTAAATTTTATTTTATTTAGAAGAACACAAAAATTTGAAATTTTCATTTAATTTTGTGGTTTTGCTCTGTAACTACAGTTAACTGCAATGCACCGAAAAGAAGGGTTAAGATAAAAACAAACCTGACCTATATTCACCCTTGAAAACATTACAAAACACTGTAACGAAACACGTCACCACTTTAAAATGATAAATTACCACTTAAAATCAGAAATCAAAATAGGGTTGGCGAAAATGGAACGCGGTGACATACCGGTGGGATCATTATACGTTGTGATTAGTCAATTTGTGTCACCCCTGCACAGTGGGTCGAGGAGCGAGCCCGCCAAAATAATTGATTAAGTTAAACGACGTTACGTTAATGTAATGATCACATATGTTAGTTATGTAGGGGCACGTTCAATTGTTTCTGTGGTCATTTTGTGAATAGATTAGTTATTACTTTTGGCTGTGACGAAACGGAGGTTGAATCATCATGATATTATTTATGATGTGTTTTGTTTAAGTGTTTATGATACAAGAAAATAATATTTATGTTTAAACTAGCCCTCGACTTCGTCCACATCAAAGTTAATGTAACTAGGTATTATCCCACGGGAACCCTAATATTTCTAGAGAAAAAATAGCCTTTAAACTATTTCAGACTATAAATCTATCGCTGTGTCAAATTTCATCCAGATCCGTTCAGCCGTTCTGCCGTGATTGAGCAACAAACATCTATACATCCAAACTTTCTAGTAAAATTACGTCCTACCAAACCGACGGCTTACTATACATATTCATACTTAGAAACGATACTTTTTCTGTATAAGTAGGTACTGTAGAGACCCTGGCTGTTTGAGCCATATGCAAACTATTTGGTATGAGATGAATATTACTTTTATATTTAGAATAGAGGCAGACCGTGTGTCAACGGCTGACAAGCTAGAACTAGAATTAATCAATAATAATTTATTTAAAGCGAATACACTAAGTTTAAAGAATATTAAGTGTTTCAATCAAGTAGATTGATAAATATATCACGGTACAAGTAATAACCCACGTTTGGGTTATTACAGTACACAATTATTTACTGTGTTTCTTTTTTTTTCTCTTTTCTCATTCGCATCCTTATCATGACGAATAAAAAAAAAGTACAATACAGTAGCTGTACCCTTAGACGCAAATCTTTCCTTCACTACATGCAGATTACACCATATTAATCATTTTTTACATTTCACGGTTCAACTGCGTACAATTTTTGCTGATTCGCGGACAATACATTTAATAAAATACACTTGTAATTATAAATCCCTTATGGGGGCCATATGGTGTTGATATCAGTGATACACGGGGGTCAGCCCCCACGGGATGAGATGGGGATGAACACATGTGTACACTTGTAACGGAACTAATCGTTTTTGGAAGAAATCTGTTCTTTTAGTATGGTCGTCAGCGTTAGTTTAATGCCTTCACGGTTTGTATTTTCTCTGAATAAATTATTTGGTTACTCTGAATCTTGTAAAGAACAGGCACAAGTAAGAATAGTAAGAATTGTTTTGTCTTTAATATTTTTTTCCAGAGAATCGTAAAATATTGTGTGATTGTGTAACTTCATAGTATCACGAAGCAATGCGCAGAGATGGCCAATAACGACAAGAATCATTCCGAAAACAATTTAAAAATTGATGTAAATTGATATGAAAATTTGTTATTTGCAATTTATGTCGGGGAACGGGGTTTTCTTCCTGTACATTAAATATTTTTTTTCCCAATACTAGTTACAAAGTGAGACATCCCTACAACAAACCATATTAAAATAAAACCACAAAGTAACTTAGATAGAAAAAATATGTATTTCCTAACTCCCAACAAGAAATAGTGGCACTCCAATAGCTATCATCGGGTGTCCAAATAAATGTGCGACTCACAAATCGCACAATATCGGCTTGTGCCCGCAACGATCGCCACATTGACAACATGTTGTGCACTTTCCCGGATAATCCGTAACTAAAGGGGACACTCGTATCTGTGTGTCAAGTGCAGGGGGCTGTAGGGTGACCGTGAAATTATATGATATTTTTAGTTGCATACGTGAAAGTCATTTAATATTTTGAACTTTTGCCGTTAGTAGGCTGGTTATCTCAAAATTAACTAACCCATTACCATAGTGTCCATAGCTGAAGTTATTTTAAGACGATTAAATTAACACTTGATCCATTTCTTTTTCATTTTCGTGGGGAAATCGTCATGTATGTCCTCCGTCTGGAGAGAACGGAGGGTTATGTCGGACTCTTACCGACTAAAACCTCACGGTTACTACCATAAGTCGGGAGCCTGGTATTCGCATGATGCATGATCGGCGCCCCCACTGGTTTAACCGAAGGCCTTAAAAAGACTCGCTAAGAACTGTAATTCTCTGTGTTATTCAATTTATTTTATCCACTGACCACTTGAAAACAAAACAATATCTTCTAATCTCTTCCATCTTTCCTAGTCACCCTACCAAAATCCGAACAACAAATAGAACGTTCAAACTTGTTCCTTTGAGATTCCATTTTGTATAGCGCAATACTATTTAATACAGCCGTGCTGCCGTCGCCCGTCGGACCCGTCCGGCATTGTTACGGGCCGATGTTCGTTACCTAGTACACGAGGGGTTCGCTTTTTTATGAAACGTGACGAAATGTACCGTTTTGTAAAAGTCAAAATAATACGTCACGGCACGTTGATGATTTAAAATATTTTTGGATTATTTTTCGAGGTTTTTTTGCAAAGTAATTAATAGAATATTGATTGTTGTTTTTTTCTACTTTCCATTGACATTTATAGTTCAATATTCTTCGTCATGAAATAGAAAAATATAAATTAATCTATTATCTACACATTATTTGCTTGAGATGAGTATTCACCTACGTTTTGGAACGAGCTTCTATTTTCTGACTAACTGACCGACTCCTGGACAATTCAAAAATGCCCATAAATGGTATAATGTACTCTAAAGAACTTTGACTTTTTTTTTTGGGTTGGTGAAAATCATCAAATGAGTCCTTCAGCCCTTTGCGTTCCGGGGCCACGATTTCCTGTTATAACGCGCCGTCGATTTGGGCCTGGTCCTTAATCGGACAGCGAGCTACCCATCACTCGCCGTCCGCAAGCCCAATGACTGACTGACATTTCATGACTTGACTTGACTTTGACTTTGCGCCACTTAGTTATAGCTTTTTTGTTCATCGACAGTCAATACCAAATAACGAATACCTTTCTTCTGGTACTTACCTAGTTACTGATTCACATAACAATTATCATATCAGTAAAATCACTAGACACACACCCCATCCCCCCTGTCATAATCCGCAACTCCGTACATCCCACAAACAATAGACACATAGTTTAAACAAGCCGCTTCAAATTCAAAAGGTTTCGTACAAAATTAATTCGGCGACGTTATTTACTTTGTTACTTTGTTCGCTTAATTGAGTCGACGGCCGAAGACATGGAGTTAATTCGTCGATTCATATTTAATCAGCGCTTTGAGCTGTAGCCTCGGAGGCAGGGAGCTTTTGTCAACGTTAACTGATGAATGTTTTAACGTTTGCTTAGATTTGAGATGGCTTTAGATTATTTTGTGAGGTTTAAAATCTTGATGTACTTTGTTTCGCTTTAAAGACTTTTTTCCGCGATTATATTTTGGTTTACATTTTCAGTTTTTAAATCTGGGCGAAATCAATGTCTGTTACTCAATTATATAAAACTAGCTTTTGACTGTGACTTCGTCCGCGTAAATGTCGGTTATCGCGGACGCAGACAAAGTCGTGGAATAATAAGTAGCCTATATCCTTTTTTGAGGTTCAAACTTACCCCATGTCAAATTTTATCAAAATCGGTTAAGTGATTTAGCCGTGAAAGCGTAACAGAGAGCGTACTTTGTCATTTATAATAGTATGGATAGTCCTGCTTAAAAAAAATATGCACACCAAAAGTTTTATTAAAAAATAAATGCCACTTTTTTTCAATGGCGCTTGCTCCTGGCACACCATAAAGTTCTAAACTGGGCGCGTTTGTTCCATCGCCCGAACGTTCAGAACACAATGAGCTCTGTTGACACACGGGTCGCACAGCCGCGCTCCTCTGCGCACATTTTTCGCACAATTGAATTCGTAACTAATCCGCGATCCATTGTTAATTTGGTAAATTAATTTGTTGAAAATTAAATGTTTGATTTTGGGTTTTTCTTAATGTTTATATAGGTAGGTAGATTAATGATTTACTTTACAGTATAAGATAAAAATTTACCTACCTATTTAATATTTATAATCCAATTATGGATAAAAAATTTAGCTACATAATATTATAACGATAAAAATTTTGAGAAATTCAACCAACGAGAAGAAAAGATAACAAATCCGATACTTGGAATTTTTCCCGCGCTTTTTAGTAATATAATTTGTTTGATGTACTACGCGCAACACTCCCTTATTTTTAATTTACCTCGAAATCATTTTCTGAATAATAAAATTATTATAATAATTCGTTTATAAAAAAAAAACGGAACGTAAGTGACCTATTTCTAGATAAAGTGTTCATTATTAGAGCTCTGAATCTTAAAAATCTAAACGGTACCCATATAAGGTCACTTTTTGTCTGTCTGATACAAAGGGTTATTTCTCAAAATACATGCAACGCCGAAGGTTGAATGTTGACACAATAATAGACCTTAATAACACGGACACATTTCGACTAATTAAAAACCAAAAACTGACTTCATCTTGGCCAGTTTTTAGACCTTGAACAAAATAAAATGGTGTACAGTACACATAATAAGTGCAAGTACTATAAAAGTCGTCATAAAAATAAAATCTGAATAATTTATCATTTTAAAATCAACTCATCGTAAGGTAACGAGAAAGTTTAAACAAACATCCCTTCTTGTTCGTGAGCGAGACACATCAACATGTAAATTGTCTCCGAATTTATTTATACAAGTAATTGAATCGCCCGCGTCGACGAAATGACATCTGTAGACTTGATTTGATGAAAATTACCTACTTGGTAGAAGATGCCCACTTTTATGAACTTCTCCCCTCTTATTATGTTTATTACGTAGATATGCGGAGACTTATGCATAAATAATACGGGTTTTTTTTCTGTTTCAATATTAGATGTTTTTTTTTTTTCAAACAGATATTAACAGTTTTTGTTTTACATTGTTATTTTGTTTTTATTTCTAACTCTTGGCGTTAAAAAAAGGCGTAACATTGATATTTAAAAAAATATGTAAATACTATAAATAAAATCAATAAAATGTTTTATTTTATTTTTCGTGAATTTTTCCTTTGCATAAATAGCAAATATGACGACATAGCGACAGTAGCGCCACCTGCTGGTTCCAATTGTACTTTCAAACCACCTAAGAACCCATTAAAAAATAAACAAAAAAATTATCTAAATCGGTCCAGCTGTTTAGGAGGAGTTAGCTGACATACACAGGTACAGAATTTTTTTATATATTAAGATAAATCATCAAATTTTGACGTGTCTTTGTATTGATTACCTATTTTTCGTCTTATGTTACGGATACCTACATGATTATTCGTAATCCTTACATTTTTTATAAAGTATAGGAAATAAAGTACTACACCCTAACATTTTTAAATAACACCGCAGTTTTTTCCCTATTACCTAGGTACTTCACAAAAACAAATCAAATGTACCTACCATTGAATTGACAAACCAATAATCCAGTTCACGAGAACAGCGAGACAAACAAATTGACAATAAAACAGCTTTATAAACACAATTTACGAAACACTCCTCAAGGAAAACTTATAAAAGAAAGTTAGATGAAGACGGCGCCATTTTAAAAGTTAAATGTCAAAATGACAACTGATTTCATTTGGCGCGAACTGGATGTAATTGGAATGTAAAAAATGTAAATCTTAATATATACCTATATAAATTACGCGTCACGTTGTTTGTCCGGGATGAACTTCGAAACTACTAAACCATTGTTTATGAAATATGGCTTACTGTGTGTAATTTATTCCAACTTAAAATATACTATAGTTTTTATCTCGATTATTGACCTCAATATTTTTACTTACTTCAAGCCACAGCAACGCGTGGTCGAGTCAGCTAGTATACAATTATAATAAAGTAGGTGAGCAAAGTTAGCACCTAGTTACTCATAGAGGAATTCCAACACGGCTAATGGTTTTTTTTTTTAAGTATTATCTTAGTAAAAAATCGGCCAAACGCGAGTTGGACTTGCACACGAAAGGTGTACCATACAAAATCTTACATTACATATAAAAACATGTTTCCTCTATGGGGTTTCTTCCTTTAATTTTTGCTTTATTTAATATTTATACTTATTGTTACAGCGCTCATATTAATACACACTCTGTGATACTTGTAATTTATCGACGTTAAGATTTTTCAGTATCTGTCTTATAGGTAGATAAAACCTATTACGGTTCCAAAGATACTGTCCTGTGACAGACGGTCGGACAGACAAACAGCTGGTTCTGATTTTCACCCTGTGGGTACGGAACTCAAAAAGACCTGGGCACAATGGCCATGGAGCGATAGCGTTTGGCCATTAGCTATAACTACTTTTTAAATCAATGAATAAAATGCTGTAAGCCGTTGATCTCGGCTGTCATATATTGATCTTTGGCAGTTGCTACGGGTCGTCAGAAGCCTGAAAACCTCACAACTAGTCTTACCAAGGGGTAAATTAAATATATAATAAACAGGTCGTTGATTAAGTTAAGTTTCATTGGAAGAAATCCATCGGTTTCTAAGAAAACTTCAACTACATCTGTCGACTCTGGATACCTATCACTTTTGCTGACTGTACCTAAAATATTATTTGAGAATTAACAGAAACAAACCAATCCCTCTTAACCATTGCAACCACTGAACAAATTCCTCCAATGATTATCTTAGAAACATAATCCGCATGACGTCAACCCGAGGCGGTATCAACTTAATGTAGAAATAATGAATTCGTCGCGAATCGTCCGGCCCCTGTTTGTCTTTCAATTATAGGCTCCCCAGGGGGCCCATCGCCTCCCCTGTTTAAACAATGTAACACTCCCATGTATATTTAAGGAGGGACAAAAATTAAATCTTCCGCTTATCTGTCCTTCTCTAAATGTAATCTACGGAAACAATGACTTTTTAGAGATGTGTTTTTTTTTTCTATGATTTTGTTTTGATTTTTGGGTCACGGGGACTTTGAAAGAGAATGTCAATGTTTATTTCATTTTCGCTAATTTGCCTTTTAATAACAATATTAATAATTTAGGTATACCACCCCGCCGTGTATGTACTTACATTTGATAAAATCTTTCTTCTAGAATTTCTTTCTTTTATTTATACTAAAATTATATATATTTTTTTAATTTTAAACTTTTTAGTTTAAAGATATGTTTATTAAATAATGTGGGGTTTATTTTTTTAATCTAAAGAACACTAAGAATTAGGAACTTATTAAGTATTTTTATACATTTACAAAATAGATCTATGCGAGAAGTACTTTTTTTGCGGCCAGATAATAGAAGCATCACAGTCAACTATGAATAAAAAAAGACAAATGTAGTCACAAATTCCGAATTTAAATTTAACGTCTTAATTTTAATTTTAAACCAAAAAACAGCTTCAATTGGCCAGAAATATGTCTATGGTCGTTGTTATTTGAATAAAGAACGCATAAACCTGCCCGATGTTAGGAAGCAACTTTTACCTACCTATAACCACTGTAGGGGTAGCGAACATTTTTGTACTTTTGACTTGGACCTGCTTTTTTAATCGTCACTTCCTCCGCGATGAATAAATATGATGGTTTGACAGGTTTTACATACATGTTGTATTAATTTAGATAATAACTATCTGGTTATTGAAAACTCTTATTCAAAAAGGCTTTTTTTTTTCAAATTTAATAATTTTTGCAGATATGTACGTAGCCTTCCTCCATAAAATGATTTGTTACATAAAAACGTCAACTATTTTGTTCATTTAACATTTAGCAATCTCCAATACCTAGCGGCTCCTTATCTCAACCAATATAACAAACAGCTGATGAGCCGTAGCAACTGTTGTAGCGTGTTTAGTAAGTTCCGTAGCCGTAGCACTACGCGCGCTACGAAAACTCGTAGCTTGTAACAATGATTTTTCTAAAAATATTTGAATAAATTATTCCAACAAAACTGTCGCTGTTAAGTTAGGTTTTTTTTTACTTTTTATTTTAGTAACTTAAAACTACGTCCTCCGAAAATTAAATAAATATTTTCACTTAAATATATTTAAAGAAAAAATATCGATTATTTCTGTCATTATTAAAAAATAAACAATACAATAAAAAAATATCATACCTGTATTCGGCCGGCTGTCACAATTCATAACATTACTCAACCGCGTACCACACCGCGCACCGCCGCGTTATGCACGAGACTGTCCTCCCTCAGCCCTGACCAATCGCACCACGCCCCGGCCAGCCCCCGCCCACCAGCGAACCAACCAATCAGCCCCCGCCCAAAACGTTATTTACCTCAAACGCCCGCCCGCCCAGCCTGCCTCAACTTATCGATTGGACGGCCCCAGCACTTATTTAAGGCGGGCGACGACAGAATTAATTTTGTGATTGAAATTACAAGTATAAACGTATAATTCGTTCGCGCCCGGCTCGTTCGATTAAAATACCGATTATTACGATTGTTGGTTTCTGATGTGTTCGATTCGTTTTGTGGGGATTTTTTTTCAGGTTTTGATTTTTAGTTTATGTTTCCGGTTATTGTTGCTTGTCTGAAGAATTGTTTTTTTATTATGTATTACATTTTTACATCTAAATAAAATCCAGGCTCTGAGTTTTTTAAACATATCTTAGAGTATTTTTTTTAATACAGTTGAAAAAAAATATTATCACATCTTAATCACAGTTACAACACCTTTGAAACTCGCCTCTGAACTTTCCAAAACAAAATAAAGTAGGTCAAAAAAATAAATACTCCATACCCACCATGCCTACCCTCGCATTGTACAAGAACCTCCGTGGGAGTTTAAGCCTCCTACCGTACGAGTACTTACCGAAAGCCTCTTTACATTTACAATATTATATCTGAATACCTGTAAGTGGTACAACCGACCGGAGTCTGTAGTACTATGAGTGAAATAATAGTGGTGTTTGATACTTATTCTTAGTATTGAGTATGCTGTGTTAAATACTGCATAAATATTATGAGGGTTAATATGTATAACTCGAAGTTATAATTAAAATTATTAAAATTATTGGTACCTATATTTATCTATACATACTAATATCATTAAAATGTAAAGTTTGTTTGTTTGTAAGATGTAATTCGACGAGAATAAGTCGACTGTATTTAATTTACATCTTACATCTTTGAAAATATGGATTTTAGATGCTTGAGAAATTTAAATCGGCAATCAAAACTTGAAACTAACTAACTATAAACTAAAAGAGGTAAAACTGTTTATTTGTTTGTTAGGGGTCATTTGTTTTTTTATGTTTAATGGTAGCTGGTATACTTGACTCCCAAGCAGGCGAAGTAGCGGACAGAAGCTAATATTATATAGACCACTAAATGTGTACTAATCACTGATCCACAAAACACGTTTCTAATATTTTTTTCTTTCTGAAAAACATCACATATTTTTATGACGCCATTGTCAAAATACCATCGCGATAAGGCGTCATGCCGGCTGTACCGTGAACGATTAAGTACTAAGATATAAACATGGTGTGATAATGAGTAGGCCCGTCTGCCAGAGATTTAACCCTCAATTATAGAATTAAGCCGCGAGGAAGGGTTGTGCACCCCTGTTGTGACGGCAATTGAGGAAATAGTGATGGGCATTTTTTTGTGCTAGCTCGATAGTTTTTTTAGTATCGATTTTTGATAGAACTTTGTAGGTTCATTTTGTTTATAACCGACTGAAACCGTGACCGTGAGATACAATTAAACAGTCTATGTATATATGTTCTTCTGTGTACGTATATCTTGTAGAGGATTAGTTGCATATAAAAAAAATAGGTATCATTGGAAGCGTCATCATGTTCCGCTTGTCATAAGCTTCATATTGTATGAGTTAGCGGATGTATGATGCTACATATTTTTTTTCTTTGTGTTGTCTTTAATATTTTGATTATTTGTAATTTATAAAATTATAACACGTAAATGTACCAATTTGAATTCTAGTTTATAGCTTTTTGATTGACATTAAAAAACCTAGTAGCAAGTTTTAGTATTAATATAGCTCGCTTTACCACACGATATAAAATACATAGAAGTCATCAAATAATCGTATTTAAAATATTAAGACGACTTAATACACAGGAATATTTTAAATTTTAAACCTTAAACTTTGTCCACTTTTATCTGCCGATAATTTTCAAGAATTACGATACGACTTTTTTTCAGTTATATAAATTTTATCGATAACAAAACATCGACAGTCAATCCCCTCATTACCTTCGATGTTCAATACCGATATAATGAAGTGTCGTCACGCCGCGAATGTTTGCCTTTGTCGAGTGTGTACCAGCCCTTAACGTTGTTATCATTGTGCACCCCGCTTTATTGTCAGATGTTTTCATTGATAAACGATAAAGTGTACAGCAATTAATGAATGCTACTCATACTGGTGTTTTTAGTTTATTCTTCGATTTTATTCTTCGTTTTTAGGTTTTCATGCTCATGGTGCCAAACGGAGCCCTAGTACTCGAACTTTACTATCTGTATGTCTGTCCGTCTGTCACAAAACTGTAGCTTTTGAACTGTAATTGGTAGACACTTTAAGACGTAAACAAATAATAAAAATAAATTTAAAAAACTGCCTCGTTGGTCTAGTGGTCGCAAGCGCGACTGTTGTGCATGAGGTCTTGGGTTCGATTCCCAGGTTGGGCAAAGTGTTATTGGGTTTTTCCATCAGGAATTTCTCAGTAGCAGCCTCGGAGTCTGGATTTTTGCCCGGTTGATGACAATAGGCTCGCCCCCTATTACATGGGACTAAAGACATAACTGGCGAAATGTGGGTGTACGTCTGCCTAACCCTTCGGGGATTACAGGCGTGATGTTATGTTGTGTTAAATTTTAAAAAAACAGTGGTTTTTTGTATGTAATGTCAAACGTTGTATGATGATACAGTACTCTTTGAGTGTGAGTCCACTTTTTTTTCTTTATTTATTCCTTTTTCTTCGTTTGCGGCCTGTTTACTTTTTGCTCACATTCAAAGACAGTACCTTAGTGCTACTCTATCAGACACAATTTTAACTGAAGATTTAAATCTTAAACGTGTTCCGAGTCAGGTAAAGGCCACGTCTGGATCGTTATATTTTCTTTCATGAAGACGTCAATTTGAACAAGATGAGCCAGAATATGAACAAGATGTGTGGACTCAGCACATTTCCATTGTTATGCTCGCTATACACATAAGCGGATCGGCTGGCATTCGGTTCGACGTGCTCTACACCTACAGCTATTGAAAATGCCGAACCGAATAGGCCGACCCGCTTAACAGTCAATCTCTTCTGTCAATTCATATTAAAGAAGTTTATATAATTATACAGCTATTACTTATGATGTATGTAAAAGAACAATGGTTTTTAAATCTTTGGGGTTGTGAGGATTATTATTATATTGTACGTAAAACTCAGGTAAGAAATCACATTTTTATTTGGGTAAATATTTACAATGAAAGGATTATAAGCACGCGACCACAACAATAGTCAAAAAACAATCTTTCTATGTGATTCACAACTTCACGGTAAAATCCACCTTAACATACAACAATAAGGTAGGAATTCCAACATATTTACAAAAACTTGAACCGTTTTTAATTCCACATGATAATTGGAATTCTTTTTTCAAATCATCAACAATGAACTCGCCGTGTCCGTCGATGTACAATACGCCCCAACCTTGTAACGTCGGCGCCAATTAATAGGGGATTTTTTCCGTGTACTTAGATTTTTAAGATTTTTATTTTGATTTTGAATACGCGTGCGAGAGAGCTTCGCCTAATTAGGAGCTTAGATTGGCTTTGGTATACAGCCTCGTTGGTCTAGTGGTCGCAAAACGCGACTGCTGAGCATGAGAACCCAGGTTGGGCAAAATGGTATTGGATTTTCCATCAGGATTACAGTCTGGATTTGTGTCCGATTGATGGCAATAGGCTTGCCCTATATTACATGGAACTTAAAAAAATATAACTGGCGAATACAGGAACCGTACATTTTTCCGAGTTAAAAAGTAGCTTTTGTGCTGTTCCAGACAGTGTATATAATCTATTTCTGTGCCACATTTAGATCCGTTCAGCCATTCTGGCGTGATTGAGATACAAGCATCCATTCATCCAAAACGCGTTTGTATTAGTAGTAAGATAAGATTATAAAAATATAATCACTATGATTAAAATAATAATAATCAATTAACACCCTGTCTTGTGGTGATATACTGTAGAAATTGAGTTTAATAGTAATCGTAACATCCGCGTAGGCTTCGTAGACCTGCGGCTTACACCTCGTAGCGCTCGTAGCATCTTTGCTACGCTCATTTTCATTGTTTGTGAACAGTGTTATTCGGTGAATTTTGACAAAGCCCACACAGCACCTAAATTCGCCGAAGTAGATTTTATTATTTATTTATCAGAGAACATTTTTGAAAATCTGTGTTGCGGTTAAATTCGGCCGATTTTGAATTTGCCTTACAAACAGAAATTACCAATTTTCTTTTTTTAAATAAAACATTTCGAAAATGTTCTGTAATTACTTTAAGATCAATGTATCCTGCTTATGCGTAGGAAATTTAATAAAAATCGGTTAATTAATTTCGAAAAATAAGGACTTGAAAGTTTGTATTTAATGCCGTACAGTATTAACGCTCTTAAAAAGTAAACAGACTAGCATCAATTAAAACAAAATACGATGACATGATGTCCGGTTTCTAGGTAATGCCAATAAATTAACTAATGAAAGGGCCTAACCCACCGCCGCCCGCGCCGTCCGCTTCGGATTACAGACAAACAAACGACACAAAGTGATTAAGCGCTTTTAATATTAAATAACTTAACAAACAATATTACTTAGAATTATCGATGTGAGAGATTGTGGTGATAGTCCTTTGTGAAGGTATAGTGCATACATACATACATAACATCACGCCTTTAATCCCTGAAGGGTTAGGCAGAGCTGTACCCATTAGCACACCCACATTTCGCCAGTTATGTTTTTAGTCCCATGTAATAGGGGGCGAGCCTATTGCCATCATCCGGGCACAAATCCAGACTCCGAGGCTGCTACTGAGAAATTCCTGGTGGAAAAACCCAATAACACTTTGCCCGACCTGGGAATCGAACCCAAGACCTCATGCACCGCAGTCGCGCTTGCGACCACTAGACCAACGAGGCAGTCGAGGCAGGTATAGTGCAATTGCTTTGTTTTTGTATTCATATAAAATATTGATAAGGATAGTGTTTCTTTGGCGATAGTTGTCTGTGAGTTATTTAACGGGAAAACTTTAACCATGGTTTCAGTATTAACCCTCCAAGAGATTCAATTATTCGTCGGTTATTAAAAATATATATGCTCTACCGTACAAAAGTGCTACGGACAACATTTTTGGTATAGCTGTCAGGAATCATGTACTGAATTCATGGTCAACACTTTCGTTTTGATCTCCCTTGTCTGTCAGTACACCACGCCATGATCAACGTTTGCACAATAATATGAATAATCACATAAGTAGTACAAGTTAGTAGAATTGCTCTCTCTGGAACTTTTCTAGCCTTAAGTGAATAGGTTTCTCATAGGTAAGCGTGTAGGTTAGGTAGTAGGTAGGTAGGTAGGTAGGTGTAGGCAAGGTACCTTCTCGGTAACCTTTGACCAACTCATCATCACACGGTGAGACAGTTATCAGATGCGAGCCTTTCATTCAAAACCTTGCTAAGCTTCATGTTTCAACTTTCATGTTCAGAACTTAGATCGAAGTACTCGTGTCTAAATAATAAGGAAACATGTAATCTCCATTGTTACAGACATATTTAAAAACGATAACAATGCTGCTCTTAATTGAATTGTGTAAAATTTTCGCGTTGTAGAGAGCGAGGGGGTAGGTGAGGCCGGGGAGGCAGGGCTCGTTTTAACTTTCCGGACCGCTGCTCTCAGGATGCTACTAGTTGTTCACACAGTCACACTCGATTGTTTTGAATTGTAGCAGGTATTTTTATGTTCTAAGGCAGATGAGAAATACCTCCTGGAGTCATCAAGAGGCTTCTTTAATAAATAACTGTCAGTCTTGAAAATACAAAACTACCCACCAGCGATTGTTTCGTTCAGAACAACCTCTTTGTTTAGGGACATCTTTCTTAACATTTATAACACTAATCCCATAAAGTTTTATTGATTTAATAGATTTTATTTGTTTTGTTTAAGTATTTTTTGTTCTTACTACCAAAGCGTTTTTATTTTGCTTTTGTGTACAATTTTTCATTTTTTCATGTTATGTACGTTATTTTGCTTGAATAAAGAGTTTTTCTTTCTTTTCTTTATTTGGTATCCACGCTTCCAGTTCCAGTAGTAGTGGCTAGTATTCAATTAACTGGAGCCTCGTCGTGGAGCGCCTTCACACTTTTAGTTATGTCTGCCAGAGTTAGCGGGAACAGGGGACTGCCTTATTTCTTATTTAAACTAAGTAATTATGTAAGCACATTTATAATATAAAATGGATTTCTGTCGCATTTAGAATGGCAGGTGGTGCAAGTACCTATATAGTGGTTAAATGATAATGGCATAATCATTTTTCAATGCAATTACTTATCCCTTATCGCCTATGTAAAAAGTGCGAGCAATGTAGGTATATCAATGTAGCTCAAATTATTTAGTTTTGTAGTGGTCTACTGGACACGCTTTTTATTTATTATTTCTTTTCTCTAATTATACCTGTTATTTGCAAACCTGATCTTATAATTGATATGTCTGAAATCACCAATCTGCCTTCAGCAAGTGTGATGATCAATACTCGTGCCTTCTCTGTGTAAGTGCCAATTTATTTATGAAAATATTATATACGTGAGAAAAAATCTAAAACATTTTAAGAAAATATGTGATAGACATAATATTAATACCAGAAATAAAGATAAAATAGCTCAACCTTATTTTAGATTGTCTAAAGTAAATACATCTTTCATGGGGTACTGTGTTAAATGTTACAACAAAATACCTTCTGATATATTGAAATTAAATGAAAGAAAATTTAAGACACATATTAAAAGTACACTTTGCAACCAAGCATATTATAAATTAGAGGATTATATTCAAGATAAGACTGCTTGGAAACATGCTGGTCCTGCTCCATAGGACAATTACTATTCATTCTAGACAAAATCAAGCTGGTTAATATTAATTTTAATATATATATATATATGTGTAGGTATATATATTTCCTTTTTTCTTTTGACATTTTTATTATATTTTTAATTTTTAATTGATTTTTACTATGGGATTGCGCAGGCTCACACGCTGTTTCATTGTTGGTTGAGATGTTGAGAGTGGTTGTCTACAGTTCCAATATTTGTTAACATGTGAACATGATGTAACTTTAAATATATTTTTACCATGAATTCTTAATTTGTAATATAAATTATTTTTGTGTGTTATTATACAGTAGTTTTTTTTTATAGAAGGTACATTGTATTCACACGTATGACTATGTATACAAATAATAACATTGTAAAACATTGATTTTAAAAGAGTACGTATGGAGTTTCTTGCCCATTCTTCTCCATACAAAACTACCTTTTGGAAGGGGCAACTAGATTCAATTCTATTTTTTTTTCATGTAATGACGTTCAAAAGTGCCTTATAGTGGCCTAATTGAAATAAATGATTTGACTTTGACTTTGACTTTAAGAAGAGGCCTTAATCCTGCAGTGGGACAAAAATAAGCAAAAATAAGCAATTGTGACTTAAACATAATTTATCCCCTTTTTCTGTCCACTTTAACGACTTTGTCTCTGTCCAGAGAGTACTGTAGAGACCCTGGCTGTTTTAGCCATATGCAACCTTTATTCATATATTTTTTTTTTATATTTCGAATAGAGGCAGACCCTGTGTTAACGGCTGTCAAGCTTAAGCTAAGAACTAGTTTTAACATAGTACAATATATTTAAAAGTGAATACACAAAGTTTAATGATTTATAAGTGTTTCAATCAAGTAGAATGATTAATATATCCCGGTACAAGTAACAACCCACGTCTGGGTTGTTACAGTACCTAGGGTACTTATAAAAAATGTTTACTTCTCTTAACCAATATCTTTTATCATTATGTGTAGTACGTAAATATAAAGCCCCCATAACAATCACTGCAGCGCTTACTTACGGTCGACATAAGGGCGCGTCCACTGTACCGACAAATAGCATTGGTTATACTAAACCGATTACGTTAAATGAGACAACCGATACCCGCAGCCTCTCATCCGTGAACACTTGTAAATATATCAGATTGTTTACTTCATGGAGGAAATATGTTAGAACGTAATTTGTTCTTCTTAGCATTTTTGTAAGCGTTAATACAAGGCTAAAATTACATACATACATAAACTTACGCCTTTTTCGTATGAGGGTAGGCAGAAACTACAGAACGCCACCTGCTACGATCCTTACATACTCCTTTCGCCTCAGTTCATGCATCTCGTCATACAAGCCAGTTACGAGTACTGCGCACCTGACCTTTCTTATGAACCTAAAATTAGAAAATAAAAAATAAACGATTAGAAAGTTATTAGGTACGCACATAAAAATATCACTAAATAGCTTCTGAACGCGATTTCGTTCGTGTCAAAGTTGGTTTCTCCAAACAAACTCTGGACCCTTTCATCCTTTTGAATGTGTGGAAAAAAAACCTTTTATACCGGATGCCTACATCATACAAAGAACACATCCTCCAAGTTTCAGGTCTCTACGATCAGCGGTTTAGACTGTGCGTTGATCCGTCAGTCTGTCAGACATTCAGGACAAAGCATTTTATATGCATAGAGGAAGATAAGGTAGGTATTGTATAACCTCTCGTGTCGAATAGGTACCTATCCTACCTCTATATTTAAAAAAAAATGTTTAGATAGATAAATTATACAATTATTGTGACATCATAACCCTCCAAAACTCAGGTAAAGACTTAAAACCAGCGCATGAAACACGTTAATACGTGTGTAACAGCTGACAATGCTATTAGACGTCGATTTAATAGCATTTGTCAGAGATTTGGCAAAATTTTCATGTTGGCTTTTAATATAATTGTGTTCAGTTTATCTGTTGGCAGATTATACGCAAGGATTACGGGATGGAGCCGGCGGCGCGGGCGCGGGCGGACCGCTCAAATTGAATTGTAATATGCTGCCGTTATTAATAACAGAGAATGGAGACACATTAGGGTTGTCTGTTGACAGTTTCAGATGTTTTATTTCTGTTAATGTGTTCGTTCGTTTATGAATGACACCGAATAAGGTCTTTGAAATAACGGTTACACGACTCACAAGTTAGGTAGGTACCCAAAGTACCTACTAAAGATGAAAACCAAGAGCGGATATTTTGAATGTTTTATGACACGCAATAGGAGACTATAAAAAACTTACTACGGTCTACCTTCATTTATCTTATCTTTATAAAAATTCTACCATCGAACAATAAAAATCATCGTTAACGAACTATTGTTAGCAGAAACATTTAACCCCAAAATACAAACAGCCCTGAGTATCAACCCTATCAGGCACAATCGGCCGTCTCTACCCGAGCGCGCCTTTTTTCCCGCAAATTTTAAGCGTCTCCCTGCGAATTCCGCGAATCAGCCGTATTTGTACAATAACTGCCCACCCGGGATCGTTTCGGGCACAATAGCCTCTTTGTTTAACGACGTCTTTCTATTGCGACATGGCGCGTGCCTAGTTTTTTCAATGGGTCCTTTTGACCCACGTGCTTGAATGTTACGTATGTTGTATACGATTGCAATTTAGGGTTGAGTTGTCATGTATTGTATTATAATTGGTTGTAAGCTTTTGGATTGATTGTAAACATTTGTGCTTTAATTCTGTTATAACTATTGAAGGATACGCTACGTTATACGCTAACCTAAGCGGTTCTAATCTTAGAAAAATAAGCATTTTAAAAACAGTTCTTGCACATTTACCTGGAACTGTAGTAGCTAAAATGCTGCAATGCGGATACAAAATAAAACGTTGTTTTTCTGTCAGACCATCAATTAAGCTGGATATATTTTTATAGTAAAATATGGTTTGCTAATTTTTGAACTGGTTACAGCACTTGCCGGACTCGCCCTGATGGTGGACGGGCTGTCACGCGATTTATTCGTGGCTGGCGACAACAATACAAACAGCACCGAACGCAAGTTCTGAAATGAAAGAGTTTATTGAAAAAGCTACCTATTTAGAAAAGTGTTCTTTGATAGCTATAGGTTTACGGTTTACATCTGGACAAAGACAAACTTTCACCTCATTATTTGATATGTTAAAAAATATTATTGATACCTCTCTGGGGTACTTCGGCTATCTGAGGGTATCACTTATAAACTAATTTACTGAGAGAGACTGCAATTATGACTCCTCACTTCGACAATCGCTTTTCTTACCTGTTCGCGTTTAACTGCAAATATTGTAAAACATTGATTTTAAAAGAGTACGTAGGTATGGAGTTTCTTGCCTATTCTTTTCCATACAAAACCACCTTTTAGAAGGGGCAACTAGATTCAATTCTATTTTTTTTTTTTCATGTAATGACATACAAACGTGCCTTTTATTGGACTAATTGAGATAAATGATTTGACTTTGAATGTCCATTAAAACGCGAAAAAAACACTAGACATCCGCCAATCCGTTTCCCTTTTCTTCCCCAAATATAGCATAATTTTTGCAACAAAATCTCCCCATTTCTTCGCTCGCCTATAACTATTTTGTAAGTATAACGAAACACGTTCATTTGTCACAATTACCGGTGACGCGGAATAACTAGCGAGTGGCGAGTGGCGATAAACCTCCTCTTGTTAGCTGCGCATCTTGTGCCGCTCATACATTTTTATGAGCTTTTTATTTTTATCCACCCATGTTTTGAAGGTTCCCCGTCTTGCTAAGTTAAGGTGGGATATGTGTGTCGCTGTTGTATTGTTCAATCCATTTACTTATTTAAACTTTATGCAACAAAAGTACAAAGGCGAACTGCCTTGGTGAAGAGATAACATGGTAGGTGCAAATTAATGTACGAACGTTCAACAGCAAAATTAATTTAGAAAAAAAAAAACACAAAAAGTACTAATCATTAAAGGCTTGTGTTTGAAATCGTTTATGTAATCTTAACAACCCCTTCGTCCCTTTAAAAGGGTTGTTTTGTCAATTTTATTCTTCCAATATTTATTTTATTTAGTTATATATTTGTTTAACCCAAAAGATCTAAAGATTTTTCATTCAAACGAACTGATTTTTGCATTTCTCCCAGACAGGGGTAGATTTTTGAATCAACAATTTATTATTTGGGACATCTGTTTTATTATTGTTTAACTTACTAAAAACACCATTCACACATATATCCAAATAAATTACCAAGAAATGAATTTAGACAAAGCTTGATTACCTAGGTATAACTCCTTTTGCATAGTTAGAGGCTGATTTTTGAAAATCCCAAAATAACAATGTTCTTCTTAAAGAATACCGAGTTTATGTTGTAGAGTATTATGTTTCAAGTTAATCGGACTGCGTATTAAAATTCTTCTAGACAAACTTTAACACCTCTTAATTCTTGTTTAGAGGGTAGATAGTTTAAATTTATATATTCACTTAGATAAAGTATTCGTTTCCAAGTCTATTAACATAAGGAATGTCAATACTGTCAAAATTTCCCCTTTTCATCCTTTTAGTCTATTTTTGTAGTTTTTGATGACTAAATCCATCACAGTCAATCACAGTGATAAGTTTTCATAAATTAGGTACTAGTATTTATAGATACGTATTGATAAGATATTGTAATCTTTGCCAATCATAGTCGGTCTATAAAATAATAAGTAAGTACCAACTAAGAATTAAGTACACGACGAAGCGTGTTCCATCTGTGTCTAAAATATTTATTTTTCTCTACCTATCAACTTTATTTATGTAACTTGAGGACAGTCTCCGTGTTCACAAACTAAACTTAAATCAGAGAACTCTCATCTTTTACTAACACACACCGAATGAAAAGGACGGTGACACCTTAGAACTAAGTTAGATATGTCAAATGACTTTTGCTGTTGGCCTTGATATCGTGTATTTTTTAATCAACGCGTTCTGATGACGTTACGATTCCGATTAATGTGCGTTGCAGTAGGGAGTTTCATATAAATAATACTGAACGGCGCGAGTCGATATTTATTTATTATTTATTTATTTATTATTTATTTAATCTCAAATAATAATAATATAATATGGTGACGATCCCTTTCCGAGTTGATACGAGTGCTACGAACTTTAATGATTTCACTACACAGCAAGCTGGTGGTAGTCGCTTGTCGGACTACCTAATTTTGGAATTAATTTTGAAATAAATTGATCTAACATTCTCAATTTTAATACAAATCCGAAATCATACCTTTGCCTTAATAGATAAATTTACAGATTAATTTCCAAATAATGGAAAAAAAGAAGCTACCATATTATTAAAGTACTCTATGGGAAGGCGAAATCTTCAACCCTAGACAGACACCTAACGGATTTTTGTAACATTGCCCCATTTTCAAACAACATGGTAAGCATGAAAAGATGCAGACCCTCAAACTAGTTTATTAGATTGATAAAAGATGGCGCTATTGCAGAATACATCATAATTTTAAAACAAAGCTAGACCAAAAGATGGCACTGCTTGCGAACTTAATTATAAATAATGATAACTTAAACAATTAGAAACAATTAATAAACGGTTTTTTAATCACTGTGGCTAATGAGAGTCGAGATTACTGTTCCTTTATAAATTAGTTAATTAATGCTAATGCTAACGTGTTTCATTTTATAATAAAAATATACTTTTAAGTAGGTAAATATTATATTTGTATAGGAAATGAATTGATGAGTTTGATGAGTAAGTTGTTTTTATATAAAACACAAGGAATACTTTCGAATGCTCAGCTTTCAATACAAACTTGCTAAATATAAACCTATATTTCAAATCTATCTTTAAAAATACTTTTCTTAGTCTGTGTTTATGAAATACGAAACAACTAAAGTGAAACGTTACAACCTTTTTTTTTTTTTTTTTTTTTTTTGAGGTGGTAAAAATCATCAAATGACTCCTTCCGCCCTGGGTGGGGCGGAAGGGACTGTCAGACTTTTACTGACTAAAAAACCACCCTGTTCCTTCTGTTGCCCTTTACGTTCCGGGGCCACGGTATCCTGTTAAGACGTCCCGCAACCCCGGCAGGCGTTGGCCCCGTTGGGGGCCCCGTCCCTGTGCTGACAGCTCTTTGAGGCGCGCGCGAACAGAACGCGCCGTCGACCCGGGCTTGGTCCTTGATCGGACGGCGAGCTACCCATTACTCGCCGTCCGCAAGCCCGCGCCTACGGTGGCCGGATGTCGCCTCGCGACGTCCGACGCCCTGGGCGTCTCCCGCGGCGGCTGGGGCGTGAGGTGGTTCTCTCCCTCACGCGGCCCGCCTCCTCCTTCGCTAGCATTACTGCTTCGCAGAAGGAGGTGACTGCATCCCATTCCCTCTCGCCCCGGAGCATGGCCTGAACCAGGTCCGGACGCGAGAGGTCGCCGCCGCCTATCGCCTCCGTGAGGACACGGCGGTGGTCCGCCCAAGCGGGGCAGTCCTGCACCGTATGCTCCACCGTGTCCTCCGGGCGATCCACACAGTGGTGACACCCGGGCGTTTCCTCCCGCCCTATCCGACACAGGAACCTCCCGAAACTACCGTGTCCGGTGAGGACCTGCGTCAGGCGGTAGGTGAGGACGCCGTAGCGCCTCTCCAGCCACTCCTCAAAGAGGGGTCTTACCGCCGCGATTGCGGCGTGCCCGAACTTGGGTTGCGACAGTCGCATCTCCCATTCCGCCATGAGATCGCACCGGAGCTCGCCCCGCAGTGCCACGATTTGCCGCGGCAGCAGGGTTTCGCCCCGGCGCTGCGCGTCCACACGCCACTCGTAGACGCGCTGGAGGACTATTGCCTCCAGATCCCACGGCGGCAATCCGGCAAGGAGGCTTGCCGCTTCGCCGGAGACCGTACGGTATCCCCGGATTATCCGGATGGCCATGACCCTCTGGCATGCCACCAACTTGGCTGGTGGCCGCCGCCTGATGGTAGGGGCCCACACAGGGGCCCCGTAGAGGGCCATGGACCGCACGACTCCGGCGTAAAGCCTCCGGCAGGAGGCGCCTGGTCCCCCGAGGTTGGGCAGGAGCCGCCAAAAAGCGGCCCCAGCCCTGTCCAATCGAGGAGCCAGACGTCGGAAGTGCTCCTTGAAGCTCCACCGGCTGTCGAGGACGAGACCCAGATACTTCATCGTCGCCTCGACGCCGATGTGAACCCCTCCCACCGTTATTTGGGAACCCGACGGTGGCGCGTTCCGAAGACCATGAAAGCACATGGCCTCGGATTTGTGCAATGCCACCTCGAGTCCCAATTGCCGGATCCTTTCGACGACTGTCGCAACCCCTCGCGTCGCTAAGTCGGCCGCCGCCTGGTGCGACTCTCCCTGTGCCAGGACGAGCGTGTCGTCAGCGTAGCAGACCACGCTGACGCCGTCAGGGAGGTCAGCGCGCAGCACCCAGTCGTATCCGATGTCCCACAGAAGCGGTCCCAGGACCGATCCCTGTGGGACACCGCACGACATCTCTCGCCGGTTCCACTCTCCCCGTTGGCCGGGGTAGATTACGGCTCTATCCGTCAGATAGTCCTCGACCACACGACGGAGGTAGGTCGGCATCCGGTGATACCGGAGTGCCTCCCTGATGCAACTCCAGGGCAGGGTGTTGAAGGCATTGGCGATGTCAAGAGACACCGCCAAGACGACCCTGCCCCGGGATACTGCTTCCCCCGTCGTGAGGGCCCTCACGCGCATGATAGCGTCCACCGTGGAGCGCCCCCTGCGGAAGCCAAACTGGCTTTCCGCAAGGTCCGGCCCTGATCTCCCCAGGTGCCCGACGAGGCGGTTTGCAATTACTCTTTCAAAGAGCTTGCCCACCTCGTCGAGCAACACGATGGGCCGGTATGCGGACGGTGAGTCCGCAGGGCGCCCCGGCTTCTTGATGAGGACCAGTCTCCCCGTCTTCCAACGAAGCGGAAACCGGCCCCTCTCCAAACATGCGCTTAAGAGCCCCCCCAGTCGAGGACCGAGAGCCCCCGAGGCCAGGACCCAGGCTTTCCCAGGTAAGCCGTCGGGTCCCGGGGCGGTATTCTTGGCCTTCAGCCGTTGTACCGCCACTCTCAGATCTACCTCGGCCACCTCCGGAGCATTGTAGTCGCCGTCGTCGCTGTGGTCCGCGTCTTCGTCTGACACCGCCAGGGGCGGAGCCATGGGCGGAGGGGTATGTTCCCCCCGAGAAGGGAACAGGGCGCTCACGACGCCCTCCACGAGTTGGGGCCGGAGACTCTGCGTCAACGGGGGGGCCCAGGGGCGGAACTTTTCCCGCACCCATTTGTACGGGCGCCCCCATGGGTCCCTGTCCAGAGACTCCAGCATCTCCCTGCGGGATAGATCTCTAGCCCGCAGCATCCCATCTCGGAGGGCGGTCTTCGCCGCCCTGTACCCCTCGTACAGCTCCGCCTCAATGGCTGCCGCATTCGGAGGTCGGATGCGGCACCGGCGGTGCCTGGCGTACAGGCGTCGCGCGTCAACGCACGCCTCGCGTAGCGCCGTTATCTCGCGCGACCACCAGTACACCTTACGCCGGGCGCTTCCTGGCCGGGCCCGGGGCATTGCCATGTCGCAGATCACAGACATGGCCTCCTGGAACCACTCCGCCTCGTCGTTGACGTCGGCAGGCCTGTCTGGTGATGACACCCAGGCCTGCACGATCGAGGCTTCCAGGAAGAGCTCCCGGTCCAGCTGCTTCAGCGCCCATCGCGGACCACTTGGGGTCCGTCGGACCGGCGCATCTGGGGTCTGGGCGGAGACGTCGAACCGGATGTACCGGTGGTCGGAATACGTCTCCACCCCCTCCTCTACGCGCCAGTCAACGACACGCGGCGACAGAGCGGGGCTGGCGAACGAGATGTCCACCACCGACTCGCCCCGCATCCGCACACACGTGGGGACAGAACCCCGGTTCAGGATGACCAGGCCTGTCTCCAGAGCCCAGTGCTCCACCATTCCGCCCCGCGCGTGGTCCGTGTACCGGGAACCCCAAGCCACGTTCTTGGCATTGAAGTCCCCGAGGACCAACACGGGGAGGGAACCGAATCCGGCGACGACGACTCCCAGTTCCCTAAGGGAGACGTGGAACTCGGCGAGAGTTCGGTTCGGGGAGAAGTAAACACCTACCACGGCGATCTCCCCGAACCGTGCTGCCACACAACCCCGTCCTCTCTTGACGCTCTCGAGAGACGGGGTACCGGCAGCGGCCGACGCGATTATGACCACCGAGCCGTCGAGGTCCGTCACCCAGTCATCCCTGGGTGGGACAAAGTACGGCTCGGCGACCACCGCGATGTTGATCAGCCACTGCGCCATGCTCTGGACCAAGAGATCCTGAGCGGCGGCGCAGTGGTTGATATTCGCCTGGAGGAGGCGCAATGGAGCCGTGATTAGGGGTCCCCTGCATCCCCCTCCAGGACCCTCTTCGAGGGCGGAGCCGCACCAGCGGCGGCGACGGTGGAGGCTACGGCGGCAGCGGCAGCGGAGGGTTTACCCCTGCCCCTGGCCTTGGCGGGAGGGGCGCAGGCCTTTCCCCCTGCCCGGTGATCGGCCGGCTTGCCAGCAGCCGCACATGCAAAGCAGTGCGGCGCGGCGTTGCACGAGGCGGCCATGTGACCGGGCTGACCGCAGCGGAAGCACTTGTCGCTGCGGTCCACCTCCGAGGTGCAGACGCATGCCGTGTGGTTGCCCACTTGGCAGCGGAAGCACCTCAGGGGTCTGGGCTCGAGCAGTTTGACCTGCGCCGAAACCCAGCCCACCAGGAGCCTTCGACCCTCCGCTATCCTTTTGGCCGCCGACACGGGGCAACTAACCATGGCGGTTCGAAGCCCCGCGAGGTCAGGGCGGATGGCGCCGACCTTGACTTGGTCGGCAGCGCACTCTCCAGTCCTGACGAAGGCGGCCCTCAGGTCCTCCTCCGCTACGGAGTCGTCCAGGCCCATTATGCGCACGTCGGCGCACTTGATGGGCCTGGACACTCGGGCCTCCTCTGCATCTAGGGACGCCCTGAGTTTTTCGGCCAGAGCGTCCGCGGTAGGGCCGCTGTTCGCCCCGGGAACCTCCAGCATCCGGGCGCCCGTCGCGGTGACCTTAAGCCGTAGGCCCCCGACGACCCCGAGCTCCTGGAGGTTCACCGCCTCCTTCGCCTTTGCGAGCACTTCGCGGTACGACACGCCCCTCTTGACCGCGTCTGGCTGTAGCGTGATGACTACAGCTGCGGTCTTCGGGGCGCGGAGTCGCGCCGCGACGCTACGCTCTTGGCGCTGCCGCCTCCTCCTCGCCGATCTGGCTTTCTTGCTAGCCTTCCTCGCCTCACCAGCCACCTGCCAACCGACATTGTTAGTACGGGCCTCCGAAGACGGGGGAGGCTGGGTCGGCGGGTTTCCCGCCGCAGCTCCCTTTCCCTTCTTTCGCCGGCCACTTTTTGTCGCCGGCTTGGCCGGAGCCGGAGCCGGCCTAGCGGGGGCCGGCTTTGCCGGAACTGATCCCGCTGGAACCGATGCCGCCGGAACTGGCCGTGCCGGGGCCGGTCCCGGGGCTGCCTTTGCCGTTGCCGGTTTAGCGGCGGCGGCAGCTGCGGCGTAAGAGGTCGCCGCAAGTGGGGGGCGCAAACGTTACAACCTGAGAGCGCATTGAGCGCAATGACTCACCTTAAGTGGTGACTGGTGCTTCAGTATTTAGTTCACAGTTGTATCGACCAGTGTGTCATCAACCTTAAAGCTATGAAAATAAAGCTCACTTTGATATAGCTTATAGGCAAAATAACTATGAACCGACTGATGTTAGGTAGCTCTTATGATATTTTTTAAGTAACTGCTGATCTTGCAACAGTTGTTTACTTCTTTCTTATATTATGACATAGGTAGGTAAATGAAAACGCGTTATCAGCATTTTCGGCGTTGTGCAACAGATCGGTTCAGTACTTTGATGTAAATATTTAAAAAAAAATGCTTTGTCTGTCAAAAAGTTGTTTTTATTGAGTCTCCAAACATACCACCACATAATAAAACAAGTTTTGTTACAAAGTTCGTGACCTGCAAAGTATTAAGGTACCCAACAGGGAAAGACCAACCATAGACAACAACGGGCCATAGGGCAGTCTTGTTTAGTCGATTTATCATACAACTTACTAATGGGGCGAGGATCAAACTAATAATAAACTGTTTGAAGAACCAATACTTTTACAATAACTTATAAATATAATTAACCTTACTTACCTAATAAGAAAAATGCTCTCGTAGAAATCATTATTTTATACTTGATCGTATTTATTTGCAAAATTGCGACTTTTACAATGACAAATGACAAAATATAAATAATTTTGACGCAAAATATTACTCCTCAGCAACAAACTGATGATAAATGCAACAAAAGTGTATTAATAGCCTGTATTTATCGAAATAGATACATAAACTAATATAATTCGATCATAAGTCGATAGTCGATTCCTGGCGTACTCTCCAGTACCTACTAACTATGGTACATTGACTCGCCTACATAAAATAAAACACTTTGGTCATCCATTAGCCATTCCCAGTGTTGCCAACTTAGTGGATTTTCCACTAAAAGTGGTGGTTTCCACCACCCTTTTAGTGGCGAAAAATTGCTTTTAGTGGCTAGTGGATTTTTCTAGTGGCATAACTGGCTTAGTAGAATTAAGTTTCAATTACTAAACATTACCTGCGTCTTTTTATTAATAAAGCAAATAGAGCCTTCGTTTTCCGCATTTTCAACCACTTACAATCAACAAAATAAAATTAGCCGATTTAATTATGAAATAATGCAATTTAGTTGTTTGATAGTCGGCCAACTCATATTTTTAAATGTAAACTATTTTTATTTAGGTACATTTATCGATTATTGTATTGACTAACTTATTTTATTAATGAAAAGCTATTTTTTTCGTCTTCTGGATTGTAAATTGAGACTAATTTTTTGTATTTTTTTTTGTACAAATTATAACGCTTCTTAAATTATATCTCATTACAACTTCGGCCCAGAATTCCCTGTTTCCTTTGTTTAGTGGAAATTTCAGCGTGAATGAAGTAGGGCCGTTTTTTGTTAGTGGTTTTCTGGTGGTTTTTGGAGTAGAATCTGGTGGGGAGCTAGTTTATCTGTTGGCAACACTGGCCATTCCTTATATATGTATGTAAATATAGTTTATCCACCACAGTACTACACGAGTCGTGTTCCAATAGTGTCCTATTCATCTCTCCAGGACTACTTTTATAAATGTAAGTTTGTCACTGTGTTAGTAATACTATCGACGTGTAAAAAGTTTATTCCTGAATAAATAAAGTTCGGTTATCAGCTGTTAAAAATTGTACTTAGGTAGGTACAATGTTATCATTATCATATAAGTATTGTGCTTTGTAGGTACCTACTTATAATCAGCAGCTCTTTGTTTTATGTTTATTTATTTACATAGCGAGCTGAGGTTTATTCTCGTGCAAATTATTTTGGTTATCATATTTCATGGATGGTCATTTTAAATACAATACATTTTAAATTTTGGGTTTATCTCTACTTTAGTTGCTTCCCGCTGTCTTTGTGCTTAGATCTTATAAACTACGCAACGTATTGTAATGCAGTTTTCATCAATAGATGCGAGTAATTCAAGAGGATGGTTTATGTCTCCTCTATATTGCACCCGTGCGAAGCCATTAATATTAGAAATAATAATCATAAAGAAATAATAATGAATACCAAATTAAATTAATAACTTCACTATTGATATTGTTATCAGATTATTGAAAAATAAGCTTTTCCCCGCGACTTCGTCCGCATTTATTTTCATTCTTTGGTTACTACTCCGCTTCCGTGGGTCGTAGCGAGTAAATCAGGAAATCATATTACTTATACAAAAAGACACTCCGGGAGTGCCGGCAGAAGTGAAAATTTGATTATTAACGTTGAGCATGTTTGATATTTTGGAATGGTTAGGGAATAATTTTGCACCAATTGCTTTATCAGTATAAAAGTACTATCATTTATGTGGTAGAATACAATATTCATTTATTGCGCTATCGTACACAAACATGACAATTTATATTACATTAAAAATTTAACACTTTAAAACTATTACAATTATTTTACATTAAAAAGTTATACACGAACATTCGCGCAAGCGCCCTGCGCTGCCTAAACGAAACAGTAGGCCCAGGCATACATTTTCGCCGCGCCGTAGAGGGGATAGCTGTCTACTCTCCATCCGTCTTACGCTTTTTCGATCAGGTCACGTGTCCTGACGCGAGTTTAAGATTTTATACCCATTACAGAAAAAGTGCTCAACGCCGCTAAAGAAGTTTTCACTTCAAAAAATCAGTTCCAAACCGACTGGTACCTGGTTCCAGAAAAATAGCGCGTTTAAACAAACAAACAAAATACTTCGGCTTGATTATAATAGTAGGTATAAGTAGTACTACAGATAACGGCTCGACAACTTAAACATAGATTTATAACAATAGAGTTACTTTGGACTTAATTAAAGTTAAGTCTTTAGATAATTTGATTATTATGACTAGTACGACCACTTCAACCCACTTATAACGTCATAAAGGCTGGCAAGTGGCCAACAGCTCCCTCTATTGTTCCGCTTGAAGTTGTTCTATGCTCTAATAGTGGCCGACTATCTTTTTCAATTTTCATAATTTCTAGCACATAACTGAAATTGGATATAGTACATAATATTTTTTTAAGTATCCTAACTTACTACTAGTTAGTAGTAGTTAGGTAGGTACTAGTTATTATTAGTGTGAAACTTGATATGGATAGATGTTTGTTACTCAATCACGCCAGAAAGGCTGAACGGATCTGGGTGAAATTTGACACAAAAATAGATTATAAGTAGTCTTATTTATTTATTTTATTTTATTTTATTTATTTGGCTCGCCAACAATTGAATACACTGATACAAAGATAAGAGATACATCCAATATACTTACGTATAGACTAGTGTACCAATCTCTTACAGGCAAGCACATCATGCATTACTTTTGCCGTCAAAAATGTACGGCTCCCGTGAGATAATCAACTTTAACGCGGACGAAACCGCGAGTAGAAGCAGTAGTAATAATAATGTTTTTGTATGTCGTTAATGGCACAACATAATGCACTCTGTACTTTTTACCCTTTTGTACGTGAACGTAATCTATGTTTCACAAATAAATGATTTCTGATTTTCGACACCGTTCAAAGCCACTTCTAGGTTTTTCGAGACTTGTACCCAGGGGCGGATCCAGGGTTCAAATTATTTTCTTTTAATTACAATTTTTATTGTAGGTACCTAATCTAAACGGAGCCTGTCCTGACTAGACCTTACTATATGACCCCCCCCCCCTGACTTGAAGACTAGATTCGCCCTTGCTTGTACCTACTATAGTAACACTGCCCTTTTTCCGTTCAGCAACCAAATCATGGAAAACTTCGTATTCTCGTCTGAGCCCAAGACTGCCCCAGCATCCACGTTCAATGGGCCGAACTTCTACAACGTGTACAAGGATGCGGAGTTCCTACGCATTGATGCCAATGTTGAGCAGCTCCTGGCGCGGGGGTACGAGTTGAGGCAGAAGCTTAGCACTGTGGAGCCCGGCAAGACCATCCTCATTGAAGGAATGAATCTTGAACGCAAGTAAGTTTTGAAATGTAGCTATAACCGCGTTGGCAGAATGACACGATTTTAAACTTGAAAATACCGCGCGGGACAAACAAAAACAAAGTACCTACATACCTATGTAACTGCATAAATAGCATGTTTAGTCCCTATAGATAAATAGTATATTCTGATATTAAAACATAAATAATCATTTAATGGAATTTGTTTACGTATATATATTTCCAAGGGCGACAGTACCTAGCACAACATTATATTTCCAACTTTTTTTTATTTCATTTAAACATTAACTAAAAATTAGTTCATAATAATACAAATATTTGTCTAATTGCATTAGTGAATACGTGGATAATTAACCGAACACAATCGTAAATCACGTAAATGACCATCAAAATGGTTCCTAAAAGTAATATAATGTATTATTTTTTCTCCAGTACTCCATTGCTTATAAAGAAGACTGCCAAAAACATAAAAGTGGAAGATTACGAATTCACTTACAACCGCCTGGTTGGCCTCGCCGCTGCATTTGCCTACGAGAATCGCAAGAGATTCCCGAAACTAGAGTCCAGCGAGGCGAAACTCCTCGGCCTGGTGTGGGACCACAACAACAACGACAAATGCAAGCTGTTCCTATCAGCGATAAGTGGTACAGAGCACTTGATCGATCACTTCTCCTTCTGGCCACTCTTGTGCGGACTGCGTAAGTACCAGCTGAAGAAACTGCCCGTCGAGCTAGTAGTGAAGATGGGAAATATCAAGAATGCCGATGGAATCACTATGGCAAAGGTTTTGAAAACCAACCTTGTGACAGCGAAACGTATCTGGTTGATGTTCACGGGTACTTCCCTGAGGGACCTGCAGACTCTTATCGATGACTCGCAGGAATTGAAGAGACTGTTCCAAGGATGATATGTTTTATGTTTCTTTTTGGATTAAAGCTGATCGGCTGATTTAGACATTTTTAATAATAATCTGCCACCATTTTAAACTTTATCAATGTTGTACATGTACATTTATGTGTAAATACAAAATCTTTTGTTTTAATAAATGGAACTACAACAAAACGCTTGTTTGATTTCTTGGAGTAACACGCTACGAAACATTGTACATGATTGGCCTTTGTAACAAGCCCTTTCCTTCATATTTGTGAACTACAGTACCTAATAAATGTGCCCTCATTAATACATAGTAGATGCAGATAAGAATATATTGAAACTACAATGTCATTAAGTTTTAACGGTAAGGATAAGGACGAATAACGTTCGAGAATTATTTGTTTGTCAAGTACTTAAGTGTTAAATTATCACTGCTGCACACATTCGTTTATAATTAAAGTATTATGAAATACAAAACCACTATCGCCTAGCATTAAATAGGACCCAGTCTACCAGTGCATGATAAATAAGCGATATCGCCGCAGGCCAATACGAACATGGAGGGACGAACTTACACATAATTATGAACTTTCAATACCTACGCGAATAGGGTAGATGACACTACCAATCATTTGACGTTCTTTTCATGACCTGTCAAAACGCTATTCTCCCATAGATTTGTATGGCAAAATATAGCAGTGACGACTTTTGTGCCGACTGAATTGACTAATTATTAGGGTTATATGGGTATTGCGGTTTATAGGGCAAAAAAAAAAAGTGTTTCTTTAGAAAAGTTAAGTCTTGGAATTATTGGTGGACGGTGTCAACTACACAATTGTTCATAGATTGTTGTATAGCAATTTGTAGCTGTGACGTCACAAATTAGGCAACTCAATTGACAATCCATTTAGGCATTTAATGATGTCAAAGCAATTTATAGTGGACGGTAAAGTTCATCTTGTATTAAAATTATTTAAATGAATGCTTCGATATATTAACACTGATTAACACGACGCAATATTTCTGTAAATGAAAAATATAACAAGTATTTTAAAGCGTTTTATTAATTTCAAAAATAACTAGCATATAATCACGCAATATTACTAAATTTATAATTACTATGAGGAAAATACACACAAAGTAGCGAACGATGTCGTTGTTACAAACATTCAACATCTTTATTATAATTCAGTACTAATAGTTTACTTTGTCGTTACCCATTCTGCTAATATACAATACCAATTTATACGTATCTCCATTAATTTCTAATATGCCTACTTATGTCTAATTTGTTTTTACATTGATATCATATGAGTCAAGCTATGATCCCTGACTTTATGGAGTAATATTGTATACGTTTATGAAGTAATCCAGGATGTACTAAAGTAATAAAGGACTAGAGAGGGTGTTTACTCGAACTATTGACTCTAGTCCAGGCCGCGTCTGCGCAGGCGTCTAGCGTTACGATAACAGTCAAATATTAAAAGCGAATATCACTTGGTGGAGATGTCAACGATTATGCACAGATGAAGTTGAATAAGAACAGTTAAACCCCCAGGAATATTAAAATTAACTAAGTATGGCTGTATCGTGTCGAGAACAAGTCTTATAATCAGTACCAAGCAAACAAACAGTCAGTAAGTACATGCAGTGCCATTACACTGATCTATGAATGAACTTCATCTACTTATAATCATTGTAAATTGTTACATAAGTCTACCTTTACGATGACGAACTATATGCCGGTTATCACGCAAACAGTATTCAAAATAACACTACGATTTTTATTTTGAGCTCTAAAACATTAAAAAGATTAAGATATTTGTGACATTAAATTGATCTGTTGTTTAATTAAACAGTGGTATTATGTAACATTAAAACTTCCATGTACCCAGTCGTATCGCCACACTGAAATTTACAGATACATAAATATTATATATTAAAAACATCAATTTTACTTATTCCAATGTACATAATTACGTCTAGGTATTCAAATCACGTACGGCACAGCACTGAAATTTAATTTCTAAATACCTTTTATACTACCAATTATAGGGACGTCACTTTTTTACTTTTGACACATTAAAAAAGAATACGTTACTCCGAATGTACGATCAATGGACAAAACCACTATGAAATAAGTAATATTAATCAATATGATACAATTATAGATTTGAAATATAAACTATGAGAATGAACTATAAAGAAAAACTAAGTATAAAACATAAATTCACAGAATTATGAAGTTTATACTACTAAATAATATAATGATACAATACATATAATTATTATATATAAATTCTGCTTTGAGATGAGCTACCGATTTTAAAATACTGTGACAAATAGACATTAGAGTAACACCAAGTTTATGCTAAAACTGTTAAATGATTTCACTACAGGTTACACTACACAGCAAGCTGGTGGTAGACGCTCGTCGGACTACCTAATATCAATCTAACATTCTCAATTTTAGTATAAACCCGAAATCATACCTTTGCCTTATTAGTCTATTTCATATGGCAGTTAAGTAAAGGTATTCGATCCGGTGGTATTACAACGAATTAAAAGAACAACAATGTAGCCTCAAAAGATCCTAAAATATACACTGATCATTCCAATCTAAAATGCTAAAATAACGTTTCAAACAAAACTACAAGTCTCAAAATCTATAGTGCAAGCTTGACACGCGTCACTGACGTATCAAACGTCATGAATATTGTATCAACAATGGAAACGCACGGGATACGGTTTCGAACCAATCAGAAGTAGACGGTAGTTATAACGATAAGCGTGTACGCTGTCTAGTATGTGTTGAGGTCGATACTGCTTAGCGTAAGGTTGATCACAGCGCGGAGTCGCACGCGGCGCGGGGCCCGCTCAGTGCGTGATGACGGTGGAGTACAGGCACAGCGGCAGCACGTGGCGGTACGGCAGGCGGTAGTTCTTGACGGTGCGCGCGGCGAGGCACTTGAGCGACGTGTAGCGCAGCGGGTTCACGATCGCGCTGAGGCTCTGCTGCGTCGCCTTCAGGATCTCCTCCGCCGTCTCGCCGGAGTAGTTCACTGTGTCGATGTGAGCTCCGTGCGAGAGCAGCTCGCGCACCACTTCCGCGGGACATGGGTTCAGCTGGAAATGATAATGGTTAGGTGTTACAAGATAACTCGGGTTGCAGAAATATTCCAAAAGTGACTATTTTTCTTAACAAAAAAATAACGAAACAAAGAAATTAGTGTATGCTTGTGTAGCTTTTATGTCAACGAATGCATGTTTCTTGCGCGCTTGCGGTGACTATATGAGGGAAATCGCGGTCCTAGTAAAGTCAAACTTCATATTATTTATATGAATTAGACCATTAAAATGCAATTTTGGATGTCACTAAAAAATAATTGAACTAGTTATTATACAGGGTCATTGTAAATTTATTCGAATCCTGAAAAGGGGTGATTGTATTCATCATTATGAACAACTTTTACTATGAGACTAACCTAGAAATCATAAAAAAATATCTGCTGTTCCATACATTACGATCGTGTTGTGTAGCATTTTTGTAGGGAACAGCGTACCCTTTTTAGGTTTCGGGTAATTTTTCAATTATCCTGTATACAAATAAAGAAATGAAAAATTATGTTTACAGTTTCATAGATATACATGGCGATATAGAGTAAGTGTGGTACCTTGCACACTAGGTGCAGCGGCGTGTTCCCGTCCGCGTCGCGCGCGTGCGGCGCGGCGCCCAGGCGCAGCAGCAGGCGCACCAGCGGCGCCGCCACGCCCGCGCCCCCCGCGCCCGCGCCCGCGCCCGCCTCGCCCGCCGCCAGCCACGCGCGCCCGCGCCCGCGCGCGCCCTCCGCCGAGCACGCCACGTGCAGCGCCGAGCGGCCCTGCCGCACCTGCGGGGAAACTTCATTTAGAACACAGATACTGCTACGACGCGTATGCCACGGCTAAACGATTCTACACCGGCCGACCAGCGGCAGACCACCCAGTAATAAACCAAAGTCAGGTCCGGATTAATATTGTTGGGCCCCTAAGCAATGCACAACTCGGGCCTCCTACCACAACATAATTTTATTCATTTTGCTGTTTTTTTTAGTAATGCCATCATCATATTCGTTGAAATGAAAAGAATATTTATTACTTATGTATATTTTTCTAATCGTTACGTTTATCTCATTGAGTGTTTGAAACACACAAATCTTCAAAAAATATAATATTACTCGAAGAAACATTTTAGTTTTTTTTTCGAACTCGTGGCCCCCACCACCCTTTGCGTGGCCAATGCTGCCTAATGTATAATCCGGCCCTGGCGAAAATGAAAATTTCCCCTCAAATAATATTTTATGACGTCGGCCCGCGATACCGCTGTTTTAAAAATTTTAACAACCTTACAAACTGTTATGAACCTTTCATATGAACGATACTCAAAAAATACTCTCATGTTAAACCAAAAAACCAAAACTCACCGTAATATCTAACTTAACAAGCGCGTAGACAGCCGTGTGTATCTTCTTGGACACTTCCTCTGTACACTCCGGTTCCTCGAGTAGCCGCGCCATCAGAGCCGCGAGGTGTAAGGAGATGACCAGCACTCTTTGCAGCGTGCTCAGGGTCTGTTCCCGGTCGATGCTGAGCTTCGAGTCCAGGAGCTCCATGCCGCGGTTTATTTCGGATAAAGCCTTCCTGAATACGGGTTCTATGTCTTCGAATGTCACGGGGGGCACTATGCGACCTGCAAGACAGACATTAGTTTTTACTTTTTATAATTATTTGCATCAAAATTAGTTGTTACGTAAAGTGATATGTCGTAAATGTTTTTTTTTTTATGTGGCGTATTTGCGTACGGCCCTCGAGACTGGGAGACTGTACTGTGGTAGCCAACCGATCAGGATCGCACTGGATGCAAGCCGCTAACAACCGATCCTATTGGAAATCTGTAGGGGGGCTTATGTTCAGCAGTGCACATCGTATGGCTGGTTAAATGATGATGATGAATGGTAGCGTAATGGCGTAATAATGTCCGCGGTACCTCTGAGCGGGGGCCGCGCCCGCTCGGCCAGCATGTAGGAGAAGAGCTCGGCGAAGCTGTAGAGCGAGGACTGCGTGAGCGGCGACAGCGGCGGCAGCACGGCGCGCTGCATGTCGAGCGCGTGGTGCCACAGCTGGCGGCAGCGCGCGAAGCGGCCCGCGTCCGCGTACACCGCGCCGCGGTAGCGCACGTAGTACGACGTGTCGGGGTGCGCGGGGCCTGCGGGGACATCACAACATTTCAAAATGATGAAAAATTCAAATATTTCGTTATACGCGTTTTGTTTTTAAGGCTTAAAAGTGAGCTGGGTATGTTGTGTAAAATGAGTAAGATTACCATAAAATTTTGCAATTTTTCAGTGTTATTTTTCCAAGTTTAGCGGGCTGTTAATGTCAGAAATATACACGATACTAGTAAAATTATCTATTGAGCCTTAACTTCACCGTAAAAAAATAACAAATCAGAAGTTAGCATCCTATTTAAACAAAAATTGGGGATACAAGTAGAGGCTTGAAAGTGTGAACTCACCGAGAATCCTCTCTCTGATGACTAGCGCCTGCATGCGCATGCCGTCGGGGTCGGCGAGAATCTCCTCCAACTGCTGCGCATTGCTCGGCTCCACCGCGTAGTCGTAAGCTTCTATGCGCGGGATGTCTTTCGGCTTAGGAATGGCCACGTTTCCGTCCGACGGGAATCTAAACAATGATATTAAAAATACGAAATCAAAATCGATTCATCCGTTCGAGAGCTACGATGCCACAGACACGTCAAACTTATAACACCCCGTCGTTTTTGCGTCGGGGATTAAAAATAAACATTATTGTTTGCAATTTATTCAGTATAAGCTTCCATAAAAAAATGTTGCAATATTTTAAATAAATGATTAATTTCGGGGAAGGTGTTATGTCGCAATTGTTAAGTAGGATTATACCTATCATCCATAGCTCGCTTCCAGAGTGCGAGTGCGCCGACCATGTCGCGTCTCTTGTCCACGTATGTCGCCCCGAGGAGTTCCAATGCGTCGATGCGTTGCTGTCTTGTTACCAGTCCGTATTCCACGTTTATTAGATGCTCAACTATGTGTGTGTGGCCCGTCACTGAGGCTGCTAGGAGTGGCGTCATACCTGCAATAATCATAAAAATTGTATTGACAATACCTATAACGGTGAAAGAAAACTGGCTCCCTACGTACGCGTGGTTTTTTTCACCCGTGTCATGTTCCGTCTTTGGTTACTGCTCTGCTCCCGTAGGTCATAGGGTGATATTATGGAGCTTATATTATTCCTCATTAATCTGGCTTTCATATACAACAAGATTTATTTCCAATCGAACTGGCAGTTCCAGAGATAAGCGCGTTTAAACATACAAACACACAAACAAAAATTATCTCCAGCTTTATTATACTAGTAAACTTAGATAAATCTGAAATCGCCAAACGAGTAAGCGTGGTGTTCAAGGCTAGTAGCTTTTCTATATGTGAAGAGGCTTTTGTCCTGCAGTGAGACATTAATAGGCTACTATTTTTATTTAATACCTGTACAAATATGAGCTCATGCATGACCGTTTATGGGAATCCACTGTGGATGCGGGGAATCTAGAACGGGTCGCTGTCGTGATGTAAATTTGACTTGAGAAGATGCCCATGAAAATGGAAGACCACTTTGTTCAAAGTTGAATAACCCGCTCGCATTTTGGCTGACTATGGCCTCCTTTCAAAATTAATTGAATAGACTAATGATCTCCACGTTTCTTACCGTACGAATCAACGTCCATGGTAGCTCCATGTCCCAACAGCATCTTGAGTATATTTAGAGATCCGCTCTCCGCGCAATCGTGTAGCGCCGTGTTTCCCTTCACGCTCTTTCTGTTCACGTCAGCATTTAATGAGAGCAGGAACTTGGCGATTCTGATGTGGCCCTTGTAGCAAGCGATCATTAGACATGTGTGACCGTGACGGTTTGCTATTTCTATGTCTGCAAATGGAAAGGTTAATACTAATTTAGATTTGATCATTGTCGAAATCGATTTTCAAAGACTTTTAAAGCCGTCAAAGATGCAAAAGTAAATGGAAGAGTAAACGTTCAATGTCGACAGTGTTAGTGTGTAGCAGCACATACACGGAACTGGTTACTGGAAGCAAAAGTGGTGTGAAGCTTGTAGTACCAAAAGAAAGGTTGAGTTGATTTATAAAATACCTAGTAACAGATTGTAGGTGCACTATTTCATCTCAAGCTTTTTTAGTTCAGGTAAAGTTAACAAGAATCCAATATTTTATTTTCTTCTTTATTTTTGGTGTATTTATCGTAACAGATATGATAACCATACCGTGCCTTTTACATTAAAAAAACTATAACTGTACTTTTTATAATCATTTAAATAAAATCATATAGCTCACCGGCGCCATTTTCGACTAGGAACTTAACGATTTCAGAATGGCCGTCGAAGCAGGCGGCTCTGAGGGGGGTGCTGTGCGTCCGTGTGGTGGAGTTGACGTTGGCTCCGGAGCGTACCAGCAGCTTTACTAACGGCAGGTGACCCGCGGCCGCGGCACACCATAGCGGGGGCGCTCCCTCTATCGTCTCACCGTCGAATGTCACTGCAAATATGGAAATAAAATGTTATATGTCTACTTAGTCATGAGATTCCTGTTTGATGGGCAAAAGACCTTAATCAAAAAGAGTTTTGGCTGAAGGGTATCGTCTACCGGCCGCGGAAGGATACAGCGACACCTACCCAGCGCAACACGACGCCGTAACTTCGTGTGCAAAAGTTTTATAAATATTTTTGTGGTTTTTATAAATATGTATGAAGCTTTTAAGGTAGGTATATATGTTATGTATGGGTCTTTTGTTACCCGAAATAAATAAAAGGGTCTATAAAATAGATTTGCTGTAAGAACACACTTGCCATCAATATGTATAGACAGCTATCGACGACACGCTTAGGAGAATATAACACTTTACTTAAATATTTACCACCAGACTTCGTCCAAATGGAAGTCAACTATACCGTAAAATATAGCTAGCGACGAACTAGTACTCACAGAGATTGCCTAACCAACAAACAAACTTTAGCTCTTTACAAGATTAGTTAAGATTTTAGCACTATGGCCAAATATTGCAAGTATTGTCGCAGCATTTCTGATTATGGGCATAGATGAAACTGATTTTAAACACAGTTTCCGTGATGGCTGGGTCAAAGAATAGAATATGCGACCCTGGCATTAACAATTAAGTATCGGAAATTTGGAAGGTCCTTAGACATCAGACATTCATGATAATAAGTGGATGGAAACTGGACTTATTTGGACGTCGCTCGGTTAGGTATTAGATTAAGGCCAAGGGCATCTAAACAAAGTGATCGAATCGATTTGTTTGTGTTTACCACAATATTTCAGGTTTTGAAGGTAAACTCACACACAGACACACACACACACACACAATACACACAGAGGTAACACAGAGGATGGACTTCGTTCAATTATAAATAGGCATTCTAGATTCGAATTCTACCTTGTCAGGTTAAATTAATAGATAAGTACCTAGTAACTGAGCTATACAAATAAATAAAATAGAAGTGTCTGTTTGTAATGGTTAATTACAGCCTAACACGTGTTGTTTGTAACTGTAAAGCAAAATGCATATGAATGAATGTTTACTCGGCTCATTTACCAACAAAAAAAAAAATTAACGAGTCTCTCTGTCTGAAACGACCGATTTTGACGGGACTTTTACTGGTACTTTATATAAGAAAAACAATTGGGGTACCGATTAAAACCGCGCAGATAACAGATATTCACGGTCACGCGGAAGAAGTCTCGGGCTTAAGTTAGTTGATAAAAAAATCCTTGCATAATATAAAAGTAAAATATTTTGGCGAAAACTTGGTGCTGAGATTAATCTGTAAGTTCTGAACATTTTTATTTCAATTTCAAAAGAATTTGAAAGTTGTATAAAAGACTAAGAATACGTAGTTTTGTAAGTCCAACACTTATAAGTAGCGGAAGAATATTATACAAGTCTGTTCTTGAAGTAAACAAGACTTAATTAAAGTTCAGATAATATAGCGATTTTCTTGATTGGATGTACTGAATTATATTCTTCAAAAGGTGAATATACACTAGAGCATTTTCGCTATCACTTTGATGTAATCTTACTTCATACTACTCATATTAAATGCGAAAGTTCGGATGGATGAATGTTTGTTACGTCTACGAGTACGTCTCGTCAGAACGGCTGAACGGATCTGGATAGATTGGACAGATTAGTCTGGAATAGCACATAGCCTACTTTTCATGCAGGAAAGATGTGCGTTTTATTTGGGATTATAATAATTTTTTACGCCGACAAAGTAGCGAACAGAAGCTAGTATACAGAACAAACAAAAGTTCTTGCGAATGCTAAACGTTGTGTTCAGCGTGCTCAAGGCGAATGAGCATTTACCTGTAAACATTCCTTTCTATTTTGCATTTACTCTTCGTTGAAAATTAATGTCGGATCTTCAGATACGATAAAATGTTACACAAATTCGTTACTTGGTTTGTAAAATCAAGCGTTCGGTTCGTGAGAGAGTGACACATAAGAGCGGCTCGATGTTCTGTTACAATTAAGCGCTCCAGTACAGGGGGTTTTCAAAGTTGGGGGGTGCAAAGACCAGCAAAGGGGGTTATACCACCAGTGTAAGGACCTAATTTACGCCGTACCTACGGCATTTCGTACAAGCTTAGTATACTTAGGTTTAAAAGTTAGACATTTAAACATTTTGTCAATAAAATCTTTGATTGTATTATCTGGACAAGGGGTCGCGGATATTTATTTATTTTTCTAGAAAGAAAGGGAAACGGCTCATCTAAACAAGTTAGGAAGCGCCTGCTCTAGTGTATACTCAGCTTAAGAATCTAGCTATTATTGAAGTAGGTAATCCAATGGGCCAATATGTTAGAAAAGTTGTAAGTATACCAATCATATTACTTGTTACAAAGATTTGTTTCTTTTTATGATTGCGTATGTAACAATTCTTTTGTACTGTCTTTCTCTTCAACCTCAGTGAACAAAGGTCAGTTGCACGTAATGCATTATACCTTTAGAAAGCTGCGACTACTTCGAAAATGTCAATGTGATATTCACTAAATCGGGGTCAATTCTGCCAAAACGAAGCAACCCACGTCACAATTTCTACCATTTTTAGAAGTAATTAATAGTGATTTTGGATATTTAACCTTGTAAGCCTTGACTAAGCATCGGTTTAGAACGTACTTTTAACGTTATCGCTGGATAGTAACTTAATATATTTGGCATAATAAAGTCGCTTGACGTAATTAATTTGATTGTTGAGAGATTGTGAAGTGGCTTATTTTGGTACAATCATGGTCAATTGTAAACTAAACATTTCTTTAGTAGGTGGGTACTAAGCTTTTGCCAAGAAGGTATCTACAGGCACTACAGCCAGGCCTCCGTCACTCCATGTACTTGCGCGCTATAAGTGCCTACCGCCCAGCCGAGCGGTCTCGGTCCGCCGGCGGATCAAATTCAGTGCGGTTTTCGCAAACGAAGCGCGCGCACGCCGTTCAATTTTAATAGTGCTGTTCGTTCGTACGCGTATTACGATGCCGTGTTATTATGTTTATCTAGGTTTCTTCCACAGTCAGCACCAATATATAAAACAAAACAAACTTACAAATATAATAAATCAAACTTTAAAAAAGAGAACCGACTTCAAAACACTAAACCGTAAGAAATAATTTCTTCTTTGATGTCGGTGCTTTTTTTGACTCGTATTTACCAGCTGTTAGCACTAACATAAAAAAAAAAAAATATTTCTTACGGCTTAGTGCTTTATTTGAAGTCGGTTCTCTTTTTTTAAGGCTTATTTCTTCATTTCTAGTGAACATCTCCGAAGATCATCATCAAACTAAGAAGTATTATACTTATTTTAAAACGTTCTCCTAAAGGTAACAAATCCTTTTCTGAAAACCGCATCGATATGGGTTTAGCCAAACGCGAGATTATCACGCACAAACATACATACCTACAAACCATACAAGTCAAACTTCTCAGTTTGGCCTGTATGTCTGATCACCTCCTTTTTGTTAACTTGGTTAAATATTTTATAAATGATAAAATTTTTAACTGCCACATAAAAGTCAGAACATATTCACAGTTCTCAATAACATAGATAAAAAGTTATGTTAATTTAATTTTATCGAAGACGCAGCCCTGCGATTACTGTGGAATCGCGCGGTGCGAACCAATCACTGCTGTACGCTTGAGCATTTAGGCGCATTTTAGCATACAGTGGTTGTTGACGCGAGGGAGTAGGCAATTATCGTAATAGGTATTGGAAATTTTGTACTGAGTGAAGTATCTGTTACGTAGTAACTATTCAGTAATCTGTGCTACAGCCGAGAAACAGTGTTTTATAGCACATGTATTGAGACCAACTTTTATCCTTTACACAAGCAATAAGCACCTAGCTATGGTAATGACCTCCACAAGACAAACCCATACAGTATTCAAAGACAAGTTTATTGCCCATGTTGCTACACAAATTTAACATAATAGATATATTTGCCACCACAGTTTTCAGCTGAACAATTGTAGCAAAATGGCTTCAGGCCAAACAATTGACGCAATTGGAAAGCCGTTACGACGACGCGTGACAATTCGGCCATAAAGCAGATAAACAATTGTATATTTACAAGACAAACGAGTGATTAATTAAGGTCCTGATTGACCGACATGTTGTGCCGACTGGGAATGTCGGCGAACCTACTCGCCGACGGTATTGACCGCCTGACCTGATGCCAACACCGACACAATGGAATAGTGTTATTGAGAAACAATGTACTCAGGTAGGTACGTGCTTAATATCAAAGTCAAAAGTTTATCCTAGAGTGACCTCTCCGCTATTGAGCTGTCGTTAATCTTCAATTTTTTTTCCTTTTGACATAGTAGGTACCTAATAATGCGTACCTACTTAGAATCACGCAAACATTTTCTCTGTTTGTTAAATAACAGCACGTAAAAATGATGTACCTACTACTAAAAACCTGACTATTTTTTGTTGAATAAAAATTAACGTAGTGACAATGACCGTGCATGTTTGAGATGAAAATTAAATTATACCTATAAAAAACTAAATATTTTTTTGTAGCTGAAGTAAACGTGTCTTGCTCAATTATACCTAGAACGTGAATTCGGCCTTGCAAGGCCTGGAGGTGCCCACTTGCCAAGAAGGCACGTCAAGCAATTTTGGGCGTTGACATTCTATTAAATACCGACTGTCCCAAACCCGAAAAATAAATGAAAGACCTTACCTGAACCAGGTTGTTCGATGTCTGCTTTGCACCTCTCAATTAGGTATTCGGCTACGTCGTAATGTCCATTTCTGCAAGCGATGACCAGTGGAGTCGCGCCGCCGACCTTCGCACCCACCAACATGTTCAGCTCGTCCGCAGAGCGCCAACTGTGTAGGTACGCCTGGAAACAAAAGAAAATAGAAACTAAAAAAAATGATAAATACAACAATAATTCATCAACCCCCAAGAGATCAATTTTACATCATGGATTTTATTCTTCATTCAATATTTGAAATTGTAGCCAGCTGATTTGGCACGCCTGTTAAAGTCATACAATTTTCTTGGAATCAGTCTCTAAATCACATATTTACCAATATTATGCTTCTTTGAACTAGAGTGTAATGGTCTTTAATAGACCATTAAGTACAGAACATTTTTAAATGTAGCTAACTCTGAGTCGTTAAATGCTGGACAAACAGTCCAAGCAAATACAAATGGTAACGACGTGTATGAATTTATATCTCATCAAATATTTGGCTTAACGATTACGATGGAACCGGAATCACCTACTTGAAATGATATTCTAATAAAAACTATCACCTACCGAAGGCCGAAGGCCGTGTTATTTTGATTACCTATTCAAAGTTATAATCTGAATTCTTTACGCTTAATCGCACTAGCAAGTTTTATTTTATAGCACAGGTATTTTTGTGAATTCCAATCACGTCACCAAAACAAAGGCTTAAATAATACTGAACCTTTTTTCTTGCATGCATGCCTTGCGCATATCAATTTTATCATAATGTTAAAAAACAAATCTTAAAAGGTAATTGTCAGTCGTGTCATCTCCTAGTATTTTAGGTATCAAGATTCGCAAAAGTGAAATCCCCAGATATAATAACAACGAGGTTTGGCAAGCGCGCCCGCGCGGCCGAGCCGAAGAGTGGCGCAACGCTGCCCGCCTTGCAAAACATACCTACACCGGTAAATACACCTGTGTAACATATATTTTTAGAACTACAAGATTATTTTTAGCATTAGAAGATTACGTTTACTTTTATTTTTATTAAGTGTATTAATTTCAAGTGACTTAACATAGTTCATTTAAATTCCTACTAAAAGATTTTTGTGACGCAAACATCACCAAGTTATGTGTATATGACACAATAGTTCTTCTTGCTAATAAATCATTAAGTTTGTTAAATTAATCACAGACACATGTGTTACAATTAAAAAAAAGACAGATTATTTGGCTTTCATCACCAGATCTTTTTTCCTTAATATCCAAGAATCCCAGAAGAATTTAGAGCGGTTGCGGTTTATTGTAAACTTTGACCTTTGTTAAGAAAGGAGTCAGGTAAAAAGGATTTAGCATAACGCAACCTTTTGCCTTTTTGGCTTTTGTTTTTTGTTGCTTCAAACAATATTACTCTAATAAATTATCTTGGATGATCTTTAGAATAAGCAAAGGGTAAAACATAATCCTTAATGACGCAAGTTGAATCGATAAAACCTTGGCGTTTCTTTAAAATTCCAGATCTTCCTTCTTTGCAAACAATGACAGTTGTCTTTTATCTTACACTTGATTCGTAAAATAGTTGTTTATTGAGATGAGCAGTTAAGGTTATGGGCCACTTGGTAAATTGCGGTGTGGTACACGTAAACACATTCTATTGGAACAGTTTAAGTACTAACACAGATGTTCACCTTGTGGTACAAGTAGTGTGTAGACTAAATCGAAATGGGTCAAGAATGTTCATAGTGGTGAACTAGCGGTGTTGAATCCACTTTAAAGCTGTTACTGCGCCAGTGTAACTAGGCAGGCTGTGAACTAGATTTTAGTTTTGTTTTTTAAGTAATCGTCGAAAGAAAAGAAATATTTCCTAACAAAAAAGATTTAAAACTTGCAAATGAATTCTTATAGATTAAATATTATATAACATAATTACTTACTTACGAGATTAATTTTTACAATGCTTCACTAGTAATACAATAGACTATTTAAAGGCCTTAGCGCCATAACAAATTCCGAAGATGTTAATCCGTACACTGATCAGGCACGATACTGACTCATCAATAAGACATCGGAGCTAATTAAATAGTACAAAGACAATGAACAAATGAAAATAAAGTAGCAAGATATTTCACAATTTCGTATTGTACTGGTGTCCGTGACTGTTGCGCGAACGGATCAACAATGACTAACAGAAGATGGACACTTCACTTTTAATACTGCAATTTCACCTTTATTATCCTTGCAGTGTAATAACTTTTTAATAAATTCATGTTAATGCTACCGAAAATAAAGTGAACAATATAAGTTAATTAATTTCGGTGGCAAATATAAAAATTTACGAGAATAGTTATCGAAATCACTTGCTTTGTCATTAAAGAATAATGACACAGTACATAAAAATCAGTTCAAAATTGATTTAATTAACACTTCGAATAAAATAAAAGAGCAATCTAGACAACTACGTCAATTGCATAAATAAATTAAAATGTTGATATAATGGTTAATTGTTACTCTAATTAATTGTAAGTCATAGATACAGGAAGGGCAACAGGAAGCAACCATACTCATTACACATATTATTATGTAGTAATACCTTATAATCGTTTTGGTCGCTTCAGTATAAGACAGTATCAAATCTTGGTAGCATTTTGTAATCAAAGCATAAAACCATAAATGTGTTTTTAAAACCCAAATCAAAATTTATTGGTAATCATGAAAACCCAGTAGGTCATAACAGATCAAGTAAAATTTGACTTATTTATTCTTCGAACCTTGCAAAAAACATTTCAATGCGAAGTTATTTATTTTAAAAACGACCCTTTCGATAACTACTCATTTACGAGCTGACTGTTGGCCATTTTAATAAAGCTAATAAAGTAATCAGCTGCTTGCGCAGGATTACTGAAAAGAACATATTTAAATGCTTATGAAGAAATAGCTCCGGTCAGTAAGCTTTCACAAGTAGAGGTTTAGTTACGTACACAGTATCTTATATTTGAATTAGATACAATACTAGACGTGACTAGACTCGACCATTCATTCGCTGTAGTCTTGCTGCTATTACCCAGTTCTATTTACCCCATTAAATATGAAAGTAAAACGTGAGTGAACTTTTGTACTGCATCGTTTACTAATGTTCCTACTAATTGTGTTTAGAATTTTTAATGAGGCTATTTTTTTCTTTTTTATCCCTATGGAACTGTGAAACTGATAATGGATTTATTAGGGAAACATTTTCTAGTCGTTGGTGATGTTTACCTAAAACCGTTGATAAACCAACCTGATTTACACTTGGAGGATTGGGATGTAAGGATCTAGCCTATCCGTTATCTGAAGCATACCTTCTTCAACCTCCTGAGCAGTCGCCTCTGCCTCCGCAACAGCGTTTTGCCGCAGTGCCGCAGCGTCTCAATCCACCGACACCTCGACGGCATCAGATCCCACACACCGGCAGACATTTTGTATCAACACATCACTATAACCTTTTCAATGTTTTTATATCACGAGTCACAACCACACACTTAGTTCTACCATTCTAATGTTCTTTATATTATATTGAAAAACCAGCTGCTGTTAATATTTATAAGATATTATTAGATCAATTATTATCAGGTATAATTTTAGATTTTATTTCAAGGTTACACAAGTAATGTGTCCAAAAACTGGTACTTGAGTATATTTTGATATGAACAAAAAATGCCTAATATTTTTTGTTATTGCAGCCAAATTTACAAAATCGTGCCAACGTCTCAACAACTTGATCATAAATGATACAGTCCCTCGCTCACGGAACAATATATAAGATATGTAAACCACAAAAAGGCGTAGGTTTTCTTAGTAAACTGTACATTTTCTGCTAAATCTGTATAAACTAGATTGATTATGCGGGTTTTCTCCATGGAATGAAACGTGATTGCATTGACCCTGAAGGTAGCCTGGTGTGATTTTTGTTATAAATAGGTACGTCATGTAGGTAAATATGGAAGAGGTTACAAATAAACATCATCCATAATCTATACGAATATTTATAGGAGAAAATATGTAACATATGTATATCGATTCACAAGCTCACAAGAAATCATGCAATAATAACTGCTACGTGTTAATCAATTATTTATGGCGAATTTTCTACGAGTAATTAAGCCTTTATGAAGTTTATGATGTAGACGCTCATACAGTCGTCAAAGCTATAAATTGTCTCGCTTCCGGAAAAGCAGGAAAATAAAATAGTTATGTTGACAGTAAAACCATTTCATGATGTCTTTTTTATTAGTAGGATGTGTCTTTTCATTACCACGACGAGTTTCTGGTATTTACACTCAGATATACAACAAACTGACGTAAAACAAATATTTGAGATACAGTGACATACTCGTCTTGATACTTGTATATTATGCTCTTGAATAAATAACGGGATGACATTCAAGACTGATACAAAACCCACAAGGTGACACGATAATCCAAAAAGTAGTTTAACACGTCTGGACGAAATCATTACATCCAAATATTTAATTACTGGTAATACGAGTACCTAGTTGCGGATAAATAATACGAAGCAAGATAAAATTATGTTACTAAATTACTGTTCTCGTTTTTATACTAGAATTTGGTAGTTTTAGGAAAAACCGGTGTGGTGTATAAAAAGGATCAAAAAATATCTGACAGGTTTCGGGTTTTTTAGTATGTTTAGTCATTGTGTCTTATAAATGATACTATTCTAATATTGCTCACCAATGATTCTGCGATCACACATCAAAGGATTAAACAATAGTATTTCATAATCAATTAGAGAATTATCTGGGCTGAAACTGTTTTGTTATCTTTTAGTCAATAAAGATATTTTGCAGATCATCAAAACATAATAAGAGGACACACTTGATTTAGTTACAATGGCAATAAAATGCGTTTCATTGTTCAATTGAATGAGATCTGTGGAATTTAACTCACGTTTTTACAATAACATATACACGTGCCTGTTTCATAATTGCGTAATTTCGAAGGAAGCAGATTTCAAAGTGTTACGCATCAGGTTCGCACGTACGATTGCGGAAAGAAATTTTAAATGTGTGAACAGAATGATCTTTCATTGATTACCGTCATCAGGTCAACATTGAAACTGTATAGTGCAATCATGTGTTACCCGGTAAAGGCATGGCAACATAATAACAGTGGTCTCGGGTCATTCACACCTGCTTTCAAGGGAAGGAAGGTTTTTTGAAGATCATTGGACACGTCGTCTTTCTCATAATTATGCATTTTGAAGGTTTGTATACCAGCTTTAATGAGGAAATGAGTCTTCTACATCCATGTATGGCTTCTGAACTTACTGTTTTTGTTTACTTCCGCATAAAGGCCTCAATTTATTTTAAGTTTTGGCTGCATACTGGTTTGGTCTGTGGCGATTGTTCAATAAGTAAGTACATTCACATCCAGTCATTGTGGCATAAAAAACATGAATGTAGCAAAATGTTGCTTTGTTAATAGGTATGTTGTCTACAACATTTTTTTTTCTTATTTATTCATACAATGCCTTCCGGGATTTGCAGAATGGAACGTAAATAATTCCACAATCACTTTAATTAATTGCACAGGATATCCCTTCACTTCTTCCAAATTCATTGTGAATTTGTGATACAGTTTTCTGACTAGTTCACTACAAGATTTTTCATTGAAAATTTATTAATATACAGGTATGCGAAATATTAACATTTTTGAAGAGTAGTCGAATATAATATAAGAATAAGTGCATTTCGTTGCGGTTTATAAATTCTAATAAGGTCACCTGTTTTCTGTTTTGTAATTTCAAATTTTTTTTATTTGACTTTTGTGGTGCACAAATTTTCCGTCAGTGGTCAAAAACATTAGGTCATTGACTTTTTAGTATAAATTATAAAAAATTCCGATATTTGGAACAAAATGCATAATGCTTTTATAATAGTTCATAATCGTATTTACTATTTAAATATATCTAATGTGACGTTCTGACGTATACCTAACAGCTGATTGGCGGATCCACAAAAACTTCCATCAATTTAGAGAAAATACTGGAATGATTACTGTACCAATTAGTAGCATTAACAAAACATTAATTCGAATATTAATCAACTACTAAACGTGATTGTTACGAGGCTAATGAGAAACTAAAGGATTACGCAGTTTTAATTGCCCATGCAACAGAACATTTCTCAAGCTTCTCGATTATTAAAATATGCGTCTTATATGTTACGAGATAAAGATAATATTTGATTGATAGAACTGGTATTTAGAATAATGTGTCACTCGCAAAATTTTACTATGTGGCCATGAGTAAGTTTGAAAATGATTAATTCGTCCGGGTCAATAGACCACAACCTACTTTTCTTTTTAGACTCAGTGACTACAATGCTTGTCAATAAATAGAATAAAACGTATTGAGTACTCAGTTAACGGTAGATTTTTATATACCACTAACGATTTAATGTTAACATTCATAATTTTTGTATAGGTTATCGTGTCAATAATAATACATATATGATTTTCTAAAAAAACGGATACCTAATAAAATACATTTACTTACAGTGTAGTTTTTCATTTTATTTCCTTTAAGCTATCCAGCAATATTACTAAGTTAGAAATATGTACTTTACTACCCATTTATAACTAAGTATGCATCAGCAGAGGCCATTGGCAGCTGTAATTGCTTAGTATTACAGTTAAAGTTCTAAACCACACGAACGGCTTCACCTTCAGGCTATACTAGGAAACAACTCAAGACAAACTCGACCTTATGTTACTTTAAACAGAGGTCACGTTAATACAAACATTAATGAAAACGAGAGAGCAGAGTTAGTAAACATTTTGCATCAAACGAAAATAGTCCATAATGATCGTTCCACAAGGGATTGTTTACGTCGAATCTTGTTTTATTATAATCTAGTTTTAATATAAAGCCGCGTACTTTGTGTAATATGTAAACAAAGTAAGTAAACAGCGGATGTTTGTGGGGCCGTAGACTACGATGGCGGCCTTCCCTAACAAGAAACACGTGGATGTCAATGAGGCTAATAATACCAGTATTGTTTGCCGGAGTAATATAGATAATGTTTTTACTCGAAGTCTTCTATCATTGTCGGATTTCTTAGGCAGGTACATCAGGGATGGCTAAAATTTATGTGCTCTACATTATTTTATAACGAAAGAACTAACATATTATGTATTTGTAGTGTGTTGATCGAAATCAATTGCATCACGAATGTCGCACACACGTGTCGCAATTTATGTCAGAGTCTCAAGTGTCTCAACCTTAACAAGTTTTTTTTAGGACTAAAATTGAGGCTAACTGGATAAAAAAGCCGGTATTTATCAATTCGGACACCGACAAAATAATAATCTTAATGAAGATATCAATTAAGTAACAAAAATAATGATATTTTCCATAAACAAAAAAAATGTTTACGTCAACTGGCTCCTAAACGTTTTTGTTTACGTTTTTCACGTAATTTTTTTAATAGACTATTAGAGCAACTTTTTAGCTAAAACAAAAGTACTTAGTAACTCACTATACTGTGAGCTGTAAGTAGCATTCTTCATGTATTATGATGAGCATACATACAAGGTAAACATACGCCTATAAATAAAGGTGCAGACTGCATCATGCATGTACTCATAAAATGGCACCATAACTACCGGAGCTAGAGGTTCCGTTAGGTGCCCGCTGCCTCGGCCTTAGACACCGCATCGTACTGGACACAGTAACGCCTCATGCTTTCTAATTTACTCCACCGTTACAAGCTTACTTAACTTTAGCTATATAACGTTGTTTATTATGAAACTGCAATATTTATTGTTCATAATCATGGACGATGTTGGTAAGATCCTGTTATTAAGACGAATAGCCTTGCATAATGAACAAATACATCATTTATTACAACGTCAGATGTAATTTACTCTGCGAAAATATTTTCACAAACTCCGCCGAAAGACGTGTTAATTTCTGCAGACTTTTTATAATGAAATCGTTTGCTTAGTACACTTGATATTTCCCAATATGAGATCGGAATACAAATATCGACAAATCTACTACTAATTTGACTAACAATAACAAAAATCATCATAGAAAACTCAAACACTAAAAACGAGAAACAGTATACAGTGTGTAACAGAAATAAACTCCAAATAATAAACAAACGTCATACATAAAATCATTCGCACTAACAACAGATCCAAATAGACGGGTTGCACAACCGTATTAAACTTTAGTTTGATCAGCGATTACTAGATTACACTCGGGACGAAGTTCGCGGTGCGAATGGACGCAGAGTCGACCGCCCGTTGTCATGCCGTATGCAATACTGCAGCAGCCAGTGGTGGGACAACTTCAACTTCTTTCACCGCACGCTTACACAATAAAAGGTTACGTAACAAACTTTTGCCTTTCCAATGCTGCAACGGCGCGTGTAGCAATTGCTTTTTTGGATGATCGGAGCCTTAAATCGATATGCAAATAAGACGCCGCCGCCGGCGCTACTCATTGTTAGGATGTAATAAACTAGGTAACCGGTTTAGCAGAGGACGGTAATCAGTTCAAGTTTGGAAATTTTTGAGGTTTAGAAGACTGTCATTGCTTAATGTAGTCTATATTATATTATTAATAAAATTTGTAGTGGATAATTTAGACTACTATTTTGCATTGACGCATGAAATTAGAAACAATTTTCTAGTTAATTTGGTTCTGAGAATCCAATTTTGCATAATCTAAACTGGTAATATGTCAATTCAAATCATAATCGCTGCAAATGATTTCATTATCAATATCTTTTTAAAACTTTACACAGGCTAACTGGAACAAAAAACTATGTAACATGTGAATCCACCAGTTATATGTATTTACTCTATTTCAATGCGAATAAATGAATTTGAATGAAAATGGGAAAGGAAGCTACAATAATAAACCATGAATTTGTTAACCGGTCATCAAAACAAGTCGCGCACAGTTGGTGCTCGGTCAGTGACACACTTAACCGCAATTTTCCGTTCATTGCTTCCATTTTCTCGAGCACTGCCAATTAAAGAACCAGCTGCACTTATCCGTTTTCTAAAAAGAAAGAAACTTGAACCCAACTCGTGTAGACTGAGTGATACTTCCGGATTCCCCCATCTATTTACGTCCGAGTATCTGGGCCAGAGGTAGCTTCCACCAAAAACACAAAGTGATGTATTGTTTTCGTTTAAATAAAAAGTGTTGTTTTGCTTCAGTAGATTTATGTGTGTGACGTTGTATCTGTGACTGCCAAAGTATCTCAACGATCCTTGGTTCCGATAATCCATATTACGCACATCTAAGGTTTCTTGCTGTCGTCATGAATATATAAATGCGATGATTTGTTTTTCTGGTTTTGCAGGTTTAGCAATTTGGTATTTACGCTGAGGACTGTTACAAAACAGTCTCATATTTTTCGTAAGTTAATAAGCTGTTTGAATTTTAGCTTATCGCAATTAAAAGTAGGAAAAATCGTATGAGATTTCGATCTTTAGTCTTCTGATAATTACAAATGATGATGTCTTGCGCCAGTGTAGACTTCTTGGTCGTGTCATGTAGTGACTTGTGAGGTCTTGTCTGCTTTTCCTATCCAAAAAACTCTTATTTATTTTGCTAGAAGCTGACAAAGATCTCTTCAAATGGGCGTAGTTGGGTAGTTACGAATAATTTTACTCAATTATGAGCACTTTCAAAACAAAACATACATTCATAACATACATCTTAAAAATTACCGTTAAACTATAACTCAAACTACAGATCTATGTTCATGAATGAACATGAAATGGTTGTCATGTCATTTTGACATTCATGCCAAAATCGTTTTTTGTTTCATCGATTTTCAAAAACTAGTCGACGATCATACGACTAGCATCTAAACGTGTCCCACTTTCACTTTTAGGACAAAAACGTGTGGATAATGAACGCTAACGAAGTTCTGTACTCGACCTAAATTACTTTATCATAATGGCAAACAAGAAACTGCTAGTTAAACGTGTATCAAGATGTTCTAGATAAGATAGCAGAGAAACAGGTTTAATATTTTAATAGCTTGAAATGAAAGGAGTATTAAAATGATGAAAACTTAACACTGCAAGCAGCGGTAAGCAATTTTAATCACGCAACCATTATTTTTATAATGGTTATCTTATATTTAACATAATTTATCGTCTTCAGTATGAAACAATGCTCCTGCCTGCATTTATTAAATAACTAATTAGGTAACTTTCGCTCAGATTTCTTTTTCAACAATAAATGTAGTCGAAAGAAACAGTTTCTTTAACTTAGTTTAATCCGTGAAGTTGTTAACATAAACACCAGCCTCAAGTCACATAAGTATTTTTTTGTTCATTTCTAGATATTCGTTTTTCATTTGATTATAGATATCGGTGTTTTGAGACACTCTTCTCATTTCTAGAAAAAAAAGTTAACAGCTCTTAATACGAGTGTGTTAAAAAGGATACAAAAAAATATCCTGACAGGATTATAAGCACTAACATAAACAGTGTCGTTACTTAACATTCGTTATTAACCACGTAATAGTGTGTCAACGTTGCATTCGGTCTTATGTAATGCATCATGTTTATGTTCCACACCATGTGACCTTTCATGACAAACGGAAATCTTGACAGCTGAGGCGCTCATGATGAGCTTCAAAGAAGGTCAAAGTCTGATATGGATGATAATCAAGGAAATGCATCTATCAGTATTATTTTTCCATTACGAATTTCTTAGTAGCAACCTGGACCTTTTTTTAGATCCTGCGCCTGATCTCACTTCGGTTGTGTTGGATTGCCGTCCCATCGGACTATGAGAGTGGAGGAAGAGGGAGTGCACCTGTGTTTTGGCTAGTCTCCATTGAGATAAGCCGCCGTGACCGAAATCGGTCTGGAGGGTATTATGAATGATAGTTTAGTTTTATAGTTGTAATGGAATCACTAGATTACACTTCAGGACAAATACTTCAGCCCAATTCTAACAAACAATAGCCGTTAAGTTGCGGCGTAGTAGGTAATCTTGTAAGTTCTGATAATTGGCCGTGGATACATAAGTCAGGGCCAAGGTTGTATTGACTTGTTAGTGAGACAGTTTAGAAATGGTTCCTGGGTCGAAACCATATTAGAGATCAATGGAACCTAATGAAACTACAAACAGTTCTCGTTCACGAACAGAAAACACATAATATGGAATATATTGTGGGTTTTTTGTTGGCGAAATATCCAAAGGACTTTATATTTATTTAATTGAAACCCCATTTTAATACCAGTCCCTTATGAATAATAAGTAAACCATATATTAGCAAATTGATTTATCAATAATAAACAATTAGGTAGTAGGTAATGAAGATACATCGAAAATAAATCCAGAAAATAAGTAATTACTTAACAATTTTCTTGATTTGTTTGGGTTTTTGTAATTATTACCATTAATTAAGTAATATTATCTTTATTTACTTGATTATTAACTGTCTCAATCCATATAACGTAAAGTACACTAACTGTATCGAATGATATAAATGTTTGTCTTTCACAAGACGAAGTGCATCAGCATATACAACAAATTAATATCATTGTTGAACCACGGGTCACACACTTGACGTCAATTACAATAATGCTGACGCAGCTGAGGTCTGCTTTCAGTCTCATCGTACATAATAGATCTATATTAACATAATTAAGATGAAGAGATTTTCTGTATGTTTATAAACACGTTTAAACTAATGTCTAGAACTACTAGTCGGATTGGAAAAAATAATCTTGTATATGATACTCAGATTCATGAGGAATAAAGGCTTCTTCAAGCTACGACCCACGGGAACTTAAAACGGGTGAAAAGAAATACGCTGTCGAATTCGCGAGCAGAAGCTGAAAATATATAAGTATCAGCAGGTTTATTCCACAGTGAGGCATAATTATTCTAAAATAATTAGAATAAAATAAACAGTATCATATTATTCTCAAACTAGACTCTTGATATCTCAAGTAAATATTATGAAGTCGCCGCGTCGTTAAGCAAATACGGTAACATCATAATCTGTTTTCCTCAGTAGTTTTTATGGTGTCATGTGGTCTTGTTCATTAACTTGTGCTTACATGTTGTCACACTAATTAGTGTCCATTTACATGATTGTGCTAATAAAGCTGGGTGACTTAGAATACCTTCTAGTTGCTTCTTCAACGCATTAAGCAGAATCGATATTGTATAATTTATATTTTTTTGGATTGGTTTTATATTTTGTTTTCTTGCTGCTGTATTTGCTGTTTGTATTTTGATAACCTACGTCTTTCTCTATACAGACGTGAAATTGCTGCAAACCATTGCAATGTCTGAAAGTTACTTTGCCCTTTTTTTAGGTTTTATTGTATCCATTGACACAATGAAGCATTAATTGTATTTTTACTGTTCCTCACCGAGGTCTACACGTGCAAAGGTTTTTTTTTATATGTCGTGTGTGATCCACTATTCAAAAGACACAAAGCGAGATTAAAAGACATTCCTGCATTCATCACGGTCCTTTAAAACAATTCAGCTCATCATCATTATGATGCATATATGGAGAATTAACAACTTATGTAAGCTATTACTTGACACAAAGAACTGTGTAGGTAAATACTTGCGAAATGAGCCACAGATTCAAAAGAGTTCACTCTCGCTGTTATGTCATTACCTATAGTTGCCAGCCTTTAAATGTTACTGATGCTGAAGTTGATGATATTCTCGTGAAGCAGGTCCATTATCATTAAGAATTCGTAAATGTTTTGGCAACTTCAAAGGCCAGTAATGAGTACCTACAACCGCTGTGTTTTTCTCCGCAAGGGAAAATTATTCAACTGATTACGCCTTTTATGTTCTCCAAATTGGTTTCGTTTACAATAAGAGCGGAAAATACAAAGATAATTTGAAAATACTGGCAAATATTATTTTAGACTTGAATAATTATTACATAATTATATAGTACATTAAATGTGCCTTTCTTCTTCAAAAACCTGACTTTGGTAAGAAATATGGCAAAATCTAGACTAAAATTGTTTGAAAAAAATGTTTTGTTTGTAAGAGGTAATCTCTGAAAGTACTGAACCGATTACAACAAAATATTTAAATGTTAGAAAGCTAGACTATTGCCAAGTGCCAAGTTGTGTCATGAATATTTCATGTTATACTTAACTTCCACGCGGATGAAGACGTGTAATTAACGTGTAAATAAGTAAAAGTAACTAATATGTATCTTTAAAGTTTCCGAAAATAAAAACAAAAGAACAATATCTGTATTGCAAAAACTGCATAAATAATTCAGCCTAATTTTAGTGTGACGTTGATAACTAACTAACTATGAAGAAATCTGCAAATGAATCTTAAAGTGCCAATTTATAGTGGTCATTAGATTAATTTGCAGTCCTACTTTCACGTATGAATTAGACCCACGCCTTGAACGTGGGTAGACTTACTAACATACAAAAAAAAGAATTTGCATTAGTCTTAGCTTAACACTAAGTTCGTTAATTACCCTGCGCTTTCACATTAGTCTTCTGATCGAAAATGATTAGAAAATATGTTTTGAACAGATTATTATTGACTTTTTTTTAAGTGGTAAAAATCATCAAATGAGTCCTTCCGCCCTGGGTGGGGCGGACGGGACTGTCAGACTTTAACTGACTAAAAGTCACCCTGTTCCTTCTGTTGCCCTTTACGTTCCGGGGCCACGGTATCCTGTTAAGACGTCTCGCAACACCGGATTATTATTGACTTTACGTTTACCGCGCGAGTGAATGCTTGCTCGTTCAAAATACAAAGTAAAAATGTGGGTTCATCGCAAAAAAATATTTTGGTTGCCAGCACATGTGAGTTTTAAAAACCATTTCATGTTATTTTAACACTTTCAGTAAATACTGCATAACTTAATAAAACTGTCGAATTGATTAATAATTGTTGTCGCTTTACGTCAACATTAACGCCTGACATTTAAGTTACGCGCGATAAGTAACGGCTTCGTGTTAATAGCTATGCATAAACTGCCAGGCGCTCGGAACTCAGTAACTTTGTAAGATATCTATATATTATGAGAAAAATGTGTAATTTAGACAAGAAAATATAAACGCCAGGGGATCTCTTTCAACGACTTATTTTTTATAAACACTTTCACTAGTAAAATGGAGTAGTGACGTCAATCTGCCAAAGTAATATGTCATGTAAACATCTTACAATAAAAAGGAAAATAGTATATGTTATACTCAGAATAGTATGTGTTCTACTCAGAATAAAATAAAACATATTTTTTTGTGAAATTACTTTCAATTGGCATAAAGTTCGTGCTATAAAAGACAGGGCTATAAAAAGACCATAAACTTCCATAAAGCAAGTCAGTAACACAGATGTGTAATTACTGGGCTGTGCTAATGTACACTACGGCCGCAAACAGAACATAAGTAAATTAATGTTGGAAAAGCTTGTTCCACTAACAAGGTTCAGACGATGTGGGAATGTATGTAATTGGGTAAAGTGGATGAAATTGCGTATCGGCGTCGGCGATATAGGATAAGTATAAATAAAAGTGGGTTGTGTGAAAAGGTATCTATTTACGTATTGATTAAAAGAAAGTCGGTCGACAATCTTGGTCCTTTTATTCGGAGACAAATTATGTTTTTAGATCAAATTCGATTTAAGAGTATACATACATTTTCCTTTATATAGTTAAAATGGAATGGCAACCGAGATAACTTGTTCTTATTTCAAACAAAGGAATATCCTAAAAACATAAGTCCTTTATGCTCTACGTCAAGCATAAAAATATCGGAAAGTCTGACCCTTATTAAGCTAAATGCCCGATCCTTTTTTAATTTTGGAAAGTGGTAGGACGGTTGACGTACCCCCTCCCCACTTCCTTCAGTCAGTCATCGACTACACGTATTAACAAAGCAATTTTTCTTGTTACGGCGGTTCTGCTGTGATTTTTTTAGGAGTTCCGTTCCATATCTCCAAAGTTCATCATCAGATCATGACAATATTCCTATGGGACCTATTCCGAACTATACTCTTTTAAACAAAAAAAGAATCATCCAACTCGATTCATAATTGGCGGAGTAATCGTAGAACAAATATACAAAAAAAAACCTACGCGTCGAATTGAGAATCTCCTCCTTTTTGAAGTCGGTTGAAAATAGTTTTAATATTTTATGCTATAATTATAAAGCGATAAAGTTAATTAATTTTTTTTTTTTTAACATAGAATAGAAGAGAAGAATAGAAGAAAACACTGGTTTAATTACGAAAAATTTTCACTGATATCAAGATGTTTCTTGGTTTATTTCATTTCTACGGGGGCGAAGTACGCGTGTAGAAATTAGCGTTCAATAAACTAACTTCGCCAAACCACTCTAAATTGACCTAAATCTTTCTTTTATCCCTGGTTAGCGTCGGTAGAAATAATTATACAAAACAGAGATGAATAGTAAAAATGATAACTTTGTTTGACAAAGCGACCAAAACTGTAAATGATGGAAAAAATACATAGAATTAATCTCGTTACTTAACTACATAAAAGCTTTGTTAGACAAACAAGATACGGGGCTTGTTCCTATTTACATTTGCGACTATCAAAGGCACAAGTCTGATGGAAACCTTTAATGGAAGCTGACAATAAATTTCGTGTGGGCGTTGTCAGTCCTGATATCTCATACATAATGTATTTTATTATATCGACACATTTTACAAAATGGAATGTAATGTACATATAATATACGGAGTACGAAGAAAATAGATATTGTGTTATGAATAAAATAGTAGAACATGTTTCTGATTCTATTTGTAAATAATGTAACCAAGTTATTTATTGATTTACATATCTCAGGAGACGAAGTCAATCAATAAAAATTGGTCCTACTATTCTGGAAGATAGTAAAGAAGGACCACATAAGTTTCTAGGCACAAAGTGGATTTAATGGTACAATTGGAATACAATTATGGCTTTCGTAATATTATTCAACTTCGCAATTCAGCAGATTAACCTTACAAAACAAATAATTCAAAAATTTTGAGATATTATGAGATTACCGGTTAACAGAATTAGCCCAGATAAGCGAGACCAAAATAACACGCCGTTGATTGCGAAGGTCCAACGGCGATCATATCATTAAATATCGATTATATCTAGTTCGTGACCATGTCGTGGCTTGCAAAACGAAGTTTAAAATAGAGTACACTGCAATACGTAACACTTGATTAATATGCCACAAAAAGAATGCCTTATTAAAAATAGTTGGCGATATCACAATGTGATTACAACGGGCGGAGTACAGTGGTGCCAGTCACCTACCGGGGCAAGCGACGAGCTGTAGCGATTTTCACTTTTACAATTTAAAAACAACCGAATTGAGAACCTCCTCCTTTTTTAGAAGTCTGTTAAAAAGGCCTAACAGCCAAGATGTCATTATGACCTATTTATTAAGAAGTGCAGTCTCGACCTGAACTTTAATGCTGTGTTACTCGTGTAATGTGTTTTTTGTGTATAAATATAAATAAATTAAGGCGCTCACCTCTCATACACGAGGTTGCGGTTTCACGTATCAATTCGTTGTCAATTCACGTATATAATTTTTAGTCGAAGTACAAAAACATCGTTTGGAAACTTGGACTTATAATTCTGAAATTGCCAAGCGGGAATTTTGAACGGAAAATATGGAAAAAGCAAAATAAGATTAATAAAAAACAAGGATATCTCAACTGCGTAATGTCTTTAAATTACTAGTAAACGGTCTTCCGGCAGCATTAATCGCTTAAGTGGATTCTTACAACTTAAACGAATACTTAAGTAGATGATTATCTTCCAGTCTTAGAATGAGGAAATAACTCGTAATACATGCATACGCTTCATCATCTAACATTATAAAACCACATCACTTGACTAACGTAACTTTGTAATAGCTTGTGGTCGGATCCGCTCGTCTCTTCTCCTTTAAATACGGTACTATTTGGATGGCACAAATAATCGTAATTCGTTTAAGCAACCGAAATTGCGGCAACGTAGGCACCGAACTACCGATCGAGCGATGAAATAATCGTGTCGTGTTTTCGAACTGCATCAATCAGGCCACAGTGCAAAACACATTCAATTAAGCTTATTATGCGGACGTCTTTAGGAAATGAATTACATGTTTAATTGACGTAATTGGGTGTAACCGTCAGAAGACCGTTGTTGATTTTTTCCAGTTAAGAAATGATTTTAATTTATTGCACCAGTCCGAAACAGGCATGCAATCGTAAATTTAAGAATTTAAAATCGTGTTTATCATTCCTAACTCCCGAACAATTAGTGCCAGAGCGTTTTAATACGTTTGGCACGAGTACCTAAAGATGCTTTAACTGTTTATGTATATTTTGCAAGTCAATCATCCACTCGCATTATCTCCTTGTGAGACGTAAGTAATTTAGTTTTTGTTCTTCAAAGCGATTTTTTTCTGAATAATTAACGTAGAATTTAGTTTATTTTAAGTGACATTCATAATAGAAATGCTGTGCCAACGTGAGCCTGTTTAGAACTATTACGTTATTAATTGAACGATTATTGCAGCGGATGTAGCGCAAGCGCAACGAAACCGACAAGTGCTGCGGAACATTATTCATTTGATAAGAAATTACGCTCGAGTTCATTTGTAGAAACACTACAGAAATAAAACAAAAACGCGCTGAGCATTTGTTTGAAATTTTAAACATTTTCCTTACATTTTATATAAAAAAAAAAACAATTGCCATACTTTAGTTTACAAAAACTCGAAATCGGCTCGTCCGATTCAAATAATTTCTTAATTTCTTAAACGTGTTTTAGGAATAAATAAAATAAGAAAAAAAAAATTGTAAGTAGTACGAATTCCACCAGGATATTTAGTAGTATATTTTTATTTAGGTAGTTATATATATTTTTAATTATGCATTCCACATTCATTTCTGTTCTTCGCGCCCCTTAGGACCAAATTCTTGACCCGTGTAACCGATTGTATGTAAAGTACCATAAGCATTGATATTCTTCTTTTGGGTACTGATTGGTAGGAAAAGCATGCAACATTAATAAGGGTAACGATACATGTGTCCAATAAAATTATGTACGATACGAAGAACACTTAATTTCACGCCCAGTACGAAACAAAATGCACTCTTGCGGTGAATTTGTTTTACATAAATGAATAGTAATTAATAGCTTGTCAAACGAGTGTTTATGATTTACAAATTCGTTTTGCTTCAAGTGTAAATCCGTAATAAAAATGCAAATCACTCGACTCAAACATACGTCAGTACCTAAGAGTACATCAATAATACCGTGATGAAGACGTAATCTCTGGTATTTTACATAATCCGACACGTTTTAACAAAGGGAGTCCAAATATAAACAAGATATATACATTAAGCATGTATTACGGTATCATGATGTAGTATTCCGCTACCTGTCCTATATCGAACAAGAGACGTCAATCAATCTTATTATAAACTTCACTATTTATAAAATAACATGTGAGCAATGAAGAATGAAAATGAAATATGCATGTAGTATGGAAAGTCTGGGCTATTTGACAATAGTACTGTTTAGTAATAGCAGAAAGGTAGGTCATTCTTTTTGTGTGTGTCTTAGAAGGACCAGTAATTCGAATCTTTGTCCACACTGCATCACGAAGCTTTCCACATTTCTATGTCCAGGTTTTTACAGCGGAATCGATACTAATTTGCGTAAATGAAATACCAACATTGGACGAGCATTCGAGCACTTAAATATGCAAATCGACATCCTTTCACATTATGAATCGAACTATGACTCAGTCAGTTAGGCGTTGTGCTGCGAGTAAACGAATGATTAAAATAAAAATAAATCATTTTTTAATAACCTGTACGAGTTAAGTATTAATAACCAGTCGTTTAATTAGGTAATCGGTCCATGTACACGTTTACCCAGATGGACATTCCCCTTACCCAGTGGCCCGGTTTTCAACTTCCGCGCGCTACTTTCCATCTGTGTTGCTGAACTTACAGATTTTTTGGTAATTCTACCATAATGGAAACATGTTCTGAAAACCATATTGGTAGAAATAAATACCAAATTAGATTCTTTTGTAGAAGCAATCAGTGCAATGTAAAATAAAAAATAATAAAAAATGTTTATAAAGGTGTTTCATCTAAAAAGTAAATACATTTCATTTACGTCGGATTTATACTGACAGACACTTTTGTGGCATAAGGTTCAGCAATACTGCACGCCTTGCAATTACATACAATCCTGAATTGCAGCATGAAACTGCAATTTAAATCTAAAGCAACATAAAATTAATACTTATTTATATTTCTAAATATCTCCCGTCTAATATTTCAGCTTGAGTTAACATTAATAGATCAAAGCGTTGGTATCAAATTAAATTACAGCACACGAACTCAACGACATAATATATACCGTGAACCAACCAAATCGTTACAAATTATGCAAGTAATCGGTATTGCGTTCACAAACTACAGTTACCCGAATGAAGATGGGCAAGCAATCATCAAGCGCTATACTGAGGCCTATGATCAGTAAATTATTGCTGGAGTCAATTAGTCAATCAAAGCAAATTAATTTCTATTAAATGTCATTACTTTTTTTTCTTCTTGCGTGCTGGTTTCAATTTTTAAAAGTAGGCAGTATTTTTTGTTAAAATGCGTCTTGGAAATCGACGTAAAAACATGCTTGAGAATTGCAAACTTAAATACAACAAAGTATTAGCAACATTAAGAAGATCTTAATAATGAGTTAACAAACATGGCTGAGAAAGAGGAGGGCTCTCAATACACCAAACGATCTTTGTGTAAAGTCTGCGATTAATTCAATACCAGCCAAAATAATAAAGCACACGTATCTGTAATGAAACTGCTTTTAGCGTTTCATCATCAAGTCTTTCCTAAGACAGACATATTGCCATTTTGTTTATCTTAATTACTTTCTAGTTGTTAACTTTATCTAAACTACAGGCGTAGGTAACCCAGAAATGTTGTTGGTGCATGTTGTGACAGAGCCAGATTTTAGATCTAGCCAGTGAGAGTTCCTGCTTAGGAACAGTGGTCGTTGCGCAAACGCTTTCGCCACGATTTCACCTCGGCTGCAGTTTGTCACAGCAGTAAGGGCTGCGCTGTATTACGTGATGTAACTGTGATTTATAGCAGTTATTTTATTGGAATAGTAATTTTAGTAAGTACGTACTTGAGTGTGTTGTCTCATTGTTTATTGAAGCTTTGTTACACAATGAACGAGTATTTGAAACGCTTAACTTATAAGAATAGAAACCAAAAAAAGCAAATCGATGTCCTAAATCTCATTTGAATAAATATGGTAATGTAGGACAAGACCGGATTGCAAATCGTATATAATGTAAGCAATATTATTTCGTGAACATAAAACTTAATAAGTTATACTGACATTACTAAATGTAAATTGCAGAAAGGATACAGGTAATAGCGAAAGTTACCACAATCATGAGCAATCGACTGAAGATGAAAGTAAATAACATATTTCCGCAATTGTTACATGACAATATCAAATAGTAATATGGTGTAGCCCTTAAGTACCCACGTAATAACAGTTCCCATGTTATAAAGAACCGTAACAAGATAAATATCACGTAACACTTGAAGCTATTATCGGTTTAAGTATGGAAAAAATCCCCATTTTTTCTTAAATAATCGTGCCTAGAGTTCACAGCTGTAAAAAATCTGTATCTAATCATGACTCAGCAGTAATAAGTGTGTAGCGTGTAATAAATGGACACGTGTCACTGGCCGGTGACGCAGTTCTTTGACAAACCCTTGAAAGGCAAATAAAGACTAGAGTGGAATTCTAATGCAATATCATAAAATCTTAACGAAGAATTCGTGTTGTGACAAGATAATTGGATTGTCAACTAAGAGTAAGAGAAAGCTGAGGAGCTCGTGGCTAAGTAATAACAGCCGCATAGGTCGATCCGTCAGGTTAAGCTACGCTTGCCTGGGTTGGTCCGTGGATGGGTGACCATCTTTACACACCGAGACTCCTCCGTGCCTCGGAAAGCACGTTAAGCCGTTGGTCCCGGCTGTCATATGTGGATCTTTGACAGTCGTTACGGGTCGTCAGAAGCCCGAAAATCTGACAACTAGTCTCACTAAGGGGTATCGTATTACCCAGTTACTGGGTTGTGGAGGTCAGATAGGCAGTCGCTCCATGTAAAATACTGGTATTCAGCTGCATCCGGTTAGACTGGAAGCCGACCCCAACATAGTTGGGAAAAGGCTAGGCAGATGATGATGAACTAAGAGTAAGAGAAAAGAGTTTGATGTGGATTGAGTGTAATTTTGAATTGTTTTTTTATTTCTTTTGCACGGCTTCTTACATTATTCTCACATTGAACCCATAGATTCAACATGAATTATGTAACCTTTTGCAATATATTTTGATTTTTAAAGTGTCTATGGAGTTTCATGCTGGTTACCGCGCTATAGGAATCTGCGATTTGGAACGAGCACCCAGCTTATGACTGACCATCTACCTGACAATTTCAAGTCCTTGTAAATGGTTTGTTTGAAATAAATGATTTAAGTATGATGACTGAATTTGGGAAAGAGCGAATTTAAAAACCACATCAAAGGACCAACTCCTAAATACAATGAAGAAAACACGAGAAGAAGACGACCTCTGCTTATTTACTTAGTATTTTTTTAAGAATATTGCAGTTGGCTCAGTTGATGGGATTTTTATTTGACGGTTAGTCATCGCGATAAAAGTGTTAAAACTTACTATTCATCCGGGTAACCAGTCAATTGTATGCAAACGGTCATTTTATATTCATATTAGCTTAGTGATAGAATTGGACACGGATTTAATAAGTTGCCATTTATGGTAAAGTTTTATATTGTTGTTTAAAATTTTGTATACCGTTTATATGTGACAAAACATTCCTGTCTGTATCATTAAACATAACATATTGCAAATTTCACAAAGTTTAGAAATTGTTTTTTTAGAAAAGTAGCTCACTTTCTAAGCATGAGTGGAGTCACAAATTCACAATAACCATGTTACAATTAATGGGACAGTCAATATCCGAATTGTTAAGACCTCCGGTGATGATTCATGTTGTCCCGTCGTCTAGACGTTGTTACATCGTTTGTATTGTAACACTTGTAACGTAGTATGTAGCTAGACATGTTGCTCAACAAACAAAAATCAGTTTACCGTAACGTTAAACACGTTTTTACATTACCACTTAATGCAACACCATGCAATTTTGAATGTTCTAGACGCGACTCAAAGGATAGAGGTCATTTTTGACTGGCACAAACCACAGCCCACTCGGAAGAACTTTGCCTATTGTAGCACGATTTCACTTTGAGTTATTCATAGTGAAAGTGCTAAATGTTTTCCGAACAATACCGGTGTAATTAACCGTCTGTCTTGAATAACTTAAGTTTATTCAAGGATTAATATACCTTGTTGATGAAAGTGAAATCCTGCAAGCAATGTGAATAACATCATTCAAGATACGATAGGGACTCTTGTAATAAGATTCGTCTAGAAAGATCCACTTGTTTAAAACTTTGTACAAGAATGTTACTAAGAAGTTTTTCACCGTTGTCTTCCAAACTTCTAACTAAACAATGGTATTCGTTTTTGCTTCAGCATTAATTAAAACTTTAGAACAAGTTTCAGGATCATGTTTAACGATAGAACATTGTGTTGTTTTTGTAATAATATCAAACAAGAATAACGCAACACGGATAATAAAGGCTTTGAGACTGTATCAGACTTCTAGAAAACGTAATTTAATTGTCCAATTATAATCAGAAGTGTTTTTCATCTTTTGTTTCAAATTTAGCGTGTTTTAGTAATAGGTCATTCTGAACTAAGTCATTATCTGTATGTGACGCATATTATGTATGTATGCTATCGCTTGAAGGACAGATAAAATAGCAAGTATCGATAGAATTTTTTGGTTTTAATTTTGTTGATATAGGGTGATATGTCTGACTAAAAATTGTACTCGAAAAAATAACTTGGGCATGATAAGTCACCTCTCTTTACAAATCCTGACAAACTACTATACCCCAATAATGGGGTATGTATGTATAATAATATACATACATACTGTCTACAAAGAGATAGAGAGTCTATTTGTATCGGACACGCGGATCAAATTTTAATGTAGTTAGGTACGACGGGAAACTCGGCCCAGTTTTCCATAAAAAAAGTATATAAATTAAATAAAAACAGACTATATAGGTATTTTCATCTACCACTTAACCTAATTTTTCAGTTCAAAGCATTGGACTGCCATATTAGCGTATCGTTTGTCGCGAATTGGGCCGTTTGCGTCCACGCACGTGGGAGCCGACATTGACCTCTATTTAATTATCTTTTGTTGAGCGAATCGTGTGCCACAAGCCACAGTACACACGGCATTGTTTTGATCCAATTTGTAATAGGTTCAAACTCACACGAGTGCGGTGTAACGGCGACCGAGAACAATCCATTAAAAGGGGTACGTCACTAATCTCACCTCGTAATCTGTAGTAAGTACATAGGACTTCTAAAGTTCTGTTAAGCACTTTACTTATAAACGTACAATTACATGCGTGCTTAAATCTATGTTAAAGCACGAATGTAATTTGCGAATTACCAGGATGCCAAAACACAAGCTGCTCAACACACATTTAATTATTTTCTTTTTATTTATACAACTTAATTAGCTTTCACAAGCACGAGTGGTTTTAATTGACTTTCAACTCTATTACTGACATTTTTAGTTCATTATTATCACTCACCCTTACAAAGACAGGTATCAAAAATCTAAAGAATAATGCAAAGACATCAGCTCAGTGTAAAACGGACTTGGCACCACGATTTAAGGTCGCCATAATGAATACCGGTACAGGTAATTTTATAGTAAGTAGATTGTATGTTACCGGTACGATATTTGCACAGTCATTTAACACTACTACGAGACACTTGGTATAAATGCTGCCGTGCGTCGGGGCAACGGTGAATACGTAAGTAGGTATTTCTACACCTACCTACATAATCGTACGTATCAACAAATCAGCCGGTCTATTCCGTTAAAGTATTCCACGGTGAAATAAAACGAATTGAAGTTGACATATTATCACCTTACCTGATGCTAGGTATAGATATTTACAGAATAGCACAGAGCTTGTGATAATTTGGTTCTTTCATATTAGTAATTATAAAAGCAGATTTACTACAAGTGGTGGAAACATAAAATTGGTGACACCAACTTATAACATGGATTCAGTGCATTACTCCAAACCCCGTGAGCGATAAGTAATAAATATATTATGGTACACAGAAGCAAGTTAGTCACATATTACAGGTTCTAACTGCAGTTTAAAGTCAACCCCTGATAAACTCTTGGATTATTTTCATAATACAGGTAGATTGACGATTGTTTCAACAATTGAATGGAGCAAGATGTTAAATAATAAATATTATAAAATCTTATTACACCTGTTATACATAAGCAACTTTAGAACGGATATTAGCTAATACAAAATGGAATAATACGAAGGAAATGGCTTGTGGCATTCGCGTGATCGTTACGACTTCCATACTGACTCGCGTAAATGTCATCAGTCCTTTGACCCGCGAACATTATATGAATTATGAATTGCATGTTTCCGAGGATCGCAATCGATTTCCTTTGAAATTCCACACAACTACTATTTATGTAAATAAATAGTAGGTAGTTGTGTGGAACAGCAACTACTGGAATGGACAGTCGGAGATTTTAAAGCAAGTCTCTATCAAATTCTATCATTATTTATTCGACACGTAATACGATACAAAGGGAACTTTACCTCAGATCAATATTATTCATTAACTCGGATAAATTGTTTCTCGTTAACTACTAATTATGTATATGATGTAATACAAAACAAATATTGCCAATGCCCTTTATCTCTTCTTAAGTAAACTAATAAAAAATCGATTAGTCGTTTAGTGCATGGAATTTTAAAATCGATTAAGCGATTCACAATGGCCTAGGCAAATGCCTTGATATCAAATATTCTATTCGTTCTATGAACGAGGACAATGATAGGTAGTGCAAAAAGACAATTTTTAAGCACTACCTTCGAGGAAAAAGGAGAATGCCTGAGAGCGATTAGTGATTGCGATTTTCTATCGCACGGTCATTTTATCGAAGAAATCTGACGTATGAATTTATATGGAAATGCATACAAGTGATAAATAATCGCAACAAAAAAGTACCAAAGAACGACTTTAAAATCGTGCTGTAAACAATAGCATGGTATTGCGCACTCCCTCTAAGATCAACTTATTTGCACAGTCGTAGGAACAAAAGGATCGCAAACGTGACAATAACATTCAAACAACGTTCGAGAAAATTACATTGAAGGCAACTAAAGCAATTTATGATCAATAAACCATTTTGAATTTGACAACAGCTAATTACAGAAGCGAACCGATTAATTTTTTTATAAGTTTATCTGACGTAAATCAAGTTTTTATTGAACAGGTTGTAATTTTCATAGTTTAGCGAGCAAAACAAAATGGCATATTAGATCAAACATAATTAAACTTAATTATTAATGGAAAAACAAATGTCATGAGTACCTAAAACTATAAACTACCTATGAAGGCTGAACGCGCTTTCGTGCATTATGCCTTATTATGTAGCGAATAAAGTTGAATATTGTGTATAAAAATGCGCACGCCTCGTAGTGTCGCGCGTCGTGTTTCGATGTAAGCTGACCCTAAGCAAAGCACCCCACGTATTACGTCAGTTAGGTGTCCATGGTAACCAAAAGTGTTACTGTACAAATCTAATACTTCTGGTTTTGAACTCATAAATATTTATATTTTGATAGTTCAAACTCCAAAGATTATATCTAGAAGACAAATCAGCTAGTGAGCCGGTTGGCAAAAAATTAGCTGACTGCGGAACTCGTGGGCAAATATGTCGTGACTAACATAATTGAAAATATGTATGATAACATTAGCGGCTTAGAAAAACATTTTAACACGAATACCTGCTGTACTGTTAGGATTTGACGCTTCTACAAGTAGGTATCTTATCTGAAGACTTATATTATCCGCGAGAAAGTATACCATAAAACATAGCGTTTGACACTCAGCAATAGTGTAGCTTTCCATCAGTGAAAAAGCTTTTTTAGTCAGTTTAGAGACGACCGAAAGAAAACGCCGATTTCGTAATTTTAATAAATGTTCATTGTATAAACAAATCAAAGTTATTCTTGTCCTTTTTCCCTATTAATTTAATACATACAACGTAAACTAAGATGATTGCTTTGTGTTTAATTAAAATTTGTAAACAGTGATTGCAGAGGCGTCCGTCGATGCGAGTCAAATCTGCCCACCAGAGACTAAAGAGCAGTAACAGCCCTTTTGTGATTTTTCGTTTTATTAGTGATTCTGAAAGCGGGTTTCTTAAGCTTTCTATTGAATTAACTTACTTATTTCTAAGACTATTAGAATGGTTTTTATTTAACAGTTTTCACTTACTGCAAACGAAAAAAATTAACAATTTGGCGTGATTTCCCAACTAAAATACAGTATAAATTATACTGCAGATTAAATTTTAAGGTTTCATAACTAAAATGCAGTAAGCAATATAATTTTACAGTTCTTTAGATAGTTTTATATTTCTGGAAAAAAAATAAAAAAAAAATTAATACGCAGTAAAATTTACCGCCATACAAGCTATTTTTACTGCAAATTAAGAAAATACAATTTATTGTCACGAACTCCCAACTAAAATGCAGTAAAATCAAAGCTTGTCGCATTTTAGTTGTGAATACTTAACATTCTTTTATCATTATAAACTGACTAACACGCAGTAAAATACAGCATTACTGCAGATTAGTTTGGATAGCATAATGACACAGATTGATTATTCCTAGCTAAAGTGTAGTTAATGCCTACATTTACTATCTATATTTTATTGTTAAACATAAAGATACATTATGTTATATATGTTAATATTAAGAGAAAACTGTCAAAGGAGGTTGTGCATTCTGCGCAGGGTCCTTTATTAATTAGATGTTTTTTTTTTTTTTTGGTATGTAAATTTTACATAAGTGAGTTGAATTATTGTGATTATATAATAAGAAATAAACGGTCTTTAAAATGTGAACTAGCTATTTTTCTTACTGCACTAGTAAATTGAACACTTTTTTCTTAAAAAAATAACTAAAATGCAGTATTTTTTTGACCTTACTGCATGTTAGTTGGTTTCTTGACAAAATAACTGATCCAAACGCAGTAATAGGGCTTTTTGCTGCATTTTACTAAGTTTAAAATGGTATTTTTTACAAGAAAGGCTATGCAGTAATAGGCACCAAAAAGAATAAATGGCCATAATAAATTCAGTTATTAAGATATATTTTTTTTTATTGCTTTAACGTGTGAACCTATGCCTTTACAACCTTTCTGCATTCAATTTTTTTGCTTATACATTCTGTTGATTTTTTAAAATCAATTCTTAACTTTAAATGCGTTTTACTCGAAATCGTGATTTTGCTGTTACTGCACTTTAGTGTATGGTGGGCAGAAATGGCAAAGGTAAAATCCATAGGTAGGAAAAATTTCGTAAGCCAGTTGGCAAGGATTTTTAGTCAATTAATATACCTCTATTAATCATACAGTTTAAAAATAAATGACCACCATAAAGTTGTCCTTCTAGTATGATAAAAAGACAGAACTTCAATTTAATTACGCTTTTGAGAATTTTGTAGTTACACCAGTTGTGTTGTGTAGACTTTTCAAATTGAGTATTGACAAATGATTGTGTTGAATTATTTAAAGGCCGGGAGCATTCCCCTGTATAAAAATCCAAGATTCGATTTTGAGCATTATATTACAATACTACATCACTAGAGGTGTACCTTAGGTTGTTGTGAATTATACAGATTATCTAATACCTAGAACGCCGGCGCCACTTGAAGCGCGGTCTACAATAAATGATTAGTCACGCTTTTGTTTTAATTGCACTGAACATACATTTATTGCGAACAAAAGCAATTATTTATGTCATTCTGGAAAACAAGGATGAGGAAAACTTGGCAAGATGTTTTCATTGTGCTGTGTTACTTTTTAAATGGTTTACCACACCAATGATTCAAAATCAATGAGAGAAGAAACATCGATATAGCACCTTAAACAATACGTAATACCGTTGTCTTTTAACTACACGTTTCAATTTACGTGAGTGCACTCGTGCTCGCAAAAACGACACCGGTAGAATTTTATTTGCAGTTCCCACGACGAACACTTCCAGCACGTCTTGTGGTATGCGCTCTCAATAATTATCAGCTACGATCAATATGTATTAAGAACAACGCTTTAATTTGTAATCTTGTCATACTCTTGTTTATTAAAACTTGCTTTTGCCCGCGACTTTGTGCGCGATTATAGGTTTCGTGGATGCGGAGGAAATTAGCCTGTGTCCTTATCCAGACCTGCCTCTTTTATTAAATTTCATTACGATCGGTTCAGTGGCTTTGCCGTGATAACAGACGTTACTTTCGCATTTATAATATTATTATAGTGTAAAAATTGGACATCGTTGGTGTTGGTAAGGGAACATGTAAGATCCTTGGCCTAATTTTGGAAGCAAAGAGCGACACATTTTAGTTGGTATTCTTTGTTTTTCTTAAAGTACCATTGTGTTAGAATGCAGCTACGAGTATTAACACTAGGCATACCACATAATGCGTTCGTCTTGTATTCTGTCGTTATGTTAATTGGTGCCTGTTTCACTCTCCTATATAAAAGTAGGGTTACTGGTTACCGGCTTGACTCGTTTCTTAATTGCAGCTCTTTTGAAGCACATCGCAAAGGAAATGTAGGCAAACTGCTTACATCCTTTTCCTTCGTAAGCGAGCAGGCTTTATATGCAGGTTTCATCTATACAATACCGGACAATTTGAATTCGAGAGGTGTGAGATTCTCTTTTAGTAAGACATTCAATGCTGTAAAGCCATTTTTAAGCATAAAATATTTTGGCACTAGAACTTGTTGACATTGAAAATAACCTAATTTCCTAGGTCTCAGTTCAGTAGGTCATCCCAGGCACCGAGCTGTGTTGTTGCCTCGTTGGCCTTCACAAATGGGTCATGATGCACGCCCGCCCCCTTTTGCGCCCGAACTTGGTGCAACAACGGTTTAGAAAGGGGGGTGGTGACCTGGTTGCAGAGTCTACAATGCATGTTAATTAATATTTTGCAGCAAAATAGGTTCTGGCACATAATTTTATCAATCAACTATCACAAAAACTGATTATTCATATTTTTATTTTACTTTAACATAAAACTGATGACAAATAAAAACAATGACACGCTCATCTCCCAATATTACACTGCGACATAGATCTTCCATTCGTCGGCGAACACATTACAGTCAGGATTGGCGTCATTCAGCTAAAGCTTGGGACCATATAGGAACTAATTCGAACCCTCATCTTATGGTTACATCAACTAATACCATTAACGTCAATATTTTTTATTAAGCCTAAACTAGTTTAACTACAGTGTCACAAATTAATTATGACTATCCATTGCATACTCAACATGCTTGTAATTTATTCAGAAGTGGTTTTATGAGGTAGCTAGTTAAATTAAAAATAGATATTTCAACACAGCTCGTACAAAACTGACCATTAAGTAATTCCGATTACGGCATAGCTTAGTTTCAGGTTTTTTGTGGACATTTTGTACAATGGCTAATATTTTCGACATTTTAAAGCGGAGAACATTGCTCAAACCTTTTTTTGCTTCAGGACAATACCTGAACAAAACTGATTATAATAAAATTTTCTAAGTTCTAACCTTTTGGGATTTTTCAATATTTAGCCATAATGGGCTTATAGTAACTGGTACAGATCATTTACAATAATTTGGACATAAAGCTAAATGGACTGTATGGGCACCGTAGACATTAGTCATTTTTGGCTAATTTAACAATTTTCCACGAGTGGTGGTAACATTAACAGTTATCACACAAGGCCTCAAATTACACGTGCCTTGTCAATATCTGTTCTCATAACCTAAAATTTGTTTGGAAAACTTACAAATGAAATAAAAAACTTCGTTGTAAAAATTTTATTCGCAAGAAAATATAAATATTTTAGTGCTGTCATCACATTGGCATTAATTAATTGCAAACAAGATTTTAATTGGACTGTATATTTGCCGTATAAGCTTTGCTTAATTAATTGTATGTAAACGATCGTTTATTATTGGCAGTGAGAACACCTATTTACTAGTTACTAATTGAAGTAAATAATTAAACGTAATAATTGTATTGTTTATGTAAGTGAAATCATCAACAAGTAATTAAGCGCAACCAGGGATATAAATCAAAACGCACTAGTTTTTGCCAGCGATTTCGTCCACCATACAAGCATTGCATTCCAAGGATTCTTAAATCTCCAAAAATTCTAGTCCTGCATTATAATTTTTATTTTTACGGAACGTAGCTTCCAAATCTATTGTTGTAGACTGCAGTTTCAGTCAATGAAGATAGGCAGTCATTTATATGTGAAACTGTTCTGTACCTATCTATCGAATATCGTTAGTCGCTTCTATCTAATAAGCCTACCACTCGCTACCTTCGCGAAGACATTGCTTTTGACTAACAACGATTTTCAATCGTGGTTCGGCAAGACGAACCGTTTGCCGAAACCGTGTCTAATGCACCGATTACAAAAAGGTGCATCAAAAAGCTCCAAAATATCTTCAGGAAAGTCATCTATTACAAAGGCGTGTCCAATTCGTTTTAATTATGATTTCGCGTGGCCAAGTGTGCTCGTCCATTAACGAACCAGCACGTGTATCTATCACGTGTTTGAGAATATTTTCAACGAATGCCTGTTAGGGATGATGACTACTAGCAATTACTATTAGATTCTCTGTAGTGTCTATAATTTATAAATATAATGCCGGACGGAACCAACATCTCATTACTGTTTTTATGTCAAGTCGTCGATATAATAACGTACCGGGTAAATGAGGGGTTCTTTTGAGCCAAAGTTGCCTAAAGAGGTCAAAATACCCTCATTTACGTATTTTGCCCATTAAAGTTGGAGAAGTTGAGAGTACTTAAGATTAACCTCGCATATTCGCTGTTAATATCAGCCAGTACATAATACATAGAGGTGCAATGAACGGTTGAAGTAATTTGGTCAATCAAAGCAAGTCGAGTGATCTGAACTGCTTCAAAGTTATCCAGGCGAAGATACAGCTGGCAAGCGACGGTGCGTGTAATAGACAACCTTTTTGTATAAGGCCAGTGACCGAGGCGACCGGAATGACACAACGAAATAAAGTAATTGGGCTCTCGTTTAATGAGAAAACGAGCATACCGTCATTCGTTCGTAAATAAACTCCAACGGTATCGATTCATTTTTTTGAAGTGACAATAATCCTAAAGATGTTCTAAATTACACGTAAATATTGAATATTTTTAAGGTAGGTACCTAACCAAATTCCAGTATGTCTACCGGTTCCAAGAAATAGGTAAAAGTTAAAATAAGAAGTAGGTATTTGTATTCAGTAGAATTTTTGATACTAGCCTGGAATAGAACATGGCCTACTGTATACATTAACAAAGCTACGCAATACACGGTAATAGGAAATATTCTTTTTTTCAAACAAACATCGTCTTGTACTATAGTAGTTTGTAAAAACAAATTAGATTAGGTGCGTACGGTTTTTTTTTTAATTAGCATACACTATTAATCAACCTCTTGTCTAGATCGATAGCGCTGGTATATTTGCAGCATACCATCGTCTAGAAAATCGAAATACCTGTAAATATTTATGAATAAGAAATTATATATTTAAAAAGCTTTTATTTAAACAAGGTCTAAAGAAACGAGGAGATAATTTGACTAAACCCGTAAATTAAAACATTGTCAACTTTCACGTTACTCATAAATTCTGTAATTTCCAACCCACACACGACTATTTAAACTGCTTTCTAGGCGCCACAAACATACGACGCGGGCGCATAGGAGGCATTGGTGAGCTTTCATCAGAGGCGACCTAGCGACCAAAGATATGCTCATTTTTATAATCCATGTGAATGAGTAAAAGATATTACACAAGAATCCAAGCTCCTAAAAAAAGTGATCGTAATTACTGGGTTGACGTCAAACGTCTAATAGCGGTGCAGAAGACACGCCAACGTACGTATGTAACAGCGTTGAAGCATTAATATAGTATGCCAGTCATCTGTAGATGAGTATTCAACACGCTATATGGAGTGGATGGGCGCTGGTGATCAATTGATTATTCTATTACTTAAGAAAATACAAACCATATAACTTTTAAGCATTATTTACTAAGGTAACTGATGGCATCTTTTAATAAGCCCCCTACGTATTAAAAACGTTAAATGAACAAAGCTACCAATTAAGAGGTAGGAACACGTGGAACCCGGATAATGCCGGCTGATGGCCACTTCGACCCCCGACTGGATAAGTTCACAAAACGTGTTTTCACCATACCTGGTTTACGGAAGATCGTTAACTGACGACCTTTACCATTGTGATTCATAATGAACATTAATCCGCACGGCTTTTGTTGAGAGTCCATTCATTATTAAACAGAACTTTCGCTTAAGTAGGGGAACTTAAAGCGATTAAGAGTAAGTTTAAATAAAGTCTCGTTAATAAAGCATTTTTTATACAGGTAAGTTTTTAATACATTATTTAGACAGAGGCGATCAGTTGTCAGTTTGACATATTGTACTATCTGACATTTTTTTACGTCAAGCTACTGACCTCCTCCGCAGCCATCGCTTCTATTTGAACGGCACTTTACACCCTTATTCAATAAACAGCCAAAACTTGGCTTGATGAACAAAAAAAGCAACTGCAGTTTTTTTTTACAAAAAACCACTCAGGACAAAGCATAATATACAATTAAAGTGCTAATTCCAAACACATATGTTTGCGCACATGGCTTTCTGAGTATGTCATTTATCTGTTGATTTAATTCAAGGATCTATCCGAAAGGTGCGAACGATGAAATTATATAAACAACAATATAATATGAAATTATGTAATAGGTCAAATTAATATTCAATTATTGCGACACAACCCTCATGAATGCAAAGAAAAATACTTCATTTGTTATAATATGTAGGTATTACAGTGTTGTACCCCTTAATCATATTTAGGGGTTAACTATATCTATTAGAGTTTCTGAGAATTTCTCGTTTATCGTAAGAGCTAATCAAAAATGCAAAGAAAAAAATACGAAGTAGGAAATAAGTACATACCTATTAAACTACATATTAACAACATATCGGTAAATATTTTTTGCCTAGTCTCAACAGGTTATGTATTGACGTCAAAAATAACTAATTAGAACCAGAAAAACAAAATTCAATCAAGAATGTGCCGTAACGCACAGATCTGACGATATTATCTCCGTGTGAATGCTAGCACGATTGTCTGATTTATAGTTCAGGTATTAATGAATATTGCCAATGTCAATTACTTGAAACGGCTTCAAGAATTTAATACGGCTACTGTGTAATTAGAATAACTATTTTTAAAAAGCTAATAGGCGCCATTTATTTACTGCAACCGCAAGAATTGCTGTGAAACTTAAGATTGAACTAGAATAAATAGATTGGAAAGTAAATTGGTACGCATTTTATGATAATTGCAATCTGCAATCTCCATTTTTATTCCATGCGGTCTGGCAAACATGCAACGACAGCTTATCTTTCGGATAAAGTCCTACTCTTAATTAAACGAGAAGTTTCATAATGTGCTACTTTATAGCTAAGGCTCAATTGAGACCGCCACGGAACTGGAGCCTCATTGCGAGCGAATTAGTAGGATCAGATTCTCCGGAAATCGTGAGAATTCGTCGGAAGACGAGCGATCAGTTTTTTTGCGTTTGTATGTTTAACAACGTAGGTACAGGCAGCGTCATCGATTAGGTACCCCTAACTCATCAAAAGACCTTAGAAAAACGGGTAACCAATTGGTGACGCTGACCGTACCTACATAAATTACAATATGCATAAAATCTTATTCTGAGGAATTCCGCAGCGCGGTGTGAATTGAGCCTCCTGTCACCATTTTCAATGCTGAAGTCGAACAATAAAGTTATAGGTCGGCAGTTATACTCTATACCAATCAGTCTGAAATCTGTTACCAACACATGTCTGATGATATCCGGTGCATTTAGAACTGTTCATTTCCATTACGTTTCTATATTTTCATTATGCGCAGAAACAACTAAGCTATTAATAGACAGATATTTATCGCTTCACATTTTCCTTAATTAACTTGTCTAGATTCCTAAGCTCTTAGGATTCGGTAATTACCCACTGTTTACATTAAATTGATCTTTGTATTTTCCTCAATGCTACTTTTACGACTGTACGATTAATGTGTCGTTCAGACAAACGATCAGTATTCTGACAATGTCAGATAGGACAATACAATTATGTGAAACTAACAAGTGACCGCCATCGAATCTGTCTGAAGGGCGCTTAAAGCCAGATTGAATAGAACAAAAACCTGATGACAATTCCTGATGAATTGAACCCATCGATTGAAAGGTTAATCGTTCAGAAGATTAGAGCTTTATTGAATTCGATTTTGCTCTTTAGTAGACCAAGGCCGACGGAGCACGCTCAAACATAACACTTGACATCAAACTAAATGAACTTCACGTGAAGATTCGTGTGAAGAAGGTCAAGATATTCTGAATATGTTCGAGAAAACGTTAAACGAACGGATGTTTAAGTCATTATGAAGTCACTTTTCAGAGTTTTGTTTGTTACAATACATTGTATGATATTTTATACCTTTTTTTTTTTTTTAATGTTCATCTTCACTAATTTACTTTTTAAAGTTCAAGTCTGTTTAAAGGCAAAATATACAAATATAAAAGAAGTTCAAGGATAATAAAGGCATTTTATATTCTAAGTTAACGACACTCAGGATTGTACAAAAATAGTCATTACTGAGACTATTTGACACTTTAAAATATAGGAACATCATTTATTTTGAGGATCAGATCATAACAAAGTTTTGAATTATCTTTACGACTGTAGAAGGTTATCTTCACTTGACGAAGTAATTTCTCTTTAATCGAATTGAAACTTTCTTTCCATTGCAGTAAAGACGATTAGTAATTAGATTAGAAACTCAGAACATTTTCTTATTTTCACAGATATTCCGAGCGGTACTATTTCTGTTTTATTGGAAGCAACGTCACAGGCTCGCAGCTCACCTAATCATATCGTTCTAGACCACTTTCACCTATCGAGAACTGCGGAAGCGTTGGAGCCGAGTCAAATCGATTCAGTCTGTATTCGTTCAAGTTTCATTTCACGTCTCGATGATTCTTTTTAAACGTTAGTTTTACCGATAAACTTTTCAATTAAACTGTACTAAACGTTGGATCAAAGAAACTAGAAATCACCTTTTTGTTCGGGGGTTTATGAAAAGAATCTAGTCGGAAGTGTAACGATGGAAGGTGGACTAGAATGCATACAATAAAATGGAAGTGATAAAAACGGGACAGTATCACCCGCATGAATAGGAAAAGTTACAAAACAAGAACTAGGCGCTTTTCGGTGACAAAGTTTTTGCAACCTTTATCTTGAATGTTGTTATATTTAAAGCACAACTGGCACAGCGCACGGCGTCCTACTTGCGGCTCTGCTCTCCTGGTACCAGACAATCGTGACGGTACCTCCATACTTATCATAAAAGTAAACGACCAGCAATTCTCGAACACTGTGTCAGATCAAAGCAATTTATCTTAAGCTTAACAAATCGGATTGGCTGAAGTTTCTCAATATAAGTATCAGAGTGCGTCTTAATACGAAAGCCAATAATTTTTCCATTTGGGCCAAATAGCTTCCTCGAAATAAAATTATTAAAGCTCTACTAGGTAACGTGGACAAAAATAAACACTTTATCTACCTACATACACAGTAAAAACCGCAGAGAATATTCTAGTACGAATAGTAGTAAAACAAAAAGGAATGACACATTGATATCAATTAATGATAGTGACAAAACAAACACTGGTGTGTCCAGTCATGAACACATCAATGCGAAAATTAAAGGAAAACAAAAAGATCTATCAACTGCTTATCATCGTGATAGAGGTATCATCAGGTTGTAGAAACTTACTCGGAGAAAGAGGCAAGCTAGAGAAACGTGTGGTTTCAATCGTAATCATAGATAATAACCAACCAATTGCTGTTGCTCCTAATCATAGAACGATTTAAAATTAGGGCCCTGCTGCTGTCTGTAATAGTCGATGAAAGAAAGCCATCAACACAAAGACTGAGAGTACAATAGTCAAGAAACTTGATCCGTAGACCATACCATAGGCACAGACACAACTATTAGGACACATGAGCATTAATCAAGGTTGCCAAGGTCCAATCGATAAATAAACTCTTCCGTGATGATGTTCTCGGTCTCCCTTACGCGTCATACATTATTACACGTGCGAGTGAAAGGACAATAGTGGGTGAGAACTTTAGAAAACTAGATATTATTAGTACTCCTTTAAAGGAAAATGTAATTACGTGGTTTGCCATTTATGTCAGTGAGTTATTGTGTTTGTAACGTGAGGCATTCGACTAGGAAACGAGTTTGTACGTCAAACGGTTTGTTGTGACTGGTGAGGCAACAGTTTCACTACTACTATTTCGACTTCTTCCATTTATAGACGTCGTTTGAAATTGGTTTCTACACTTACCACTTCAATTTATTAAAAAATCTAGGTAAATTATATTCAGTTTTTCCCCTTAAAGGTAAAATGATACAGCGATTAAAATTCTAACAACCAGATAGATAGACTACGTGGACGTCACGGTCGCTTGTTATGTTGTGTAACAAGATCTCCAAGTTCTGCTGGTTGTTGATTGAATTTATAACATTCTGTAAAAGATTTACCAAGAAGGTTACCGTACGATATCGTTCGGTATACATCGACATCGTTCGTGCCCATATCGTCAAGAGTAGTCTCCCTTTTCGGTCATGGCACGCGCTCGCAGGTGCTTCCGCGGCCCACACATAGCTCGGTGACCTCCATGACCGAGCCGGTTTATTTCTCACTGTGCATTGCTCTGTGCTTCTCATATTTTATTGGTCGACTCTACTTTTTGTTTTGATTTGATATGAGAATAGAACAAAAACATTTCTGTTGGTGGTGACTCAGATTGTTTTTTTGACTTTACTTTTAACTTTAGTTTGATGATAATAATACCTTTTTTAACACAGATTAATTTGTTATCTAGTTTGTAAGACATAGAGTAATGTTTTTTTATAGTTATGTAACGTCGCTTGAGAAATAAAGTGCCATTTAGACAGTCTAGCGGTAATGATAGCGGTCACTTGTAAGTTTAACACACCGTAATTTTGTACTGATCTGACGTGTTTGTCAGATATTACAATTTTGTCACTGACAACTGTCACCGCCTCTGAATGATGCATAATTCAGTAAGATCGACCATTTTGTTTTCTATAGAAATCAAATTCTAATTTCGTGCTATTTTTGATGTTACACAATACATTGAAATTACACAGTGAATAGGTAGGTAATGGATTAGTAATCCGTCATTACCTAAGCAGACATGTACCCGTTTGTCTAGGTAAGTACAACGTAATTAGGATCATTGACCCTCGATCGTTACATATTCCTACTATTATGTAGGTAGGTACGTATCCGCTTAAAATTTCACAATATTGGCAAACAACTTGTACCTTATCAATTACTGTCCTAATTACTTAATAATTTTCTGCCAAAGTAATTTTGGTAAGCATCAGTTGGATGTTGTTTTGGTATTTTTTTAACAACAATTAAAAGTAACTAGGTACATAATTATCAATGTGCTGAAAATAATGTTCTTCAGTTTTATAAAGAAGCGGTTTTTATCCATGCAAAACCTGTATAGAATTTTATAATATTAGCATTGGCTGGTACACAAAAATCGCTATCTATGCTAAAGAAAATGATATATTGACGAGAAAGCTACAGCTAAAATTAAATGCAAGTGTACTATACCGTCTATACCTGAAGAAATGTAAACGGACATGGCCGGACTCAACTTACCTGCAACAAGATGAAAACACAAATTAAAACTTCAACGTGCAGAATAAATCAGTAAAAATCACAGTTTAATAAAAAAAAAACATTCCACAAATTATCATATTGTAACTAATCGAAAATATGGTAAAGTGGATACAAAATTCTTCGAATACAAACATATTTCTTTTAATTATATTCCTACTTCCATTATTTTTTTGTAAATAATCTGCACCTGCCGTTTTAGAAAGAAAAGAAAGATAAAATGTTTATTGACACAGAACACAGCACACAAAAATATAAATTCAAAAAATCTCTTGGTTGAATTGTTAAAGTCCGCCTCTGTACTTTTTGTTGGATTAATAAACCAATAAATAAACAGTATGTATAGCTTCATCTTAACCAATTAGCAAATGTTGCTTTAATAAGTAAATCAAAATTTGGTCTGAAGTTCTGTAACAGTCATCATCATCAATATCGAAGCAGTGTGGCGCCACGTTTACGCGTGTTTTTATCACAAAGCAATGTTTTGAAGGTCACCAGTGAAGTTCTATTAACCACCTGACACTAAATATAAAGTAGGTGCTACATAGATACCTACTTAGATCAGTACAATCAATATTCAACATTTTGGCACAGAAAGAAACCTCTTTCTGTAAAGAAACCGGTCTTAGCATCCAGTTGTTGTTTCGTTGCCATTAACCGTTTAATAACATGGTAGGAATCCACACCAATTTTATAAACTAGCTTATAGCCCACGACTTCGTCCGCTTCAATTTGGGTTTTTTTTGCGAAATAATACTTATTTTTCTAAAATGAAAGCCTTGGGCTTGGGCCTAACGAGACTTTTTCTAAAATGAAAGCCTTGGGCTTTCATTTTAGAAAAAGTCTCGTTAGGTCATATGACATTAGCAATGTGCCAGTAAAAGTCCTAAAAAATTTTAAATATAGAATTTTACACGTACCGTGTAAACATACTTATGCATTTAGTAAAAATAAAGTTGAAGTGTCTGTGTAACAAACAGACTCATAGGTAATTTTTTTTAATTTTAAAAAACGTATATAGATGTAAAAGTTACTCTGTTTTTCTATTAGTGGTCAGGAACATTATAACGGCAAAACCACTGAACGCATGCTTATAGACTACTTTTTAATCAGCGCGATCATCTAATATACGCGGACGAACTCGCGGGGAAAAGCTAGTAATAGACTCAAGGACCTATATAGTTAATCTTATTTAGTGTACGTAACTCGATTCAGTAAGTTTCGCTCAATTTCAGGCGAAGGTCGACCTTTCCACCCACCTTATTCATGAAATTCGCGGTAAATGTATATTTGAGTTGGAGTTAGAGGTCACTAGAGATGGGATCGATGTACAGTTTTAGGCGAAAATTGTGAACATATTGGATGGCGATATCAAAGGTTCTAACGTACCCAATTTTAAGGGACACACGCTCCAATGATGAGAAGCAGATGAAAATGTTCTATATCATTTCGGGAAAATAGTCTCAAATAGAACATTTTTGGAAATTAGATCAAAGGCTAGCTAACAGTATTGCTTGTAGTAGAGTAGTAAAGAAAGTAGTTCCCCGCTGTCTGTACGCTTAGATGTTTTAAACTACACAACGGATTTCATTAATAGATAGTGATTCAAGAGGAAGGTTTAAAATATAGTTGTATCTACATTGCACCCGTTAGAAGCCGAGACGGGTCGCTAGTACCTACACGATAATGCTCTTTTAATGTCTTGGCCCATATTCAGCGATACACATTACGGTCCAGTGCTGATGAATAGTGCCTCTGCCAGCACAAAGCACTCATCACAGTCATTGCACTCACACTCAGGTTTTCTTTTTACTTCCCTGATTCGGAAACAATGGTGAACATTACTGTCAAGAATTCCTTAATGTTTTTTCCTAGTTATTATTTCTCAGTAATTGATCTCATAAACTTTATAGTTTCTCTCCAACAAGGTCAATTACAAGGTATGTAATAAATCTGTTTTATGTTTCTTTCAGTGAAATGTCAGAGAAAATGTCTGAAGGAATCTTTGCCCAAAATTCTTTTAGAAAGAATGTTTGCTTCGTTGGCACGTCACGCGATATTTCATGAGGTACCTAGCAGGCACATAGCTTATGTACATTTTTATGTCGATCGATAACTCGAGTCCTTGGCATTGAAAACATGTTTGACCTTTTTCATTGTCTCGAATACTCTGTTCTTGTTCTTGGATGAAGATGCGAGATAGTATCTACGCCATTTGGGAGTGAAATTTGTGCTTGTAATTTAGTATTTTATTATAGTAAAATAATTTTTACATGTTTATTTTTTCTTACTCAGATAAAAGTTAAGATCGTGTGTTTGAGAACGTCGATGGATGTAAATAGTATAATAAAATAAAATCTATCACTCTGTTTAATGTTTAAAAATCTGCAAGAAACTTGCAAAAGGCAACTAATCAAAAACCAATTAGTGTTAAGAAATATATCTGTAACGTTAAAACACAACATTTAAATATTTCTAATAATTTTTTTTTATGGGCACATTACAAAGTCAAACATAGGGTAATGCATTAAATTAAGCAAGTAGCATTTAAAGGTCGGAACTGTAATTACATTACGATAAAATACTCCATCAAGCCATAACACGCTCTTCGTGGTTACAATAAGGGCTACATTCGTGCTAAGTTAATTTTAAAGATGGCATTTACGTCCTAAATTATGGTCTATCAGGATCCTGTATCTTCAAGCAACGATGCCAACCTTTGCTGTCTCTTTCTCTCCCCATCACAAGAAGCGAGACACGAGCATAATATTTACAAAGTTTGTTATCTGCTCATTATTTACCTACTTACATTTAATATAAGTTTACATTAAAATGTCTAGATAGGTTCGTGTGTACGTGTCTAGACATTTTAATGTAATCTACATACTAGAATTTATATCACAGAATAACGTTATATTCTCGTAAAGTAAGTAATTAAAAACCAAGTTCAAAATGAAAGGAGCAGGTAATTAGGTAAACTAGACTCACAATACAATCATGTAAGACTAAAACATAACAGTCAGTATACATTACAGCATAACATAATTTTGAAAGTATTTTTTAGACCGTGCTAAGTAAATTAAAGAAATATACAAAAGATAACTACAAACAAGATGTAGCTCGTTCAACAAATATTGTGTTTGAAGAATGAAGATAATATATTAATGTTGACATTCAGCTCTCCTTCGGGCTTCATACAAATTGAAACATGAATTCATAATGCGTGGTACAATAATCTGGAATTATAGATTTGCCCTCGATAGCCTGGTCCCTTTCGGTATGTCTCTTTAGACCTTTAACCTCTTTTCGGACTAGAAGGTCAACAGGGAGGACGACAGGGTCCATGTGAAGTATTATTTAAGATCTTGTAAATCACATGTGTTATGCAATAAAGAGAAGAGACTTGACAGTGACTTGATTAGAATTTTGTTTTAATTTACGAAAACAAATCTCGTACGAGATATCAAAATCATTATTACATAATTTTTCAAATTAAGGTATTTGACAGGAAACTGACTAACCACTATCCTAAGTATTATAGGTTTTGTTAGTATTATTTTCCTATCTACAGTAATTCATAGAGTTTAATAACTTATAGACTATAATTTGGCTAGACTCCTTTTGAATGGAGGGCGCGGTCAATAGTCCCTTTAATTTCAGTACCCATTTGTCTTTGTCCCGACCTTGCGCAAATGTTTCGAACAGATAGCATCTGGCCGCGAAGCTGGCAATTTTTTGTAAACGGTCATTATCCCTTGCCGTAATGACAAGGAGCGGAAAGGACTTCATTTGCTATAATTTGATGGTATAAAGATAATTTATAGACTCTCTTATACCCGTTTGGTTTACAGGGTAGGTAGGAACTAGGTAATTATGTTCTTTATAATAATATTGTGTCTTTGATAACGTTGATGGATGTAAACGGTATGATAAAATAAAAATCTACAATGTTGAGACTTTCAAAGATGCTTAATAACAACCCAATCAATGTTAAGAAATATCTGTAAAAAAATATAAAACATAATTAAAAATCATTTCATATTTCCGAATAAATAAATTAACTCTGAATTAGTTGCTAAAACGGTCCTTTTTGACTTTATTTAGTAGTTTAACTTTGAGTTAGCAACTAACTCTAGTTTAAGTTTTTGCTCAAGTGGGCCTTAGAAATGTATATTGACGTAGTCATATCGCGAAAGCTGTTATTGGCCAGTCAGAGGGTTATCAGTGTTTGCCATATTTTTATCAACGTGTATGCATTGACGCGATAAAGCAAATGGAAAGTTATGTGAATCATTGATGACAAAGTATTGATTAACTGCTAGTACATATTGTGCAATGTTTATTAAAATTCTAAACGAATACTCAAATAGGAACTAACTATGACTTTTCGTTTTCTATATAGAAGGGGTCTACCACCATCTTCTAAATTAGTATTATTTTAAGACTAGCTTTTGCTCGCGGCTTCGTCTGTGTAAATTTTCTTACAATCTCTAATTTTTTTTGACGGTCAAATATAATTATAGACTCGGGGATTAATGTAGCTTCCTGATAGCCAGTTTTCTGAAACGGACCAGTAGTTCCAGAGATTAGCACGTTCAAACAAAAAAAAAACTACTAAACAAACAAATTCTTCAACTTTATTATCTTGATAACTTTGTAATTTCTGCTGTTAGATTTTCAACTTTCTGCAGTAAGCAGAGCGTTGAAAATCCTGTTTTAACATATTGTGGAAGGCCCCCTCGTCTTAAATATATCAGTCTAGCGACGTATACAATATGTGATGAGCATGACTCATACCAACATCCCAAATTACAATTTCGCAGAATTTGACGTAACAAAGCTTCACAAAATAATGTTTGAATCACGAATAAAATGTAAGGAAAAAAAAAAGGTAAGTAGCTACTAAAGAAAATAATTGACAACGTCTGTAGCTCTGTACACAGAATTATACAAGAAATCTTAAATACTCTTACAAAATATAACATTGCTTTATATTTTCGACACGGTAAGCGTAATAGGTAAGACGCAATCGATCAAGTTTTGCTACATCAAAAATATGAGCACACGTTTGAACTTTTTTTTTGTTTAAGCACCTCCTAGTATTAAATAACGTAACAGCACAATTGTGTAATCATCTGGAGATATTTCTCGACAATTTGAAGGACTATGTTTTGTTGTAAATATTACCAGCCTGTTTATTATCCCACTGCAGGGCAAAGGCCTCTTCTCATATAGAGAAGGCAAGAGCATTGATCACGACGCTTGCTCAAGGCGGATTCGCGATTTTAGACTATGATTTATAAGTCCAGGTTTCCTCACGATGTTTACCTTCACACATGTTAACAATGTTTTATTGTTATCAATCAGTGTTTTTATATACATTTATATACTTACACTTATTGTATACTTTTTACTTAGGTAAGTACCTTATATCTGACGCGTCAGCTTTATATTGGTAAGTACAGTTCTTATTATAAATTGGCCAAAATTTCTCAATATTCTGTAGCTTCACGCTCAATCGATTGTCCTGTGAAATACTGCATAGTTCGTAGGATCGAACAAACGCTTTCAGACAATCGATCGTAATAAAATAACTGCCACAACCGGCCATTTCTAAACTAAACAAAAACTGCAATACCGTAATACAATATCTAATCTATTGTTAAATTCCTATCTTATCTCCGAGTAATCTTTCTTACGACCTTCTGAAAAATATTCAAATATTCTGGCCTAGAGTACCCTTTTTATTTAAAAGCACTACCAGCTCCTCATTACTGAGATCCTGTTAAAGGCACGTCAACTATAATTATACTACATTAAAACAGGCAACAGGCTATTAATAAGTCAACGATCTCAACATTTACACATTTTGTAAACAGGAAAACATTAACTAGGTACAACGCATCGTTTGACTCTCATTACAATAGTGTAATTTCACTTGCTATAGCGCGGGATGGCCTGAAGATATTCCAAAAATTGTTCAACTTCTCCACTAAAGAAATGCTTTTTTGTCTTATCACTAACAGAGTATGATACGAATTATCTTTGACCTAACTCGTTCAGCTCTTCAATCTTCTTAGCGTTTCGATGACAAAGTAATTACAACAATAAAACCTATACTTTTTAACACGTTCAGTGCCACCGACTCGCCCGGAGAGTCCACGTAAATTTTATTCCAGCGCCGTAGACTCGCCCGTCGAGTTCAATGTGTTTGCTATTTTTTTCCAAAATGCATATGTATTTTCTGGTTAAAATGATACTGAAGACTAAATATACCCTAATCTAAAGAATTACGTGGTGGGCCGGGTGTGCAGACCCAGTTTATAATCGAAAGAAAATAAACTATTCTGCAATGCCTTGAACTCGCTAGGCGAGTTCACTGACATAGATTCTCAAACTTTTATTAATGAAATATCTATATGTACGGTTGATACTTTTATTTTCATTTTACCAAAAGTCACATTCACTCGTAAAACAACGGCGGATTGTGTTCTACATCTTGTAGGGGCTCGAATTTGGTGTTATTATATAGGCAAATTTTACCTTACACGCTACTTTATCACGCAATTGCCGACCTTATGTAAACACAATAAGGATAATAAATTGCATAGTTATTATTATGAAAAGCATTCCCAACCAATTCACATACTAAGATTGACAGTCACTGCATAAATTACGAAACAAACGTACCTTTTCTTTTATCTATAGTGTTTCTTGCCATTTTTATATGTTAAATTACACCGTATGTTAGTTAAACACTTTTTAATTGCGTTAAACACGTAACGTACACTGTCACGGCCACAAAAATAACAAAACATTGTTTTCACCCTAACGCTATGCCACCGAACTCGCGTGGCGAGTCGATTCAATTCGTGTTACAGCGCCGGCGACTCGCCCAGCGAGTCCAACGTAAAATGTAGGCGGCATCCGGGACAACATCGCGAAAATCGTAGTGGTAATGAAAGTGTTAAAGGGTAAGTGATAGAAATGAGCCCCTTTGACTGCTTTGTCGTGATTATATTGCGTGCCAGTGGCGTGCACAGAGTTTTTAGACAGGGTAGGCAGAACAGTTAAAAGCTATTTAAGCTAGGTAGGTATCTTACCAAACATGTACCTATCATGGTTTTGGTTCGTCGTCTTGTCGATTTAAATAATGATGTAGGTAATTGCCACCTAGCCTAGATTGACTGATTTTGTAGACATATTTTACGGATACCTATATGTTTTGAAGTTTCATATTAATTTGCAAATTAAATAATAGCAGTCAAATTAAATAATTTTCATTGACCTTTCACGATCACGTCTTTTTGTCACCGATAGTTTTAAAAACGCATATTTTTTTCTCCTCTATACACACAACACATGAACAACTTTTACAGTGAATATTATCCATTTTTACACACTAATAACATCTTTAAATCTTAAATATCTGATAACAAAGCTCACGACCAAATCAAAACAAACAAACGACTAATGGCCGCTCAAACTACTTGTTTATAAAATACGACAAAAAAAATGGTGATTTATTTAGAGAAAGTTTAATGAAATAATGTTACTTTTTAAAATAGTCGCAATAGCTTCCGATCGGAACAACACACAGCCAGTTGTATGTCTCATATTTTTTACTATGAAACTTACGAGTTACATTACCTCTTTGCTGGGTCAATTCTTGAAACTCAGGTACACATCTCCCTATTGATACAATTTGAACCTTTTCATTAAACGTTAATTGAGAAAATTTACCATTTATAACCTTTAACAAACACACATTTTCAACACAAACCTCACAATCGAACAACATTTTGAATAAACAAATAAAAGTAATTTTAAAAACAATTCAATAAACTAATTGAAGTTAACAATAAATCGACTATCTTATGAAAACCATCAAAATAAAAACATAAAACAGCGCGCTTCACTTGAAAGAAAACAATATGGACTCTATAGAAAAAAAACAATTTCTAAATTTTGGGAAGTAAAACGTTATCAAATAAAATTGCATCAATACATGGGGTGCGCCAATAGAGACGACGGATTCATACGAGCTGGCCCGTGATTGGGTCACCTGCCGCAGGAGATGGCTTTGTTACCGCGCCGTTGTGTGCAGTGCACAGACACGAAAATGTACCACTACATGCGTACATTTATGAGTGAATTGTAGGCAGAATCACTCGCTGCCTTCCGCGTTGTCCGCGATGTGTTACGAACGCCTGTCGTAGTTTTAACAGTACAAAATACGGATTACGGTATGAATGCGATGCGCGTTGCTATTAATTTACATTAGGAGTTTGCATAATTTTATTAGTTTTATTACGCAGAATATTTTTTTTATTCTTGAAATTACTGTAACTTGCCTAGATCTAGATCTATTAGGTCTAGGGTCTGCAGTGCCTTTATGCCTCTATGGACCGCACGCCACTGTTGCGTGCAGCTGTGTTACAGAGGACACAATGTCAGATAGGCCATCGTATGCGTTGTTCCGCACAAACAGATTCAATTAGTAGGTACCATCACTAAATCCTCACCTAAACAATACTATCTTTGCTCCGACCGACCTGAGTTGTCTCCTCAAAGCGTATTTCATTCTATAAAAGGTGCAACTGCAAAGCGTGGTTCAATGTTTTTATCTTGTCACGTTATGATGTATGACTTGTATGTGTCGGTCTGCGACGAGCTAGGCTAGCACTTGAAGCCACGTGTTGTAGTTACAACGTGTGCTGGCTGTAAATCCCACTAAAGTGGCATGCGCAAGTACATCGACCCATTTTCCTGACACCTGCGCACACAAATAGCGCATGATTTTAATTCTATCAACTTTGTTTCTAAATGGAGAAAAGCGGAACTTTATTATTTTTTGTGTTATTATTGCGAGTAATAGTAGAATTATCTATCAAATAAATAAAATTGAAGAGTCTGTTTGTCCTAATGTCAAAATGATAGCTTTTAGAATGTTTACATGGTACCTACTCATAACAAAAGTTTTAGCATGTATGTTTATTTCAGAGTAATCTCCAAAAAACCCAGGCCGATTTTGAGGAGACTTTCACTGTCGGATAACTCTCAAGGTACCTAGGTACGTTTTGAGTAATTTCATTTGAGAAAAATAATTGGCCTCCGCAACTACCGAATTTTAATGATTGAATAGAATAATAACTGAAATTCACGCGGAACTAGTGTGTTACTTGTGTAAGTAAATAGAATCGTTCACCTTAACGTTCAGTGTTACATGAATTATCATCAATTATACATGTATACCCGTATGTGTCAATCGTTGAATTGTTTTTGTTACACAACTGTAATAGCCTAATACATTACAAGTAAAAACAATGCGTAGTTAGTTTTATTTATAACCAAAAGTAAAATAACAAAGGGCTCTTTAAATATTTTGCTTTATGTGAGTACATTTCAAATCAAAGCAAACTAATATTATAAAATGGTAGGGTTTGTTTGTAAGTGGTCATTTTAGAAAGAACTCATTACAAAAATCTTTCAGTTATGGAAAGCTACCTTATTGCAGAGTGCCATAGACTTCCGACAAAGTAGCGGCCAGAAGCACATTATAAAAACGCTGATTTAATAACTGTTTCCACATAATAAATCAATCCATGGACAAGTACCTACATATTTCAATTTTACGAACTATCGGTCCTCAGTCATTATCAGTTCAGTTCAAGTGACCTCTGACATTACCGATACCTATAATATGTAGATACATAATAACATAGAAGTTATCTTGTACAAACAAGCACTTTTTGCTATGCTCATCGAATCAGCTATAATCCACAGTCATCTACATCGGTATTTTTTCTCTAATCTTACCACTATTATAAATGCGAAAGTTTAAATAAATTTTTCAATGTTTCGATCACGAGCACGCCAAAACTGCTGAACGGATCTGGATGAAATTTAGCACAGAGATATATTAAAGTCTGGAATAGCACATAGGCATTTCTACCCCGGAAAAAATTACGGTTACCTTGGTTATAATACATCAACTTTGACGTGGAAGAAGTCGCGGGCAAAAGCTAGTCTTTAACTAAACGAATGTTACTTAACTGTAATTGCCGTGAAATAATTCTACAAACGGCATCAGCTACGTGGAGATTACTAATTGTGTTGCCATTTCAGACGACTGAGATTTATACAGACAAGAATACAAATGGATTTATTTTCTCTACTGATTCAAATTACTGCGTCACTTGTACGAAGCGTTGTTTGGTAAGAAAATGGTTCCAAAAGAAAAACATGGGCAGAAGCAAAATATTCATAAAACTTGGCGACTGTAATTTAACAAATAGGTGCTATACAGCGAGCCCAAGTTTAACGTTGAACAACATACAAATCAGACGAATTCACATCGAAATCGTACTCGAGTTTTTGTGTAATACAAATGTAAGTACATCATTATTAACGGCATACAGCCCAGAGCTAAATTGCAACACGAAGCTGCAATACCGCTCAACATAGAATAAAACTAACGGTTTGGTTTTGTAACGGAATTTTAATAGAGCCACATACAAAATGATCTCGCTATTCGCGATTCTTTGTTACTATAACAATTGAATGTACTACAACTACATACACATTGCGTTAAATCATTTAGATTAGACAACCTGACCTAAAATCGGCCACTCCTATGCTAAGCGCATCAAAACATCATTTGAAATTCTAAACATAAGTGAATTTAAAATTCTAATCACCCAAACACTACGATAATGCGGAAAGCTACAAACAAAACGATTCAAAGAAACTTATTGCGACGTTTATAAAACTTGAGGAAGAGGATGAGAATTTGAAGGTGGTTTCTTTATTAGAACATTTCGTGAGTCACGTTCACGTTGGTCAGGAGAGCTTTCTGACAATAGTTTCGAGTTTTGGTATAGGTACGTGCTCAAAGAACGCAAAGCTAGTCTAGCAGTTTCTCCGTAATCAGATTTGATCCGAAACAAACTTGGCTGCAGTAGCGCCAGTGCTACCAGAATCGTTATTCCATAACTTGACCCCAGTCGAATTAAGCAGGTTATTTAGAAAAAGAATAAGGCTTCATCATAGGACAAAATATCCGTTCCATTCTAAAGAAAGTAACGGATAAGCGGGGGAATTTTCCGCACATAAATGAAAAGAATGTCAACAAAATATTAGCGTATAAAAATTTACAGAACGAATGTTATTAACATAAATAAAAACAGTACAGTGTTTAACCTAATAAACCGATTAAACACGGAATTGTTTTGAACTATCCATGTTATTGTAACGCACTGTTTTGGCAGTGGGCCAAATAAAGCGTACAAAAAATCATTTTGAATGTTTGAGATCAACAAAGGCCTCTTAGGAATCATATTGAGGAGCAACAAAAACTTAGTCCTTCCTTATTTCATCTTCCGTGGTAAAGAGGAGGTTGAATACGAGTGACTGATGAGTCACATTGGGACAAAGAACCGGCAATGACCGGCGACAAAACGAAATAGAGGAAAAGCTGTGAATACGCGCGTGGTCTAATTTTATACCTAAAACATTCATATTCACACGAATAAAATAAAATAACATCGTATATCCCGGAACAGAGTATGTAGTCTGAATCATTGTTGCTGAATTTTGTCATTGTCTACATTTTCAGAAATAAGCTAAATGCTAGCATATGGAGGATGAAGGACGTCAAAATGAAATTTACAGGAATAAAACTTTCCATTGCTCAGAACTTGAGCCCCTGCCCAATTCATCAGGATTAATTGTACTCCATAACTTGGCCCATTAATCGCTTGACCGTTTTGATTGGACCATTATCCAATAACTGTGGTTTAATTTTAACGCGTCGCTTTGTGAGTAAACCAAGACGATTGCAAGTTGCATTCGCGCATGCGGGATGAGTAAGCAACACTCTAAATCCGTTCGCATACTTATTTTAAATCTCGTAAAGGGAACACGTGGTGGGTGGGACTGGGTAGCTACACAGAAATTGGTATCGAGTCATTAAATAATTTGTGTCTGGGAAATCTTTACAGCATTTAGATACAACGAAAAACAGCAAGATGCCTGGATAAAAGAAGATTGATGTTTGTAGCCAGGTCGAGAGAGCAATCTCTAATTTTAATACGATCAATTAATTAAATATTGGCAAACATGGGGACTCTCACTGCCTCACAAAATACTCTTGTATTATAAATATTACCGACGTCTACAAGGTTCTTACACAAAATTTAACCGTCAAATTACTTCTTTGATGAAAATTATGTCAGAAAATTGTGTAAGACGTTATCAGATGAATTCTCAACGAGGCAAGATTAATTTTTGTGCCTCCATTGCCAAAATTGACTTTCCGTTAATGAGGTCGTATATGTGAGTCATTCAAAACTGCGTACCTACTTTTCTTGTTATTGGTAGTCGATTCTCTTAACGGCATTTGAACTATGCATTTTTAAAAGCTTTTAATATGTCAACACGTTTACATTCGTAGTGGTGTATATTATTAGTCCATCAGTCATCATCGTATTCTACTACGCTGATTGAGGTTTGGCACTCGACGAATTCAAAATCCGCGAGAAGTTCATGTCCAACACGACTGCGGATAGGTAGGTAGGTACTATGCTTTATCCGTGCCACGTTTCCTTGAACACACGACCAACGAAAGTTTACATACACGTTTTATAGAGCACTAACTGAGCTCCTTCGTGCAATCCGCTAAAAAAAGTAACATCGCTTCAAGCTACTCAATCATCCGAAAATAGAAACTTGGGAGCAAACAAATCTGTGATTTCTCTTGCGCCATTCACTTTTGGAATATTCTAACACTGAATTTTCTTGGTTCGATCATGAATTCTAAGTACGTATGTACGCCCACAGTGGTGCCTGTGTGTAAACACAACTCGAATGGGGTCAACGCTCTGCCACCTACTTTCCCTACAGAGAATTATTATTGTCCATCAGACAGTGGAATAATCAGCGCACATAGCTATGTAGATAAGCATATCGCGCGGTTGGTTCAAGGCAATTATGGAGTCGCAGAGGATGATGCTTTGGTCATGTTTCGCATTGATGTTTTGCAATGGTTCTAGTCATGGCGAACAAAGTCAAAGGCGCAATATTTTTTTATTAATGCGCGTTACGCAAGTCTCCTTATATGAGTATTGTTGCGGCTGTTCGATATTCACCATTACAAGTCCGAATGTTTATGTCTGCCTTGACAATATTTATTAGAATAAGTTGTTGAATGTCGAGTTGGTTTTTTTCTCGACGAGGCAAATTAATGTAAACGACACGTAAGATGTTCTATAACCGTCCTTGTTGAACTAACTCTGTTATTTACCCTATTAGATTACATAAATATACATGTAGTAAACATGTACTCAGCCAAGTTATTCCTGTTGAAATCCTTACTAATATTAATGCGAAAGTTACTTCGCCTGTCTGTTACGGTTTCACGGCTAAACCACTGAACCGATTTTGATGAGATTTGGTACGGGGTAAGTTTGAACCCTAAGGAAGGATATAGGCTACTTTTATTCCGCAAAATCGTCTGCGAAGTCACGGGTAAAAGCTAGTTCGACATAAAATAAATGTGCCATACAAATGTACCTACTAATATTTGCAGGCGAAGTGATGCAATGCGCATAGTGGAAAGTCTCCTTACTTTCGTTGCACAAAGGAAGTGGTTTCACTTCCTCGTCGTTTGGATAATGTAGGAAGTAGTGACTGACACAGACTCATTACGGGATAACAAATGATGCCATGACTGAAATAAGAATAAATTGATTGTCGGCATTCTCTTTAAAGATCATTAATCTTTAGGTTTATTTGAATACTGACTTTTGAAGTTGAATACTGACAAGCAGAGTGATTTGAATTCGAGAAACTTCTTCGTAATAAGAATATTCGACATTTACCTATATTAAAATACGTAAACAAGGACCTGTACATGTAATTCAAAGGAAATCTAACCAAATTAAAGACTAGTGTTGGACAACTTACAAGCTAACTGCGAACAGTTTACTAAATGTTAGAATTTGGTTAGTTTCACAGTTAATTTAAGATTCGAGAACATTCGAACTTCCATCTTGAGGCGTAAGTAACTAAGTACTCCACAGACTTGAGTCTTGGGAAGTCTGACAAGTTACGAACAAGTAATTACTAATTAGTATAACATTCTAGAGAATACTTGTTTATCATCACTGTACTAACATTAATTTAATTCAATGATAAGACATTTAAATAGGGCTGCCATCCGTCTGGGTATACCCGGATTTGCCCTTGTTTAGAGGGCGCCGGATCAAACACGGACTCTTTAATAGTCAGGAGGCCGGCTAATTGAAAAAAAAAAAGTAAATAGGTAATAAAGAAACGAAAATGTAAACGATGGTTTTTTATTGTTAACGAACATTTTTTTGGGGAGTGTCCCGGGAGGAATCTCAATTTCACTGAAATGTCCGGGGTTTTAGACATTTTCGTCCGGAATCGGCAATGGCAGCCCTACAGTTATTTACATAATGCTGGCTATATATGGAACATACTTAAGAATTGCCAAAACTAAATACTTACGTGTCTAGCAGGTTATAAAACCTAATTAAAAGAAACATCTTTATTTAAATTTAACAACATACAAAAATGAAGTTGAATACCTACTATACAAAACAATTTAAAACATAAAGTGGGATGACATTGTGAGATAACACAAGAGACAATAGAAGAGATTGCCTTACAGTTATACGGGGAAACTACATAGATAAAGTATTTGTCTAATTATTATTCTTGCTCATAGGGGAAAGCATTGCGCTACGATTGTGAATTGCTTACTTTATTACTGTCCATAAATGCAGTTCTGTGGTGGATTAAGCTGGACTAAAAGTAAAAGAATGGTGATACTTTAAAGTACGCGTTTTAGAGACCAGACAATCTGATTTTATTTGTTGATATTTCTATGAGATAAACTGTTCTAAATTGGAAGAAAATGGCAGTACACCATGAGGGGTGACAGACAGTTTAATGGATAGAATATTTATACATGTAATATAGTGAAATTTACAAAGCAATAAAGCAAATTATCTTTTTAAAAAAGTGAAGCTCCCATTACTATGACCACATCACAGTAGTCACAGTGCTAAATCTGGGGCTACTTGAGTACTCAACCTTGCTATTGCTACATCTTACTAACTGATTGTATGGTTACAGGCATCAGATAGTAGCCACACAACCAGATTCCCAGAAGAAATAATAATGTTGTATATGGCTATCACAAATTCACAATAACACTTGGATACTGGAAGGAAGTGTCAAAATTCTAACCTGATTGGCTGTTGGTAATTCAGTCAACCAATCACAACAGCTTACATGTGTTTTAGCTTATTTTTGTTCCAGAAACTGAGCGTAACATACCATGAAATAACTGCATCACAGAAATTGACACTCAAATGGTCAAAAGAACAGTTAGGAGAACCAATACCTAATTCTCTGTTACCATTTCATTTAAAACTCGTAAATAACTGTTTAATATAGTCTATTAGGTATTTTATAATTTAATGTTTTCAATCTTTGTTTTAAATAGGTGCCTAATTGTCACTTGCTAGTAGATAAGTTGACCCACTTATCATTTGATATGTGAACTTTATACTATAAAAATTGTTGTTTATGTATGAGAAAGCACATAGTTAGGTGTGTAGTTTTATTTGTGTTTGTAATTTCCTGTGTGAGTTCGAGTATTTAATTTATTTTTATTTCGTTCTTTTATACTTTCTTAATAATAAACTATATTATTATACTAGCTACTGCCCGTGACTTTGTCAGCATAAATGTCAGTTTTTGTGGATGCAGATGAAGGCACTGAATAATGTCCTTTCTTAGGGTTCAAACTTATCCAGTACCAAATTTCATCAAAATCGATACAGTGGTTTACTTGTGAAAGTGTATTAAAAAGACAGAGTTACTTTCTCATTCATAATATTGGTATGGTTTGAGCAAATTGCCTACTATAATTTTGAGGGTTCATTTTGTGCAGACAACACATTGTCATTGTGTTATGATTTATAACGACACTGCATCATGAAATTGACAAATCATGGTTTCAGTTTAAATGTATTTAAAACTTCTAATATCATAAAACTTGTTATTATCTCACAAATAGCAAAAAACTAATTACAGTAAATGCTTATTTAATTTTACACAAACAACACTAAATTATTAAATTTTATTGACAATAAATATGATATGAAGTCAACAAACAGTTCTGACATTTGATAACTATGCCAATGACATTAAACAAAAACATTTTAATAGGGTACTTAAATACTGTATGGAAATAAGAATCACCTACTTACTTAAATTATATTTTTGATTATGATTGCATGTACACAGTAATTAATGTTAACTATAGGGAGCAGAAAATAAGTGGATTCGGATAAAGGCTGAAGAGGAGGAGCACCATATTCCAATACCAATTTTGTAAATAAGCTGACTTATACAGCATGGCTTTGTGTTGCAAGTTCGATTCCTGATCAAATATTTATATGGCTGTTTGTTCAATTGTGATTTTTCTGTTTTATTTCTATTCAATTTACTAGTCCTATTTAGTGACTACAGAAATTTACTTGCTTTCACACAGTACGAGAAGATAGAAAGCATATGTATTATTAATTTTCGCTACTTAATCACTGAGGTGGCATTAACATTAATGAACATCATTAAAAGGATAGGCAGTGCAAGTACTAGTAAGTTTCCATAGATTAAATGTGTAAAATTAGTAAATCATTCATTTGTAAACAGACATTGCATTGACATTAAATTTTGCATGGTATTGTGACATAATATATGTTTTAATGCTGCAAAGAAATACAGACTTCAACTGTGGAAAATTGTAAGCACTAACAATTTACAACCATAGCATGATAGCTACTTTCTATTTTAGCAAGTTGGGAAACTGGAAATTTCTATACAGTGGCAACCTGCCAGTTTCAGTAAGAAAGTATTAGTGCAATTGTATGATATCACTATAATTCCTTGTACATTTATTACATAGTGACATGAATATTCTAGAATGAATACTGCATGGAGTTGTGTAATTAGGGATTGTCCTGACTTTGGCCTATGTGGTCTTGTGTACAAAATATTCAAAAACATTTATTTTAAATTAAAAGAGATTATGGAGTTTCTTGCCCTTTCTTCTCTAAATGAAACTACTTTTTGAAAGAGGTAACTAGATGCAATTTTTTTTTGTATTATGATTTTCAAAAGTGACTTCCAAGGGCCTAATTGAAATAAATGATTTGACTTATAATGAGCCAAACAAAAGTAAGATGTGTAAACAAAGGTAAAATCTGGCTACAATTTTGGACATTAGAAAAGAGGGTAGGTATACAGCATAAGCTCTTTTATTTACTTTATGTAACATAATAATATAATACATACATATGGAATGAATAAAAAAAGAGTATTGAAAAAGCTTCATGTTCAGCTGTGCATTTGAATACAGTTTTAGTTGAGAATAGAAAATCTTATCTAGTTTTACTAAGTAAGATTTAATAAATTACACATACCTACTGTGCAAGTAGCGAATTAATTTATTGCTTACCTACATAATATATTATCATTATTACTTGTAAATGAGAAATTGAAGTCATTATACAGTTTCACTACTATTGTCAATGTCATTTTGTGGATTTAGATGTTTGTCGAACAAATTCAGCATTCCCAAAATAGTAACTCGAAAACTTCGTTTTACGTTACGGAAGCACCTATTACGTAGATATTTTTACTTTTGTATCGGTGATAAGATAGATCGGGGAAAATTACGTTAGCAAGGCTCATTGTAAATCGAAATTGTCCTGATAATTCATAGATTCCATCTGTTTTCATCGCTACGACGAATTGGCGAAACGTGGAACCTACATAACTGTGCATTCTACAGTTGGAAGTAGCTATAGCGTGATCTAAAAGACACCACTTTAGAAATTAGGATTCCATGTTATATTCTGAATTGGTAAAAATCGATAAGTATAATTATTATAAGACACTTACTTTCAGTCGCGTTAGATTTCCATCTCGTGCAGCGTTGAAAACGACTGTTTTGAAATCCATGATGGTTCTCTTTGCTTCGTAAAAAAACTCACAAAAACAGAAAATCACTTCAGGAACAGCACTTTCTTCTGAATATAATCATTGAAAATACACTGTATCACGATAAAACAAAGCAACCAGCCAGTTTATTTCAAAACACTTCGACACTGCAAACTCAGTCGCTCAACAAACAGCTGCAGCGCGACGACAATCTGCCAATTCTGCCACCACAAATTAATGTCAACTGAAAATGTCATCCTGTTCTTTATTTTTTTAGAACCATAGACAATTTGGTATCATGGTTTGCTTTTTGTCTAGTACCAGAGCTTTGAATATCGATCTTTTGAGACGACGAATGATGTCCCAGAATTTATTTCATCATTGGCGTTATGTTTTAATTAGTTGACTGCCTCGTTGGTCTTGTGTCCATAGGGCGCGACTGCTGACCAGATCATGGATTTGATTTCAGTCGGGCAAAGTTTTATTAGGTTTTTCCATCAAGAAATTCTCATTAGCCGCCTCGGAGTCTGGATTTGGCAATAGGCTCGCCCCCTATTACATGAGACATAAACATAACTGGCGAAATGTAGGTTTATTATTGGGTACACCTCCCCGTGTATCCCCTTCGGGAATTACAAGCGTGATCTTATGTTGTAGTAAGTTACATTTAAATTATTTCGTTAGTTAGCTCATTTTGGTATATATTCGTAACTGTGAAAAAATAAATTGATATTTATTCTTAGATTTAATAGCCAATCATAACAAGACTCCCTCGAGACTGCCTCGTTGGTCTAGTGGTCGCAAGCGCGACTGCTGTGCATGAGGTCTTGGGTTCGATTCCCAGGTCGGGCAAAGTGTTATTGGGTTTTTCCATCAATAATATCTCAATAGCAGCCTCGGAGTCTGGATTTGTGCCCGGTTGATGGCAATAGGCTCGCCCCCTATTACATGGGACTAAAAACATAACTGGCGAAATGTGGGTGTACTAATGGGTACACCTCTGCCTAACCCTTCGGGGATTACAGGCGTGATGTTATGTTTATGTTATGTCATAACAAGATGTAGGAAATCTAGAACAGATGTCGTCAACAAAATATTCTATATAATATAACTTGACTTGATGAATTTCCACACCAGATCTTTTTTATTTTTTGGCCGCAGAACTAAACTTCAAATGTAACAAACTGATGTGGTGCGGGTTATGGGGATGCACAAGTCACGACGGATATCGCGTCTACCAACCTTAAAAATAATGCATCGCCATAAACTGATCAACTGTTATTCTCGGTTTACTGAAAGAGGTCATGAAAGTTTATGGTCCCTAAACCAGCAATGTACATTGTACAAATATGACGAAGTATAAACAATTTCGAGAATGCCATCCTTGTGATGAATGATGATGGATGACATGACAGCCGAACAAAAATTACGGCGTGGATTTATGGTTAAAAAATTTGCGAAAATCTGTTGACTGGTTCTCGAAATACATGTTAATTACAATTAACCGCGTTATTTGCATGGTGATTGATAAGTGTACTTAAAAGTTGTAAATGTCAATATAATGACCGATAATTCAAAAGTTTCGAGGCAAAGTTTGTGCATATCATTGTCGTTAGCGCGTAAGTCGGGCTCTCCGGTGTTTGGTGTGTTATAGCAGCGGTGGACGGTGTTATAGGAGATGGTGCCGATGGTGTTACCAAACGGATCAAAAGAGAACTATATTTGATTGTGAATACTGGAGATATTACAGTAGAGTTTTGTTAAGATGTATCCAGCATCTACGCGGCACCCGGCGGCCGCGGTAAGGGTTTGTGTTGTTTTTCTATCTTTCACTGGCTTTCAACTTGACATAATTGTGTTATAGCAGAAGTTCAACTCTTCAAAGTTGCTTTTTGAAGTAGATTCTGCTTAGACCCTATTATTGTTTGTCACTGTTTGTACAGGGACCTCAGCCGCCAGCAGGACCTATTAAATTTACAATAGCGGACACACTAGAGCGTATAAAAGAGGAATTCAACTTTCTACAAGCTCAATATCATACGTAAGTCTCTATTGAGTTCTTATTTACATTGCTAAACTGTTCTAATTTGATCTGTGTTTATCCTTAATCATTATCTTATCTTAAGATTAAGTTACAATTCATTGTTTACAGTTTGAAATTGGAATGTGAGAAACTAGCCAGTGAGAAGACGGAAATGCAGAGGCATTATGTTATGGTAATTAAACTTTTATGTAGTCAAAGATAAAGAAAGTTTATTTGTGAACAAATATTACTGTTAAATCAGAAATAAATAAGGATAGGAGAGAAACTAAGATAATTATTATTCAAATATTGAATGTTTGGGGTAGATAATGATGTAGGCTAAGCTTAGTAGTTCTTAAACAGTAATTATTGAACTTGTTGTGAAATTAAGTCAATATAGAAACTTTGTCACTGATTAACAGTATTAATTAATTGTTATAACCTATAAGTTTCAAGTTATCTATTTATTTATTACACTGATTATTTGTAGACTTTGAGTATACTTTATTTTAACTGTAAAACACAACAATCACACTTTCCAATATGTTAGATGGTTGCTAAATTGTATTTAGCACATTGGTGTCAATGTTTTTAGTCACTTACTTTTGTAAATTTGCTGCTTTAATTCTTTTATTGCTTTATACTTTTCTGTAGACTATAACTTTTAAATCATTGATGTGTTACATAGAGTGTGACCTAGATTATTTATCATATACAACAAAATAATCTCCAATATTGGGCTGTGGAGGAGGATTAGGGTAACAATAACACAGTACATACAAAGGTAATTTTTATAAGAAAAAATAGAACAATAATAATAATAGTAAGCCATTGATTCTGGCTGTCATTCATAGATATTTGACAGTTGATACAAGTTGTCTGAAGCCCAAAAGTTTGGCAACCAGTTTTACTAAAGGGAATCATGTTACCCAGTAACTGGGTTGTGGAGTTCAGATAGGCAGTCCCTTCATTTAAAACACTGCATTCGGTTAGACTCCAGTCGACCCGAACATTGAGAAAAGGCTAAGCAGATAATTAAAACAATAAAAGTTATGCCAAAAGAATACAGGTAACATGAGAAAGCTGCATACTGACTAATACGGGGTTTTGCGTATTGTGCAAAATAAAGCTGATAAGTAGCTAATGAGTCAAACTTTTATTAGTTTTGAGAATTGTGATAAAGTTATAGGCATTATATGCATATTGAATTCAATGTTATCAGTAACATTTTTAGTAGGTGTAACCTCTATTTTACCTATACTGGGTAGGGTTACAAGTTAACCGGTCGGGTCATCCTACTTGCACATGCATTACTCACTCATGCATATCAATAATAATAATATTTATATTTCCTTTCCTTACAGTATTATGAAATGTCTTATGGTCTCAATGTGGAGATGCATAAACAGGTGAATATTATTTCCAAAAATTGATTTTGTATTTTATTTAAAACACCCTTTTTGGCCTAGTGGCCTCAAAGCATGACAGCTGAGCATGAGGTCTTAGGTTCGATTCCCAGGTCTGGCAAAGTGTTAATGGGTTTTTCCATTAGGAATTTCTCAGAAGCAGGCTCGGAGTCTGGATTCGGACTGGTTGATGGCAATAGGTTCGCCCCTTATTACATGTCTTATATATCTCTGCCTCACCCTTTGGGGATTACAGGCGCGATGTTATGTTATATGTGTTTTTTATAGCAATATTCTGAAACAGCAATTTAACATTTACAGACAGAAATAGCAAAGAGACTAAGCGCTATTATAGGGCAGGTGCTCCCGTTCTTAGCACAGGAGCATCAGCAACAAGTGGCGTCAGCAGTGGAAAGAGCAAAACAAGTCACCATGTCCGAACTTAATGCCATCATTGGGGTAAGCTACCTTACATGCCATTATAGATTATTAAATATTATCGTAACAATTAAAAATGCAATTAATTCTAAAATATCTATCATCCTCAGCTTGTATAGTGTTATGAATAATATCATTAATTGCCCATTAATTATTTTGCTTATTTATTTTATTTAGTTTTTATAAAAATAGGATAAATTGTTATCCACACATAAAAATATATGTATCAATCTAAATATATGTTATGGATTAGATTTTCAATTAAATTTTTATATTTTAAGCGAATTATTCAAAATTATCTATTTAATAACTATGATTTATCCTTAAAAGGCGAATGGGCATAATGTATGTTTGCTTATTATGAATTTTACGAATTTTAAAAATATTTTGATGCAAGTCCTAAAATTCAAGAATATGGTACTGTACCTGCTGCTAGATTAATGATATTTTTATTAATTAACTCATTTATTTTTTGTTACCTGGAGCAAACAAATTGTAATTATTATTCTACTCTAGACAGATGCCACAGACAGAATCTCCTACTTTCTAATTTGATTATGGTGGTGACCTGCTTTAAGCGGCAAGTGAACTGTAATGAGCAGTTTAGTCTTGCAAAGATCTGCATTAACTACGAAATAATTTCATAGTTAACAGCTATTGCCACTTGAGGTTGTCTTGTAGATTGTGATTAGGGTTGTTACCTTTTTTTAAAAGAAAATAACACTTTCTTAAATAAAAAAAAATACAGCATTTTAAAATAAAGTATTATTTATGGTATAAAATATGCTTGTTGATGCAATCTGTTCCCTTACAAGCAAAAATCATTTTAACTTTTTTGAAATGAAGTATTTTATTGCCTTTATAAAGTATTAAGTATGTTTACTCGAAGTAACATACAATAATTTAAAAAATATATATAAAGTACAGGTAGCAACCCTAATTATGATACCTAAGTATCTGTATATTGCTATTGTAACCCTAAACACCTGGGCCCTAGTTACTACTGACAGTAAGAAACACATAAAATATAGGTACAAAAAGTTCAGGGCAGTAACACTATACTATAAGTGAGTAAATACAGTTTAGACTTAGAGATGGAGAGTTTAGAAATTAAAATATTTTTTCTGTACACTGATAAACTGTTTTTGAAATTGTCCATTGTTCACCAAATAAATCCAGTAAAACGCCCAAATATTTAATAGATCCTTCATTACTTACATTACTCAGATATAATAAGCAAACTGTAACATTTCAATAGCTATCTGTTCCATTCAACGTTCTTTGTCATAATAACAAAGAAGCATGGTGATGTACATTCAAAGCAGTTATGGTAGTGAGAATAGGATATTTACAACAGCATATACATTGTTAACGTTGTCCGCAGCAACAACAACAGCAGGGTCTGCAGCAACTGCTTGTAAGTCAAGATATACAGTGCTTGGTACATTGATTATATGTTGTGATTAACATTTTGCATTATTTTATGTTGCCACTTTGATTTATTTTCAAATTACATCACAAAATTTCACATGTTAGCTTTTGCATTCTCATCTCATATACTATTATATTTTCTTATAAGAATTTAACTATGATACGGAAATCTTTTTTTTCTTTACTTTCATAATATTTATTGATTCTGAATTTTCGATATTAGTTGTTCAACTTCTTTTAAATTTTTAAATGTCGGTAGCTTGACTTTTTATATAATAAGTAGGTATATTTAATACATATATTTATATTACCATGATTACTAATATGATTTTATGATACCCATGCATGGTTAATTCACGTGGTTTTCACCTATCTCATATTCAAGAAATGGGTCTGTTTATTTTTAATTAATCTCAGCACACAAATGCAACATGGTCTTAATAATTCTGAATATTGTCTAACAACCATGACCTAATACAGCTCAACATACAACTATAATCATAATAATCTTAGTCGTCATACACCATGATTGCTGTAATGCCATCAAATGTAAAAATTATAGCGGTACCAATCAAGAGAACGCACAAGCTAACATAAACACAAGCGGACGTTTAACATAAGTTATGTCACAGTAATTGGAAAAACTAATTGGACTTCAATGTTTTATAATCACACCACCGAACTTCACGTTTTCATTGTATGCAAGCACAAGTCGCGCGTAGATCTTGCATCTAACATGCAATAATTAGTGCTTTATGATGTGTACGCCATATTTATACTATACATTTGGCTTTTTTAATTTCTCATTATTATGACGAATGAGATTTACGCATCGTCGCTAGTAAATCAGTTTGTTTAATAGATGTTTTGCTATCAACATGATTGAATCAATCTGTGTTTAACATGTTGCTAACGAAATATGCGAAAATATATCGTTGTTTTATGTTATGTTAGCATATACAAGTATCTAATTTTAATAATCATATCTAAACTTGGGCTAATTATACCCTTGAAATAGTTTGTAAATTAAAATTAGCGTATTTAAGTGTTACTTCGTAATTAGTTAATCAATTAGCTAGCATTAATTATTTTATTAGTAGTTTTTACTGAGTTTTTAATTAATTTCATGCGCACGCTTGTATTATTAATTGGAAATATTCCTGAGTCTAAAATAAATAAAAAATGAATAGTGTGTTCTAATAGATTCTTGCTTCATCTTTGTGTTAACACATCTATTTTATAACTTATATTTATATGGTTATTATTTCACAGTCATTTGTGTTCATAGTATTATAGAAGTAGCAGCAAATTAGAAAATGTATGTGTAGAGATCTTACAAAGTTCTAACTAACAAGTTTGGTAATGAGACTTGTATAAACGTTTATTTGAATTCTCTACGAAAATGCACCTACACTGTTGCATCTTAGATCTGGGCCAGATTGTAAATTGCCGAAACGGTAATTATGCATCTTTTGGTTCATCACATGTTATCATACCACGGATCTGCATGATATCTTTCGGGACTATTGTAATAATAAATAATTGAATTTAAACTCTACGATATTTCTATAATAACTTGGTGCATCAACTTCATCATGGATTCGAATCGTTATTTTTTTTAATACTTTGGGTTGTATAGCAAGAACAAATCGTCACTAAAACGATAGGCCTCCAATCTATTGTAAAACCTCGAATGAGCTGTTGTGATTGGTTGACCGAATATACACCATTCAATCATATGATGAACATTAGACATGAGATTTTGTAAAACAGATATAAGTGAATACCTTAACTTTCATTTACCGTGGTTCGACATTGACTGGTCCATTTATATTTTTAAATCATCCCGAATTGGTAGTAACAACATCAATCCACGTTACTAATACTCCGCAGAATACCTTTACATTTTACAATATAAATGTTTTTTGTAGCAGCAAATCCATGCGAGTGCGGGTCTGTCGCACGGCGTGGGTGGCGCGGGGGGACTGCTGGGGGCGGGGGGGCTGCTGTTCGCACCGGGGGCCGGGCCCCCGCCTCCGCCGCACTTACCTCCCCCGGCGCATAAGGTACCTACCCCCCTATATTAATATTTCTTCAAATATAAATATATATATACTCTAGGATTTAACTTTGGGACGATGATGGTTTCTCAGTCCCGCATGATGGAAATCTCATGATTGGCACAGGGTTTTCGTTAGGTAGGTTTAGGACTTAGGAACACTTACGAAATCTCGATTTTGTCATGGGAAATTTTGCGAAAGCAACTCATCTTACTAAGTAATGCAGGTGTTATGGCCATTGGTTTTACTTTCTTACTACTTCAATAGATGTTTCCTATTCGTCAGGTGGAGCTCCCCCCTCCTGCAGACATAAAGCCGCCCGTCCTGCCGGGTGGGCCGGTCCCTCCCCCCCTGCTGCCCGGCCAGCCTCCGCCTAGGGACGATGACCGTCTCAGCTCCAGGGGACTTCAACAGGTTGGTAATATTCAACATAAATATTCACATGTGGACATAATATAAATATGCGGCAAAAAAAAAACATTTTTTAATGATGTTTGTTTTGTAATTATTTGGTATTGTTCATTTTTATCCTATTAAAGTAGGTATTGAATGTTTTTAATTATTAACTCTCTACATTTGTTGGTTGTAACTAACTGAAACTATAGAGAGTAAATTGAATAAATAAAATAATCTTAAATGTCGTTTTTTTATTTTAATTATGTGTGCGCAAGTGCAGAAATAACATATTTCAACTTAGCTAAAGTGCAAGTGCGGACTTGCACTTTAGCTAAGTTGAAATATGTTATTTTTGACTGTTTTCTTGATCTGATTATTTGTTTCTATATGTAAAGCAAAGGCGCTCAGTGTCCCCTCACGAGCGCGAGCAGAAGTACCGGCCGCGCTCGCCGACGGAGCCCGAGGCCCTCGACGTCAAGCGACGGAAGGAGGAGAAGGTACTCGGCCATGTGAGTCTATGTAGTGTATGTGTCGGCTTCCATACCATCCATGTTGCTTTTTGTTTTCTTTTTCTTTTATTTTCGATTTAGGCGGTTTTTGCTCTGCTGGACTAAAATCTTTACAGGGATTTTCTAGATTATGCGATATCTAATAAAAGATTTTTCATAAACAAATGACGCAATTACATTTGGTCCTAACGCCTTTCGAATGCTTATGAAATTCGGGCAAACGACCAAGAGGTAAAGAGGTCGAGTGCGCCCGTCTTTGGGCTATCTCATCCGGCTTTTTCGTATCAGGTAGACGACTTCATCAGCATTATTCGTAGTCGGGTCGAAAATTCGCCAAAATCGCCTCACGGGCTAACTACCAAATTGTAATTGCACAAAAATGATCACAACTCAGCAAAATCCGTCTGTTCCTTCTGCTTGTTTATACAGATGCTTTGTAAAATATATTGCTGATAACGATGGCTGTTATAATACTTTTGTCAATTCACATTATTGCTGGTTCCTTTACAAGAGAATGTCATCAATGTCTTTATTAATTGTTTGATTACATTTCTAGGACAGCGACGCTGAAAAAAGTGACCAAGATCTAGTGGTTGATGTGGCCAATGAGGTAAGATGGTGCCGATAGTGTGTTCTGTAGTGTACGGAGCGTTTCAAGGCTGTTAGTTGTATAATTTTGAAATGTTTTTCCTGTTTTTGTTTGCAGTGCATTGTGTTTAATTAGTAGTTATTTAAAGTTATGTGCACGTTTGTAAGATTATGGCTCGCATTATGTGCTAGTGTATGAATGGTGATCATAGTTTGCAGACAATTTTGTTATGTTTTCTGTTGTAGCCAAATTTGATTGTTAAAGATTTTTTTTAGTGTTATTGACCATTTTTTTTAGTAGACACACTTTTTTTTGAGTTGATATAGAAAAAGTTCTTCATTTCAGTATTAATACAGGTTAAGTTTTAGTAGGGATCTCTCGTTTAATAGGTCCACCATTTGTAAATATACCTATTTTGATTCCAAATGGTTCCATGAGGTGTACCGACGATCTTGTGAAGGTCGCGGGAAACCACGGGATGCCTATGTCCAGCAGATGGATGGATGCCTATGTTTGGCTGAAATTATGATGGAATATATATATATATATATATATTTAAATATTACATATGCAATCCCAACATTGTAGGAGGAGCGAGGGTCACCTAGTGTGCGTACGGACGGCGGTGAGAGAACAGAGAATGGTCCGCGACCTCCCTCCAGATCTGGCTCCTCGTCCAGTCGCTCCACGCCCAAGAGTTCCAAAGACGTGAGTTGGTTACTTTTGTATCTTTTTGGTATATTTGGATTTGTTTGTTCATAAGCTTTACTATTATTTACATTTATAAAATAAGTTTGAAAGCGGAAGCGTGACCTGGACTAGGCCATTGTATCGGTTGGCGTTCATAATAATATGAACATAATCTGAAGTAATAATTCTTGTATTCTATTTGAAATACTGAAATAATTAAAATATATTATGTAAAATCTGTGTAGTTTATATTAGATCGGTATTTTTCTCGTATAAACGAATCATCATCAACTTCCCGCTCTTGTCCCATGTTACTTGGGGTCGGCGCAACACGTTTTTCTCGTATAAACTAATAATAACTACTTAAATATAAAGATACGACTAAACTGGCCAGAATTGTACCCCATCTGTTGAAGCATAAAGCTACAGTGAGCATTCCCTGCCCGCAGGAGAAGCCGGGCACCCCGGGCGGCAAGCTGCCGCGCGCGCCCACGCCCACAGGCGCAGGGGGAGCGGGGGGCGCGCGGGGCGCGTACGGGTTCCCCGCCTACGCCGCCTACCGCGCCGCCGCGCCCGCACCGCCGCACCCCATGCACTACGACCAGCACCATCGGACCAATGGCATCGCGCCTGCTAAACCGTGAGTTATTCTTTGTTATAAATGTTTTTAGGTGAACTTGTAGAATTTTACTACTGTTTGAAATTGTTATTTTTCGTAAAGAACAAGATCAAGCATAGTTCTAGAACATTTAATAATAATTTTACATATAGTGCCAATCTGTCGAAAAATATATTGCCTTGATAGTAAATAAATAATAAAATGTTACTTTTCCTATTCAGTCAACTACAACATGTTCCACCCGACAGGGCCTACTCGTACCACTCGTGCGGTGGGCCCCTGCAGCCCGTGGGTTTCCCGGCGGACGCGCTGGGCGGGGCCGGGGTCCCGCGCGCGGCCCGCGCTGTTGCCGCGTTGCCGCACGGGGAAGTGGTCTGCGCAGTCGCATTGTCGTTGTCTGGGAGCTCGAGACACGCGTACACAGGAGGCAAAGGATGTGTTAAGCTATGGGATATATCAAACCCAGGATCTCCGGCTGCGTTGGAGCCGTTGTCGCAGCTTGATTGTTTAGTAAGTTCATTTTTGTGTTAGATTGTGAAACTAAATAGAACACGAGCTTCAAATCCTAGACCACAAGACTGCGTATAATAAGAATCACTACCATTTTCTCCTTCGAGACCATTATGACTTATTTTCATAATTTGGCCTTCTCGACCACAACTTAGTTATTTTTCGTGTAACATAACCTCATAGGTACAAAATAAATGTACATTTCAGCAAAGGGACAACTACATTCGCTCAGTGAAGCTGCTGCCGGACGGCCGCACGCTGATCGTGGGCGGCGAGGCGTCCAACCTGTCCATCTGGGACCTCGCGTCCCCCACGCCGCGCATGCGCGCAGAGCTCACGTCCTCCGCGCCCGCGTGCTACGCGCTGGCTATCAGTCCTGACTCCAAGGTAACTAGAATATGTAACAAAACTGCAATTAAGTCTTTCATCAGGAATGTTTGAGTAGCTGCCTTGGGAGTCTGGATTTGTGCCCGGTTGATGGCAATAGACTCGCCCCCTATTACATGGGACTTAAACAGGCGAAATACATACATACATACAATAAACTCACGCCTTCTTCCCATGGGGGTAGGCAGAAACTACAGAACGCCACCTGCTACGATCCTTACATACTCCTTTCGCCTCATCTACGTTCATACATCTCGTCATACAAGCACGCCGGTTACGAGTACTCTAAAAAGTTAGTACTTAGTTAGTACTTCGAGTTACACCTACATCTCTGCCTAACTGTGATGTTATATAAATGCTATTAAATAGTGTGTAATAGAATTCGAGTTCTCCAAACGTAACACAAGATAAAATTGTATAACCGCCAGGTAAAGCTGCTATAACTTATCAGCCATCCTGATTGTTTTTGAGCAGGAGGAAATTACATGTTTGTGTTTTAAAAGGTTTTGATATGATGTATTAAAACAAGTAATATTTTATAGGTGTGCTTCAGTTGTTGTTCAGACGGGAACATAGCCGTGTGGGATCTTCAGAACCAAACATTAGTTAGACAATTCCAAGGTGAGTAAATTTAATTTTTTTAAGTATTCGCTAATGTCCTGAGACAGTGAGACAAAGTCACGAAAGAGATGGCAAGCTGGACTAGATACATTTCTCCAAAACTGAAGAGTTGAAGCACAGATTCGTGAAAAATGGAAGGAGTTAGCCTTTGACCAGGAGTGGAACAGAACAGGATAAGAAAAAAAAGGAAAATATTATAGCCAAATTATGTAGAGTTAAGATTTTATAAAATTTTATTGTTTCATATCCAGGTCACACGGACGGCGCGTCGTGTATCGACATCAGCGGCGACGGCACGCGGCTGTGGACGGGCGGGCTCGACAACACTGTGCGCTCCTGGGACCTGCGCGAGGGCAGGCAGCTGCACCAGCACGACTTCTCCAGCCAGATCTTCTCGCTCGGATACTGTCCTACTGGTAATTAACTAATTCCAAAATGCGGCAATAACGAGATAATTAAACATGTGATATGTTAGTCCATAGACATAAAATCCTCTCCAAAATGGTGACGTCGCGGGTTAACCCTCCTAAAATGGACCAGTTAGTAAGCACGAATAACTTAAGCCTAATGAAGTGTTAAGTGAACCCCGCGAGAGCGGCCGACGAGCTGGTCGCAGTAAACCCCTGGATGCGGGCAGCGCAAGACCGGTCATTGTGGCAATCTGTAGGGGAGACCTACTGGCCTATGTCTAGCGGTGGACGTCATTCGGCTGAAATGATGAAGTGCAAAAAAAAAACTTATGTACCGCTTGAAGTTGCACCTCTTAATAACTTTATAATATAATACCTTTAAACTCCATTTTACATCTCGGTTCTCTCCCTCAGGCTCGTGGCTAGCAGTAGGCATGGAGAACTCGCACGTGGAAGTGCTGCACGCGGGCAAGCCGGACCGCTACCAGCTGCTGCTGCACGAGTCGTGCGTGTTGTCGCTCAAGTTCGCTGCGGCCGGCAAGTGGTTCGTCTCCACGGGGAAGGATAACCTACTTAATGCGTGGCGCACGCCTTACGGAGCTAGTATATTCCAGGTTGGTTCTTACGAATGACAGACATTTGCCCTAATTATTTTTGTACAACGACCTATTTAAAAATGATCATTTTCTAAAAATACTTCAGTTAAAATTGTAATAGCAAAACAAGCTCTAATCTTTGAAAATGTAGACTTGAAAGGTGTTCTAGCGACGATGTTGTTTTCCAACATGTCACGTCAAGACCGCTTTTTGGGAATGTGACTTTAATCTTCTCGATAATATTCTTAGTTAAAATTGAAATTGAAACTTTTATTTGCAGTCTAAGGAGTCGTCATCGGTGCTCAGTTGTGATATATCCGCGGACGATAAGTTCATAGTGACTGGTTCTGGTGACAAGAAGGCAACAGTCTACGAAGTGATGTACTGAAGTGTCAGTGTCAGTAATCTCATAAGTCATAGGCAATAAATGAACGTTGGTCGAGGTCCAGTGAGAAGTGAGAGCGGTTTTATATCGAGGTTTAGTTGGCTTTACACATTGTTACTGTTTTTATTAAGGAGAATATAAAATTATTGTCAGACTTGTGTCGGCAGGAGAAGTGGCTTATATGGGGGAAAAATAGCCATTATCAAGAGGTTTATAGACAAAGATAGAATGTTGCCGCAGGATACAATCCTCAGCAATGAACAAAACACAGTATCATGTACTAAACTTAAAATTAAAGAAAGCTCTCTCAATCTCTTGTGAACCACTTTCTTAGAGCTTAATTTAGAAGAAGAAAAATTGACAGCAGTGTGAGAGGACGTATTTGATATTTTTTTTCTTTAGTAAGATATTGTAGGCCTCCTTTGACTATAAACTTCTTGGTGAAATTATAGTGAGGCTTCTAAACAAACTCACAGTCTCTCTTTATAATGTTAGGTTAGAGTAGTGACCCTTGAGGCGAGGTGCCCAGGAGTTGTGTCTGTGGCGATCTGGACAATATAACCAGTCCAGTAGTGGCGGTTTCATATCAAACGGACTGTTGTCGTGAGTTCCTTGCTAAGTAAATGTTCCTTGTTGTAATTACACATGGCTATAGATGCCCCGCAATAAATTATGTATAGTTTCACTTCTACTGGAGTTTAAAAAAAATATATCGCGTATTATTTCGAATATTTTGGTATTTTTATAGGCTTATTTTTGATGATAACAAATCTAATTTGGTCCAGAATGGCCACGACGATCTCAAAATTATATTGTAGTGTTGCAAGTTGCAAAGTTATTAATTAGTATTAAATTCAGCAATAACAAGACTTCCAAGCATTTTATTGTGTTATAGTAGTGACTAGTGAACAATGTGTACAGCCAATTAAAGATGGTTGAAATAAGTGTAATTTTAATGTAACAAATAGATCAATGTTGCACCGTTAAACATGGATATTTTTAGTGTTATTATATATTTTTATAATGAAATAAGAAAATCATTTTATTAAATTTCCAAGTTGAATCTTGTTTCGTGAACGGTCCATTTATTACGAGTATTTATTTTATATTCCGTTTTATAAGTTCTTTCAGACTGATATTCTGAGTAATGTGAAGATTTGGTCATTATGCGTATCGTCTTGTCAATTTTCGTTATTATTGATTTGATGATAGAGCGTCAACATACGCACACTTTGGCTTTGCATTTTGTCTCTGCGGGGCCAATGTTGGCCCCACACATGTTCCTAATGTATGATAGTTAAGGGAGTCAACTCGTTTTGAGTACGAACAATGTACAAATGAAGGCCCTAACATTGGCTCCTAAATGGAGTGTTTATGTATAAATAAAAAAGATAGTGCCTGTTCAAACATTTCATATTGAGTAGAAAATCGTGCTTTACAATTTTAGGTGAACAAGTTTTTAATTATCTAAACAAATGAAATTTCTTTAATAAATTGTTGACAATTTTTGAAGTGGTGGGATATATGAGTGGTATTCGAAAGTATTTTTTTAAAGTGTCTCTGCTAAAGTAAGTTGGACGATTTCAAGGGTATTTCCTTGTTTATGTAGTTGTTTTTCTGTGAACACAGACTGGGAAATTGGGAAATATTTGTAAAAATTCAGAGTTTAGACTGTTTATGAGAAATAAATTACGAAAATGTATTTCCATTTAAATTCTTGCAATAATGTTTTAAGAAGTTTGTTTTCTATCTGACTGAAATTATATCAAAGTATATTTTATTGTACTTAAAGTTTATACAAATCGAATCTTTAAATATGAATTTCATTATTATAATGATCTGCAAATTGTGATATTATTTTCTTCAATGACAGTATACCGAGTATGCGACACTGGATTAACTACAAACAACTAATAAATTGTTATTTTACTGCAAAATTGAATCGTATTATGTACTTTGATTATATTTATTATTTCGATAAAATATGCTAGTTTTATTTCTTAGTCCTTTTGTTTCTTCGAAACTAATTTAATAAACTACTTCTCACACACATGGACTGTAAGAATTTTCTACGACCTTCGCTACATCATCATCATCATACATCGAAAAATTATAATTATGTTACTCAAAAAGTAAGGGCTGATTTTTCAATAAAAGTTATAGAATATATGACTTTCTACACAAAAGCTGTAAAACAGTTATATTTATCTAACTATTGAAAAAATAGCCCTAAGTGAAATATAATAAAAACACATAGAATACACTGAATAACTACGAACCTAGATAATGAGTGTTCTTATATATTATTTACAATTTCTCATGAGTTACTAACATTTGCCCGTGACTTCGTGTGCGTGTATGTCGGTTATTGCAAATGCAGACGAAGTCGCGGAATAAAAACTAGCATACTGTCCTTTCTTAGGGTTCAAACATGCCCCGTACCTTTCATTAAAATCGATTCAGTGGTTTAGTCGTGAAAGATGGACAGCCAGAGTTACTTTCGCATCGTATGCGATGCGAAAGTAACTCTGGCTCAATGTCTCGAATGTCACTCTCCTAAGATTCTATCCGTATTTTGACTGACTCATTTGAACAAAAAGCGGTTATTGTGACTTAACTGAAATAGTTGTAAGGATTTCTATTTTTGTGAAAGTAAAATATGCAACTTTCTATTGGTAAAAAAATAATTAAAATCGGTTCAGTAGTTTTCTAGTTTATTTCATTACAAACATACAAACAATCAAATCTTTCCTGATTATAATTTAAGTTTAGATAGATAAATAAGTAATTAAATAAAAAAGTTCGACACTACTTCACGTAGTCAAATTATTTCAGAACGGATTTTATGTCGACGATAATTCGTTTCCATGACAAGAAAGTGACAGCTAAATATTTTGACAGACGATGTGCTGGCATTGTTGGCAATCAAAAAAATATTTGATTTGTTTACATTCCCTATTATAATTCCTTCTTAGTGCTTCATTAATAAACTAGTCCTACTTCTGGTCCTATGGAAATAGTCACATAGCACCGCTATGTACAGTAATTTATAACTTACTAAAAGTAAAGTGAGAATCAAACGAAGATGTCTCAACCTAACCTATTAGATATAGTACCTGACCAATTATTTCAAGCCCATTACATCAGTGATATAGACCAGGTCCAAAAGAAATTACAATATGAAATTGAGAGGAAGAGAGAGGAATTGCGGGCTATGGTCGGGTAAGTTGAAACATTCACTTTGAACTAAAAATGAGACAGTTTTGTAACCAACTCCCCTCTTCCCCTTTTATTATTTATTATTAATTCTTTGTTATCGTTACCCGCTTAGTAAAGGCTATGCCATTTGGTTAGGTACTTACCGATACTTTTGATATTATGAACTTCTTGGCTTATGAAAAGAATATTATCATGTAATCTACGTACCAACCATATTAATTTTAATGAACCAAATCTTTTGAATCAATTGCAGTGAGAGATACAGGGACTTGATCCATGCAGCAGACACAATTGAAGAGATGAAGGAGACCACGGGCAGCACTCTGAACCATATCAGCGATATGATGGCTGCTTGTAAAAACTTACACAACACTCATTTAGTGGGCTTCAAGATTGATAACAAACCTTCTAAAGCTCAGAGGTATTTAATTATGGCACTCCAAAAACTTATACTCCAATCAATTTTTTGAGGTTGTTTGGGTGTTAAGGTTTAATTTTGACTTGATGCTACTCTCTTCAATAAAAGATGTCTTGTTAACTCAATGATGTATTGGACACTGATGTATATGACTAATAGAATTAAAAACCTACAGACTATAGAATCATACATAACTCAAAATAGTTTTTAACCAAACAGAGGTTACTGTAACAATTAAAGTTATAAATTAGAGTGAATTTGTCACTTGCAGGGGTGCTCAGCACTTACATAGGTATTTCAAGTTATATAATATTAACTTACTAACTCAATTTATAATACACACCAACATAAGATTGAGCTTAGTATGTGAAGACAATTTTGATCAACTTTAATATAACTAAGTTTAGTGTAGCCCCCTCCTTAGAAATGTGCTTACAACAAGCTCAATGCAAAGTACTCTGTACACTGTGACCTTCTATAGGAAGCAGTATAAATAGACTATCTGTAAAAAAACACTTGAAGACATTCCCTGCAGAGGCATAACACAGACTAAATAGCAATAATAACATAAGTACAACTACTAATTCTTCTTCAATATTATAGTTTTCAGTTCAACACAAACCCGGTATACAGTCTGTCAGTCCAAGTGAAGCTGTTGATGGAAATACCTGAAAAGATATGGACCAGTATTGAGACAGAGGACTATGTGAAGGCCACACAGTTGTTCATCATGGCCAGGCATGTTAATACCGGTAAGTTTGAATACTTTAACCAGTTTGAGTTTGATCAGCAACATTGTGATATACAATTATCATGTTTCAGAGATACTTTTAATGTCTGATTGATATCAAAGATCTACATTATGAGGTCTTCATAGTTTACCACAGCAGAATTAGTATGGTATTACCTGTAATATAAGACTGCCCCATTAGATTTGCAGAGACCTAACCTTTGGCATTTGACCTGTTATTTTGTTTGCAAAATAAACAGTTGAGAGTGATTCATGTTTACAAACTTCCCAGATATATGGAAACTTGCTGCAGACCTGTTCTGCCGGGTCAAATATGTGTGCTTCAATTTTTTCTCAACAGGTCTCCAACTCCAAATCGGAGGTAAGAATGTAAAACCAGGTATGCAGTCCCTGCAGAGACTGGTGCAACAGCAGTGGAACTCCATCGCCAACTTCAACCAGACTATCATTGATGTGTGCCGGCAGAAGCTGCAGGATGTCGAGATTAGTGTTGAGGTATTAAACAGTTACTACATCCATAGTGCCAGCTACCCCTCAGATTGTCATTTGTCCAATTAAAGTCTAAGTCCAAGTCATATTATTTATTACATAAAATCTAAAGGTCGAAACAGTGAGTATTACTTGCATTACTGATTCTAGTTAACTTCAAATGTACTAAACACATAGATTTTGATTTGCAATTAGGATGTGTACACTTAGACAACAGTTTAAAACAAATCACATTATTAACATAACATCACGCCTGTAATCCCCCATATTTAAGAAATGCACCAGATAATTAGCATTTTACATGGGACTGCTAAAGACTGTAGTCTTCTGGGTACATCATCTAGCTTCCACATTTTATGACTGCTACTGCTACGAATTTGGCTATAATACTCAAAAGCTATTAATTTCTATTTCAGGTGGCCTGTTCCTGCCTGGTCAGCCTGTACCTCCTAGACTCCCAGTCTATGGTAGAACTTCTCAACACTTTGATAGATCTGCACAGTAACAGCAGTCTCAAGTCCACCCTACAGTTTAACCTGGCGCAAATCTTGGAAGGCGACGTAAAAGCGCAAATTAAGGAAAAAATTGTGAATGGAGTCAAAATTGTGTTGAAGACTGTGGTGTTGGTGTATTCTTGTTTTGTTGGTAAGTTATTAAGTCAGCTCATGAGTTTTTAGACCAAAATAAATGAGCACATACATATGCTAAGGTATGGTACAGGCACAGTGGTACGACAATGCTTCTATTAGGCTTCTGGTATTGTAGATGTTTTATAGGCAGTGACCACTTAAAGTCAGGCCGGCCGACGGTATGTTTGCTTTGTTATGGCATAAAAATTACTTTGGCTTAGATATGTTCCCATCTCTTTCTTGCGCGTGTAGTTTGATGGGTATTTGACAATGACAAGAGTAATGCTTAGCCATAGCATGTGCTAAGCAATGTTTATTTTTCACCTCCTTAGTGTCAAGCTTTTTTTATCGTTTTTATTATATAATATCAGGAATTCCTTCCATATGGATTGCAAACTTAAAAATCACATACATAAATATCCAACCTGGAACAACTACACGATACTAATATTTCGAAACACTCAAATACATGTCAAGTACAAATGAAGGGTCTTAAAATTTGGCAAGTGAATAGCTGACGACAATCAAACCCCTGTATAAATAGTTGATGCAAATCACGAGCCCGCGACTTGTGACTATCATGTACTTTTTAAAAGGTTTAATTTGACTTGAGTTCGTGAATTGTTACAAGTAGACCATAATGTTATATTTAGTTAGTTTCTTTATATTTTATTTTTTACACTGGTTTTAGTGTGGTACTTAGTAGAAGTCTATATACGCCTGTTTGTTGTAGCAAACAGTGTATTAAAATATTATATTTTTTTCTATAGATAATGACGGTGGCGCTGTTCTAGCAAAGTTACAAGACTTATTCAAAAGAGATTCACAGCCTTTAATAGAATTAGTCAAGTTCAGTGACCCATCATCTTTGAAACTGCTGCCTCCGGCCATCTGTAACTATAGGTATGGTTGTTATAGCTCAATATTTTTCAAAAAAAATTGTTTCAGGTTTAGCATGTTTTGATAATATTAGAACTTCATCTTATCTTTGATGTTAATTTATTTTCGACCTTATTTTAAATTTGATATGGTTGATATTCGTTTAGCATTTAAAGTATGCTCTGTTTCACTAGTTCTGTGCTGGCATCTCCTTTAACATTGCTTTTTTTTAAAGAAAGTAAACATTTGCAATGTCTTATCTCTCTCTACTACATATTATGTGTAAAATTACGTAAATATACGTATATATCCAACAAAATGCATAAAATAATAACATTTATCTATCTTCTTGTAAGTGTGTTGTAAGCGCAAAACTCAAGAACAGCTGGACCGATGACGCTGATTCTTTTTTGTTGTGTTTATAATATCCACGGCGAAGCTTCTATAAAAGATTTTTTTTTGAAAAATCCACCAGAAAAGTTGGAACTTCGCACCCTAGCGGTTCGCAAGTACAAAATAAAATGACACAAAAAAATACAGACTATTTCTTTGTTAATTACCAGGCTATCAACAAACAAAGAAGTGCAGCCGCTAGTCAAAGAGGAGATCACGAGAAGTGTTCAAGACTGGAACGTGTGGGTCAAGTCCTTCATAAACAGCAGCGTGCAGATCTTGTTACAAAACATAACGAGGGTCAAAGTTCTGCATGAGATTAGGGAGGAGGCCTTCAAGATTGGTATGTTTATTTTGAACACAAGACTTATTTGAGCTATATTCTGTTCTGTTCTGTTTATTTGTTTCTGTAGGCAACTGCAGTGTCCACAGAACATAGTATTATTCTGTATCTTATAAGTGAAGACCTGTAATTGGCTGTCAGTATAATTTTCTGTCACTAGTCTGTTTTCTTCTAGCTGTCGGTCTTCCATGTTACTTAAATAAATAAATAAATTTATTAATATTATTTTATTTTTGGGCAAAGTAGGTGTACCCATGGCCATTGGTACACCCACATTTTGTCAGTTATGTTAAAGTCCCATGTAATTGGGGGTGCCTATTGCCATCGACCGGGCACAAAGCCAGACTCCGAGGCTGCTACTGAGAAATACACCTCTGCCTAACCCTTCGGTGATTATAGGCGTGGTGTTATGTTTGTGGCCTTTTTACCACCACCTGTGTCATATAATATTAAAAAACCTGGAGGAGGTACTACAAATATACTTGCAAAATGATTACGAAAGCCACTGCGAAACAAGATATATAATACCAGCCTATTATTGTCCAAATGCAGGGCAAAGGCCTTTTCCCATACATAGAAGGTCCGAGCATTGATCGCCACGCTTGTTAAAGGAGCTGCTAATCTAGGATTGGCGAGTTCAAGATAAATATGAAAAAACATGAAATTTTTACCGATTATGGCATGAGTAAAACAGATCTCTTAATAATCTCCACCTCCTTTATTTCTATTTACAGAAACTCCCGAAAATTGGTCAACAATATGCACCTCACTAGATATACCCGAAGTTCACGTATGGTGCCACTATTACCAGCCTCTATTGACCTCTCGCGTCCAGGCTATTATCGACGGACGATGGGTCAAAGTATACGACGCATTCAAGACACAACTCCTTATAGACCTGACCAAGGTATCCTCAGAGAGTGAGGTGGAAAAAGAGGCTGACATCAACTGGTTTGTGTGGAAAGACCTTATTGGAGAGACGGTGATCGAGTCCAGGGGTGATGTTATTAAGGTCATGAATTCATTGATGAAAGGTAGGTACATATAGCTAAAGAGTCCTTGCCTGCTGACACTGTTCATTATTAACCACTGTGACGTCACAGATCTTAAGAACTGTCTAGACACATTTCGCCGCTTGTATATCACGCTACGAGCGTCTGCCTCCCGCACCTCTCCCGGCCCCCGTTTTCGTCCCACCCCTACGCGACTCATTTAAGCGGTTTAACTTTAATTTTTTCGATAAATTTCCCAACCCTAGCTAAGCTAAGCTTTAAGCTTTCAGTTGTTGACATATCATCGCACTGTAATTGTAATTTTGGGTTCGATTCCCAACATTCGCCAAAACGAATAAGAATCCAACTTCTACGTGAAATCGTTTAAACACTGTGATTCATTTAAATCGAAGGCACTCCCTAATAATAACAAGTTTTCATTAAACCAAGATCAAGTCAAAATAAGAAAAAAATTGATACTCTCAGTGCATTTTTTCATTTATCAGTTACAATTTTATCATTTTAAATATTCCTTAATTGCATTTAATGCAATTAGCGAACTCGTTTTAGCACCTAATCTCCTATCTGAATAGGCTATTTAAAATTAAGATATGATGTTGATTGTTGTATTGTCGCGGAGATAAAGCGATGGAATGCAATTAGTTTCAATTACGCATCAATACTTGTTTTTCATAATTAATCATATTTACGTAGATTTTTCAATGTAGATAGTTAAATTTAATTAGGTATTTGGCACCATTAACCAATAATTCCAAGACACAACTTCTTAAAAAATAAGTCATTTTAGACCAAACAACAGTAAAATTAGATTTTTAGTTGCTCTGTAATAAATAAATAGTTAATTAATTGGGTTAACTAGTAAGTGACATCACAGTAGTCTTTTGCCATACAAAATCTAAAGGAGAATCGCGTTGAAGGTTCTTAAAAAGTATTTCAATTAATTGGTGGTGTCAAATACCCAATTTGGCATGAATTACTCTGTTCTTTGCAACATAATTGTTTAAATTTAGAACAAAATTTCTCCAAATTTCCATAGACACAGATATTCGGATGAACGATTGTTTCGAATGAAAGTTGAAAAAAAATAGGAAATTTTATGCCCAAAGTGATTAAAACCCGTCATAGCCTGTATAGATCATTTAGCACTCTGTGTGCGCAATCAATTATATTATTTACTACATGCAGTTAAACAATGTCCACTAAACAAATATGTGATAACCGTCAGTCATTTCTCAGTATTGATAAGTTCATTGTCGCGGGTAAGCTGCGAATGCGACAGTGATCGATATGACATTAGACTTTATCTTGTCTATGATACCAGTAACACTAGTAGTCTAGTAATGGTTGTCAAAAGTTATCGAAAATGTTCTACATATTTTAAAGGACTTACTTTTTGATTATGGCAAGATTTCTTGGAAATAGAAATTATCGTTGTTTGTTGTTAAATGATAAATTTTCTTTATCACGGCCGGTGTCCGGCACTCAGGGTCGTGAAGTTTCAGTGTTTCATCACGGATTATCGTGGGGCGCTGTAGCGAAAAATCTAATTAGATTTTGAATGTGTTGTATTTGCACGCACAATTTATTTATAAGTTAGCTTGGCCGCACACTGGCCACACGCCTAGCTACAAACTCCGCAACCTGAAGCTAGAAGCGGCGTTGTGGCAACAACCGTGTGCGGCGTTATGTGGTTGTGGTCGATGCCCCATGTACGGCCAGGCTTGGCTAATAAATTTAAGCCCTCGACAATCAGTCTTCACCCAAAGTAACAAATTGATGAATTTTAAACCTTATATTCTTAAGTGTAAGAAACATTTAAGAATATAAGGTTTAAAATTCATTACAACGGCTGCTAGTTTACGTGAACAAGCAAAAAGATCGCATTCAGAAGGGGGTTATTATGGCGCGTCTCGATACGTTAAGTTTCGAGCTAAAATATGGTGTTTCGATTTTCCGAGTATCTAAGCTCGCGGGCAGTCTTGTACCCGAACGCATGCTCGTATAATCTTAGCAACACGCAAGTCTGTACGCAGTAAGCACGCACGTATCAGTACGCGCAAATTCGCCTAGAAAAAGTCAAGGTCTAAATATCAATCAAGTCTTCTAATACGGATCATGATACTACAAAATTGACGTTATTTCCATTTATTTATCCTCAAAAACAATTCAACCTGAAACTATAAAACAGTGATGTCTATCATCCTAATCAATGATTTTGACTATCAGTGATTATGATAGCTTTGTTGGTGATTATAAATCAAATATTCCAATGCAAACCTGATAATATTATAATAAAGATTGTATCTCTAACGTATCAGCATTGTCTAATCGTCATCAATGGTTACGCTGAGCGCCATTCATCAAGACAACAATCTCTGATCGGCGCACTCTGTATAGCTTAGTGTTATCTATCATCTTTGAATATATACCTAATTGATTATCAAAGAATGCTCGTTTTCAATGAGTAATTAATTTTATTGCTCATGCAATCTAACTGAGTAGGTAGATATGCAATTGTTGATTGCCTGTAATGGTGAGCGAGGCCAGTCGCCAAAATGGATATTGGATTTTTGAAAAATATCTAATAATAATATTGCAGAAATTATGCAAGATTAAGATGCGAACTCTTAAGTCTATAGATGGCAATGCTGCTGCCTATCATCTAAAAACATCTTTAGGCGATTCAGTGAAGATGTCCGCGAAGGATACACCGCGTACGTGTCTCTATTGCGCGTCGCAGGTTGTCTGTTGAAGGTAGAGAGCCACTCCCGCGCCGCTCCCGCCGTCCTCCCCCCCTCACGGAGCCAGGGTCTATTATCTATTGACTTTTTATGTTTTTCTTGTACACAGGTATGGCACGCCAAGACAGCGGCTACACACCAACCTTAGAGAAACTATGTCAAAGTTTAGACGACGAGTTGCAGAAACTTCTGGAAGACCTGAGGGTGTATCTGTACAAAGATAAGAAAAGTACAGCTGGTAAAGATAAGCTTCTGTTTGCGTACGAAGACGACGATGATAGCGATCAGATCTACAGCGATAAACATCTGATCGAGATGTATTTGAGAGATGTTTCTGATAGTAATATACAGAGGTATGTTTGTGTTTTTGCACGTGTAATTGTGAAGCTATTAGGTGTAGCAACTTTTTAGGTACAATTTTATCCATAACGAAACGTTGGAAGCTTAGTATCTAACTAAGGTTTTATCTTTTTTCAAATCACCAAAGGTTTTATCTTTCATCAAATCACCAAAATGACACAAAATCATACAAAATTCTTCTCAACAGCATGCTACAGTACATCAAGGCATGCTTCGAAGAATCGACCTTACAATCCACTGAACTGCAAAAGAAAACAACTGCCATATACAATGCGCGTTTTATCCAAGCCATTTCCACTCTTATGCCACATTTACGTAAGTGCTATATTCCTGAAGAGCGTGACAGTTTGGGTGTCATGAATATAGATGATAATGCTTTGAAGAGGTGGAATGATCTGTGCGTGGTGTTGAAGGAAAACTGCCAGTTCTGTTGGGGCAAGTGGGTGGATATCGTGATGGAGAAGGTTGAGGATTTGACCAAATGTTTGCCGCAATCTTTTACCTTGGAAGCTAATATTGATTATTTGATGATGGTAAGTTCTTTAGAACCTTTTCGGGACCGCCCATTTTTAGTTTGTTATTAAAAAAGAAATAAAGAATATTAATTTAATTGTCACTAAATTAACATTATTTTTGTGTAGCAATGGGATGTCATCAATATCACAGAAAAGGATGAGGAAGGTAATCCAGTAGAGTCTACAATTAAAGTGCCAGCTGGACCGTCTCTCAAACTACAAGAATACTTGTACGCCACCAGCCGAATACTCGACGAAGTCGCCCCACACACATTGCCAACAGACACTCACGCGCTATTCATCGAAAGAGTTACAGCTATCACCTTCGCACACTACGACAAAGTCATAAGCGAGAACGAGACGGATATAAATCAAAGGTGTGCGCTTCAACTGCTAATGGATGTTCGGCATTTGACTCTGTTGTTAGTTCCAAGAGAGAATAAGATATTTACGGAACAGTCTATAAAGATTTGCGAGTTTTTGAGACAGAAGATCGATCCGTTTGACTATGATGTGTTCTATAAATTTATACAGACGAGTTTGAAGAGGTCTGTGCAAAGAGTTCAGGTTAGTTTCTATTTATTAAAAAGTTTAAAATACGTATATTTCTTGTTTTATGTGTTGTAGTTCTTTTATCTCTAGTCAGGTCTTAATTTAACCCTTTGACTGCGGACGAACATTTGCTGCGCCAAACGCCAGGGCGGCTAGCTACCAATGTTCGCGTGTTCGCCATAGAAAAACACACACGTTTGTGTGTGCGCCGCACTTGCGTTTTTTAGTCGAAACACAACGTGTGTGTTTTCCCGCAGTCAACGAGTTAAAGATTTATAAATCATGAAATAGTTCTTTTTTAAGTGACGAGATGGCGCTAGTAGTGTGAAATTGGCAATACGAACCTTAGTATCATCCAGTAATCGCTTTTTTTTAATTCCTGTGACGTCATTTAACTTTACACACTCTGGTCAAAGACAAACATAAGGTCACCTCATCTTTAAAACGATTGAGTTTGAAAACCTGAATATGGTGGTCTTATATATAGCTTTTGGCGTGTTCGAACGTCTTACGAATGAAAATTGAATCGTCTAACTAAAATCTTACATTAACTAATAACAATGAATAATGTAGTTAAGAATCTTTATTTACTCAAAGAAATAAACTACAGGTTTCGCTTAAGTACTGTAGGTGTTATTGTGATTTAAGGATTTTTGTAGAGACTTATCTTTATCAGTCTCAAATCCGTTCACAAGTCATCTCTTAATTGGTCATCTCTTAACTGCTATGGCTTTAATTTCTTTATAATTTTTTTACTACTATTTTATATTCATCTTCATTGTGATCACATATAGAATCGACAAGAATAATGTAACCAGGATTTTGTAAAAACCTAATTTAAAAGAGTGCCGTGGAGTTTCTTGCTCGTTCTTCTCCATAGAGGCCTACCTCCGTTTTGGAACGAGCAACTAGCTTCAACTTTCGGACTAACTGACCGACTCTTTGACAATTCATAAGTGCCTGTAAATGGTCTAATTAAAATAAATGTTTTGACTTTGAATCATTATATTCAATGCTTTTCCACAGACTCTCCTAGGCAGTTTGATCCTCCACCACGGTCAGCTGACTTCCTTGATCGGCAAGAAGCCGGTGCTATCAGGCGGTACCGGGGACAAGGCGTCCGCTCTGCTGGCCTCTGGAGACTCCCACTGGTTCTCTTTACTCCCAGTAGCAGCCCCGCCTAGCCATCTTAAGAAACAAGATAAGCCTGTAAGTATTTTTTTTAGTGTTGTGTTTTTGTGCAAAAATATTGGGTGTATGTTTGATTTAGAGTCTGAGTACCTACGTAAATTTAAAAAAAACAATGGGGTATCGCGGCGGGGGATTGTACAATTGTTTCACATTTATTCCGTACGAGAATCAAACCCGCAAGACGTATTGCAGGAGCGAATCGTTCAGCCGAACATGTCTTATTGTAATGTGTAGTAATTAATTAATGCAGTTGTTTGTAAGTCATAGGCTCACGACTCCGCACTTGGTATCATGTGATATGTTGATAATATTATAGACGATATTTTCGAATGAAAACTAACCGTCTTACATTCAGACTTACCTATGTCAGGAGACAGGATAGGAAGTTTTATTTCTTTTCAATATTCAACATTTTTTAATTTATTGTTTAGAATGACGATCTCTTCATACTGTGAACTGGTATGAGTGATTTTAGTTTATTTATATTTATATTATTCTAATTTTAGACTTTAGTCCGTTAACCATTGTTCTTAGTTTCATACGTTTTTGTTTATGCTTGCGAAACACGAAACATACTAATGTATTTTTTTTTAATTGTTTAACCTAATAATGTTTTTGCCTACTGGTTTATTTCTAACATAATTATAATTTGCGTGCCAATGAGACGGTAGAACATGGAGATCTGTAATTTATATAAAAATGAATGGCTAAATGAGTTGTTGCTACGCGCAAAACTCGAGAACGGCTGAACCGATTTGGTTGATTCTTTTTTTATTGCGTTCGTAACCCGGGGGATAACAGGGTTTATATGATCGGACAAGTTTTATATTACTACTAGATTCTCATGTTTGCAACGGAAATAGATTATTTGATTTGTGAATGTCTCATCCCGATCTCACAAAGCATCGTGCATTTATTTTCACGGTAAAACCCAAACAATATCATTATAACAATATCACATTTTAATGAATCAAGAGAGAGTGTAGTTCTTGTCTTCGCTTGCTGCGTTTAGACCACGAGGTTTAGACTCGTAAACAGTGTAAAAAAACGTTGCTGCTGACTAATCTCACTCAGTCCTGCATTATAACATGTTAACTGAATTAGAAGAACACACCCTTTCTAGTTATTCCAATAGCAGATTTTTTTTGTTTTACGTAATTGTCCTTTTCCAGGTCAAAAAGAAGCCTGTATCATCGAGCCCCAACAAGTCAAGGTCAGACATATCCGACCTCATGACGAGCTCGTTGCCTATCAACTTCGCGAACGCACGCTCAGGCGCAGCTTCCTTCTTCAACTCTATCTCCTCTGATTGGTTCAGTGGCTCGTAATATGCCCACAATAATTACATATTATTGTTATTTATTGATGTTTACTTTGTGATTTTATTCGTGGTCAACTATGGCATTGAGAGATTTGCTGGAGGACCAATAAGCATTGAAGGTTCGTTGTTAAGTTTTATTCTTAAAGGAAATTGTCGAAGATGGTGTCAGAGATTAGTAACGAAGTAGTACTACTTACAAGAAGAAGAAGATAATTATCTAGAATCAAATATAGATGGTGATCAGTAGTCGGAATTGGGTAAGACATTAACACAGGTTTATCTCCTATATTACGGAATGGGGATCAAGATGAATAACGGATTTAAAAAGACTCTTAACGTAGCCGAAAGATATATGTTCTTCCCACAGTTGCGCTATTATTTTTTCTAGACCGTACTTGGGAATCTTCTGGTTGAACATTGAAGGCCAAAGTTCAACTTTTCCACAGGTTACTTAGTTCGGGCAGTATGAATAGTTAACGGCTATTATGATGTGTCTTTTTACACCCCGATTACTTGGTTACCGAAGCCGGTGCCGTTGCTTGGTTGGCCTACTATTATTTAAACTTAAGTATACAATGTGTTAATGAAATAACCCAAAAACTGAAACTAGTTTGTTTAGAATCGGCAGCAAAATCGAATACAATAATTTTTAATATACCCGTTATTTTTTTTTCAAAAAATAATTATTTGTCATGCCGTAACTAATACTTTTTACCGACGCGTTACACTACTGTCCAATCCCGTGTCAACGAACGTTTGACAGCGGCGCGACGCGGCGATAGAGCTACGAATATGTAAGAAAGTTGCGCGACAACAATATTTACAAATATCTTTTATTATAATTTATGAAAATAAATAATTATACATCATATCAATTTATCAATAAATCGGTTGGGGTGTCCGAGGTTTTGGGTAATTTCATTAACACATTGTATACATATGTACATGTTTATTGCATTTATATAACCACGTTATCAGATTGATTTACAATAATTGTTTTAAACGTTGTAATAAAATAAAATAATGACTACTTAGGACAGTCGCTGCTTCCCAACTCATATTTGACCAAAGCATTATTAAAATATAAAATGTATTAAAAATGATTTTAAATGTAATATAATCAAATAATTTATTCATAGCGTCGTTTTATTTGTACCACAACGAACCATTGTGACTCAAACGATTGGAGCGGACTCAACGATGCGAATCGCCGAACTGGCTTATAATGTAATAATGCAATGAGTAATGTATACCAGATTGATATCAAGTAAAAAGGTGGCTTGGAATTTTAAACAGGTGTAGCGTTGTCTGGGAATTCTTCCTTAGGTGTGAACAGGAATTTTGTTAAGACTACGTAACGTAATAACATTTTTTTCGAATAATGGTTTGTGTGTGTGAGATTAACTATTTTTTTAAAGAATGCGAAAATGTCGATTATCTCGTACGCAGACGAAGTCGCGGAATAAAAAGCAGCCTATATCCTTTCTTAGGGTTCAAACTTATCCCGTATCAATTTTCATCAAAATCGGGTCGATGATTTAGTCGTAAAACCGTAACAGACAGACAGACAGTTACTTTTGCAAAACACAAAACTATGGAAATACTGCAGGCTGTAGGTATTTAATTTTCTTCTTTTAATGGGTATATCCTACTAAAAATAATTATAGTATTTATAAAGGCTTTCGTAACTAAGTAACAAATTCAACTATAAATTCTTAATACATTTTAATTAAAAAAAAATCAGTGCAACAATTTAATCAGATCTTAAATATTAAATTAGTACTAATATATATATACAATACTTAAACAACTACGATTTCTCTTCGCCCTCCTTGATCTCTCCGGCTTTTCTGCCTAGGTACCTGCTGGTATCACCGTAGCTGTAACCGTCTCCATAACCTCCGAAGTAATTGCCGGCAGTACTGCTGTAGTAAGGCCGGTCTGGTCTATATTGGTTGTTAAACCCGGGCCGGCTACCCGGGTAGCTGCCAGAGAATCCCTGGTAACCGGGACGATTGTAGTCCAATCCGGGTCTGTTGATGTTGGGGCGGTAACCTGGTGATCAAAAAGGCCTTCAGTGCTACTTAATCGCTATATGTAATTGACTAGTCGTCTCAAATGATTAGTATTCGATGTAGCACGTCAGTGCACGTAGAAGGTATCGAATATCAAAAGCCAATGTAATTTGTTCCCACTTGAGAAGGGACGAGTAGTTCAAGAGTGGTGCAATTGAAGCTGGTCAACAATTTGCGGAATCCATTGTTGATGATAGTTGGTTAGTCGTACCTACTAAATATTATCATGTTATCTCTTCACTACTTTTGGTTGACTGGTAGATTAAGTCCACCTTTGTAGGTTCTTTCGGATGCATAAAGTTAATATAAATAGATATTGCTACCTAATAATGCCATAGTGTCTTTACCTATATTCTCATAAACATACATCATCACGCCTGTAATCCCCGAAGGGTTAGGCAGAGTAATTGTACCCATTAGTACACCCGCATTTCGCCAGTTTAAAGTTGTTTTATATTATTCTCATAAACAACCAAAATATTTAATTGATCCTACATAACGATTTGTTTGTTAAACTTTTTGTTATTTGAACTAACTAACTGGACTTAATACTTCGTTCAAAATACAGTTACACAATTTGTTTTAAATTTGACAAAAATAATATTAATATTTAACAATTTGAATCACTTGTAATGAGGTCCGAACGGCAAAATTTTTGCGTACCAAATAGTTTACTTTTTGCAAGTAAATGTACAAAGATTATGTTAATAATATCGTGTAACGTGTACTTATAGAGTGCGATGGCCGTAGTGGCCACTGACTCCGTAAGTAGCTACGTGATTGTTTTCCTCGAATACACCTCATTAAACTTTAATATAGATGTCTTTTGTCTGGATCACTGCAATAAGATTATTAATGTTTATTTTATGTTAGTATTTTTAAACAAAATATACCTAAAGATTTCTAATTTTCTAGACTTGTATAATACATCGCATACCGACGAAAAATAGTAAACTGTGGTCCTTCGATACTGTTGTAAACCAGCTTTTAGTATCGAAAGACCGAAATTAACTTCTGCTCCGGTACTTTCCCGTGAAAACTAATCAAGTCGCCAAAAACTGATTGCTTTTCAAGATAACAAAATATAGATAGGTGACAGTATGCCCAACGGTTAAGCACGCTTGATGAAGATTATCTTAATTAGGTATAGCTGCTATCATACGAAAGTAAGTAAGTAGGTACGATGAAACTCTTGTCTTTTTTATGCTAGGCAGGAGACAATCCAGTGGTGTAGCTTGCCCTAGTCGGGCCCTGCATCAAAATTTGTTGAGGGGCCCTTCTACCTAACTGCGGGTTCAGGCCCCTGTAGTTTAGGGGCCCCGTATCTTTAATACGGTGGTAGCTCCGCCCGTGAGCCAATCGCTAAGCCACTGCGCCAATCGTGTCGCCAAATTAGCTTCTTATACTTAGGTATTATTATTTACTATTAGATTCAGTAAATCGTGCTTACCACTACCGCTGCCTCCATATCCCGGGTATCCTTGTGAGTAGCCACCGAAGCCGCTTGGGTAGCCGCTTGCGCCTATGTAAATAGGCAATAAATACAGATTATTTGAGATTGTAATATTACTAGCGACCCGTCCCGGCTTCGCACCGGTGCAATGTAGACACATAAACTTTCCCCTTGAAAAACTATCTATTAATGAAAACTCCATTAGAATGCATTTTGTCGTTTATAAGATTTGAGCGTACAGACGCTGTGGGAAGCGACTTTGTTTTACACTATGTAGAGATATGTTAAAGCTAAGACTTAATTATGGCTTTGTTCCGATTCAATAAGAGAATAGTGATGATAATTTTCAAATGTAGATAATAATTACGGACAAACGTTTATTAGTAGATAATATACTAACAACCTATTGTGCGCGAATGGCGAAAATTCAAGCTTATCAAACGGAATTTCTTCATTACTGTAGGTATTGTGGGTTGGCTTTAATTTTATCTATAGGTACTAGAATAAAGGTGAAGAGTTTTTTGTTTGTTTAACACGTTAAAGTACATATTAAAACATTTAGGGCTGATTTTTCAATAGTCAAATAACTTTTTTCCAAATAAAAATATGACAGTTTGACATAAGTATTTTCTATACATAAGCTGTCAAACCGCCATATTTATCCAGCCGTTATTTGACGATTGAAAAATTAGCCCCTAATAAAATGTGCTTATTATAAATTATGTCATAATGCTTACCTCCGAATCCACCGGGGTAACCACTCTGTCCAGGATATGACCCGAATCCAGCACCGCCATAGCCTTGGTTACCACCAAATCCTTGCCCAAAGCCTCCAGATGAAACTCCTCCGTAGCCACTATTATAGCCGTTGTAGCCGCCGTAGCCGCCCTGATTATAGCCACCTTGGTTATAGCCGCCCTGGTTGTAGCCGCCCTGGCTGTAGCCGCCCTGGCTATAGCCGCCCTGGCTATAGTCGCCAGGATTATAATAGCCGGACTGCCAACGGGGTCTTAGCAGTCCATACCCTCCCGCATTCCGCCTTTGTCCGTCTATGATGTCATTGCTCGCGTCCGCCACCTTTTGAGCGACAGTCACGGCCACAGAACATGACAGCAAAATTATGTTCTAAAAAAGAAAAACAAAAAAAAGCTAATTAACGGTCGCTGCGTTATCACCTTGATTTGATCACATTATAAAAAGATGGAGATGATAAAAGTAATTGAGATAACTGATGCGTTTATGATTTAACTAGCGATCTGCCCCGGCTTCGCATGGGTGCAATGTAAATACTAACTAAATGTACCTATAACCTTTATTAGAATCCGTTGCGTAGTCTTAAAGATCTAAGCATACCTACATACGGCGGGAAACGACTGTTTTACCTATACAATACTATGTAGAGATTTAGAAGAGGCCAAGAAATGACCAATTTACTTAATGCTTACAATAGTCATATTATATACAGTTGCGGTTCTATCTCAGTATGCCAAGATGATTGCCGAATTTTTCTGATGATTTTCGAATTAAAAGTTTGAGGTAGGTAATTATATTTTGGCTCAGTACATCATCTACAATATCGTTAACAAAGCACATTGCACCACCATTTAATTCCTTCGTAACAGAGAACAAAGGTACATTACTCAATGTACCGTGCAATTTAAACTAAACAATGCATGTCCTCATACTCCTCTTCCTTAAGTTTTGGTGTAACCGAGGCTACGTTCATTTACAGAGCTGTTCTTTGTTCCTCCAATCCTTCCTAACATAATATTCGGTTTCCTATGGTTTTATATTATGCTAAGTTCGTCATATCTGGGTATCTTAAAAGGCCCCTACATGGAAAGCAATATCCAGGTATTTTGGTCACGCATTAAGTTAGAATTCACGTACTTCAGTGCAAATCTATCTACAAATTAAAAACCTAAAGAATTTATTTGTTTGTTTGAACGTGCTAATCTCAGGAACTGCAGCTCCGATTTTAAAACCTCTTGTTACGTTATATAGCCCGTTTATCGAGCAAGGTTATAGGCTATATAGCGTTACGCTACGACCAACGGAGGCGGAGCAGTAACCAAATAACTTAACGAGGGTGAAATCGCGGTGTGTTGATAGTCAAATTGATAGCATCTGCTTTTAAGAAAACTTAGTATAACCAGCATATCTGAAGGTCAGGACCCTAGATAAATCAAAGACCTAATAAAATATTTACCCAACAATCTACACTATATTTTTTGACGGGCCTGTTGGTCTAGTGGTTAGCGGCCCTGACTGCTAAGCCGGAGGTCGTGGGTTCGGTTCCCACCCAGGACAAACTTTGTGTGATGAGCATGATTGTTAGTTCTGTGTCTGGGTGTGATTTATCTATAATATGTATGTATTTATAAATTATATAAGTATGTATATCAGTTGTCTGGTTACCATAACACAAGCTCTGCTTAGCTTGGGATCAGATAGCCGTGTGTGAGTTGTCCCATGATATTTATTTATTTATTTATATTTATACAAGACATTGTGACTGATTAAAGGAGTATCAGATGTTGATACAAATCTTTATTTGGATTGTTTCGACGTGCAGTAGGTGTCGACACAAGTTATTAACAGTTTCTTTGAGTAAACAGGTGGTTTGCTAAAAAAGGCAAAGCGTGAAAGACTGATTAATTACTCAAGTCTCACGTAATGAGACCCAATTGATTTTCTAATGTTCTGTCATACCGGTATGACAGCCGGGCTTTAAGCGGTTAAACGTAAAAAAACCTACACGTTATTAGGATATAGTCGAAGTTATGATAGCAAAACCAGGTCTGTTATTGAATGACATCCTATTCCATCTGACATCGGTGAGGAAACCTGGACTTATATTAAGTCTGAAATCGCCAATCCACCTTGGCAAAGCATACTGATCAATGCTCGTGCCTTCTCGGAATGAGAAGAGGCCTTTGCCCTGTAGTGGTAGGTACAATAATAGGCTGGTAATGTCTAACTCACTTAGGTTTATGGGTCAATATCGCACCTTATAAGATACCTTTTAAGGCTGCAATATTTTTTGGACCTGCCATTAACTTTCACTCAGACGTGCTTTTACGAGGCTACCATTGTTATGTTTCACCTTGCAGGTATCAATGATGAGTGTGATTTCCATTCTGATTTGATTTGGCGACCTGGTGAAGGTCGTGGGAACCTGCTGGATCTGGGCAGGACCGGTCATTGCGGCTATCTTTAGGGGAAGCCTATGTCCAGCAGTGGAAGTCGTACGGTTGATAATAATATGACGATAATTGTGAAATATTCACCCAAATATGTGCCTTGCCCAGTTACTTAATACATGACTAACCTACAGTGTACCTACTTATTTTGTTTTGTAATTTTATCGTTAACATCAATGGACTTGAACCGATTGAAGGTTAACAGTCGCATGCTTTGGCGTAAAGTCGAAACTAATAATAGAAAGATACAATCAAACATAACTTTTCTATTAAAATTCATAATTTTGGATAATGACGAGTTATCTTGGAATCTCTATGAATATGTAGATACTTGGTAGGCCTGGCGCCCGTGTAGGTGATAGGCAGGCGCCATGCAAAAGTAATCTATAAGTTTACATAAGGTCGGGAAGATATAGGTAGGTATATTATATTATCTTACCTACTATTTCCTGGTAGAAGACTTTAAGTTAAGTATTAATTTCCAAATAAGGATACCTATTTGAAAAAAAATAACTAACCACAAGCCTAAATATTATTTATCCACGAAATTTAATCGAGTCTAATTAATTAATAATCAAAATAAACCTGAACTACTTATGTATGAAGCGGGCTGTCAAGTAAACCCTGTTTTTATGGATGTTGTTGGAATATATTGATCACAGTATACAGATAAAGGTACCGGATATACCTACCTGCCTGTCCCAAAGTATAATGTATTACAATTTAATTACTAGATATTCAAGAATGATACGAACACTGATCAAGATTGAATACCCAATTGGGTAATGGATAAAATCTTAACAATCCCTAAGATAAGTATTGAAGATAATAAATAATCTTTAAAATCTAATCTTTAGTTATTATACAGCTATTAATGAACTTAAACGGAAACCGCTCTGCCTAATAATTTTTGATTTTAGATTGTAGGTAGGTTAGCTACTTTTTGTTTCATGGTTTGTTTGTAAAGTAAAACGTAATTATTTAGGTTTAAAATAGATCCAATTTTTAAGGATTATGTGCGAAAACCCTTACGATTTAGTATGGATATATTACTTTCTGTGGTACCTTGGTTATCTATAGGTATTATTTTTTTATTTTAGATAAGAAATAACCAAGGAGGGCACAGTTTTGTTTCTTTCAGCCGGAGTTATTGTTTGTTTACTGCTTTTAAATTCTGTTTTCACTTAGTATTCGTTTCTTTTTTTCTGGTTGTTTTTTTATATAAATATTTTTTTTAATTCGCTTACATTTCACTGATAATTATTTAGATAAATGCTAAGCGAAGTAGATTTAATAATACCTAACCTAATTTTTAAATGTTGCCTTAATAAATAAAAAGTTAAAGCAAAGCTTTAAAAAAAACTACAATCTTTCACTTGTCCATTTAAACAAAAATGTGAAGTTCATTCACTGCACTATTTAAAAAAAGAACGCTCACCAAGATATTCATGGTCACTGCGATCCGCACAACACTGTGATCTGTTTAACAATGATCATGATCTGTTGATCTCTGCATTTATATGCTCACTTCTGTGTGAGGTTTTTTGTCTTAGACGGATCGTCAGTTTTAATGAATGCGGTTGTAAAAATGTTTGAGGTACACATTGTTTGGGATTAATCTAACGGATGTTACGTGCCAAATTGGATTAGCGGTGCGTCTACATACGATTTTTTCAGTTTGCTGAGGGATTTAAAATTTAATAATTATTATTGTTTATTGATTATTTAGTAATTAAAAAAAATAACTAATTTATAATTATTTGGTAATTAGAGGTTTTCGTATTAGCATTATGAAAGAATACCGAAGTAAGTACTATCTACCTAAATACATAGGTCAAAATCCGTTCGACAAAATTATATAATTTTTATTGGAAACATAATTCCTTGACCTAAACAAATTCTAAGAAAGAGACTTCAATAAAAACCACCTTATATTCGAAGAATTTTAGAATTATTACTTGCTGATAAAAATAACCATGGATGGGTTTTTAGGTATTTATATCATAATATTGTTTTATATAGATAATTATTTGATAACTTGCGATGATGAATATCTAGAACGAATATAAACCTTGAAACCTAATGCGTACGTTATACATTTGAACCGATCTTAGTCACTTTCGATTTTTCTGCGAATTTGTTGACGATGAAATCTTGTAATCATTATCAAAGAATGATTGTGGGAAATAAATAGAAAAGTAGGGAAGCCATTTGATAATTATAAAACCAAAGAAGTTATTTTCTTTCTTAACTGGCATAAATATTAGCAACTCGCTTTATTTAACTCATTTCTGTATCTAAGTACCCAAGGAGGTGGATACTTACCTACTTTTTTAATTAATAAAATTATAACTAATATTTATATTATTAGGGTATACAAATATAAAAGATACAATGTTCTAAAAAAAAAAACTGCATTTATCAATCATTATTTTCTTATAAAATTATATAAAACAGCGTTCTTTAAAAAATACATTACCTACCTATATAATACTGGCAACCCAAAATTCAATCTCATAAGAAGAAAAAAAAAGAACTGCATTTTAAAATTTTTGACAGATCAGTATTGGCGGGGCTCAGTTACTTTCAATTGTTTTTTTTTTAGCTTTAATCTTTTATTTTTTACTATTCAAAGATTGTTGTGTGCGAAATTGAATTGACTGATAAAAAGTGATATCTAACAGGAGTTTTCATATTTTCATTATGATGTTACGACTTGAAACAACCGGCCAGGCAATTGAAGCAGAAATAGAAGCAAACGGTATGTAGATCCTAAGATGTCCATGTTCATAGTACAAGTTTTATTGATAAGAAATAATTATAGGCATTCTTTTCCGTTACCTACTGCAATTTGTAAATTTTAATACAAAAGATTTATATCTCCACTCATATCTTAATCACGTAGATTTATATCATAGGCATATCGTAGATAATCAAAAGACTGCGTAATTACCCATCATGGGCCATTGTGTACACGAGACATAATAACCCTAGATTTTTTTTAGGTATTGGAATGGCGATTTATGATACAGAGAAAACAGAATTCAGTGACGAGTCTACCTAATTTGGTGGGTATCATCACGACTACTCTACTTTGGGGATAATACAACTATAAGGTAAGTGAGTTTATATTGTCAAACTGGTGCCCGATGTTGATTCCACGATTATCGATATAGGTACTATTTATCATAATAGATGTCGCTACGCGCCACGAATAGACTATTACGCTTATCAATATTTTCATAAAATAGGCACATAAAATATGTTTCTACAAAAAGTAAAATAGCCAACTAGTATTCTAAACGTAGTGATTATCGCGATGAACTTTATTTCACGTTTAGTATATCAGTGTGCTCGTACGATAGACGATCAGAGATAAGTACTTGTGTATCTGTTACTATCATAGCAACCTAATCGTCATAATTGACACACAGTTTAACTTACGGACTAACTATACTTATTCAGCTCAATTTAGTATAACGTATCTTGTTCAGCTTAGAATAGACGCGGAGAGCTGAACGAATGCGTACCACATATTCTTACAAAACTGGTGTTTCCAATAAAAAAACTGAATTAAGTCCAATAATTAAATTTAAACCTAGGGCGGGTGTCATGGCGATTATGACACACTTAAAATATCTACTATCTCACAGAAACTCTTAGGCCGTAAGCTAAACTTCCCAGGAAAAAATAAACATTATTTCTTTTGTGAAAAATCTATACCCTCCATTCGGGTTTAGCCGCAGTTAAAAGGACTCTAATTCCGATACAGCGCCTGTCTAGGAGAAACCACGCCACTGGTATTTCCAAATACTTTTCACTGGTGATTACTTACGAATTTGTGTTAACACTTACACAGACATTAGCCCAGTTGGGATTCCCTACAAGTCTACGTTACCCCACAAACGTATGCATTAAATTAACCCATTATGATAATGCATCAACAACAATGACATAATAAAATGTGAATATCTTATTCGATACTTGCGCCACCAATTATCCTTGGACGTAATGGGTCACAATACTCCAGACAGCTATTTATTCTGCCTTAAACGTTATATTAATACTGTTGAGTCATTTTTATTATGTCCTAACGTTAGCTTCCGGATCATTCATTTGTATACGTAGTAATTAAAGTGGTTACAAGGCAAGGAACTTTGTTGAATTAGGTTCTAATAAATATACACGCGCGGGGTAATTGCGTAACACACTTTGCTGTGTCATTTTGAAGGATTTTGACGGATATAAATAATTTATTGCTTTACATGTTTAAAAAGTTATGAAATATTTTTAGCTGTCCTATTGGAAATCTATAGGGGAGGCCTATGTTCAGCATTGGACCTACGGCTGTTATAATGATGATGGCATTGACAATAAAATGGTGTGTTACATATTATAAACAGGCAATAACCCCGTGGTTTCACCAGCTTTAAGTTAAGTATTTGGTTTGTGCTCGGCTCCCGTGGGTCGCGGCGTGATGCTATGTAACCTTCCTCGATAAACGGGCACCGGTATTTCTTGAGATTAACGCGTTTTCAACCAACAGACGGAACTCTTTTATTGTATAGATTAATGCCCGTTTCAGCCAAATCTGATTTAGAATAAAGTTTATATTACTAGCAAAAGTAATTATATGGTCAGTTACACCTACAATATCACTTATGGCAAATTGTGAGAAGCATCGCAGATAACCAAGGTTTTCCGTTTTAGAGTGTATAATTATGCTTAATACGGCCTAAAATGTAATACAGGTTTTATTGACACCTACATACCCGTGGTACAAGGAGAGGCTGTACCGATCATTATTAAAAAAACAATAGGTAAGTTCAAAATATGTTTGTATTGTTTTTTATGATGTACAGTCAAACAAGCCATTTGGTTTATAGGCGGCTAATTAGCAACTACTTTTAACCAATGTTTCGAGTGTGTAAATTCTTTTGAATCACTTTAAATTAGTTTCAAAATTATTAGACACCACATGCTTAAAAATTGAACACAAAAAACCATGAATAGTAATGAAGCAGAAAGATAATTATTGTTGTCTGTAGACCAAATAGGTTATTTGACCGTACGGAGATATTACGGACATGCAGTATATAATGTAAGGCACTATTTAAACCGTAGTAGTAAAACTATTCGGAAATGAAGCCTTATTTAAAAAAATATCTACATTGTCATGTAAAACATTCAATGAACAAGTTAGCACTTGTTTTTGGAAGAGTTTTTGTTTTTAGAATCAAACAAAGCAACGGTAAAACAAAGGGTGATTTATTAATACGTATGACGTCATAGGCGTGTACACCAAATGTGACTAGCATTTTCTATTATTATGCAAAACGATTGACAATATAATTTATGAAAATAAAGTTAAAGATAATGAATTTTGTTTAAAAACCCGCGATCCAACTCACAGCATAAATACTTTAGTGGTCGTATCTATTTGTACCAACAGCCCTATTGAGAAGACTTATTTGAGTTTCTGATTTTTTGTTCTATATTTTTAGTTGCTAAGTGAACTTAGAAAAGCAGTAGGTATTTATGGGAAATTATCTTTTATCTACTAGTCTTAAAACTTGACTGATTAACTGTCTCCGTACTAATCGTTATGAACGCGTTAATTTGCTAGTTACTCGTATATGTTCCTAAAAAACATACAAAAAAGTAAAACTACACTAGTTGCTTGGACATTGTAATGTACCCTCATAATTATAGGCAGGCATTTCGCTAATCCTAAAGCATATTCGGCCTCATCATAAAGTTGGACTTTACCTACACGTGATCAGATTTATTAGAGTCGTGTAGGTTGTTTTTCTTTACTATTCACGGATAAGCATCGATAAGCTCGCGATTCCTATCTAGGTTGGTATCTATGAATAAAAGGATTGGAATTTCACTGACAATTAAATAAAAAAATTACAATGGTTCGGAAGACAAAAATAAAATAATGAAGATAATTTAATTTGAATAATTGAATTCTTTAATTAATCAAAACAGCTAGCTCATCACTTAGGTAGTTAATTAATTTATTTATTTATTATCATAATTCATGCCAGTTACAGCAGAGTCGACCTCGAGGGTAAACCTTTTAGCAAGAAAAACGATAACACACTATCTTACAGTACTTAAAGATCTTGTCAAAGCATTTCTTTTTGTCAAGATTCGTTATAAATTTATTTTTTATTTGTTCTGATAATTTTTAGATTCCTTAAAAAAATAACTTATTTAACTTTTCTATTACTTTGGTTTGCCCTACAGCTGGCTGAAATTCCATAATTTCCTCTGAATTTATTCGTTATTGTGAAGCAATCATTCATAAAGGATTCTTCCTGGCGATGCCATCTCCGAGAGGGCTTTTCACGACGTAATTTTCTATTTTATGCCGTCCATTCCAATGCTATTTTAGTCGAACGATCGTCTCATATTCTTTTATTGGCTTATAGTACTACTTTTAATCTGAATGTCCGCTTAAATATCGATAGAAGATGCTCTATTCAACGCTTTTTTAGGAAATATAAAGTTCGTCAACTTCATGTAACTGTGAAATAAGATTTCCATACCTTTTCTCATAATTACCAAGACTCAAATAATTGTATTGTCAATCATTAAATATCTTACTAACTTCTTATACTTGTAGTAGACATTCAGAACTTAGATGAACTGAGATGTTTCTGAAACACATAAAACGTCTGTATAACATAGAGAACTAATGTTGATTAACTAAAAGCAGATAACGGACCGGACAGCCAATCCGGCGTATCATGACGTATTGTAAGTGCATGTGATTGGCTGACGAAGCCAGGCTCCGGCCATCGGATTAGTTAACGCAATTAACAGCTTAGTGTTCTTATCAGGTAATGTGTACTTATTTAATATTCATAGAGTCAATACAAACACCATGTTTAAATTTCGATTGTGAAGTAAAAAGGTAAAAATTAAGCTGGAAAAATACTTTGAAATTGATACATGTCCTACTAGCCAATTATTTGAAAATTAAACATTTGGCGATAAAAGTACCTACAATTATAACGTCTTTTGCTAACAACTAGGGAGCTTGTCTAGCGCTTGGTTCGGGGTTCAACTATGTTTTCAGATGCAAAAGTTTGCATTCTTACTGCTAATTATGGCAGCGTAACTTTTAGTTTCAGCAGAGCATGATACGTACCTTCAAAGAAAAAACGGAGTAGGTTTTTGTGTTTATGACACCTTGTAAAAAATATCCTTTGTAATAGCTTTTTCAGCTTGTGGGTGCCTATTTTATTGTTAGTGCAATCTGCTCCTATTGCGCTTGTAAATCACTCGTTTCCTACTACTCTAAAATAACATATTTTTATTACTCTTTACCCTTTTACAATTGTTCTGGGAGTTTTCTTTCATCTTTAGATAAAAGAAATGTATGTTTCCTATATATCTTTACTAATTTTCAACATGCGACTATAGGTAGGTGTACGGTGTATCTAAATTTATACTGCTAATGGCTACACCCTAAAGGTATAACCCACAGTATCAGAAAATCATTTCATAATTGCATTAGTGTTTTTCAAATCATGCAGTACACATAATCAGGCTTTATGTTCCGTGGGTACTATTTTTAAAATCACAGTCGTTGTTTTGTTTTAAGAAGGTATGGTAGAAATAAACTGTTTAAATTCCGTCTAAATATGGATCAATTAAATAATAAGTTCCTTATTGCTCCAGTGACTACTAAGATCGAAAGTCGTATAAAAGCAGAAATATTAAGGTTTTTTTAGTTTTGCGGAACTCTAATACGCTAGGCCATAATTAAATAACAATAATATCAAAAAGACGTTCGTATTTACAATGTTAAGTTGGGATCATCGCATTAACTCTCCGTTTCTAAGAATCTTTAATAAGCTGTTACGGATATCGCGATTACAATTACCTATCAATGATAACATTGGATACAGGACTGTAAACTAGAGTACACTTCAAAATAGGTAGGTACTAATTTTTACAAGCATATTATAAATAGAGATATTAAATACACCTGATGCCGATACCGTTCTTATTTGAAAACTTTGAACATTGCTTCCTTATATCTATAAATTATTTAGATTTAGATGTCATTACCCGCATTACCTATATCCTTTAAGGTTAAGGCCTACTGTTTGATAATGCCTATAATATCACGATTTCTTAGAAATTTTTATTTAATTTTTATAATATGCATTAACTTGTCGGAAATAATATTTGAATGATCGCACGACATTGCATGCAAATACTGCGTATGCTTTGATAAAGTAATTCTAAGGGTGAATTTCACCAATGAAAATAAACGTGGTTTGCACATTTAAACTGGTTTCAAGGGCTGTTAGCGTCATCATTGCTGTAGAATTGGAATTGTCACTTTCTGCTCTTGAACGGGGTGTAGATATGATTTAGATATGATAATCGCATTCAGGTTCATTGATGAAATTCATCCTATATTATTACGTAGGCAGGCACACTTAGTAGGTAAAACAAATATTACATATATAACATAACATCACGCCTGTAATCCCCGAAGGGTTACGCAGAGGTGTGCCCGTTAGTACACCCACATTTCGCCAGTTATGTTTTTAGTCCCATGTAAAAGGGGGCGAGCCTATTGCCTATAAAAATATTCTTGATAAAATAAACCATTTTTAAGTACTTCCCCATATTTTCAGATTCGACAGATGTGTAGGGTACCTATTATAAATTATAGAAAGTATACCTACATATACAGTAGGTACATTGCAATTACAATGGAGAGCTTTGTTGTCTATTTGATAAATAGTGTTTTTCTTGATTTTCAAAATACGTTCAACAGTCATTTTGTTTCATCTTTAGGTATTGCAGTTTATTGCCTACGAACCTAGAAATCGCGCAATCATGATTCGTCCAGGTGACTCAAGAATTATATGTAGGTACTTTTATGATTCACATATTTACCTATTTGGAACTGCAGTCGTTTTATAAGCCAATCACTGCCATGTAAAGCAGATTTTACTTGCAACCCAATTTACCTAATATTAACTTGAAAAGTAATAGATTATTAGTTTTCTATATAGCTACGGCCATTAAATAATTGAATCTATTGTAAAGCATACTTCAGTTTTAGTTGTGCCTAATTGTTTCTTGAAGATCTACTTATGAAAGGACTTTGATACGTGTAAAAATGAGCTTAATTAATTTTTTTCAGCAATAAAAATAATATTTAGCTAATTTCCTGTGTCACTTTTATTTATTTATTTTTGCAATCACAACGTGATATTGTAGGTACCAACAACTACTAGCTGGTACAGTTACTGTCCTGCTTTACTTGATCCTTGATGGGAAGAAGAGTCAGGTAATGCAGGGCACTGACTGGACCTACCTACGGAATAAAAATCCGGATAATATTTATTTTAACACAAAATAAACTAAAAAAGTGTTTCATAACAATGCAGAGAACATAATTATGTAAAGGACCCAATAAAAAGCAAATGTTTATTTTGGCCCTGTAGGTAATGAAGGTTGGTTGCGCATGCGCTACCTACCGCAGACTACTTCTATTGAAGATTACGTGACATTAGCCATTATCATGAACGGCTGGACGTGCCGACGTGCACATTATTATTGACAAATTCAACTAAAATCAATCAACCGACAAGGTTTAAAAAAGTATATTAGAAAAATAGCCTTCCTCTAATACGCCTTCCTATTATAACGATTACCTATAGCTCCAAAAGATACTCCACTTCGGGAACCTTTTCTATATAAAAAATACAATAATATATGGATGGATTTTATGTCTATTATTGAACATACCTAAGCCTTTTTGTACGGTAAATAATATCAATTCAATTCAATGCTAAATTGACACAACAATATCATAATTACGTGTAGATACGCTATTGACGTTGTAAACACGATGAAAATTCCTGGAAAATTTGGATTAGTAGATTTAGTAGGAGGAAATACTTCTTTTTTGGGCCATTCAATCATACAGATTATTTAATCAATAAAGTAAAACCTTATTATAAATAGTTTTGATATCATACATTCCATTTAAAAAATGGTTAATATTAAAGTACCTACCTACTTGTGTGTCTATGAATTTGTTTCATTGGATCCGAGATATTTTTTTTATCAAAGTATCTTTTATTTTTAGTTAAAATATTATTTTTATTTAGTTATCTAGTTTAGTTCCTAGAGCAAATCATAACAGTCATATATATTTAGCTATTTTTTACAAGTTACTTAAATATAATAATATAGCCACCTACGCAAGTACTACTATACTGATACTAGATATTTATTTGTTATGTGAATACAACCACATAATATATACTTGATCTCACTGTTCTAATATGCTGCATATAGGTAACAATTGCTCAATTCCTAGTCATGTTTGGAACTTCTAAAAGCCTTAATAAAGTGGTTTAACAACATCAAGGTAATAAAATTTCGTAATCGGCTCTACGAGACCGGTAAGGTGTAGGTGCGCTACTGCGGTCCTTCGGGTATTCCGGACCTTTGCAGATATCTTTATTGGTGTTAAAATTTGATAATATAGGTACTTTATACGTTTATGTTAACTATGTATAATAAAAATGCGTGTAATCGCCTGCGGTGACGTGCAGAACGTGCTGCCAATGCCTCTACCTACCTTCCTAGCCTTTTACCCACTCCTTAGGTGCTTAATATTTTATGACTTTGCTTAGGTTATTGTTTGTTTAGTCCAACAAAGTACCTATCTAGGTAAAGTCTATGAAGTAAATAAATTATGATCTCTCGAACTATTGTGAAGGTATCGTGGTCTTATTAAAATAAATTAAATATTTTTTTTAGGATGTCTATGATGTTTGACCTTTTATGTATTAATTAATGTAGGTATACAATTTATCAATACATGACAGAGTCCACATAGCTATGACGTTAACTTGCGCAATTTGCATGTAAGTAAACAGCCGTTTTGATAGTAGATCGTTATCATCTAAGATAATCAGGATTAAATCGATTTTTGATCGATGATATTGATAAAAAATTTAATGATTTAATAGACATAGGTACTGTTTCTAACACTATTGCCTCAATAAAGTACATTTGACGCGCCGTTTACACAATAAAATTATAATATTATTATATAGCTGGGAAAATCCCCTATTTGGAGTTAATTTCCATTTGTAATCATAGAAAAATTATAGGTTGTTGGTTCATTGTTTGACCTGTGCATTAGTCATACGAATCTCAATTTATGAATACTGCGCTTTGCAAATTCAGTAACTATAAGCGCTTTCTGAATATTAACCGACCTGTTTATCAGGAAGTAGAAGAAAACTCAAATTTTATGATTCTTGTTCATGTCATGCTGGAGTGTCTCGTGGTATGTTATGGGACTGCTTAAAAAAAAGATAAAAGTTTTAAGAGTACAAAAACAACATAAGTACCAGAAATGTATAAGTTTTACTCAACGCCGACAGATACTACGCTGACAGACTGAACACCAACAAGACTTAACTTCAACGGGACTCTTAGCCAACAGGACGTGTGAATAAGGGTTAATTTACTATCAATTACTTTCCTAGTCTGTATGTCTGTGTCATAGAATAGATGAAAATGTTTGTTTGTACACCAAACAGACTAGGAAAGCCAAGGCATAAAATTCCTATCTTTTTTATACCAAATAGAAGTTTGAACACGGCTGCCAATAACGATGATACTAAATAACATTTTCGACTGTGCATAGCCCAGCAGTGTAGTGTAGGTATCTACGTATTGCAGGCCTTGTGCATAGGAGTACTTCACAGTAATTACTATAAAAACAAAGCTCAGTTACACGCATGTAACATGCTATTATTTACCTTTCGTATTCATCATCGAAACAATACGTTCAACCAACAATTACATTTACAACTGATTTACCTTAGAAACAGGTAACAAAGTTGAACGAATGGGTGAATACGTACTATAGAAACGGAACTATTACCTGAATAGAATCCACTTAATTAGTTCCCGCGGAGGAAATGCGCCATCTACGAGCCCATTGTTCGTTTGCTCCCGTGATTTTTGCCCGGGACTCTCCATGGTAGGGTTCACAGAAACATTGTTAATAATTTAAAGGATAAGGTTTTTTATCTTAAAATTTGTGTTCAAACCTGTATGCTGCACACCAATTGCTTGTTTTTAAAGACCCTATTATAATTTCAATTGTAATCTAAGAAGCAGTCGATCCAATGTTAATTTGTTACCTATGAGAAATATAGGTAGGTTACCTACCTGCTAAGTAACACCTGGGGTCGTTATCCAAATAGCGATAATTATGATAAATTAAATTATCATTACAAAAATCCAGGTAACATCATAATATTACGCCTGTAATCGCCACAGGGTTAGGCAGACGTGTACCCACATTTCCAGTTATGTTCAAGTTCCATGTGATAGGGGGCGAGCCTATTACCTATAACCTAGTACAAATCTAGGCTCCGAGGCTGCTACTGAGAAATTCCTAGTGTTAAAACTTAATAACACTTGCTTATCAGTCGCGGTTTGTGACCGCTAGATCAACGAGGCAGTAGAATCTAGGTATTTATATATTTTCCAGGACTTTCCCTGAGCCACATTTTACATGGTCACACGCTTGCCAGTCTAGGTCCGGGTAGACAAAAGACACATTTAGGTTCATCCGGGTGCTCCCGGATAAGTAAAGCAAAAAATCCTGGTAATTCTGCACGTTATTACGTATTGTTCTGTTTTATAAGCTAATAGTTCTTTGAAGCGAGCTTCGAAACTAGTATTGGTTGATTTAAAGTTTTTCTGTATGTTGATTTAATTTTGTAAATAACAATTGTTATGTGAATTGTGTGCCTGTATTTATATAGTTATAGTTATGTAGTATTAGTTATAGTTACCTTATACCGTAAAGTCTTTCGTTGTGAGAAATATCGTGCTATTTGCCGTACATTGCGGAACCGCGCGGCTATCGCATCATACGTGACCGATCATTGACGGATATGTACCACAACTTGCACGATATTTCTCGCACCGTTTAAATAAGCTTTAATAGCCAAGAGCCTCGATCAACACAGAAGGAGGCTCTCGTTGGGCAGTTGGATCAAGGGCTCATAATTATAAGAAGGTTCCTCTCTCGGAGTTCTTACCGCCGCTGATACCTTGAACCCTGTTTCGAATACCAGTGGTATACTTATATTTAAATGATTAATGATGTTACGTTTAAACTAATAATTTTATTGTTCATGTGTTTAGAAATTAATAAAGGACATAATTTGATTAGAGCTCTTAAGACAGGTCATTGTAAGACAGGTGGTGTCTTCTATATTTATTCAATCAAATTCAGTATTTTCTTGTTCAGCTTAGATTGTGATCGTTTCGAAAAGGCCTTTTAGGAACGATCACAATCTAAGCTGAGTCTCAATCAGTCAGAAATGCTTCTTAATTGTATAAATTTTTTGACATTGATTCTTGCTGAGATTAGATTGTGACTAGATTTTGAACGTTTAATTAGTAGAATTTTTATAATTTTAAACAGAACAATTGTAGGTACGTAGGTGATTTGATTACGTTTTTAGGAAGCTCGTTTTAAAAGCTCCTTTTTATAATTGCTACTTTACTCGCGTTAGGAAAGATAGCGTAAAAAAGTGGGATGTCGCAAAAAAATACAATTTACGAACGTCATTTACAAGATGTTTTTTTTAAACCTCATGTTCAGCAGTAGCGCTTTGCGACCATAAGCCCAATCAGGCAGTCCACAGGTAAATTGATAAAGGTAAAATAAGTAGGTATATGAATGTGAAGACAATGTACCTAGAATATAAAACAGTTTAAGTACTACAATAGGTACAAATTAAGAAACAAAATATGCTAAATTAATGATGTTTATAGATACATGGTGCTCACATCTTTATAATATTGTGATCGTAGACGATTCCGAACAAATAAGCAAACCGTATTTCTCAGCTTCCGGTTAATTAAAAGGAAAAACGGCTCATTCGAGAAATGAGCAATCCTAGAACAAAGAACTAGAAAATAATACAGAACTATTGATGTCGCTCTCGGTTCGGCAATTACATTGTGCGAACATGTATGACAATTGTTCACATGTAGTAAGTAGGTAAGCAGGAACGTGATTAAATGAGTTATTCCGAAACTTCCCATTTTGTTTTATTCTTTTAATCATATAGGTACATTGTTTGCTGTTTTTTGAACCATTTTATTTCATCGAGTATTTTTTTAACTACTCTTATTTAATTTTATTGGAATTTACAAAAATCAAAATTAAATCATTTTAATCATCTTATTGTTATCAATCAAGATTAACAAAATTGTCATTACGTATTAAAAAATTATCGTTTTCTTAATAAAAGTTGCAATAATCGTGTAATCCTCGGATTTAAAAAGATGCAGATTTGCTTATGTAGATTATCCGGATATAACCTTATCACATTAACAGGGAACAGAAGTGTGGAAGAGTGGGGCTGGGGGGAGGGGGGTAGTAAACTGGAATACCAGATATAAACTTATTAAAAGAAAATCAAGCAGTCAACATTGTTAAATAGCTAGAAATAAACTTTTTTATATTACTTCTTGTATCTTATCTCGCGGGAACTTTTCAGTAAAGATTATTTTAGCCCAGATAGTATCTTATATCACAAGACTGACCATATTGGCCCCCTAAATATACTTGTAATTTAAACCAAGTGGCTATAGCTATAACCATAGAATGTCTTCCAGCCAAAAGCCCAGGACTTTATAAGCCTGTTTAATAAGTATCCGCGTTTAATGGCGGCCACTGTCAAAAGTTTTAAGTAGCGTTAATTCTTTTGAGACGTTAGATTAATGCGTCGCCTAATTAAATATTTAAAAGAATGATATTAGGCACTGGCTTTGGGAGACAGTTTTTTCTGAATAGAAATGTCCTAATTTATTTTAGAGTACCTAGTCATAAAGAACCACACTGTTTTATAAAAAAAAAACTTTTGATGTCACGGCCTGGATTTCTTTTGTTCATTATAAATGGGCATTGTAATAAAACAGTAGTCATTTGGAGATAAGTAATTAATGTTAGTAGCGTTTGCAGATCAAATATTCCTTTATTTCGTTTAATTGTGTTAAAATCGAGACACTGTAGAGTTGACGGAATCCAATGAATAGGCTTTTCTTTTACTTAGAGACCAATTCGTCTTTTGAGAATGATATACATGAATCTTGTTGAGTTTATGTTGCTTCTTCTTGTGTACCTACTCTGCAAATATTTTTGACACAAATGTATTTTCGTTATGAAATAAACAACTTGAATTTGAACTTTGATTGAGTCATAACTTATCTTCTATTCAAATTGGTATTTTGTTTTAGCTTCTATCTAATACATTTTTAAGGCTTACTTTGATATGAGCCACGCTTTGAGATTTATTTTATCAACAGTCATCGGTAAACAAACATTTCTGAGTATCATCGGCTTTACCGTAAACCGCCAAATCCAACGGTAATAAATAATTACTGTTTATAGATTATACATGATTATATAATATTTACTGATATTGAGATATTCTGTGTGTGAGAGAAAAGAACAAGAGGGTACCATTTTCTTGTTTATAGAAACAAAAACCTTTGTGACTCTTACCACCCTCTAAATATATTAAAGTGAAACGCATCCCCAACTCTGTATAACAAACAAAGCGTCCTAAGTGGGTGCTTAATTAAGAAATGCTGAAGTGTTTTGATGGTGGCACATTAATTTTATCTTGTTTTTCTGCTTTCGCGACCAATTATCTCGGCGAGTTCGTGGGGAGTCTTCGTTGGGAGTTTTAATTTTATTCGCTTGCCCCAATTATATTTCGCTCTGCGATCAACATTCATATCTACTACGTATTTAAGAACTCGATCTGATGGTTCATATCGTTTCTAGTTTCCCAATGTCTTATTTCTTAAATGCCTCGTTTAAAGCTTTATTTCGTACTTCATTATCAATGTCATATATATTTGTGTATGGCTTGCTTAGTAGTGAGTGCTTGAAGTGCTTTCGCTAAACACAAACAGTATTATTGTATTGGATAACGTAACTTATCGCTTCGCCTTCGACGTCCTCGACTTAATATGGGGTTTCTACGTAAAGTGCTACAACGATTATGAGTTTAGGAAAATACGTATTAGCAGGCGGGTTTGAAATTCATCTTGATATTCTTTTAGGTCGTACAGATCTAGATTTCCTTTCAGATCAGAATAACTAACATTTCAAATAAAAACGTAAGAGGTTATGAAGGTCTGCTAGTTTCTTTTAAGTCGTAAAAACCGAACAGGTGTCGAAATGAACGAATATTTTGCATTAGTCAGAATTTTGACCATGAACCTTGGTGAAGTCCAAAAAGTATACGTAGATTTTACGTTCAAACTCGTATGCTAATATAATTTTTAGGGGCTTTTAGAAGGTTTTATCCGCGTCAAGTTACTATAAGAGCATATTTACTTAAAAGAAGGAGATTGGATTAGTTTTATAAAACATATACAAGGCCTTTGTTTGAAAGATTTGAAAGATTGTAGTATCATTTTTCAATAATTAATAACTCACTGTATCAGATTCCAGTGGTAGAATCTTTTCGCTTATTTTGTGGTCGGCCTCCACGCTTTGTTCGCCAATGCTCCTAATTTCCCTTTGTCCCAAGCTACGTTTACCGTAAAAAAACCTTTGCGGAAGAAATTTTCTTAATACTTGACGTTCTAAGCGTTAATTAAGTGACGAAGGAATATGAAAAAAGTCTGTGATATTTTTACTTTTTGTTTTCACGGCAATTTATTTTATCAAAATTTAATTTCGTTTTGGAATGTTTTACCATAAAAAAAAAATATTTATTTGCAGAAATATCTCCACGAATTAAATAAGTGGCAGTCGTCACCAGAAATTTAAATACGTTTTCTATTAACCATTCTGCTGAATTAATTTACCATTTTCTGTGCAATTCTTAAAGTAGTCAAAAGTCTGTAAGCGTTTTTCAAGTAGTGTCTGATATGGTAATAATAATGTCAATTGCATCGTCCTCTTAACCGGTTCATAATCGCACTTACCAATTATTATGGTCTATGCTGATTGTAACTACTACGTCTAAAAATTATTTACTTTAGATACCATGGTGAGTCTATCTTTTTTTAAGTAGTTCGGTAACAGCTAAACAATAATGTTTAAGGAATGGGTTAAATGACGTGCGTTTACGTCCAGCGGAGGACTGCTATAGGCTGATGATGCGAAGTGAACGACTCGTAGCCTTCCCAAATCGTACCGACTTCCTTCTCCTCGTCAAGTTTCATCCAGCTGTTATCAGCCTAGTCGTTTACATAAGTAAGCCATTATGTAAGCTATAGCTTTAAGCAAAATTTCAAAAAGAATAGGACCACCTTTCTTACTTACATGGTAGGTATGCACTTTACTCAACTACACAAGCTCTGTGATGAAAAGCACATACACTTGGGCTACAAATTCTTGGTTACTTACCTAATATACCAAATACACGCTATCTACTAACATAGGCTTAGCAATTACAGCATTCATTTTATTTCAGCATCCTTTATTGAGTTGTGTTTAGATGCAAACATATTTATTTGGTTATTCATAGGTTTTTTTTATGTAGTCCAGATTCTAATATTTATGTTAGTATAAAATATTCACGTTTCACGATAAGAACTGCCGTCGCCATTCCAAGGTATTTCCGATATTTTATCATATCATAATAGTCTCTATTACCGCATAGGTTTTTTGTTAAATATAATTGCTGTGCCTACATACACCGTCCGCAAAGTCTACCCCTGGCAATTCTTTTCATCTGTCACACCCAACGACGTCATGACCCATTGTAAATTTATACGAGAGCCTTGTCTTGTCAGCTATTACGTCTTATTATGCCTTACGAATATTTGTGTCAAGAACACAGGGCATTGGGTTTTTCTGTCTCTGCTGTAATGGCCATCAACTCGTCATAAGCTTGGTCACCAAGACTACCTATATGGTTATTATGACGCATTGGGTTCATGATTCTTGCATGATTTGCCATTTCTAATTGGGTTTTACGTTATTTAAATACAGATCGTGTGTTAGAGATAGCATAGTTTGCTGTTGCGTCACTAATAGAATGTATAAAACTGATTCAGTGCAATAATTCTAGAAGGTGAAGGCAATTTTTAACGTGTCCAATTGTAAGTCTGTAGCTGAGACCTATGTTTACCAGTAGACTTCCTACGGCTGATATGACGATGATGTAATTTTTTGTCGGTTATTAAAAATATCTGCTATTCCATACAAAAATGCAATATGTGTAAGGGCAAAATGTTTGGAACAAATGATTTTTTTTCTTAAGAAACGGTGAAAAATATTAATTTAGGGATTGGTGATTCTGATTCATGGTTATTTGAAAAGACGGTAATTTCTACTCCGTATAGCATCTTTCGTATAATGCGACTCCAACACGTTATTCATATCCCTCTTCCTGCTGCAAGCTCCCAATACACTGTACCTACATAGGAAATAATATACGCCCGAGGGAAAGCAGCATTAAAATATCGTGTTTCCTTTTATGATCGTCAAGGTTTATATCGATGACCTCGTTATGGTTGCTAAAACACACCACATCCGCTGTTATATGTATTATAAGTATAAATAGCTACGTAGGTGGGCACCGCGACCTTACCTTGCGAATTTCCCATAAAGTTATCCTTATAATTATACCAGTTTGTCTATTTAAAGCATATTCGAGTTTATCAATCTAAAAATATGTTTTTGCAAGACCAGTAAGGCATGAATCAAGGATTTAACCGTAATCTCTTCATCCACGCACTTTTCTACACTACTCAAATTAATAAGTAAGAGAACTAGGATTCCTAAGGATAATACTTATAATATATTATACTTATATAATACTAGCTTTTACCCACAATTTTGTCTGTGAGAATGTCGGCTATCTCGAACGAAGTACCTGGCCTATGTCTATATATTCTTAGTGTTCTAACTAACCCCGTACCAAACATCACATGTAGTGGTTTAGTCGTGACAGCGTAACAGACAGACACAGTTACTTTCCCATTTATAATATTAGAAGGATTTTGATATGGTGACGTTGTAAGTCAAAGTTTCAACCTTTTGACTCATATTTTTACGAAAACCAGTATTAAAGGTTTATTACTTTATTAAAAAGGTACATATGAACTTAACTTTATAAATATAAAAGTTACTTAGATACTGGTCTTGACAGCCTCGTTGGTCTAGTAGTCACACAGAGCGACTGTTGAGCATGACGTCTTAGGTCCATTCCCAGGTCGAGTAAAGTGTTACAGGGATTTTCCATCAGAAATTTCTCAGTCAGCAGCCTCGGAGTCTGGATTTGTGCTCGGTTGATAGCAATAGGCTCGCCCCTTATTACAGGAGATTAATGGGTACACCTCTGCCTAACCCTTCTGGGATCACAGGCGTGATGTTATGTTACTTAGATATTTATATATTATTTTTTTATAATTATTAGTATCTACTTCTTGAAATTTAAGAAATAGAAACCATTTCGTGCATTTGTGATCGCCCTGATGTTTTTACTCGAACATACTTCATATTTTTTGTGTACCTTTTCTTAAAAAAATGTTATGTAGTAACAAGTACGTAGTTGGAGTCACGTAACAAATTTGATTTCGTGTAATGACAAGGATTTGTTGTACTGTATAAAAAAAAATGTGTCGGAGGTTTGTAATTTTATTTTCGTTTTCTTATTTTTTGTTCGTAGTAGAGGTATTAGCAGACACTTGTTACATTGAAAATTATTGTGTTTCACTTAATATATTAAGTTTTAGACATTTTTTTACATTATATCATTAAATAATAAAGAGCAAAGTGAGTACCCATGGAATAGGGAATATTTACTATTTGTTTACATTCAATGTTATTTACCTTTAGGGGTACTTTTTCTATTAAATAAACTTGATTTTAGTATATTAATGTACTACCTTCAATAATTATAATTATAGAATTAGAAAAGTAAAGGCTGGCAGCGGCGCCGCGCCGGCGGTTTTAAGTTTTCTTGCTTGTACTTTATGCATTGTGATTTATAGGCCTTAGCTGCTTAAAATAAAGGATAAATGAAATAAAATAAATAACAGCAGATATGGGTTATATTGTTGAAATTACAGCAAATTGGTTATATTTTATTTATTAAATGGCTACATGTCTACTTTGCTTTATATTTATCGTGAATTTACGATAACGTTGTACTGGTATTTTTCTAATGAATGGAGTATAGGTAGTATATTTTCAACCCATTAGTTTGCTCTGCTGTCATAACCATGTTTTGTCAATTGATGATGCTTTATTTTAATTTTGGTAAAATTAAAAGTCCTAATTAAAGAAATTAATTTGCTTATATTTACAAAACATCCATTATTATTTACAAAAAAGATGGTATTCGAGTACAAAATGATTTAATATAATTCAGTTATATAAATAATGATGACATATAGTACTTATATCTATAACAATACATTTGCTTAAATAGTGACACTTCTGCAAAACATTACTCCCCCTTCAATATTTCTCTCTCTTTTGTCATGTTGCATTGATTTCTACTATATAATAATAAACATTTATTTTGTATTATCTGGGCATGAGATCAGGGATGGATATATCACATATTTCGGTAAAGCTTAATAGTAGTTAAGGATTCCTAGTAGATAAGTACAGACGCGGCAATAAATGCTCTTCTTCTGTGAGTCGAAGAAGTTGTTGGTCCTTTTCTGGGGTTATTTTGTTGATTTAGAACTGCACTACTATGAGCGCGACTGTAGATACCAAGTTACTTGCAATCAATTTTAATTGTAAGCCATCGAACAATATCGCTCTCTTATGATTAACAATATGTGATATAATTTCTAGAATGACTAATTTAATTAAATTTGTCCATTCCTACAAAATAAATATTTATTATAAGTGCGTAAGTACACTGGTTCCAATTATTAGTTAAAATAGTACATTAAAATGTGAATATTTGCGTTTTACAAAACATTAATTAGTGCATTTATTTTTATCACTTTACATCCTTAAGAGTAGCGAACATAATGGTAAAACAATCACAATTAATAATTTCTAACGAACTAACGAATAACGGGACAGGGAAACGCTGGTACAGCCTTTTGATTACTTTAGATGCCTACAGTTTCTTCATAATGACTAGGTATGTGAGGTTAGTGAGTAACAAATTACATCCAACAATAATTGTAACATAGATTCTTTCCTGCTTATAAAAAAAAATAAAAAATAAGTTACATACTATATCTCCTTGCGTATGGATTAGTGCTCGCATCAGGGAATACAGTTTTAACTCTCGGCACTTTAAAAGAGCTTTGAAGACTTTCGAAATCGTAATTATCGGTAGACGCTGCAGCTCTAGCTCTTCTTCGTCCTATCTCGTAAAATAGAAGACATAGTAAAGCTAAGACTGTGAGGTAAAGAAGAACCAACATTGTGATGGTAAGTGGGGTCCAAAAACTATTGGTGTCTTTATCGTCAATAGGTGGTGTTGGACACGTTGAAGGCGTTTCGTTGTCCGTTTCAGTCGTAATTGTTGTCTCTGGGGTAGTTGTTGGATCAGGGGTATCGGCGGTTGTGGAATCTGGATCTGGGATGACGACGGTTGTTAGATCTGGATCTGGCGTGACGACGGTTGTTAGATCTGGATCTGGGGTGACGACGGTTGTTAGATCCGGATCTGGGGTGACGACGGTTGTTAGATCGGGATCTGGTGTGAGAACAGTTGTAAGATCGGGATCTGGGGTGACGACGGTTGTTAGATCCGGATCTGGGGTGACGACGGTTGTTAAATCGGGATCTGGTGTGAGAACGGTTGTAAGATCGGGATCTGGGGTGACGACGGTTGTTAAATCGGGATCTGGTGTGAGAACGGTTGTAAGATCGGGATCTGGGGTGACGACGGTTGTTAGATCTGGATCTGGGGTGACGACGGTTGTTAGATCGGGATCTGGTGTGAGAGCGGTTGTAAGATCGGGATCTGGGGTGACGACGGTTGTTAGATCTGGATCTGGGGTGACGACGGTTGTTAGATCTGGATCTGGGGTGACGACGGTTGTTAGATCGGGATCTGGTGTGAGAACGGTTGTAAGATCGGGATCTGGGGTGACGACGGTTGTTAGATCCGGATCTGGGGTGACGACGGTTGTTAAATCGGGATCTGGTGTGAGAACGGTTGTAAGATCGGGATCTGGGGTGACGACGGTTGTTAGATCGGGATCTGGGGTGACGACGGTTGTTAGATCCGGATCTGGGGTAACGACGGTTGTTAGATCGGGATCTGGGGTGACGACGGTTGTTAGATCCGGATCTGGGGTGACGACGGTTGTTAGATCGGGATCTGGTGTGAGAACAGTTGTAAGATCGGGATCTGGGGTGACGACGGTTGTTAGATCTGGATCTGGGGTGAGTACGGTTGTTAGATCTGGATCTGGGGTGACGACGGTTGTTAGATCTGGATCTGGTGTGAGAACGGTTGTAAGATCGGGATCTGGGGTGACGACGGTTGTTAGATCCGGATCTGGGGTGACGACGGTTGTTAAATCGGGATCTGGTGTGAGAACGGTTGTAAGATCGGGATCTGGGGTGACGACGGTTGTTAGATCTGGATCTGGGGTGACGACGGTTGTTAGATCGGGATCTGGTGTGAGAACGGTTGTAAGATCGGGATCTGGGGTGACGACGGTTGTTAGATCTGGATCTGGGGTGACGACGGTTGTTAGATCTGGATCTGGTGTGAGAACGGTTGTTAGATCTGGATCTGGGGTGATGACGGTTGTTAGATCTGGATCTGGGGTGACGACGGTTGTTAGATCTGGATCTGGTGTGAGAACGGTTGTTAGATCTGGATCTGGGGTGACGACAGTTGTGAGATCAGGATCTGGGGTAACGACGGTTGTTAGATCGGGATCTGGAGTGACGACGGTTGTTACATCTGGATCTGGGGTGACGATGGTTGTTACATCTGGATCTGGTGTAAGAACGGTTGTTAGATCTGGATCTGGGGTGACGACGGTTGTTAGATCCGGATCTGGTGTGAGAACGGTTGTAAGATCGGGATCTGGGGTGACGACGGTAGTTAGATCTGGATCTGGGGTGACGACGGTTGTTAGATCTGGATCTGGTGTAACGACGGTTGTTAGATCTGGATCTGGGGTGACGACGGTTGTTAGATCTGGATCTGGTGTAACGACGGTTGTTAGATCTGGATCTGGGGTGAGAACGGTTGTTAGATCTGGATCAGGGGTGACAACGGTTGTTAGATCTGGATCTGGGGTGAGAACGGTTGTTAGATCTGGATCTGGGGTGACGACGGTTGTTAGATCTGGATCTGGGGTGACAACGGTTGTTAGATCTGGATCTGGGGTGAGAATGGTTGTTAAATCGGGATCTGGGGTGACGACGGTTGTTACATCTGGATCTGGGGTGACGACGGTTGTTAGATCTGGATCTGGGGTGAGAACGGTTGTTAGATCTGGATCTGGGGTGATGACGGTTGTGAGATCTGGATCTGGATCGGGTTCTGGGATAGTTATTTCTTCGTAAAGTTGACAGTCGTTTTCATTCATTCCTGGCGGTATGTAACGGAATGAGTCGACTAATACAATGGAATCTGTAGAGGCCAAGCCCATGATAGTTATCTGAAACAAAGAAATTGAGGTTCAATAGTCGCGTTCTTAAGCTTTAGGAGCTCTAAACCCTGAAAAATTATCAAAATTGTTGTACTTAAGGAATTTTCATACATATGTATGCAACGCTACGGGGTCGTGGGAGTTTTGAAAGTTTTGTTTTAAAATTACAACGTGTTTAAGTCAGAACCGGCCAAGTGCGAGTCGGACTTCCGCACGAAGGGCTCCGTACCATTATCTATAAAAACGGCAAAAAAAAAAATACGTTTGTTGTTTGGGACCCCATTTAAATATTACTTCTATTACCTTTTTTTGTTTTACTTTAAATATTTATTTTTACACTTTGGGTACGGAACCCTAATAAACCTAATTGAAGTTGGTTTGAACTTAAAATCTCCTTAACCAAAAGGTTTTCAGGTATTGAGGATTTTATCAGAAAGAAAAAATGGTACTAGGCTTTTTTAAGGATTTTTTTACATCCATTATGGTCTTGATGGCTCAGTGCTTTAGAACTCGGTTTTTCTGCATAAAGTCGTGGGTCCGATACCGGGCTAGTACAATTGTATGACTTCCCATAAAAAAAAAAATTGAATAAGCACTATTCGATTGTTTTTTAGTCCGCCAATAATTTATATTGTAGCAATTAATTGAACAAGTATAAAATTATAAGACTAACTACCTCACGACCCTTACCCTAGCATGATGTGTTAGAAAGCACAATGTTTTACATGTAAAATATTACATTTCACGTTATAGAGCTTAAACAGCAAATTAAAAGGAAATTATTTTTACTTATTGTTACGTTATGAATGTGTAGATGACGGTTTGGTGATGTGCCAACCTGATTAAATTATTATGCTATTATGAGGATAAAGTAAAAGAATTGTGCGCAAAGTAGCATGTACTGGAAATGTTAATATGGCATTCTCAGTGCTGTAGTGCTAGTAGACGCTGCAAAGAACGACGTCCTGATAAAAAACAAAACCGCCTCATAAAATATTAAAAACCGGTTTTCTTGACCAAGACGTAATACTCACACCGCGTGGAAGTCGGTAAAATTATTAAGCGTATTTTACACCCGTTATAGGTGTAAAATACGCTTAATAGGTCGAAAGTTAGTTAGTAAGTGCAAGTCACTTCTATCATTCCGAGCTACTTTCACAGTTTCCTGGCTTTTTGCTGTAGGATCTGGCTGTTGACATTAGATCCATATTACTTTACAAAAATATAGTAGAAGTAGCTTTCTATAAGTAAACACAACTTTAAACAAACCAGAACATACAACTTTTTTTTTCAAATAAAAAAACAAACAAGCTATACCTCTTTATAAAATTAATATAGATAGACTTATAGATTTCAATATTATTTCAACGTTTTAGATATTTGGTAATTTTAGTATGACTACGAACTTCTGCAACAAAGCGGATTACAAGCATGTGGTTTCTATGCGAAATCGTTGTTCGATGCATGTTATTTTTAAGACAGATTATGTTATCTGATTAAGAGAAAACTAAGACTGCTAATTAAGATTGTTCTGTGTCATAAATATATAAAATGGTTAATGATAAAGTTTCTCGAAATTAACGTTAAATTTAAATTGTATCGTTCAAATAATTTCTGGGAGAGAGAGAGCTCTCTCCCAGAAATTATTTTGAGCGATGGAATCCTGGGTGAAACGTGTGACAATTATGCTATCATTAAATAAAATTCAGTACTTTGAGGATCTATGTTTAATTCTTTAAACGTTGTTAAATGTTGGGTCCCAATTAAATTCAAAAAGTGTTGTGGTTGCCTGAATATTAATTTTCAGAAATACAAAGCATGTACAATTGTACATGTTAGTAAATCATCATGACAATTATCTACAAAATAATGTAAATACTTACATAGCCAGCATACGTTTCTGAGCCGGTTAATGTCATCCTTATAGTATGCCAGTGTGGCACAAAGTTTGGATCAATAGCCAAGTTCATAGCCGTTCCTGTTGTTCTATCATCATTAATGTCTAACTGGTACGCCAAAACAATAATTTGATCAGAATTATCCGATGATTCCATATAAATGTTCGCTTCAATTGTACCACCGAAATTCATAGTAAAAATGAATGATGACACACAACTCAAAGCTGGAAGAGGCTTAATGAAAGTGGTGCTGTCTTCGTTTGGACCAGTCAAGTCCAAATTGCTGTACTTGTCAACGATCCAAATTGGCATGGTGGCACAATCAGTTCCCAACTCATTCGTAAACAGTTCATCAAAATTTCCTTCTTCAAAGGTGTATCTCACACAAGAATCACTGAAAGTATGTGTCACTAAAATTAATAATGTGAGTGCTCTGCAAATCATTTTTTTTGAGACATGTAAGAGTTACAAGAGTCAAGTATAAACAAACTACATATCTATAATTTAAATTACGTATATTCGAACACATATCTTAATTATTCATGATTGATAAGATAGAATATTTTACAAACGATAATTTTGTAGGTAAAATGTCATTGTTCAAATTCCATAATGAATGTGAAAATGACAAAGTCAGGCGAATACACCGCTTGACAGTTTGTATGGCTCTTGGAGGGAAAGTACAAGCTAGCAAATTTTGCTTACATTAGTTTATTTTTATCAAATAAAACTGCTTTCAATTTTTTTTTATCGGATTCCTCTGTCCTGTTTTGAACTGACTCACATAAAAAATACTAATACTCCTGTATTTTCATGACACCGCTCTAGATAGTCAATAAGTCAATGATAAAATTGAATATATCTTTCTTAAATACTGAATACATTTCATCCTTCTAATGGACCTAACCGCTCGACGCCATACATAGACACAACTGATATTTTGTGTCAGAAGAACGATGTACATTCTTTATTTAGGGTGCTTTTTCCTCCAGGGTCTATCCGGCCCATCCACGTTTTTCGTTCGTCCTGTATAAATATACAAACCATTATCTTACCATACTTACCGTTTACTTAACCATTATCTTGGTTCGATACGCTACTTCTAATCGTCAACTTGTTTTGTTCTTTTTTCAACTTTTTTTGTTATAACTAGGCATAATATAATGAGATCAGCACTAGATATAGGCAATCCTAAATTTGTATATAATAAATAAATGCATCAAGCAACTTGAAATCAATCTTGCGTGCAGTATTTTTCTGTACTATGTCACTCTCTTAAGATATACAATAATGATAATTATAATTTATAGAATAAGTCATTAAATATTATGCTAAAGTCCCCGTCACGAGAAGCTATAAATTTTGTAAACAACCTAAAATTCAAGTATACTGCGTCAGCGTGAACTTCAAAATGACGTCCCAAATGCTTATGCTTCATGTGTCAGACGTGTTCCAGTATCAAACATTAGACGATGGCGCTATATATCGCTATAATATAACCCGACCAAGTGAAATTGCTCGTTACTTTCGTATTACACGTAACTAATAACTATGATACTTTGACTTGATTGAATTTGGGATTATTTGTTGTCGATTAAATTGTCGCTACGTCACTTAGTAGAAGTTCTTTCATAATTTATAGTTATTCGTAAAGGGGACTTAAAATTCTAATAATAAACTGATTCAAAAAACAATTGTAACACTAGTACACTGTTTTTTTAAATAAAAAAATCGGTAGTATATTTTACAAGAAGTTGCTGTTCTATTATTAGAAACAACTTTAAAAATTGTTGCAACCATTTTTAAATCAGTGTTCAGTATCATAAAATGAAAATTATGATGAGCAAAGAAATTGTAACGCTTCTATTTTTAACAATTTGATGATAGAAATAATAAAACATAGATTTCTTGGTGCTAAATAAATGAAAATTTAAATATTTCAGAGACAGTTGATCTCGCAAGGTTCAGTTTCAAGAAAACGTTTAGTAATAAGTGTAGGTACCCACTTACATTGATTGTTAAGGTAAATATGCACTACTTCTTGATAACGGGTTTGTGTTGACATCAGAGTATACATTTCTTATTCTTGGCACTCGGAAACTGCTTGAAAGATCTTCGATATCGACATCTACAGCTGCTGTAGCCGCTGCAGTTCTAGCTTTTCTTCGGCCAAGTTCGTAAAATAGCAGACAAATTGAAGCTAATAATATGAGCGATAATAGAATCACCATTGTAATGGTAAGTGGGGTCCAAAATCCTTTGGACCCTTCAGTACCAATAGGCGGTAAAGTAGTTGGCTGTGGCATAGGGTCTGGTGTTGTAGGGTCTAATGTTGTTGGGTCTAGTGTTGTTGGGTCAAGTGTTGTTGGGTCTAGTGTTGTTGGGTCAAGTGTGGTTGGGTCTGGCGTAGTCGGCTCTGGTGTGGTTGGTTCTGCCGTTATTGGCTCTGGAGTTGTCTCCTCTGGAGTGGTGGCCTCTGGAGTTGTCTCCTCTGGCGTAGTGACCTCTGGAGTTGTCTCCTCTGGCGTGGTGGCCTCTGGCGTGTTCCCGTCTGGAGTTGTCGCCTCTGGCGTGGTGGCCTCTGGTGTGGTCGCCTCTGGAGTTGTCTCCTCTGGGGTTGTGGCCTCTGGAGTTGTCTCCTCTGGCGTGGTAGCCTCTGGCGTGGTGGCCTCTGGAGTTGTCTCCTCTGGAGTGGTGGCCACTGGAGTTGTCTCCTCTGGCGTGGTGGCCTCTGGTGTAGTCGCCTCTGGTGTTGTCTCCTCTGGCGTGGTGGCCTCTGGAGTTGTCTCCACTGGAGTGGTGGCCTCTGGAGTTGTCTCCTCTGGCGTGGTGGCCTCTGGTGTAGTCGCCTCTGGTGTTGTCTCCTCTGGCGTGGTGGCCTCTGGAGTTGTCTCCACTGGAGTGGTGGCCTCTGGAGTTGTCTCTTCTGGCGTGGTGGCCTCTGGTGTTGTCTCCTCTGGCGTGGTAGCCTCTGGCGTGGTGGCCTCTGGAGTGGTCTCCTCTGGCGTGGTGGCCTCTGGTGTGGTCGCCTCTGGAGTTGTCTCCTCTGGCGTTGTAGCCTCTGGCGTAGTGGCCTCTGGAGTTGTCTGCTCTGGAGTGGTGGCCTCTGGCGTGGTGGCTTCTGGCGTGGTGGCCTCTGGAGTTGTCTCCTCTGGCGTGGTGGCCTCTGGAGTGGTCTCTTCTGGCGTGGTGGCTTCTGGTGTGGTCGCCTCTGGAGTTGTCTCCTCTGGCGTGGTGGCCTCTGGTGTGGTCACCTCTGGAGTTGTCTCCTCTGGGGTTGTGGCTTCTGGAGTTGTCTCCTCTGGCGTGGTAGCCTCTGGCGTGGTTGCCTCAGGCGTGGTGGCCTCTGGTGTTGTCTCCTCTGGCGTGGTGGCTTCTGGCGTTGTGGCCTCTGGAGTTGTCTCCTCTGGCGTGGTGGCCTCTGGAGTTGTCTCCTCTGGCGTGGTGGCCTCTGGAGTTGTCTCCTCTGGCGTTGTGGCCTCTGGAGTTGTCTCCTCTGGCGTGGTGGCCTCTGGCGTGGTGGCCTCTGGCGTTGTGGCCTCTGGAGTTGTCGCCTCTGGAGTTGTCTCCTCTGGGGTTGTGGCCTCTGGAGTTGTCTCCTCTGGCGTGGTAGCCTCTGGCGTGGTTGCCTCTGGCGTGGTGGCCTCTGGCGTTGTGGCCTCTGGAGTTGTCTCCTCTGGCGTGGTGGCCTCTGGCGTGGTGGCCTCTGGCGTTGTGGCCTCTGGAGTTGTCGCCTCTGGAGTTGTCTCCTCTGGGGTTGTGGCCTCTGGAGTTGTCTCCTCTGGCGTGGTAGCCTCTGGCGTGGTTGCCTCTGGCGTGGTGGCTTCTGGAGTTGTCTCCTCTGGAGTGGTTTCCTCTGGAGTGGTGGCCTCGGGAGTTGTCGCTTCTGGCGTGGTGGCCTCTGGTGTTGTCTCCTCTGGCGTGGTGGCCTCTGGCGTTGTGGCCTCTGGAGTTGTCTCCTCTGGCGTGGTGGCCTCTGGCGTGGTGGCCTCTGGCGTGGTGGCCTCTGGCGTTGTGGCCTCTGGAGTTGTCTCCTCTGGCGTGGTAGCCGCTGGCGTGGTGGCCTCTGGAGTTGTCTCCTCTGGAGTGGTGGCCTCTGGAGTTGTCTCCTCTGGCGTGGTGGCCTCTGGTGTGGTCGCCTCTGGAGTTGTCTCCTCTGGCGTGGTCGCCTCTGGAGTTGTCACCTCTGGAGCTGTCACCTCTGGAGTGGTCGCCTCTGGAGTTGTTTCCTCAGGCGTGGTGGCTTCTGGAGTTGTCTCCTCTGGTGTAGTTGCCTCAGGCGTGGTGGCTTCTGGAGTTGTCACCTCTGGAGTTGTCTCCTCTGGAGTTGTCTCCTCTGGAGTGGTCGCCTCTGGAGTTGTTTCCTCTGGCGTTGTGGCTTCTGGCGTGGTGGCCTCTGGAGTTGTCTCCTCTGGCGTGGTGACCTCTGGAGTTGTCTCCTCTGGCGTGGTCCCATCTGGAGTTGTCGCCTCTGGCGTGGTGGCCTCCGGAGTTGTCGCCTCAGGCGTGGTCTCTTCTGGAGTTGTCTCCTCTGGCGTGGTGGCCTCTGGAGTTGTCTCCACTGGCGTGGTCTCCTCTGGAGTTGTCTCCTCTGGAGTTGTCTCCTCTGGCGTGGTGGCCTCTGGAGTTGTCGCCTCTGGCGTGGTGGCCTCTGGAGTTGTCTCCTCTGGAGTGGTCTCTTCTGGCGTGGTCTCCTCTGGGGTAGTCTCCTCTGGCGTCGTGGCCTCTGGAGTTGTCTCCTCTGGGGTTGTGGCCTCTGGTGTGGTCGCCACTGGCGTGGTCTCCTCTGGCGTGGTGGCTTCAGGTGTGGTCTCTTCTGGAGTCGTCTCCTCTGGCGTGGTGGCCTCAGGCGTGGTCTCTTCTGGAGTGGTCTCCTCTGGCGTGGTGGCCTCTGGAGTTGTCGCCACTGGCGTGGTCTCCTCTGGAGTTGTCTCCTCTGGAGTGGTCTCCTCTGGAGTGGTCTCCTCTGGCGTGGTCACCTCAGGGGTAGTCGCCTCTGGCGTGGTGGCCTCTGGAGTTGTCTCCTCTGGCGTTGTGGCTTCTGGCGTGGTGGCCTCTGGAGTTGTCTCCTCTGGCGTGGTGACCTCTGGTGTGGTCGCCTCTGGAGTTGTTTCCTCAGGCGTGGTGGCTTCTGGAGTTGTCTCCTCTGGTGTAGTTGCTTCAGGCGTGGTGGCTTCTGGAGTTGTCTCCTCTGGCGTGGTGGCCTCAGGCGTGGTCTCTTCCGGAGTTGTCTCCTCTGGCGTGGTGGCCTCTGGAGTGGTCTCCTCTGGCGTTGTGGCCTCTGGAGTTGTCTCCTCTGGCGTGGTGGCCTCTGGAGTGATCTCCTCTGGCGTGGTGGCCTCTGGAGTGGTCTCCTCTGGCGTTGTGGCCTCTGGAGTTGTCTCCTCTGGCGTGGTGGCCTCTGGAGTGGTCTCCTCTGGCGTTGTGGCCTCTGGAGTTGTCGCCTCTGGCGTGGTCTCCTCTGGCGTGGTCTCCTCTGGCGTGGTGGCTTCAGGCGTGGTCTCTTCTGGCGTGGTGGCCACTGGAGTTGTCGCCTCTGGCGTGGTCTCCTCTGGCGTGGTGGCCTCAGGCGTGGTCTCTTCTGGAGTTGTCTCCTCTGGCGTGGTGGCCACTGGAGTTGTCGCCTCTGGCGTGGTCTCCTCTGGCGTGGTGGCCTCAGGCGTGGTCTCTTCTGGAGTTGTCTCCTCTGGCGTGGTGGCCTCAGGCGTGGTCTCCTCTGGCGTGGTGGCCTCAGGCGTGGTCTCCTCTGGCGTGGTGGCCTCAGGCGTGGTCTCCTCTGGCGTGGTCACCTCTGGCGTGGTCTGCTCAGGTGTGGTCTCCTCTGGCGTCGGCTGTTCGTACAAGAGGCATTCGCTTTCATCCATACCTGGCGGTATGTAACGAAATGAATCGACTAAAACAATGGAATTTGGAGACGCCATACCCATGATGGATATCTGAAACAAAGACAGTAAGGTTGTTGGTAGTTGTGTAACCTAAGACAAAGGTCATGAGAGGTAGTGAATGCAATTATTCAAAGGCGACGGCGATCAGGCTGAAGAAGGAAAGTTATCTTCAACCAACAAATAAATATTAATTGATTGATTGATTTAACCTACAGCAAATAGACAAAGGACGGTCATCGACAATCTCTAGTTCCTGAACAAAAGAGTGTCGAAACTTGAAATCATTGTTTGTTTAATGGCCAGAAACGTGCTGGTGTTAGGATATCTATCTGGGAAGTATATATGTGACGGAATGGCTTGTGCTTATCAAGTCCCTTTATTTTGCAAATTGGTTCTTAGGTTGGTGAAAGAAATGAAATCATAGTGTGAGAGATGACGGCCAGATATACACTTTGATTAAAAAAAAAATCATGGATGTATACACAAATTCTAAGATTTACTTGTAAAACCTATGACTAATACTAACGTATATGTTTCCGGCAATCTGTATAATTCAGGCATTCTATACAATACCTAGGCAATGTATAAAATACCTCGGGCGTACAGGCAATGTACGAAATCCTAGGGATTGTATAGACTACCTGCTGGTCCACCGGCAATGTGTAAAAAATAGATTTTGGTCTATATGTTACCTAATTAAAAAGAGTGCCGTGGAGTTTCTTGCTCGTTCTCCATAGAGGCCAACCTCCGTCTTGGAACGAGCAACTAGCTTCAACTTTCGGACTCTATCCTCTCCTTGACAATCGCGTCTCCATAAACGGAGCTTCAGACGTTTAGTGCATCAATTATCAATAAATATCCCATGGTAAACACTTGCTAATATGTTGCTAATACTTACGTAGGCTTTGTAAGTGTCTACGGTGGTCACGGTTATCGTTAAAGTGTGACGTCCGCTCACGAAGGTTGTTCGATTACCGGCTATATTCGAAGCAAACCCTAAAATTTCATAATTAGGGTACCGTATGAGGGAAACTGATATTTGGTCCGTATCATCCATTGCTTCCATGTAAGTGGTCACTTCAATCGTCCCTCCAGAGGTTATAGAAAATATGAAAGATGACACACAACTTAAATCTGATTGAGGCTTGATAAATGGAGTTCTGTATTCATTTTCACCACTAAAATCCAGCTTACTGTCCTCGAGAATCCAATCTTTCATGGATCTACATTTCTCACTTCCCCACTCACGTGTTAACCATTCATTGAAGTTTTCTTCAAATGTATATCTCACAAACTCAGTGTTAATCTCATCACTGATTGCGTAAGACACCAATACTAATATAAAAACTTTGCGAATCATTTCGTTTTTCCACATAGAACAATTACTGCGAATCGACACAAAATCTCTTGTACAATAAATTTAACGTTCATAATTATTTGGTTCGAATACAGTATCTTAATATTATAATATTCCTAATGGATACGGATAAGATAGCAAGCTTTATTAACGATTATTTCACACGTAGCATTCAACGTTTATCTTTGCATTCCTGTATTTATTGACCAGGAATATACGGCGGTTTTGTTTGTGCGTTTTGATATCAGGAGAAAAAATTGTCTTTACAAGTAATTACAGAAACGATTAAAACCTTCCTGAGAATGGTAGATACAGTTGAAAGTTTAGATAATAGGTATGTTATGATCAAAGTTATTTCAATTGCAGAATCGATAAAATAATAAAATAGGCAACACGAAATTATTGTTCTTTACTTTCCACTATGTGTTGCTGTGATGTGTTGTGTGTGTATCCACTTTACGTAATAATTTAAAATATACGGAGATCATTATGGCCCCTGTCTTGGACAGTAATATAAATATTTTAAATAATTACGGAAAACGTATTATTTAAAATAATTATATTACTGTGCAAGACAGGGCCATAATCATGTCCGTATATTTTATACTATAATAATTACAAGTTAGTATTTACCTACTAGTATATATAAAGAAGTTTTTGGGTAAACGATGAAAAATGCAATTTTTTGATAGGTATTAAATAAATTGTAACAAACAAACTACAATACTTTTTTACGCTTAATGAATGATAATAATAGATAATTATTTCATTACACGTAGTATTCAATAGGATCTGAAATGTAGGTATGTTGCAGAATGAAAAAAAAATATTGTTTCCGCTAAAAGTCTAATTCATGATATTTTACTAATTACAATTAATCATTGTAATCAGGTTTTCTACCTTGAAAACAATAATTTAAATGATCACAAAGTTCTCACATGAAACACCGATTACAATAAAACAACAATTGTTCATAAAAAAAGTGTTTCTGTCGTTTCGATTAGTATTAAAATGACAGCGACAGCATGAGACGGAACGGCGTAGGAACGACACTGACCAACAGCTAAGTACGATATTGCTTCCTTAGAAAAATATAAAATATTTACCAATTAATTTAGGCTTTCTGTTTGGATTTCTGTGTCAATCTTAAATTTGCCGATTGAAAAAGGGAATCCCTTCGACCAGCAAAGTTTTGCAAACTTGGTGCAGTTACTAAGTCTCAGAATGCATTATTTAGGATTAATTAATAATCTGTAAATGGTATGTATACACACGTGGTATCTGTACTGATAAAATATTTTCGTCGTTCCCATTGCTTTAGAGACCTAGGCCTTTATCTAAAGAAGTGTGTACTACCTATATCACCGGTAACATATTTATTTAGTAATTATTATTTATAGATATGACATATCGCTTCTAGCGTGTCATCGTCAGCGTCAGTTTATTATGAGCGATAATCAATAGCTTATCTTGTTAAATTGTTTACGAGGATGTGTCAATATAGCCCGCGAAAATCTTTTTTTTTTAATTGCAACACTCGTTTACTTTATTTAAGTTGATTAATTTATAATCAAGAAAAAAATATTATAAAAAAAAACGTGCTATGTATCGTCAAAGTCCCGAAAATAGGTGTTTACTTATGTTGGATTTTTGACTTTCAAATTCATCTTTATCAAACAAAACGTCATGTAGCGTTTTTTACTTGATGTACTTGATGTCATTTGACAACCCAGCGGTCGTTTTAGTGACTAGTCAAGTACCGTTTGTATAAATTGCACTCAATTACAATTGTGCGAGCCTGAAATGTTCTTGGCCCGTTGTCTGTTCTAGACCATACCTGGAAACCTTTGGGTTACGAAGATATTAAAAGAAAAAGTACCAACTTAACGAATACAGGTTTTAAATATATATATTTTTCGTTTGTTTTTTTTACCGTTTGTATAAATTGCACTCAATTACAATTGTGCGAGCCTGAAATGTTCTTGACCCGTTGTCTGTTCTGGACCATACCTGGAAACCTTTGGGTTACGAAGATATTAAAAGAAAAAGTACCAACTTAACGAATACAGGTTTTAAAAATATATTTTTTTGGTTTATTTTTGTATGCTCCCCTAAGCAAAATGTTTTGCGTGCATTAAAACGGTGATATTTCTCACCAAAAATAAAAGGCGCGAATTTTTGGCCATTGTTATTCAGTTTGGTAGGCAGTATGTGTAGTTAACGGTTATGTGATTAATGAAAAAGATACATATGTTAAAAACCTACCTACCTATGTTGTTACCTTATAAATAGTAGTGGACGACTAACTCTATACTATAGCGGTAGAAATAATAGTTGTCACACAACAGTGCGTAATACAATAATACTTTACCGGGGATGGTCAAATCGCAAGATAGATCCGCCTTGAACAGATGTGGTGATCTATACTCTTGCTTCTCTGTATGAAAAGAGACATTGCCCTGCAGTGGGACAATAGGCTGGTATTATTAAAATTACCCGCTATTTATATACCTATTATTAAGTAATTATTTATATGTATCTGTTTAGTGAATAGTTTTGTGTTACTCAATTATGCCCTACCCTTAATTTAACACATTGGTTTTCTACTTCGAGTGCGGCTCCATTTCCGACTCCTTTAAAACTAACTCCGGTTTCAGTACCTATAACTTCCGTAACAATCATGGTGTCATCTGTATTAGGGAATACATATTATGATACTAACACGGCAGGCACCAATTCACTAAGTCTAAGATAATACAAAATAAATATTAAGTCGTAAAATAACTTTTACCCACATCAATATTACTAATCACTAATGATTTACGATGAATATTGTATTTGGCATTCATATTTTTATAGTATCTCTAACGATATGTTGCAGTAAACACTACTACATATTATTATTTCGGTTTACCCCTTATAATAATGTAACGTAACGTAGAATTGTGAAAAACAACAGAACATTGGAAACTTATGTATTCATCTAAATTGACCCAAAATTATTAACGATCCTCCTGTAGACAAAGTCTAAGTCAAACGATTTATTTCAATTAGGCCATTAAAGGTCAATTTTGAACGTCATATAATATACATTTAAAAAGAATCCCTTCCAAAATGTATTTTAATGACATCTGTCAAAAGGGTTTTAAATGATTTTAATGATCCTTCTATAATAAACTGTGTTTTTTTTTTTAAAAAAAGACAGCATTATTTTTATATAAGAATAAACAACTTTATTATCATATATAGTAGCTTCTGTTCGCGACTTCGTCCGTGTAAATGTCGGTTAGGTATTGGCGATCTAATCTTGTTTCTTCATACAAACTTTGGACCTCCGTTTCATCCTTACTCTACTAACTATAAACTACTTCCCTGCCATATTTCATATTTATTCGTCAAGCGGTTTTCGATATTTCGTCATAAGTGCGTGAGTGAATGAGTGACTGACCGTTCGCTTTAATATATTTAGATGAAATTAAATATATGGATGTTACTTTTATATAAAACTGGCGACCCACCCCGGCTCCACACCTGTAGGACTAATTTATCTATATATAGCCAGACGACTTCTGACGGATAAATGGTTTCGTAACGAAGTTTTAGCAAGTGCAGTTGTATCAATGACGTCACAAACCACGTACGTTTGTGGGTTGCAGTAGACGCTATCACATACCTTTGACATAGCGAAGCTAAATCAACATGAGCAGCGCCTGTATGTAATCAATCAGCTATAAGTAATCGTATTCTGGTAGTTTAAAAAAATTGAAGTGAAGAAAAAGTAATTTGGCATTAATTCAGAGCCTCATAATATCTCTATTTTTTAGTTGCATTTTAATGCCGTTGCAGCAATCTTTTAACTATAGGCGGGTGTCGCTAAAATAAATTTCTAAAATAATTTAGCAGTCGCTAAAATAAATTTCTAGCAACTATCAACTTTTACAGGAACCTTTTAAAGAGTTGATAGTTGCCTCAACTTAAGTTGCTCCTTGTGCAAAGCGCCTAAGACTTACACTTTACTAAAACAGGGCCATATATCAATTCAGAATTGAAACACTTTTAAAATATTTCGATAGACAAAAATTTTAAATATTCATTCTAAATACGTGTGTGTGAGTGTGAGCTAACCGGCTAAATGTCAATTTGCTAGAATAGTCGACAGATGAGCTATTTCTGTTTGCTGGATTTAAAGAGACTTAGGTATTAAAAAGGGAATGATGTCATTCCATCACGATACATAATTTTTTTACCCGACTGCAAGGAAAGAGTTATGTTTTCTGTCCCCGTTTATGCAGCGCACGCCACGGAAGGTCCGGTTTCTTTTTTTTGTTGAGTGCTTATAGGTTATAACAATATAACCAATGGATAATTTCATTTTCAACTGACTTCAAAAAGGAGGAGGTTCTCAATTCGACGCGTATGTTTTTTTTTTTTTTTTTTTTTGTGTGTTTGTTCAACGATTACTCCGCCAATTACGAATCGATTTGGATGATTCTTTTTTTGTTTGAAAGAGTATAGTCGCGAATAGGTCCCATAGGAATATTGTCATGATCTGATGATGAACTTTGGAGATATGGAACGGAACTCCTTGTAAAATCACAGCAGAACCGCCGTAACGTTTATACGTGTAGTCGATGACTGACTAAAGGAAGTGGGGAGGGGGTACGTCAACCCCCCTCCTACCACTTTCCAAAATTAAATATATCGTGTGTGGTATTGTTTGAAAGGGCTTTATGTAAGGATTTCAAACATTAACAAACAAGCACTAAAAAGTCAAAAATAAAAAGCTTTTTTACAAAAAAATATCACCGCCTTCAAAAATCACAAAATAAAAAATAACTTTAGCTTGGAAGTCGGTGGCAATACCTACATAACAAGAAACAAAACCAAAGCCGCCGACTTCCAAGCTAAAGTTATTTTTTATTTTGTGATTTTTGAAGGCGGTGATATTTTTTTGTGAAAAAGCTTTTTCTATTGGTAAAAAAGACAATTACTGCTCTTTATCCGGAAGTCCCCGGAGGACACGGTGGAGCATACCGTGCAGGACTGCCCCGCTTGGGCAGAGCACCGCCGTGTGCTCACAAAGGCGATAGGCATGCTCCGGGGCGAGAGAGAATGAGATGCAGTCACCTCCTTCTGCGAAGTAGTAATGCTAGCGAAGGAGGAGGCGGGCCGCGTGAGGGAGAGGACAACCTCCACCTCACGCCCCAGCCGCCGCGGGAGACGCCCAGGGCGTCGAACGTCGCGAGGCGACATCCGGACACAGTAGGCGCGGGCTTGCGGACGACGAGTAATGGGTAGCTCGCCGTCCGATCAAGGACCAAGCCCGGGTCGACGGCGCGTTCTGTTCGCGCGCGCATCAAAGAGCTGTCAGCATAGGGACGGGGCCCCCCACGGGGCCAACGCCTGCCGGGGTTGCGGGACGTCTTAACTGGATACCGTGGGCCCGGAACGTAAAGGGCAACAAAAGGAACAGGGTGGTTTTTTAGTCAGTAAAAGTCCGACAGTCCCTTCCGCCCTCACCCAGGGCGGAAGGAGTCATTTGATGATTTTTAAAACCAGAAAAAAAAACGGAACGGAAGTCAGCGGCTTTGATTCTCTTTCTTGTTTTGTATTGCCAGCGACTTCCAAAACGAAAGTATTTTTTTCTTAATTTTTGATATTTTGCCCTATTTCCATTCATATAAATCCGTGAAGAAATGGTAACACTAAGTAAATAAACAAGCAAGTGTGTTTAAATTTCCCCAAATTTCCCCCCTTTTACTGTTAGTACCACCTATATGTGCTGTTCATTGATGAAAATTCGCATGGGATATCTTCAAGGACCTTGATTGGTTTACCACAGATAAATAACTTACCAGCAGTTATGTTTGCATATTAACCAAAATCACAATAAGTAGGTATATTGTTCGTTATTGAGGAGTTCCATTGCTCATCTCCGAAGGTCTATACCAGAATATGGCATCCAAAGTGACAACTTCCTGCTTCTTTGGAGTCGGTTAAAACCACATGCAACAGGCTTTTTCTGGGTAAGCTCACTCCATCGTAGACTTTGTCAATGTCACTTTAAAGATTAGAGTCAAGAGCAAACCCGTATTATATATTATGACAAAAAAAACAACAGGAAAATCCATTCAGTTGTTTTTGAGATTAGCCTGAACTAACACAGCGCGGCGGGGACCTTTAATTTAAAATTATTGTTTGATATTGATGATTGATAACATGATATGGCAGTGATACATTTTTTTAAAATTAATTAGGTTCTATACCTAACTTTAGCATAACATTATTTCGTATATCGTAAACACGAGTAGCAATGTAGGTATTTAAACAAAAGAGAAGGTTTCATTTTCGAAACTTTCGCCAATTGTGTAGCTATTCATTCTATATATATTTTTGTGGTTATATAATCTTTTTACTTCTAGGCGGTCCCATTATCAATAAGTCAGGATCTGAGAGAAATCAGAGAAACGTTCAACAATGATGGGTACGTATAGTTTGTTAACTTTTCATAACGTATTCAGGTGTTTGCGTCTGGCAGTCATCATCTCTTGCTGCCAAGCTGATGATAACGGCCACACTGCCACAGCATTTCTTAACGATAAGGAGTAAGGAGAAAATATTGCTAGTTCTTGACAGAGACGACATAGTAGTGTCTAGTGAAAATGTGGCATCAATACGCGAAAAATAAATAGTTAAGACTTTACAAAAATAAAAAAGGCAACCGCCAGATACTTCAAAGTAATAAGTCGGCCAAGTGCAAGTCGGACTCGCACACGAAGGGTTCCATACACCATACCATACAATATTGAACAGAACTTACAAAAAAATAAGTTTATAATCGCTAAAAGTAATAAGGTATTTTGTGTTGTTACTTCTATAGTTTTCGGTTTTACCTATTTATTTATTTGTGCGGTCAACGGGAAGTCCCTTATAGGTTTTGATTCCTTAGCGACCTTCAAAATATGCACCATAAACGACCTGATTTTTAGATTGTGTTGACTTAGAATTTTTTCACACTCCTGAGGATTTCATTATCATTTCAGTTCTTGAGAAAAACGGCCTTGACAGATGGAGAGACAGATAGACGGACTATAAAGTGATCCTATAAGGGTTCCGTTTGTGCCAACTGAGGTACGGAACCCTGTAAAAATGGTTTTAGAACCTTATAAAAGTTATTTTTCACTCTGTAGTTTTAGAAGTATTCTTATAAAATAAGTTTTTCTTAAAAGTGTGCTAGGTTTTCGGTTGCTTGCCTGTATTACGTTAATCCTTATCACTAATCCGAATTAAATAAAAATAAATATCGATGGCGCTATGATCTACTCACACACACATATATTAGATAACACATAAACATAACATTACGCCTGTAATCCCCAAAGGGTTACGCAGAGGGGTACCCATTAGTACACCCACATTTCGCAAGTTATGTTTGGGTTACATGTAATGCGAGCCTATTGCCCCCTACCGGGCAGAAATCCAAACTCTGAGGCTGCCACTGAGATTTTTTTTTCCTCGTTGGTCGTTGGTGGTCGTAAAGCGCGATTGTTGAGCTTGAGGTCTTGGGTTCGATTTATTTGATATTATTATTTTATTTCAGATTAGCTTATGGCCGCGCCTTCGTACGCGTGAATATCGATTATCACGGGCTTAGGTTTTTTGTGGAACCCTAATTATTTTTTTCTAAAATAAAAGCCTTAGTTACTCCTTTTAATATCAGCTATCTTACCAGTGAAAGTTCTGTCAAGATCGCCGTTCGAAGAAAAGCCGTTACAAACAGACAGAACAACATTGTAAACATTGAGATTTTGATGTAATTGTAAGTGCTTTGTAAACATTCATATACATACAAACATTTATGCAGTAAGCTGTTATTTTGACAATACAAACAGACACTTCAATTTTATTTATTTGTTTAGATTTAACACTCGTTTTTGTATAAAAGACGGGAAGGGAAGATTCTACTTGCTTTTAAATGAATTTCTAAACAGAATTATTTCCGGGTTAACCAGTTCAATTATTCAAGTCCCACGTAATGAGACACAATTGATTTTCTATTGTTCTGTCATACCGGTAAGTCAGCCGAGAGGCATGACCGGTTAATCAGGTAGGTAGGTATTTTGCAAGCCTTTTTGCAAGAAATGAGACCGAGTCATCTCCTGATTTTGGTTTCGGTCTCGGTTGTTTGAGTAAATAGAAGACTGGACTATTAGTTAATATCGACATCACTACAGTTATTATAATGTTACCCAAACCGGTTACCCATTTTGGTCATGATGGCCAATCTCATTGGAGACTAGCCAAGTACTTAGGAGATATTACAGTGCAAGTGTGTGCGCAAACATAGATACACTCTCTCTTCCCTCACCCTCATAGTCCAATGGAACGGCAATCCGACACGACCGGGGAGAGAGATCACGCGCAGAACCAACGGCTTTAAGTGCTTTACTAAGCACGGTGGTGTCACACCATAAATTTCGAAACTTCGGTCTGCTACAAAGAAAAAATCCCTAATGGAAAAACCCAATAACACTTTTGCCTGAACTGGTAATCAAACCCAGGACCACACTCTTAGCAGTCGCGCTTGCGACCACGAGACCAACGGGGCAGTTAATTGCTACAGTTGTACTACACACATTATCAGACTACAGACATTCCTTACGGAAAAACACACTATCACAACTTTCAGCAGTTGCGCTTGCGACATAGAGCAACACGGACCACCGGGGCTTGCATTCATTAGACCACCTAGTTTCTCTTTGAGGATTACGATGACAACATTCAATACTTGCAAAGCTCGTTTAGTAATTGAAAAATTGGATAAGTTCACATGTGTTTTTACTGGTTTTTGTTTGCCCTGGTTACAGCTGTGCTTCTAACACAAGAGATTGGAGGTACTCGATAAACGCGCACAAATATGCCTGTCTCGATCTAGTATCTACTCCGTATTCTAGACATGTAGGTATTGCGCAATACTCATTGTCAATTTGAATGAAGTGAATCACAAAATTATTCGAATATTAACCTACCAAAACGTTTCGTATTTGTCACAAATAATTCGGACTGAAGATGACTTTGACTAAATGTAATTAGGATTTTAAGGATCATTAAATATTAGGTAAGAAATTAACTGACTATAATGTAACGATTTTACGTTAAATGTGCACAGGGGTTATTGAAAAACAATTTATTTTTCCAAAATAATGATACATTTTTTGCCTTTACCCTAGACGGGACCTTAACGTTAAAGTTTATTTTATTAGTAAGTACGATAAAGCTGTACTTAAATATAATAATTACTTACGTAGCCATCATAAGTAGAAGGGCCGGTTAATGACATCGTTATAGTGTGCCATCCGCTCACGAAGTTAGGATCCTGGGCCAAATGGAAAGCCGTTCCTGTTGACCATTCACCGCTATCGTCTAAGTGATAGGCCATAACAATGATTTGATCAGAAATGTCTGATGATTCCACATAAACGTTCACTTCAATCGTACCACCATAGTTCATAGAAAATATAAATGACGACGCACAACTCAAACTTGAAACTTGTAAAGGCGTAATAAATGTGGTACTGTGTTCATTTGGACTGGTCAAACCCAAAGTGCTATATTTGCCTACATTCCAAAACGACATGAAGACACAAGTCCCCCCCCATTCATGTGTTAACCATTCATCGAAATTTTCTTCAAACGTGTACCTCACACAAATATCACTGACCGCGCAAGACACCAATATTAATAAAATTATTAATACCTGGCGAATCATTTCGACTCGCAACATGAATTTACTGTCACAGATACAAAATCTTTTACTTTATATTTCATATAATTGTATAATCAAAAATATTATCTAAATTAATTCGATAAGATAGTATCTCAAAGGAATAAAATTAAGTCACCCGGCTGTGTCTGCATGTATTATTTGTGAAACTATTATAGTACTGCTAACTGGCGTGCTTGTATGAGGAGATGTATAAACGTGGACAAGGCGAAAGGAACATATAAGGACCGTAGCAGGTGGCGTTCTATGGTTTCTGCCTAAACTCATGCGAAGAAGGCGTCAGTTTATGTACACTTTTAAACGGATCTCTGTGTCTCCATCTCCCTCTCATAAAGTGCTTGCATGTTTATAAGGTACATAGAAATTAGAACAAATTAAAACGTGCTTTGTTGCACAACAGATGTTACTCAGTAAGCAAAGATTTGCACCAAAACGCATTCTCTACGTAAGATTATGGTAACAGGTAGCTGAAATCAAGTACTTTTTCCTAATTGTTAATGCGAAATACAATCTGTATGTATCTGATTCACCGTGCACTCTGTACCTTCTCCTCCTCCTGTGTGTGTGTCTCTGTAGTTGAATGTAATTCTTAAATTTTTGGTTATCAATGAAAAACTTAGCATTATAAGATAATGTGACAAACGAACAATATAGTGTTTGTTTCATTTATGTTTAGTAATTCTAGTAAAAGATATAAATCGTAAATCGATTCCAGAAAATGTTTTAATTTTTAAGTAGGTAGATAGATATACGTACCTTTTAAGCATGCATTTTCATACATGAGATTTGATATTTTTTGTAATAAAAATAATAATTAATAATAATTCAGTATCTCTGATATTAGTATTAATTACTCTTATATTAGAGTCAGATCCTGTCAGGTAGGTACTTTGTTAATTTTGCATGAAATATATTTCGGTGTTTCTTAAAGCAGTGAAGCTATGCATTACAATGTTTTCGTTAGTAATTATCTTTTCATGTTCTTTTATGTATTTATATATTGTCATTTTATGAGCTACGTTTATCGAATGGCATAAAATAGGTAACATTATAAAACATTAGATATTTATTTAATTCTTACTATTTCATTTGGAAGGTTTTGTCGGCACTTTTATTGATAAGATGTTATTGACACTTGAAAAACAGCGACCTCTTTGTCATATTGTTTAAACTATGTATCGTTATGAGCATCACGCAGCGCATTATAAACTATAGATTTTATATGAGCTTTCGGTTTATTCTAGAGCGTGATGTTTATTATGAATTTACGAGTTTGCAATTATCCGGATATAGAAAAAACCTTGTCCAAAAGGGGCGAATTCGCCGCGAAACGTTTGGTGCGAATTTATTTGCGCGTTGACGAGATACTAGGCGCCAATACATCGCGCGCAAAAGCATCGCGCGATTTTAAAATCGCGTGTAGTTCACCAAACACTTGTCTCGCGCGTATTGTGCGCAAGTTGAGGTACTACAGACATTGTGTCCAGTTGACGCGCAATCTCCAGAGCCAATTCGTTCGTTCGTTCAATTCCATTTCAAATTCAAACCCAGGTGTTGGCGCGTTGGTACGCTCCTTCTGGACGCAACGGTCGCACGTAATGCGCACGAGAGAATCGTGGCGAATTCGAACTTTCTGGACAAGGTCTTAGGTACCAAAACAAAAAAAGTATACAACCATATTTTTTGTTTATCAAGCATAACTTGAACTATGGGAGCCTAGGAGCCCTGAAAATAGCGCCTTGAAACAAAATATATCTTGGGACAAAAAAAAAATAAGTAACGTAATAAGTAAAGTAACAATAAAAAAAATCATCTGTTCAGTACATTTATGTTCGTCTAACTCGTCAAAGTGTACTGAACAGCTGATTTTTTTTATTGTTACTTTTTGAAAAAAATAGTCCCAATCGTTTCGAGTTCGATGATCGAGTTTATGGCTTTCGGTTCGAGGACGACTTAAAAGTAACCGTGTATAATGGATCAGTGAAATTTTCTTGTTCTCACCAAGATGTTGTGACCATAATCCTAACAAAAAAATAAATTTGAAAAAGGGGCCAAGGTCGGTAGAAAATCCTTTTAGAGTAGTCGGTGTCAACGATAAAAGAGTTGAAATCTAACGGATACCAAGGTCCATAGCAGTTCATTTAATCATAGACGTAGGAATGCTCGCAGTCTAAAAATGTTTATCAGTTTCAAACTAGATTGTTTATCACACTGCAGTAAAACCCAATACCTACTATATCAAGGTTTTATTACTTAAAAGTTGTAAAGCATCAATTGGCTACTTGACACCACCAATCAATTGACATCATTTTTATGAGATCTTAAAACACATTCCCCCCATAGATTTTGTATGGCAAAAGTAAACTGTTACTCTAATTTTTGCCAACTCAATTAATTTCAAAGCGACTATAAATCGAATTTTACTGTTAACTGGAAATAAATCAGGTTTTAAGGGCTAAAATAGCCTAGTATTAATAAATCAAAAAATCTTTTATTTTATTTAAAATAACTCAATCCTACTCAAAAATACTGATTGCACAGCAAAATAGCTACCTCAGAATATTATTATTTTAGCAACAATTTGAGTTTGCGACGCATCGCTATTAATTTAAAAGCGGAGCTTTTTATGTTGCGTTAAGTGAGATTAGTTGACTTTAAAGTTGTATTTTTCAAATGAAAGAGGAGTAAATTTTTTTAAACCTAGTGAGTTGTGATTTTCTTGTCAGCGAATAATTCACTTTTCAGACTTTAATCTATTATATAAAAGGCAACTGTTTCTGACTGATTGATCAATCAGCACACGTAAAAGGATTGCGCTGTTTGGCACGCAGATAGTTATTATGACGTAGGCATGCGTTACGAAAGGATTTTCCAAAATCCCTCCCTTATGGGGATGAAATAGGGGTCCAAAGTTTGTATGGAGAAACAAGATTAAATCGCAATAACTAACATTTACGCGGAAGAAGTCGCGGGCAGAAACTAGTAATTTCATAACTATTAAGGTTGTAATTGAAAAATTTGTAACAGTAACTTTAACTCCCAAACAAACAACGGTATGCATGAAACATTTAATATAATTTAAAACTAGGGTGTCTAAGTATTCAAAATGATTAAATGTTAGTGGCATTATAATTTGCTGCACACTGATACATTTCTTGACCTACTTGTTTAAATTTTTATAGTTTGTTTTTTTTTTACTGCCTCATTGGTCTAGTGCTAGCGCGACTGCTGAGCATGAGGTCTTGAGTTCGATTCCCAGGTCGGGCAAAGTGTTATTGGGTTTTTCCATCCGGAATTTCTCAGTAGCAGCCTCGGAGTCTGGATTTGTACCCGGCTGATGGCAATAGGCTCGCCCCCTATTACATGGGACTTAAACATAACTGGCGAAATGTGGGTGTACAAATGGGTGCACGTCTGCCTAACCCTTCGGGGATTACAGGCGTGATGTTATGTATGTTTTATCAAATTGTTGAGGGACAGAGAGTACATTCAGCCTTCTGACTGACCAGTGCCTTCAAAGTGCCTGTTATTATTTATTTTATTATTAATAAATTCTTTGAGTTTATGTTTTCAGCTTTATCATTAGAATTTAGATTGATGTAGGGCTTTAGACAACATTACAATGTAAAAATCCTAAACGAATATCACAAAATACCTGGATTTACTATATTCTACTTAAACATTATTTATACTTATTGCATTGGTCCATTAATGTTTTTTAAGATATTTGTATATCGCAACAATAAATCGGCAACACTTCTTCATAGCATATCTAGAATTCTAGATGTTAAATAATATAATTTTATTAAATTCGTAATTATTTTAATTTTGTCACACGGGGGAATGTACTGAACCCTGAATTAAAGCAGTGGCTATACCCACTTAGCTATTTGAGTATCTGAGCTGGGTAATGTTAGAGTGTGTTATGCTCTTAATTGCAATGCGCGTAGGTGTTATTGACAAGCAATTAATAGTTTCATAATAATAAAACATTTTGTCATTACCATAGACGGGACTTTTACGTTAAGTTTATTTTATTAGTAAGTACGACAAAGCTGTACTTAAATATAATTAATACTTACAAAGCCATCATAAGAAGGAGGGCCGGTTAATATCATCCTCATAGTGTGCCATCCGCTCACGAAGTTAGGATCCTGGGCCAAATGGAAAGCCATTCCTGTTGACCATTCACCCCTATCGTCTAAGTGAAAGGCCATAACAATGATTTGATCATAAATGTCTGATGATTCCACATAAACGTTCACTTCAATCGTACCACCATAGTTCATAGAAAATATAAATGACGACACACAACTCAAACTTGAAACTTGTAAAGGCGTAATAAATAAGGTACTGTGTTCATTTGGACTGGTCAAACCCAAAGTGCTATATTTGTCTACCTTCCAAGACGACATGAAGATACAAGTCCCCCCCCACTCATGTGTTAACCATTCATCATAATTTTCTTCAAACGTGTACCTCACACAAGAATCACTGACCGCGTAAGACACTAATATTAAAAAAAATATTAACATTTGGCGAATCATTTTGTTTTGCATGTGGCAACAAGTCCCAGTTGAATAAACCTTAAAGCTCCTTACTGTAAGTTTTATAAATTTTATCGAACATGTATCTTCTTTGTTCATAATGTATCCGCATAAGATAGCATCTTTACATGGATGAATGTAAGCCATCGCAGGCCCTAACGCCACACGTTGGACAGGTGGCGTCGGTGCCTACATTGGAACCGACGTGTTGGGAGTAGCCTAAGTAATATAATAAAATGAATTAATAATTATAATTATATTGGATTGCACAGCATTGCTTGCACGCTATTGCAGGCTTAGTTCTTTAAAATAATGTGATTAATGGATTCTTCTGCGGTTGTTACTATAATTTTTAGGACAACCCGGGGTTATCCTTGGATGCACTTGCATAGTGCATACAGGGATAATTGTCGGTTGGTGTTTTATTTCGTCTTAAAGCTATCTAGGGGGCCTCTGCGAGCAGGCTATGTCCCGAGAAAATAAAAAGAATGTGTAAATAAAATAATATGGAAAATTAGGAATAAAATTAAAAAATGTCGAACGCCCACATATTTGACACCATTTTGACATGTCTACACCTAAAATTACAGCTGCACAAATAAGCGCCGCCTTATTTCAAAGAACTATTTCGTAGACTGTTGCTACGAGGTGCTACGATTCGACCTACGAAAACGTATAGGCCCATAACGAACCCCGAATATTACTAGGCAGTAGTAGTTTGTATTATTGTGAGTTCGATAATTTATATGTATTATTTAGTGGCGATGGGTGGAAGTGAAAGTTATATCTCTGTAGGTAAAATAAAATCAATGTAACGCACCACCGTGGCATCCAAACAACGTAAAAAAAATCTCTTAAAAAGTAATTACAATCTGTCTCAAAAACAGCACAAAAAAGGCAAAATATTCATTGAAAATCACCAAAAAGATCGAAAATAGATAACAGATTGTTAGATTAAAAAATGTGATAATTAAGCAAAACGAGCGGCTTATTGCAGCTTCAAGTATTACGTGTGTTTTTCGGGCTGCTAAGATAATTATGTATAGGTATCCTTATTTTGTAACACCTTAGATAGTTAAAATTACTACCGTGCATTGGGTCATAATTAAGTACAATGTAAAATGTAGCAAGGGTTGCATGGAGGAAATACTTACTATATCTTGCTATTAGTAGATCAATATACCTGTAATTATCGTCTAACATGACAAACACCTACTAATCTTCTAAATATATAAAAGAAAATGTCACTCACACACTCGTCACGAAATATCGAAAACCGCTTGATGTATAAAGATGAAATTTGGAAGGGAGGTAGTTTATAGTAGGTAGACGTCCGCTAAGAAAGGATTTTTTAAAATTCACGGGGATGACACTGGGGTTCAAAGTTTGTATGGAACAATTTGGAGTAAACCAAGGAACCCGAAATAAACCCGAGCGAAGCCGCGGGCAATAGCTAGTTCTAATATATTGCCAATACTTACGTAGCCTTCATAAGCGCCCACGGTTGTTAGGGTTATCGTTAGAGTGTGCCATCCACTCACGAAGGTTGCTGCATCACTGGCTACATTCGAAGTAAATCCTAACATTTCGTCATCAGGGTACCGATTGGCCCGAACATAGATTTGGTCCGTATTATCCATTGCTTCCATATAAATAGTCACTTCAATCGTTCCACCATAGGTCATAGAAAAAATGAATGATGACACACAACTCAAAACTGGTAGAGGCGTAATAAAAGAGGTACTGTGTTCATTTTGATCAGTCAAATCCAAATGTTTGTATTTGCCAATTATCCAAAACGGCATGGAAAAACAATGCCACCATTCATGTGTTAACCATTCATCAAAATTTTCTTCAAACGTGTACCTCACACAAGAATCACTGACCACGTAAGACACCAATATTAATAATATTAACGCTTTTTGAATCATTTTGTTTCGAATGTAGCAACAAATCACAGCTTAATAAACCCAAAAACTCCTTACTGTTAGTTTTATAACTGAATCGTACACGTATCTTCATGATACATGATGAACATGGATAAGATAGCATCTCTAAGTGGAATCTGTCTGTGACTTTGAAACTAATTGATAGTACAAAATATTGAGTTAATAATAACAGTTATGAGGAAATTCCGCCAAATAATACAAATAGTTATTGGTTGTTGTTAGATTTCCGCTAAGTAACACTTGATACTTAATAGTATTCTTTTCTCATATCAAGATTTCGTCACAAGACAATACCTACATAGTCCGCCATGCCTACTGCTTATATTTATAAATGGCATTGTTGTCATCTTTGTTCTTTTTACATGTACTTGATACCTACTTTTTTTGCATTTGTTTATTCTCATGATGCTCTCCATCTGGGGAGAATGTAGGTTTGTATCTGACTACAGACTTTAATTCCACTGTGATTGGACCCTTTTACCATGTGCGGTGTTACCTACTACTGCCTTTTTATTGTAACCGGAGTTTCTTAACCTAAGTTGGTCCCTAAACCACAAACATATTAAATTTTTTTGTTTCACTCCAGCAGGGTGAGCGTTTTTCGGGCAATCGTTCATTCGAGCAAACGTTCTTCGGTCAAACGATCATTCGGGCCAACGTTCATCAGGTAATCCTTCTTTTGTGGCATCGCTGCTCATTCCTATATATATTTTGTTCATCGGGCATTCGTAACACAATTGTTACACTCAGCTAATTGTTTAAAGAAAAAGATAATGTGTCGTCTGCTGGTGGATTAAATATAGTACAGATTAACAGCTTTGTAACTTCATGCATATGTGTGATCTTTTGAAGGAATTCCTTTTGGCTCAGATAAGTAAGGCATGACTGCTGCTTGGCGGAGTTTAGATAATTGAAAAATAATTTGTTTGCAAAGAAAAATATTTTTGTAGCTTTGAATTTACAAGGCTAGCAGAATGTATACCAACATCATGTTCTAACATTTGTAAAATGTTGACAACATGAAAATACCCCTTCATCATCTTAGAGCACACACTCTGTGTCTAAACCAGCAAGTCATTGTCTATACATAAAATTCACCCCTTTTTCCGATCGTTGTTATTATATTTTTTATGAAAAGTACATTTTTACATTATTTATGTCATACGGATAATATTTTAATTATCATTCTTAATCATCATCAGACAAGTAATTTCACTCTTAGCATTTTGGATTGCATGTAAGGAAGTTTTGTTTTTATTTTTAATATACCTACCTAATTAACATGAAAAAGTTCTTAACTGTAGGTTTAATTTATCATTGAGGAAAACAAAGCCTGGACATAAATACCTTGTTACTTATATCAAATAAATTTATCAATACCTAATATTTTTTTTAATTTGTTTAAGTTACATATTGAGATTCCTATATTTATAAACATGACACTAAACGTATCTTGGTTCAATGGGCGACAAAATAATCTCATAAATAGGTAATAATTTACTGTTACTGGATTGTGGAGGTCAGATAGGCAGTCGCTCCATGTAAAATACTTGTATTCAGATGCATCCGGTTAGACTGGAAGCCGACCCCAACATAACTGGGAAAAGGCTAGGCAGATGATGAAACAAGTAATAATATGATTTAGACAGTAATCATTTATTTATTTGGGTAATACCTATGTACAATATTTACAGCCTTAATTAAATAAAAAAGAAAACAATCGGTGTAAAATAATAGAAACTAAAACTAAATAGCATCAAAAAATTAAAAAAGTAATTGATTACGAAATCACCCGGCTGAATTTCGTATGTACGTCGTTTCGTATTGATGGGCATCCTTCATAGAAGACCTATTTGACACCGTAATCGATACCGGCCCTTAAGTAGCTACTTAAGGGCCGGTTTTCAACATAGTAAAGTTACATATGTAACTTTCCTTACTGCTTAGAAAACCCAATATCTATTATACAACCTGCTTGTTATGTTGTGGATTTAAATTACCATGTAGCTATTCTAATTATATTGATTTCCTGGTGTGGCCTTTAACTCAGTATCGTTGTTAAATTAATTAATAGATAAATATCGCCTGATAAATTTTACAATTTTTTTTAAAGTACCTAAATCTAATAAAATTATGATTGTCTTTTTGGTCTATCTTAGTGTTTGATTTATTATCAAAATAGTCTTACTAATCATGTGCATTAATTTGTTTTTATCGATTGTGCTGTTGTGGTAAAAGAAAAATGTGGTGTATGTTAAGCAGAGAACTTGTGGCAAATAAAAAACGTTCAATCTAAAATTATGTGCGCTATTTGTGCAACAGTTACTAGAAGTTCTTCTGCTTGTGCGAAATGCATTGGTTTAAGTAGGTACATATAATAGGTAACTGTTGTCAGTGTCAATGATAAAGTCTGTTCACAGTTCAAGCAGTATTAACCATGAAAAGCCCATGAAAACTTCCTCAAACTTTACTTATCTTCGTTTTGACATTAGATCAAAATGCCGTATCTCTCGGTTTAACCGTATTTTATTTTTACATTTAAGACCATAGAGCATAAAATAATAATAATTAAATAAAAACGAAGCTCAAAGTTTATGGACCTAGAAAGCTAAACCGAAGAGTTTCCTTTTAAGATTGATGAATTGCTGGTTAAGAGCTTGTAATAGTACAAAATGATAACGGGTACATGTTTTATATTATAGAGTAGCAAATTGGAGAGTTAACTATTGAATTTAAACAATCAAGCTCAAACAAAAAAATAAATTGTTTTAGTTGCTGTAATCCATAGTCAACAATTTGTATTAACCAAATAAATCAGTGTATCTATTGTCACTATAATCCCTCTATCAAAATATTATTGCTAAGTACATATATCGATAACTGTCAGTATTCTCATCTTTATCACGTTATCAAAAGTGTGCGCTCCTAATAACATACTATGTGATTAATGTTCTGTCTCTGTAGTTTTATTGTTTTGGTGCGGGTCCGCTTGGAAAGAAAAACAATTATTGTATAATAGGTACCTACTCATAAACTGGCGAGAGGAGGCATAACACAGAAGGAAGTGGAAGGAATAGAGACAGCTCGGTTTTGTCCAGATGTCGAACAGTTAAGGCAACCAAGAAAAAAAAAACCTATTTATTTTATTATTGATTCGTGTTGTAAAAATATTCAACACATTCTGTAAATCAAAGCAATGCTCACTAAGCAAAAATAATTTGGTACTAGAAAACTATGAAAAACTTCAGTAACACGGTGTGTAATACACGTAGAAGACAGTGCTAGTTTAGTGACAGTTACAAGTCTGGATTGCAACATGAGCCAAAAGCCGAGGGTGTAATGGAGCTGAGAGTGTAATTAAGAAATGGTCACGAGTTTCATAAGACGAATAATAAGAATTTTATTTTAAAAAATTGTGATATCACTAATTAATGATAATTTATAAACAAAATTAAATAAAGTAATGACATAAGACGTTTATTTATTAAAATATATTATTTAACATAGTTTATATATTAATACACATTCAAACGAGTTCTAAGAATACCTTGCTGAGATTGAATAAAAAATAAAAAATGTATGCCACACTAGATAAAGTAAATTAAGGTCTAAAAACTAAAATCCACCTGAGCCAAAAGTTGATCGAAGTATTAATAAAGAAAGTATCCATAGTCGTAAGCCGTAGGTATTAATTAGTTACTGCCTAATAAGCTGGCTCGTTTGGGAGAACACGGGAGGAATATATTCTTGTTTCATACATTTTAGTTCGATTTTTACACGACTGCTCCAAAAAAGGAGTGTTATGTGTTCAGAGTTAATGAATAGTAACAATCCTTGCATCGTTCCGAGTAACATAGGCTAGTAAAAAAATTTAAACAGGATAAAAAGCGTAGGAGTTCAAACCAAAAAACCCATTGAATTTCTAGTTTTTTTATTATAATTAAACTAATTTTTTTTTGTTATTTTGACATCATTGTTTTTAAAAGTCATTATGTTGTCTCCATGACAACATAACTATTATATTGAGATAAGATTGTGGACTTCAACACCCGCGAAAGTGTCGTACTTACATTATAACGTTAGACACGGCTGCCCCAAAAAAATGATGTTTATGTGTTCAGAGTTAATGTATTATATGTACGTATGTAAGTTTCTTTATTCCACCATAACTTTTAAACGCCTGAACCGATTTAGATGTATGCGGTATCGTAAAAAATAGAAAGAAACCGGTGTGGTCACTTTAAAACGTAAATTTATATCAGACTCAATTTATTTTTTTAATGAATCTGGTCGTGTTTATCGTCTAGAATTTGACAAGTACAATTAAAAAATCAATAAATTCAAAATGACAAATCTTTTATCTAACAGTTCAATTTTTCAGAGAGATTTTTTTGCATATAGCTCCGCATTAATTTTATTCGTTTCAAATTTAGTCTATATTTCGTGGGTTGGGCCATAATGATGAACTTATTGACACCTCATTTATTGAAATCGGATGAGTAGTTGAGGCACAACGGTGGAACATATGTAAATTCCTACACACATAGGATTGGATACTTACTGCTAAAAAGTAACCTTTTCTTTTAGCTTTGCCTTAGTGCCTAGCAGTAGTAGTGCAATAAAAGCAAGGTAGTTGAAAATTTAATTAAAAACTATTTGTTTTCCAAAAAAAAACAGTGGCTTCCACAATTTATGGTCTGAGATCCCAAAGGTCGAAAGTTTACGACATGTTGTCTGAAGTTATGGTTCGCAGTAATCGTGGCAATCACGAATATTAGTTTTCAACATAGTCCTGAAAAACATATTATAACATAAAAATCAACCGTCACACTTGATCGTAAATGAGTAAGGTCCCATTAGTACCTGATATCTGAAAAGGGGCCAAGCATTCAAGCCAGCAAGTCCTCCTCATCTAAACTACATTACACCTCTATCTATTATCGTTTCAGCCGTACTAAAATGACGTAGGTCTAATGACTAGGGGATCGTAAAACATTACGTTATGGTCAAAATGCGGTGTTGTTCTATGAACGATGTTTACGAGTACCTACCTACGTAAGAAATATTTAACATGGATTGTACTATTTCTCAACCCCTGACGCAAAAAGAGGGGTGTTATAAGTGATTGCCTCGTTGTGTTCCAGGTTGGGTCCGATTCCTAAGTCGGGCAAAGGCCTGACTTAGGAATTGGTTGTAGAGTTTTTCCATCGGAAAATAATTTAAGATATTTTAAAACAAAATATGAAAATGCAATATTAAAGGGTAGCTAATTCCGCCAATCTAAATTTGCATTTAGTATGCAAACAAAAGCAATGTAGTGTGTATAAGACGTCAAAAAGTATTTAGTGACCAAAATTACTTTTAAGAAAGCATTTTAAAAAATTATTTAGTACATGTGATTATGGTCTGACTGATTGGCCAGATAGGTCAACGAATTTGTTTACTAATCAAATAACTTTGTGGTAGGGCAGCCGGTGCCGCGCTTCCCACTTATAGAAGTTTGTTTCTATTCGTTTTTTCCACCGCGGTCGGGTTTAAGAATTCAGTGAAAAGTGGATTCAGAAGCAAGGTTAGGCTTTCCTTGTGTACCGCTCGATTTTAGAGTTCACTAAAAACAAGAACAGTCGTGGATTTCGTCGTTTCTGGTGAATCAAGGCGCATAAATACAATTATTGCTCTTAGGACACTTTTTAAAACTTTTTGCAGGCAGAGTGTGTTGGATTTAATAAATTACCGCAGTAGCAGGAACATTTTGAAGTAAGGTAATGTATTGCAGTCACGTGTACATTGCCTGAAAAATATGGCTAATGTAGGAGCGCCGAAAAATATGGCGCGTGGAGTGATCATACAAAAACTGTTACAGCAATACTTGCCGGGGTCGCTGGCCCACACTGAGAGCATTACTGAGTATTTCAGCAACATATTAAGAATAGCCGCGCCGTGCTAAAAATATTGCACCCACACATTACAAGGATAATATAGCCAGCCCGTAAAGAAATAGTATTTGAAAACTAAAATGAAAAATGCCATTCCATATTGAGCTGAATAAACTTGTTTTTCTGTATTCCTGCTTCAATACGCCCGGTAATCATTGCCACTAATAATCACTGTGAAAACTCCGTACACAAGATTTCGTAGAGATTAAACAGGCTAATCGAACCATCTGGCGATTTTTTAAGTTTTCTTTTAGACAAAGCGTAATATTTAAAAAAGAATGGGTCACATAATCGATCCACCTTCTTACTCACTCATCATATTTTGAAAAGCAAATAAACTCGCTTAAAAATAAAACCGCCGTCACATACACAGGTACTTTGATTAGATAAATCAGATTCTAGGTGAGCCAGTACTATGACACCTAAATTTTCGGTGAAATCGTAAAATGAGTTATAGTTATTTATCAGTCCCACACAAAACGCACAGCTAATTGTCGTTTAGTTTAGTTAAACATTCAACACTACTCAACGCCCTCCTGATTGTCAATCCCAGATGTGATGCGGTTGAGGGATGAATGTAATAAATTAAAATGATGCACGCTGTTCAATATTTATCCATTAACTTTAATATTACCGATTGTTTTTAAACTTGTATTTTCATTTAACGAAGCTTTTATCAGACCAACGTAACTAAAGACGGTTCTGATTTTGGTTTAAGCTTTTTTAATAAATTGTTTTGTAGGCACATAGCAGCGTTAATTATAAAAAAATCTTAAATACTAGGTCTATTAACAATATTAAAAAAACTTACGTAGCATGTAGGTGCAGTCCCGAGGGTGTTCAAGTTCACGACCAACGTATGCCACCCGTCCTCATAACCTGGGGCTAGGGGTGAGATACCAGCGGTTCCCATATTGGTGTCAGAACCACCTGGCACATACTGGCTCGCCAATATCGATATTTGGTCATTTTGGCTCATTGCCTCCATGTAAACAAGCACTTCAATTCTACCATTTTGAGTCATTGAAAACATAAACGATGACGCACAACTTAACTGGTTTCTTTCTAAAGGCGTAACAAATGTACTACTGAGTTCATTTTGACCGGTCACATCAATACTATCGTAGGTCCCGACTCTCCAAAAGCCGAAGTCGCTACAGACCCCCATATTATTAAACTGTTCATAAAAGTCATCTTCAAATGTATATCTCACACAATATTTACTAAATGCATGCGACACTAAAATTGTTACAAAAAAAAGTTCTCGTAACATATCGTTTGTCAATTTTAAACTATATGAAACATGTATGTATGGCACAAAATGTCTAATATTTTTAAGCTTATGTTATACCTAATCATAATTATTCACATTTATCAAGGATAAGATAGTAGTATTCTATGTAAACGGGAGTAATCAATCGATAATAGGTGATATAAAATGTAAACTTCTCTCTCATGAAACGCTTTATGAAACTCGAGTTATGCAATGGATTTGGCTGTCATTTAAAAAATTCTATAAAAAATTAAAATTGTATTCGCAATTACTATTATTTAAGTTATTTTTTTGCAAATAGTCATTGCGTGCTACCCACTTGAATCACCTTGAAGAATTTATATCCCGCATCAGCAGTGAAGTGACAATGATAACAAAATACCTAAATGAAGAGACTCAGTTAAAATGCGTTTTATCGCAACGAGCTAGTCTTGGTTCCGCCAACATTGCGTTCTTCTGGAAACGTTTTTATTGATACAACTTATAACATTGAGAAAGTTCAGGCTGATAATCTCAATAATATGTAATAACCGCTTTCGGGAGTCACTTTCGCCATCCAAACCCATAGTCCAATAAGTTTCTTGTCTTTTAATAGTCCGATCGGGGTGTTTTCGTTGCGAGCACTTCCATAGTGCAATAATCGTCGATTATTGTCTCCTCCCATTTCATTTTAGAGCAAAGTGACTAACGGGCCTATTTCAAATGGCCTGCTGGTCCCTAGTACGTCTCGGCAAAGGTGCGCCTCCAGGGTGTCAAGGTATATAAGTCCATAAAATAAAAATAATAGTAAATATTTCATTATTTACAAGCTGACTAGCGACCTGTTCCAGCTTCGGTTGGGTAGTTTTAGGTATTTTATTTATCATATGTGCAACGAGCAAATGAAATGAATCCAATATTTGTCCAGGGTATTTTAGCTGATAAGTTATTTTCCTAATTAAAAGTTGTGTAATACGTAATATAACCACCTCCAGATATAATGTCTATGATGTTACTGCGTCTTAAAGTAAGCCTTTTTCGTTGAATACTTAGGTAACCTTATTAATGCCCCATCAATGTTCTAGAAGAAGCAACTGCAAAACTAAATTGTTACTTGCACGCACACTTACCTAAAAATTAACCATTCACTTATGATTTCTAGAGAAGAAGGGAGCTCTAAGAGAACTCCTAAGTAATAGTACCGAGACTTTGGTCAATAGTTCTGGTTAATAATAAATGCCAGTTGCGGTAAAAAAAAGTTGGGAAATATATTCATGCATTTTTTAGGGTTCCGTTTCTCAGTCGGCGAAAACGGAACCCTTATAGGGTCACTTTGTTGTCCATCTGCCTGTCCGTCTATCCAGACCTTTTTTCCCAGGATAAATGTCAAATAATCAGATTGGCTACCCCTTGGGGCAGTAAAAAAAATTAAGTTCTAAGCCAACGCAATCTATCTCCCGCTAGGGAATCAAGCCTTGGGCACTTCCCGTTGACCTAGAATCAATAAAATGGCAAGAAGCAATGCCATGTAGCACAAATGAAGGTATTATTCCGAAAATCGTAAACTTGTAGTTAAATCACCAAGTAATTACTTTTTAACGATTATAAACTTATTTTTTTGTTGTGTTAAATATTGTATGGTGGTATGGAACCCTTCGTGTGCGAGTCCGGTCCGCACTTGGCCGGTTATTTATTTTTATATTACTTTGTGATAAAACTGACTAAATTGTGTTAAGTCGCAAAAAGCGGGAAACCAAGGTTTCAACATATAACATTTCGATGCTATTTTTACATTATATCGAAAAATAATTCGTGTGCAACAAACCAACAATGTTTATTTTTTTATGTAACTGTTTGAACGTGTTAATGGAGATAAGAACAAGACTAGATTACACACTTGGTTATCTGTCATTAAAATCAAGTTCCTTTGCTAGTAATGACTCCACCATCATTGATGGTTATCATTTATCATCATCCTGTTCTTCACGCAAGAATGATTATAAGTTCGGAGTCTAAGACCGAGTTGTGCTTAGCCACGTTCCTGTCTCTACCTTGCATTAATTAGTGGTTTTACAGTTGTGCGGCAGTGACATTAGGCTTAGCCAAAGCACGTGCTAAGTTATGACTATTTATCTCGACTACTTTGGTAAATTTGTGCATTAAATAACTATATAACGTCGCCATTAAATGTTAAATGAGCTATCAGCATGTGTAAAATACAAATACCAACATATAAATATTTTAAAGAAACACTATCAGTCATTGTGTCCATAGTCCTTTTATGTAGCAAAATAAAAAATTATAAGGTAGTAAATTATCCTACTAATATAGGTATTATAAATGTAAAAGTTAGTGAAGATATTTGGATGTTTGTTATTCCATCACGCTTATACCATTGAACAGATGGATGAAAATGGGCTCATAGATAGACACAAACATAATTACGTTTTTAAAAACAAGATTTTATATCGTTAACGAAAACAACTGCAGACAAACTGCAATTTGGCAGAATTAATGTCACTGTGTTGTCCAAATTTGTGTAGATTTTGAATATAAACGAAGAAATCTCAGCCTTAACTAGAGGCAAATGACGCATACAAGGATACTTTAAAGATAGAGGATAATAATAATTTTTAGATTATTTTTTGTCATAGGCAGTACACTAATCTTATCTGCCAGCTACTATCCCTAGCACTTAAATATACTACTATATCGCTTTTAGGAGATTTCTACGAATTTTGTGGCACAACTAACCCGTTAATTACAAATAAATGAATTAATGTCTAGTTAGTACCTAAACCGTATTCAGTAAGGAAGATGAAGTACAATGTCAGATAAGCAAAAAATTTAGTACTAGGTACTGGGGGCCTATCCTCATCTCTTAAAACAATCTTATTTCATTATTACATTGCCTTCAGCAAAGTTGGAATTTCAACACTCGGCTAAGCACTAAGAGTTAAAAAAAAAAAATATGACCGCCTTCAAAAACTACAAAATAAAAAATAACTTTAGCTTGAAAGTCGGCGGCTTTGGTTTTGTTTCTTGTTATGTAGGTATTGCCACCGACTTCCAAGCTAAAGTTATTTTTTATTTATTTTGTAGTTTTTGAAGGCGGTCATATTTTTTTGTAAAAAAGCTTTTTATTTTTCACTTTTTAGTGCTTGTGTGTTAATGTTTGACTTCCTTACATAAAGCCCTTTCAAACAATACCTCACACGATATATTTAATTTTGGAAAGTGGTAGGAGGGGGGTTGACGTACCCCCTCCCCACTTCCTTCAGTCAGTCATCGACTACACGTATAAACAAAGCAATTTGTCTTGTTACGGCGGTTCTGCTGTGATTTTATAAGGAGTTCCGTTCCATATCTCCAAAGTTCATCATCAGATCATGACAATATTCCTATGGGACCTATTCGGGACTATACTCATTCAAACAAAAAAAGAATCATCCAAATCGATTCATAATTGGCGGAGTAATCGTAGAACAAATATACAAAAAAAAAGCTTTTTTACAAAAAAAGATAACCGCCTTCAAAAACCACAAAATAAAAAATAACTTTAGCTTGGAAGTCGGCGGCTTTGGTTTTGTTTCTTGTTATGTAGGTATTGCCACCGACTTCCAAGCTAAAGTTATTTTTTATTTTGTGGTTTTTGAAGGCGGTTATCTTTTTTTGTAAAAAAGCTTTTTATTTATCACTTTTTAGTGCTTGTGTGTTAATGTTTGAAATCCTTACATAAAGCCCTTTCAAACAATACCTCACACGATATATTTAATTTTGGAAAGTGGTAGGAGGGGGGTTGACGTACCCCCTCCCCACGTCCTTTAGTCAGTCATCGACTACACGTATAAATAAAGCAATTTTTCTTGTTACGGCGGTTCTGCTGTAATTTTATAAGGAGTTCCGTTCCATATCTCCGAAGTTCATCATCAGATCATGACAATATTCCTGGGACCTATTCGGGACTATACTCTTTCAAACAAAAAAAGAATCATCCAAATCGATTCATAATTGGCGGAGTAATCGTTGAACAAATATACAAAAAAAAAAAAAAAAAAAACATACGCGTCGAATTGAGAACCTCCTCCTTTTTGAAGTCGGTTGAAAAAACAAAAAAAAAAAAAAAAAACATACGCGTCGAATTGAGAACCTCCTCCTTTTTGAAGTCGGTTAAAAACAGAAATTACAAGGTATTATTAAAATAAGATTGTTTTAAGAGGTGGCGATAGGCCTACTGTTGTTAGCACCTCCAAGTAATTATGGTCTTCAATTCATATTTCCCGCTTGGAGTTAAATCGTAGAAAGAAGGTCTGTCTTCTTCTTCTTCGGAAAGTAGGTATATATTAGAAAGTAATCCAAGGTTTCACCTTTACACAGCTAAAAGTTTTTTACTCAACAAGGCAATATATAATAGAGATTACAAACTTATCAAAATACTGTCAGTTATTTTGGGACTAGATAATATTCAAACTTCGTAACTATTTCCATCCATGTTATATATTACATTCTGTGAACAATATTAAATTGTGTAATAAACAATAATTGCTCAATCTATGTTATCTGATATGTTATATAATTAATCGTCACTTTTGATTTCACAGGTGATATCAAAGAAGTTTTAACCAAAAATAAAAGTTTTACCGTTATTTTTTATCTATGTATAGGCGTCATTCTGCTGAATGATAATGACGATGACTATTATTGGTATGACTTATTGGTAGAAATAACATAACATCACGCCTGTAATCCCCGAAGGATAGGCAGAGGTGTACCCAATAGTACACCCACATTTAGCCAGTAAAAGGCTATAGGTTTAAGTCCCATGTAAAAGGCTACGAGTTCATTGCCATCAATCGGGCGCTAAACCAGAGTCCGAGGCTGCCATTGAGAAATTCCTAATGGAAAAAATCAATAACACTTTGCTCGACCTGGGAATCGAACCCAAGACCTCAAGTTCAACAATTACGCTTTGCAGCCGCTAGACCAACGAGGCTGGTATTTAAAATCATACACAAATGAGCCTGTAACAAGTAATTCTGCCTTCTTTAGTGAACACATCAAACTTATAATAAGAAAAAATATTTAAAAAAACGCTTCAAATGTGGTGAGGTTTCGAAATCTGCAAGAAAAATCATTACTAATGTATTTCAATGCATTAATGTTGCTATTATTAATACTTAGGCGTTTAATATTTTTAAGGCATTATCCAGCGTAATTTAGAAACGTATTTTTGCATGTTTACACACCATAATGAGAATTTTATAAAATATACTGGAAAAGTAAAATTTTGGTCTTCAAAATGTAGAAATTGAATATAGTTTGAAGATTTAAATTATTTTTTCGTTAAATTATCATAGCAATGAAAAGGTTACGTGCACTTATTCTCATATGCAATTATGCCTGCTTTGCAGACATCGCAACCAGGCATGAGCAAGTACGGATATAACTTTTTCTATTTCATATGTGCTTTTAAGTTTATCTTGGACATCATTATGATCGGCGAAGGAAAACGTCGCGAGGAAACCTGAACTTATAATAAATATAGGTAAGTCTGGAATCGCCACATCGTTTTGAGCAATCTGGTTTTGTTTCAAAACCATTAAAATTCTGGAGTCTTATAACAAAAGGCAACGGTCCGTGTGCAGTTCGATGCCCGCACTGCTCAAGTTATGCAGTGTTCCGGCATCAGCCGCATAATTTTGAAAAAACCCTTAGATTTTTGTTATTTTGTCTTAACTACTAGCTTTTGCCCGCGACTTCGTCCGCGTAATTCTTGATAATCGCGGAATTTGCGAACGCAGATGAAGTAATTAATGAAGCCCATATCCTTTATAGTAACAAAGTTTATGTTGTTTTCCTCGGAAACAGTACTTTTCTTCGGGATGAAAGGTACCCTTTGTCCTTTTCTGTATACCTGACAACGTAAATGCAAAGTTTCAGGATGATCGGTTCCATGTTTGAGGCGTTAAAAGGTGACAAACAAACAAACTTACTTTCTATAATAATATTATATAGGATAATTAGGGCAATATTAGTTAGGATTAGTTAAGATATAATTTTGATTATGCATAGAGGAAGATATTATTATAGTCATGGATGCACTTACTGGTTTGAATGCTAGACCCCTTTTGAAGAAACCTTACTCTCTTATGTTTAAATGTGATTCTGGTTTATGTTCAGGTTGTTTCAGTACAGTTTTGTAAGACACTTTCTGAGGGACACTACTTCCGCCCGACGCTTTAAAGGTTTAATTACAGATGGGTCAAGGAAGGACTTATACTAAGTTCCTACTAGCCACGACCGTCGCTGTTCGTTGCTGCTTATTATGCAATTTATCTTGGTTTGTATTGTCTTATTATTAAATTTTTATCACCATTGAATAGAATTACATTGTGATCCTTTTGCTGCTCAAACAGCAGCAGTACAAGAAATAATTTTAGACGATGAAAGGTCGTGGGTTGCCATAATCAGGGTAATTGGTTTCTTCAGAACATGAACATACTTAGTAGAATATTGGTAACTTGAACAGCCTGATGGTATTTTCTAGTTTTAAAGTTCTCCCTTGGACATTTATACAGACTATCTATCATTCGATATCAATAGAAAATAGGTAATAGGTACTTTTTTTTTTTCGTGGGGAAGTCCTCATGGTCTGCCTCCACCTCGGGGAAGGCGGAGGGGTATGTCGGACTCTTACCGACTAAAACCCCACGGTGTTCCTCCAATTACCTTTCGCCGGGGCACGGGGACGCTCAGAGCATTCTTCCGCACCCTGGCAGGTATCGACCCGCCACCGCCACAGGCGGGTCCCGTCACCCGGTGCGGCCATCACTCACCGGCCGCACTGACTCCAACAAGGCGCGCGGGGAACACGGAACGCGGGGAAATAGGTACTTGGTATGAGGAAAAAAACCAACAGGATTATGATTATTTATTCAAATTGTCTGGTACATACTGGAAGAAAATTCACAGGCAAAAGTTTTATATGCTTTCACTGGTTCACTGTGTTGAATAAAAATAATGTTTCTTAAAAATACATATATACAAATTATAATTTTACAACTAAGAAAAAAAACATAATTATAAAAAATACTAGACTAATATTTTAATTCAACCTGGCTTAAATATTATATGTTATTTCTTATGAATATGAAAATCTATACGTAATTAATTTAATTTGTTCATGAATTTAAATAACAGTATTTACAGTGAATATTTTATTTTAAATGGCCTTACAAATATTTTTAACCTTTATTTTTAACTAACTTCATATAGATAAGGAAACCTCAAACCCGTTAAGAGTTTTTGCGCGCTACATCCGATCCGAACTACAGTTAGATATCCAGGATCCATCCGAAGTGAAAATGATCTATACTGACGTTTGTTGTGAAGTACTAAAATGACTAGATTAACGTACAAGAAAACTAATAAATTAACATTTTTGTATCTAAATAGACTAATAAATATACCTAAACTATATAAATTATCAATAACCATGAGGAGAAGCACTTACTGATAGATTAACATTTTTTAACAATCTTAAATAACACTCAAGAATAACGAGACAAATTGAGGATTCTTCTTAAAATACTTTAAACAATGATATGCAGTGATAAAGCACAGAAGACATTAGTTACCAGTTAAGGTATCTCACTAAAGCCGTCACCTAAATTATACGAATTTGTAGACAACAATAAACCGGTTTTAAAGCAAGCGAAAAACCAGATGGTAAATCCAAGCCCAGTTACTCCTGCAACAGAACCCAATGTTATCGCTGTAATGGCAATAGTGCTTAATCCTGCAATCTCTTCAGAATCAGGGCTTTCAGATGAGTCAGTTTCGTTGTCAGTCACCGAGGTAGACTCTATCGTAGTGGGATCAGTCACTGATGTGGACTCTATCGTAGTGAGATCAGTTACTGATGTGGATTCTATGGTAGTAGGGTCAGTCACCGAGGTGGACTCTATGGTAGTAGGGTCAGTTACCGAGGTAGACTCTATCGTAGTGGAATCAGTTACTGATGTGGATTCTATCGTAGTGGGATCAGTTACTGATGTGGATTCTATCGTAGTGGGATCAGTTACTGATGTGGATTCTATGGTAGTAGGGTCAGTCACTGAGGTGGACTCTATTGTAGTGGGATCAGTTACTGATGTGGACTCTATGGTAGTAGGGTCAGTCACCGAGGTGGACTCAATGGTAGAAGGGTCAGACAGCGAGGTGGACTCTATCGTAGTGGGATCAGTCACTGATGTAGACTCTATCGTAGTGGGATCAGTTACTGATGTGGATTCTATGGAAGTAGGGTCAGTCACTGAGGTAGACTCTATCGTAGTGGGATCAGTCACTGATGTGGACTCTATCGTAGTGGGATCAGTTACTGATGTGGACTCTATCGTAGTGGGATCAGTCACTGAAGTGGACTCTATTGTAGTAGGATCAGTCACTAATGTGGATTCTATGGTAGTAGGGTCAGTTACCGAGGTAGACTCTATCGTAGTAGGATCAGTCACTGATGTAGACTCTATCGTAGTGGGATCAGTTACTGATGTGGATTCTATGGTAGTAGGGTCAGTCACTGAGGTGGACTCTATCGTAGTGGGATCAGTCACTGATGTGGACTCTATCGTAGTGGGATCAGTCACTGATGTGGACTCTATCGTAGTGGGATCAGTTACTGATGTGGACTCTATCGTAGTCGGATCAGTCACTGAAGTGGACTCTATTGTAGTGGGATCAGTCACTGATGTGGATTCTATGGTAGTAGGGTCAGTCACCGAGGTGGACTCTATGGTAGTAGGGTCCGTTACCGAGGTAGACTCTATCGTAGTGGGATCAGTCACTGATGTGGATTCTATCGTAGTGGGATCAGTTACTGATGTGGACTCTATCGTAGTGGGATCAGTCACTGAAGTGGACTCTATTGTAGTGGGATCAGTCACTAATGTGGATTCTATGGTAGTAGGGTCAGTTACCGAGGTAGACTCTATCGTAGTGGGATCAGTCACTGATGTAGACTCTATCGTAGTGGGATCAGTTACTGATGTGGATTCTATGGTAGTAGGGTCAGTCACTGAGGTGGACTCTATCGTAGTGGGATCAGTCACTGATGTGGACTCTATCGTAGTGGGATCAGTCACTGATGTGGACTCTATCGTAGTGGGATCAGTTACTGATGTGGACTCTATCGTAGTCGGATCAGTCACTGAAGTGGACTCTATTGTAGTGGGATCAGTCAATGATGTGGATTCTATGGTAGTAGGGTCAGTCACCGAGGTGGACTCTATGGTAGTAGGGTCAGTTACCGAGGTAGACTCTATCGTAGTGGGATCAGTCACTGATGTGGATTCTATCGTAGTGGGATCAGTCACTGATGTGGATTCTATGGTAGTAGGGTCAGTCACAGAGGTCGACTCTATCGTAGTGGAATCAGTTACTGATGTGGATTCTATAGTAGTGGGATCAGTTACTGATGTGGATTCTATCGTAGTGGGATCAGTTACTGATGTGGATTCTATGGTAGTAGGGTCAGTCACTGAGGTGGACTCTATTGTAGTGGGATCAGTTACTAATGTGGATTCTATGGTAGTAGGGTCAGTCACCGAGGTGGACTCTATGGTAGTAGGGTCAGTTACCGAGGTAGACTCTATCGTAGTGGGATCAGTCACTGATGTGGATTCTATGGTAGTAGGGTTGGTCACAGAAGTGGACTCTATTGTAGTAGGATCAGTCACTGATGTGGACTCTATGGTAGTAGGGTCAGTCACCGAGGTGGACTCTATGGTAGTAGGGTCAGTTACCGAGGTAGACTCTATCGTAGTGGGATCAGTCACTGATGTGGATTCTATGGTAGTAGGGTCGGTCACAGAAGTGGACTCTATTGTAGTGGGATCAGTCACTGATGTGGATTCTATGGTAGTAGGGTCAGTCACCGAGGTGGACTCTATGGTAGTAGGGTCAGTTACCGAGGTATACTCTATCGTAGTGGAATCAGTTACTGATGTGGATTCTATCGTAGTGGGATCAGTTACTGATGTGGATTCTATCGTAGTGGGATCAGTTACTGATGTGGATTCTATGGTAGTAGGGTCAGTCACTGAGGTGGACTCTATTGTAGAGGGATCAGTTACTAATGTGGATTCTATGGTAGTAGGGTCAGTCACCGAGGTGGACTCTATGGTAGTAGGGTCAGTTACCGAGGTAGACTCTATCGTAGTGGGATCAGTCACTGATGTGGATTCTATGGTAGTAGGGTCGGTCACAGAAGTGGACTCTATTGTAGTAGGATCAGTCACTGATGTGGACTCTATGGTAGTAGGGTCAGTCACCGAGGTGGACTCTATGGTAGTAGGGTCAGTTACCGAGGTAGACTCTATCGTAGTGGGATCAGACACTGATGTGGATTCTATGGTAGTAGGGTCGGTCACAGCAGTGGACTCTATTGTAGTGGGATCAGTCACTGATGTGGATTCTATGGTAGTAGGGTCAGTCACCGAGGTGGACTCTATGGTAGTAGGGTCAGTTACCGAGGTAGACTCTATCGTAGTGGGATCAGTCACTGATGTGGATTCTATGGTAGTAGGGTCGGTCACAGAAGTGGACTCTATTGTAGTAGGATCAGTCACTGATGTGGACTCTATGGTAGTAGGGTCAGTCACCGAGGTGGACTCTATGGTAGTAGGGTCAGTTACCGAGGTAGACTCTATCGTAGTGGGATCAGTCACTGATGTAGACTCTATCGTAGTGGGATCAGTTACTGATGTGGATTCTATGGAAGTAGGGTCAGTCACTGAGGTAGACTCTATCGTAGTGGGATCAGTCACTGATGTGGATTCTATGGTAGTAGGGTCGGTCACAGAAGTGGACTCTATTGTAGTGGGATCAGTCACTGATGTGGATTCTATGGTAGTAGGGTCAGTCACCGAGGTGGACTCTATGGTAGTAGGGTCAGTTACCGAGGTAGACTCTATCGTAGTGGAATCAGTCACTGATGTAGACTCTATCGTAGTGGGATCAGTTACTAATGTGGATTCTATGGTAGTAGGGTCAGTCACTGAGGTGGACTCTATCGTAGTGGGATCAGTCACTGATGTGGACTCTATCGTAGTGGGATCAGTTACTGATGTGGATTCTATGGTAGTAGGGTCAGTCACTGAGGTAGACTCTATCGTAGTGGGATCAGTCACTGATGTGGACTCTATCGTAGTGGGATCAGTTACTGATGTGGACTCTATCGTAGTGGAATCAGTCACTGAAGTGGACTCTATTGTAGTGGGATCAGTCACTGATGTGGATTCTATGGTAGTAGGGTCAGTCACTGAGGTAGACTCTATCGTAGTGGGATCAGTCACTGATGTGGATTCTATGGTAATAGGGTCAGTCACCGAGGTGGACTCTATCGTAGTGGGATCAGTCACTGATGTGGATTCTATCGTAGTGGGATCAGTCACTGATGTGGATTCTATGGTAGTAGGGTCAGTCACTGAGGTAGACTCTATCGTAGTGGGATCAGTCACTGATGTGGATTCTATGGTAATAGGGTCAGTCACCGAGGTGGACTCTATCGTAGTGGGATCAGTCACTGATGTGGATTCTATCGTAGTGGGATCAGTTACTGATGTGGACTCTATCGTAGTGGAATCAGTCACTGAAGTGGACTCTATTGTAGTGGGATCAGTCACTGATGTGGATTCTATGGTAGTAGGGTCAGTCACTGAGGTAGACTCTATCGTAGTGGGATCAGTCACTGATGTGGACTCTATCGTAGTGGGATCAGTTACTGATGTGGACTCTATCGTAGTGGAATCAGTCACTGAAGTGGACTCTATTGTAGTGGGATCAGTCACTGATGTGGATTCTATGGTAGTAGGGTCAGTCACTGAGGTAGACTCTATCGTAGTGGGATCAGTCACTGATGTGGATTCTATGGTAATAGGGTCAGTCACCGAGGTGGACTCTATCGTAGTGGGATCAGTCACTGATGTGGATTCTATCGTAGTGGGATCAGTTACTGATGTGGATTCTATGGTGGTAGGGTCAGTCACTGAGGTGGACTCTATTGTAGTGGGATCAGTTACTGATGTGGATTCTATGGTAGTAGGGTCGGTCACAGAGGTGGACTCTATCGTAGTGGGATCAGTTACTGATGTGGACTCAATGGTAGTAGGGTCAGACAGCGAGGTGGACTCTATCGTAGTGGGATCAGTCACTGATGTGGACTCTATCGTAGTGGGATCAGTTACTGATGTGGATTCTATGGTAGTTGCGTCAGTCACTGAGGTGGACTCTACCGTAGTGGGATCAGTCACTGTTGTGGATTCTATGGTAGTAGGGTCAGTCACCGAGGTGGACTCTATCGTAGTGGGATCAGTCACTGATGTGGATTCTATGGTAGTAGGGTCAGTCACTGAGGTGGACTCTATCGTAGTGGGATCAGTCACTGATGTGGACTCTATCGTAGTGGGATCAGTCACTGATGTGGACTCTATCGTAGTGGGATCAGTTACTGATGTGGATTCTATGGTAGTAGGGTCAGTCACTGAGGTAGACTCTATCGTAGTGGGATCAGTCACTGATGTGGACTCTATCGTAGTGGGATCAGTTACTGATGTGGACTCTATCGTAGTGGAATCAGTCACTGAAGTGGACTCTATTGTAGTGGGATCAGTCACTGATGTGGATTCTATGGTAGTAGGGTCAGTCACTGAGGTAGACTCTATCGTAGTGGGATCAGTCACTGATGTGGATTCTATGGTAATAGGGTCAGTCACTGAGGTGGACTCTATCGTAGTGGGATCAGTCACTGATGTGGATTCTATCGTAGTGGGATCAGTTACTGATGTGGATTCTATGGTGGTAGGGTCAGTCACTGAGGTGGACTCTATTGTAGTGGGATCAGTTACTGATGTGGATTCTATGGTAGTAGGGTCGGTCACAGAGGTGGACTCTATCGTAGTGGGATCAGTCACTGATGTGGACTCTATCGTAGTGGGATCAGTTACTGATGTGGATTCTATGGTAGTAGGGTCAGACAGCGAGGTGGACTCTATCGTAATGGGATCAGTCACTGATGTGGATTCTATCATAGTGGGATCAGTCACTGATGTGGATTCTATGGTAGTAGGGTCAGTCACCGAGGTGGACTCTATAGTAGTTGGATCGGTCACCGAAGCAGATTCTATCGTAGAAGGATTAGTGCCTAAGGTAGCTTCTATCGTTGTGTGTTCAAACACCGAGTCGAATTCTGGGTCAAAATTAGTGTAAGCTGCAGCGGATGGAAATGTTATTGTTGGTATAGATTCTTCAAGCACGGTTACAATATGTTGCATTAAGGTATATAAACTGCTAATTGTGCTGTAATTGAAATTTTCCCATGGATGATTCAGTAGATTATCAACGGTTTTGATGATGATGCTAGTAGCTTTAGAAGCGCGTCCCAGAAAAATAACCTGAAATTAAAAGATAGTACAATTGTAAAAGTTCTGCGAGCATCAGTGAGCTTATTCTCTGTAGTAATGATTTAATCAGGGTTCAAATCGAATTATGAAGCTGTATATAAAATTAACAGACACTTGCATACTATAAAGGATATGCATAGATGGATGGTTGGAGCTGCATATATCAAAAACTTCTAATTATCTTAAGCGGCGATCTCATTGCCTCTAAAAAAGTCATCTTATAGCCTCTACCTCGACTTGTACATCGAACCCAGGGCTATGAGCTATAAGCACGATTCGCGTGGTGAATTTGACAAGTCCACTAGATTACCATGGCAGTATTCATATTTAAAGTATTCAGAGCATAATAAACTAGATCGATGTCTGGGTTTAATATTATAAGATAGACCTGTGTTTAACAATAGCAAAACGAAACAAGAAATGGAATAAAAGTAAAAATGATATTTTTAGAGGACAGAATTAGATAAAAGCTACCAATGATGTATTTGATGAAATAATTACCTATTTATAGTCGTTAATACTTACAAATCCATTATTCTTTCTAAATGGAACATTAAGTGTATGAGATTTATTGAAAACATTTCTTTTAGATGCATAGATGTCGGCTTTTCCAACCAATTGGTCTTCTCCGTGGAAAGCTTCATAATTCAATACAGACACACTATCAATCGGAGACGTTAATTGAGCACATACTTTGGCTTCTAACACTCCATCAGGTATTCGAGTCACATTAGATGTCGCACAACTTATTTTTTTATTTGGAGACAAAATTCTCGCACTCACTTTATCTTGAGCAAAATACTCTGATCCTTGTCTCCAATCAGGAGTACTAACACAACCAACAACTTGTTTACTGGCATTGTATGTAAAATATTGTTTTGTTTGGTGCCCAACACAGCAGTGATATGCACATAAAAGTGTAAATAGATGCCGCGTGAGCATTTTGCTCGTATACATTAAATAAAATAATGCCATCATGATTTTTACTATCTTGAAATCACTGTTTTCGATATCGTTACTAAAATTTGATAAATAATTGATAATGGTAATTTTTTACAGTTTTGGCGGCAGATCTTGGTATCAAAAGAATAAATATCAATAAACGGTCGAGGCTAAAGCAATGTAGCCATGAGCTATGTATTTTGAGTTTTTATTTCTACAACTTTGGGTGTCATAAATTCATACTACTATTGTAAAATTTTAATTCTAATAAAAATGTCCAATGACCCACGGTTGAATTAATAATTATCAAAATCTAAAGTTGGACTCTCTCACCGTCTAAATAAAGAATTTACATGTAATGATTGACTGATTGATTATAAAAATTGTGTTGATGGTAACATTATGAACAGTATATAAAGACGGTAACTATGTTCTATTAGGGTGTGTACATGTACAAGTGAACACGTCCTAATAAAATAAATGACGTGTGATGAGATAAAAACTGCTATTTAATTGTCAGCTACTGTCAAAAAATTCAAGAAATCTTTGATAACCGTTCAGATTTTAGTTCGATATAAATAACATTCCCAGAATCAATTAGACCAATATTAAATTATATTTAGCTATCGTTTTACTATTACAATAGGGTTATACTTTTATCGTATTAGCAATACTGGTAACGGGTGCAATGACAACCTGATCAACAATTTATATAGAAATATGATTTAAAAATATAGATATTGTATTTTTTCTTCCCCAATTTATTTAAAGTCTGTTAATAAATGAATACGGCGTCTTCTTACTGTACTTTGTGTTATGAAAACCGCTACTACTACGAAATAAAGGCGCTGTCAATGTCAAATTGTTGCCATAAAAGTGCGGAATTATTACCTACATAAAAAAATGTATCATACGTATCTAATTATTACTTAAATTATTACCCAGTTACTGCGTTGCGGAGGTCAGATAGGCAGTCGCTCCATGTAAAATACTGGTATTCAGCTGCATCCGGTTAGACTGAAAGCCGACCTCAACATAGTTGGAAAAAGGCTAGGCAGATGATGATACGTTTGTATCTAATTTAAAATTGTTATGAAAAGTAACTTGTTTTTGGAAGGCGACAGCCCTATTCAATCGGTTAAGTATACTTATTTTAATAAATGTGTACGTAATTAAGTGATAAATATCTTCATAGATATTTATCCGTTTTGCTCGTTTTGCATTATGGCGAAAAGAAATACCACAGCGTAGTTCTGCGTATGCATGTCGTCATATGATTTGAAATCTCGTGGACTAACCCATCCTAATGCATCGCAAACCCAACCATAATACCTATTTAGATTTATATACTTATCACATGGCATGCGAAAACCTTTATCTTGTACTCTTCTGTTGGAATTCTTATGACACTCTTATCGATACTTTTGAAAGACCTATTAATCTTACACGATGGGTTCAATTAAAAATATGTAAGAGAGTTGTCAAGTTTAGTTTTTCCAACCATACGCACTATTACGAGTACTTTTCAGCCTTTCTAATCTCTACACATAAAATAAAAGTTTTCAAGTATAAAATAAAAGGAAATGGCAATATATTCAAATACCATCGAATGCTTTTACAGCAAAACGGTGAATACGACACTCCGGGGACGCGTCACAACTTTTTAAATAAATATAGGCGAATAAATAATACCGGTGTGGGCGATGCTCGGGGAGTTGAAGGGAATATTTCATACCTGTTTCATTTAAATAATACCGCAAAATGTCCACCGCAGAAATAAGAAGAAATAGTGATATCTACACAATAAAAAAATATGATGTACAAAAAACTTTTATCACCCACAAAAGATAATAATAAATAATAATAAAATGTTTATTTTCCAATAAATACAGATACAAGGAACAACATAAAGTTATGAAAATTAGTTACACTGACATATTTTAGAATACAAAGATAATAGTATTTATGTGTATGTGTTATGTGTTATGTGTGTGTGTATGTGTAGTATTTGTGTGTGTGTGTGTGTGTGTTAGTTTTTGTGTGTATGTTTTTGTGTTTATTGATTTTTGTTTAGTGTTGACAAAATAATAGTACAGTACTAATGAAGTAAAAGTTTCAGATTGCTGATGGAATTTTAGATAAATGTAAATGTTGTTCTTTTTTTTTTGGAGTAACGAGTACGGATAAGGTTTGAAAGTGGCGTCAGTGACAGAAAAGTTGAAACAGAATCGTTTAATTGTCTTGAATGAGGATGTCTAGTGAGAGGAGGAATGAAAGGTAACGTATAATATTTTAACAATCAAATTCAATATTGTAGGAACAAAGCGCAGATAGAAATGGTATCATATTTAATTAGTACATTACATAACTAAAATTTTAGCTTATTTAACCAGCTTCAATGCTGGTCAAATATGCTAAAATTCTAGGTATGTTTAGGAAGAATCTAAATAGAGCACAGAGTACAACGGGATTACGTCCATTCTGTGACCGTTTATGGCTTAAGTGCACCGTAAAATATTCAAACTGCCTGTGGCATACAACAATAATGTAACTTCCTATCAATTATAAAATTGTGGTCGGACTAGTAATTTTCAGAGATTACCTGTTACAAAAAAAAAACTATTCAAAACAAACAAACTTTACCTTTTTTTAATATAGTATAGATGATATTTTTATCTTTTTATACTTAAATTTATTATTTTATCTTTCTTCATAAAGAGTTGTAGGGCATGGTAGCGGCAAATAGCGGCGGGTATAAGTCACGGTTTACGGGCGGATTGTTTGATGATTACCATCAGCATTATATTATATTATAGATCTATCTTTGATAACCATATATCGACCCAATAAAAATAATAATATCGATCGTAACAAATTCCATTACATTGATATTATCAATACGGAAAATATTGTGTGCCTACCTAAATTAAATAAGTTTTAAAACTATTGTGAGTGCGATATCTCTATTTCACCAATGTTCTATCAACTTAACTAAACTTATATTACCATGCACTAATTTTAGTTTTTACTAAGCTAATATTCCTACTTCGTCGTTATGTTTGATTCTTCGATTAGTAATACTGGAATAGTTAACAGTTGTGAAGGTCATGTATTAATGGAAGTTCAAAATCTAATTATAATTTCACATCAGCGTCGATCAATGTCAAATTCTTGTCAAAAATTTAGGTTAAATAGAGGCAATTTCGATATATTGAGACTCAGTTCCTAAAAAATATTAAAATTTTCCCCTGTTGGTAATCCGATCTCATAATTTTAGATGTCTATAGGCGGCGCTTTATACTTTCCATGAAATGAATTGTCAATTGAGCCATTAACAGATAGGTACTTAAAATAGGCTTGCAAACTAGTGGAAATTATGTTTCTCGTACTCTGGAGGAGTACGAGAAACTTAATTTCCACTAGTTTCCTTTCTGGTTAATTATGATGCCGGATCCGAGACAGTTGAATCACTAATCCAGAAAACGTCGAGCTTTTTTATCTCGGTGCATTTTTGGTAACTACTATTGATCCTAGCTTTACAATTGTAGTGGTTAGGAATAGTGTGGCGAAACAGTATCTATTGCAAACTGATCAGTTGGTATCATGGCTATCTGAATGGCGTCACGTTGCATATATAACCTAGGTATCACAAATTGTTGATAGGTAATAGATATAATAAATAGGCAGATATTAATAGATAGGCGCAGGTAATGACATCTTTTATTCATATCCTTTTTTTTAGGTTTATTTAGTCGTTCCCGACACGGTCTCCTAGCATAGGTAACAAGTGTGTCTGTCTCCACAACAGTACGGGGTTAAACAAATGTTATCTGCGCAGTTTAACGATGTAGACGAGAAAGTATCGTTATCGTAGATCGTAAATCGCACGGAACGATCGTCCGATACGTAACGATCGCGTTCGGAATGGATTCCGTTTTGCATTGATCGCCTCAGTACACTGCATATTGTTACGCCTTTTTATATAAATATGTGCGGGCGTAAACTACGCAATACGTGATGCGCAACATTTAAACGTAAATGTGTTATTTTATCCCATGCATAATATTAAATTTCAGACGTGCATTTGTGCAAGTCAACTTCAGAGAATGCGCTAAACATATCACTTATAAAAATTACATATATTGCCTAGTTATTTATCTCTTTTGATGTCTTATTTGCTCTTGGTGTAATACAAATTTCTTATAAAAATCGATTAGAGAATACGCTGGGTTACTCCACGTGGTTATAGGTACGTACACCCTCCCTTACACCCACACAAGCCATAACCCTGCACCTATGTTATACAACCTTCCTAGGTAAAGAGCCTATGAAAAAAAACTAAAATAAAATATTGATTGCAAAATTTCAGGACATACATACATATATACATACATACAGGTGAAGTGAAATAAAAGCTTTTAAAATAGGTTTGTTCTGAAAAAAACAAATGGCATAATAGAAATTATTGCGCAATATTAGTTGCACCATGTACTCGCCACTCTTATAATAGCTGTAAATAGGAATTGGTCAGGCTGATTGGTATTGGAAAAATGGGAGTTGCATTTAAATGAGAGAACTTTACAGTTCATTGGCAAAGTAATTTGCATACGTATTTTTTTTAGATTTGTGATGAATTAAAATAAGAAAAAGATTTAGCCTTTTCTATCTTTGTGAATGATTAAATAGTACCTAATTATTAGGTTAGGAATTATGTGGACCGAACAATTTTTGGTAGCTGTGATTAGATTATCCAAAAATCTGTCGTAAAGTCCATTGTAATTCACATTGGTGTGTACCACAACACTAATGAGGTATTCCATCTCAAAACCATTTTAAGTAGTTTTTACTTATATTAACTTTTATGTTTATTTTTTTATGATTTAATTTTTTTTTGATAATAGGTTACTTAGGTACTTTCTTTTGATACCTTTGTAAAAGATCAATACCAACATTTGCTTCGCTGAAAAGTATATTTTGGTCAGAATGATTTAAGCACCAATGTCTAGGTTACTCCATGTCCTGTCTAGTAATTTAATACTCCAAGTGCCATGTAATGAGACACAATTGATTATCTATTGTTGTATCATACCGGTATGACAGCCGGGCCTATAAAAATTAATTTCAAAATGACAACTCAAAATCGACAGGACGGGAAACTGCATAACTAAAAGAACTACTAGATATTAGTGCTTATAAGTATGAGCACTAATATCAGCAATCATTGTTTCGGTGGTCACTATAATATTAAGTAGGTATTGGCCGAATGATCGATTTCAATAAAATTTTCGTCTTGTCTGCAAATGACAGCATGTCCTAACCAAACAGTTTGATCGATCGGCGGCTTGGGCCCTTAGACGAATCGATGGACATCTCATTTGTCAAATCAATCCATTATATTGGCCCTATATAAAATACAATAACCATCTACTTAAAATTGCCTTTTTGAACGCGCTTATTTCTAATTAGTTACTTTTTCTTTTAAGACTAATAAAGTATGCACTTATCGAAGCCTAATTACCTGCCATTTTTTTTCTATCTATCATTAATCAGACAAAATAAGGGCAGGCTTTATGTAAGAGTTGAAATGAACCAGAAAAATAAATGAAAGGCATGGAATTAGAATAAAACAAAGATTTTTATGCAAACAATTTAATAAAGCTGATCAACAACATACAACTCTCACTTAGAACAAACTACATTTCTAGCGGCTAGTATTTGTGCTAACACCAAACCAATATAAACTAGAACAGTTAGGTGCAAACTAAAGTGTAACACCTGACGTGGAAGTTCAGCCGACGTTGACGCCCACCCTCGTCGAATTAGAATTAGAATAGAGCTTGATTGGCGGTGCTGAGTTCCCAGACAAACTTCCCAGCGTTCCGAAGTTCATGGATTGATTATAAGACGGGTAAAGATTACATAGATATGTAGGTAGTCTTGGTCGTGCCTGCCTTGCAAATGCTTTGTCGTACAACAAGTTGCATCACTGCAACTGGTTTCATTTTTGACCACTTTCTAAAGTAACTAAAATATTTTTTTTTTGTTTGCAAAATTCAGACAATGCAAATTGGGGAACAATCAATAAATCAACCTAATTAATATGTCCCTGTCAATCCTTACGTCCGTCGTTCCAATAAATCCCAAAAATAATACATTCAATCAAATTGCGGTGTCGTGTCGTGTACTGTGCTATACTGTAGCTTAGTAAATATGACAAAATATCCTTAAATATTTCATGTGGTTGTCAGTTACATTCGTTAGAATTGCTCAAATAAATTGGGCAGGCCCATTTTCATCATCATTAACATATTTTCAGTTCGAGTTTATGAAGACCTTTAAAAAAAAATACTAATACTGCTACAGCTTCAGGTCAAGTCAAAGACGGTGGGGTATTGTATTAAATTTTATTGTATTTCCGCATTGCGGTGTACTATGTCCCCTAAACAGTAACACAAAGGCTGTCACACTGTGCTCTTTGTGTCTAAACGAAAGAATTGGACTTTCCGCCTGAAAGCAGCTGAAAGCCATCCAATATTAAAGTGTCGTTTAACATTACAGATTTATTATTTGGTACTGTACTGTATTATTTTCTTACATTTTTTTTTCTGGACGAATTGATATGGGATTTAATTTGATTGTAAAATATTTGTAAAGGTAATTTTGGCATTCGTTGTGTGTTATTTTTCAGTTAATTTCATGGACTCATTATAACAGTAGTCTCGCAAGTCTGCCCCGGCGACGGTGTCACTGCTGGCGACGAAAGAAAATGTCAGCACTTTGTCTTTTTTATACGTATGCCTACTCCGTTTTTTATAGGCAATTTGTCTATTAATCATCTTCATTATAGTTATACATCCAAAAAACGGATAAGTTAGCAATATCACTTTTATTGAAGTATCAGGCAAACAGATAGCAACAACGAAAAATGCAATCATCTGTCAAAGTCCCGTGTACATTTTTAGATAACCATCTTACACGACATTACAAAGATTAGCATCTACATCAATAACACTTAGATACAGATCAGGTAGCCGTAATTTGATTTCTTAATATGTTTTACAAACCAAACTTGTCATCAAATAAGTAAATAAAGGAATCACAAAAAAAAAAACTAAAAATAAAATGTGAATGCTGTTTTAATTGTTTGTTAGGTACCTTATTATGTATTTTGCACTAGAGAGTTGAAGAAACAGAAAGTGAAGAACTTTGATATCAATCAACAGCATTTTTGTTAGTAGATACCATACAATACTTTAACTACCGAATATTTCATACAGCAGCTAAAACAATCGAATTATTTTATTAATTTCTTAGAAACAAACAAATAATCATTTATATGTGACCAACGTCACACGTTTTTGCCATGACATCAATGAACACTATTGCCCACTTATCTGATAAGAACCGACCGTAGTTATGCCCGATTTATATTATCTGTAAGGATTAACTATTTCTTAGATTTTTATTATCGAATCGCAATTTAGACCCAGTATTATATTAGATTAAGGATATCAGTTTAGTAGGTACCTATAATGTTTAAGTGTGTTTTTAAATATATAATATAAAAAAATAATATGTACGTGTCTGTGTGTATGACTGCAAACTTTTTCTAAAATAGTTTTCGAGCGTTTATAAAAACTTAGGATTAATTTCAAAAATAGGTATGCCATGGATTTATTGCCGATTAGTTTATCGATCGTTAGAAAAACAGATTCGAATTCAAATTTTTAATTGTACCTACCGTTATTAGTATGCTCCTGAGTCTTAACATTTTGCTAATCTATGTCATAATTAGACGATCCATCCTTTTTCAGTTGATACCGTCATTCGACGTCAGTCACGTGCATGTGGTACTCAAACCGCCAAGAGATAATGTGACAAAAATAATCTCTCTGTTCAGATTCACAAAAACCGCATAATAAAGTACTTAATTCATTCGATTGACGTAAACATAATATTTAGAATACAAAGGGGTTGGGACTATTAATATAATCTAATCATAATAGATTACGTGCAGGTTATAACAACCAATCAGAAACATGTAGGCACTCGTAGCAGTAGCTGCTTTTATATCTTTGTTTGTGTCTTTATTTCTGTCTTAGTCGGCACAGCCATAAACGTGAGCAGTTCTATAATTACCTACATTACATTAATTTGTAGGTTTAAAGATTAACCTGTTTTATTCGCACTAACATGTTTATATATAACTAGCTGACCCGTGCCCACTTCGTTGGGCGGTAACCATTTCCTTGTGATGAATTTTTTTTTTTTTGTATTTGTCTTTCCGTAAGAACAATCCTCGTACTCAAGGAATATTTAAAAAATAGAATTAGCGAAATCGGTCCAACCGTTCTCGAGTTTTGCGCTTAGCGACACATTCAGCGACTCATTTTTATATTACAGATTAGTTTTATATATAATTAGATTTTTTTTTTAATAACTGGCTGCTGCTCGCGATTTTGTGTTCGCAGTTTTATTCACTCGCGTTAAGTTACGTCTTTGGTTACTGCTCCACTACCGTGGGTCGTAGTGTGATGTCATATAACCGATACAATTTCTCATGAGTTGGCTACCATATACGTATAAATAGATTTTTTCAAATGCGTCTGGTAGTTTCGGAGTTTAGCGCGTTTAAACAAACAAACAAACAAATAACTAAAAAAAATTTTAGCTTTATTATATTATTACTATAGATTAACGCTATTAACAATAGTATGTTATAAGATATGACCTTTTTGAAAGTACGAGTAGTTGCTCGCATGTACTTAACTATCCCGGAACTCAGCAATGGTCAGAAAATTGATGCCGACAGTAGGTCCTTGCTCCGACGCCGAGACCTATAACCAAGGAGTTCTTCCAAAGAACACAGAGAAATAAAAATGGCAGTACAGCATTTTTATTTCTCTGTCAAAATTATTTTATTATAACATTATTATATTATATATCCTGTTCGACTGCTGGACAAAGGCCCCTGTGGGTTTCTTCCATCTGCAAATCTTGTAGTTCGCTCTTTTCATTCCTGAATATTACCGCCTTCAAAAATCACAAAATAAAAAATAACTTTAGCTTGGAAGTCGGCGGCTTTGGTTTTGTTTCTTGTTATGTAGGTATTGCCACCGACTTCCAAGCTAAAGTTATTTTTTATTTTGTGATTTTTGAAGGCGGTAATATTTTTTTGTAAAAAAGCTTTTTATTTTTCACTTTTTAGTGCTTGTGTGTTAATGTTTGAAATCCTTACATAAAGCCCTTTCAAACAATACCACACACGATATATTTAATTTTGGTAATTGGTAGGAGGGGGGTTGACGTACCCCCTCCCCACTTCCTTTAGTCAGTCATCGACTACACGTATAAACAAAGCAATTTTTCTTGTTACGGCGGTTCTGCTGTGATTTTACAAGGAGTTCCGTTCCATATCTCCAAAGTTCATCATCAGATCATGACAATATTCCTATGGGACCTATTCGGGACTATACTCTTTCAAACAAAAAAAGAATCATCCAAATCGATTCATAATTGGCGGAGTAATCGTTGAACAAACACACAAAAAAAAACAAAAAAAAAAAAAAAACATACGCGTCGAATTGAGAACCTCCTCCTTTTTGAAGTCGGTTGAAAATGAAATCCAAGTCTTTGACATCTCCATTTCATTTCGTGGTCTAAAAGCAAATTCTGCTATGCGACCCTTTGTTCACGTTCATATTTCCAAAATTTTCCGTCAATTTGATTACAAGTGCCTATACTCCGCTTCATAGCAACTGATAAACTTTTAAAGTCGAATTATTATTGGATATTTACGATACCTATTTAAACTATGCTGATAATCATCAAAATAACTCACGTGTTAAATCAATCGATCACAAAAATTGCAAGATACTGCCTTATCCGTTTCAAAGAAAAACTTCCGAATGACGTCAGTATTGCGTAAATCAAGCAAAGGTGACAGGTTATTGCCTGCGCGCAGTTAACGCTTGCGTCCCCAAATCCGTATGAATTTATAGCTCCCTCCAGTGCAAATGTTGGCAGGGCTAACTTGTTTGTATGGGACATCATTGCCTTGCTGTTTTCGTGACAAGAAACAAAATTATGGGGGGTGGGTGTCTTATGAATCTGGTGTAATGATGTACTTAAAGACCCGACAAATAAGAGGTCAAATAAAGGTCTTATGACCCCAATGACGTGAAGACCAGACAACATACAATGTGTCCGAATGCCTATAATAAATTAGGATCAGCTTCAACTTTGCGGTTTTACGTATGTATTTGGGGTTTGTCTGAATACAGTGGGAAATATTTTTTGTTTATTATTATCAAATGAGTAGGACATAGAGCATTATACCCAATGGTCCATACTCCATATTGAACTGAAAAAATAACCCGTATATTTTTCGATCGGAATGTTTATTTATAAAACTAAGAACGTTGAAGGAATTAGTCATTAACTATGCTTAATGGTGTGTTTCTCGTCTTAAAGGCTTAAAGCTAAAATATTTTAAGCCTTTTAGGCGAGATACATAAAAAGGTTTAAGAAAGTTTTAAGGGTTTTATATTATCTTTAACCTTAATAATGTGATATAGATAGGAAGAAAGTCCCTAAAACAACGGAATTTGATCGTCATAATCGAATCAGATGGAGTCAATTCTATGTAATGCAATCGATATGTCATGGAATACGGAAATAGATGCCTAAGTTCAACCCACAGAACGCATCTTTTATCTTTTCACGCTTCATAAGAGTCGTTCAATAAGACCCACTTCTCATGATTTTGCAGTGTGTCTCCTGTGAAAGTAGGCAAAACGAAATTGCACTTTATGTTGGTAAATGTAAGGTTATTCTTAGAAAAACCTTCATGGCATTGATTCATAGCAGCACGTTTAAAATATTATCGGCAACATTTTACACTTTGATGTTAAGTCTGGATATAAGTAGTGTTTGTGTATTACCTACCTACTTTTATAAAATGATTGAAGTGAGTTCTAGTAGCGTTCATAAAATATCTGTTGTGATGGCCCAGTTGTTAAGACAGGCAGACACGGCAAGTACCAAAGTGATATTTTAATTAATATTTTTTTCTTACCCGCCCTCTACTACATGCTACTTAAACATAACTGGCGTAACGTGGTTGTACTAATGGGTACACCTCTGTTAATTTAGAATATTAATCTAGAATATAGAAATTCTCTAAATGATAATGAAAATCGTATCAAAATCTTTTAATCTTTTTAATCAATTATGTGGTTTAGAAGAAGTAAGTGAACAAAAAGACAGAAGCAATATCGACTTCGCTTTATACTATTTAGAGAAGAGATAAAAGTCTGGATTACTAATCCACCTTGAGCAAGCGTGGTGATCAATTCACGAGTCTTCTCGGTAATATGAGAAGAGATGTTTGTCCAGTAGTAGAACAATAACATGCTAGTATTATTGTAATAATTATAAGTATGTAGGTTCTATACAACTTTAAGGCTAAACGTTATTCTTCATAACTTCTGAATAAAAAAATGAGAAGCTGTTGATGCATTTAGTATATAGGTACCAGGAATAGGTTGTAATGTTGTCTACATAAAATACCTGATTTATCTGCTTTAAAAATTCGTAATCTAGTGCATTTAGCCTTTTTTTTAAGCGCACAAGCTACTTGTGTATAATAGCGTACAAAGTCGGTTTTTTTGTAACATGAGTAAAACCAATCTTAGTTCATTACATGATACCTACAATGTATCTACAAAATTAATAGAACTGATTTTATGAATGTAATTTATTATTAAAAAAAACATTAAAATTTTGATTTCTCGGCTCTGTATACAGCTTTATATTTTCAGACAATAAAGTTATTACAATTTCCTGGTTATTACTGGTAATAGAATTAGCTTAGATATTTTTGACATGACTACTTGTGTACCTGTATTAATTTAATTTCTAAACAAATATTGAAAAATTACCTTATCATAGTTTTTTACTTTTACTTTATCACAAATTGCTTGAGAAATTAATATAATTTAAACTAATCAGATTGATATATAGATGGATAAGGTTCTCAAATCTTACGTCTTATTGTTGAAAGTAAAGTCAAAATTATTGAGAATATCTTTTTATTTTATTGAGTTTGTACAAAATTAAATAAACATTTATAAATAAATAGCTTATATTTCCTCTTTCTAGTGACCTATCTCCGATAGTTTTTTTGTTTATCGTAGTGGAAGAGTCCAGCTACCAGGAGGAGCCTACCACTATTACCGTATTTTCAGAAGATATTCGACCTTGAGTAGGTCGTATTTTTAAATGATATTAGTGAAGGGAGTTACGGCTTATTTATCTTAAACAATAATTTGAAGTAACCCCATTACAAATTCATTTTAAATCCGATGAAATACATACTTCTAACTTAAACTTATACAATTGTAATCTACAGTGGAGACAGCCTTACTTTCAACAATATGACGGCAGATAACACTTTAGCCGAAACTTCGTCTTCAATAAATTTCACAGGTGTCTGCGGAGTTAGGTGGAGTGTAGCTGAACGAGTCAATCAGAACTATAGAATTTTCTGCAGTCGAACCGAGTAGAGTAATCTGAAAACAAGATAGATTTATCAAACATTATTCCATATCTGAAATAGATGAAATGCAGTTTTACTTAATTTATATTGCACAATACAGTGGAAATACCAACAATAAAAGTTGTGGACCAGTAATGTACACTGTAAATCAAAATTGAAGGCAGAATCTTATCGAAGATTTTAATGATTTCCATCATTATGAAAGACTTCAAAGACATGAGAAGACTTCGGAAGAATTTAAAGTATAGGAGCAAAATAATTGTCAGATTAAAAAAGAATATAATGCTAAGTTCCTACCATATATTCATAAAAAGTACGAGCTATCAACCAATATACTGAAATCGATATTAATCTGATTACAAATCTTTACATTCGTGATAGGAAGCAATAAGTAGCTGTTGTTTCAATATCGACATTAGCGATCTTTGAAAAGAGTTAGGTAAATAGCTACAAAGACCGTGATCGTCTCAAACACATATGGAAATAATTGTCTTCATTTTTGTTTACATTAAATGTATTATTTTGCAAATTGTTTCTCTCTTCTTATTTGACTTCTCGTTTCGTTAATAAAGCATATGATCTGTGTGTCTCTGCAGAAGTAGGAAGTCTTAGAACATTCAACAACAATTTACAATAAGAATCAGTAAGACGCTTTCTTGTGCCTGAGACTATTATGAAGCTACTCATACATTAAAAAGCTATACTTACATAGCCCTCGAAAATTGATAAGTCTGTTACTGTAACTTTCAACTCGTTCCATCCTTCAACGAAATTATTGTTAGAGGCATAATATAATTGGAATCCAGCTACTGTATCCTCTCCAGAAGGCACAACTTTTTTAGCCAAAACTATTATGTAATCCAAATTTGAAGCTGATTTCATGAATACATTCACTTTTATAACACCTCCTGTCATCATCCTGAAGACGAACGAAGAAACGCAGCTTGAAGTTTCATTAGGTGCAATGAAGGTCTTGCTGTTAGGGTCAATTGTATCAATAGCCAGAGAATAGTAATCTCCCAAATGCCAAGAAGAATATCCACTGCATAGTGCATTATTAGTATCAAATGAATTTTCGAAGTTGCTTTCAAAATCATAAGTGACGCATTCTTTGCCATTTCCTATTGGAGCAACAGTTGTGATCGGAACTGGTGTTGTAATTTCAATTACTTCGTCTTCATAAATTTTGCACGTCTCGCCTGCAAATTCTGGTGGAATATATCTGAAGGAATCAACGAGGACAATAGATTCTTCCGATGCGGTTCCCATGAAGGATATCTGAAATAAGAAAGAAAATCATTGAAATCTAATTTAAAAGGTACTTATTTTTTGGAAACATCTATTTGTACAAAAGTCTTCTTAGTTAATATGACTAATATTGAAAAGTTCTTATGATTAAAAATCTATATTATCAAGGTAAATCAGATTTTATCCAAATTGATTTGATACTGTTGAACGACAACAAATGTATTTATATTATTACGTATTTAATACTTACGTATGCGGTGAATGTACCGGTTCCTGCATATAGATAAACTTTCAAGGTATGCCATCCGTCAACATAGTCGTCAACTAAAGGTGAAATTCCTGCGTTCCCAATTAGCATATCAACGGATTCATCTGTTATTTGATTTACAAGTACAGTAATTTGATCAGAAGTGTTTGCCGAATCCATGTATACGTTAATTTCTACTACACCACCAGTACTAGCTTCAAACGGAAATGAAGAAACGCAACTGAGTTCATTTTGTGGCGTAATGAATTGAAGGCTTTCTGAACTTGGATGATCAATTGGCAAAGAAGTGTATTGTTCTAATTTCCAGTTTGAAAAGCTTGTGCACAACCCTTTGTCATTATCGAATGTCCCATCGAAGTCTGATTCGAAATTATAAGCGAGGCAATGTAATGTTTCAGGTTCCACTGGTTTGGTAGTGACAAAGTCTCCATCGTAGACGTGACAATCATTGTCATACTGCGGCGGGATGTATCGGAAGGAATCGATTATAACTTTAGAATCTGGTGATGCTATTCCAAGGAATGTCACCTGAAATAGAAAATACAAATAATGTTATTTTTGGCTTTCCATTGTGAAATCTATTTGAACACTTTTATTTAAAGCCGTTATTAATACAGTTTTTGGAATCGGAGCCGGAAGAATAAGCTATCATATTGGAGAATATGTCTGTAACAAGATGGCGCACTAAAATAATACATGGAAGGAATTTGGGGGCTGGGCATTTGCCCAGCATTGGGACATTATAGGCTAGATAAAAAAAAAATTAAATGAAGTTCAAACATGTTTTTTCTATTGATTTTGGTATGGCGTTATGTTTTAGTTATTTTTCTGAAGTCAATAATTGTCACCGTTATTTAAATAACGCTCCATAGGATTTCATTCATATAAAATAATATTTAATATTATTATACTTGATAAGTTTTGTCTGTCATAACCATACCAAAATGTTATAGTGCATATTTTTTTTAAGAATGAGAAAAGATTCAGACCTTTTACCTAAATATTGTTGATATATTAAAACCAGTCAAAACTTCTTTTGATGAATGAAGGCGGTCAAAAATATTCGCGAACTTGATTAACATCTCCCATGATGGATAAGTTTCTGACAAAGTTGATAGTGTTATTTAAAAGTATTTTTTTTAAACTCCTTTATTATTTACTTATACCTCACTCATATATTGATGGTATACAAGGCACACATAATGTGTCCTGACTGGTCTTGACATTCTCAACTAGTTTATCAAAAGTTTGATCTTTTTAAAATTGTTTATTTAAAAATCGGTTATCTTTGTTGTTGTTTGATATTTTATTATTCCACTATTTAAAAAACAACAGTATGCTTATAAGATTATTTTTAAAGATAACAAAAATATTTTAATTAACCAGATTATAGGATACACTAATTTAGGGATTACATTGTAAAGGCTTGGCAGAAGTTTGTAAACCCCAGTTTTAAATCTTTTAATCTGTTTAAAAAACCCACTATCGTTGCGAACTTACGAGACCTCGTCACCATTGGATGCATTCAAAATGGATTACATATTTAGAATAATAATAAACCTATGGTTTCGCACTGTAGTGCAAAATAGCTCTTCTTTTCCCTCCGTCAATTCATCCCGATCTACTGCGATCGAAAAGCCAATCCAGCTCACCCCGACATCTCTTTTTAGGCCTGCCGCGAAGTTGTTGAGACCTGCTACTGATTTTTGTCTATTGCTCCCTCGATATAATATGATTAGCTGATGTTGATTAGATGTTTTATCAAGTTTCTTCACATATTTTTGGTTAAACGACTTCTTTGTTTTGTCTTGTCATGCATTTTAATTTACAGTACCTAAACGGGTACCATTTTATTATGCTTTAATACATGGTATCATCTGTAATCTTTTATCCTATCGTATCGAGTTTATATAAGGGCTTTTATTAAATTTATTTTTATCAACCGTAAATGAAATAATATATAAAAAAAATATAATAAAAATACATACGTATCCACTGAAAATCCTAGTGCCGGACAAATTTATACTCAGAACGTGCCACCCATCATAATAATTAGCGTTGAGTGGTGTCAGCACGGCCGTGCCTGTGACAACATTGTTCCCACTGCTCGAGACCTCGTTTGCAAGCACAGCGATCTGATCCTGCTGCGATTTTGACTCCATGTAAACATAAACCTCCACGATACCGGTTGACTTCATCTCGAAGCCGTATGAAGATACGCAACTCAGGTTATCATCAGGTGTTATGAACAAATCAGTTTCTTCATGAGGACTTTGTATGGCAAGAGTACTGTAGTTCCCCAGTTTCCAATTGTCCATGCCAGCACACAAAGGGTTGTCATTATCGAAGCTATCATAAAAATTTGATCCGAAATCATATGTAACGCAATTTTCACATTTTATTGCTGAAACTGCTAACAGCGAAATAAATATAAATTTATTAAATTCCACCATATTTAGACACTTACACACAACTGATACTTCCAACTGCTGTGTAAGTGTAGTAATTATAGGAATATTAAAGTTATCGTGGATAAGATTATATTATTATAGGTATCCGACATATTGATAAAGTGCAATTGTTTTCTTTTTATCTTCGACTAACCGTTAGCTTGGCGGCTTTGTCTGTGAGTTGTGCTGATTTAAACTTAATCATTTGTGTTTTATAGTCAAACAAAGGATTATTTGTGTTGCCATTGTATTTTATTCGAAAACTGTATTTTAATTATGCTTTGAATACTTATACTGGAATTAGTATACAAATCTTTTTAATAAGACTTGTATGCTCAAACAAGTTATTTGGTATGTATTGCCAACGTGAGATAAAGTTGCAAAAGTTTATTGTGCCTCTATTTAAATTAATCTCGACGCCAGGCTATACACTTTAAACCGGAACATACACACAGAAATTCTGCTCTGAATAAGAAAAAATGATGTTTGGTACTACATATCTTTACCTAAAACTCTAGGGCCGGGATTAATAACCTTTGTTTGGCACATACTTTGACGTACACATAGGTATGTTCCCGTCACTATCTTGCACTGGCACTTTGAGAATTATGCGACAGTTTTATGAGTAACGTTTATTAATGTCGGCCTAAGTACCTACTTGTACATAGTATAAAACGTTTACTGGTAATTAATGCTTCCACAAACTAACAGACACAGCGGCATTTGTTTAAGTGTGTTAACATAAATCTACAAGAAAATATTTCTTAATTGTTATTTGTTTTAAAACAACATACATAGATAACATAAAGTATAACAGGAAGCGACCGCCCGATTTTAATCTGTAAATTCTGGGTAAACACTGGGAAAGTCAACAATGCTTTTATTGCGATAGTCAGTGATTGATTTCTCCTAAGATGTCTTTAGGTTTATCCTATTAATTAAATGCCAGTTTCGTTTAAAGGAAAATCGATTCAAACTGATTTCGAAGTGAATTGATTTCATTTGACTTATAATGTGTATAGAAGATGTCTACTGCCAGTCTATTCTGTACAAAGGGACATGTTTACACAATATCACTACTGATGCTAGGTATGGACAGCTTACCTTAAGTTCACTACCTAAATTCACGGTAGGAGATTTTTACAAAATTGCACTGTTCGTCACTAAATAAAATAATATATAAATAGAATGTTTATTGACACAGAAAAACACATTTTACAAAAATCTTAAGGTAAATAAATCTTCTTTAAAGAAACTAGCAAGTTACAATTTATAATAGCTGTGAGTATTGTGTTTACATTTCTAAATGAGTACTAACGTCTAAACTAGGCCGGGCCTGTATCTTAGACGTTAGTTTCTCGTGGTACTAAAACAGACGTGACTTGATTAAAAACTATCATTCTAACAATAAAAATATTCTTAACTTAGACTTAGTGTGGGTATATAGGTAAGTTACATTTGAGCGTAAGTAAACAATAATTTATTTTTTTCCTTGTACTTGTAAATAAATGCACACAATATTCAAAATGGGGTTAAATGAAAAACTATGTAAAACTAATCTGGCCATACTTCACCTATCCCAAATGGAGTGCAAGTGTGGAGCACCATCACAGGACATGCGTCACCTCCTCAGTTGCCCGTCGTGCACAACCACCTGCATCACTAAGATCTTAACTAGGCCAATTATAGAGCTGTACAGGTTGCTCAATACTGGTTGGACAAAGTTAGGGTCAATCAACACGAAAGATGAGTTAAACTTAATTTACTTTGAAACTTTGCGTACCTATGTAAGAATATATGCAGGTAGCAGTAGTTTCCCTAATTGGAGAAAGGGGTGTGTTCATGTATGTACTATGAACATGCTAAGTATTGTAATCGCTCGTTTTCGTAAGTTGATTAATTTATATTTTTTCTCAAAATACATGATTTTTTTTATTTTTTTTTTTATCTTGCTTCTGGGTATTTTGATTTAAATCAAAGATATATAATTTTGATCTAGATCATTGATTTAGATTATTTGATTTAGAGAATTGATTTAAATTTTGATAAAGATCAACTACCCTGGTATAAAATTCCGATGAATTGTTTTATTTCTCAAAATAAATAGGTAAACTTAAAAGCAAGGTCAATAAACTGAGGCAGACACTCGATTTGAATGCCTTCTAACATTTTATTTCACGTGTTTTTAATCTGTACTTAATATTAATGTAACTAACATTTAAAATGCAACGAATTGTAATATTGACTTCGTCTTATTAATTCAATACTGTAATAAATGACTATAAGTGACCACATTGTAATGACATAACCGCGTCTGTAATTTTGAACGAAACTCCATAAATCACCCAGGGGTTTGTTTGAGAGGTAATCCGATGAATTCCGAGCGTGTCGGGCGGCCGGATGTAGGTGGCGCCCGCGCGTGACGTCACCAACACTTCCGGTGGCGTGCCGAAGCCTTCGGTGTTTTGTTAGCCTATTTTCAGACAGTTTATCTAGAGAGGATATAGGACGTTTTAAACATCCCTTTAATAAGAATTAAGTAGACATGTACAAGTGCATGTGCTTCGACGTTAGTTTGCGTATCTGCTTTGTCATACAACATTTAGAACATTCACTTACCATAGGCAGTAATTCAACGAAAAGTTAATGAGCGATTGCTCGACTGTTGCCATATTCACTACTTTAAAAAATATGTGTGTGATAGTTTTAATCACTATAAGTATATGTGAAATGTGGCAAATACGCAATCTTACCTCATACGTATTTTATGGCCGTAGGTGCCTACGTTCTATTATGAGATTACGATAATGATAGTTTTATTTAAATATGAATCAACTTTTGGTACAATAGAATTTTATTCAATTTTGATATGCCAAGATCTTATCTGTGAGTTTAGCACTGAGGAAAAAACTAAAATAAATATGAACTTAGTTCATATTTTTCACCCTATATTAGGTACGAACCCTTTACATACTTAAGTGGTCTTTTTTATTTTGCGTTTGCCTTGCCTAGTGGGATGGAAGTGTGAAAATAAATGGTTATTTACAGCTATATATAACTATAGACTTCCTTGTTGGTCTGGTGAGCAAAGCGTGACTGCTGAACATGAGGTTCTGGGTTCGATTCCCAGGTCGGGAAAACTGTTATTGGATTTTTTCTATCAGGAGTTTCCCAGTAGCTACCTCGAAGTCTGGATTTGATTTATCTCACATGGGACTTAATCATAACTGGCGAAATGTGGGTGCACTAATGGGTAGGTACATTTCTGCCTAACCCTTCGGGGGTTAGAGGCATGATGCTATGTATGTATATTATAGACGTTTATAAGCATTCTATTGACGTAGTCATAATCAATAATACTACATATAAAATATATCGTTAGATCTGATAAGTTTTAAGGATTATATCATTGACGGATATTTGAAATAGCGCAAACAGTAGCAGTCATAGGTAACAATCTGGAAGATAACGCCACTATGTGTTTGTGTAAACTATGATTTGCTTTTAATCAAAACATTGCCTAATTACAATTATCATCACATCAAAAGTTTAAAAAAAAATGTAATGGAACTTTTTTGTATTTTTACCTATTTTGTTACTTTGTTAACTATATAACTTAGCACTTTTTCTTTTAATTTCTATATATTTTCTTTCTTAGAGCTTAGATATAACAAACAGGTAGTTTGGTAGCAATAAATAGGTATTGGCTTCTGCACTGCGACTTCGCGCGACAATTTCCTAGTTACGTGACGTCGAGATTTATCTACAATCATGTCATCTGTTCGTCATCCTAATCATTAAACGCCAAGATTGAGAAAAGCACTATGACAGTTAATTTTTTCGTGACATAAGATATAATAAAATAAGTAACAAGCTACTATAATCAAAAAAATAAAAATACTACTGCAAATATTGCACATATTTGTACTTTGTTTTAATCGTCAGTTTTTTTTTACGACTTTTTTTATTTACAGTGTTATATATTTTTTAAATCTACTTGTTAACTTCTAGACGCTAAACATAGACCCGACCAGATTCATAAAAAAAAAAATTGAGGCTGGTATTAATTTACGTTTTAAAATGACCACATTTTATTTTTATTTTTACTAGCCTATAGATATTACTCGGAATTATGCAAGGATTGTAACGATACCCCATACATCAAAATCGGTTCAGGTGTTTAAAATTTATGATGGAAAAAAGAAACTCACATATATACATACATTAACCCTGAACATATAACACTCCTTTTTTTGGGGCAGTCGTGTAAAAAGAAATAAATCCGAAAACCGTTGCAGTTACATTTTTTTTCTTTTACCTATGCTACTTGGCATTACCTTTCATGGTTTCATGGTTCCTCCTTTCATGGTATGCAATATATGTATGCACCATAAACAATAAAGTTTTAAGATTGCGTTGATTTAGAAGTGAGAGAGGGCAGAGCTGCTGAGTATTTGATATTAATTTCAGCTTGATACCTCCACGCGTTCCTGAGAAAAGGGTTGGGAAGACAGACGGACAACAAAGTGATCCTATAAGGGTTACGTTTTTGTCGACTGAGGTACGGAACTATAAAAAACAACTGCATAAACACAATGTTCATATTTCTGGTTATTGGTTTGTCAGTCCTACGATAACACTTTTTCTCTTTGTATCATTGTTTTTGCAATCACGTATTTTGTTTTTTTATTTGTATTTCAGTATAATTTTTGGATTAGTAAGCAAAATTAATTAATCAACCGATACATTGCAAGTTGTTTTCTATCAAACAAATGCGCAGAAGTGAAGTGATATATACAGGGTGGCCCAACTAGCGACGTCCGAAAGAAAATTTTGGAAGTTTTACGGCTTTTCAAAGTGTCCTCCCGGCAGAAACATAACATAACCCTAAACTTATTACTCCGAATCAACACAGTACAAATTAATAATACATAAACATAATAGTTCTTATGTCATTAAAAACTGAATTGAAGTTCGTTTAAATTAATTTTCAAAAGCGTTTAGGTACTTATAAAATTACCTTCTAAAATATTGTTTTTTCTCGCCTTACCATGTTCGAGATCCAATTACACCGATTAATGTCGTGTAAAATACCAGTTATTTGTATTGTTTTATAAAGCCAAGGGTCTAAAAAAGATTTCTAAATTACTTTGGGGTCATTTCCACCCTTTTTCTGTTTTGATTAGATCTGGAATAAATTTCGTCAAATAAATTTTATCCCTTTTAATTAATTTTTAGTCATTTTGGTTGATAATAAGACAGATGGTTGTTTTTATAGATCGAAGACTGTCTTTCGGTCTTTCAATATATTAAAAAATGCTAAAAAAAAGAGAAAATTTGATACTGGGCCATTTATAGATTTTATTACACAAGCGTTTAGATTTTAATCTGCAAAAAAAAAAGCAAGAACCAACAAGGAAAGAGGCTTCAAAAATTTTCTTTTAGCTTAAACCTAGGCTACCCTGTATGTATATCTACCATTAAACATTATTTAAATATAATGATTAGTCAGTGAGCTTGTTATAAGTCGATAAGATCCTATACGATAAGAACTCTATTAACTTCGAAGATACATTGATAAAACTATATTCTTAGTAATCGTTTGAATCTCGAACGAAAAGACGATTTACTTATAATTTTGTTGTTTATAATCGCGGTAATCAGTATTATAATGAAACAGTTTTTTATCGATTTCATTTATCAGGTATATAGTCGGAAGACTGGGATTTCAAAAAACGTGTCTTATATTAAGGTTTCATGACCTATGCAATGACTTTTGACTTTTATACAAAAAACATTATTTTTTTTTGCCCAAATTCTTTCCTCAGAATTCTTTCCCACATTTCCACAGCCTTCCAGACCTCATAATGGTTATGTAAAAATATCAGCTCGCCAGCTCACCGAGGCAAAGAGCTCGAGACGAAAACAACGCAAGTAAGCAATACAAATAAATAGGTTCATGAATAATGCGGTCTCTAAGGTAAGGTGTTTGCCTTGCTGACGACACTCGTTCCATTTGGGCACACTCTCCGCAGACTTAAACTCTCATTGTGGTAATAGCACATAGTTTATATAGTGAGTCCGACCGAACGGCGTAATGTCTTATAATATTTCATAGGAATTGCCTTCGGTAAGGTACGCGTTCCCTTTTTGTGATTTCAACGATTTGCAGGTAAGCTAATGTAGTAAAGCAGTCGTTTGGAACATGATCGCGAATAAATACTAAGGACCTAATCTAAACTGTGGTAAATATTCGTGAATATTTACTTTAAAAATAAACTACATAGCACCACGCCTGCAATCCTCGAAGGGTCAGGCACAATGTACCCATTAGTACACTCACATTTCGCCAGTTATGTAATAGCACCGGGGATGAATCCAGATTCCGAGGCTATTACTAAGAAATTCCTGATGGAAAAGCCCAATAACACTTTGTTCGACCAGGGAATTAAACTCAAGACCTCATGCTCAGCATCAGCAGCCACGCTTTGCGACTACTAGACCAACTAGGCATTGGAAATTTAACTGTTAGTATAATTACAATCGTAGTTATTCATAGGTGTATGTAGTCACATCGATTTCAAAGCACTGCCGCCGCCGTGCAGTCTGCGTCCAATATCTGATTGGTCCGATTAATACCTACTGCTCGGACCACAATTATGGCCCCTTGTATGCGGCCTAATTGAGGAAGGTAGGTCACCAAATTATAGGGCTTTCTGAAGATACTTGGAATGAAATATACCTGAGTTATTGTCTTCTATTGACTAAGCATAATATAGGTTCAATGAGGACTTAAATGTAAATTCTGCTTATAATACTGGATACCTAGGTTTAAATACCTATCATTGTAATTTTTTAATTAGACTGATAAACAAAAATAACTACGTTGCACATTGAGCATACCTATTTATTTTATAATTCCTTCTATAATTCTTAAGCTAGATAAGCTCAGTCATTATGTTTTATAGCGGGCTATAAAAGTGACAACAATATCTTAATACTAAAATTCCTTTGTACCTATATTAATGAGAAGAAAGAAACTGTTGACATTCACTGACTTTATTTGCAGTTTTGATCTTCAATCTTAGTCACAATCGTGACTAAATTATTATTCCTTCTTTTCGAGGACTCGTCAGCGCTAGACAAAACAATCGCCTACTGAAGGATGCGGCTGTTCGTTGCCTGGTAAAACGAATAAAGGTCATGGCATATTATCCCAGCACCGCAACTTCTCTGCAACAGCTCGGCTTCGCCTCGAATTTAGGTAACGGCTAGCCGCCAGCGTGCTAACTGCATGTCGTCCGCAAGGTGCAAGCTCGCAGTCCGCGCGCTGGCCGCGAGGCGCAAGCTCGCAGGCCGCGCGCCGGCCGCGAGGTGTAAGCTCGACTACGAGTCGAGTTGTCTGGTAGCGGCAAGCGCACTGGTCGCCCGCCGTTGGCTTTTTCATATTGACATTATGAAATATGTATATGTAATGTATACTACACACGATTTAATGCTCTAAATTGAATGACATGTAAATCGCTGGTTTAGAGCGGTGCCGTAGCGGCGCTGGGATAATGTGCCAAGACCTTAAATGGTGAATTGAGTACATTATTTCTAAAAACAAAACGGTGTTATTAAATTCGACGACATTTCAACCCGGAACAGCATAATGCGTTGAAAATCGTAGAAAGTTTACGATGGGATGAACGGCTAATGTCGTAACGTCAATACTATAAATCCCTTTTAACACAGGTGAGCCTCTTGCCATATTAAAATGTAAATCACACGGCCGATTTAATTTCAGGGTTGGAGAAGCTTAATAGGAACATCTATGGTAAAAGCGGTAGCGGGAGCGATATGGATAGGTTTATGTATCAGGGGATTTTTTTGTCGATGACGCATACGGAATCAGTGATAACTTTGGAGATTTTAATGCGCGGCGGCGCGTACTCAGTCAATATATGATGGCAATTCAGATTATCTTCACAAGATTAACGGATTAATACATCGTCTAGATATAATCAAGATTGTGATCTGCTGATTGTGACCAAGATTGGACGTGAATGTATAGAATCACGTCAATCTACGTTGCGCTTAATTTTTCTTTGTACCTACCCCTCGTACAAGTATCTTATTTTATTATTTGTGGTTCTTATTTGTATTCACTCTTAAAAATATTTTACCCCATCATGAAGTATGGTTAGCTAGTCCGCTGCGTCATCATTACCTGTTGTTAAAATTAAGCTGTTTAAGTACTGTTGAACTGAGTAGGTTCGTAATCACTGTTTTTCAGACTCAATTTAAAGATTACGTCATGGCAAAAGTTAGAGTTAAATAACTTTATTTTGATTTTAATCCTTAATGAAGTAGGTAGTTATCGAAAGTGTAATATGGTTGATGCAATCCGGTGATCCGAAATCGTAATCGGTTTTCTACGATCAACGACCGCAAAGCATTAAACACACGTGATTGCAAGAGAAAGTAGTTTCATCAGTGTTTGCAGTTTTTTAGATAGCTCGTATTTTACCCATCGAGATTTCTTTACTTCTTTTTGTGAAGAACTTGCAAGTAGACCATTTAGATTTTTTTAAATATTTCACAAGCTAAATTAGTTTTCTCTGAAACTTGTACCTTGCGTCGCCTCCTACACTAGTTGGCTCATCTTGCCCGGCCCGGGGCGCCGTGAATGCCTCGTCCAAACAAATTGCGTTAACTGCTGACCCAATGAAATATCCTCGTGTAGGTCCGTGTTTATCTTCTATCTTAACTTTGTCGAGGCGTACGTGCCGCGCTAGTAAGTTAGCAGAGATTACTTACAAGTTGTTACGTTAGTTCTAGTTTAGATGTTCTGCTTGTACTTATTTGGTCTAGATTTAGTGTAATTTATTTATGTTTAAAGACCATGACTGTTCTTGTGGTTAATATAAGACTGAAATTTCATTATCGACCATGCTTCAAGACTATTGTCTACTGTCTTTTTGATCCTGATTTTTTTTTGGTTTATTTCACAGTAACCTTTTGATTTACCATGAAGAAAGAAGTATATTCCATTATAGTCTCAAGCTATAAATTGGTTTCGTGGTTTCTTCACGTCCTAAGTGTTGATTTAAAGTTGTGATTGTTACCATAATTATGTAGGCAGTGTTGGGAAAAGTACTCGTATTTCTGCCATCATTCATCTAGTCGCAAAATATCAAAATCAAAATATCAAGGTATTGCAACTATTTCGAATCAATTTTAACTGATTTTAGGTATTTAGAAGTTATATAGTTAAATTACTATGCAATATTACAAGCAGGTCATCAGATACAGCACTAAGTAAAATGTTGTTGTTGTTACAAAATACTTCCTAAATACTTTCAGATTTAGAGCAAGTAGTTAAATAATAAAGATACTTAAAATTATCATATTAAAATCAAACGATCAAAACAATAATAATTCTTATAAGTAAACGAAGATCGAGGACAGAAGGTCTTTGACCCGACAGATATACAACAATACAATATTCCGATAGTAATAATACCAGAACAAAGTGCTCGAGCTTACTTAGCAAAACATCAATCAGAATATTTGAAATAATAAGTGACTGAAATTACAAGAATAAAATCATTATCATTTGATAGATAAAATAAATAAATCGCAAAATCTTCAGCGAAATGGGACGAACGTCTGAAACATCATTATTATCAGTGAGTATCGTTAACAGTCTACTTAATATGTACCTTGTCAGCCAAGTTACATATTTACGCTATTTACGCTAAGTGGTTAGGTAGTAATAGATTAAAATCTAACTGGTACGCATACTAAATAAATAGATATTTAGAAATCTAGAACAAGGACTAGATTTTTAAAGATTCTAGGGAAATACAGTTAGTAGGTACCTCTTCTTTTTGTTTTATGAAAGACAATGGAAAGAATACGTCAAAAAATATAGGCAGATTGGTCCAAACTAGGAATGCACATGCGGAATAAGGCACATAAGACTTTCTTGATCTACTTACTAAAAAAACTTAGGTATATTAAAGAACGAAATAAAAAAAGAAGTTCGCTTTAGTAAATTCAATTTTAATGCTGTTCTTCTTAAGATAAAAGTTTTGTTTATTTACTTTTGATCCTGGTTAAAGGCAAATCAATTGAATTACAATTCAAAGATAAGGCCATGGTTTTCTTTTAAAAATAAAAAATAAAAATGATAAGAGCGTTTGCTTCAAAAATCGCATTTAAAATAACGCAATTTATACGAGTAATTTCAGAAAGTCTTTAAAGCGTCTCAAAGTAAAGTCTGGCTGACAGTCCAAACTGATATCATTCTTCCACGTTATCTGAGAAGTAGTCCCAAAAAATTACACCTTAATAATTCATACTGCCGCCTGTTGTTGTCAATCTTTGTTTCGTATCTCGGCAACGGCAAGAGACAGCTGTCATTTGCAGCCGCCCTTATCTCGCTTTGTTTGCGTGTTTTCTGTGACGTTAGGGAGGCTGCACACGAGCAGTAATAATTGTACTTAGTGGTTTAACACCCTATTTAAGTTGCTTATTGTATTTACTTGTAATTTCCCTTTTACCAGTCAATGGAACTGTAACATGTCTTTTCCGAGCTCGTAACGACATTGTACGTTTCTCACATGGTCATCACGCCTGTAATCTCCGAAGGACTAGGCAGAGGTGTTTCCGTGGATTATGGATATTTTTTTCCATGGAATAGGGGGCGAGTTTATTACCAATTGCCATTAACCGAGCATAAATCCAAATTGTACGTTTCTAATGTCCGATAGCATGGTAGCATCGGTAATTGATACGAATATACCTATCAAAGTGATTAATGTGTAAATTTTCTTGATAAGTTTAAAATGATTACATGCAATGAAACTTTATTGAACATGATGGAGCAAAAATATTGTCAGGCGTAAGAGACATTAAAATTTATCCAGCTATTGCCAATTGACTTTACTGGTCAAAATATAGGTATTGGTCAAATGGCGATGCAGTTATTGGCATGATTAAATACTTAAATGTGTTTATTTTACTAACCTCAAACCAGAACAAAAATACGGACACATTCAAATGTAGAACCTCCCTAACAAACAAACTTCTTTTAAATTTCTTTTAGATCTAAATCTCGGACAAGGCCGCTAATAGACTTAAATTTTATTTCCTTTTATTTTTCCAACTGTTCTGTTCGCTCCAGTGGATATTCTTGATAAAGTTTCTTCAGTTTGTTTAAGTGACGTCGCATTGAAATTCTGTACAGAGCTTATATTCATTGAACTGACTCCGCAATCTTGTTTCTTAAACATGAGTTTCAAAGAGGTTGGTACGGACGCTGTGTGGGATACATTGCTTGTTGTTCTACATCTGTGTGCTATGTTTAAAAAACTTAGGTGATTCGCACACTGCTTCCGGGGTGCGTGGCGCAGCTACGCGTGCGGGTGCAGATCTGCATCTTCGTGCAGATTTCCCCCACAGACGCGCGTGGCCGCATTATAGTCATGATATGGCTACGCGCGAGGGTACGTATTTCCCGCATATAGGCACGCGATCTGCAACACCGCGCGTGAATGCGTTTTCTGTGTGTTGGACTACGCGTGTTTTCCATATAAACACAGATACTTGCAAACAACATAAGAATATGCAGTGCGATGCGGGGCAGGGCACTGTGCCAATCGCCTTAAAATTAATGTTTGGAAGTGTTAAAAATTGTCTAATACTGAATGTGCTATTCACATCTACCTATGTTAACATTTGTAAATTATTAGGACTAAAAGTAAATTTTAACGCTTTTCATTCAAAATTTCCACTTTTCACATACAAACTGTTTAGAATATGTAAAATAAAAAGCGGTTTCTTTCTTTCGTTGTGGAGCTATTATTTCAGGGTTAACTTTTATATTCATAAATATCAATATAAATATCTAATTTCTGGAGACGACGTGTGTCAAAACGGTACACGTGAGATTATTTGTATCAAACGGGAATATTCAGAGAAAAAGTCTACATGTAGGAGGTCGCAGATCTTATTTACCTGTAACGTAACATATTCCTTTTATTTTTCAAATCTTGTGTTTTCAAATTCGTACATTTTTTGAAAAAAATGTACGAATTTGAAAACACAAGATTTTTTGAAAAAAATAAACTGACTGATTGAACTGCAAACAAGACGGGGAATTACTTCGCGATAACAAAGTTTTTACATTGACCGCCCACGTGTGTCAAACACGTGGTATTAATTATAATCAATTTATTGTTACGTTGATAAGTTTAGTAAGTTAAGTAATATTAATTAAAGTAACAACAAAATGATTATGTTACTAAGATTATAATCTACTATTAAGAACAATGTGAAATAAACAATATTTTCAGGTAAATTTTTCTTATTTAAGTAAAACATAATGTACAATATTTACAGACTTAATTATAAAAAACAATCAGAATAAAAAAAAGAAACCAAACCTTTTTGGTCAATTAGTATTGTATTCGTATGTCCAAATTATTCACAAAGAAGACAGAAGATTAACCAAAAATCTCAGAGGGTAGGTAGGTATGTAGAACCGCGTATAGGTACCACTACCAATAACAACCCAAGTATATTTTCTCAAAACACATCTTCTAAAAGCCGCTAACATATATCAAATATTATTGGCTTAGTCCGCAAACATACCGTACGTGTTATCTTTGTAACGTCGTAACAAATTTGCGGTGTTAATGCGTTTGCCGTGTAAACTGCGCGCAGCTAACATTAGCCATGTCAGGCTGCTATAACATTTGAACGGGGAACCTAGCGATATATCAAATGTATTGACAATCAACTTAGTAACTGGCTATTGGTTGCAAGGAAGCTTACAGATACATTTGTGGTTTTAAGCAAAACCTTTATTCATCTCGATGTTTTAAAAATATCTTAAATTTTCGTAATTCTATTTTTGGTATATTAAAAGACAAAGAAAACAAGCTTGCTTAATAAATGACCAATGATTTATTATATTTTAAATCTTTGAATGTCGGTTATTTTGTTTCCATTAAGTGCCTACTACCTGCTTATTCTATGCATCAGATTTTATACTTTGGTACTTTCTGCTTCTATCTGGACTTTCATAAATGTAAAGAGCAATGAAATAAACGCTATTTGACTATAAAATAATAATAAAAAACACGGAAATTTCCCTCATTCCGTCCTGAATAAAAGTAAATTACTTACCTAAAATAAATTGGATTCTTTAAACAACATAAATTGTCCCAAAGTTTGCACAACATCTACAAATTACGAAAGAAACCGATAAAAGAAAGAGTAAGGACCAAATCAAATGAACGATTAGGCCCTTTAAAATTCAACTCAACCCCGACGAGTCCCTAAAAAACTCTCCAACGATTGTGAAGCTGTTACAAATAATCCGAATGTAACCGAAGATTATTTTAAATCGACGTTAAGAAAAGTTAGCGTAATAAAAATCGCTTTATCCCGTTTAATACGTCGGCCACAGGATTAATGACTGTCCAAGTTCCTCCTTAGACATAAAAAAACGTACAGACAAAAGTTTGTCTCCTTAATAATTTATTGTGGAGTCCCTAAGCCTTGGCCTTTTTTACTCCCTCCTTCTAATTGTTACATGAAATGGAACGGCGCTCTTTTTTATTTCTTTCCCTGTAGGTGACATTTAAGGTACTGTGGTTGAAAGATTAATGGGAGGACCTTTTGGTGTCAAGGTTTTTCGTTTTAATTGGCTGGTTTCTATGGATTCATCTGAGCTTTGAAGTAGAAAAATAATAAAACAGTTCAGTTGGTGTGTTAATTTTGGGATCCAACCATTCAATTACAGAGTCTGAAAATAAAGAATGCCGTGTTATTAAGGCAGTTTTAATTGGTAATGGCGGTACCTCGCTTATTCTGTTGGAAATATTGTATCAGGTAGTTCTATCAAGCATTTGGAGTTGTAAAAGGTATAAAGTATAATTTATTTAAAATATCGTGATGTTTAATATGACACGGCGAATAACAATAATATGTTAATAATAAAATTATGTAAATATTAAACAGCTAGACAATTACAGCGACACATAATTTTGAATATTGGATCCATTATTCACTCATGTTATAATTATCGTGTAATGTCCTCACATTGCCCCACTTACTTTGTGGCTCTTTTCCAGCAAATGTTTGTCACATATTTGTTATATAGATGACTGTAAAAAATATTTTGATCAAGTTAAACTTAACGTAAGTATGGCTTATGCATATACAATGCATTGTATTAAACAACTTACGAACTAAAATCTCCGTAATGGGTGTTACGGTATTCCTGAATAACATAATAACAAAAAGTTTGAAACATCGCTGGCATTAGAGCAACACAAAGTTAAATAAAAACTAACACAGCGAGACGCACCCTGAATGTTGTTAATGTTAAGGTGAATGCTCACGGCGCCCCGTGTTTTATACAAAATGTTAGTGCTTTTATGGAAAATGTAACAAATTAGATCAAAATATACCCCACTTATTAAGTAATCTTACATTGCCCCTCTGCTGCACAAATATATCCCATTTATTTCCTGAAGTTGTTTTCTCAGGACAATCATTTAAGAACGAGTCCAAATCATCACGCCTCTGTTTTTAGGCCTGCTATTATGAAGACGCGTGTCTTCAAGCACGATTTCTTCCCATTCCTTCTGACTTCCCATTTGACCTGACTCTTGGTGCCTTTGAATATCACTCGCCTACTCCTATTGTAACTTGGCAAAATTTAGGCGATTTTTGTCTTGGACTGCATATCGCGGTTGAATTATTTCAATTAAGTTAATCAAAACGATGTATGTTATCATTTGACCAAAATTATTTTGAATGGATCCAGCAGCAACTACCCTTTAAACAGACTATTATAAACTAGAAGAAGTTTATAGAAACAGTAGCGAACGAAATTCGTGGGATCTAATATTAAACGTGGCGTGGAAAATATTCGTATATATTTATTACTGTCAGTTGAACGAGGTTCAGTGCATTTTATTGGAGGATGTCGTGGTGTTTAGGACGGTATTTGGCATCCTTTGGATTCTTTCAATATAACTTTTGATATAACTTTCGCGTGCCCATGGCCTTTTTTAACAGTTTTCCAAATGGTTGGTTGACCCAAGGGCTGGCTATTATTACCTTGGCCAGACGCTAAACATTGCCATGCAACGTGGCAGTGTCGATGGGGAAGAAATTTTTGATGCCATTTCATTGCTTTTTTTTTTAAATAATGTAGGCAGGTATATGCGGCTTAGTTATATTGCCTAGTTGCAATACACAATACAAATGAAAAAAATAACCAATAGCTACTACAGATTGGCTTGTTCAAAAACATGTAAGTGACACATTGTTTTATAAAACGCTGAATGTATAAAGCAATTGCTTATTTCAAAAGAAATGTATCCCGACAGTAACACCATTTTCATAAGTCGAAAACAACTCTTTTCGAAAGGTTCTATATATTTTATTCCGTCGTTACATAAAACGTTCTTTCAAATTCTTATATAGTGTATTATTATAATATCTATTGTAGTGTGTAGAAATTTGTCTGTTTACATTCTGTCTCTTGCTTCCATGAATAAGGTATAGGCTGTCAAACTTTAGGAATTTCATATTTCAGAGAACTAGAACCGAACAGAAACGTCACATTTGATCATATTTGCAATAGAGTCTTTGTTCTTCAAGTTTATATTCTGGCATTCTTTTATGGATTTTGTAACCATTATTTGGAATTTTATATTTGGCCTAAAGTATGTTGCTGCCTTTTCCGAATAGGTACATTGTAAAAGTTTCATTGAGTTTGTAAATTTTGTTATTGAGTGGAAACAGTGTTTCATTGTTTTATTGAAATATATGCTATATTATGCGACGTGGTAAAGGTTGCGGAGAACCGCTGGGTACGGGTAGCGCAGGACCGGTAATTTTGGTCAACTTTAGGGGAGGCCTATGTCCTGCAGTGGACGTCGTTCGGCTGATATGATGATGATAATGAAATGATAAATAAATACATATTTTATTGCTTAGCATTAGGCCTCTTGTCCACACACGTTTTTTCGGCGTAAAAATACACGGTTAATTCGCCCTGTGTAGGCACGGTCGTGAGTTTTGTATGGGTCACTGTGAGAGCTTGTTGACTGTTACTTTAAAAAGGCATATACTAAACGATAATTATGTCAATCAGGTAGTTACATATTGATTCACCAATTTTTCATTCTATCATTCGACTAATTTCATGCAAAATTTTCAGCTCGTGCCTCCTATTTCACAACACAGCATGGCGGCTACAGGGTAGCGAGAAAATTGGGCAACAACATAACAAATCGCCTAATATACAGAGTAACACGCAGCCGGCTGAACAATGTACGCTACCGCCACGGAGAAGTAAATAATGGAGAGATAATATCCCGGTGAAATGAAAATTCACCGAAAACTAAAATTGACACTTGTTTGCATGAAAAACGTTATACATGAACAGCTCTTGGGTAAAAAGGTACTATTCTGGAGTACGATATTATGGTGAGGCATCTACATATTTATCTATTGATGCACCGTCTGTAGAATTAACCGATGCCACTTCAGAGATTAATAAAGGGAGTAAAAAAAATTACGTTACGGTACGTTTATTTACGTTTAAGTATTTTTTAATGTTTTTTCTCTCTCTTGAAACATTACATAGCAATAGTTTGTGTCAAATTACGTGTATGACGGTAAAACGCCTAGTATTCTGACATTCTCACTAATCCGTGGCAAGCTTCAATGTACATTATTACACAGTACATTACTTCTCAAAATTGTAGTTTGATGTTGAATAATTGACTCGTGATTGGTATAAATGTTCTGCCCTAATATTGCTTAACCGATTTGCGGTATCTATAGTTTTATTTTAGCAAAAAATGGGCCTACTGTACGCTAGATTAAATTTAATAGGTAATATTATGTGCAATTATTAAAATAAAGTAGTAATTTGAGAATCATTTGTTTTTGTCTATGACATAAAGGACAGAGGTAGTTGTGGTTGTAAGAACTCGAAGTTAAGAAAGAAAGAAGAAAATCAATGAAAAATTTGAAAATATTAGGTTGGTAAGCCGGTGGGAATGAAACTAGGAATTTTAAGTTCAAAATCCAGTGCTTAAGTTATACTGCGAGAGTTAAGCAAGTTATTGATTGACAACGCTTCCCCTGAGCAACCTTTCAATTAAATATTCAAACTTTAAGGCTTTACTCAACCACGTATATCACTCCATAACCGAGAAACGTGATCCCAAAACACAGACCAGCATACATGTTACAATATTCTTAGAAAATGATGCGTGAAAACATGGTTTAATGCACCGCAGCCGACATGATGGATCTAATAAAAGTTGCCCACCCTACGTGACTCCATTATGACATAGTAAACAGATACAACAGTAAAGCAGTTTTGAAAAAAATGGGCTTCATAAATACAATATGATATTGCAGTATTCCCATTCAGGCCTTGGCGGTCATTTTCTTAATATATATAAATTACGATTCACGTTGTTTGTCAGGGATGTACTTCCTAAACTACTAAACCGATTTTAATAAAATTTGCACACCGTTCTGTGCAGTTTGATCCAACTTGACAGATAGGATGGTTTTTATCTTAATTATTGGTCTTAAAATTTTTTGATTGTAAACCCGAGCCATAGCAACGCGTGGGCCGCGGCCGGTCAGCTAGTTCTTTGTAAAAATTAGCAAATATCGTTTTGGGACAGTTGAATTATTTTGTACATCTGGTATTACTGCTTTACAATATGTACTGTGGTGACGGAAAGGAAAAAACGGACTAAAATGATATAAGCTATTCCACTGAAACAGGGTCCGTCTCTGTTCTTTTTGTTATTTAGTAATGACGTTTTAGATAGTATTCGGGGAATTCATCTTGTTTGACGTAAATTCAACATTTTACTAGCTGCATCTTTTGTTTTCATTTCAAAAAGTTGAACATTCTATTATTATCCTTTTGGAGTTACTTGTGTCTGCAGCTCAGTGAGGTAGCTGTGTTACCTTACAGAGTTTAGTTGTAGTTGGTTACTTCTTTCTCTTTTTCACAGGACTCATGAGAGAAAACACAAAAATTGCAGTAGTCGTAAAAAGCTCCTACAGGATTCGAAGTTACTTAAATATTAGACCTACCACTACTAGAGTTACCTACTAAAAGTAGGTAGGTTATTTTATGGACTTCATGCCTACAATTTTAGTGATATATTTGAACTTAACTGCAGTTTTACAGAAACTCCTGTAAAACAAAAGCACTGAATTAAATAGTAACTAGTTACCTTTTATTTGTGCATGATATACGGTGTAAGTTAGTTAGTTGGTCCTTGTCCAGACTTGCGAGAGTTGACGTCAGCGAGTCAGGAAGTTGTGCGACTTGCACCGTCTGACGTCGTCCTTTGGTGTTGTGGTGCACACGAATTGTGGAATACCTTGTGATTTAGAACAACATAATAAAGCTTCATTTGGTACATATAGGTATTTCATGCCAGTATTATTTTAAGTATGTTGATTTGGTTCAAATTTCTAATTTTAGTTCAGGTTGATTGAACTTTTATTTGTCTTTACGTTTTATCGAATCCATATTCATTTGATGTCGTATTGGATCTTGCTAAAACAATTTGTGTCAGCTAAAAGCTTGCAGAGGCATACAGGTGAAAAGATTTGCTATTTACTTCAACGCGTGGTTATTACCTGAAAGACTGAGTCGTGTGAAGATTTAATCGATTAACGACGCCTTAAGAATTTGAAATTAAAACGACTTTAACACACATAGAGCGTATTGAACATCAAATGCTCAATGAGCGTGAAAGTTTGATTATTGGAAGTGTTAGCTCATTTATTTTAAGGTGAAAAACAAATAAAGTGTTTGGTGCAATTTGGGAAAAATATAGATTTTGTTTGTACTTCAGTCAGTAGGATGAAGTCGGTTTTTAAATCTACATTTACTTTAACCGCTTCTCGTTAAAGTCAAATAACTGTTGCTACTTGCCTTACTATTACTGATTTGAAACTGCGTCTGATCTAAGTTTAGACTGATCCGCACCATAACAATATAATATCTATGTTGGTACAGTCGATCAGAAGGCTAAGCTGCCAAAAGCTCTAACAAGAAATAAAAGTTCTTACCATTGTCTAAACACTTAAACTTATTACTTCAAAAATATGACGTCATGTTTATATAAAATTACCTGAGTACCTCGATCCCTGTACCTTGTAGTACTTGCGCAAAACTTTATTATGTCTTAACTAGCGCTCCAACTCTTATTACTTAGTTATGCCTAAAACTTGCTCCGTCTAAACTATGGCTTGTCTTGTAATAATAAACAAATTTTAATTAAAACAATTCTGTGTGTTGCTTCTTTGTTATGAACATGTAGCGTAATGTAGTCTTAAGGAACGGGGGTAGCTCTTCTTCTTCATTAGGGAGGGGCTTTTTTAGTCTGGAACTTGAGAAAATTTTGTTAAGTTAGTAAGATCCACATATCAGTAAATATTGTTGTTCAAGAGATTTGATAGGTTTTTGTGGATGATCCGCTATATAAATATCGGTGCTTTATACTTGAGACAAAAGCCATATCAATTTAGCACTTAAACATGAAACAAAGTAGGTACTCTTTCTCTTAAATAGTCAAATTGACTATGCTGCCCATTCAACAAGTAGTTACGTTTTTATACCTAATTTGAATAAAGGTGGTTTTGATATTAATTAATTTTAAATAATAGAAATGGAGCATTTAAGGATATTCCAAGTCCTTGCAATAAGCAGGGACTTTACAAATGATCTTCTATATAAAGAACTTTATTTCTACAATTATTTTCTCATTACCATTACTTTTCTCTCACGTTCATAATCTACTTGCAATAAACACCCACTTCTCGCTTCATCTCCAAGTAATACAGCTAAAAAATATGATCTAGCACATAGAATATAATTAAAACAGTCGTAACATCCATAATATCTTGTCCCACTTCCTTTATTGGATCGTTAAAGCAAATTTTCAGTAGCCATTAAATATTTTTTATTCGTTCATTGTCTAGTTTAATTAACACCATCGTTATTTTTCGTCGTAATTCAATTCTTAATTATACAGAGTTTGTTTTATTATATACTTACAGTTTTTGGTTACAGACACAAATTGAAGTTATTTATTTAAGGACTTTGGAAGACTTACAGCTAAATACAATGGTGATAAATAACAGCATGATTATTTGACAGCCAATATTAAAACCAACCATTCCCATTATTATTTTTGTAAATGTCGATTTTTATTACAGTATAGGTATTTTAAAAACATAGATTCGATTAATAGTTACTTTTTAAAGTTGATGAGCATTAATTTTTATTGCATGGTAAAATACATTATTATTGGGATTGTCCATAGTAGCTTTCTTTAAGCCGGAATCTACAGAGGCAACTAACCTGAAAAGCAACGACACCATAGCGCTTAATAATTTAGCACAAACTTAGATATACAGGCTTGACCTTCACACGTTTTAAATCAACTCTTAGAATATTTTCAGTTGGATAGTGAATCTATGCCTAGTAACTAGCTCCTCCAAACCTACACAGCATTTCGAGGAAAAAAATAAAAGAACATGTTAGTAAAACTATTTTCCCTAACGATTACAGAGATCAAAAGAAATACGCTTCGTAAAACACCAGAAATTCATCATTTTACGGACGAAGTAATCGGAATCAGAAATCGAATGATAAAAGAAAGATGACTTAAGGTTTTAGTTTAATCGTTATGGTTAAATTGTGTGCTACAGATAAGAAATATGCAGCTAGGCTTTGTGTACTCTGAATTTCTGATCAGTAACATAATCATGAATAAAGTAGTCAAATTAGTTGTATTTGACTGTTAGTGGTTTTAGTAGCAGTATCCTTTCCGTGTCGGCATTTTATGAGCGGGCACTTATCTATGAGCTTATGAAGCTATGCGGTACACGCGACATTCGAGAGATTAACCAGGATAACACTGTCCATATTTTTGCTCCTTCCGCATTCACGACACCTGAAAAGAAGATTCTGAAAAAAAAACGAAAAGCACAAAGCACACACAGTAATATTAGGAAATAAAGGAATCGGTAGAAATATTTTTTCTATGTATAAAACTTCCCGTTCTGTGTCGAAGTTGCGGAAATCTAAAAACGATATCCGCGCAAACCCGCTGGCAAAAACTAGTCCGACATAAGTCTGTACTTGATAATTTCCTGCTTTTATAAAGTTGGGTCTTCACTAGGCGACAAATATTGGGCAATATTGTTGCTTGAGAAATCATATCTGTTAGAGTAGGTAGGTAGTATTCCCATATACGGGATGTAGGTAATCATTCTATCTTTGATAAACTGGTTATGATTTCTTCTTTATCGACCCTTCCCTAATTTTGACTAGATATGTACATCTCTTCTTATATCTCTTTGCTATCAGTTTTAAGGCGAAATTGATGTAAAATAACTTTTTTAATGTTGCCCACTTTTAGTGGATACGCAGCTTAAGTAAGTTTATTTTCTTTACACATCGTATCCGCGGGCCCCAAGTGCAAGTTTATCGTTAATACTCTAGATTTTATAGCCGATAATAAATCTAGCAAACTGTTGGAGTTAATTAAATTTCAACCGCCGCGGATTGGTTGATAAAAAAATTTGGTATGCCTTTTAAGCTATAATTAATTGTGTATCTAGTTGATGGCTGCATTTTCTTGAAAGTTATTATCTGAAATAATTGGCAAGGCTACTAGTGTTTTCCATTACAGGTTGTCAAACCCGACCAGACCTCATTTCATAGAGGATGATCCTGTTACCGTCCACAGGGAGTTATTTCAATTTCGGCAATGGGGCCGAAAAAAAACTAAGCTTGCTTTGTTATACGACCATCCAATCCGGGATTGAAATATCACCAATGGCGTGACCACAAACACAGTTGTTTAATGGAAAATGTGGCTGTAGGCTTACTTATGATTATTATATTAGCCGGAAGACATACCTACATAGTTAGATCACTAGTTCCAGACGTAATTACGCTTATTAATTCATAGACGGATGTTCCAGCCCGGCCTATGTGTATGTAATCCCTTAGTTGCCGGTGGCTTCTTACAACGCCCTCGGGGAGTGGCAAACTAGTCTAATCTGTGACCGGTAACCACTTACAATTAGCATACATTAATATTAGGCCAGTCTTCGATAAAGGTGAGCAATGTTATATTTATGTGTTATAACAATAATGCACTTTGAAACAATTTCAAGTAGCTAATTTTTTTGTTTATAAAGTAGTGAATGAAAATAAAATTATCTTCTAAACAAACTTTCACGAAGTTGACAAGGAAAGAACATTGATCACCCGCTTGCGCACTGCATTGCCCCAGCCCGGCGCGGGTTCGTAAACATAAATGGCCGCATTGACTTTCCTATCTTCTTTTAGCAAGCGATTTTACTACCTACTAGATCCACGTGTACGCATAGATACAATAAAAATAAAACAAAAGAGACGCAGGTACCAAAAAAGAAATACACCTCGAGGAGGACGTAACGAATTTAGGTAGAAATAAAACTAACGTCCCAACTTTCCGTACATAAGAAATTTAATGAAACAAAGGATTTTCTTTCGTCCGGTGAATTATTATCGAATAAAATACTGGCGACAGGGAAGAAAAGTTACACCCCGTAAAGGGGCCGAGGGACACCGTCCTCGCCGACGGGCGTCACACGAGATTTTATTACACGAAATACAAAGGAGACTTGCCGTCACGACATCCTTGTGGCCATATACAAACAAAAAAAATTGCACCTCGAAGAAAAATGTGAGTGACATAAATCGTAAGAACGTATTTTTCCTAGTTTCTGGATTACTGCCTATGTGTGAAATCTAAAACTTATTTATGATGAGGAGTGACACTCGTATATTACACGTCACCGGCTAAACGTGACTTGTAGGTGTGTCTTTTAGTACTTACCTACCTAAACATACTTTTGTAAACCTTCAGAAGAAAAAATAGATTGTGTTTAGTGGTATTTATTTTTAACGATGGGTAAAAGAATGTGGTGGGGTCACAAGCCTTATCACAAGTTTTAATGTGATCCAGGTAAGTCTTACCGCTATTAGTTAAAAAAAAAAAACTGTCGCGCCCCGCAGCACCAAGAAAATTCGATCAAAATAATAAAAATCAAAGATGAAGATCTTATAAATTAATCCCAGGAATCCCATTTAGATAAGTTCCATTTTCACTCAACGGTTTTCTTCCTCTGCCAGTTAAAATGGAAATTACGAGTACATCCATTAAAGCAAGATTTATGGCACAATGATTACCTTTAAAAGGTACTTTACTATGCACTCTGAGAACGCGTACGTTGAAACATTTCAATAGCACATTTATCTATGCCTGAGGGAAATCTGTTCCTTATGTCATAACGTCAAAAGAAGGATTAGCAGGTATAGTTTCTGAAGATAGAGCAGATTACTACATTTATAGCGCATTTGTATTATGTCATAACTTTTAATGAATTCCTACGTATCTTTAAAAACAAAATAATTTAATCAACTTTTAGGGCCTACGCACACAATCAAGCTATAAAGCGCTAAATTGCGTCAATGGCACATCACATTGCCTGCATTGGGAGGTAGTGCATTGCTTATCTTTGCGAAAAGTGCACGTGCTTGTATTTATGGATTTAAGATTTTGTAGAATGGGTAGTAGTTGCGTCGCACTTGGTTCTAAATCGCTTAACACACGACGCTTTTAAAATATTTGATACTTACTTTCGTATATCTTATTTTCGTGTATAGCATGCATGATGAGTTGACGACCCCCTGGGTTTATAATGCAAGTCTGTAGATATCCTTGTATTTAATGCTTACAAGTGACACAACAGTTTAAAGTGCAAAACAGCCTAGCTTTTCCCATAGTATCCTAAAGCTAAAGCGGTATCAAGTCAGCAGCAGGTACAGGTGTGTGTCGGAGCCCATTGCACTGACATAATCTCTTAATTGCCTCTTACGGGAACTAATGGTCAATTGCTGGTCCACATGATGCAGTAGTGCCTCTAATCTTTAAACTGCGCATTTGGAGCAGACGAATGTGTTTTTCCGGCTTCAAAATACAACATTTGTTTATTTTGTAAAGCTAGGTTTTAGTTAACTGCTTAATTTAGAGTTATAGGAATATGATATTAGAAAGATATTTAAGAAATAAGTTAAAATATGTATTTATAAGAACCTCCACATAATTTTCTCCTTGTTTTTATTTGTATTTACTTATCAAAATTGTAACAATACATTATTATGACAATAATTATTTATGTGCCGGCTTATTCAAAAACAATTCTGAAATATCAGATCGTATAACATAAAGGTCAACTACTATTCCAAGAACACCCATAACTTTGTATTTCAAAAAGTTCTATTAGTAAAAGTGCCCTTCGCTTTCGTAGAATTCCCTCACACATCATACGACGTAACATCTCATAACTGACAAATAAAAAAAATCGAATCCAGTATTTACGTGTGAAAGGATGTCAAACTAGTTGGTACAAATGTTAGTGGCGCCGAGGGACTTTCAGTACTTAGAGCTTAAAGTCTGTGTGCGCCGGAGCGCGTATTAACACGTTCACGTAACTTGTGCGGACGCACTTATGTAAACTTATGAACTACAAAGTTGGCTTTTATATGATGAAACGTCGTGATGATAGAAAAAGTTTTTGTTAATTATGTCTTATGACTAGAATAGATTCTATGAAAAGTAAAGAAGGGTTGTTTGACGTTTACATATTTTATTAAGATCAGTATTTGCAGTTTATATTTAATTTAAACATATCTACTGCTAGTTAGATACCTCCTTTTGAAAACGTAGAATAACCTCATCGGGTAGCTAGGATCAGGGTATTATTATCATTAGAAGTTGCGATATTTTTTTTTAACTTTATATTATTTAGACAGTTATTATTTTAAAGTTTTGTACCAGTAAATCAAAATTGATTTGTATTGGTACTCAAATTCGATACAAAATAAACACTACTCTGTTACTAATACGTAAAATACTACTACCTACTTACAAGTTTAGTCTAATTTTGCTTTATACATACATACATACATAAACTCACGCCTTTTTCCCATGGGGGGTAGGCAGAAACTACAGAACGCCACCTGCTACGATCCTTACATACTCCTTTTGCCTCATCCACGCTCATACATCTCGTCATACAAGGACGCCGGTTACGAGCCGCCGGTTAATTTTGCTTTATTGTAACTTGAATACACAAACAACCAGTTATTTGGTCATGATCTAACTTTAGAATGAAATCCTCAAACACCTGGTGCAAGCTAGCTTGTTACACTCCTCCACCATCTAATAATAAGAACAAATAGTTCATCTCATAGTTTCAATTCTATTAGCAACTCTACAGAGATCTGACTCCAAGTAACGTCTTACGCAAATTTAATATCAAACTGTCTGTTGAATTAAGGAGTATTCATATTCAAATTATTTGAAGGCATTCCAGACGTAGGTGTCCGTTACGACGTCTTAAGACGTCTAAGACCCGAGAGAATACCGACGGTGGGAAATGTAGACAGGTTCACCTGAGCGTCTAGTTTTAGAAAATTATTGAATATATCAAGTTAGTAAATTCTTGTGGGAATGTCATTTTTGGCAAAAAAAAAATCTACGTTACTGATATTTTGTGTACTGCTACGTTTTAAGACAAACCTACACAATAGTTTGATAACGTAGAAACAGTTACAACAGTACGTATTGTACGTGACATTGCTATTAATCATTTAAAAACAAATCCTAAAATTACCTTTTCAGGTATTTCCAAAATAAATTCTTAAAAGTTATGACATTCAGTTTTGTAAATACTTAAGGAGTAAATTCTTTGTAGACATTCCAAGTTGGCTACGTCAATCGGAATATCTTTAATATTAGTTTTTGCTGATATTTAACGATGTTGCTTCCGACTAAAACAAAGACATTAATAGTTAGCAAGGCTATTAGAACGGGTGTTTCAATGAATTCAATGATTTTACAAAAATTTTTTCGTAATTGTGTCTAGCGTTTGTAGCCATTAAATTATGAATGTGACTTCATATGACGTCTGCTGTCTAGGACTACGATAGCTCAATCGATATTGATCGCTCATGTATAATAGGAGTACTTATGTAACCAGATGTATGAACGTGGACGAGGCGAAAGGAATTTGTAAGGATCGTAGCAGGTGACGTTCTGCGGTTTCAACTTTTCCCCCATGGGAAAAAGGCGTGAGTTTATGTATGTATGTATTATAGCTATCGCGAGATCTTAATGTAACATCTAATCATTTTAACTGGATATAAGCAGCAAGTGGTGTCGGCATTTGAATGTTGTTAGTCCAGTATCGCTTTTTGGAAAATTATTTACTACATTTTTTTTCTGTGTTCTTATTGACAGACAATGTGTCTTTCATATAGTGTTTTATCTTGCCTCTGTACCTTATTTATGCAAATAAATGGTTTTGATTTGATTTGTAGGTAAACCCACATGTTGTTTTGTGTCGAAAAAATACATAAAATTATAATATCTTACCAGCGCTTTTTATCTAAATCATACATAATTTTTCAAATCGAAAGCTTATCACGTATGCAAGTAAAGCATTCCATTTCATCCCTTTTGCTATGAGCTTCAAAAACCTTAGTATCAAGCGTAAAACACACGTATTAATAATAAAAGTATATATCCAAGTCAAATCTTCTTATCTCGAATTGAAAATCATTGGTTGCGTTGAATCCCAGTCGATCCTATGCAAGGGGAAGCCGGGATCCGATTTTAGCTAAATTGAGTTTTATAAGATGTCTACCTTTAGTCGAAATGGTACCTTTATAATATTGGGTCTACGTTCTATAGTATTGGGTTTTGTTTTCGTAATATTGTAAAGCTTTCCTTTATCTAATATTTACATTTTAAAGTAAAATATGTGTGATTTAGTTAATTTAGTTCATATTACCTAACCGTGTCTTCAAAACGCGTAGGTAGTGACTTGGGGTTTCAGATTTTAGCCGAATTCAGTTTCTATACACAAAACGTGGGCAACTGTTTTTACAAACGATCTTATTCGCAATAGTTTAAGCAAAACTTACATTTGATACACAAAAGCATTGCTGTGTTCCGATTTGAAAGACACGCTTATCAATAGATACCTATAACTAAAACTTATAGTCCGAAGTGTAATAGTTATAGTTACTAGCATAATATGTTCATCATTCAATTTGCACAAGATAATCCTGGCTTAATAAGCTGGCAAATAACCTACAGGCCAGTATTGCTCAGCAATAACATTAATTGATTTCCATTCGATGCACCTGATGCCTCTGCGCTTAATTACTCTGTGTATATTGTTAATAGATCTGTTATTATTTAAATTGTAAGTTAAGCTTTTAGTCCCACGCCTCATAAAAACAAACAAATGGACTAGCTATTCACAGGTACCCATAAGCTAATATTAAAACAAAAAATAAAATATCTGAAAAAAATATTTTTGATATAAATATGATTGACCAATTTCTTGCATAGTTTCAACTTTTACAGTAGCCAACATTATATACATGTACCACTTAATTTGGCAGATATATGAATCCGATTGATTAAAAGAATTATTATTATTTATCATTTCGACTTTTAAGTAGATACATAGTTTCAAAATTCAACGTTTTAAGTCCTCTCAATTTATAATTTTAAAGCGTCATTAGCTACGGCTCTTGTTATTAAACATTAGACCTAATTTCAAGCCTAGGCACACAACTATCAGTGGCTCATCAAACATTCAGTTTTAACTGTCGTTAATGACCGTTTTGCGAGCACGTGTAGTTAACTAAGCTTAATTAAGTGAGCCTGCGCCCTAACGGCTCATTGTTGTGGCTCCCATAGCATCCTCGAATAACTACTTAATGAGATATATGTATAGCCCTTATGTTGTACACACTGCTGGATGAAACGGCAAATATAGTATGTACATTAGCCTTTTTGCTGGTGCATTATCGAGTAAAATTTAATAATTATATGTATATAGCGTTTGTGTATTCCGTGCCTCGTAAAACATAGGTCTTGAAGGAATGATGTATATGAGAGATTCTTAAATTACAATCGACCGCATGTTTCAGTTAAATTCTCATCTTGTTTAGAAATTTTCGTATACCTACATCTTTCGTAGAATGTTCATGATAAATGAAGGTAAATCAGAAAATTGCTGATACAATCCCCCTAAATGCCACAGCGTATGTAAAATTCTTTACAAAGTTTTATGTATGTAAATGTGTGGCCAAACTCTTGGCAGAGGGGTGAATAAAAATCTAATCGTCGAAGCCAATATTAAGTTTAGTTCCGAAATCTAATTGATTTTATTGCCGGTTCCCTCTGGAAATTTGCATGAGGGGAATAATATTATGTTTTCGATCGAATTCTGATAGATGGAATAACGATGTCAAATTAGGCATGTGTGAATAAAATAAATTGAAATATGGGAAATGTCAATAAGCTAATAAGATTTTAGGTCTTTTTACATAAGAATGTTCGTTCATTTTCAGGGTTAGCTAGTCAGAAAATCCGACAATTGTTGGTTAATGGAGGCCAAGAAAAAAATAAGTATCTACTCTGTTTATTAGTGGAATGAATTAAGACGTTGACATTAAATTTGTTGTGATTTTTCTTTCATTAAAAAGCTAATCAATTTTATTCTTTACATAAAAAGGTACCTATTGCTAGTTGCTCCTAGTTTTGGCGTTCATCCATAAGAGTTTTGGTTCTGTAGACTTTCGATTGATGATAAAAACAGTAGTATAACCTCCACACCAGTGTGTATCACACAGTACTTGTTTTACTGTTATTAAATTTTCGCGATAACGTTGTCGGCTCGCTGGCCTATTAAAGAAGAATTGTTGGCAGTCGAGTGAATTTATTTCCAGGTGTTTATAGACTAAGGATCCCTGAAGATTGCTTTTAATTAAATTTAAATGTAAGCCTATTGTTCCCTGGCTTGATAAGGCAGGTTTTTAGTTGAGTTTTGAGGGAAGACTCGGGTCGTAAGTAATACAGAAGAGTTTGTTCATGTGTGTTTCCTTTGTGCAGGTAAGATATATGTGTGTGTCGTGGTTTTCAGTTATGAAGTACTTGGTTCGTCAAGTGGTACTAACGAGGAGTTACGGTTGAAGGTGTAAAGTTAAATTACTGGTTCATTTATACTGTATCTTGGGTGTATAACGGTTGTAAAAAGTCAGTTAACGAAGCCGAAAGCTATATGCTCCTCCTATCATACCAATATTTTTTTTAGTTCTGGACCATACCTGAGAACCTGCAGATTACAGAGATATTGAAGGTTCAGGTTCGGTTCTATGTTTTGTAACTATAGGTAATAAATGTTCTAACTACACTTAAAATACCTCTACGGCCACTGTACTTTTAGATGCACTCGTAAGAACAATGTTTTGCGTGTGTTGCAATGCGCGCTGTCTTCGTGTTTTCACACAAAAAATGTGTAACTAGTCTAACTTACGAGTAATTTGGTCACAATGAATGGACGGCTATGTGCTAAGTCTACATCTCATATTATGTTAGCGCACATCATGTACCTAGATACTAACAAAAAATAAATTATGTAAATTCACTAGTAGCTAGCTCAGAATAGGCAAATGATTGTGCCTCCGAATTTACTAATTATGAGCTACTTTAATGCAAAATAGTTTCAGTAAAGAGAGATCGCTAAATTAGGAATAATTGTGGCTTTATTCGGTTCTGTTCATTATTTAATCTAGCAACACCGCCCTGGGAATAGAAGTGTATACTATAAACTAGAGTGAGAAATAAATTCGGGATAAAAGGCTAGACACTGCGACAGGTGAACGCGATTTTAGATTCGACGAACACCCGAGGGAATTTGTGAGATTGTGATATTTATGGCAAATAAATAAAAAAAAATATGAAAATATAAACTTGTTTAAAGAATACCTACCTAGATCAAGTTTACAGTGTACAGTATAGTTACTGATTATAATTCAACTGACCGAGTAGACTTGTCAGCGACTTCAAGCTCGTAAAATTAAGATAAATTATTTTTAACAGGTCTTCCAAAAAGTTAAGCCAAATAAAAAAGTATAATCTACGTCAGCTTAAACAAAGACCGGCCAAGTTCGAGTCGCACTTGTACACTAAGTGTTCCGTACCATTGTACAATATTTAACTCTACATACAACTACACCTTTAAATTTTGACTTTTATTATTTGTTGACACAGCAGCCACAGATTTAAATATGTATGTATACTTTATACTCTGTGAATTTGAAGTTTACCTATGCTCAAGACAGACAGACAACAAAAAAGACTCTGTTGTCTATCTGTCCGTCCGTCGGTCTGTGTGTAAACCCTATTATTAAAAAGTTATAGGATGCCATGTAGTAGCATTTGGACACAAAATCATAAAAAAAACAAAACAATATAATGGACCATAGCAGCATTGATTGTTTTGTAAATACTGCCTGCCTCACGAAAAACAGGGTGATGGTATCACATATATTTCATGTACTATTTCTAATTGGAATATTTGAATAACTCAAATGTATAATTATGTCTATCTGTACAGTCACGAACACAGAATTAAACTACAGACAACATTCAAAAGATATTTTCTCGTGAAAATGATTGCTACTTTTGAAAACGACCTATTTCATGAGCAAGAATATCTCCATAGCATAGCATAGCGCAATACATCGTAGGTTTATCTATTACATTAGTTTAGAAGGAAATCCCTTTTGAATTTTACGTAATTGTAACGTATTTACGTTCGTAACTGTACACATAAACCACAAATTGTCAAGTATAAATGGCATCCAATCAAATTAATAGCTCTCCAAGCGATGTTATTGCATTTCATTAAGCTAAAGCTGAAACGTAACATCTGAGCCTGTTGTATTACCACTTAACATAAACAACAAATGTTATATTAATCTCAGTTGTTTTCATAAGTATTCAAGAATATGAAGGAGTTGTTTGAAAGCATTTCGGCTTGATGGTTTTCTTTGAGATTTTCAAGAGTCATTCATTTAATTGTTTCTGAATTCGTATTATTTTTGTTCTTACAGATATTTATCATGAAAAGTACCGTAGCTTGTATTTATTGCAAAGACAGCAAACAACTCTTAAATTAGAAAGATATTTTTTTTAGTATACCTGCCTGCCGTTTCATACATTTCTTGTGCGCTGATTTAACTTAACCAGTGCGATGCAGCTCTAAAGTTTCCAGGATATAATTTCCCATAATCGTGACTTGTTTCCTGATATAAATGGAGAGTTATATCGGTTTTCGGTTCTTTTTGCATTCACCTTTTAATTAGGGAGGTTTTAGACCTTGGGTAATTATTGTTGAGGATAGATAATAATTATTACAAACTTGAAAAGTAACCGTAAATTGTATTTTTTTAAATAGCTATAGCAATTCTAAAGTTTTATTTAATTTGGAAACAATTCTGCCTGCAATTTCCCCATTGCGCGTCAAACAAAAACGCGACTTCCATCCAGGAACTGTTAACTAACTGCCTACAATGGCAACAACGTATTGTTGCCATTGTAGGCAGTTATTAACAGTTAGATTTTTTTTCAAACAGTCACATCACGAAATTCGTGTTATGGCACTTAGTAGAACAATTAGACGTGATGAGTCAAACGCAGAAAGAAATTCGTGTAGTAGGCTTTATGATAATCGACCACAACGTGCTGTGGCACAATGAAGAAAACCATGATGTACAAAACATTATCCAACTTAAATGTTGTTTTTTCAATTTGTGAATATAAGATAAGATGTATTCATTTGCTCCAACATGTGTACACATACAGGAATAAAAAAAACGCACACAGAATAATATTTAAATTAAACAGTTCTGACATGTTTGCCATATATCGAATCGAATAATATAAAATAGATCGATTGATATATTAATCGATTCTTATCTTCTTTGATTTAAACGATAAAACAAAATAAATAATAAAACTAATACTTTATTGTACGTTTGTATACGATTTTATATACGATTTATATTTTGTAGTTAATTATTTTATTGAAAACCAAAAAAAAAGGAAATAGATCTTCCTATTAGGAAAAAATCTCAGATAACATTTGGATTGCTTAATTTGATGCAGACAGCATTTGGATTTGAAAAAGGTTTTGGTTTAAATCATCTGTTTCACACCACGTGAAAATTTTTATTTTTTAATTTCAATGCGGTTTTCGTACAATGTTTTATTTATTTATTTATTGTAACTTTTACATTGAACAGCTTTATAAGGGAGGCATATATAGATACGAAGAAATCAGAAGTCCAATATTCTCGTAACTGAAAACGTTCTCAAACTGTCAAAAAGACTCCTGACTTGCCTAAATTATTGGCATGTCTCTGATATTGATCATGCTGAGATGAGAATGCAATCGTTGTTTAACTTAAAGGATCATCATTATCTAGTCACTTTGTTAAATGTATAATTTGACTCTTTACCTTTGTGGTTAAACCTGCATTAAAATCGATCACGTAGAATACGTAAATCCATCTTAAATACACAAACAGACGCAGCCAGATAACTTTACTATACTCGTTACCATTTCGTAAAAAAACATCTTATCTGAAGGACTGATAAATAGTAAAGATTTAAATTCGATTAAAATATATTAAATATAAATAGGTGTAAATTAATAAAAAATTGCATCTATAGCAGTAACTGTTACAAGTGGCATAACAAAATGATTGGAAAATCACTAACATTATTAGTTTTGGTGTCTTACGCGGTCAGTGATTCTTGTGTGAGGTACACGTTTGAAAAAAATTTCGATGAATGGTTAACACATGAGTGGGGGGGGACTTGCGTCTTCTTGCCGTCTTGGAATGTAGGCAAATACAGTACTTTGGGTTTGACCAGTCCAAATAAACACAGTACCTCATTTATTACACCTGCACCAGCAGCTTTGAGTTGCGTGTCATCATTCATTTTTCCTATGAACTAAGATGGTACGATTGAATTGAACGTTTATATGGAATCTTCGGATATTTTGATCAAATCATTGTTTTGGCCTATTACTTACACGCTGACGGTGAGTGGTCAACAGGAACGGCTTTCCATTTGGCCCAGGATTCTAACTTTGTGAGCGGATGGCACACTATGAGGATGACAATAACCGGCCCTTCTACTTATGATGGCTATGTAAGTATAAACTATGTTATAGTATAGCTTTACCCCGTAAACTTTAACGTATGTAAAGTAGCGTAATGTATGTAACGTAGGTAAAGACAAAAGTATTTCGTTTGTAATAACTCCTATGAACAGTCAGTAAAATCGTTTGATTACGGAATAGAATGGAATTTTCTTTATTAGAGTAACCAAGACTCAACTTGAAACACCAGATTGTTAGAAAAACTTACGACTATGTTAGTAAGCACAGACACTCGATAAAATCAAGAAATACAAAACAAGTCAAAGTCATTCATTTATTTCAAATAGACCATTTACAGGCACTTTTGAATTGTCAAGGAGTCAGTCAGTTAGTCCGGAGGTAGGCATCTATGGAGAAGAACGAGCAAGAAACTCGACGGCACTCTTTTAAATTAGGTTTTTACAAAAACTGGTTACATTATTCTTGTTGATTCTACATGACAAGAAATAACGATTGGTCACTGTTGCAACATCCCATGAGAGAAGGCACAACAGTGACCCATGTATACACAGTCCAGGCGTTAACTATTTTTAAGACACTATTGGAGCTGCCCCACACCTTGCGCACCAGGGAAGCGCATCTTTCAGCTACACTATTGGACGAATAGTAGGCCAAATAATAAACCGATTTTTCATTAATGATAATGAAATGATATCTATACGTTAAAAACCATTAATAATTGTTCTAGACTTGTGAGTTTGACTAGTTGACTGAGAGTGACTAGTTATAGTCTTGTGCCTTGCTGCCTTGACCACAGCGTCTTGCTATAATTAAGCAATACTCTAGTGTTGTAAAATTATAGCAAGACGCTGTCGAACTCTATCCATCGTGCAACTGCCACTGTATGGATAGGACTTGCCAATTTCTGCGTGCTCACCGTTTCCTTGGTACCCAATATCGTCTCAAACCTCGGCTTAGGTCATATAACTACCAACACCACTACTTCCTTTGTTTCAGATAAGTATCATGGGCATGGCGTCTCCAAATTCTACTGTTTTAGTCGATTCATTCCGTTACATACCGCCAGACTGCAAACTCTACTAAGACAACGCGAGAAACCACTTTTCCAGAGCGTAAATTAAAGATTAGCTACAATTATAATTGCACAAGTGATTTTTGATTCAAAATACAATTTAATGCTGAAATTTGTTGATTTCTGAACACCGGACGTAACTTACAACTCCCCGTCAGCTGATGTGCCACAATGGTGATTTACCATTTTCATTACTGTTTACCATTTCCAAGTATTGTGGTTTCTTTCAAACATTTTCAAAAATGGTACTTTAAAAAAATATATGTTGTGTGTCATGATGTAGAAACCAGATTTAGTTTAGACAAACAGTAATAATGCTTAATCAGTTTATAGAATCGATTAATGATTATTATCTTCTGTAAACAAATAAATGATAAAAAATAATGTTGTAAGTTTATCACTATATGCAAATATTTTTATGTTTTAGTAAATTTTTCCTTAATTTACGTTTTAGTATATTTTTTCCTTAATTTTAAACCTAAAGAGGATAAATTGACCTTTCTATTAGAAAAAGAGCCAGATGACATTAACCGACACAGATACTTGTTGGCTACATAATTGTTGCCATTGTTTTTGAAGATGTTTGTTTGGGAGGCATAGATAGAGACGACGAAATCAGAATGTCAAAAAGACTCAAAAAGAATCAGAACTGTCAAAAAGACTCCAGCTTGCCTAACTTCTTGACATGTTTTTGATATTGATTGATGCTGGCACTTTGTTTGTATAATGTTTTGACCCTTGTGGATTAAGGCCTTATGGTTAAACCTGCATTAAAATCGATCACGCAGAATACGTAAATCCATCATAAATACACAAACAGTCGCAGCCAGATAACTTTATTATACTCGTTACCATTTCTTAAAAAAACAGCTTATCTGAATGACTGATAAATAATAAAGATTAAAATTTGATTACAATAAAAAAAATATAAATAGGTAATATAAGGTATAAATTGAACAAAAATTGTATCTACAGCAGTATCTGTTGCAAGTGGCAAAACAAAATGATTGGCAAAGCGCTAACATTACTTATATTTGTGTCTTACGTGGTCAGTGATTCTTGTGTAAGGTTCACGTTTGAAGACAATGAATGGTTAACACATGCGTGGCGGGAGTGCCATTCCCTGCCATTTTGGGTTATAGGCAAGTACAGAAACGTGAATTTGACTCCTCAAAATGAACGCAGTACCTCCTATATTAGGCCTCTATCAGCTCTGAGTTGTATATCATCATTTAATTTTTCTATGAACTATTATGGTACGATTGAAATGAACATTTATATGGAAGCATCGGATCTTACCGATCAAATCATTGTTATAACCTACCAGTTAGATAGCACTGGTGATCGTACAACAGGAGTGTTATTGTATAGTCCCATGGATCTTTACTTCGTGAGCGGATGGAACACTCTCAGGATGACATTGACCGGCTCCAATACTTATGATGGCTACGTAAGTATTAACTATGTTATACTACAGCTTTGCTCCTTAAACTTTTACGTAAAAGTAGTCTGTCACTGCTTGGAGAGGACTTGCCCCTCTCTGCGTGCTTACCGCTTCCTTGGTATCCAAACCTCGGCTTAGGTCACATAATTACCTACCTAACTAACTAAAACCACTACTTTCTTTATTTCAGATAACTATAATGGGCATGGCGTCTCCAAATTCAAAGGTTTTAGTCGATTCATTCCGTTACATACCGCCAGGCATGGATGAACGTGACTGCAAACTCTATGAAGGCAACGCGAGAAACCACTATTCCAGAGCGCAAATTAAAGATTAGCTACAATCATTATTGTACAAGTTATTTATGATTTTTAATAAATTTTAATGCTGAATTTTGTTAATTTCTGACCTACCTGACGTAACTTGCAACACCCCGTCAAGTAAGCTGATGTGCGATAAATTATTTATGGTTCAGGTCATCCAGTTGAACTAAATAGGTTAGATATCGCTATTGTGTAGAAAACAACGAGCCCTACCTTCTAGTCTATCTAAAAAAAAAAAAAAAAAAATTAAAAGTGATCTTCCCTTGAATACCTATTGATTGAAATTGCTTGGCGATATTTGAAACCTATGTAGCTACAGCGTGTTTGCAATTTAAAATAGATACTGTGTACACAGAACTCCTTCGACCACAGAATATCAGTGGTCGAAAGTACTTGGAATATTCAAACTTAATTGAAAATGTAGGTGCCCAATATGATACCTACTTTCGATCTGGTGAAGAATAGGTTCCTTAAGACGCGAGATTCACGGAGGTCGTTAAATAATTTTATTACATAGATAGTGGAATTTGAAAAACGGCTATAAATAAAAAAACAAACGGAAATAAATATTATACGAATTCTCTGGACGCTCATTGAAATTAATTCCACAAATCCCAGGACGCCTATCATAAAGCGGTTATATAAATTAATCACGTGATTTGTAAACCGAGTATTTATCGAAAACAAATTATTAAAACGATACATTAAATAAAAACACGCTGTAATAATGTTTTATTTTTCTGAATTGAAGTTACCTACTTAAATTACCAGTAAAATATTATATGTGCCTCCTACAATAGTTTACTGGGTACCTATTTAGCATGTAGGCACCTCTTGTATTTCTGGTACAATACTTGGCAGTGGTGGCATTATAGTATATACTTACATATTATCTACAAACGCCGCGACACACGTTTAAAAGGTAAATTGTTTTTGCTATATGAGTACTTAACTACGATATGAAACCTTTTGAACCAAACGGTTCCTAGGCATAGAGAAATACTACAAGAAGATAGATACCATTTCACAGAAGATATAAAAACCGATCTAAAATACGTAAAATCTAGCACACTAAACTAAACCTCACAAAATTAAACTCTTACCCATAAATCTGAAAACCGATACATGTTCAGTAAAACTGTGGCGTAACGCCCGATCTAGGAGACACGTAGAAAACTTGCACCCAAGTATGGTAATAAAACAGCCTTGTCTCTAATATTGCCCATTACTTGCCGCCGCTTAATTTATGCCGTTGCTAAGTCATAAGGTAGGACAAGGCAGGAGACGGATGTTGAGTTACTGGATACGGCATGTAATGACAGCTCAATTTATGTTGTCATCAATCAAGTTTGGCTCGCAGACGAGGCTAGACGTATGTGGAATTAAGGGCTGTCTGAATTGTACGTGATTGGTGATGTGCTCATAGGCAGGCATTCTGAAGTTAATTATGATTAATAATGGATAGCATAAACTATATTATTATGACTCAAGAGTCTAATTGAGGTATCTGCAGAAGAGGAGATATGGAGATGTTACCTCAAAAAATAGAAAAATAGGAACAAAGTAGTTATTAGTCGTGTTTTAAATACGCAGTAACATAATTAAAAAATATATTTGTCCTAAATTCGGCAGGGTAGAGGTCTTTGTTTATATTAGAAACATCGCTATTTCATCGTTCTTGGAAACTGTTTAAGTAATAAACAATAATATTCACAATCTCTTCTAGTCTTTCGCCATCACTGTTCCAAGACTTGCCAACGAGAAGGGAAACTTGACGATTTATTATCATACTGCTTTCTAAAAGTTTTATCTTAAACGCTAGGCGGCGTCAGCTAACGCATCTTGTGTTACACAGTTTAGTTTTAATCTCACCACCCTCATGCTCTTGTATTTTTCATTATACATGATCCAGTTTCCGAAGTTTTGAGAAGAAATTTATTTAAGTGTTTCTGGTGAGATTTTTTGTTCTTTCATTAAACATTCTTAGTAAAGAAGTGGGTATTGTGAAAGTTTCATGATTTTGTTAGTTACATTCTTCTTCTAAGGAACGCTTGTTGGCTTTCCGGAAGTGTTAAACGAACGAGATTATTTATAAGACTGACTTTAGTGATTTAACCGTAGTTAGAGGGACACTTAGAGAATGTTCATAATAGTAAGAGAATTTAATCATCCCTATAAATTATCACTAAAAGATAGACTTCACAACCTTGAACTCCAGCAGTAAATAACAACTGACAAACAGACACCCAAGATATGAAGACGCGCTTCAAAACTTGGCAAACAGACACTTTAGTTACGTATTACGTGTTCGCGCCTGAGGTGAACGCAAACGCAAACTTTGACGTGACAGTTTCGTTCACCGTGATTGCCGCGTCACGCCCCTGCGTAGGTATGTAAATTCACCGTTAACAATCACAAATACTTTGAAATGATGTTAATAATTATTCCTTGCATAAGTTTTCAATTTGATTTAACTTGTTAAATGAAGAGCGCGCTTGTTACGTATACATTTGTGTGGTATTGTAAATCTTTGAATCACGTTTCTGAAGGGGCTTTTGCTGAATAACGAAAGATTTTGAAGTTAACCAACACCATTTCTTTATACCTAGGCGGTTTTACAATTACTATACACATGAATGTTATAATGAAAACAAGAGGTAACAAAGAATAAAAATTAGGTTACTTCTATGGAAATCTATTTAAACATACCTTTTTTTTTTTTTTTTGAGTTGGTAAAAATCATCAAATGACTCCTTCCGCCCTGGGTGGGGCGGAAGGGACTGTCAGACTTTTACTGACTAAAAAACCACCCTGTTCCTTCTGTTGCCCTTTACGTTCCGGGGCCACGGTATCCTGTTAAGACGTCCCGCAACCCCGGCAGGCGTTGGCCCCGTTGGGGGCCCCGTCCCTGTGCTGACAGCTCTTTGAGGCGCGCGCGATAGGTTATGAACAAAAGAAACGTAGCCACAGTGTGTAAACGTAAAAAAACAGTTTATTTTTACATAATACAATACATATATTATGTTTTTCATATTAATTGTCGTTTCTACCAAAACAACACATTGATACCAACTTATTTTCTATTAAGAATCAAAGCGCAATAAAACAAACATTATACTCGTAATTTATTTTTCAAATCAAATCAAATCAATCATTTATTTCGGAAAACATCGATATTCTATTATTAGTAATAGAACTTAGAAAAACTATGTTAGTAGCATTACAATCAAAATCAAAATTACAATCAAAACCGAAAAATAAAGTTAGTATCAAAATCAAGTAAAAAAAAACGATTATTATTTCTGCTTTAGGATACCTAGTTGGACTAATTGTTCATATTCTTGTTCTTCGCACGGGCCATAGCTAACAACTGCCACAGGTATTACCTCGCACCTCATACAATGTTCGTTGCCGTAAGTGACGCCGTTTGAGCCACACACAGGCCTATAAACAAATGGACATGTACATTGTGGTCTTTGCATTACTAGAGGCAGGAAAAATGCACAGCACAAGAGTATAGCTTTCATTTCGTAAACGATGAAATTCTTTGAAACAACTTAATATGGACTTTATTTTATGATTTCTTGAAGGTTCTGATACAGACGGTGTTTTCACAAAAAATATATTTATATTTTCTATTTTTCTAAATAATATTTTTCTTCATAATTTTATGCTTTATAATAAAAGCAAGCCTTATGCACAATTTCACGTTCGTTGATAAATGTTAGTTACAATTAGTTAGATTTTTCTTTTAAATAGATAGTTTCACATTCTATTTTATATTTAGCAATTTTTAAAACACTTTCACCCACATGAGGTAAACAACTAATTGCAACATTCAATGTTACGAATTGATATAGCCGCGTGCAGGATTAATTTTATCCGGAAAAACAAGTTTCAATAATGTTTACGTTAATGTTTTAATTAAATACGATTAGTTTTAGTTAGTTACAATTATCTGATAAAAAATTACAATTAGATACAATACATAACATAATCACAACCACGCTTGTTATCCCAGAAGGGTTAGTTAGAGGTATACCCATTAGTACACCCACATTTTGCCAGTTATGTTTAAGATCCATGTAATAGGGGACGAGCCTATTGTAATCGACCAGGCACAAATTCAGACTTCTAGGCCGCTACTGAGAAACCCGATGGAAAATCTCAATAACACTTTACCCGACCTGGGAATCGAACCCAAGACCTCATGCTCAGCAGTTGCGCTTTGCGACCGCTAGACCAACGAGGCTGTCAGACCAATTAGGCAGTCACTGCACTGTGTTCTTCATTTATTTTCTTACACATACCTATATTAAACCCCGTCTTAATTTCCGATATTCACTCAAACAGTTCCAAAACCCATCCCCCAACTTTGATCCTATCACGACCACAGATACGAAGACGAATAGAAATAAACATCAAGATCCGTTGAAAAATGCTCGCGTTACTTAACAACGGACAAACAAACTCACAAAGAATTCAAAAGATAAAGTTACCGCTTTGGTTATAAAAGAGAGTTAAAAATATAACGATGTCTTTGACTTAGTGTTGCCCTTTGACGCTTGTTACAAGTTTCTTCTTGTTAAGCTAACTGAAGGAAAAAGTTCTGTGACAACTAATACGACTGAGGATGGGGATTTGATATCCTTTGTGATGCTCTTCACTCGGGCTTAGATTACATAGTCTTGCTCCAACTTCTGTGGTTAACGATATCGATATTTTAATGCCTCGCCTTTAAAAGAGCCCTTGATCTTTGAGTTTATTTCGACATTTCTTTTCAGGGTTAGTCAGATAGGAAATATACAGGAAGACTTTTTCATCACGCTCCTAATTTTTTCTAGGCATTAGGTATCTTTCAAAGACACCACTTTTGAAAAAAAGAAATGGTATGAAAATATTTTTCTATCTGGAATACGACATACCTTTCCCATTTGATGGTCCGTGAAAGTTTGAAAGGCAAAATTTGCAACATGTGTTTTGATTGTTATCAATGTTTGGGGGCGCTAAGGGGCTAAGCGCGTGAGTCGGGTCATTGTTCGACGCGGCGAATAATGTCCACAACTATGTCTCAATATTTTAGTACTGAGTGATACCAAAAAAAAAAAATTAATAAATTATTAAAATAATATAAAAAATTGGAACCTGATAAAATAATCTTTCTGTGTAAGTACTTAAAAAATTTGATTAATGTCAATATTTCATAGTTTCTAGTTTCTAGTCTAACAAGATGTAATTGAATTAAGAACCAAACGATTCTGGTTGTAAATACAGCGGTCTAACAGTAATATTTATTTGAATACAAAACATGTCTCTATAACACAGGTATACAGAGTTTCCTTAATTAAAAACGATTATTTTTAGCTAGTCACAATTACCTGATAAGAAACGACAATTTGATATACACTAATGGAAACTAATTTTAGCCCGCGATTTCGTCCGCATAAATGACGGTTATCGCGGACGCAGACGAATTCGTGGAATGAAAAGTAGCTTATCCGAGTATTTGTCCTTTCTTGAGATTCAAAATTACCTCTTACCAAATTTCATCAAAATTGGTTCAGTGGTTTAGTTGAAAGCGTAAGAAATAGACAGATTGGGTTACTTGCGCCACTAGTTACCATTTGCTAAACTTTGTCTGTTTGTAAATTTAGGTTGGTGGAATGACCTGCCAAATTATTAGACGACGCGACGGTAAAGTAAAATAGAAAAATTTATGAAACAATTTAATACTGATTCTAAACAATGAGTAGCGACCCTAGTGTGAACGAGGTAATTAAAAAAAAATACACTATAGTGCATCATATTTAGATAATTATCAACATTACATAAGATCACACTGTAATCCCTGAAGAGTATGGCAGAGCTGTACCCATTAGTACCTACACCCACATTTCGCTATGTTTCGCGCATTTAGTTATGTTTTAGTTCCAAGTAATAGGGGGCGAGCCTATTGCCATTAAGAATTACTATTCCTACTAAGAAATGTCTGACAGAAAAACCCAACAATATTGCCTGACCAGGGACTCGAACCCAAGACCTTATGCTTAGCAGTCGCGCTTTGCAAACACTAGAACAACAAGACAGACGATTAATATTTTTAGTTTGAACGCCTCTTTTTGGTTCAAACATAATATCATCGTTATTTATGTGTTAACAGACATTTCGATTTCCTTGACAACTAATACGTCTGCACTGAATTAGATTTGATATCCTTTGTGACATTCGCAACTGCTTTGTCATCGATATCAATCACTAAGCCAAGTGGCCAATTGTCCTTGTTTTGATTAGTTGAAGATCATTACTACTGTTGATGGTAATAGATACGTGACATGCTAATATACCTACCTATTATAAAATCAATCTCCTTAACTATTTGGAGAATAAATATTTTTTTTAAGCACTATTTAACAAACGTTAGAAATTGTAATTGTATTATACAAACACATCTACAAGTTGCTGTTTAATAAAGAATACCACTTGTTTACAATGGTGGAAAACTTACAAAATTGTTAAATTGTACTTACCATTTTACATATTTCTGTTTAATAAAAAAAAAATCTTTGCAGGTGACAGTTTACATGTTTTTAATTGTAATAATAACAAGGTTTATTAAACAGCACTTGTCATACAACATTACAAATATGTCACTCATTTACAAAATTGTCAGATTGTAACGTTTGTTAAATAGGGCCCTGCTAGCGGTGAAATCGACATTTATTTATAAAAGGTAAATAAATAAAATATTTAAAAACCCAGCGCCCAAACAGCTAAGTGTTGAGTTTTCATAATGTGATTCCCTTTAATGTGACGCGAAATGTTAATAATATTTACCTTCCATCTCGTTATTTTTGGATGTTTAAGAATATTTTATGAATTAGGTTATCTACTGTTTATGGAAAACGTTTTAGACGTTCTTTGCTCAAGGCGTAGGTATACTCCAAACCGTATCGGCAAGATGATCGCTGATCACAGAATAGTAGACAACGTAATATACGAGTACGTTATTGCCAGTGGTCACACCTTCTTGTGGATTTCGTTTTTAAATGTCAGTAGCAAAATGATCTCAAAGCCATTTACAGGAACTTTTGGATTGGTCAGTCAGTCAATAAAAAAGTTGAAGCTAATTTCTCGGTCCAAACTAGAGGTAGGCCTCTATGGAGAAAAACGCGCAAGTAACTCCACGGACACTCTATTCAATCATATTTTGACAAAATCCTAGTTACAATATTCTTGTTGCTTCTATATATGAAAACAATGAAGATGAATAGGTATAAAACATTAAAAAAGAAAATAATAATAAATATGTAAGCCATGAGAGATGCCCAGTTCCAACTGACTCCGCTCATGAAAATAAAGCTTGTATAATATAAGAATGTGGCTGTCCAGTAACAACACAAAGAACTATAATTCCGGTCCTACTTTCTTTTGATCGTTATCAAAATAACTTCCTGACTATTCAACTCTGAAAATATAAATAAACAAATTGGTTTGTGCTGTAAACAAGGGCACGTTGATATATAATCGTGGTGATCCAGAACGGATGTTGTAAATTGTTCCAACGATGGCTGCTTTAGATAAATCAAGTTCCATGTAATCTCAAGGTTGTGGTACTAAAGCGAGCGGGGTTAGGCAAGAAATTGTCTAGGTGACTTACCTATTGTCCATGTCTTGAAGCATTTTGCGTCGATTTCGAAGATAACTTGGTAAGGTGATAAAAAAAATAACGTTCAGGCATTTTGGAAAGTCATTAGGCATATTAATTTTTTATTTTTTTATTTTTTTTATTTTTTTTTTTATTTTTTTTTTTTTTTATGGGACAACTCACACACGGCTATCTGATCCCAAGCTAAGCAGAGCTTGTGTTATGGTAACCAGACAACTGATATACATACTTATTTAATTTATAAATACATACATATTATAGATAAATCACACCCAGACACAGAACCAACAATCATGCTCATCACACAAAGTTTGTCCTGGGTGGGAATCGAACCCACGACCTCCGGCTTAGCAGTCAGGGCCACTAACCACTAGACCAACAGGCCCGTCAAATTGAATTGTAATTTTGATCTCCATCTTAATTTTTGGTGCGTGTTCCAATCAATACATTTTTTTTCTTTTATGTACGCTATTAGTACCTACTAATACGTATAACCTAAATACCTAAAGAGTTTATTTGATTTTTTTTTGTTTTAACGCGCTAATCTCGTCTGGTACTTAAAATTCTTTCGCTAACAGAAAGTAATGTTATCCCCGAAGACTATAAAAAATTGGACGGTGACACCTTAGAACTAAGTTAGAGATATCAACTTAGACTTGCCTTTTTTTTAACTTTTCCGTGTTTTAATCAAAACATTCTGACATGTCAACTATTATTTTATGGTAGTTCGATCAACTAAAATTGACAGATCTTTTTTATGTTTGTCCCTTATTTATTTTATTAGAGAGAAAAAGATAGATAATCTAAATAAAGATTAGGTTGTGTTTATGAAATCGACACCATTGTAAAAGTAACTGTCTTAATTTGTAATTGTTTCCCACTCGCTGGTCTCAAGGCCGCGCAGTAAGGATGTGTGTGTGATCGATTCTTTTGCCCGCTGATCCAGAAGTAAGGGATCAGCTGTATTTTGTTTAACATCCCAACCTTAAGCCGGGATATACCTTTCCCTTTAGTTTTGTATCTATGGGATTTATGTAATGTAAGGATAACATATATTGCGTTTAATTTAAGTCTAGTTAAACTATGGATTTGTGAGTTGTGGGTCTAATGTAGTGTTTTAATGTTAAATGTAGAGACTGTTAAGCATTAAATCAACATAGGCAACATTGCCAAGTAAAGGCGAGATAACAAACATGGTTATTCATGTTTTACCTTAGTTTATATGCACGCATCTGCATAAAAAAAGGTTATTTTTTTAACGATTTATCATATAAACCTGCAGTAGAAATAAATAACAAATAGTAAGTTTGACTGCCTCGTTGGTCTAGTGGTCGCAAGCACGACGAAAGTGTTATTGGGTTTTTCCATCAGGAATTTTTCAGTAGCAGCCTCGCAGTTTGGATTTGTGCCCGGTTGATGGCAATAGGCTCGCCCACTATTACATGGGACTAAAAACATAATTGGCGAAATGTGGGTGTACTAATGGGTACACCTTTGCCTAACCCTTCGGGGATTACAGGCGTGATGTTATGTAATGTGTTATGTGTGTTTCCTAAAATGCAAACGCAAATAAAAACTCTCCCCCCAAAAACCTGAATCCATTAATAAAATATAACAGTTCAATCCCCTAACTCATCGGCGCATACATCACACAATAACACAAACATCTAACGGGTCGGTTGCCATCACTTATTGGCGTTATGGGTATAATCCGGTAAAATATGCAAGGCGCCTCCGGGGGCGTTGTTACTATGAGATTTGCATAATGGCCAATCAGTCGACAGGCGACGATTTGCGCCGTGTTGATGGTATTCCCATAAAGTTTTGCGTTATAGACGCCATCTTGTGCGCCTAGTGACGTGTAGGCGTTGAGGAATTAGTAGGGGAATAGGATTATAAGACTACGTACGACCTTTGTTGCAGTAATTTGACGATTTGTATTGCAATAAATTTTTTCAAAGTCATTATTTAATAGGTATGTATTTAAATAAACACAGCATCGCAGGAAAAATCAACTTCCCTTTGCCCAGATTATCAAATGCCTAGATGTCAATTCAAGCAATAAATTAGGTACCTATAGTAATTACACTTTTAGAAATGATGTGTCCGCAAGTACCTACGTTATATACAAACGTCTAGTTTTTAATAAGACAAAATCTATTACAACAATTTCAACAATTTCACATAACTCGAGTACAACTTAAATAAACATTAGACTCTATTTTCAAAACGTCAGCTGCGCTCAAGTTTGAGCTATGAATTGCAGATAGTAAACTCATTTCAATTTCCCAACTTCACGGCTTTTAACTCAGTGTACGGTGTTGCCAGCATTTTGCCGGTAAGATCCCCATCGATAAATCTAGCCACTTTTGCCTAACTTTGTTACTGAGGTGGGACAAATTCGTAGCAACTTGGCGACCGTCATTTTTCATTGTTACTTTACAACACGTTGCGTCGTCGTACTTACTTTTTGTTTTGTCCAATTTTATTGTGGTGATAACTTGCGCTTTTCTAAATTTATTGTTTGGAATTTTTGTAATCTTCCATTTTATATTTATAGCTGATGAAATTGCTGATTGCTTAGCTTCTGAATCTTTAAAATAAAGAAATGTTCCGACAAAAGTACCGAACCGTGGTATCTCTGTGCTTAAAATTGTAAAATTAATTGGCTGGCTAGTTTAGTGTCGCAAGGGTTCTAAGAACAACACCCATTATATTCCGCTGAACTAAGTTTAAGCCAGCATCATAAAATCTAGATAGGTACCCTATTTTATCGCTTTTATATGGTAGTGTAAGTAGGTGATATTACATTATCCTAAGAGAAGATCTCGGGTACATAATTTGTGGTGCAATAAAAGCGAACATTCTCAGGTTGATTGCACTATGATTAAACGCGAAGATTAAGTACTTAACTGGGATTAACGTTATCGCTGAGCTCTTCGTTTGAACCGAACTTCGTTCTAATCGGTTGGAATTTAGTTGCATTGGATTATGGTAACAAGAACTTGGGTTAAGACATTTTCAATGAGTAGATAAATGATAATTTTGGATTTTCTTGTTCAACGGTGAGACAAAGTCGATTAAGCAGATTAATATTGTCTTCGAACTTAGATTATTATAAGACATTTTCGTCAAAATTTGCTACAACCCATTACTGAAATGTCAGTGCCGATGTAAAAAAAAATCATTGCGTTGCAAAAAAAACACTCTGTTTCACTAATTCTTAAAAATAAAATGTTTGTTAACAAACTATGGTTAAATTCTGGTGCAACCGAACGTCAAGTTTACAGGTAACACAATGTTAGACACATAGCACTATAAAAGAGAATAATTGGCTCGCTACTGTAATTATGCTTGTTTAATTAACTCTTATAATAATTACCTGCGAAGCTGAAGCTAGTTCGTTGCTCGGGATGCTAGTTTTTCTAAAGTAACTTAAAGACAGTATTTAATGTTAAAGTTAAAATAGATTCTGTGAAGTCTGTAGAGTTGTAAACTAATAATAACGTGCTGGGAAAAATAGAATTTTATTAAATTAATTAAAATAAAAAGATTATTAGAATTATTCCTCAGTAGCAGCCTCGGAGTCTAGATTTGTGCTTACTGATGGTAATAGGCTTGCCTCCTATAAACATAACTGGCGAAATGAGGGTACGCCTCTGCCTAACCCTTAGGGGATCACAGGTGTGATGTTATGTTATGTAAAAGATTAAAATAATACCAACTTATGCCAGTTTGTCTAAATAAGGTTCAAATCACGCACCCGACTATTATTACCAAGTAATGACTTTCTGATAGAATACATGCATTTAATACTGTATCACCAAATAATTTAATAACATTATACCTATCTATCTTAAGTTAAATTAAATACGTAACCAGTAAGTCTTAGTAAATTACTAACGGTATATTGTAGTTCTATGTAGGTGGTTTGAAATCTTTACCAATAACATTAAGCCTGGGCCATAAAAGTAGCGGTAAAAGGCAATTAAAGTTAGAGGTCAGAACGCAATAGCTCTTCGTAAATCCTTAGTATATATTGGTATCTATGTACAGAGGGTTAGGATGTGTGCATTGATCGTTTTGTAGTCCAGCACAGATACGGAAATCACATCGCATCCTGAAGATCAGTGATTAATTTGTATGACAGTTTGAAGTTACTATTAGATAGTAATTCGCAATGGTTTGAAATGGGTATAAGGCATTATGAATCATTTTTATTATTAGTATGGTTTATTAATAAATCTGGGAATAGACAAAGTAAAGTAAAATAAGTAGTAGTAGTAGTAGTTTTATTATTATTTTTGTGTGCACATAGTCTGCGTCAATGTCATTTTTTTAAATTCTTTTTCTTTCTTTCTTACAAGTAGAAATCACTTTGACAAATCTCCATTTATTTTTAAAACACAGAAATAGTAAACAACTTTCTTACGTGTTCCATTTTAAAGGGTCTTAAGTCCCATGCTATAACCACATCTATATATAAAACCTACGTAGGTATATATGTATATAGGTACTTCTCAAATATTATAAAGGAACTTCATTTCAGTCACGTGGAACTTTTTATTACCGGCAAGTAAAACGGTCGAGCTACGCATTTTATAGGGAAGGAAGTAACTCATATATTTTCGAACGCACAGACAATGGTGACAATTCGAGATACCTGCAAGTACCAAAGTTTATGGCGAATTTAGAAATAATATTTTCTATTACGCTCTGCTTACTAAATTATTACAATTGTAATATTATTCTTACTGACTGCATTTACCAAGCAAAAATAATGGAATAAATATTGTATTCAGTATTTATCTAATTTCTGCAGGAGTACATTAGTTATAATAAGCTAATTATAAATGTGAAAGTTCGGATTAATCTTTGTTACTCAATCACCGCCAAGACAGGTGAACGGATTTGGATGATATTTGGCACAGAGATAGATTATAGTCTGGGACAGTACATAGGCTACTTTTTATCCCGGAAAATGTTCGGTTCCCATGGGATAATAATATTAACTTTGACGCTGACGAAGGTACAACAAAGACTTGCAACAAACTATTACACTCTACAGGAAACAACTTTACATCAAAGTTGTAGATACAATTGTGCTACACACACATACAAGAAGTGTCACATTACACGTGTAGAAACTACAAGAACACACTTCCAAATTCAAAGAATAAGAAAGTCCAGTAGTTTCTTCTCGTCCCGCAGTTCCTCTGGCCCGAGGCATCGCTCACAAAAGTTTACGTAGACTCTGAGAGGACGACAAACAAATTCTTGCTTCTGGATGTAATAACAATAATATTTAGTGTTCTAATAATGCTAAAATGTTTGTATTATACGGCTTACTACAATCGTGTTGGATTGAGTTGGACTGGGGTGTTTGTCTGGTACTTGAGTAAAGCGTTTGCAAAGTGCTTATGGTTTAAGAATTTGTGCAGGTTTTTTCGTTTTGAAAATAATAATGTTTTCTGTGGAGGGTTGCGTTGGGCTGGCTTTATTCAGGAAGCGATACTTCTGGACAGGGCGTGTATTGTTAGGAGATTCCTTTCTTAGGAGCCCTGACCTGACAGCAACTTGAATTTTGCTTTCGTTCCCGGTATGCTACTATTTTTTTATTATATTAAATGTTTTACTTTCTATCCATAAAATAAAATTTATTGTGTTTAAAATGAGTAAATGATTTTAGTAGGATCAAAGCCAAAAAACTATCGATTTTACCTATAGAACCTAAAGTATTGACATTCAGACGTACTTTGTAAGGCCACACTAAAACAGATGTTATTTTTCGAGAAATTTCAGTGTAGCTAGATGAAATGTAATGAACCTTTTCACTGAAATAGCTCGAGTAATTATGATTAGTAACTCAACGGTTAAAACGTTAATAAACGTTGCGAAATTGTATGTAAAGTGAAGGAAAATGGCGAGATGAGAATCATACATTAATAACAAACTTCAAATGTGCATAATGTCTTCAGAACGTTGAAATTAAATGCCGACGGAATGCTTACAACGAGGGAAGAATGTAACATGAGAACTCGTTTAATGTGTCTGCATTATATTTTATGAAATGCCAGTGTTATATTACTATTTTTTTTTGTTATTTATGAAACAGAATGAGAAGCAGCATTTTACTTGTAGCATTAACACTAACATGATTTGCATTAATGTGTAATATTGTTATAAAAGCCGCATTTTTTAACAATAGACTTCTTTGTCTGAGGAGATGTCACTGTGGAAATGATGGCTACCCTACTATCTTCTGACAATTAAACACTCTGTTTACGATATCACTCTCTAACATAAACAAA